>OZ035881.1:64839772-67239772 GCA_964034835.1 Muscina levida
TCCAGAAAAAATCGATAGATTTAGATGTTTTCGACTAAAACTTCCATTGTATCTCTTGATTTGGTGATTTCAGACGACGTAAAGGTGGAAAATTTGTTGTGTGGCTTGTATAATTTGGAAATAGTATAGTTATTTATCAAGTAAGAACAATGGCCCAGTTTGCTCAATTTTTGTATTTAAATTTTGATTTTTTATCGACGAAATTTGGCAGTTTTCGCATGATTTGATGATTTTGAAAAATCGGATAAATTTTGGTTGGAGAATTTGACGAGATAAATCATATAGATAAAAAATATATATTGATATTATGTGCAATATTTACCAATTTGAAAATTTTTTCAGAAAATGAGTTTACGTGTAAAAAATTAGGTTATGTAATTGTATTGCGGGTATTCATTCCGTAACGGCTTTGTAGTTTTTTAGGGAGAGCTGTTTGCTTGAATAATGCCTCCTATTAGCCGATCAAACCTTAATGACGTTAACGCCGTCCTATAATTAGTTAGACTATACACAGTTCATATTTGCTATCCTTCAATTCCCTGCGTACTGTGGATGGTGTGATGTGCGCCGCATTTTGGGAGGCTTGCCAAAATTTAAATGTGCTCGGAAACGGACTCAATGCTTGCCGATGCCCGTTTCTGCGATCATCGGAGTCCGAATGTCCCGACCGGATAACATGTGCTGTAACGATCCACCAAATACTTACTTACTTACTTAAGTGGCCCATTACAACTTACAAACATGATTCATAACATCCACCAAATATCCACGACAAATAGTTCGGATGCGTTAGCAGCAAATAATATTAAGGAAGCTCTTTTCAGAAAAAAAATTAAAGAATCCAGCTTCCAATTATATCTCAAGCCAAATTATGCCATTACCTATTTGCACAATTGAACAAACATCTTTCTTGGATGTTACTAGAACGTGCCTTTGGTCTAAATTAAGACAGAATCCTCATGCGAATTTTATTTAATTACAACTATTGAATTACATTCTCCTAACAATTGAAGACGTCTTCGGAATCACAATTAAAATTCATTAGAAATAAGTTTTATTTTTGTACATAACTTTTGTACATATTTCCTACTTTACCCAGCCAACCATCGGAGTCCGCTAGGTGCTCCGATAGGACTCCGCCCACGGTGTGCTTACGCTCCTAGGGAGGCTCCGAAAGAAGTCCCAAAGGAGCATATCCGCCGGAGAAAAGAGCACGCTCAAAACATATGAAAAAAGCGCTCCCCAGGGACTCCCTAAATGTGTGTTTTTGGAGTCCCTACATGCTCATTTAGATAACAAACAAGGAATCCGTGCGGACTCCCATAAATGAGTGCTTTTGGAGTCCCTACACGCTCCTTTAGATACCCTACTAGCGCTCCTTGGGGACTCCTATAAGGCTGGTGGTTAATTAAGTAATATCAGAGTGGTAGGGCGGGTGAACATAATAAAAGATGGATTGAACATCTACTGCATACACTTATTGTAACGTCACTCTTCCATTTCAACATTCTTTAATTTTTTCCTGAAAAGAGCTACTTTAATTTTCTTTGCTGCTAACGCATCCGATTTATTTCTTATGGAAAGAACCGCCCCAAGACTGAGCACGGCCGGGGCCACGAGATAGCCACTTTCATAAGAACTAGGTCCGATATTTGGTGGATCGTTACAGTGCGTGCTCATGTGCTGTAATCTGCTGTCGACATTGGCAATGCCAGCGCCAAATCATTCGATGCAAAAAACATTCGATCTGAAATTTTAACGGGAGGACTACCATTGAGATGTGCTGACCGAAAGAGTTCGAACAAAAGTGCCGCTGTAAAATGCCGAGCACAAGAACTTGTACGATTTGCTGATGAAAATTGTTGACGTTGAAACGGGAGGCATTTATGTTATTTTCTCTATGCTCCGGGTGGGACAGGCAAGACATTTTTTTTGTTGATTCTGACAACAATTCGGTCAAGATCCCAAATAACGAATAAACGAGCTTTGGAAGTAGTTGACCAAACGATGAAGGATTTACGGGGTGATTTAAAACGATTTGGTGGGGCTATGATATTGCTCACGAAATCTACCTCTGCCGATTTACTTAATCCATGCTTGAAATCGTCGAACATGAGGGTCGCATTGCAGAACCTCCCATCGTCTACTGAATTCTCGAGACAACTTCTTGCGCCTCGCAATGGCCAAATTCGTGTTGATGTTTCGACTGAATTGTTATCGTTCGCCGCAAATTTTTGCAGGTTCACATCGTCGAATGAGAACTCATCACTTAAGTGTTCCACGGCATTTCACAAAATTTAAAAAATCTCGATTGGATTAATGATTTGGCAATACTAGCAGCAAAGAATAGAGACGTCGAAAGCAACAATGCGATCAGCAAAGAATAGAGACGTCGAAAGCAACAATGCGATCGAATTTTTCAACTCGCTGAGTGTGCCGCATAATTTACAGATGAAGGTCGAAAAATATTGTTTATCATATCACTCGCTACTGAGTTTAATTTGGGGCGAGACGAAGTTCGCCGGGTCCTCTAGTAGTCACATAGTATTTGTTTGAAAATTTAAAATTTTAGGCCGCAATTCTTTACTGATTTTCAAATTAAGGACCATAATTTGAGGATATGCACTTGCAATGAATGAGGATAGAACACTGTATAGACCGGGTGCCTCCATCCAATTGGCGGAAGTCATCGAAGAACTCAAGGCTTTACAGGAAATCCGGTTGACGGGACACGGGTGCTCGCGCATGAAGATGTGCGACATCTACTATAGTGACAAGCACGAGCGTGGATGCGGATGGGTGGTTGGCAAGATGTTGTGACACCTAGTCTCACGTTTCAACGAATAGCCAGAGGACGCCTACCTGAAGCATCTAACTCAATTTCTACGGAATGCTTCCACCCCTGATGATATTTCCTCGCAGTCGCAATATATAGCCGACTCCATAGAACGGACTGAGCAAAGCGTACTTGGGTACTCAAAGCCGTCTCAAGATGATGCCTGGTACGACGATGAATGTCGCAATGGCAAAGGGCGAGACAGATGCTGCATACAGGGAGAAACTGCAGCCAATGGCAACACGAGCTGTTCGTGAACGGCACAGCGAGAAGAAACGAGAGGCAACTCTTCTCTTTAGACGGAAAAAGAAGGAGCTGAAAAAGAGACAGGATGAGTGCACCGAGTTACTACGAAGCAGAGGGGAAGCCCGAAAATGCTACAAGAGTTAAGGAGAGAATGTGTGGATCATTGTTGCCCTCCTGCAAGGTCATATTCAGCTAGTGACGGACCTGGACAACGTTCTAAAGATATGGGGAGGGCATTAAAACAATCTAGTGAATACGGACACCACTCCAGAAGACCCCGCCCAATCCATGACGATAGTATTAACTATCCACCACCGAGCCAAAGCGAAATACGTGTGACGGCTTAAAAACAACAAAGCTGCTGGAGCCGATGGACTCCCTGCTGAATTGTTTAAGGCAGGTGGGAAGGAGGTGATTAGGAGCATGTATCAGCTCATGGAGAACATCTGGCTACAGGATAGAATGCCCGGGGATTGGAGCGTCAGTCTGTTATGTACCATATACAAGAAAGGAGATCGCAGTGAGTGTAAATACCCTACCGTGGAATAACCCTATCACCAATTGCGTGCACCTTTCGAGCATATTGTGTGGACGTTTCAAGCCAATTGCAAAAAAACTAATTGGACCTTATCAGTGCATCTTTAGACCTGTTAAATCTCAAACGAATCAAATATTTACTTTACGACAAATCCTGCAAAAAACTCATGAAAAGCTGATCGGCACCTACCACCACTTTGTCGACTACAAAGCAGCCTTCGACTCTCCGATAAGGAGTAAGCTATAAGAAGCCATGTCGGAGCTTTGTTTTTCTGCAAAGTTAATCCGACTTTACATATGTACCATGGAAAACACCAAAAATGGGTTTAGCGGTCAACAAGGACAAAAAAAAAGTGATTTCGATGAACGAAGAGTCATCGATAGGGATGCACCGTGAACGTTGAAAATGATTGTTTTGAGGTATTTGGTGAATTAACCTATCTCGGATCTTAATTCAATAAGAAAAAGATTGCCAAGAAGTCAAGCGGAGAATAGTGCTCGCCAATAGATGTTTTTACGGACTTCGGCAACACTTTAGTAACACCACTAGAGTTTCTCTCCCGGGATTTCCCGGCAAACCGGGAATTCTGGGAAATTGAAACGCCTTTGGCAGAGCAAAAAAAAAGAAAAAGAGGAAAAAGAGAAATTCTAAACACCACCTGAGCTGTTTGAGCTTTACCACGACATCGACGTAGCTAAAGAAGTCAGAATCCAACGACAACGATGGCTGGGACATGTTGGCAGGATAGATGATAATGATCCAGCGAGGAAGGCCCAAAGGGATGGCGACGTGCCACCATCTGGTAGGACTAACTGGATAACGCACGCAGAAGACTGAAGCATGTGGAATTCTTTAATACTTCAGGCCTCTAATTTATGCACCACGGTCGTAAGTTTTAATTGGCCACTTAAGTATGTAAGTACATAATTTTTAAAAATCTAATTCCAGGTCGACGCTTAAATTTCTTCAACGATCCTTCACTGGCACTGAAACCTGAAATGGTTTGATAAATTTTGGAATACAAATGACATTGATTGTCTCAAATATGAAAAAATTATGAAAAATCGACTTCAAACTCCAAGGCTTGCAGGTTTTTATAGAGTTTTTAAGCTCTTTTAGCATAGGTCTACACTGTACATTGATTTGTTAATTATTGCTAAGGTGTGATCAAATGTTCAACATCGGTAGTCAAATAGTTACGTCCTACTATTGAATGTGCATCATTTGTTTACGGATTTAAAATCGACATTGATTTTACAGGTGGTGATGCACAAATAAAATTTTTTATTAAATGATATATTAAATGATATATTAAATGTTTTTCGTCTCCATTGTTGTTCGTCAAACGTCTACATCAGACATCCAATTACTTATTGTAACAATTCAAGGTAATTGAATGACTTATGATGTAATCTTAAATACATTCAGATAGCATAGTAGTAATGTATCTTTAATTGTTACTACCTTTTGATGCTCTAGTTTTTAAGAAAAGCTGCTGCCATGAGGTACACACGTGAATCCTCTCAATATGGGTAACAAATTATGCTGATGAACATTCAAATGGCAATTATAGTGATTGTAATCCCATAATTATGTACACACTACAAAGGCATTTGAAATAAAAGCAAATGTATAACGTTTATATGAGAAACACCCCACCCTGTTAAGACTGATATACCAGCTAAGGGCTGGCGATGTTGACAATGAAGAAAATGACATTAATGGGAATTAAAAACAATGCATAATCCCAAGAAAACATTAAGCCATGATTCTAAGCAAAATTTCCATTAACTGTTCCAGCAGCATCATTGACAAATACATGGACAAATTTCGTGTAGGAAGGACCAAGTTCGGAGACATTTTTTGTGCGAACGCGTTTGTTGTTGTTGTTGTTAATGTTGGCTGGTTGACTACTTCTTCAATACGTGGCAAGGACGCGTAATCTGTACGATTCCGACTAATTCTGTACAATCACTTCAGTTAATCTGAAAGTGTTTTCTGAGCTTTATTATTTAATGCTATTGAATTATCCTCGTAGCTATTGTTTCCTTCTTTATTAACTTTTGCTTTCGGCCCAGCAACTCCACCACTCTCTGTTCATCTCAGCGACAATGGCAGCCCTCCTCCGCGTCGTCGACGTCATTGAACATCATCTGATTTAAGAAGCTTTGGCCGTACACACATAAGTACTTTGGCATATCCTAGCGACAAAGTTGAATGTGAACACAAGGAGATAACGTTCACGCACATGAACGCACATTATGCTCAAGACAAATCCTCTGTATTTCGGTGTTTTCTATTGTAGAACAAGGGTTACCTCCCAATTTCGGTGAAATTATTAGCTATTGTGTGATTGTTTTAAACGCCCTACTTCTGGCACAATCGACTGTTATATCGTAAATTGTTTCGGATGTTTGATTCGATGTGTATGAGTAATCACATGACCAATTATGGAAAATACATACAAAACACAATAAAACCTACAAAACAAGTATATACCTTATTAAGGTATTTATATGTTTCATGGATATAGTGTTCAAATACTTGAATTTTTCAGAAACCCGGTTTCCGGTTTATTCGAAAAATGCCTTTTTCCAACAATTCGGTTTTCGAATACATGATTTACTAAAAACCCGGGTTAACCGGTTTCGTTCGGTTTTTCGGAAATTGTAAAATAGAACCTAATATGCAATTTATTATGAAAATATATGAATATAGATAACACAAGGGAACAAGGTATTTGTTGTTAAAGAACTGAATATTGTTTTTAAGGTAATTTGGGACGCTGAATCCAAATCTGCACTTGGTTTTTTCGTATCAGCTCGACTTTTCGCGATATACCGTTATTTTCAAAACTAAGGTACTTCCACTACAAATATTTAAATAACTTGAAAACGGTTCACCATATTCAATTAAAAAAAAAAACTTAAACTCGTCAACAAAATTATCTTTAACCCGTGCCTACATTGTTTTTAATTTGGCCCAGTAGTTTCAGAGATATCGTTGTAGTTAAAAAAAAAAACACAAAAATTTTACAAAAAAAATAAAAATTTTGTTTTTTAAAAATTCATAAAAAAAATAATGCAACAAAAATCACAGTTGGTCTTAAAACATTTAGCTTAATATAGTTTGAATCAAATGAGCTTTATTTCATTGAAATCTGTGCACAACTTTTGATTTTGTAAACAATTTACTGAGATAACTAAATTTATGTGTGTAACTCGAGCAAACCTTAACGGATCGTTAAGAAAATTTATCAGTATTAATATTTTTCGAAACGAATTTATGGGATTGTAAATGGGCGGAATGGCCCCACCCCTTCTGGTACCTCCCATACAAAATTACCTATTTTTGGATAATTAATATATAGCTAATAAACAGACAACCGGAGGATATTTAAATTTGGTCAGTTTATTTATCTTGCAAAAGTAGACAAACCCTAAAAAAACCGAAACCGTTGCCATACCCCTTCTGGTACCTCCCATACAAATGACCGAACTCACCCCAATAGTCTTACATACATATCTTTTTTGTAAGTACGCTGAATTCAGTCAAACTATGCGTAAGTTTTACGGTTATGAAAATATGAATCAGGAATGAATTTGCACTATATCGTACCTCCCATTCAAAATGACCTATTTTTGGAAAATTAATTTTTCTCCCTTAACTTCCAAATTGAAACTTGCCGATTAATTAAATTTGGTCAGTTAATTGATATTGTAATAGAAGGCAAAACTATAAATTAAACTATAAATAAATTTGCAAATTTTTCATGATTTTTTAAAATACAAAATTTTAATTTTTTTTGGGTAGAAACAAAAAAATTCGAAAAATCTGTTATCACCGAACTTAGCATACACAACTCATTCAATTTTCAATCGATTATAACGTACATACATGTTTTAGAAAGCTACTTTAATATTATATCCAATAAAGCTAATAAAAAGAACAATTTGCCCCCAACCGATTAACTTTCAGCGTGAAAAAAATTAAAATGTGTAATTTTTTTTGTAATTTTTTATTTTTTTTATTAATAAAAGAGCCTTTACTCAGTCATTTTTTTTTGTGGTATTAAAAAATTTGATTTTTTTCAAAGGTAACAACGATATCATTAAAGAAAAAAACAAAATTTTAAAATCCGGCTTATGAAAAAAAAAAATGATTTTTTGAACTATAATTTTTTGGAAAATAGGCGAAAATACGATTAGTACCTGTAACTTAAAAATTCGAGCTGATGGAGAAAAATGGAGATTAGATTTGAAATCAGCGACCTCAAATTAGTAAAAAACAGATATAGAATTCCAAACAACACTCAAAAAGTTCAATTTTGTTCCCTTGTGTAATCCATTCCATTTATATCCTGTTCATCCAAACAGAAGTTATTATGAAATTTTAACTTTGTATATCAGCCATGTTCTGGTAAACAATTCGGTTTAAAAACAGAAAAATCGGTAAAAAGGTAATACTTTTTAATACATTTCTACCGAATTTGCTCTGTTTACAAAACGAATTGTATATTACTCAAGTGGAATTTATGTTAATTTATATTACTCACAAACTTTGAATACATTTCCTTTCCATGGTTTAGAATTAAGGTTTCAATTTGACCACAAATTATCCTCCCTTTTACCATTGGGCTCTTAGTATAGGAAATAAAGGCACAAAGGTTTTCATATGAATACGACGGCTTCGCACTCATTTCGAGGGGAGATCCCAATCTATTTAAAAATAAGATCTCAGCTGTAACTGGGTGATTTCCAAAATATTGTATGGTAATCACAACTTAAGCTTCTTTTTGCGAGTTTATTTTAGGATATGATATAGCCATTAAAAAATGAGTTCCCAACTATATCTTTGTGACATAGTCCTTTTTCGCGATTGGTTGCTTAGTTTTGGAGATAGCGACAATTGAAAGTTTTTTATATGAATACGGAAGTCATCCCACCCATTTAAAAATGAGAGGAAACAGTCGAAATTTTAATGAAAGCATTCTTTGAGATTTTTCTGAAGAATGTCGGATAAGCATAAACAACCTTCTTTGCCGATTTACCTATAATTGACTTAGCAATGTTCTGTGAAATACTGCTTTTTGGAAAACCGGTTAACCGACTTAAAAAAACCGGTTAAACCGGGTATTCGAAATCGGCATTTTTTAAGAAACCGGCATACGGTTTCGGAGAAAAAAACCGGTTAGACGGTTTTCGGTTTCGGTTTTGAACACTCTATTCATACACATTAAATCATATTTCTACATAATTTGGTTTTAAGAGCATATTTTTAGAAATATATCCTTTTTTTAAGTTTATTTCATATTTTTTAGGACATTAATTTTTGTTAGAAAATACAAGGAAGTCTTCACAACTTTGCTTTATTCTAATGTAACAGTTAAATCTGCTACATGTTTACCTGTTTGTTTGTTTTATACAATTGAGGAATGTTAAACCTTAAAAAAAATCTTGTTTTTCACGCGCGTTCTTTTTCAATAATTAAACAAAACATAAAAAGAAGTGTTTTTAAACCACCACCGAATTCGATCCTGTACGTAATGCCTAAAGCTAAAACGGCAAAAGCAGCAAAACTAATGGCGCTTACAGAAGAGTTTCCTGACTTACGAGCTAATGGATGATTCCTCTTGTAATATTTGCAGCAAAGTTATGACAGCAAATTGCAGATTTCAAGTGAAGCCGCATTTGGAAAGCTGCAAAAATATTCTACTAAGTCATAGAAGTGAAAATAAACAGACAAATCAATTGTTTTTGCCAGAATATTCCGGTAGACTCTCAAAAGAACATGATTTTCAGGAAAAACTGAGCCGATCTCTTGTTTCTGCTGACATCCCACTTTACATATTGAGAAACCAAAATAAAAGAACACTATTTGAGGAATACACGGACTACCAAGTTCCATCCGAAACAGTTCTTCGAACTGAACATTTAAAACATATATACAACGACTCACGGTGGTTCCAAAACGTGTTTTTTTTTTACACAAATTCTGTAACTTTTGAAAAGATAATTTTATCTTGACGAAATTGAAAATAGTTAAAGCTGAGGTGTTTTCGAGGTGACTCGATGTGTTTTTGTGGATTCCTGGGTGGGACACTGTTTGGCTCTCCAAATTTGGTCACCTCGGGTCTTTCAAATTTCAAATGTTCGTTGAACGCCCATTTATGAATTGATTCAAAAGTTTATTTGCATTTAGATAGTGCACCAAAAAACCTTCAAAAAAACATGCCATTATGTATATGTTATCTCATTTGTATCAAGAGATATTTGAGAAAATAGAAAAAAATGTGTAATTTTAGGACGTGGTTCATTTAGTATTTTTAAGGTTGAGAGCTCAGTTTTCCTTGGATTGTAAAGAATTGTATATCGTTAGATTGAAAATAACATTGCAAATGAAATTGCTGAAAGATTGATCGAAATATGTTGCTCCAATCAAAAGTTATAAGCAGCGCAATTTAAAACTTGCAAAAAGGGCAAATATTTGTTGTTTTATCGAAAAGGCGACTATATTCTATCAGTCGTAAGGTAAGAGGTGACAATTAATTTATAGTTTCTTATAAAGATCTTCATGTAGATGAATGTGAAGCCTTATTTAAGTCATTTCAGTATAATGGTTCCCCGGCAAGGAACAACAAATACCACATTTTCGAAAAAAAATTGTTTTTGAAAATTCTCAAGTCGCAGCACCAACTAGAAAGTGGATAATATATTTTTTTGACCCATATATATAGACTTATTAAACATAAGGTATTTAAACACCCATACCAGAGATCAGCACCGATATACCGCAATCGCCGGTGCACCGCGTCCGTACTTAGTATTTTTCATACGAAATATCGAACGAAAACTGATGTGTTGGAGTAAAGCTCTTTTTTGTGTTTACTTTTTTTGTTGCAATAGTTTAGCATCGTATCAAAAAAACCAAAAACAAAAATGTGACGCTTTGTTGTGTGTGCTTGTTTTATGGTGGTGGTTTAGCACAACAACGAAAAAACACAAACAAAAATATGGATTTGTACCGTTTTCTTTTGTGCTTATTTTTTGGAGACATTCTTTATAGGTCAGGAAAATGCAATGAAAAAGTTCAATAGTTTTGTCTAAAACAAATGTATGATCTGACATTTTAAAACTCTAGTTTTAACATTTGTCGCCAAAACAAAAGAAAAAAAACGTAACAAATCGACAGCGAGGCGGTTAGTATGTTGGTGGCGATCGCACCGACGCACAGTGGCACCGCCCCATACATTTCTTGGAAAAAATAGAAGGAGTGGTCGTACAGCAATGAAATTTTGCAGAAACATTTCTCTGAGCTTAATTTAGAAATTTTGAAAAAAATCTTGGAAAACCGCCTACTGCCACACCCACCTCCCATATAACTGCACTTGCCAAAATTTTTATTTTTAGACCTTAATTGAGTTCTCCTTATGAAAAAAATTAAACATATTGGGGATGCCACGCCTACTTTAGATTTCACGCCCATCGAAAGTTGTAGATTTTAGGTGTTTTTCTTCCCTGTCTAGAATCATATGAACATCTTAATATATATAAATTACGTGTCACGTTGTTTGTCCGCGATGGACTCCTAAACTACTTAACCGATTTGAATCAAATTTGCACACCGTGTTCGGTTTGATCCAACTTGAAAGATAGGATAGCTTACATCTTAAAATATATCTTTTATTATATTTATATTACATCTTTTTCAAATATCGCTCAGACGGCTTTTCTAATAGACCGATTGATACAAAAATTTTACCATGAGGTACTGTTGACCTGTAGATAGTTCCTGACTACATTTGGTTGTAATTGGATAAAGGGGCGTGGCACCGCCCATACAACTTGAAAATTAAAAAGGCTATATTTCATGAACTATTACAGGTATGAAGATGAGATTTGTTGTATATGTTGTTGGAGCAGTATTAATTACAGCCAGGATGGAAGTGGGCGGTGCCACGCCCCCTTTTCAAAAATCGCTCTAACGGCTTTTATAATAGGTCGATTAATACAAAAATTTTACCATGACGTACTGTTGACCTGTAGATAGTTCCTAACTACATTTGGTTGTAATTGGATAAAGGGGCGTGGCACCGCCCATACAACTTGAAAATTAAAAAGGCTATATTTCATGAACTATTACAGGTATGAAGATGAGATTTGTTATATATGTTGATGGAGCAGTATAAATTACATCCAGGGAGGAAGTGGGCGGTGCCATGCCCTCTTTTCAAAAATCGCTCTAACGGCTTTTCTAATAGATCGATTGATACGAAAATCTTACCAAGTGGTACTGTTGACCTGTTGATAGTCCCAGGCTATATTTGGTTGTGCTTGAATAAAGGGGCGTGTCACCGCCCATTCAACTTGAAAATTAAAAGGGCTTGCAGTATGAATTACAGTAAGGGTGGAAATGGGCTGTTCCACACCCTTTTTAAAACAAACGGTTACAACTGTAAGGTGGGCCAATTTTTTTATTCGCACAAATCGTAACCAAAATCGGAATCTACGATGATTTTTAAGAAAATTTCACCAATAAACTTTGTGTCTAAAATCAATTCCTAGCTCGCGTTGGGAAGCATGAAGATTTCAGATAGAGATTTTTTTGTTTTTAAATGAGCACAAACCGAAAACTTCAGATATATATTTTTACAGACCTTCTGCGTAAAACTGACTTCCCAACGAACTAAATGAGGTATTACAGAAGCAAATCTATGTATTGGTTAAAAAGTTATGGCCTCTGAGAGTTGGCATACAGAAATTAAGTTTTTAAAAATCATTTTTCAGAATATTTGCTCATTGCTAAAAAAAAAATCTACCTGAAATCTTCATGCTTCTCAGCGCGAACTAGGAATTGATTTTAGATATATAGTTTCTTAGTGAAATTTTCTAAGAATTCTTCGTACATTCCAATACTGATATACGGTTAACAAGTTTTTTTTTTTTTTGACGCGAACTAATTAATTCGCCCTAATGATCAGGCTATTTCGAATAAAATAAGTTAAAAGTGCCGAGGCGCTGCCCACGCACTTCAATAGTTAACTTTTTACCTGTATCAAATAATGGTCCGTACACCAGGCAGTTGAGGATGCGCAGACTAAAATAGTGATTATTTTTTTAATTTACTTTACAGGTATGTATTTTTCAATTACTTCTCAGGAGAGCGAATCGGTAATAAATCATATAGATAGAAAAATTAAGCAATATTCATTGTAGTTATACTACAATGGTTAAATTTTTATAGTATATCAGATGTAACATTAGCAAACAATTGAAAATAACCTATGCATGGGGTATTTTCTTGACATATAGAACTTCTGATAGGTATAAGTGTAAATCTAGCTGTCATACTAATGAAGTGTAATAGACTTTCTTTTAGTATACTTTGCAAAATCACCATGTAAAAACTAAACAAGAACAAAGTTTACAAATCATGCAAATTTATTTTCAAAATGCACGTTCTGTTCGCCAAACTTATGGAGCCCTTTATGAAGTTGAGGGTGCATGTAATGATGCATCTGAGCAGCTAATAGAAGCCATCGACGCTGTAGACGTTAGTATGACAGGGGACTCGAATTTATCGAACCGACTTCATTCTCTGGAACTCGGTCTCTGCAAATGCTGAGGAAAGACCTTGGCCTACATTCATATAAAATCCAACTGGTAGAAGAAGTAGAGCCAATGGACGATCAATTGATTTTTTTATTTATCATGTCATTGAACATTATTTGAAGGAGAAATGGTTCTAACACGACGCTGTAACATGCCATACAGCGCGTGAGACCATCACTTTGCTAAGCCAAACGTTGGTGACCGAATTATCTCAAAAAATGGTAATACGAGTTCAATACAAAAACAGTATTACGGATTATTCTTGATCCGTGTGAGAAGAAGACATGACAAAAAAAGTTTCTATGGCTAAAGGCATGAAGCTTCAAACGGAATTTTCATTTGCGGTCAGTAGGAGAAGGCATAACAAAAATGTTTTTTTATGACCAAAGAGATAGTTAGTATACAGATGGTTCACGCTACTACGGATCAAGATAAATAATTTTGATCTTTAGAGATATGTATGTTTCCGATTTGTGAAAGAAGTGGTTTTTCGCCCTACATACTGAAAAAACTTAATCTACATTTTTATTAGCATTAACAACAATAAAACTTAAGTAGTAAACTTTAATGTTAAGGAGTTACTTTAAATAAGTTACATAAGTAAATAAACTCAACCTATTTTTGTCGAGCTTTAGTGCCGTTTTCAAAGTACTTTGTAGACCTAAGTGTGAAATATATTACAAATTAATATGCAATAGCGAAGCATTGCCGGGCCCACTAGTTTCATATAAGTTAAAAAATTTTAATTTTTATTCAAAGTCAACATGTGTTGTCTCCATACAAAAGAAGAGAATATCCCCAACAACCCTCCGCGAAAGGTATTAGCCTTCAAATACACTGAAAATATCGCACAAATGCATGCATTAAATTCGATGTTACTAAAAGGGACGGTATTTGGCGGTGATTTATTGTTTCTTAATTGAAAGTACAGACTCGGACCTTTCATTTTTTTATAGTTAGAGGGCTAAGCAAGGCAAAGCACATAAAGTTTTTTTCCATCAAAAAGTGAAAAGTTGATATTTTTTAGTATAATTTTTGATAAATTATAATAATTAGTACACCTTTCCAATTTCAAAATTTTTTTTTTCTTATAAAAGAGTGCTGTATTTTCACTGAAAAATAAAACAAAAGCCATAGCTATAAACGTACACACACAAAAAGTACTTTATTTGGACAATAATTTTAATCTAATTTCATTGAATAAATTTCCGTTGACTTCTGTTAGTTTTTTTAACTACAAAATTTCACTTTTCATAAAAAACCATGTTGAATTTTTCTTATCCAAATATTTCTTTACAAAACCCAATCATTAAAATTTTGAAATTGGAAAGTTGAAAAACCCTATTTTTTCCACCGAAATGCCACTGTGCGACGTCGTATTCTTCTTCGTAATATTTTTGTTTGTGTTTCTTCGTCGTCGTGCTTAACCACCACCATAGAAAAAGCTCACACAACAAAGACTAATTTTTGGGTTCATGGTTTTTTGATGCGGTGGCAAACTATCCCGGTAAAAGAAAACAATATAACAAAAGGCACAAAAATATCCAAGCAGTTTGTTACCGCAGCCGCATAAACAGCGAGTACACCAATAGTGGCGAAAACTCCTATCGCCGAAGATCACTGATCCATACCATAAATACAAACAGTGTGACCATTTTAGTAAAATAAAATCCGGAATTTTGGATGATATTTTCCCCATTTAGGGAAAAGATATGGCAACGCATTGTTATTTATTGATTTAAGGACAGTTTTATGTGTATTTTTCGTTAAGATATTCGAGTCCGTTTGAATTTTACGCTATTTGTCATATGACATATTATATCTCAAAAAAATACTTTTTGACAAAATTTTAAGTTTTACGCAGAATCATGCCAAAATCAAGCGTTTAATTATCCTTTATAATTATAATCAAACTTGACTTCCACTGTAAGAATCCTATACAGGTTGAAAGACATATATATATGGGCTAAAACTAAGCTCTGCCAAGTTTCGTTAAAATCAGTGCAAAAATATGGTTTTTGGATAACATAATATAAGACAGGCCATGGTAATTTATATGGGAGGTACAAGATGTTAAAGGGAAAGCAGACCCATTGTCACAAGAAATATTATACGCTACAAAGTAATAAGACCAGCGTAATATCGGGTTCCTAGAGTCTACCAACATGAAGTTATCGACAAAATAGTGTTTTTAACGAAATAGGTTATTTTGTATGAGAGGTACATGATGGGGCGTGGCTACTTCGCCCATTTTCCAACCAAGGCCGCAACTTGCGATTTTTGCACCATTGCTAAAGTTTTATTTGAATTGATTAAGAATTACCCTTGTTATCGTCCTCACCATTCATCCAGCGGGACAGACGGACATGGCTCAATATTATTAGAAAGCCTCAAAATTTGTATTTTCTTAAGATGTCTAGAATATTGTTACAAATTTGTTAAAAACTGTAATGATAACATATTAGTACATATAGTATTTTGTAAATATTTTGTAGGTTAGCAGGTATTAACATAGCAGCAAAAAAAATTTTTAGGACGAATAAGTGATACGATGATAAGATGCTCAACATACAAAAACATCGTGATACTTAGGAAACAAAGTGTAAGATGTTTTTTAATTTAATATTAAATAAATTGATATGCTTTTTTTTAATTTTTCCTTAAGTAATAATACTAAAATATTACTTTTATTTCATTTTACTTACCCAATATTTGTATATGTAAATTAGCCAAAAAAACTTACAAAGACTGAATTTAAAATAATATTGTTTTGTTTAAAAAGTTATTTGTTTTTTTTTTTTAATTTTTAAGCTGTAAATAAAAATATTTATAATTCATATGAAAAAAATTGTGTGACATTAATTTTATAGAGCATATTTGTGTTGATTTTAAGAGCATAGTTTATGATTGAATGAGCATATTTTGCAATTTTTAATGCATATTTGAAGCGCATGTTACCGACCGATAATTCTTTTGAACATTGGAACTGTTTCATAGCATGCTGGTTAGAACACGTGACTGCTATGCGGAAGATCCCGGGTTCGATTCCCGCCTCCAGTCATCTTTATTTTTCTTTCATTGTCGGCCCCCTCGATGTTGTCGACAGCAACTTTGCAGTATAAGTATTGGGTCAATCTTAAAATAGAAAGCGTGTTAATTATTAATTTTTAACTTAATGTAAATATATATGACTATTTTAGTATTAGTTCATGTATAGACTTCAAGTTCACTTAGAGTTTAATAGCCTTTTTACACCAAAAAAGCATTCCGCATCTTGAGCTGAAGATGCGGAATGCTAAAAAGTGGTTCTACACCGCAGTTTCGCATATTGTCAGCTGTTGTCTAGCTCACACATTTTTCCATTTGCCTTGTAAAACTGCAATATTTTCCTGCCACAAACCTATTAACATTGTTACGGAGGCTGTATTCCACAAAGCGCGAATAGTTTTAACTAATTGGAATAACCATTTATTAATATTTTGGCAAAAATGTAAATTTTTTGTCCGTCCATGTTGTTTGCCATTTTTGTAAACAAACACCGAAAATGGTGGTTGCCGGATCAACATTACTGAGAAAAATCGCTTAAATTCCCATTTTCAGAGTACAACTCAGTGTATTTTTCAGCATCTTTCATGGATGCGAAAATATGTTAACATCTTTCCAACAACAAAATACATGTAAAAATTTTAGCATTTTGGCCGCATCCATCAAAGATGCGGATTAACGCGGAAATATGTTAAATGCGTTCCGGTGTAAAAAGGCTATAAGTTGCGAAGTTAATCGAAATTAACAATTAAATATATTTGGAAATATTTGTCATATATATATATGATGTAAATGTCTGGTGCTAGAAATTATAAGGCGCTGCGTTACCTTTAAAAGACAAAATTGACCCACAGTGGGATGGCTTCATAACATTTTGAGGAAAAATAATAAGGGCCACCCCTTATTAAAATTGAGCACCGAGCATTACATGGACTAAAATAAGAAAAACATCGAATTTTATCAAAAGCAGCCACGCCCTCCGCCCACCGCTTATACAATCCAAATCGAATTTTGCATAAAATCGCATACAATTTTTCATTTCCAAGAATATGTGTTAAAGTTTGACACATATTCTTCCTAGAATAAACAACAGATGCATACCAAGTTTTATCTAAAGCGGCCACCCTCACGGCCGACCGCCCATAAAAGCCAATATGGTTTTATGCATAAAATTGTTTCTGTTCCGGAAATTTCCGATAGCAAATTGGAGAAAGTGGAACTATATTATTTTTTTCCATTGAAAATCAGAAATAAGTTAATTTAATAATATCTGTTGTGCAATAATGAGATTTACCATCTTTGTAATCAGTTTCACAATTCTTGTGTTTTGAGTAATAATGTCGTTTAACGTTTTTAGTTTTATTTACAGAAACTCTTTCAATGCAGATTAAGCATGTTGGCAAAGAAGATTAAAGAAAGTAACTGATTAAAGAAAGTAACTTGAGGCTGAAACATCTTATTTTCGTGAGAAATTTGTATACGTTTGGGATCCATTATTAGAACAACAAGATTTATAGTGGATATGTTTTTTAAGGCTTCTGGGGAGCAAGTAGCGAACTAATTTTATGTTGTTTGCACGTATTTAATTGTTACTAGCTGACCGGGCAGATTTCGTCCTGCCTAAAAAAGTATTAACTTAAATGTAACTCTTAGGTGTGGAATAAATCTTGTTTTTTTATATTCTCATCGAAACAACAAAAAGTTAAAAGGTTTATTAAAGGTACATATTTTTTTGATGACAGAAATTTTATAATGTGTATGGGAGAACCAATGAAGTGTACATTAGGCATATAACTAATTTTGACAAAAAATTTGGCATACCACTACGTGGTTGCAAATATTGTTCGCGAATATAAGGTTTTTAGGTGATTTGGATTCAAAAATGTTCCGCACCAAACGCGATTTCAGAAACAAGTTAGATTTTTGTTTTTAATATTTTCAATTGTTATATGAAAGTTTGTGTTATTTACAAAATGACAAAATGTCTTGCATAATCATCATTAATTGCACGCTCTGCGCAGATGTTGCTCCGCTGAACTTCCTGAATATCTGAAGGTGTTTTGACCCAATGTCAGAGAAAACATTTATTTGCTTTTGTTAAGCCGGGCAATGACTTTTGTAGTATGGCGAAATTATTTTTGTTAAAAGTATGATCAGAAAACCAAGGTTAGATGACGTCGTTCGTGACAAACGTCAAAAAGAACTGGGCTGCCACTTCTATATCTGGCTACTATTAGTTAATATAGTTAATACATCACAAAATGTATATATTGCTGCGAGTTGGCAACTCTGTAATTGAAATCACTTTGACAGATTTGTGAAGAAATAAAACAACAAAGCAAAACGTCAAAAACAGCTGATGGGATGACGTAACCTTCGTGGGAAAACATTGAATGTCTATATAAAATGATCCAATTTTTTAATGACAGAAATTTATTGCAATTCTTTTGATAATACAGCGTGTATGGGAGGAGAAGTGTACATATGTTAATCAGTGGGTCTTTCTAATCGTGAACAAAAATATAACGCCGGAATCTTAAATAGACTGTCCTTCAGCTTTTTTGATTGTTATCGCAAATTCTAACCGAATTGGAAACTGTAATCATTTAAAATCAAACGGCAATCACGGTAATCATTGAAATGCATACATTGACTACATATATCGGTTCCCTTATATTTTCTGGTTCAAATTAATTTAAAAGAATGACTCAATCATGTATTGCTTCTTAGATCCTGTAATGCGCGATCAAGTTGTTCCAACAATTTTTTGTGTGCCATAGTACACTTATGAATGCAAATTTTTTTTTTCTTGATATTACATGTGGGGTCTCAGACAATTGCAATTTATTGCAAGGAAATATAATTGATTATATTACAGTGTTGTATACCTTCGTTACACTATCTGTAATAGAATTTCGAATTCGAATTTTTTTTCGTCGTAGATCTCGGTCAAATAATTCCATACCAAATATCGAGACGAATGATGCTATAGTAATCCAGCTATTGCGTTTGGAAGACAGAATTGGGCAGGATTTCCGATTTTTAACATGATCTATTGGTGTTTATTCCACACCAAATTCAAATCCCGCCAATTTTCTTTAAAATACGTATTCTTATCTTAGTTGATTCCATACCTAATTTCATGACCATTCGAACAATAGTTCTAGGTCTTCGATGCCTACTAATCTAGTACTACAGATTAATGCTCCCCATTTCCCGGGAAACGCCAGTCCGGGATAGACGGAAAAACTGAAAAAAATAATGGAAACTTCTTCGCTCTCGGACCGGCATTTCCGCAGTTTTTCATCGAATATCACAGGAATTCGTGGACATGCTATACTAATGCTCTTCTTCAATATTGCAAACTCGCGACCCATTTGAGTAAGTATTTCAGAAACGCCAATCCGGGATAGACGTAAAAACTGAAAAAAAATAATGGAAACTTCATCGCTCCCGGACCAGCATTTCCGCCGTTTTTTTTTCGAATATCACTGAAGTTCGTGGACATGCTCTACTAATGCTCTTCTTCAATATTGCCAACTAGCGACCCATTTGAGTAAGTTTTTTAGAAACGCCGGTCCGGGATAGACGGAAAATCTGAAAAGTTTCATACAAATGTATGAAAATAATATAAATTTCTTCGTTCCCGGACTGGGGTTTCAACAGCGTTTCATGTAATTGCATAATTTTTTGGCAGGATATCACCAAGTCTCTGTTTATGATATCTGCAAAATTTCAAGCCATTCTGTGCATCTTTGTTTAACAATCCGAAGCTCCATATATATACATATATGAAAAAGTTACTGTTTTTGTTTCCCGGACCGGCGTTACCGCAGTTGTTAAGCAAATGTCACAAAAATTCATGGAAATGTTGTACTAATGTCGTTCTTCAATACTGCTGACTCGCGATATATTTGAGTAAGTAGTTTAGAAACGCCGGTCCGGGATAGACCGGAAAATTTAATAATTTCGTACAAATGTATGATAATATTATAATAACATTTTTTTCTTTCCCGTACCGGCGTTTACACAGCGTTCCATCAAATGGCATTATTTTTTTTGGAGAATACAACGAAGTCTCTGTTTATAATCTGTGCAAAATTTCAAGCCATTCTGTGCATCTGTGCTTAACAAACCGAAGGAAAAATCAATTTTTTATTTCCCGGTAATACCGGGAAAATTGTATTTCCCGGAATTCCCGGGGATCCCGGTATAAGCCTAGAGCACTACTTCAGATACCGCACTTTAATAAATTAGCTCCTATGGACGGTGTCACGCCTTATAATCTAATCCCGCCAGTTTTTGATCTGATCATATTGCATCCACACTTAATTTAAAGTCACTTTTTGTAAGAGTCGGTCAGATTGCATTTTTGGTCAGGGAATGGGTAAGTGGAATGGGCAGGTGGAATGGGTGGACCACACCTCAAGAACATTGGGTGAATGTCGGAGACATTTAATTTGTCAATATTTAAATTTTCAAAATTTAAAACTTTTGAACATTTTTTGTATGGAAAAATCGAAAATCGACTCAATAAATGGACCACATGATTCAAATGCAATGTTTAAGTAACCTATAACCATCCTCGAAAAATTGCCTTTCTAATGAAACCGGTTTGTTACACATCGGTTGGATGGTTTCGAAGTCTATAGCAGTCATAGGTAGAAACAAATGTTCACTATTATATACATACATATATAGATAATTTGAATCTCTTTTTGATTTGTAATGTTACTGCCGGTGCAGGGTACTTTGTTTGTACTAATCCATACATATACATATGTATGTGCTTGTTAGAATGACAATGGTCAAAGTCATACTTAATTCGTTTCTTTATATCTAAGGATTTGAGTTTAAGTCTAATGCACAACATTTTCCTACTAAAGTATAGGTTGTTTCTTATAAAATATTCTGTCATTGTCTCCAATTTTTGTTAAAAGAAAATAAATTTTCTGTACATCGTAAGGAGGCGTGTTTTCAGAGTTTCCAATGCATTCACTTAGACCAATGACATTCTGTTCAAATTGGACAACAACAAAGAAATGAAATCAAGTTTGATTATAAAGATGAAAAGCTATTTATTTGAATTCGAAAATAGTTTATACAGCCAAAAAAAGAGAAATAAACATTTAATTTTAATTTTAACTGACTGATAAATACCATCACCCAATATAACCGTAAAAAATCTGACTTTTTATACAGGAGGTATAATTAGGGGCGGCAGATTTTTTTTTGTAAATCAACGTTCAATGGACGCTTATCTAGGCAAAATTTGTCTGAATTCAGTATTCATACAAAAATGTTATGTATGTAAAAGGGGGGCTTTGCCTCATATTACAAGATAAGTACTTACCAATTAGATATGTATGTGATACTATAGGGGTGGGTTCGGTCATTTGTATAGAAGGTACCATAAGGGGTGTGTCAAAAGTTAAGTTTTCTGAGGTTTTGCCTCCTATCACAAGATAAATTAACCGACCAATTTTCATTACCCCCGTTTGGAAGTTATGGAAGAAATATTAATTTTCCAAAAATAGGTAATTTTGTATGGGAGGTACCAGAAGGCGTGAACCGATAAGGTCCATGTTCATTCCCGAGTCCAATTTTTATAAGCGAACATTAGACACAAAATTTGAGTGAATTCAGTTTACTTACAAAAAAGATATGTACGTAAAATTATAAGGGTCAATTCTGTCATTTGTATGTGAGGTACCAGAAGGGGTGTGGTAAAGGTTTCGGTTTTCATAGGGTTTGTCTACTAATGCAAGATAAATAATCTGACCAAATTTAAATATCCTCCTATAGTTTGTTTGGCAGTTATGAAAGAAATATTAACTATCCGAAAGTAGGTAATTTTGTATGGGAGGTACCAGAAAGGGTGGGGCTATTCAGCCCATTTACAAACCCATAAGTTCGTTTTGAAAAATATTATTACTGGTAAATTTTCATACCGATCCGTTAAGGTTTACTCGAGTTATATAGCTCAATCTAGAGGTTTACGCCGATAGCTTGGTCGTCGGCGGCGGCGTAGGGTATCAAATTTGTCGGCGGCCGGCGGCGTACGCAGTAAAAAAAAATTTTTTTTTAATAAAATATATAACAATTTGTATCATTTCTAAGTACAATACGAGCTCGATTTTCGCAACCGATAGCATCCCAAGCCGGTTGCAGTTGCCGAGATTGTTGCGCTTATCGAACCTGTATTGAAAATTGTTATTTTACTTTGTGCAAAATGCCCCACGTCACTAAAAAATATAATTTTGTAAGCATTCATATTCAATTCATTTATTAAAACAAACAAAAATATAACATTTGTAAGAGCCATACATATATTGCAGCTCGTACTGTATATATATATTTATATATATAATAATTAAACAAAAATTAAATTTCAAGGAATTAAAGACAAATTAACACTTTTCTGAGAGATCATTGATTAAATTTTACTTACATTATTTAAAAAAATTAAACAGAATTCTTCTGCGAGATCATTATTTTCATTTTTTAAACTTTACTAAATACAGAATTTGGTCACGATCGCGGTAGTTCTAATAATAATATTAATCGATTTCTAAAGTGGCGGTACCAGATGTGTGTGGGAGGTACCAGATGGGGCGTTGGTAGACTTCAGTTTTTTTTCTCAAAAACTGTATCCTGCTATAGCTTTACTAAATTAAGAATTAGGGTACGAGCGCGATGGATTTATTGATATTATTACACCATATCTAAAGTGGGCGGAAAGGTGAATTTGTATGGGAGGTGCCAGAAGGGGCGTGGCTAGACTTCCAATTTTTTTCCAAAACTTTATCCTGTAATAGCTTTACTAAGTACAGAATTTGGGAACGATCCCGTTGGGTGTATTGATATTATAACTCGATTTCTAAAGTGGGCGGAATGATGTATTTGTATAGGAGGTACCAGAAGGGGCGGAGCCATGTAGCCCATTTGCAATACCGTAAGTAGTTTTGGGGAAATATTGACTCGTGCAAAATTTCAATTCATTTGGTTGCGTCTTTCGAAAGTTATCGTGCGAACCAGCCGGACAGTATATCAAATGATATATACCCTCATTCCTAAGGGTGATGGTATAAAAATTATATGGCGCCGAACGCCGCCGCCGCCGCGCCGATATTTTCGTGATTCGGCGGCGGCGCGTTAAAAAAGACAAAAATCGGCGGCGGCGGCGGCGTGGCGCGGCGGCGTAAATGTCTAGCTCAATCGTCTTAAAAAGTCCTGAAATGAATTTAGTCTTAAGATACTTGAGGTCTAACTCGTCTCCTTTAATGCGTTACACTTTTTTTCGTATCGAATGATATATACTCTCAAACGGATTTTAACGTTTGATAGCTGGGAATAACCAGAAGCTCTCTTTGGAGGTTCCCAAGCAGCTCACTACGTCCGAAAAGGCAATTCCACCGAACGTCTTGTTAGTGGTAGCTAATGTGAGAAGGCGAAATGTTGAGTAACCTTAACGGCATGTTACCACTACGTCTTAGGAAGTAGGTAACAGAAGTAACTGAAGCTCAACACAGAGTGGCCCTTAGTGGTTTTGGGAGCCCCAAGAAACTAGGATCGTGCAGGGTGGCCTAATTCGCCACTTTCCTTAAACAAACCAATTATTATGAAAACACGAAGAAAAGAAAAAACAAGAACCCTCGCCCAAATTTTGACGATCCCCGCAAACGTAATAAGGACCATGATTTAAGAATATGCACCTGGAATGTCCGAACTCTATACAGAGATGGTGCCTATATCCAAATGGCGGATGTCCTCGACAAAGACAATGCTGACATCACCGCCATAAAGGAAATGAGATGGACGGGACAGGGATGCACACGACGAAAGAACTGTGACATCTTTTACAGATGTCATGCAGAAAGACTTCGACACCTGTTTTCACAGTTTAACCCAGTAAGTAACCGAATAGCCACTAATCGCATTTGGGCGAAATATTTTTACATTACGCCGATTTGTGTACACGACCCAACAGAAGACAAAGAATATGACATTAAAGTTGCGTTTTATGAGCGCCTGAATGTGATATATGACCGCTGCCCTGCACATGACATTAAAATTGTTCTGGGAGATTTAAATAGGATGGGGAGATGCCCTTAGTTTAGCAGTCGGAAAATTCAGTCAACACAACAACACCACCGATAACGGATTTCGCATAAAGATATCCAGAAGGCAAACTATATATCTCCCAATCAAAGTACAAGTAATCAGATTGATCATGTGGTAATTGATGGAAGGCATGTCTCAAGCGTTATGGACGTGTGATGTGCGGTGCAAATATTGACTCGGATCACCACCTCGTTGCAGCCAAGGTACGGACACGACTAAGTGGTGCTAAAAACACTCGTAACCAAACGCAAAGAAAGCTAGACATCACATACCATAGATATACTTTAAACAAACCCCTTAGTTCTGATGTTCCCGACAGTGACAGCATATGGCGAATTCTATGACCACTGCCGCAACGACCGTACTGGGTTATGAAAAATGACGCTAAGGCAAGCCCAGGTACATTGATAAATGTCGCTAAATGTCTGAGGAAATGGATGCTGCATACAAGGTAAAACTGCAGCCAATGGCGACTCGTGCGGTGACGGAGCGTTCTAATGCGAAAAGGAGGCAGATGAAAAAGCGTCTGTGAAAAAAACGAGAGAGCCAGGATATCGAAAGTTATAGGGATAGAGGTGAGGCCCAAAAAATCTACCAAAGGGTTAAGAGCAAGGGTTTTGGAACAGGGATCCCCACCTGTAAGGACAGAGACGGAAATCTGGTCACGGACTCTCAGAGTGTTCGTTTCCGAAGGCAGCATAAGTGACGAAATCACGCCAAAACGAGATCAGCACGGCGATCGCAAGGCTTAAAAAAAATAAAGCTGCGGGAGCCGATGGACTACCGGCAGAGCTGATAACATGCTTGCACCAGCTCATAAACACGATGATATGAATCTGAGTGTCCTATGTCTTGTGCTTAAGAAAGGCGATCCAAGTGTATGTACTAACTATTGCGGGATTAGCCTTTTATCCATCGCATACAAGGACCTTATCAGTGTGGCTTTAGACCTAGTAAATCCAAGACCGACCAGATATTTACACTACGACAAATGCTGGAGAAGACCCAAGAAATGCAGATCGACCCCTGCCATCTGTTCATTGACTACAAAGCTGCATTCGACAGTCCGATACGACAGAAATTGTTAGATGCTATGGCTAAGTGTGGTATCCCCGCGAAGCTAATACGACTTAGCGGTATGACACTGACTGACACAAACTCTTTAGTGAAAATTGGCAAAAATCTGACTGAACCATTTTCTACCAAGCGAGGCTTTAGACAAGGCGATAGTCTGTCTTGCGAAAATGTTCTGTCTTGATGAAAATGTTCCAGCTCGAAAGGTTTTCGTCAATAAAGTCGATGGGTGACGCAGGAGGGGGCGACCAAAACTCGGGTAGATATGCAAATTTACTTTTTTGTTGATTTTGACTGGATATATGCTAAATTTTTGAAATGTATGGTGGTCCGCAAACGTGGTGGTCTACTCCGTTTTTTTTTCAAATACCTCGATATCTATAAGAGATGCGGTAACTGCAAATATATACTTTTATAGGTCGTCTATTCAACGACATATTACTAGGTCATCTATCTACAACAAAGACAAAAGTACAGCGACTATTAACTGATTTGAACACAATATCGAATTTGGACCTCTTTGCGGAAGACTAATGTCTAACTATCGATGCAAAATTTCGCGCAATATATTCGTAACTTTGTAAATAACAAACGAAATTTGGAGCCAAAAGTGGGCGGAATTTCAAATGATGTTTGTTCATAACTGGTGGGGCGTCAATCAATTTAAAAAATTGGGCGATTCTCAATTATGAAATATTGCCAAATTTTTAAACACGCAATAGAACTAAAAAAAGTGGACGTTGGCTTAAGTCTAGTATAAGGACTAGGAGTTTTGTTTTCCCGCACTTTTCCATTTCCCAGGAAATCAGAAAATTTTTAACAATCTAGGGAATTTCCCGATCCAATCACAAAAAACCATATATCAAGTCGGTAGGAGTAAATCTTACTGATTTTTTTTAATCTAACCTCACTGAAAAGTTTTCCTCAGCTGGTTTGAGGTTTACCTAAAATGTTGGCAAAAAACGGAGAATGAGGTTTCAGTTCTTATAAAATATTGTGTTCTTTACAAGATGAAAAAAACATCTACTTTAAAAGGTCGGCTTTCTAATCCGCTTGAGGTAACTTAAAAAGTGTATTCCTTATGACAGTGTACCCAAGTGTACCAAGTGGTGGTTTCGCAAATTTTATTTAACCTAAATTTTTTTTAAAGAGAATACCTTAAGAAAGGAAAGAGATATTATGCTGCACTAAACGTGTTTTTTGTTTGTCTAACATAGTAGCTTCTTAAAAGTGAAACATAGTTGTAATCGGCCTATAAGTGTAGAAATAGCAGGCTTTGAAAGTTCCAGCAGCACCAAACTGGTCAAATTAGACACCATTTTAAAATAAGAAAAACACTTTAAAAGTTGTGATATTCTTACGTTGTTTTATCCAATCGGCCCCACTGTCCTATGGTGTACCCTTTAGGTCATCAGCTGGCGATCTTTTCACTAAAGTACGCCCGCTGAAGGTTTTATTTATTAAAAAATATTTCGCATCGTTTTGTACATTCGCTTTCGCATTAGCATTCGTATAAATATATATTTCAATATTCGCATTCGCATTCATACAAGTAATAGTAATAGTGAGACTGATGTCGACATGCAAGAGATTATGTTTTCAGTCTCTCATGCTATAAAATTGTCACCTGAATACAATAAAGAGAAAAAAATCATATTTCAGAAGATCCTTTCTTGAGGTGAAACGAAACAGCTCGAAATACCAAAAGTTAGTACTTTTGGTACGCCAGTTCTTAGCTACGCCTCCGGGAAGTGTTCCCAGCGAACAGTTGTTTAGTGGACCCAGACTTATCTATGATCCACTAAGAACTAGATTGCATAGCGAAAAAGCAGCGAAGCTACTTTTTGTTAAATACAACTTGGCTCTACTAAACTTTGAATACTGAATACGTCAAAGTTTTCGAAAGTAAATAAAATTATTGGTTAGTTACCTTAAAGACTGAATTTATGAGAATTATATATATTTTTATTTTTTTTTTACTTTGAAATCAATATTTAATGCTTAACTAGCTGACCTGGCAAACTTCGTCTCGCTCCTAAGGTTACAAATTCATATAAGCTACAGGGGTATAGTAAAACACAGTTAGTTCAAGTTTTAATGCGATTTATTTGAATTTAATCGAAATTAGTGAAGAGCGGTGAAGAGCGATCTGATTAACAATGTTTTTCGATTTGTTTTCCGGCGCAAAAACGAATAATGAAGACGGTTTGCCAATACGCGAACAGACAACGTACGGCTGATCTTGTGAAAAGCAGGGAAATTCGAGATTGATCCCACAAACTTTCATTGAGGGGTTTTGCGATTTATTGATTGTCATCGCAAAAGCCAATAGAATATGGAGTTGAAGTCGCTTGAATTTTGGAAGAGAAGATCGGTTAGAATAATAGGAATTCGTAGGATAAGGATTTCCTCTCCTTGGAATTTGCCCCTGATGAACGTCGCTTTAATCAAAGTGATCAGTTTCTTGACCGACAAACTCGTATCGTTGCACAATTTAAGATGTTTCAGATTCCACAACATGCTTATGATCGATCCCACCATCTTCTGTTAATTATGCGGCGGAGTTCCTGACACATTTAAAAAATTCTGTCGGATAGTTGGTCACCTCATTCTTGTTGGTCACACTGTCAACGGATTTGTATGAATGCAGTTCTCCATCGATTCGACTTTGAATAATAACATTCAAGCTATCGACGACCATATTCTTCGCTGCTAGTATGGACCAAATTTTCCAAGCTTCATAACGAATTTTCCACCTTTAAGTCGACAGAAATCATTAAATCAAGCGATACAGTGCTAAATTTCGTCGAAAAATCTAAATTTTTCGAGTTTTTACAGAATATATCGATTTTTCCACCAAAAATTTTTCTATTATTCGAAATATTACAAAATTTTAAACAAAAATTCAGTTATCGATTTTTATCAAATCAAGCGATACAATGCAAAATTTTGTGGAAAAATCCAAGTTTTTCCGAAATTTTCCGAGTTTTCCACCAAAAATTCTACTATTTTTCCATTCGAAAAGTCATTTTGGAATATTTATCCGAAATTTTTTACAGTTCCATCGTCCAAATTAATTTATTAAATCATACTATAAAATGCAGTTTCGTCGAAAAAACAAATTCAAACTTTTTGAATTTTTCCGGAATTTTCCACATTTTTCAACAACAATTTTCCATTTTTCTATTCGAAAAGCCATTCTGTAACAATTGCACACAAAATTCAATACAAAAAGGTAATTTTCAATTTTTTAAATTTTCCGACTTTTCCGGAAGATTTTCCCAAAATTTTCTTTCGCATAAACCTTCTCCTGGCAATAACGAACAACTGAAAGAAAGTTTGAGCAAAATCGGGCCAGCTGTTCTCAATTGATGAATTACTATTTTTGCCACCATTTTTTATATATATAGAAGATTACTTAACTGGAATACATATTTTTATTTGAAACGGCAAACAGTAGGAATGATACTAAATTATTCGTTTACGTAAACCATTTTTTGCCATTCGCAATTTTGGAATATTCGCTTAAGCATTCGCAAAAATTATTAGTATTCGCATTCGCTTTCGCAAAAAAAAATATTCCAATATTCGGATTTGCATTCGCATTCGCTAAAGCACATTCTTTACATCCCTAAAAAATATTTAAGTCAATTGTATTACTTTGTTTTCAACAATGTTAAAAACTATTTTTTAAATAAAAAATTTGTATACAAAACTAAACTTGGAATTTTTATTCGTAAAGACAGTAAGGCATCATTTGTTCGGCTTTGATTTAATTTCAAATTTTATTGCCTAGATATTTGTTGTGCCAACAATGGTCTCAGCAAGTCCTTGCGAAGACGCACAATAGTATTTGGCATCATACGTGAATTGTGAACTCACCAACAAACCCCAAAATGTCAATTGTTTAATTGTCTTACCACAATGCTGAACGGTGGGACAATTAACGATTATATTTTATAGTTAACACGCGTTGTGTTCTTACCCCGAAGTATTTAAAAAGATTTTCATTATAATCGCAGTAAAGGGTTTTGTTTGTAACCGGTGTAACTTGTACGTATGCAGTAAAAAATTGTTATTTTAGCCTATATTATTCTCTGTACAATGTTGAAATATTTTATGTCGAAATATGGCTTCGTATTTATAACTTTTAAAATGTTTTTAACTAAATTTACTGTTTTAAATAAAATGAAATTTACTTTTTGTCCTTGAGCGAATGAAAATATTTCGCTGGCTTAACATACAAAGGCTCTAAGTCCAATTTTTTTTAATTTAGATTTTACTGCAGTAATGTAAACTAAGTAAAAATACATCGATTACAAAAACAAACTACAGACATCATACCTGTTATTGTTGTTTTCAAGTAATGAAGAAAAGCGCTAAGTCCAATTTATTACATTCTTGTATAATACCCCACTTCTTTCTATGTACTATAGGTCATATGAACACTTTTTCAGTCAAAATTATTATCGACTACAAAATTATGACATTCAAACTAAAACCTGTAGGAATTTCATAAGAATAAATTTGTAAAAAATAGATTTAACCCATTAACAACCGAAATTAAAACCAACCCTCGTGCAATCATTAATGCGAACATAATACATTGTATTCACTCTAATTTAATAGCTCATCTTGGTTGCTCGTATGAAATTCTTGTATAGGTTGCTGCATCATAATAGTTCCAAGACTTCACGAGGAAGGGTGGGGAACGCTTTAGTTTTTGTAAGCGTCTATTTATTAATGTTATAATGTTGTCGAATTTAATGGATCTAATGTATTTGTAAAATACGTATAGCAGGTTATTGGTGAGGCTATTTTTGCGAGCGTGATGCAGTCTATCGGCTTTGTATATTTTATAACGTGATTCAGCAGCTTCTTCTTCAAAAATCTATTGGAAGTAAAGTATTTTCAATTATTTGTTTTAGTGTATGAGTATTTTATGTACCGTCGGTGGCGTAGGCAACCAAGGATATATCTCCTGAAATCGTTTGAGTGTTTTAAAGCTATATAATACAAACTAACTTGGATTGATTTCGAACTGGCAGGAACGACCTTGTTTAGCTCACGTTTTTGCAGAAAATCTTTATCAATTTTGTCGACTATAAAATTCACAAGTTTCTTGCGTTGAATTTTTGTTAAGCCTAATTTCAAATAACTCCGCTTTATTTAAAACGCAATAACCTAAAAAATAAGTTATTATTCCAAAAAGGCTAAAATTGGCTATTGCTTATAAATGGCCGCCGATCTACGCCGAAATATTTAAAGCTTACACGAAGTTACATTTTGAAAACAACCACGGCTTTTTTAAGGATATGTTAAAAAAGTGGCTTTATTTCAAGCAAGTCAAACTAATCAAATTTATCAAATTTTTTTTAACAAAAAACATTAATACTTATTTTATTGTTCTTCATTTTAACTTTATTCTTTATAACGCGCAAAATTATTTAAATAAGCACTTGAATCTTTGCAAGCAATACTGGCTTTTCAAAAAAATTTATTAAGTGATTACCATGAAATGTCTTTGACTGCGTAGTGTCAAACGGAATTCAATATTTACCAAAAACAAAAAGCTAACTTAGTTAATTTGGAGTATTCGTTACAAAATAGCATTAAGAAAATTTCAATATTTGCATTGTAAAAATTGGACTACAGCAAGGTTAAACGGCTACCAAACGTTTCACCTAATGTGCTATGTTGACATATCGTCGTCCCGAAGTTATCTTCACGTATCTCCAGAAAATTTTTTTGTGGGAAATTGGTTCTAAAGTTTCAAAACTAAATACAAAAAAAGTTGTATGAAAAAAGTATTCCAATATTTTTGTCAGAAGTAGTGCTTGAAATTCTACATATATTAATGTAAAAAAAAACCAAAGCCATTGAAACTATTTTCAGAGTTATAGCTATTTTTACATCAAATTATTTGTCACATTTTGTTGTATACGCCACTTTTTGGGAAATATTTATTTTTTTATGGCACATACGTAAGGCTCGTATCTGTACTGTTTTTCGCAGTACAGTACTGTTTTTCGACATCAAAAACTGCGTACTGCTTTTCTCCCTCAAAGTACTGTTTTTCGATACATAATAGAAATATAAACGGCGAACAGCGAATTCATGCAATAACATTGTTTACTTCAAAAATAAGTTCGAAGAAACACTAAAAATATGTCAAGAGGATGATTTTTTATCCCCAGCTGTAGTAGCAGAAAAGCAAAAACTTATTGACAATGGATACTATTCGATTGAGATGGCTGCTTTACGCACTAATTTTTTTGGTAATTTGGATTTGAATGCTTTTATACTAATGGAATGAAGTCGAAGCCGTTATGAACCAGTTAAGAGAATACAATTTGTACAATGCCAATGAAAATGCTGTGTATTTGCACACCCAATTTAGATATATCAAAAACGGGCGACAAAATTATGCAATGGAGAGAAGGCAATGTTTCGAATGAGGATCGGTGAGTGGAGATATTTATTCATCTCAATAAGGCTGATTGCGAATTCAAAGAATAGGCCACGATCGTTGAATATATTTTATGTTTGTTAGGAACTTCAGCACCATTGGAGCGAATCTTCTCTGCAGTGAACAAAACTTGGACGTCAGCCTAAATTTGATTAGATGTGCAAACATTGAAGGCGATTCTGGCCGTCAAATTACCTCAAAACGAAGCCGGCATTGCTTATTCAAATTGCTTCAAACGACAAATACAAAACAACCACAAAAGTTGATTCTGGAAATGATTGTTAATTTTTTTTACAAATTGAATAAAATATATATGCTATGTAAATATGTACTGCGGAAAGTACCGTTTTTCCAAATCGATGTACTGCTTTTTTAAAAAATTTCAGTGAAATGTACTGTTTTTGTCCAAAAAAAATATACGAGGGTTACACATACGTGAAAATAACATGAAAACCCGCGTTCATATGTTTTTACTCCGAAATTATCTTCACGTATATCCACTATACATTCAGTAAGTTGCAAGTAGGCAATTGATCAATAACAACGTGAAACATTTGCGCATTCTGTATAATGTGGTACTAAATTTTACCGAAATGGGTTATAAAGTCATTAGAATTGAAATATATATGTATCGTCACCTGGAATGTAAAAAAAGCGAAACCCTCATTTTCATAATTTTAGAGGAGAAGCAAAAAACTTTATAACATGAAAAGTATTAAATTTTTGGACACGAATTACTCACAGATTCGCTTAAGATCAACAATATATTAAAATATTTTTGGAAAATATTTTTTTTTTAGAATTTCTGAAGTTATGTGTGTTAGTATTTTTTTGATTGTTTATGCAATAAATCCGTTATTTTTGGACCTTTGACGGGTCGTGTAGAATCGTCTAGTATGCCATATTCAATCAAAAAAAGAATTTTTATTTTTTTGAATTTACGGTTTTTGCATTTCCATTGATGGTATGTTGAATTGTTAATTGTTTATTTCGAAAAATCATATTGATAACACACTGCTACAGTATGGAAAAAAATTAAGGAAATTGGAGGAGTGACATGTTGTAAGTGTGATTAAGAACAACATGTATCTGTAACCCATATTCGATAACACCCTCAAAAACCTGAATTACGGGTAGAAACCCGGTCTCCACTTCAGGGCTTATAACTCAGTCAATGTTTAGTTGCTTTAATGGTCTGAAAAGAAGAAGAGACTACTGTCTTTCAAACGATGTATATATTTAAATAAATAACTTGTCATATATGTTCAATAATTTAACCACTGTGTAAACAACTTTATGGGCAAATATGCGTTGTACTCGTAAATGAATGCAATTTCTTAATAAAATAATAAACATTACAGAATCCTAATAAAATATAGGATAAAAACTTCTTCTAACTTAAAAAATAGTGAAAAATCCAACAAGTTTGCGGTATCGAGGCAAAAACAGACATATATGACAAGTTATGTATATAAAAATATGTATTGTTGCAAAGGCCGAGTCTTTTCTTTCCAAAACCATTAAGAAATCTAACTTTGCTTTGGAATTGACTGAGTTATCAGCCTTCAAGTGAGGAAAGTAATGAAGAGTCGGTAGTTTTACCCGTAAGTCAGGATTTTTGTAGTTTATGGAACTTTGGTATACAGTTTATTGTTGTACTGGATATGACATACAACATGCACTAGTTTACGTTCTAAGTTCTCATTGACTGTAGCACGGTGTAATTTATTTTTCAAAATATATCACATTTTCTGGCACATAGGTGAAGATAACTTATTTTTTTATAATTCGAAATTTTCATATATTTTTTATTGTATATCCACAACAATGGTTCATACGGCATCATAACGCAAAAATTTTTTCCCAAAAGTGGATATACAATAAAACGGCTGCTCAATATCTCAGAAACTATAAGAGGTAAGGACCTGGGGATTAAACAGATCGATAGATCTAACAAATTTATACAAGGAAATTATCTTATCTCAATTTTTTTGATTTTGTGATATACGTGAAGATAACTTCGGAACGACGATATCAACTGTTTCGGGCGGAGGTGGATGATAGTCCAACCAATTGACATATTTCGCCACACTCCGTTTAGCTGATGAGGCAAGTGTCTGCGTTGTGCATTGAGCGTTTGATTGTTTCTTGTCTCTGCCGTAAAATTTTAAAATAGAGCCTTTGGATGTTAAGCCAGCGATATGGTAAATCTTGAATATATGTAATTAAAGTTTTTTAAACATTTTGAATCGGTTGAAAATTGAAGTGTTGCTCGCGGTTTGAAGTTTCAGATTTTTTTTTTTGATTTTAAAAATAATAAACGGACACATTAAATATGTCCGATGTAAAGGTGGTCTAAGTCGATTTATAAATGAACTTTCCACGAACATTTAAAATTCAAAAAAAACACCAAAGGTGACCAACTTTGGTTGGCCATTTAATGGCCCCCTCAAAATGTCTAAATCATCTGGAAAACACCGCAGCTCTATTTTAAATTTTAGTTACCTTTATCCGTTTAAAAGTTACAACTGAATTTGACCAAAAATATCAAACAATAAAAAAAAACACTTTTCTGACCGTAAGCCGAATTTGATGTATCATTTGATACACTTTAACGTAAATTTAATATATAAAACACGATCGACTAAAACTAACAAACAAACAGTTTAAAGTTACAAAATTATTTTAAAAAAATCGGGACTGCTATATTGCTCCGATGAGGGGGTCAGTAGATGCAAGGATTCCAAGAGCAATGCCGACGGTAGCTTGACTACCGGTAGGTTAAACAAAGCCAGTAAGGTCAAGAAGAAGCATTGAAGCTAAAAGCTATTCACATCACTCTTTGGAGTATGCATCTCGGTATAATCGATTTAAGGTTCCTCCGAGAAATCAAGGTATGCAGCAACAAGGAAACTTAATCTTTAAGATATCCTAAGTCTCTCGGCATTATGCAGGTTGAGCGAATGGTTAATACCCCACTCTCGGAAAAAAAAACTTTATTACTGAAACGCTAACAAATTTAAGAACAATCCCTCCTCGATAATAACTTTCGGCTTAAGACAACGGATTATGATTGGAACATGGAATCTTCGAACTCCTTCTGAAACATCAAGACTGGTACATTTGTGCAATGCATTGTCTTTCTACAACATTGACATATTAGGCATAAGCGAAGCAAGATGGGTACGTAGTGGCAAAAAATACCTTTGATCAAGTCACTGTTTCATATTCTCCGAAAACAACTTAAAAACAGCTACATAAAAACCATTATGGGAAAACACGGAAAAAACCATGGAACGACGTCGTTCAAGCTTGCAACCAGAGCGCAAAGTCTGTTCTCGACCCTAGACTGCCAGTACGAAACCATGGATTAATGGGAGCACTTGGAATGAAATACGCAACCGAAAACATTTTAAAAAATCTCGTCTACATGCGAAATCTGCAATTTTAAAAATGAATGCCAAAATACAATACCTAGAATCAGCTAGTAAGGTTCAGCGCATGGCACGTACTGATCGCAAGGCAAACCTGGACAGCATTGCAGATAACGCGGAGTTACATGCGTGGTGTGTATGAAGCAATCAACAAGCTCCGAGGAAGTATCAAAAGGAAAACGGCAGTTATAAAAAATCATGATGGGCGCGATCTAACTTAAAAAAAATAAAACGGTGACGCGATTTGTTCAGTTGCTCATCAAATCAAATAGTAGATATCACAACATGCCCGTGGCTGTCATGCAGGCAAAATCCGTCGAGATTGATGTTTTACATATTTTACACCAAATCGCTTCTGCTCATACAACATACCCTACAACAACTTTGCGTATACTTATCGAGCAATCCCTGTAATTTAATAGCTCGCTATACTTCCTATTCGTCGACTTCGAACATGCTTTCGACACCATTTACAGAGATGATCCATTCGCTTCACTGTATTAAAAAGGTTTTCCACAACAAATAAAAAATCTGATTCACGAGTTGTACAACAATGCTACCTGCATTATACGCTTCAACGGCAATGAAACTCTTTCCTTCTGACAGGGATATATTCTGCCTCCAATGCTATTTATTTTGCTATTAGATTTGATAATGGAGCACACAAACGTCGTAAGCCCCTCTGGTATTCGTAGGAACCTATTTGAAAGACTCAATTATATTAATTACGCGGGTGACATTTGTCTCTTGGCACACCGCTATAGTGAAATACAGGACAAACTCAATCATCTTTGTCGCAAAGCAGCCAAAGTAGGCCTTAAAATAAATACACAGAAAACGAACATAATGCGTATCGGTCCTGCAAATATACGCCCAATCGATCTTGATGGAGTCATAATAGAAGAAGTTAATTCATTTTGCTATCTTGGTAGCACTATCACTGCGGATGGCTGATTACTTAAGGACATAAATGATCGAATTAAAATTCCAAGGCTACACAAATCTTGGTAGCACTATCACTGCGGATGGCTGATTACTTAAGGACATCAATGATCGAATTAAAATTCCAAGGCTACACAAATTCGGATTTAGTAGTGTAGTGTAGTAGTGCCACTAGCGTGCTCCTTTGCAGTTGCTCCACTTGAAATCCAACCCAAACCAGCTTGAGGAATCTTCAAACATTTACCAATGGATGTTTACGCCAGATTTTTCGTATATTCTGGCCCTATTAGGTTACGAACGAACAACTGCTTGATTTGGCAAATCTCAATACTATCGAATGTGAAATAAATAAAATGAAACTGGATAGGACATACTTTAAAGAATTCACTGACTGAAATCTCCCGGGCAGTCTTAGAATGGAATTCGCAGGGGCAACGAAGACGGGGCCGTTTTACATGGATTAGAAGTACAAAGAGAGGATACGAAGAATTAGGACATGAAACCAAGTAAAAACTTTAGCAAATCATCGTGACAGATGGAGAGAATTCGTTAGCGCCCTAAGTTCATATTGACCGTTTTATCAAACTGCTTATCGAAGCAAATTGATTAAATAAAGGAAAAAATGAGCATGTTTAATAGAGGGCGACAACAACAAAAATACCTGGTAAATGATACTGTTTTTCTGGTAGGTGCTGATAAGCCCAACAAGAATATGTTTTTACAATTTCCCAAACATCCCCAAAATCTTGAGTATCAGATATAAAACCGGTCATTCTAACCCACACCACCTTATAAGCCAGTAACATAGTTATATAAGAACCGATTTTAAGTTTCTCTGGGGATTGGGAAAGACTTTCCAACGATATATATACAAAGGTTGTTTTGTAAAAGTTCAACAAATTTACTATATGATCACAAAAACCAGTAAGAAAGTTTGAGTAGGGCAACCCGACTTACATATACCCTCACCCTCAGTAAAACAAAAAAAATTCTATTATATTGATATTATTACTCGATTTCTAAAACTTCCAATTTTTTCTCCAAAACTTTATCCTGTTATAACTTAACAAAATACAGAATTTTGGCACGATCGTGTCGAGTGTGTTGATATTATTACTCCAGCTCTAAAGTGGGCTGGTACATTTGTATGGGAGCTACCAGAAGCGGCGTGTCTGACTTCTAGATTTTTTCTCCAAAACTTTTTCCTGCTTGAACTTTACTTAATACAGAATTTGGGCACCATCGCGTTAGGTCTATTATTAATATGGGAGGTACGAGATGGGCCGTGGCTAGACTTTTCTCACTTTCTTTTTTTTCTCAAAAACTGTATCCTGCTATGGCTTTACTAAATAAAGAATTTGGGTACGATCCCGTTGGATTAATTGATATTATTACTCCATCTCTAAAGTGGGCGGAGTAGTTCAAAGAAACCTAGGGTCTAAAGTGACTTCTTCTATGTGTTACACTTTTGGGTCGTGCCAAATGATATATACCCTCATCCCTAAGGGTGATGGTATAAAAAGTAAATAATATAGCGATTTTAAACTAAGAAATTGTGCTCTGGAAATACCCGTATGTATATCAAACTTTAATTAACTCAAAATTCATTAGTCTAACCTTTTCGTCAACTGGTCCCACTGTAGCTTGTTCGAAGTCACATCGCGCTTACAGACATAAGTTGGGTGATGATTATGTTGATGTTGTTATTAAATGATACTTATGTACAACGTCGAAGAAGAGTACTTCGAGTTTGTGGGAAGCATCATTAAAAGCCCCTTTCGTTTGTAATCTCCACCCTAATTTGGGCAACGGAGCAGCATTTACTGTGTACTACTTACATCCCCTACTGGCTGGATCCACTCCTGGCCTGAGTTATCATGCACCTCGACAATCTTCTGCGTTCAGTTACAACAACAATCTCCTGATTGTTTTGGCAATTGTTCTGCTTGAAACAACGCATTGTGCAGCAATTCGAGTATAATCCGGATTAAATATTTTGTGTGAGTGAATGACCGTAATTTGTAGTTGTAATGCTACACCCCCATACTAACAATGTAGCACAAAAGCAGGTCCATTAGGGTGAGTCTTAAAAAATGTTTTTGGAATTTTTCATGGGCCAAGTTAAAATTTTATTAAGACGTACAAAAAAACTCTATGTGAATTTTTTTAATTTTTTTCTTAAAGGTTTAGGGGTCGCTACCGGGGTTCGAAATTCAAAATTTTACCGTCATCCTGACGGATAAGCTGAATAACTCGAGTAAACCTTAACTGATCCTTATGAAAATTTTTCAGTATTTATAATTTCCATAACGAAGTAACGGAATTGTAAATGGGCAGAATTGCCCCACCCCTTCTGGTACCTCCCATACAAAATTTCCTATCTTTTGATAATTAATATTTCTCCCATAACTTTCAAACGGGCAGATGGATAGCATTTAAACTTGGTCAGTTTAATAACCTTGTAATAACAAATAAACCCTCAGAAAATCAAAACGTTTGTCACACCCCTTCTGGTACCTCCCATACAAATGACCGAATTAACCCCCATATTTTTACCTACATATCTTTTTAGTAAAAATACTGAATTCAATAAAATTTTGTGTGAGATGAACACATGCCAAAATTTGACTCGTGAGTGACTATGGACTATATAGGCCAACCCCTTCTGGTACCTCCCATACAAAATTACCTATTTTTAGACAAATTATTTTTTACCAATAATTTCCAAACAGACAGCTGGATGGCATTTAAACTTGATCAGTTTAATTACCTTGTAATAACAAATAAACCCCCAGAAAATCAAAACCTTTGCCACACCCCTTCTGGTACCTCCCATACAAATGACCGAATTCACCCTCATAGTTTTACATATTTATGCTACTTATTTGACAGAAAATTTTGATTTTTTTCATAGGTTAACTTAAAATTTTGTTAAGTCGTACAAAATAATGCGCAGTTTTAAACGTAGAAGTCATATAATATGACTTATGCATTGTATTTCGGGAATATCACCGGTCCTGTAATATTACTTTTTAAGAGGTTTAAAAACGCCTGGACAAAAGTTGATCATTCCAATTTTAAACCTGGCATATCGGATGATCTCATATTAAGACAAGTAAAGAATTCTGCGAATGCTATTTGTTTTGCCGAAAATCAGCTTAAAGAGTTTCAGCCACGAGAGGACTACAAAGAGCTACTTAAGCTGACAATAATTCTGCGGGATGTTCCAAAAACACAAATATTCTTCAGAGCACCAGCAGGTCTTCACCGTGCTAGATGGAAAGCAGTTCAAGTTAAACAAAAGCGAATTATGTGGAATACAGGATGTTTGCAGTTTTATAATTAATATTTACCTTAAATATTGGTTTGAATCCACTTCTGGACCTTCTGCTTCAAGAAATGACCTCCAGTTATTAAAAGACTTGAAGTCTTATGCAACAATTAATAAAGAGACAGCGGTAATAGCCTTAAAAAAAATTATAGGTCATCTCTGGTATTTTTAGGAAGAGCTAGTTGGATTTGCATTTTTGAAGACAAAGTTTCTCATGAAATTAAGAAGAAGATGGTAAATGCTTTAAATATAGAAGGAGTAGATAATCCAGAAAAACGAGTTACAGTGGATGGAAACCTACTACATTCCAAAAGTCTTGAGCATTTTGTATCCAACAATACTCTTAGATTTTTCAGCATAACGGGTATTAAATCGGGTTTCCTAAAAAAAATGTTGAAGATTGGGAGCAAGATGCAGACTTTAAATGAAGTAAAGAATTAGTTCGGTCTAGGTTGAAGGTTGTTAATGATATTGCTGAACACGGAGTGGCCTTGATGCAGGAATACAATAAATTGCATACACAATATGGAGAACAGAAGTATATTAAAGAAAATTGTAAACAGTAATACAGTTGTTTATAATTATATTTTTTAATGTTGTTTTTCATGCAATGAATTCATGTTTAATATTAATATATTAAATCTTCATTTTAATATTATTTTTTAACTGTTTAATTTAATTTTTATTTTCGAAATTTACCTTTTTAAGTAATAATACAACAAAAACTGATGAACAAATTTGAAATAGATCATTTCATATTAACTGTACTGTAAAAATTCCAAAGTTGGACTGCAAATTAGTGGAGGGGGGCAAGACAATAGCGTTGCATTATCTATGTTGAATATCTAATAACATTCATTAAACTAGATTTATATTTAAGATAAGCATTAGTAAAATTACAACAAGCGTATATCTTTAGCAAAATATAAATGAATTCAGCATACTAACAAAAAAATGTATGTAAAAATATGGGGGTTAATTCGGCCATTTGTATGGGAGGTACCAGAAAGAGTGTGGCAAAGGTTTTGATTTTCTGGGGGTTTATCTGTTATTACAATGTTATTAAACTGACCAAGTTTAAATGCCATCCAGGTGTCCATTTGGAAATTATTGGTAACAAATAATTTATCTAAAAATAGGTCATTTTGTATGGGAGGTACCAGAAGGGGTTGGTCGATATAGTCCATATTCACTCACGAGTCAAATTTTTGCATGTATTCGTCTCACACAAATTTTTATTGAATTCAGTATTTTTACTAAAAAGATATGTAGGTAAAAATATGGGGGTTAATTCGGTCATTTGTATGGGAGATACCAGGAGGGGTGTGGCAAAGGTTTTGATTTTCTGGGGGTTTATCTGTTATTACAAGGTTATTAAACTGGCCAAGTTTAAATGCCATCCAGCTGTCCGTTTGGAAATTATTGGTAAAAAATAATTTGGTTAAAAATAGGTAATTTTGTATGGGAGGTACCAGAAGGGGTTGGCCTATATAGTCCATAGTCACTCACGAGTCAAATTTTGGCATGTGTTCATCTCACACAAAATTTTATTGAATTCAGTATTTTTACTAAAAAGATATGTAGGTAAAAATATGGGGGTTAATTCGGTCATTTGTATGGGAGGTACCAGAAGGGGTGTGGCAAAGGTTTTGATTTTCTGGGGGTTTATCTGTTGTTAAAAGGTAATTAAACTGACCAAGTTTAAATGCTATCCATCTGCCCGTTTGAAAGTTATGGGAGAAATATAAATTATCAAAAGATAGGAAATTTTGTATGGGAGGTACCAGAAGGGGTGGGGCAATTCTGCCCATTTACAATTCCGTTACTTCGTTATGGAAATTATAAATACTGAAAAATTTTCATAAGGATCAGTTAAGGTTTACTCGAGTTATTCAGCTTATCCGTCAGGATGACGGTAAAATTTTGAATTTCGAACCCCGGTAGCGACCCCTAAACCTTTAAGAAAAAAATTAAAAAAATTCACATAGAGTTTTTTTGTACGTCTTAATAAAATTTTAACTTGGCCCATGAAAAATTCCAAAAACATTTTTTTTTTGCCAAATAAGAATCAACCTAAGGTCCATTCAATGGGAATGAGTGGGTGGTGGGGAAGTTTATTCTCTCTCAAGTATATTCCAAAAGGATTAAGTATACTAATTTCGGCAAATAAACGTAATTTGTTTAAAAATATTGTAAATTCCCATCCCAAAATCCACAAGAAACTCGCTTCTGATGCTTTTGATTCCTATCAATGGCTGTGTATGGAAGTAATTCAGTAATTAAGCATTTAAGTTACAAATTATATTCTTACAGACATTTTCAGCTAAATTAATCTTTACTTTTCATATACCAATGGTGAAAATAGAAACAGAATGTACATATCCATATGTTTACATATGTCAGGCAAACTGCAAGAGGAAGCTACGGGAATTTTTGAAGACGCTTCAAAAGATATAAATTAAACAACAATTAAATAAGATGCGTAGGCCGATGTTTGCATGGCACAATGGTGTGTAAAAGTTTTACTTTTAAATAATCGTACACTGAAGGAAAAAATTCGTTGCTCCCAAACGAAAAATTAGACAAATGAACTTCGTTTGAAGATTTTATTTGCTGCAAAACAAAACTTTTTACCATAAGCGGTTGTGTCGATTGTGGTAATGACATAATCGTTTATCGTAAACTCAAAATACGTTTGTGGCAAACGAAAAACGGCTATGGCTGTCTATTTCTTCATTAGTCGCAAAAGAAATCCTCGTTTGAGGCAAAAGAAATTTTCTTTTATCGCAAATAAAAAGAAGGTAGACATAAACTTTTATTTCGTTAGTCGCAAATAGAAAACTCGTTTGCCGCAAAATAAATCCACGTTTGCCACAAATCAAAAGAAGGTAGACACAAAGTTGTATTTCGTTTGCCGCAAAAATAAAGCTCGTTTGTCGCAAAAACAATTGTGTTTGCCGCAAAGTAAATCCACGTTTGCCACAAATGAAAAGAAAGTTGACACAAACTTGTATTTCGTTTGTCGCAAACAGAAAGCTCGTTTGTCGCAAAAAAAAAAAAATTTGCCGCAAAAAAAACTCACGTTTGCCACAAAAGAAAAGCAAGTTTATTGCAAACATGAAAATTCGTTTGTTGCAAACGGCAAACGCCATTGGCCCAATTGAGATTTTTCCTTTGCCCAAAATGAAATACCAAATTTTTTAATTTTGACTTTTATTTATTTTTATATTAATTAATAATGTATACATGGATTTCTACTTTTTTACACAAATTTACGTTTTAATTTTTATCGTATACCATAGCCTCGTATTCAATTTTGTTAATATTAATAGCTCGAAAGTTACTTCTTATTACATTTTCTTGACACATGAAAGACAAGTTTAGCGATTCTAAAGGAACTGACAAATAATTGTAATTATTTTCAATAAAAAATTATATATATCATCAAAAGGGCGGTTACATTTAGTGCATGTATACCTAGTAAATATAAGTGGTTTGAAATGAAAAATAAAATAAAAATGGAAACATGTAAAATACATCACGGCGTTAAAAAAGTTATTGTGAAATAAAAATTGCAATTATTTTTGTAAAATTTTTAAGTCATTAGCATATGTCTTAACGCTATTTTCAAGGAATTTATCGTGAGATGTTGATATATTAAAAAAGTATTTTTGTAGAAAAAACCAAGCTTTTTCAGAATTTGACGGATATTTTAAGTATATAAATTTAATATGTGCTAAAATTACCCATGAAATTGTAACTGGAACCTATGAATATTATAAATGGTTGGAACTCAGATGATTTTTGCAGCAAATCTCGAACTCCGCTGTCTGCTGTTTTTAAATCCTGTGAATAAAAAACTTTTGTTAGAGCCCAATTTGATCTTAGACAGTGGTAAATTTTCTTCCATATGAAGCAATCTAAATATATTTTGTTTCGCTCGGCTTATAATGTAAATCCCAATATTCATTCCATTATGTGTGTAAAACCACATTACTTTGTGAAAATTAGTGTTGTTAAAATGAACATTGTATATTAAGGGTCGCTTCATGTGGAAGAAAAGCATTAAAATAAAATTATACTACATACCGGGAAATGGCAAATGAAAGAATCTGCACACTCTGCCTTAGTAGGTTTTATAACTCCGTTACTTCCTCTTTTAATAGGAGAAGGAAATAAAAATGGAAGTAGCATCAAAGCCAATATTGGTTTAATTGTATCTGAAAATAGTAATTTCTTTAAAAACGTTGAGAACAATTAGAATAAATATTAATTACCGTTTGTTTCCACATTTAGTAAACATAAAATATTATTTTTGATCTCCAATTTTTGGTTCGGTCAATTAGTAGCTGGACAAAACTTTCAGGAATTTCTAAATTGATGTCTTTCCCGATAATGGTTTCTGTATCTAAAAAACACTGGATAAAAAAAAACGAATTTTGTATTAACTTATTTTTGTTTTGTTTTACAAATTCTTACCAATTTATATCCGTCTGGTTGTTCCAATGATGGATAACATTTTAAGTAGTCAGTTGTGGATAATTTGCTTTTTAATTGCTGCTGTCGGTATGCAAATATCTTTTTCCACGCGTCTACGCAGTTTTCAAACAATACAGACGTCCTGAGTAACTGCAATGCTATTCCAAATTCGAATCATTTACTTTGTTACAAACTGCATAAAAGAAAATATAGTGTGTTGTGTGAATATAACATTCATATGTATATAAAATGCATTAACTTAATAAACAATTACCTTCATCTATATCAAACTGATTTCTTACTTTTGATTTAGATCATCGTGAAATTAAGCCCAACGTTGCCAATAATGTTCTGTAATTGTTGTACGCGTCGTGCACTTTCCACTTGCGTGACGGCCTCTACAATATTTTTGGTAAAATGTGGTAGGTAGCTCTCCGACAAATACCTGTACGATAACTTCACTGATATTTTGCAGTTAGACAGTCTTTAAAGTGAAAAATATTATTATTTAGAAAAAGCATTAACCACAAAAACCATTCAATGTGTAATAGGTGCAAATGAATTATTATTTTTGATTTAAATTCATTATAATTAAATTTTTTTTCAAAAATGACTACAAATGTTCTCTTGTTGGCAGAAGAATAAATTTGCATTGCAATTCATTTATGGTAATTTGATTCAATTCCCAAAATTTATTTTAACTAATACAAAATCCATTCAATTCAACTGAATTGGAAATGAGTTGCAATTAGAGTTTCTCTTTTTCCCGGATTTTATATTTCCCGGGAAACCGGGAAAAATTTTTGCCTTTCCCGGGATTCCCGGGAAATTTCGCGCAGTAGAAAAACAAGACAAACTATGTTAATTTTATACAATTTTGCAGTATGTTCATATATATTTATTTGTTAATTTATGAGACAAAACAAACGAAAAACATAACAAATGAAAAACATTAATTTTAAAGTATATATTAAAATATTAGTTAAACAATAAAAGTTAATTCGTCATTTTGAAAATACGTTTTTAAAACGGAAAGAGCGTTAATGGTTTCATCAGACAGTCTGTTTCTAATTCTATTAACAAATTGCCCTGTTGTTGAAAATATTCTCTCACTTTCAACTGATGTTGGCCTTATTCTCAGAAGACCATTCAATCGTCCATTTTCCGCTGCTTTTCCATTTGCTTCGTAAAATTGTAAATCCTTTTTTATCGAGTTATTTAGTAGTCTATTACTTGATGCAACATTTCCATATGTTATGGGATCGGTTAAAATATCCTCAAATGGTCTTTCGGTACTAATGTCACAAATAGGAATTTCGTCCGATTCCAGAACTTCATCGATAACGTCTTCTTTTAAAAGTCGAGTATTAAATTGTTCAGCGTACGCTATCACAGTTTGTTTTGAAGCAGTTTGAAATACACTAAAGCATAAAGTCGCTTGTCCCTTCTTCCCGGACGAATTTCCCGGGAAACCGGGAATAAAAAATGTCCGGGAATCCCCGCCCGGGAAATCCCGGGAGAGAAACCCTAGTTGCAATATACTTAAGTTCATTTTTAATTTATTCAAATAAATTAGAAGCAAGAATTTGCAATACATTTCAAATTCGTTAGAATTGAATTGATTTTCAAAAATGTATACTCTTGTTAGGAGAAGAATGAATTCGCATTGCAATTCAAGTTTATTAATTTAATTTGGAATTCAAATTATAAAATTTATTTGAAATAATTCAAAATCAATTCAATTCAAATGAATTGGAGGTCATTTGACTTGATTGAAATTTTATTTAAATTCTTCTCTTTGTGAAAACATTTAATTAAAAATTTGCTAATTTACTACATGTATGACTCTACTGACTACTATGACTTCTACACAACATCTCATCAACAATGTTTACTTACATCCGACTAGGATTTGTGACCATATGTTGTACTATAGATTTGCTTATTTAAATTCTTTCGTTATTGGTTATTATTTGGTGATTCCTTTCCATAAATACTGTAAAGTCCTGGAAAAAAAAACACAAAAAATAAATAAATAAATAAAATTAACAAAAAATAATTTAATATAATACCTCTCTAGTATACAAATTTGCATTTGTGTCCTCTTGTATTTGAGAATATAGGTCGACTGTGACTATGTCCGGAGGAAAAAATTCCACATTCGATAATATGTTTAAATAGCTTCTGTCTTTAGGGCCTGCAATAATATAAAAGTGTAAAATTTTCATAACCATGATGAAGATGCTTTCCAAACTTTATTATGGAATAATCACAAAAACTTCCGACATGTAGCGTAGGTTTTAATATTATAAGTTTACATGTTTGTTTGCATCTTAATCACGTTTGGACTGGAGTACCTGACATTTGTAACACTGTTTAATGTACGACGATGTAAAGTACGATGTAAATAATATTAAACTTCAGCTGTATTATGAACATCAATTTATATATTAATTAATAACTGTGCAACACCGAAGCAATACCTTATTACACAGTTAGAACACTCGTAAATCTCCTTAATACAACTGAAGTTTAATTTTAACATTTCACATAATCACATAATTGTATACATATAATAGAATTATGAGCTCGAGCCCGAGCCAAACAAACAACACTTTTTTCAAATAACGATGTCCATCGACGATGACGCTGCTTTAATTCCGAGTTATCACATAATTTGGTGTTCCAGCTTCTTGAAAAAAAAATACTTACCCTTCATATGTATAGCGAAATTGGAATCGCTTATATATTGTGAAATATATTCAACAACATCTTCTTGCGCAATTTCTAAATTATTATTGGTGAAATACCTCACCTCTGATAGATGAAATATTTCCAATAATTTATTGTTTAAATCGTCAAAAGTGTTAGCACACACTTTCACTAAATAGTCTTTTCTATTGAAATTCGCTTTCAGGAACATTGTCTTTACAAAAAACAAAAAACACCGACACGACGCACAACAAACTGATGTTTACAGCTCACGCACAAACGAATAACTACAAAAGACATTGTTGGGGTAGGTTATGGTAAGCGCATTAAGTTCTACCAGCACATCAACAACATAACACAACACGATATAGATCATTTTAGAACTTCTCAATGATTGATACACTCTCCCCACTCATTTCTCACAGCGATCGAAAATTCGTTTGGGACAACGGTGGGAGACGTTTGTGCAAAATATTAAACTTTTGGATAGGAGAGTTGAGAGAACAAAATGCGTAGCATATTTGTGTATGGGTGTGTGGGGCAGAGACCTTATGAAGCGATATGTAAGCAATGTATGTATTGTTTTTCAACACAAATCAACAGCGTTTTGTTGCCAAACAAAAATACGTTACACGTTCTGTTCTCTCAACTCTTCTAAACATAAAAGATTTACATTTAACCCAAAATCTTCTACGGTTGTCCCAATAGAACGTTCGCTCACTGTAAGAAGTAAGTAACGCTCTTTGTTCTCTCAACTCTCCCAAATATAAAGGTTTTATATTTTGCACAAACGTCTCCCATGTTTGTCACAAACGAAAAATCCAACGATGTAGGGGTAAAGGAATGGTCGTTTGATGTAACAACTGAATTGTTGATGGCAACTGTTTCATTTTGCGTCGAATACGTCAACGATTGTTGTAAACGTTGAATTTTTAAAACAAAACTAGTTTTTTTGCAGCAAGCGAGCAACAAATGGGTTTTTTTTGAGTGTACAGTCGAATCCGCTTAATTAAACACCATTTTATCGATAGATCCACTTAATTGAAAACAAAATGTATGAATCTAATAATTCTGTTATTTTTTTCACATGTTCTACTCTGATTAATTAAAACTCCGCTTTATTGAAATAGAAATTTCCCCCTGAAATTAAGATTTAACAAATAACAATTACGCTTAATTGAAAAAAAATGAAGCACAGTACAAATTCTTCGCAAAAATTTAGATAAGGAATAAAATGAACTTTTAAATGCTATTAACGAAAAAACATTTTAGGACATCAACCTGTGCACTACAAACGCGGAATTTTTTCAGAAGAATTTAAAAAAAAAAATATTGACTTGGAAAGCACTGAATAAAATGAACCACCTAAACCTACAACAAAAGAAGCTCTAGAATTATTTGGCGTTTTAAAGGATTTTCTTTTGTTCGCACTTCTGATGCGTTCTGCAATATACACGATCTCGAACAAATTCTTCGCAAAAAAAACATTTAAGTCATATAATCAAATAATAATAAAATACTATTTTAATACTATAATTTATATATAACGTATCTAATACATACTATGTATGTACAATACACGAATATATTTATTTTGACAAATATTTGAATAATAATCCCGTAATGGTTCTTAATAATTAAGCTCATAAAATTAATTGAAATTCGAAATAGTACAACAAATTCGTTTATTTTAAACATATTTCACTTATTAATTTAAACAAATTTCAATTACCCGAACTTCGTTAAAATAAAAAAGATTTAAACATTACATTATCCGAAATTCGCATAATTAAAAACCTTGGATAATTGAAACAAATTCACTGAATTTTACCGATATCAATAAAGCGGATTCGACTGTACTTCTCCAACTTGTCAATCTTGTTGAATCTTTACTAACTTAAAGCTGGGAAGTTTACAATGCCAGTAATGCATACCAAATATTTTATTTGAAACTCCTGAAAACTATGCGCAATTCTTTAGTTTGCCAATTATAATAGTCGTCTCGTGGAAACGAATTTATATTTGCATGCAATATTCATAGCCCCAATGATATGTTAACTCTTTTTAAATACATCCTTAATCTTAAAACAAATACAAAATAAACTCCATCAATGAGGTGTGCAATCACTAAGATGTATATGGGATCTCACCTCGAAATGAGAGGAAGCCGACGATATTCATATGAACAATTTTAATTGCTGTTATATCCTAAATTATGTGTCCGATCGCAAATGGAGCTTATTTTATGAATACCATATAATAGTTGCGGAATCACCAAGATACAATTGAGATGTCATCTTGAAATAGATTGGGATTTTACCTCGAAATGAGAGGGAAACCTTTGATATTCGTATTAAAAACTATTCAAATTTTGAACACTATAGGTATGGGACTCCCCAAAACGGCGATTAATTCAAGGAATCATCGGATCTTAACCAAATTTTGTGCAATTGATCCTCCAGCAACCTGAACGATCGGTATGAATTAGAATTATATATTTTTTATTTTATTTTCTATCATCAGAACACTTAAAAAATAGTTACAATATTTATATTTACAAAGCTTGAGGATTGACTTAAAAGAGTATTGCAGCAAATACAGGCCTGGTTTTTAGATTCTATATACCAAAGTTGTTATTTGACACAATCAGGGGGAAAGATAGAGGAAAACCCCAATTTAAATTTTTAAGACATTTTAATACTAAAAACATCTATCAATTTCATGTCTGAAATTATAGAAGGAATTCATTGTGCAAATTACTAATAAATGCATAACTTGAACTAGTTGACCAAACTTGACAGCCATACGTCATTATCAGACGAATGCATGTTTAAATAGCAACTGCTTATTCTTCGTGTTCAATGTTGATTTCCGATTAGCAAGGGAAAAAGAGCTCTTCCACACCTTACACAAAAAATAAAAGTTTAAACTTGGAAAACAGTTCGAAGATCAAATCTTCTTTTCCAAAACAAAAATATTTTTAGATAGGTCTGTTTAATATATACAACATATCCAAAAACTAAAATGGGGTTTTTCTTATTTTGTTTTTAAAAAGTTTTTAAGTAAATGCATCTCTTGTTAACTTCCTTATATTTTGATATCTTTGTGTGACAAAATTGAATAAAGTAGCTAAACTTTGGAAGTTATACAGATTTTTTTGGTAAATCTAATAGATTACAACAAGAATCGTATTATAAATTTTTCAGACACCCCCAAAAATATCGACTTAACCTTGATAAATTTTGCGCAAGAAATACTGTTGACTTCCGCAATATTTCCTAACATTTAGTGAAGTTTCATATAAAGGTATGTATAAAGAATGGAAGCTTTGAGCTCCTGTAATAGTATTAGCATTTTTATACCTTGAAAATAGTTCTTCTTTTGTTTTGTTGTAGTCGTCAGCGTCTTCATTAGCAACTTCTATGGAGGTCTTACAAGTTTGTGAAGCCTAATGATAAGGGTCTTTCGCCGTTCGAAGGAGTCACTTTAGACCCTAGGTTCCTTTGAACCAAATTCGATTCATGACTTTTTAAATCGTTTGAGCCATATCCGTCTGTCTGGCTGTCCGGCTGGCGCACGATTACTTTCTTAAGACGCAACCAAATGTTTTGAAATTTTGGACGAGCTAATATTTCCCCAAAACTACTTACGGTATTGCAAATGGGCAACATAGCCCCGCCCCTTCTAGTATCTCCCATACAAATACATCGTTCAGCCCACTTTAGAAATCGAGTAATAATATCAATATCACAACTTACGGCACCTACTGGTTTATCGACGAATGCGAACGTCACTGTTTGAGAAGCTTTTACTAGACATGCCGATTGACTCGACACTTATACTGCGACGTTGCTGTCGACAACATCGAGGGGGCCGGCTGCGAAAAAACAATTTAGTAACGTGTTCTAACCATCATGCAACAGGACCGGCCCACAATTGCTGGAATAGATAAAGTTGATCGTTTGGCAACTGGGCAGACGTCATAGAACTATGAAAAATGTATAGCTATCCCCAGCATTGAAGATATAACTAGTTCTACAGTAGCTCAATCAGTCTACGACTATTTGCTTAAAATTTATATTCTGAATTCATTAGAAATTATATGTTTTGATACAACTGCTGCAAATACCGGCCCGTTGGCTGTAAAATTTGCCGAAAATACACATTCGACATGATTATAGAGAACTTCTACAACTTGCATTTATATTTATTTGTTGTAGCATTCCCAGTTTTACATTTCGTGCGCCTGGAGTGAAGTCACATACAAGATTCATGTACAAGGACAAAAATTTATAGTTTTCACATACACTTTAAAATTTCTGCGATTCAGTTGAATTGAATTCGTAAAAATAGTTTTATGCAACTAATAAAGAGGATTATTTGCTGTTTTGATACTAAAAATATATACAGTGCTATTGGAAAATATTCGGAGGAAACAGTATTTATCGGAGGAAACAGTTGCACTTGCCTTTTTTGACCCACATGTAGACTCAGAAATAAAAGAAAAGATGGTCTGAGCCTGATAAAGACCATTATGATGTTGTGATGTTGACGAATTCAAATTATTCACATCCAAGTATTTGAGCTCTTTTGTGACTACGAAAATATTTTTTTTTACTCGTTTGAAGATTTCTATGGATTTCTTACGCTTTAATCCATCAAATTTCTTAGGCCAAGCAGGGGAACTGATCGTTAAAAGCATTACTGTTGTGAATGCCGCCGAAAATAGAGTCAGACTAATAACTAAACAACGAAGACGATAAATAGTACTTGTTGTACATTGTAGAGGGCTACCGTAAGGACTTCCCAATCTATACAAAATCTTCACTGATTTAAAATAACACTAATAAACCTTATTAATGAAAATTAAAGAAAAAAAATTTTATCTATAGTAATTTTATTAAAAAAAAATTAATAAAATGCAATAAAGAGTTTATGGTGGTTTTTAAAAATGTTGACCATTGACCTCATTGGGGCACGGGTTGGCACCATCCAATCAGCATGAAAATTTGCTATATCAATTTTGGCATCAAATCGCATATTTTAATCACTACCCAGACTCAAGATTCCAAAAAAACTTTTTAACGCCAGGTCTTATATATATATATGGTTTTAAAAAAGGAAAATATCGATATTTTTCAAAAATGCAGGCTTAAAATGCACTTTAAGTCTCCAGGTTACAGCAATGTCAAAATAATCAATGATCAAGGATGAGACGCTGTTTGTGTACTTTTATAACGAATAAATAGTTTTAATCTCATTTGTCCTGTTTATAACTGTCATCGTTTAAAAAGTAAAAATACTTTTGAGTCGGCAAAAATGAAAAGTATCGATATTTTCTTAAATGGATCAGTTGGGATTTAAATTCAAACATTTTCGTAATGTATGATAATGGCATTTCCATTTTTTATGGTCATTTTCGTGCAACGCAAAGTTTGGCTTTAAGCATACTTAAAGTCAAAACATTCACCATTTGTAGTGTCCTCTTTAAAAACGTGTGACTCTCCCACTTATCCTCCAATTTTTATATACCATAGCTTATTTTGCTTGGGAAAGCCCAATCTTTCTGCCTAATATATGAAATTGGATTTATTTTTGCGATTAATATTTGTTATATTTTTTTTTATTACCGTGATTTTGCACAAAAAAATTAGTTTTTTAAACTTTAAATGTTCCTACCAGCAAAAGTATCCTACCAATGTTAAAATCTTGTATAGTAAGGTTTAATAGGAGCACATAACCTTTAATTGAAGAGCACTCTTGATCAAATCGTGGAACGCGTTATCGAATTATTCCCCAATAATCTGATGCAGCTCATAACAAATTCGTAAGAATTTTAAAACTCATACCTTGAAAACTAATCAGAGAAAAAATTGTTAAATTTCATAATCGTGTTTAGGCTGAAAAACATTATTTAGAACTCTGCAGCAGCTTGGCTGTTAACTAGTGTTATTAATGTGAAAAAATTAAGTATGCTTAAAAAGGGCTATATTTTAAAAATATGAAAAAAGCTTAAAAAATAAAAAAATTCAAAAATACGCTCTTAAAACCAAAAAATTCTAAAATATGACTTTATGGTTAGATACGATCTAACAAATAGGTGTCAAAACACTTGTAAGAGTATGAAACATCTTAATACCTTACCCATTTGGTAATATCTTGTTTTGAAAAAAACATGCATTAGCATATTTCCAGTTACCCTGGTAATTGGAGTCTGCATATTCGAAGTGGGAGCGGCCGTGGCATAGTGGTTAGAACACGCGACTACCATGCGGGATATCCCGAGTTCGATTCCCGCTTCCAGTCATCTACATTTTTCTTTCATTGCCGGCCCCCCAAATGTTGTCGACAGCAACGTCGCAGTATAAGTGTCGTGTCAATCGGAATGTCTAGTAAAAGTTTCTCGAGCATTGGCGTTCGCATTCGTCGATAAACAAGTAGGTGCCGTTAGTTGTGAATCCAGAAATATAAAGCATGTTAAATCACCACAACGCGAAAAGCTATCCCATACCTCATTCATGGGGTGTAAAGGGAAATTAAGTTTTTAAGTTAAGCATATTCGAATTACAAATAAGAGTAGAATGTCATACTTAATTAGGTCTAAGAATGCGGTTTAAATTCAAAATAATTTGTAACTTATATGCAACCAAAGCCATACATGCTAAAAAAGCACTCCGCAACTGGTTTCATTTTCTTCTCCTTAGGTGGCAAATAGACAACGATTTTTTCTTTAGCCGAACATAGAATAGATTTCCAGTCGGTTCGTTGTTCAGCGCTTCTTCTACAATTTCTGGCACTAAGTTTCGAAATGTATTCTTCCATTTGGTCCTTCCATCGAAGTTTTGGTATTCTCCTTCTTCGAGAGCCGTCGCCGGGTTCGTATTCAAAAGATTTTTTAGGGAGCATCTTTATCAATTTTCACAACATGACCTAGACAACGTAGTCGTTATATTATAATACGCTTAACTATGTAAATGCCGGCATATTGCTCATACAGCTCGTGGTTCATTTGACGCCGATATTCTCCTTCAACGCAGATTGGTCCATAGAATTTGCCAAGATGCTTCTGAGCCATAAAAGAGCATGGGTAGTATCTGTAACTTGTAGAGCGTGATTTTTGTCTGACGAGAGGTGGCTTTATTTGTAAGCAGCTTACTTAGTCCAATGTAGCATCTATTAGCCGGGATTGTTCTTTTTTTTATCTCAAAACTGGTGCCGTTAGTTTTGTTTATGGCGGTACCGGCTCACTGACTACTTCAAAGTTGTAGTTTTCAACATCCACCGTTTGTCCGAGTTTTCTGGACGTCTTGTGCGTTGATACCATCAACTTTGTCTTATTTGCGTTTACGGCCAGACCCATATTCTTTCTTGATTTTATCAAACGTTGCAGTTACCGCTCGCAATTTCTGACCCATGATAATTTATTACCAGGTCTAAAGCCGCACTGATAAGGGCCAATTATCTCGTCGACTTTAGATATTAATCTCTCACACAATACGCTCGATAGGATTATATAACCGATGGAAAGCAAACTTATTTCTCTGTAGTTCGCACATACTGTCTTGTCTTCTTTCTTGTGCACAGGACATAGCTGACTTTGAAATCATTAAGAATACCTTCTTCTCGCCAAATTGTACAAACAAGCTGATGCATACGCCTTAACACTAACTTGGTTTCAACCACATGATTATTGTAAGTTAATATTAAAAACCGTGAATCAATTTAATCACTTTGAATGTCGTTACGTATGAGTACTTAGTCTTATATTGTTCATACGGTCTCGAATAGTACAAAACATTTCAGTGTATGTATTTAAAACGCTAGGAATTGTTTCAATACAGTTCTACCAACATGTTCATAGCATTGTGTTACCTCCGTTTTTGTGGAAAAAAAATGAGCAAACAGTTCGTATGTAAATCTCGTAATTCGTTTTGCAAATAAAATTGCAACGTATTATTTGAATTGTTTTCTCCAGAAATACTCTTCACGTGGAAGTGCTTATGAATAGCGTTTGACTCTATGTAAGTATACATAGTCATGTGCATACATCTTCAGTTGCTCATTGCCAGTGTAAATGTCTGTTATTCAGACGAAAAACCAAAGACAAACAATTTGATCAATGCTTGAACACAGCAATCTGCTTTTGATTGTTGCTATTAGGGCGAACAAACCTGAGACTGAATAATCGGTTATATAAAAATGAGCAAACACAGTATGGGTTTTCTTTCAAACACTTAAATATTCATTGTAAACCTCATTATTTTATGCAACTTTTTACAATTTAATTGGCATTTTAGCGGAAGGGCTAAGCTGCGAGTACTATTTTCGCTGCCATTATTACTCTTGTATTAATTATAAGTTTAATATATAGTAAATAAATAAATAAATCATAATTAGCATTTAAAAAAAATAACTTAATTTTCCTTTACACCCAATAAATGAGGATAGCTTCTTGCGTTTTTTTGGCATTAAACACCATTCATGATATCAACTGAAAATGTCTAAAGTTCAAACAATGAATTGACTTTATTAACCTGAACGAAAATGGAGAATATTTTTTCCACAAATTGCCAATGAGGTAATTATGGGATAGCTTCTTGCGTTTTTTTTGGTATTAAACACCATTCATGATATCAACAGAAAATGTCTAAAGCTCAAACAATGAATTGACTTTATTAACCAGAACGAAAATGGAGAATATTTTTTCCACAAATTGCCAATGAGGTAATTACATGACGCAATGTCGATAGCTAAAGCTAGTCTTTCTGATGATATGTTTAATTTAGTGCGCTTCTCCAAATATGGGGAGCATAGTTTTAGTCGCAGAAAAATCACTAATGTAGTAAATATAATGTGTACAGTTTTTAAGGAACTTGTAATGGGAAAATGTAGACTATTATTCCAAAAAATGTTTTTCAAACATCCCATTAAAACTTTCATATTTTCCACAATTTCCAAACGCAAAGATTCATGACTTTAAAATGTTGTAAGTTAAGTATCGGTTATCGATTTCGAAAACTTTTTTTTACAGCATCATCGTTTAACACTAGAATAACGCTTCCACATTATGGATCTTTACTTTGAAATTAAAGCATCAGTTCGCTATGGTAAATTTATGCTAATAAACAAGAAGCTCTTAAAGAATTAAAACCCAATATTCAAGCCACCATTGACGCTATACGGCTACGATTATTGGAAAAAATGGTCAAAAAGTGGACTGACCGAATGGTTCATGTTACGCGTAACATAGGCTGAGCTTCGGACATATTCTAGATATCATAATTAATTTAAATAATAAATGCCATGTAAATATCTACCAGACTATAACAAGGAAAATTTCATTCCAACAAAATGTTGTCTTATATTATCATTTTACATTCTCGAGCTAATAAAGAAAACTCCCTTTACTAGGAAAAATTGGAAAACGTCCTACGGTTTACCCTACCCCTTCAGCCAACTGCCATAAAAATAACCAATTACCTATTTTTTCTATCCATTTTCCTATTTTTTTTTTTATTATATTTATACCATACCATTTGAAATGAATAACATTTATTAATAATTTATTAATTTTATTTTTATATTTTATAATTTATTAGGAAACATTAATTTTGGGAAAATTGGATAAATTGTGTGGGTGTGACCAGAAGGGGCAATACAAAGATGCCGATTAGAGAGGCCGAAGTTTCTTCTTTCCAAAACCGTTAAAAACTTAAAATCGCTTAATATTGAACCACTTTTTGGATTACAAGTACGCTTTTTACTCATAACTCAAGATTTTGGAGGTGTATGGGAAATTTTAAAAACAGATCCGTGTTGTACTCTGCTCCATCTACCACATGTATAGTACCATTTCCCTGGCATCCTATTGCCACATTGTGTAATATATATCATTGTAACTGTAGAAAGGCTTACTAGAGCACAGTTGAAGATCATTTCTACTGGTTATTACTGCCAATAGGCTTTTGTTCAAGAGTTGTGAAATGGTTTTTGTGACAATTTCATGTCAGCTTTGCTTTGACTTTTCTACTGTCATCACAAACCTTAAGAGAAGAAAGTTACTGAATGCAATTGAAAAACACCGGCCACTGCTGCGAAGATGATATCCTCAAAGCACTTGACAATTCAAATAAAAAACATTCTTTAAAACAACTGACACATAAGCATGCTGTTCAATGCCTGGTAAGAATCTTAAGCCAATGTATCAATAAGTAAACCAGACATATTACATTTTTACCTTTTCATTTGTCGTAGAATTCAAAATAATGTCAACACCAGAGGAGTTCAAAAGCCTTTTTTTTAAAGATTTTCCATACATAACCAACTTATTGTAATATGTGACATAAATATTTGGGGTCGATATGCGCAGGCTACGAATTTATTTAAGACCCATGGTTCCTAGGAGGTAATTTCTCAGAATTATTCGTAGATTTCGCTTTTGCTATATGCTTTGTTGATTTTTTCTACCCATACAAACAGTGTGTAGATTTCATGAAAATTCTCTTTGTACGTTTTTGTAACTTATTTTTAAATCCACTTATTCAGTTTTATACATATATGTATTACGGGGACCGGTCGTGGCATGATGATTAGAACACGCGACTACCTCGCGGAAATCACAACTTCGGGCTCCAGTCATCTCAAAAAAAAAACAAAAAAATGTTTCTTTCATTGTCGGCTCCCCTCGAATGTTGTCGACAGCAACTTCGCAGTACCAGTATCGAGTCAATCGGCGTGTCTATTAAGAGCTTCTCAAACAGTGACGTTTGCATTCGTCGATAAATAAGTAGGCGCCATTAGTTGTGAATCTAAAAATAGAAATCGTTGTTTATCGACGAATGCGAACGTTAGCGAAGTTGCTGTCAACAACATTCAAGGGGAGCCGACAATGAAAGAACAATTTTTTTTAAGATGACTGGAGCCAGGTTTGAACCTGCGATCTCCCGCATGGTAGTCGCGTGTTCTAACCACTATGCCACGGCCGGTCCCGGTTCGTAACTATAATTGGATAACTTGATATTTTGGCGCAGTAATAACAGCCGGTTTACTTTTTTCAATGTTTAAATTTTTCCGCATTTTGCTTCAACAGACATTAAAACCAGCTTTGTGTAACCCATTCTGTAAACATATTTTCAGATTGTTTTTTTATTTCACCACTTACGTTGATTTGTTTCTCGCTATTTTCATTATTAATAAAGCATTACGCTTACTCAAAGCAGATCTTGTATCATTTTTGAGTACAGCGGAACAAATTCGGCATCCAACTACATCTTTATTTCTTCCCCATTTTAGTTTTGAATTTTGCCAAAAAAAAAAAAACATTCCATATCTTACTATGCCCTCTTCTAAATATAAATGTCAAATCTTTGTCTTTCATCTATTCTTTAATTTTAGTAATAATTATCCAATTTAGCAAAAAAAAAAATTACAAAAAACATATTGCACTATATTTTTATCAATAATGTATTCGATAGCCATAACTAACATCAAGAATGTCAATAACGTTTTTATATATCTCACAATTTTTTGTTCTCTTTCGACTGTAATGCTTTAAAACCAGTACAGAAATTTCAGTCAGTTAAACTGACTGATAAATACCATCACCCAATATAATATATTGCTTAAGTCTTGAGTTATTGAAAATAATAATCAGTCGGGCAACCCGACTTACATTTACCCTTACCCTCAGTAAAACAAATAATTTTCTATTTTATTGATATTATTACTCGATTTCGAAATTGGGCGGAGTGGTACATTTATATGGGAGGTACGTGAAGGGGTGTGTTTAGGCTCCAGATTTATTCTCCATAACTTTATCCTGTTATAGCTTTACTAAATTCAGAATTTGCGCACGATTGCGTTGGGTGTACTGATATTATTACTACATCCCAAAAGTGGGCGGAAAGGTACATTTGTATGGGAGGTACCATAAGGTGCGTGTCTAGACTTCAAATTTTTTCTCCAAAACTTTGTCCTGTTATAATATAACAAAATACAGAATTTGGGCACGATTGTGTCGAGTGTATTGATATTATTACCCTTTTTCTAAAGTGGGCGGAGTGGTACATTTGTATGGGAGGTACCAGAAGGGGCGTGTCTAGACTTCCAGATTTTTTCTCCAAAACTTTATCCTGCTTAAACTTTACCAAATACAGAATTTGGGCACGATCGCGTTAGGTCTTTTAATAATATTAATCGATTTCTAAAGTGGGCGGTACCATATGTGTATGGGAGGTACCAGATGGGGCGTGAATAGACTTCCAATTTTTTTCTCTAAAACTTTATCTTGTTATAGCTTTACTCAAAATAGAATTTGGGTACGATCACGTTTAATTTATTGATATTATTTCTCCATCTCTATAGTGGGCGGAAAGGTAGATTTGTATGGGAGGTACCAGAAGGGGCGTGGCTAGGCTTTCAAAATTTTTTCCAAAACTTTATCCTGTTATAGCTTTACTAAATACAGAATTTGGGGACGATCCCTTAGGGTGTATTGATATTATTACTCGATTTCTAAAGTGGGCGGAATGATGTATTTGTATGGGAGGTACCAGAAGGGGCGGGGCCATGTAGCCCATTTGCAATACCGTAAGTAGTTTTGAGAAAATAATAACTCGTGCAAAATATCAAAACATTTGGTTGCGTCTTTCGAAAGTTATCGTGCGAACCAGCCGGACAGCCACCCGACAGACAGACAGACAGACGGACATGGCTCAAACGACTTAAAAAGTCATGAATCGAATTTGGTTCAAAGAAACCTAGGGTCTAAAGTGACTCCTTCTATGTGTTACACTTTTGGGTCGTATCAAATGATATATACCTTCATCCCTACGGGTGATGGTATAAAAAGACGAGCCAAAAACAAATATTTTCAAAATACTAATACGACAAATATATTCAAAAATACTTGAGTGTTTTTTGTTTCCTTTGCTTTTTTTACTTTTTTTATGCTTAAAATTATTGTGTTAACTTTTTCCAAATACAATTAACAATTCTTCTGCACAACAAGAAAAACCAATTGTATTTGTTTTCGTTTTACGTTTAAATTAACTTGGTTTGGTCATCGAAGAGTATTTTGAAAACAAGAAGTAAACTAAGTAAACTAAAAAGGAAATATATTTGAAATTAAAAATATTTGTTGCTATGCCTTAGTGGATATATATACCAATAATGCAATCTGACGATAACACTGGTCAATAACTTCAATAAACACTATATCGATTTGATGCATCATGGCTACCTAAGTTCAAAATGGTAAAAATGTTAAATTATATGGACAATTTTTTTTAATATTTTATGGATATGGTTGATGGTGATGATTTTTATCAGTCAGTTCACATGATAATACATCGAAAGAAGAACATTAACTACTACTACTCAATGTTATGTACATCAAACCAGCCCTACCGTCCAGAGCTCTGTTATTAACGTCTTAGGTGTCAGCGAACTACAGCGACATAACACAGAGATAAAAGGTGGTTGACGACTGTTTAACTAATTTTGTTCCACTGAAAGTTCTTATTTTTTTCAACTCTTGTAGAAGTTTGTTTACTTAACTGTGAATATATTCGAAAAGAATCGATCGATTTTTATGATCTATATTTAATTTTGCGATAAAGCAAAAAATCTGAACAATTTTTGTCGATTAAAACGCAATGTTTATGTATTAAAAGTTGTGTACATTTTAATTTTTCTAAGTTTATTATAACAATATCGGACTAACCCTTTTTGAGTTATAATTATTTATGTGGAGTAATATCTAAATTTTTTTTATAATTTTACTTACAATTTAAAAAAAAAACCTTTCCATAGGTTTTAATATACTAACCATATTTGTAATACTGGAACCACAATACATCAAAATTGCATATTACTCTTGAAGCCTTTAAAATTATGTTGCCTTATGTAATTATTACAGGATCTGGTATAATAAATAAGTATAATTATTGCTTGTTTCTATGCTGTAGAAAATAAAGAGAACTAACGAAAATGGATGAAACTTTATAAAATCCTTTGATCAACGCCACGGCAAAAGCTTTTGTTAATTACTCCTTCAACTTTATTATCACGTGTCACTCGATGCAATTAAGCTGTAACTATCGATCGATTGACGTTATTGATATTCGATGGCTTATAAACAAGAAATATGTTCAGCATTATATCACTATTATGATATGGGTACAGAATAAGTATATAGAATATCAAAACTTGGTAAGTGAAATCATTTTATTTAAAAGAAACAAACAATATTGCCGAAGAAATCAAAAACCGGGTACTCAAACGATTCGAGGTCCTGACAACCCTAGACATCGCTTCATCTTGAGCTTTAAAGTGGTTGCTACTTACAATCTTGGCAACATCCAAAGCCTGTGACTTTAAATGTCGACATATAATGCCACATACAATGTTGGTTACAGGAGCATTAGTGAACAATTGGATGAAGTACCATGTGAAATGTTCAATACGCAAAATTGACTTCATTTATATAGCGACTTACAGTTCCTGAAAGGTTAGTGTCGCTGTGTATATATGTTGCTGTAATGAAATAAATAAGAGAAACACATCATAATGACGGTCGCTTCCGCCTAGTTAAGGTTAAAATAGGAATTATAACTTAAAAACAATATAAATAAATGTAGTCGCAGCCACATTGACATTTGTTGTACACTTCCTATTTGTCTGTTGGAAAAGTAAACAATTTGAATTGTTGACAGATTCCATAAATTCAACGAAAAAAACTTATACCTTATTTCCATTTGAACCCCATGAATGAGGTGTGAGATAGCTTCTCGCGTTATTGTGAATTAACACGCTTTCTATTTTAAGATACACATAACCACACCTACTTGTATATAGACAAATGCGAATGTCTGCTGTTTGAGTTACTCCGAAGCTGCTGTCGGCAACATCGAGGGGGCCACCGATAAAAGAAATGTAGATGACTGAGACAGGAATTGAAAAATGGAACTCCCGCATGATAACGGTGTGTTCTAAAATCATCATCAGGGCAACCGGAAATATGCTACAGCATGTTTTTTTTACAACGAGATATTAACAAATGGGTAATGTATTTACACGTTTCATGATCCTACAAGTGTTTTGAGACCTATTTGTTAGAGCATATTTTGGCATATTTTACCCATAACGTCATATTTCGGGAAATTTTAGTTTTAGGAGCATAATTTATAAAAAAACTTCCTTTTTTAAAGCATAATTTATATTTTTTAGGCCATATTTTTTCAAAAATATCCCTTTTTAAGCATATTTTGTGTTTTTGAAATTATATTTTTTGTTCGTATAAACAAGTGTCTTTGCAACTTTGGTTTTTTAAAATGTAACAGCCAAATCATGTTTTACACAACTGTGAAATGTTAAACGTTTATCAATAAGTAAACACAACATAAAAAAGAGGTGCTTTTCAACCACCACCGATTACGACCCTGGACATAATGCCTAAAGCTAACCCGATAAAAGCAGCAAATCTAAAGTCGGTCGCAGATTTCAAGTGAAGCAACATGCGGAAAGCGGCAAACTTATTCAACTAAGTCATAGAAGTGAAAATAAGCAGACCAAACAATTATTTTCGCCAGAATGTTCTGGTAGACTTTAAAAATAACATGATTTTCAAGAAAAAACTGTGCCGAGCTTTTGGGTCTGCTGACATTCTACTTTACAAAATGAGAAATCAAAATGTAAGAACACGATTTAAGGAATACACGGACTACCAAGTGCCATCCGAAACAGTTTTTTGAACTAAACATTTAAAAATATTAGACAACGACTGCATGGACAATATACGAGCAAAACTAAAAAATCAATTTATATAAATGTCAATCGATGAAACTATAGATGCAACAGGCAGAAATGTGTCAAACATTTTAGCAGGTGTATTAAGGTAATTGCAAGTGAGAAATTTTTACTAAATACAGCAGCCTTGGAAAGGGCTAATAACGCAACAATTGCTAGACTGTGTGACGACGCCATCAAAAATCTGGACGTCAACTTCAATAAGAATAATGTTTAGCTTTTTGTGACGGATGCAGATGTAAGGAACTGCATCCATCACAAAAAGGTAAAGGCTGAACCAAACCAATATCAAACAAAACCCTAAACTCCATTTTGCTCCAATACGTCGCAAATTTTTTTACAGTGGTTTAAAGTTTGATTTTTTTGGTCAAAAGTCGAATCAAAGAATATGAAAACTCATCTGTAACTAGTAAGGCGGTTATCTTCGGCTATGCCGAAGCTCAGATACCCTTCACCATTTGTAAAAATGGTGGTAAAACTGGTTATTTGCACTACAACTATATTTTATTACACTTTGTACCATAAAACAGGGGAGTTGGTGAGAAGTGGACGTTACTTTTAGCTTCACACATCCATTTTGTCAGTAATTTTGTATAGATTTTATTCGATTTTATGAATTTTGTAACTCCCCAAAAATGGGAAGTTGTGTGGGATGTGGGAGTAGTTTAAATCCGATCATGTCTTAAAAAGTAGCCTCCGCTTAGATATTGAATCTTGCGTACAAAATGTTAGCTATGTATTTACCTCTTAAAATACGGCTGCAATCGCAGGGACAAACCCAAAAAAGGGAGGGTTTGTATGGGAGGTGAGAGTAGTTTTTGATACTCATTTTAATACTCAACCTCCGCTTAGAGCAGAAAAGCTTTCATACAATATTTCAGCTCGATTGCTCTTAAATTACTACTGTAATCGCGGGACTGACATACGGACACCCCCAAAAAGAGGGTTTGTGTATGGGAGGTGGGAGTAATTTTTGACCGATCAGTTTCATCTTACTACTCAACCTTCGCTTAGTGTAGGAAAGCTCGCATACAAAATTGTAGCTTGATTGCTCTTACACTGCAGCTGTAATCGTAGGGATAGACCCCAAACAGGGGGAGTTTGTATGGGAGGTGGGAGTAGTTTTTGACCTATTGGGCTCATCTTAGAACTCAACCTCCATTTAGGGCAGCAAAGTTTGCATACAATATTTCGGCTTGATTTCTCTTAAATTACTATTGTAATCGCGGGGACTGACATACGAAAACCCCCTAAAAGAGGGATTTTGTATGGGAGGTGAGAGTAATTTTTGACCGACCGGTCTCATCTTACCACTTAACCTCCGCTTATTGTAGGGAAGCTCACATACAAAATTTCAGCTCGATTGTCCTTAAACTACGGCTGTAATCGCAGGGACAGACCACAAAAAGGGGAGTTTGTAAGGGAGGTGGGAGTAGTTTTTGACCGATCGGGCTCATCTTAGAACTCAACCTCCATTTAGTGACGGAAAACTTGCGTACAATATTTCAGCTTGATTGCTCTTAAATTGCTGCTATAATCGCGGGGACTGACATACGGACACCCCCAAAAAGGGGGAGTTTGTATGGGAGGTGGGAGCAGTTTTTGACCGATCGGTCTGATCTTACTACTCAGCTTACGCTTAGAGTATGGAAGCTCACATACAAAATTCCAGCTTGGTTGCCCTTAAACTACAGCTGCAATCGTAGGGAGAGACCCCAAAAAAGGGGAGTTTGTATGGGAGGTGGGAGCAGTTTTTGACCGATCGGTCTCATCTTACTACTCAACCTCCGCCTAGTGTTGGGAAGCTTGTATACAAAATTTCAGCTTGATTGCCCTTAAACTACAGCTGCAATCGTAGGGAGAGACCCCAAAAAGGGGAGTTTGTATGGGAGGTGGGAGCAGTTTTTGACCGATCGGGCTCATCTTAGAACTGAACCTCCGCCTAGTATTGGGAAGCTTGCGTACAAAATTTCAGCTTGATTGCTCTTAAACTACGGCTGTAACCGCAGGGATAGGCCCCAAAAAGGGGGAGTTTGTATGGGAGGTGGGAGTAGTTTTTGACCGATCGGGCTCATCTTAGAACTCAACCTGCGCCTAGTGTTGGGTAGCTTGCATACAAAATTTCAGCTTGATTTCCCTTAAACTACGGCTGTAACCGCAGGGATAGACCCCAAAAATGGGGAGTTTGTATGGGAGGTGGGAGTAGTTTTTGACCGATCGGGCTCATCTTAGAACTTAACCTCCGCTTTGATGATAGAAGCTTGCATTCCAAATTTCAGCTCGATATAACATAAACTGCGGCAGTAATCGCGGGGACAGACAGACAGACGGACAGACGGTCACCCTTAAATCGACTCAGATTTCGATGCTGATCATTTATATATATATATTGTTATACCTACCACGCCTCCTTATGGGCGTTACAAATGGAAGAACAAAATGAATATACCCTTCACTCCGTTCATGCGCATGGTGAAGGGTATAAAAATACGTTTGGGGTATTTCATGTCTTCGTAGACCTATATTAAAACAATCAGGGGAATATTTTCTCGGAACATTTTATCCCTCCAGCTCCCACACGTATAGGACATTTTTGGCCCAATTTTGAAATACTGTTTAAAAGTCAACTTTGGACGGAGGTCAAGGATTAGAATATTCTATAGAAATATTCTCCGGAAAACTTCACTAGGAGTCACCGAAGACAAATAACCTCTATGAGTCAAAGGTTCCAAAATAAAATCAAAATGAAATGTTAATGAAATGTTAAAAAGTCTATTTTCAGGCAAACAGTCCAACGCACTTTTTCGGGAGTAAACCAAACCAAAATCAAACCAAAATTTTGCAAAAAGTGTGAATTTAAATTAATATTGTTTTTTTTTTAAGCTGTTTTTTTATTTTTAATAAAAATATTTCTAATTCATATGAAAAAAATTGTGTGGCTTAATTTTTTTAGGACATGTTTTGGTTGATTTTTAGATCATATTTTGTCATTTTTTAGGTCATATTTTATGCGCATAAAACACGATTTTTAGGGCATATTTCCGGTTGCCCTGATCATCATATTGAAAAGTTTCTTATATTGTTCGTTTCTTTACCTTTTCAGCTATATTGAATTAAATGGTTTTACCTCAATTTTTATCGTAATATGTTCGCCAGTGGCTTTTTTTCTTGTGTTTCATTATGTGTTTCTCAAAGTTTTTGAGTAATCAGAAATTCAAATTCGAAATCAGAATCAGAATTTTGCTATCAGGCATAGTTTTTTGGTTATTTGAAAATAAGTCTTGTTTTCTATTAAAAACTAGCGGACCCGGCGAACTTTGTCTCGCCCTAATTAAATGCCTTCAGATAAACTCTGTAGAGAGTGGTATGACAGCCGTGTACTGCTGCACAATTTCGGGTTATTCAGATTCCGCGATATGATTATGATCGATACCACCTTCATCTGTATATTATGCGTCACATTTAGCGAGTTGAAAAATTCGGTTGGATTGTTGGTCGCTTTATCCTCGTCGGTCAAGCTGTAAACAGATTTGTACGAATGCAGCTCTCCAGCGATTTGACTTTCTAAAATGAAATTCAAGCTATCGATGTCTTTATTCGTCGCTGCTTGTACATGCCCGTAAATTAATCCAATCGATATTTTTATAATTTTGTTCAATGTGATGAGTTGCTCTTCCGACGATGTGATCTCGCAAAAATTTGCAGAGAACGATATCAATACAGTCGAAACATCAACACGAATTTGGCCATTGCCAAGCGCCAGCAGTTGTCTCAAGAATTCAGCAGACGATGGGAGGTTCTTCAATGCGACTCTTATGTTCTTGGTCAATTTTAACTTCTTGACATTGACGACGATTTTAAGCATGGTTTAAGTAAATCAGCAGCAATAAATTTCGCGAGCAAAATCATAGCCCCACCAAATCGTTTAAAATCACCTTGTAAGTTCTTCATCGTTCGGTCAACTACTTCCAAAGCTCCTTTATTCGTTATCGCGCAATCATCCCAAATATTGATTTTGCATTCTCGCATCAATTTCGCTGTTGCTGAATTCTTGGTCATTTTGTACTTTGGCTTTTTAACCGTGAGAAGATTTATCGACAGTTTCAAAACAAAATTTGCAGTACGACTGCCTTCCAACAATGTGGCAGCCATGCCAGAGGATGCAGCGGTCAAAGTTATTTGAGATCTTGATCGAATTGTTGCTAGAGTCAACAACAAAAATGTCTTGCCTGTCAACAACCTTCATCAGCGAATCGTACACGTTCTTCTACTCGTCATTTAACAGCGACACGTTTGTTCGAACTCTTTCGGTCAAAAAAAAAAAAAAAAAAAAAATTCGCGATCGAATGCAGTTTGCATCGAACGATTTGGCGCTGGCATTCCCAATGTCGACAGCAGATTGCCGCATGATGAGAGCAAACAATGTACGAATTTGAATCACTGACGTAGAAACGGTCGCATTGGTGAGCATTGAGTCCATTTTCGAACACATTTAAAATTCGGCAAGCCTCCCGAAATGCGGCGCACAGAACTCCATTCTCAGTACGTAGGGAATTGAAGGATAGCAAAGATATAAGCATACACCTTGACGCTGATGAACTGTGTATAGTCTAACTATTGCACGACATTTACGTCATCTAAGATTTGATCGTCTAATAGGGGGCGTTAGCCAATGAATGCCCGCATGAATGAATGCCCGCAATCCAATTGGATAACTTAATTTTTCACACGTAAACTCATTTTCTGAAATAATTATCAAATTGATAAGTATTGCATAGCATATCAATATATATTTTTATCTTAATATTATTTGTTACGCTAAATACTGCAACCAACTATTATCCGAAATTTTCTCGTTCAAAATCATCAAATCATGCGAAAGAATTTTCTATTTTTCCATACGAAAATCCATTCCGTAGCTATTGCACCCAAAATTCCATACAAAATAGCTATTTTTCCAATTTCCCGACTGTTCCGAAGGATTTTCTCAAAATTTATTGCAATTACGAAAATTTGAAAAAAAAAATTGAGCAAAATGGGCCATCCGTTCTCACTTAATGAATTAACACCGTTTTTATACATATAGATTTCACAATAATCCGAAATGTTCCAGGCATCACAACGAATTCGAAAAGTTATTTCGGGATGATTATCCGAAATTTTTCACATTTAGATCATCCAAAATTTTCAAATCATACGATAATATGCAAGATTTGCCAAAAAATTCAAATTTTTCGTGTTTTTCCAGAATTTACCGAGTTTTCCACCTAAAATTTTCCTATTTTTCCATTCGGAATAATTAAGCGAAATTTTTCACTGTTACATCGTCCAAAATTAGCATTTCATACAAATGCAAAATTTCGTCGAAAAAAAAAAATAAAATTTTTAAAATTTTCCAACTAAAATTTTCTCTTTCCAAATTTTTCGAGTTTTTCCAGAATTTTTCGAGTTTTCCACCGATAATTTTTCTATTTTTGCATTCGGATAGTAATTTTGGAATAATTATCTGAAATTTTTCATTGTTATAACGTCCAAAATTATTAATTCATACGATAAAATGCAGAATTTCGTCGACAAAAAAAAAATAAAATTTTTATAACTTTTCCGGAATTTTGCGAATTTTCCAAAATTCTTTTCTATTTTTCCATTCCAAAAGCCATTCGTAACAATTGCACACAAGATGCTATACAAAAAAGCAATTTTTGTTTTTTCAATTTTCTGACTTTTCCGGAGGATTTTCCGGAAATTTTCTTTCACATAAATCTCTCCTGGCAATTACGAACAACTGAAATTTTTTTTTAGCAAAATCGATGAATTACTATACATTTTTTACACAATTTTTTTATATAAAGATATTTTACAATAATCCGAAATTTTTCAGCAACAATACGAAATTTGCACCTTTAGGTCATCTGAAATCAACAAATCAAGCTATACAACGGAATATTTCGGCGAAGGCATCCAAATCTGTAGATTTTTTTCTGGAATTTTCCGAGTTTTCCACCACGAATTTTTCTATTTTTCCATTCGAAAAGTAATAATTGTTCGAAATTGTTCACGATAAAATGCAAAATTTTGTCGAAAAAAAGGGACATTTTTTTTTGGCATTTTCCATAATTTACCAACCAAAATTTTCCATTCGAAAACCGACAAAAATTTTTTTGATTTTCCTCAAATCAGGCGATGAAATGCAAAATTTTACCGAAAAATTTCAAATTTTGCGATTTTTTTTCGTAATTTTCCGAGTTTTCCTCCGAGAATTTATCTATTTTTCCATTCGGAAAGTCATTTCGGAATAATTATCCGAAATTTTTCGCAGTTACATCGTTCAAAACTATCAAATCATACGACAAAAAGTTAAATTTCGTCGAAAAGTAGAATTAAAATTTTTCGAGTTTTTCCGGAATTTTCCAATAAATTTTTTTTATTTATCCATTCGAAAAATCATTCGTAACACTTGCACAAAAAATTCCATACAAAAAAGCAATTTTCGGTTTTTCCAATTTTCCGGCTTTTCCGGAGGATTTTTCCAAAATTTTCTTTTACATAAACCTTTTCCTGGCAATTACGGACAACTTAAAAAAAATTTGAGCAAAATCGGTCCAGCCGTTCTCAATTGATGAATTACTATACATTTTTGCCACCAATCTATATATATAAAAGGCTTGGGTGACTGACTGATCACTGCCCAGTCCAAACAGCTAAAGCTAGAACCGTACAACTTGGATAGTAGGTTCCTTTTATGACGTAGGAGCGCACTAAGACTGGATTTTTAAAAATTCGTGGCACCACCCCATACAACTCGAATTTTGAAATGGCTGTATTTTTTAAACCATTATAGGTACAAAGTCGAGATTTGGTACGTATATCGGACTTATAAGAAAAAATACTTTGTTTGTAGACACAGGGCGGTGCCACGCCCCTTTTTAAAAAATAGTTATATTGGCCAAATATATGGACCGATTGCAATCATATTTTCTTTGTGTGATACTGTCCATAGGGCCTTTATCATAGGCTACATGGAAACATAATTAGACAAAGGGGCGTGGCACCGCCCATATAAACCAAAATTTCAATCAGTCACATTTCACGAGCCATTAAAGGTAAGAAGATGAGATTTGCTACATTTGAAAATGGTACATGGAGGATTACGTCTTGCTGGGAAATAGTCGGTGCCACGCCCCTTTTGGAAAAATTGGTTACCTTTTCGAATAAACGTCAGCTAAGAATGGATTTATGGATATTCGTACTTTTAGGGGTAAACATGACCCGACCAATCGGCAAATGTTATGTATAATCGAAAAAAATTGATAAGAGTGTGCGCACTATTCAATTGGGTTGAAGGTTTTTTTGAAATCCGTAAAAAAGCGAAAAAGAGATAAAAATTTTACTATCGCCCAGACCGAACGGCTAATGATATTATAATAATAATTTCTATGGGCCTGGAATTAAAACGAAGCAAGGACGGTTTTCGAAATTCTTACCTTTTAGGGGTAAAATAAAGGCCGAAGAGGATACTAAAAGCTAAAGGAATAATCACAAAAATGGAAGTACAGAACCAGGTGGCAACATCAGCAACAAGCCTGTTCGGCATCAATTATCGCCCTATTATATTTTATAATTACCTTCAGTGGCGGATTTACCCATAGGCCCGGACCTATTGCTGCACGATTTTAAGGGCGCCAAAATTTAAATTACAAATAGTAAAAAATTGTTGTTATGTCAACCAAGCAAAGGACAAATGAGAAGGAGAAAAACCAGAAAACTTCATTCAGTTGAATCACGGGTAAATGAAAGAGCACCATTTTCTGGACAAGAACATTTTCGTACAAATATTTATTACCCCATTTTGGACACTCTGAGTGTACAGTTATCAGAACGTAAAACCACATACGAAAAGCTTTTTGTAAGCTTCAACTTTTTTGATAACTTAAATAAAATAGATCCAAATGAGTTAAAAAGTCAAGCAAATAAACTCGCCAAAAAGTATCTTGATGATCTAAAAGTGACATTAGCAAATGAATGCATTTATTAACATTATCAACTCAAAGATTCATTAGCAAATGCTGAAAACGTGCGCTCTGCACAACATATATCCGATATATTACATTCACGTAATCTTCAAGATGTTACCCCAATGTCCAAATAGTTTTACGAATAGTTTTGGGTATCCCTGCTACAAACTATTTAGCAGAAAGATTCTTTTCACCCTAAAAAGGGGTAAAAAAATACTACGGACAAGTATGTGCCAATATAGACTTAATGGTCTTGCATTATTGTCTATTGAAGGCCAATTAGTGCAAGAAACAAACTATGAAAATGAAATTGACGTTTTTGCCCGAATAAAGTCCCGAAAGGCTAACTTATTAAAAGAAGCCCTGTTTAAAAAATATTTAAAATTTATTTTTGAAAAATGGTATTGTTTTCCAAAAGTTATGTATAAAGTAACTTTTATTTTTTACAAAAACTTTTGTTATTCTTTTATATCTGCATACATATGTATAATATTTTCATTTATTTTAATTTTGAATTTTCTTTCAAAATTATAACATTTGTTATACTTTTTTTTTAAACTATAAAATTTGGTTTACAATTGTTTTTAAAACACGTTTATGTGTAAAAATTTATCAATTTTTTATACCATCACCCTTAGGGATGAGGGTATATATCATTTGATACGACCCAAAAGTGTAACACATAGATGGAGTGACTTTAGACCTTAGGTTTCTTTGAACCAAATTCGATTCAAAACTATTTTAGTCGTTTAAGCCATGTCCGTCTGACTGTCTGGCTGTCCGGCTGGTTCGCACGATAACTCAAGCCACGCCCAATCTGGTACCTCCCATATACATCGGTTACCGCCCACATTATAAATCGATTAATATTATTAATAGACCTAACGCGATCGTGCCCAAATTTTGTATTTAGTAAACTTTAAGCAGGATAATGTTAGACCCCAAGTATATGAAGACCAAATTCGTTTTAGGAATTATTAAGACGATTGAGCTATGTCCGTCTGTCTGGCTGGCTGGATGGCTGGTGGGCAGGATAGCTCGAGTAAACCGTAACGGATCGGTATGAAAATTTACCAGTATAAATATTTTTAAAATCGAACTTATGGTATTGTAAAAAAATCTTAAAAGGAACAAAATTGTTTTTCTTTTCTATATAGCGAAGTAAATATCCAGTCCCTTGGAATTCGTTATAGAGAGTTTCGACTGTATAAGTAATTTTATTTTAATTAACAAAAAATCTAGTAATTTCAATAACTCAAGACTTAAATATTATATTATATTGGGTGATGGTATTTATCAGTCAGTTTACCTGACTGAAATTTCTGTACTGTTGTAAATATAAATATTATAAACAAAATCTTATGCATGCATGAAATAATTGAAATCTGTATGAATTAGACAAAAAATTGGAATAATTACACAGTGCAACAGTGAAAAAAACACCCGAACGAGACTATATAGGTTCGATAGTACAAACGGAGCTGAGTAAAACCCTAGCTTAGTGATGGCACGATTAATCGAAAAATTGGTAATAATCGATTATTTGCTTTCAATTAACGATTTAATTCTATCGTGAATTCTCCTTCGATTAATTGCAATAATCGATTATTTCAAATAATAATCGATAGACATCCAGGAACAAAAAAGATTCGTCGCCAAACGCCAAATGTATTCTTTGAGCTTCGACGGCTGACGGCGAAAGACCTAGAACTGCAACCCCAGTTATTAAAAGCATTGGGAGCGGCAGTGAAATGTCTTCTGAGTTTGTGATGCTGAATAAGATTTATGGGCGAAGAAGGAAGGACAATGACTCAACACTTTCTCAAGATGAACTAAGCTTCTTTGTCAATGCTCCAGTACTAGAATTAAAGCGCAATATAATAGACGAAATGAAATCGGTCTACCCTAAGCTGTACTCTCTTGCACAAAAATATTGCTTTTTGATCGGTTCATCTGTACCATCAGAGCGGCTTTTTTCCAAAGCGGGTGCAATTGTAACGGAAAAACGGAACAGATCAACCACGAAACGGCTGTCAAAGCTCCTATTTTTAAATTCTGTACTAAACAAATAAATTGTTTTTTTTTTTTAAATTGAAAATTTTGTAATTAGTTAAATTATTTTTTTTTATTTGTGATAATTTTTAATTTTAGTTGAAAATATCGAATTATCGATTAATCGATTAATTGTTTCCAATTAATCGCGATTAATTATTTGTCGTTTTGATTAATCATATGATTAATTAATCGATTATTCTTTTTTAATTGCCATCACTACCCTAGCTCAGTTTGGCTAGATTGGCTACCAAATTTTTTTTTTGGCCCCCTAAACTTTTTGAAGTCCCTTCGCCCCTTGGAAAAAGGTGACATCAATTGTTGGCCAACAGTTTCTACAGTTTTTAATCTAGCTCTTTCTCTTCTTCAGCAAAGTTTTACCTAATAGTCCGCTTAAGAAACTGATATAATAAAATTCCCAAAAAGATTAGACTTCCCTCGTTTATTTTCAAAAAACTTCGACAAAAATTCTAATTTTTTCACTATTTTTTATATAAGTCGTAGGGAATCCAGATTTTTTGCATACTCAATTCAGTGAAATTGTAGTTTAGGTAACACCGAATAACTTCTCTGAACAAACCTGTGCAATCTGAACAAGTCTAGGGATATTAAATAGCCCTCAAAACACACTATCTACTTTAAACAAATCAGTTTTTTAGGAGTTTTGGGCCATTGTGCAATGTTTTTACTTGCTATCTTTACCAAAAACGTACTTATTGTATAACTGAATAACTTCTGTAAACAACCAATATGATCGGAATACTCCACCCCCTTAATTGTTCACAAAGAGCATTAGGGTGTTCCTTATATGGCATTTTTTCGAATTTCGTTAAAAATATGTATTAATCACGATGTTGGTCATCTATCTTCACCTTACGTTTCTTTATGCCAATATTAGGAATATATTGTAAGAAATTTTGTATCGATAGTTGGACATTAGGGTGTGCCGCAATGAGGCTAAAGTATGAATTTGTTCTCAAATCAGTTTATTGCTGCTGATTATTTTTCTTTCGTATATAAATTAAGTAGTAACAAGCCGTTCAATAGCTGAAATAAAGACCTAAAATAATATGTGTTTGCTTTTACCATATCTCTTATAGTCGCCGAGATATTTGATATAGAAGTTGGGGTGTTTTTAAAAAAATGATTAAAAATGTTGAAATTGAATTTCGATGTAGATTATTATGGGCAATTATATATTTCAACTTTTAAAGGTTAATCAAGTTAAAATCTTTATGTTTAAAAAGTATATATGTATATTATCACTATCTCTATCAATTCTCGAGAATTATATTTGAAGCATATAAGTGATTTTAAATAATTAATTTATTTTTGTATTATTGAGATATGCTTATTTTGGCTATACCTTTATTTAGAATTGTGGGGCTTGCAACAACAACGACTTAACTCCATTTTTAGGCCGAACAGAGTAAACAACCTTTTCATGGGGGGAAAAATCATTCTTGCGTTTGGTTCAACAATGGTTTATATCCCATTGATAGTTCTCAAGGTATCCGCTAAAAACAGTTAACTGCTTCATTCGTTTGGGGCAACATGGAATTAACTCCAGGAGCTGACTCTTTGTTTTCCCAAATGATTGGCGTAAAAAAACATGGAGATAACAGTGGCGATGTTACTTGGCCGGCCTCCAAAAACAATTCTATGCGATTTTGTCCGATGGACAAAGTATAGACAAGAGCTTGTGTGGATTATATTGACGTGTGGTCTTCGTTGATACCATTTTCGCACCGGTCATTTTGATTTCTTGAAGCTTTTAACACTTAAGGTTGTGATAAAGGGTGGATAAGTCACAGCAAACGGGTACTGATGATGATGGTTTGGCAACCATCGAAATAGCTATCTGCCCTGCCAGCTGTCACCATAATCCATTTCACACAACTCTTGTAAAACCAATTCTATTAGCAATAATAGAATAGATCTTGAACCGACCAATGAAAATACATCATTATTTATCACATACAGATCAACAAAACAAAAGGAGAGTATATATAATAACTTTTTATACCATCACCCTTAGGGATGAGGGTATATATCATTTGATACGACCCAAAAGTGTAACACATAGATGGAGTGACTTTAGACCCTAGGTTTCTTTGAACCAAATTCGATTCATGACTTTTTAAGTCGTTTGAGCCATGTCCGTCTGTCTGTCTGTCTGTCTGGTGGCTGTCCGGCTGGTTCGCACGATAACTTTCGAAAGACGCAACCAAATGTTTTGAAATTTTGCACGATGGGCTGCAAATGGGCTACACGGCCCCGCCCCTTCTTGTACCTCCCATGCAAATACATCATTCCGCCCACTTTAGAAATCGAGTAATAATATCAATAAACCCTACGGGATCGTCCCCAAAATCTGTATTTAGTAAAGCTATAACAGGATAAAGTTTTGGAAAAAATTTTGAAAGCCTAGCCACGCCCCTTCTGGTACCTCCCATACAATTCTACCTTTCCGCCCACTATAGAGATGGAGAAATAAAATCAATAAATTAAATGTGATCGTACCCAAATTCTTTTTTAAGTGAAGCTATAACAGGATAAAGATTTGGAGAAAAAAATTGGAAGTCTATTCACGCCCCATCTGGTACCTCCCGTACACATCTGGTACCGCCCACTTTGGAAATCGATTAATATTATTAAAAGACCTAACGCGATCGTGCCCAAATTCTGTATTTGGTAAAGTTTAAGCAGGATAAAGTTTTGGAGAAAAAATCTGGAAGTCTAGACACGCCCCTTCTGGTACCTCCCATACAAATGTACCACTCCGCCCACTTTAGAAATAGGGTAATAATATCAATACACTCGACACGATCGTGCCCAAATTCTGTATTTTGTTATGTTATAACAGGACAAAGTTTTGGAGAACAAATTGGAAGTTTAGCGACGCCCGTTATGGTACCTCCCGTACAAATGTACCTTTCCGCCCACTTTAGGGATGTATTAATGATATCAGTACACCCGGGGCAATCGTGCCCAAATTCTGTAATTAGTAAAGCTATAACAGGATAAAGTAATGGAGAATAAATCTGGAAGCCTAACCACACCCCTTCTCGTACCTCCCATACAAATGTACCACTCCGCCCACTTTAGAAATCGAGTAATAATATCAATATAATAGAAAATTATTTGTTTTACTGAGGGTAAGGGTAAATGTAAGTTGGGTTGCCCGACTGAAACTTTCTAACTGGTTTTAATTACAAATCGGTTAATTTCAATAACTCAAGACTTAAACAATATCTTATGTTGGGTGATGGTATTTATCAGTCAGTTTAACTGACTGAAATTTCTGTGCTGGTTTTGTGATTGTTCTACCTTGTTGGATTGGGTATCTTGTCCAGATACTATTTTTGTTATGTGTATTGTATATATATATTTCTTAATTTCAAATATATAATGATTTTTGGCGTAAATACGCAACTTTGACAAAGATTTTAACTGTTTGCGCCGGCTTTACGCTTTATAGGTGCCTTCTTTAGGGTCAGCAAAGTTGCAATTTATAGAAAAATTAATTTCATGGGATGTAAAATATAATTTTCTTTTTATAGGCTTTTATGATTTAATACTATTCCAGAACAGATTTAAAATTTATTTATTGACATTTTAAATTTTTTTTTTTTAATTTTGATTTTTTATTTTGTTAACAATAACAACCGAAACAATAACAATAAGAATGGGTTGTCACGGTTATATGTCATAAATTGTACAAAATACAAGCAGCACATTTTTGGAACCACGTCTTTTTTTCTAAATATTACCTGAATCAAAAAAAGGGGCAAAAAGGGCAGCTGGAAATTTTTGCAATAAACTAAAGGAATAATCAAAGAACTTATTCTGAAATATGGCAAATGTAATTTTTTTTGTATTTTCCACCAAATTTGAGAAATATTGGAAAAATGGATTGTTAGTAAATTTCGATTTATGTGGACCACCCATTAATAGAATCAAAAATAACGACGATTCGTTTCGAGATACTGTATCTGAAAGCGGACCAAATTACGTAAAAATGGTCTGTTTTGTTGAACACTGAAAATGAGTCATCTTTGAAGGTTTATATCTTCTGAATCAAAAATCCGATTGTAATAAGGGAATCATATTTGGAATAGTTTCTGTAAAATAGGTTTATTCAATATTTTTTAGGGGCACATGAAATTTTTGATTTTTCCAACCTCACTTGTTCTACAGGCGCCACTATGCGTCGGTACGATTTTGTCGACCGAACTGAATCGTATTATGTACAGAAACGTCTGCTAAGACCAAAGAAGTTGGGGAGAATATTGGAAATCGAATAAAGTTATTTTCTCCATCTATAACACTATGCATCAACCAAAATCGGAATAACCTAAAAGCAAAAGCAAATGAAAGTTTAAGTCATACATAACAAAACCCTCAATGGTTTTTTTTAGTTTAGTGTGAGATTATTTTCTACACGCATTTGAAGTTTGCGTTTTTGCAACGCTTGCTAAAGAAAAATTCAATAAAAATGTCATTAAATTTTTATCCCGGAAAGATTAGGTATCTTACTGTTTTTGGGATAGAGAAATCCATCTTTGACCTTTATTTTTATATTTATGCGCCGCCATAGGGCGCTTTCGTACATTTTTTTGGATTCAATCGCATTTTTTATCTTTCATCGCAATTACAGCCGTAGATTAAGAGCTATCGAGCTGAAATTTAGTATGCAAGCTTCTATTCTCAAAGCGGAGAATAAGTTCTAAGATGGGCATGATCGGGCAAAACCTACTCCCACCTCCCATCCAAACTCCCCATTTTTGGGGATGTCCGTCTGTTTGTTCTCGCGATAGTAGCCGTGAGGGATAAAATGTATGACAGATCCCCACTAATTCCCCCCCTAACATTTTCCTCAAACATACCTACCACATATCTTGACCACCTAAAGGTGCACCCATACAATTTTTTAAATTTGCTCTCACTGCTCTAATTTCCCCAAAGTGCCCCTAGAGCAGTCAAATGTATGACCGACCTCCAATATTTTGCAAGGCCAACAGTTTGTCAGAACATATCAACACTTTATCTTTAACCCTTAAGGTGGTCCCCTTACAATTATTTACTTTCAATATTTTTTTATTGCAACCTTATATATATATTTGCCAATATATGTCAGTCAATATATATTTATATATATCGTAAGACAGTGATTTGCAGGGCAACCAGAAATATATGACCTAAAAAAGGCAAAATATGCTCTTACAATCATAAAATATGACCTTAAAATCAACAAAAACATGCTTTAAAAAATTAAAGTCACACAAATATATAAATATTTTTTTTAAAGTAAAAAATAACAATAAACTTTTTAAGCAAAACAATATAACTATCTCTACCTATATATCATTTTATGACATACTAGTGGGCCCGGCAATGCTTCGCTATTGCACATTAACTTGTAATATATTTCACATTTAGGTCTACAAAGTACTTTGAAAACGTTCATCAGCAAAGTCATATCTATAGTGCTTACATGTAGATTAAGTTTTTTCTGTATGTAGGGCGAAAAGCCACTTCTTCCAAAAATCGGAAACAGACATTCCGCTAATTTTAATAATTTTTATTTTGATCTGTAGTAGCGGATACTAACTATCTTTTTGGGCATAAAAAACATTTTGTTATGCCTTCTCCGCCTATTGACCGCAAATGAAAATTCCGTCTGAAGCTTCATGCCTTTAGCCATAAAAACTTCTTTTGTCATGTCTTCTTATCACACGGATCAAGAATATTCCGGAATACCTTTTTTTGTATTGAACTCGTATTACCATTTTTTTGAGATAATTCGGTCACCAATGTTTGGCTTAACAAAGTGATGGTCTCACGCGCTGTATGGCATTTTACACCGTCGTGTTGGAACCATTTCTCCTTCAAATAATGTGCAATGACATGATAAATAAAAAATCAATTGATCGCCCACTGGCTCAAATTCTTCCACCAGTAAGATCTTATATAGATGCAGATCTTATATAGACCGAGTTGCTGAGAATGGCGTCGGTTTGATAAATTCGAGTCCCCTGTCACACTTACGTCTAAAACGTCGATGGCTTCTATTAGCTGCTCAGATGGATCATTATATGCACCCTCAACTTCACAAAGGGCTCCATAAGTTTGGCGAACAGAACGTGCATTTTGAAAAAAAATTTGCAAGATTTGCAAACGTTGTTCTTGTGTAGTTTTTACATGGTGATTTTCCAAAGTATACTAAAAGAAGTTCTATACGTCAAAAAAAATTACCCCATATATAGGTTATTTACAAATATTTGCTTATGTTACCTCTGACATACTTTAAAAATGTTAATTGTGCCCCAATAAAACAAAAGGTGTTTTCCAGTATAACTACAATGAATATTGCATTTTTTCTGAAAAGTAACTGGTGTACGGACCATTATTTGATACAGTTTAAATATTTAACTATTGAAGTGCGTGGCAGCGCCTCAGCACTTTTTACTTATTAAGTTCCAAATAGCCTGTTCATTAGGGCGGAACAATTTGTTCGACGTGGTAAAAAAACGTGGTAATCGTATACCAGTATCGCAATGTACGATGAATTCTTAGATAATTTCGCTTAGAAACTATATGTCTACAATCAATTCCTAGTTTGCGCTGAGAAGCATGAAGATTTCAGGTTTAGTATACCTAAGCAATTTTTCAGTTACGTCAGACGTACCATCCCGATGTTTGGAGACCAAGACGAAGAGAATAGTATATTTTTGACATTGTTTTGGATCCCGCCCAATATTCTGAAAAATGATTTTAAAAAACTTAATTTCCGTAAGCCAACTCTCAGAGGTCATAACTTTTTAACCAATACATAGATTTGCTTCTGTAATACCTCATTGACTTTTCTGGGAAATTAGTTTTACGCAGAAGGTCTCGAGAAATATATATCTGAAGTTTTCGGTTTGTGCTCATTTAAAAACCAAAAAAATGACTTCTTGTAAGCGCGGAATACCTTGTGTTATCGAATATTGCCATTTTCACCCCCTAAATGTAGAAAAATCCAAACAATGTGTAGCCTATGTTACTCGCGGGGTTATTCGGAAGATTCCCTGAAAATTTCATCAAAATCGGTCCAGCCGTTTTCGAGTCCATACGTTACATACATATATACACACATCCTCTTTTATATATATAGATTTGTATTTTAGTACTATTATTTAACAATTTAAAAAAAAGTCGCATGAATTCATTTACAAATAAAGTAAAAAAAAATTAAATTTGTTTCCTAAGAATCACGGTGTTTTTGTATGTTGAGCATTTTATTTGAGATTGTTGTTGCAATAAACTACAAAATATTGTGATAATTACACTGTTCTGGGTATCTGTATTGCGATTCCTTTGATTATTAACAACATTATTTCAAATATGTTTTCAGATTTGGATTTTTTAGTAATTTGGATTTGAATTTTTTTACCTCTCTTTATGAGGCATTAAATTAGATTTTGCATATGTGTGATAAAAATTTTATTTGATCCAACAGAATCTTTTCCAAATACAATAACCGATACTAGTAGAACTTAAAACATGATAAATAAGAAGAACATTTTTTTTTATTACTTGTTAATGCTATTTCTTTATTTTATGAAGAATATCCTTGCAGTCTCCTAAAATATTCCAGGAGCAGTCAAGGAATATAGTAGGCATATATGTTCTTTCGTCACGCTTTTCTAAAGTTAGAATGTATTTGTGGAACCTTTCACCATATTCATCAGACACGTCGCTGCAGCATTCAGAAAAGATATCATCCCAAGTTTACGTAGAGTATTAAAAAGGTGATTATAAAATAGAATAGGGCGAAAATTTCAGCCGAACAGGCATGTTGCTGATGTTGCCACCTGTTTCTACTAAATTTTTCAACAAACGCCTCCATACAAATTTTTAATGGAAAACAAAACTTTTTTTCAAATAACCAAAAAACTATTTCCGATAGCAAAATTTGGATTACGTTTTTGAATTTCCCATGTCAAAAACTCTTAGAAACACATAATGAAACACAAGAAAAAAAACCGTTGTCGAACAGTGTTATCAAACAAAAAACTTTTTCTATTTTAACGTAAAATGTTTTTGTAAATTGAGAACGATCTTTCAACATCCACAGATGTAATTGGATCGTATTTTGATGTTAATGTTGGCGCAGATCCACACAATTTTTTACAAATACTTTGATTAAATTTTTTATTTACTATTAAATTAATTTCGGAATCCGGTAAATTACACTGTTCTTTCTTGTGTTTCATTATGTGTAGTGTTTTTGTCCCGAGAATTCCCGGAACAAAAATCCCGGGAATACCGTCCAAATTTCCGGGAAATCCCGGAATGCGACCGGGATTTCCCGGGATTTTATTATGCTTATTTAATCTGGCAATATTAAAATGTAAAATAAGTTAAAATCCACTAAAAACATAAATTATTTAGTGTTCCAAATTTTTACCATAAAATTAGCAATTGGTGACTGTTTCTTCACCATCACTATCGTCTTCCGTCTCTCGATGTGTTGTTTATCTTTCAAATGTGCTTTAATATATAGAGAATCATTCGAACGTATTATTAATTAATATTATTAAGCCAATTGACTGACATATAACTTTCTTTTTTGGTGTACTGGGTGATTATACCTTTCGGTATTTGATCTGAGCGGTAATAACACTTTTCCCCTCTTTATCCCAAGGAGTACGAATCTCAAAAAGGTTTCTTCCCATTTTAGGTTTTGTCCTGCTAAAAGTTCGAAATTCTTTCATATCGCGGAATTGCTGAATAAAATATATATTCGCCCCAATACCCGCATTTCTAACTTTAGGGTGATGGTACCAATTTGAAATGCTATTCTACCTTAAGCCATTTGGTTTTGGCTTGGTTAGGTTTTTCTTTAAGAGGTAACAATTTTGAAAAATCTATATGAAGCATTCCCGTATAGATTTTTGCGATGCTACCTTTAGCCGTTGATCTGGGTGATTGTATAAGTTTTACCCCTTTTAGGGCATTTTTAGCACCTAAGAACGAATTTTGAAAAATGCATCCGGATTATAGCTTTAGTCGTTTGGATTGGGTCCTTTTTTACCCCTAAATGGACGAATTTCAAAAAATTACTTCGTGTAGCTCTCTAATTCTATAAGGATATTGCTCAATGGTACCGGTTTTATCCCTTTTAGACCTTTTTATCCCAAAAAGTACGAATTTCGAAAAATCCCTACTAGCCTATTGTTCTTTAAGAAGCTTGCTCATATACATTTCCACGATAATAGTTTTTGCCGTTTGGCCTGGATAATGTTACCAGTTTTCTCATTTGTTAGATCTTTTTCCCCCTATAGACATAGAGTGGTGTACCACTATGGAGTGGTGTACCACTCTATGTCTATAAGGATATTGCTCATGTATAGGTTTAGCGATGATAGCTTGTCTAAATAATAACAAATTATCGGATAAACTATAACACGAGATTTTAAGAATTATTTTTTTTACGTTTCATTTCATATTCTTTTGTTTGTATTAAAATAAAAAAAGCAATTTTTCCATTAAAAATTTAAAATATTTGTTTAAAATATTTAGTAGAAACAGGTGGCAACATCATGCTTTGCAGTTTTAATGGATCGTTTAATGCAGTGAGGACCTTTAAAATGTCTTTATAATTGTTGGCATAGTAATTAACTGCTTCAAGCCCCATCGTGTTTCTATAGGTTATTGAGGAAATGGAAGGTCTGGAGACATTTGTTTAAAAGTATCCCTCTACATGAAGTTTTAAAAATACCTTCTTCACACTAGCAATAGCTTTATTTACGTTTTCATATAAATTCCTAATACATTCACACAATCGATGGGGACCCTGAGCAATACATGTCACATGCGTCGCTTTCGGATAAAATACCACTATAGCTTTTGCAGCATTTTCCATGTATGGAGTTGCATCCTTCACAAAAAGCAAAAAACTATTCTTATTGAAGTTGACGTCCAGATTTTTGATGGCGTCGTCACACAGTCGAGCAATTGTCGAGAAATTAGTCATTTCTAAGGCTGCTGTATATAGTAAAAATTTCTCACTTCCAATTTCCTTGTCTGAACTTAATACGCATGCTAACATATAACGTTTGCCATATTTCTGCCTGTTGTGATCCATATAAATTGATTTTTTAGCTTTGCTCGTATATTGTCCATGCAGTTGTTGTATACATTTTTCAAATGTTTAGTTCGAAGAACTATTTCGGATGACACTTGGTAGTCCGTGTATTCGTCAACAAGTGTTCTTATAATTTGATTTCACATTTTTAGCATGTTCGGTCTGCTCATTTTCACTTCTATGACTTGTTTGAATATGTTTGCGACTTTCCACATATTGTTTTACTTGAAATCTGCGATCTGCTGCAATAACTTTGCTGCAGATTTTACAATATAGGAATCCACCATCAGCTTGTAAGTCAGGAAACTTTTTTACAAGCGCCTTTAGTTTTGCTGCTTTTGTCGGTTTAGCTTTAGGCATTATGTCTAGGATCGAAATATGAGGTGGTTGAAAAACACCGAGTTTTTAGTATTTCGCCAAACAATTCAAAACTGTTAAAATTGATTATGGATTTTTACGGTTGGGGTGTTGTTTTCTTTGTATCAACTTCATTATCATGCAATGTCCAGCATATTTCAGCGATAAGTGAATGAGTGCTTTTGCCTTTGTAGCGTTCTTAATGGGTGCGCAAGTGTTGTATAGTGTAATTTTATACTCCTTTTATTTTTGGTATGTTACTGGTTTACATGCTGCTTTAAAATTTAGTTCTTTGTTAGAGGTCAGGTTTAGAATGTCATTTAGTGCATGAGTAAAGTATTAACATAAAACTGAATCAACTTTTTAGCACTTGCCTTCAGTGGGGGACTCCCAAATTTTAAAGACAAGTTTCAGTTGTAAAAATAGTGAAAAATTTAAGTTTTAGGAAATGCAGGGTTCCTTCTTACTAAGCTATACGTAAAAATATGTTATGTTCCCGCATAACTAGCTATATACGTATGCATATTAAATTGTCCATTTCAGAGTGTATATTGAACTAACATATATAAGTTACGCTTTTGAAATATACATACTTTGGTTCCTATTCCAATAAATTTAAATTCATAACCTGGGTTATCATTCAATTTTAATTACAAGCTGTATAAATTAACATTGTTCTTCCTACTGTTTGTTTAATATTCAATCGATATTAAGATTATACCGAAGACTACCAGTTGCATTCCAGTTTATTAACAAGTTCATCCAAAAACCGCTTAAAAAGTGCTTCTTTTGTTTATTTTAAAGATTTGAATTAGGGTTCTGTTGCATTTTACGCACGATTTTCTAAGCAAACTGAATATATAGAGGGCAATTGCAATTTCGAGTCAAGTTACACTAATTTATAAAGGCCAATTAGAAATAACGATTGCTCGCCCTCCACCAACTATCCCAAAGATACATTGGACCTTGAGGTCAAGTTTTTTACACGGCTGCTCTCAAACTTACGATAAATTCCAATAAAAACTTTTACCAATAAATTGGACCACAATAGGAGAATTTATGAAATCCTTTTAAACGTTTGCCTTCGCCAACAAATAAAACTTTTAGTCCCCATAAAATTAAATTATGTTTTTATTTGTGTACATTCATTTCAATTCCTTCTACATTTTCTCAGTCTCAAATTGAATCTTTGTAACAAACATCTGAACTTTTTCTAGTTTCTGTCGCTGTTGTTCTCGACCATGTTAAGGAGCAACGAATAAAGGACGAAACGGAAAGTTCCTGCAGTTTGGTTGGCAGTTTGTCGTTGAGATTTAAGAGAAATGAACTAAAGTGGATATGAGTTTGGATGTGCCTTCATTATAGCGTATTTTTATGTCAGAATAAGAGAAATACTTTGTGATTAGTATCATTTTGTCCCTTCTTGCCGGGCACACTGAATTAAAACTTTTTCCAGAACTTGCAAACAAATCCATGGGCGCATTATAACAATAACCAGCAGATGAGGCAATGGCAAGCGGGAAGGCAAAGCCGCAAACAGAACCCATATGGGTAATTTTAGTGTGTTTGCGTGGCCTCTGGACACTCACCGCTCCTATTGCCAACATGAATGAGTGTGGCCCAACTGACATAATCATAATTTAGTGTCACGTATTTTGTTAACATAACATCTAATTTACACGGTTTATTTTATTTCCCCTGCAATATATATGTGCTGATGTGATGTATATATGGACATGTTACTAGATGTATGTAGTAAGTATGAGTACAACTGTTGATATTCTTCTGTTTCTTTCCATGCCGCCTTTTTCGGGCGAACAATAAATATCAACTTTCTGCTTCATTCGCTCAATCATAAGCAGCAGCAACACCACCCCAAGAACATTACTTGTCAAAGGGCATGAGGACAAAATAACTCCCCTCCTTGCATCAGCAGACGTATGTATTGTGAATGTCTGTGTATGGGCCGTCGTAAATTCCTTGTGGGTATAAACACTCATATTTATATTCATGTGAAGTTATTCTGATTCATTTTACTGGGTCTGTGCCAGCAAAAGTGCGATGAAGATACTCATACCAAGAGTCACTCAACTTAACACAATGGTCGACCTAATGAATGATAACAATCGAATCAACAGCATTTCCATGTTTAATAAACACGCTCGAGGCCGTGTTAATAATAGTAGGTATCAAATAATCTAAAGATACTTATCTCAACAGTATATTACGCAACTGCAAAATCAACTAAAAATATTCAATAATCCAAGTATACAGTGAAAAGACATGTAAGCATCGCGGGTTTGAAGTAACATCATTTGTTGTGAAAAGATATATATTTAGCGAAACTGTGTAAGTTTCTCATCTAGATTGACCAATTTGTTAATTTCAGGTGAACAGAGTTCATTCGCTGTAATTAGGGTATTATGCTTAAGATTTCGTATTGCTGCAAAGGTAACAATTTATTCAATAAGTAGCATAGTTGCATAGTTTAATAATTTTTTAGTTTGTGCTTAAGTCAAGCCAAAATTTTCTACAACTATAACAGCATGAAACTTATTTCACAATTATTCCTAATTATTACAATTAATATTACATTATTTTTTGTGGTTTCCGCAAAATAACATAAATTCCAATTAAAGCTTATGATGGATACAAATTGATTTCCATAAATGGCAATATCGTGCTTCTATGGGGGGTCAGCAGAAGGCGAATAGCTGAACGGCTGGTAGAGATCGAGGGGTACTATAAAAAGGTACATGTGCCTGATGACGAATCCACGACATGGCGAATCAGGGCAACCATTAAATATGCACAACAATGGGCGTTCTGAGGTACAAATAGGAGTGTGTCTGCCTCAGAAATAGCGGCTGAAGTGAGTCCGGCATTAGGAATAAAATGCGAAACCTGGTGGGCCTGTTGACCGTCACCAGTATAATGCCTTACTAACTTAATCAGCACACAATAAAAGCGATGCCAAAAATATTCTGAATTCATTACAATACATGACACAATTACCACAACATGAAATATATGAAATTTATTTTTACATCAAACTTTCTGATCAAGTTCTGAAACGGTTTGAATTTCAAAATAAATTAAAATCATTAAACTCAATTAATCCGAGTGTATTAATAAATAACCCAGAACAGTCTTTCTCTATTATTGTAAAAGGGTATTAACATTTTATTGAATACGATGAACTGCAAAGTTTAGACTCGGAATTCCGCGAAGTATTCCAGTTAGATTTTAGAAATATATTTAATAGTCACAATGAAGAGTTGTTAAAATTTTGGAAAACAGTCTGTGAGCTAACACGTGCGGACTGTAAACTACTTTTTCCAGTTTTAACAAAATTGATTAAAAAAAATTTTAATACTACAACATTCGCCGGAAAATGTACAAAGAGCATAAAGTCAAGTTAATTTAAATAAAAATAAATATAGAAACCGATTAGATAGAGATTCAATGGAAGGTATTCTCTTCACAAAAGACTTCCTTAAATTAAATAAAGCAAATTGTTATGATTTAGAGGTAAAGCCAGACGTACTTAAAAAAAGTTAATAGTGACATGTATTTAAATAACAGTACATCTGCTTAAAATGTAAAATAATTTTTATTAACAATTTTTTAAAACTGAGCAAAATAGAAAGGCAGTAGCTTTCTAAAAGAACAATATTATAAAATTATATATTAATATGTAACATCTCACTTTTTTTTATTATTGTTATGTTTTTGATTATTGTGTTGTATTATGTTTTTCCAGTTTTTGTTTGTTTTTTAAGTTATTTTATTCAATGAATTATTTTATTAAAATTATTTTTTGATGTATTTTGAATGAAACGTTCAAAAAATGTATTTTATTATTTTCTTTTCCATTAGTTTGTGAGGCTCCACGAAAAGCCCCCCAATGAAATAACCCCCAGGAAATAACCCCCAATGAAATAAACCCCAAAAAATTGGAAATAACACCCAAAAACAGTGAATGAAATAACATCCAAAAATAAATGAAATAAACACCAAAGCGAAAACGAAACAACCCCCAACATTTGGGAGTTATTTCATATGAAATAACACCCAATGATGAAAATGAAATAACCCCCAATGAAATAAACCCCATCAGCAACAAAAATGAAATTATGCCCAAAATTCATAAAAGTCAGTTTCACCAAGGATTTCACGAAGTCAATATGGACCATCAGCAAAGTCGCAAAATTATTGAAATGAATCGTGTGGATAGTAGATCATTGTAGCCCTGCTCTGTTTTTGCAGTTCGGAAGACAATTTGCCTTTTACGTTTGGCTTTTACACAACCACCTCCAGTGTTTACAAGCAAATCAAACTTTCTGCTTTTATTGAATTCTTCCTTTTGAAGAACTCTTACAAATTTTAAAAAAAAAATTCCATTCTTAGTGTGTGCTAATCGAATTTTGCATTTTGTTGATTTTCTATCCGTCAGTATGAACATAAATGGAAATATATGTAAACATTCAAAAGATATTGTGATATATTCACAGGCTAAAAGTTTTCTTGTAAAAGGCCTATTATTATATAATTATAACCCCTTAAAGCCAACAACTTTAAAATGAAACAACCCCCGAATAAAAAATGAAATAACACCCAAATTATACACGATATGAAACAATCCCCAAATTTAAAAAATTGGTTGGGTGTTATTTCATTGGAGATTATTTCATAATTTGAAAACCCCAAATGAAGAATGAAATAATTCCCAAAGAAAAATGAAAAATGGCCCAAAAAAATTGGGAGTTATTTCATATGAAATAACACCCAAAAATGTATGAAAAAAATTTGGGGTATATTTCATTTCTCGTTTGGGCGTTATTTCATTGGGGGGCTTTTCGTGGAGCCGTTTGTGACATACAGAATAAAATTAGTAAATTTTTGTGTAAAGATTTTTTGACCATTTGAAAATCAATTTTTGACGATTTCAAAATCCAAAATTGTCGATTTTTGTCCAATTTTGTATACCATCACTGACTGTGTTGTGTTCAAATGAAATGAAAAAATAGCTTTCCCCCATGAAATTTTAAAAATTTTCAAAAAATAAACAGTAAATGGAAGAAAACAATTTTTAATTGTTCATTCCACAAAATATACACTAAACGTAGTGTATTTTGTTTGTGTTCGAAGTTCAGTACGTTATCTTAGCATTTGTGTTCGTCTTTTAACAATCGTAGCGTACACATACGCATACTTTACAAAGTGTCGTAGTGTATTTGGTACTTCATGTAAGGTAGGGTGTTCCTTATATGGGATTTTTGGGAATTTCGTTGAAAAAAAGTTATTAGTAGCGAAGCTGGACATCGAGCTCCACCTTCCATTTGTTATTTACAAAATTACAGATATGTTGTGCGAAATTTCGCATCGATAGTTAGACGTGTGCCGCAAAGAGATCAAAGTTTGCTTTTTGTATTAAAATCAGTTTATCGCTACTGAATAATATCCTGTTTTAGATAGATGAGATAGTAATATGCCGTTGAATAGATGCAGTGTTTGCTCTATACAAACCATGTGCCTATATTCGGATTTCCTCGAAGAGTATAAGACTAACATTATTACCCTACCAAAAATAAAAACGCAAATAAAGCTATTGCTAATGTCAAGAATGTAATTTTTTAAGTTTCATGTAGAGTGGAACTTTTTAAACAATTGTTTCAAGACCTTGCATTACCTCCAGAACATGGAGGTAATCCCGTTTTTGGGAACATGGCATGGGGTGAGTTCGGTCATTTGTATGGGAGGTACCAGAAGGGGAATGGCAACGGTTTCAATTTTTTTAGGGTTTGTGTACTTTTGCAAGGTAAATAAATTGACCAAATTTAAATATCCTCCGATAGTCTGTTTGGCAGCTATCGAAGATATATTTTTGGGAAGATATTTTGTATGGGAGGTACCAGAAGGGGTGGGGCTATTCCGCCCATTTACAATTCCATAAGTTCGTTTCAAAAAATATTAATACTGATAAATTTTCATAACGATCCGTTAAGGTTTGCTCGAGTTACACTTTCACAAACATATTAATAAATGTTATTTCTGTATGGAAATCGCGATTTTTGTAAATTTAGTTATCTCAGTAAATTGTTGACAAAATCAAAAGTTGTGCACAGATTTCAATGAAATATAGCTCATTTGATCTAAACTATATTAAACTAAATGTGATTTCTATTGCATTATTTTTTTAATGAATTTTTCAAAAACAAAATTTTTATTTTTTTTTTGTAAAACTACAACGATATCTCTGAAACTACTAGGCCAAATTAAAAACAATGTAAGCACGGATTGAAGATTATTTTGTTGACGAGTTTCAGTTTTTTATTTAATTGCATATGGTGAACCGTTTTCAAGTTATTTAAATATTTGTAGTGGAAGTGCCTTAGTTTTGGACATAACGGTATATTGCGAAAAGTCGAGCTGATACAAAAAAAACCAAGTGCAGATTTGGATTCAGCGTCCAAAATTACCTTTAAACCAATATTCAGTTCTTAAACAACGAATACTTTGTTCCCTTGTGTTATTATTATATTTTGTCTACAATGTTTTTGTCTCTTACCTTCGATTGCGGCAAACACATTTTTGAAATCTTTCATCCTCTTCTTTCCATGAGTTTCGCCAATATTGAAGTTATTTACCAGATCTTCTGTTATGATTTCTTATCAATCCTTTCATTGTAGTCACCTAATTTAACTTTTTTTAAGTTTAAAACCGAAAATTTTCAAATTTTTCACAAATTTCTATCTCTTGCGACTGTTTTTCGTTTTTCTGCAAATATTGTGAGCAATTTATCATTGTTTACATTATATACACCTCAGCTAAACGACATGTAAATAACGGCGTAAGTTCTGGTGATGTGCTGTTTGCTTTTTTGTAAGTACACTGAATTCAGTCAAACTATGCGTAAGTTTTACGGTTATGAAAATATGAATCTGGAATGAATTTGCACTATATCGGATCACCCCTTCTGGTACCTCCCATACAAAATGACCTATTTTTGAAAAATTAATATTTCTCCCTTAACTTCCAAATTGAAACTTGCCAATTAATTAAATTTGGTCAGTTAATTAATATTGTAATAGGAGGCAAAACTATAAATTAAACTATAAATAAATTTGCAAATTTGTCATGATTTTTAAAAATACAAAATTTTAATTTTTTTTGGGTAGAAACAAAATAATTCGAAAAATCTGTTATCACCGAACTTAGCATAACTCATTCAATTTTCAATCGATTATTACGTACATACATGTTTTAGAAAGCTACTTTAATATGATATCCAATAAAGCTAATAAAAAGAACAATTTGCCCCCAACCGATCAACTTTCAGAGTTAAGAAGATATGTGAATTTTTTATTTTGAATAAAAGAGCCTTTACTCAGTAATTTTTGTAAGTAATTTGATTTTTTTTAAAGGTAACAACGATATTTAAAAAAAAAAAACAAAATATTAAAATCCGGCTTATGAAAAAAAAATTATGAATTTTTGAACTATAATTTTTTGGAAAATAGGCGAAAATACGATTAGTACCTGTAACTTAAAAATTCGAGCTGATGGAGAAAAATGGAGATTAGATTAAAAATCAACGACCTCAATTTAGTAAAAAACTGCTATAGAATTCCAAACAACACTCAAAAAGTTAAATTTTGTTCCCTTGTGTAATCGGAGTATAATAAATAATCGCAGTCTATTTTTTATTTAGATGCCGTAGGGGCCTACCCCGCCATAACTGATGTCGGGGGAAATATTAGAAATGCTAAATAACCTCGCCTATAAACAAAAACAGCAGTAAACGTGTATATGAAATAGATATATAATATTTTATATTTTTTAGTCTTTAAAGTTGAATTAAATATAATTTATGTTCTTTGAAAAATTTATAAAAACTAAAAATCAAAAAATATATATAGATCTCATTTTTAACACAATAAAATTAAAATTGATTATACTATTTGCTTTGGTATTCTCATGGGGATGTCATCTAAAACCGGTTCAATTCAGAGTCATTTGCGACTGGTTTTTACTGAACCTGTCATACGGCTAGTACTGCTGAACCGGTTCAAGACACATCACAAAGTATCAGTTAGGAGTCAATTGACACTTTAGCGGCCAATCCTATACAAAACGTACCGGTTTTCTACATACAAAAACTTCAACCTATGAAAAAAAATATGTTTCTTTCTGGAGCGCCTTACCATGCACAACATCGACTGTGGAGCTTTCTTTTAGTACACTTTGTTGAGTAAAAGCATGAACAGAAAATTCTTCACTGAGATTAAAATGATTGAAATGAAAATAATTAAAAATGTGCAATAAATCCCAGTCGTTTCTTATTATTGAAGAATAACAAAAAAACAAGTGTTAACATAAAGTTTTAAATTAAATGGCAATCACTTTACACTGACTCTGACCTAGAAAACCAGCGACAGATGTTATTTTATTGGAATGTTAAACGGTTAGAAAATATAACTATACAAAACATATGAAATAAGAGTTATTCAACAACCACGTATTTCGATCCTGGACATAATTCCTAAAGCTAAAACGGCGAAAGCAGTAAAATTCAAGGCGCTTGCAGAAGAGTTTCCTGATTTGCGAGCTCAAGATGGTAATCTCAAAAGAACATGACTTTGATAAAAAACTGTGCAGAGTTTTAGTGTCAGCTGACATCCCACTTTACAAAATAATAAACCAACATATCAGAAAACTATTGGAGGAATACAGGGACAACGAAATGCCATCTGAAATAGTTTTGCATTGACAATATACGAGCAAAATAAAAAAAATTTATATGGATCTTAATTAGGCTTGCCAGATGGTCGGGATTAGGCGGGATTTTCCCGACTTCTCGCGAAAATCCCGAGTATTAAAGTAATTCAGAGGAAAATCCCGACTTTCAAGAAATTTAAATTTTTTGACAAATTGCAGCATTTAATCTAAAAGACTCACTATTGATTTGGGAGAAATTCCCAAAGTTCTACAAATATTACATGCAGTTGTACAGCGACTACTGCAGTCTTCGAGCTGTTTATGGAGAATTGCCTAACGATATACCAAATGACAAAATATGGTCACATATTTTTTTACCAAACGTGGCAAAGAAAATCACTTGAATTTGTTTAAATTGATCTAATTTATTTTTTCTTAACCGATAAGTAACGCTCATGGTGAAAAAGTATTTAATATATAAGAAAATTTTTACACGAAAGTTGGAAACCGATTGTCTTTTGATCTTATAAAGGATGAACTAATTATAAGATTGAATATTGATAAAAGCTGTCAGAAATTCCAGTCATTTTAATCTATTGACGAGAGAGTAAAACTAGTCAGTTCGATGAAAAATAACACAAAGTATATGTGGCAAAAATAATATTAGCTTATAGTGTACGTATAAGTCATATCTGCATATTGTTGTGTTTGAGTTTTTTTTTCAATCCGTTATAATAATGGTTGTTATCAGCATGAAACTGCAATTTGGTTTTTAAATAATATTTCTTAATAAAAAACGTCAAAACTAATATAATATGATCTTTTCATTTGTCCCGACAAATCCCACTTTTCAGTTTCAGTTTTCCCGAATTTTCGAATTCGGTGCCTGGCAACCCTAATCTTAATAGATGAAACCATAGATGCGACAGGCTGAAATGTGACAAACGTTATAGTAGGATATTAAATCCAGACAGGATAATTGCAAATGAGAAAATTTTGCTATACACTGACGCTGCTTGGTAGGACTGACTGGAGACGGTGCGTTGCGCACGAGATCGAAGAGAATGGAAATCACTAATCATTTCGACCTCTGACTTAGACACTAAGATATAAATATATATGTTGTCAAGTTGTTTTTAAGGCTAATAATAAAAATGAAAAGTCCTACTGCATACGGCAGCCTTGAAGAAGACTAATTACACTAGTTTACAGCCATTTTGGTCTTTGGATAACACTATTTTTTTATGATAGACGAAGGGTTTCTGATTAAAAAAAAAAATTAAAAAAAAATTTTATGGAGGGGCTTTTTTTTTAAAAAATTTTTTGTAAAATTTTTTTCTTTTCCGAAGTTACCTTTGGATTTTGACCTATATATCAAGTTCTAGACGGGCAATCAGGACAAAAGTTGTATCAAATTAATTAGAATCAAATGACCAACTTAAACTCAACAAATTGCATAATTTTGCCGTACTGGCTGAATACATATGAAAAATTGTGTTTTTTTCATGAAAAATAGCGTCTCTTTTTTTAGTTTTTAAATCAGGAAAAATCGAAAACTCGATATAAAATTTTTTTGAAACCTTCTGCGTAGGGCGAACTTCTCAGCAAACAAATAAAGCATTGCAGAAGAGAATCTATGGACTGGTTAAAAAGTAATGGCCTCTGAAAGTTGGCAAACATAAATGAAGTTTTTATAAATACTCGAATTTTTGCCTTTGTCGGAACTGTAGAATATGGGCCGAGGGGCTAAACAACAACAAAAATATACCATTCACTTCGTCTTGGTCCCATAACATCGAAATGGTAGGTCAAAATGGAAGCCGAGGCCCATGATGCACTCGGGGGGGTCAAGAAAGGGGCTCCTTGGATTCTATGATGATCGCCTATGTGCGGGTATTTAAATGAAAGATACCAAAAGATACTTCCGTATAATAGACTGGTACTCCCTCTAATTCTATAGGAAACATGCCTATAAACGATTATAGATTTAGCCGTTTGGTCTGGGCGATAGTACCAGTCTTTTCCCTTCTCCGGTATTTTTACAACTAAAGAACTTAAATATTCACTTAAATTTTTGACACTATAACTTTAGCCGTTTAGTACCAGTTTTAACCCTTTAAAACTGCATTATTTTGGTACATATGCAAAAAAACGCATGGCGACCTTCGCCGATTTGGCCTATTTTTTACAGATGACTTTTTAAAAACTTTTCCAGGTTGTAAATTAAGTTTTGTTCTAATCGGATAATAACAATGTGACACAAAATTTAACTTTTGAAATCGGAATGGGATAAAACCAAAAGGAAATGAAAGTTGACATTATGTATAACAAAACCCTCAAGGGATTTCTTAAGTTAAGCGCGAGATTTTTTTTTACACGCATTTGAAATTGTTGATTTTTGAACGCTGGTGAACAAGAAAAATTTATTAAAAATGTCATAAAATAATGCTATTTATCCCGGAAAGTTGTGGTAGCTTACTGTTTTTTGGGGTCGAGGAATCCATTTTTGACATTTATTTTTAAGCGCCGCCAGAGGGCGCTTTCATACATTTTGTTGGTTTTGATCGAATTTTTTGTCTTTCCACACGGTTACAGCAGTAGATTAAGAGCTATCGAACTGAAATTTGTTATGCGAGCTTCTATCCACCAAGCGGAGATTGGGTTCTAAGATGGGCATGATCGGACAAAACGTACTCCCACCTCCCATACAAATTGTACATTTTTTGAGGTCTGTCCCTGCGATCACAGTCGTAGATTAAGAGCCATCGAGCTGAAATTTGGTATGAAAGCTTCTATCCCCTTAGCGGAGATTAAGTTCTGAGATGGGCATGATCGGACAAAAACTACTACCACCTCCCATACAAACTTGCCCTATTCGGAAGTGTTCGTCTGTTTGTCTTCTCAATTACAGCCTTAGATTAAGAGCTATCGAGCTTAAACTTGGTACGTAAACTTCTAACCTCTTAGGGAAAGTTATGTTCTAAGAAGAGCAAGATCAGACAAAAACTCCTCAAACCCCAAAATATGGGAAGTTTGCATTGGAGGTAGGAGAAGTTTTTGTCCAAGCATGCTCGTCTAAGAACTTAATTTTCTCCAAGAGGTTAGAAGCTTGCATACCAAATTTCAGCTCGATAGCTCTTAATCTACGGTTGTAATAGCGAGGAAAAACAGACGGACATCCCCAAAAAGGGTTATTTTGTATGGGAGGTGGGAGTAGTTTTTGTCCGATCATGCCCTTCTTATAACTTAATCTCCGCATAGAGGATAGAAGCTAGCATACCAAATTTCAGGTCGATAACTCTTAATTTACGACTGTGATCGCAGGGACAGACCCCAAAAAAGGTACAATTTGTATGGGAGGTGGGAGTAGGTTTCGTTCGATAATGACCATCTTAGAACCCAATCTCCGCTTGTTGGATAGAAGCTCGCATACCAAATTTCAGCTCGATAGCTCTTAATCTACGGCTGTAATCGTGTGGAAAGACAAACAATTCGATCTAAACCAAAAAAAAATACGAAAGCGCCCTCTAGCGGCGCTTAGAAATAAAAATAAATGTCAAAAATGGATTCCTCGACCCCAAAAATAGTAAGATACCACAACTTTCCGGGATAAATAGCATTATTTTATGACATTTTTAATGAATTTTTCTTGTAAGCCTGCGTTCAAAAATCACCAACTTCAAATGCGTGTAAAAAAAAATCTCGCACTAAACTTAAGAAATCCCTTGAGGGTTTTGTTATACATATATAATGTTAACTTTCATTTCCATTTGGTTTCATCCCATTCCGATTTTGGTTGTTGCACAGTGTAATTATGAGAAGGACACCGAGTTAAAGTGTAAATATAGTGCTCCCATATATCTACTTGCAGTTGTGCCAAAAAAATGTGTTGTCTTATTTTTTTACTGAGTTTAATTCGTAACTTATGTTCACATTAATTGAGGTCATTTCGAAATTTTTGGGACACGTAATGCCAAAAATATTTGGCATTAAAGTCAAAAATTATCTTTTCATCGACTATGACAAATTTTAAAAAAATAACGGTAAGGAATTTAGTATTAAAAAAACGTACATTCTGTGCACAATTTTGTTTCCAATAATACAAAAGAAGAATTTTGAAAATAGGTCAAGAATTGCGGCCTAAAATTTCAAATGTCCAAAAAAACTTTTTTTTCCCCACTGTGCGTCGTTCTAATTCCATAGCGAGCAAACCCATATAAATTATCATAATTATATCATTATTTTTCTGGGCGATATAAATATTTTGATCGCTTTTTCGATTTTTTTACCTAGAAATATCGGATTTCAAAAAACCCTCAATCCAATTTGAATTTGAGCATTCCCATATCAATTATAGCTTTAGCCGATTAGTCTCGGTGACGGCACAAGTTTTGTCCCTTATTGCTCATTTTCACCCCTAAAACTGCGAATTTCCAAAAATCCATTCTTAGCTGACTTTTACTCGAAAATGGGAACAACCACTCCAAATTTCATTATCCTATTTATAGCCAGAACACAATTTTAAATATATAGATAATGAAAATGTTATTATAAATGTTATATTAATATGACAGTCAAAACAATATTTCTAAAAGGGAAATATTTCCCAGCGAGACGTAATCCCCCATGTAACATTTACATATATAGAAAATCTTAAATTCATACCTTACATGGATCGTAAAATACAAACAACCCCTTTGTCTAATTATGTTTTCATGTAGCCTATGACAGAGGCCCTACGGAATTTTGTTCCAATTAATGTCGGTGATATGTCAATCAATAGAGAGTCCGTGATAAGAATTATCACCCAGGAAATATAAGTGTTATTATAGTCGACTTAAGGCGGATAAACTAGTACTTTTATTTTCAGTTTGACATCGAATGCGCTGATCACATTTTGTTAAAAACGTGTCTATTTACTGCTGGTGCTTCTATATCTTTCCAAATATTTCCTGTTTCGAGCGCCTTTTCGCCATGTGTTTGCTGGACGGCCTTTCCTTCGGTTTCCTTGTGGGTTCCAGCCTATTGCGTCTTTGGCGATGTCATTCGCTGGTTTCCTTAGGGTATGGCCAAACCACTTTTACTTCCTGTGCTTTTTCTCGCATTGTATTGGCTCTTTTTGTGTGATATGCAATAGTCTAGAGTTAGTAATGGTTTCTGCCCAGAATATGCGTAAATCCTCCTAAAGCATATGTTTATTAACGCCTGCACTGTTTGGATTTTTCTTGTTGCAGCATTCCACGATTTGCATCTTTGTGTTGCTAAATATATATATGCGGACCTCCATACTTTGGCCAGTGAGCCAAACCCTGCTCTCCCTTCCTTATTCTAGACTGTATGTCCGTGGAACCACCAGTGACAGAGATTATGCTGCCCAAATAGCAAAACTGTTGGACGTTTTCAATGGCATGTCCGTTGATCAAACTGTTGCGGGGTTTGGACGTTTATGCACATTATTTTGGTCTTAGCAATATTTATTCTCAAACCAAATTTGGCAGAATGTATCCGGACATCGTTTAGTTTGCACTTCATGTGGGTATTTTCGTGGTTCATATGCCAGATGTTGTCGGCATATGCTAAGTCCTCTAAGTTTCCGTGCAAACACCAAGAAATGCCTCTCTTCTCCTTCGTGGCCTTTTTCATTACTTCTTCGTTAATGTTTTGCCAATTTTGGCTCTTAGAACCAAATTCGATTCATGACTTTTTAAGTCATTTAAGCCATGTCCGTCTGGTGGCTGTCCGGCTGGTTCGCACAATAACTTTCGAAAGACGCAACCAAATGTCTTGAAATTTTGCACGAGTTAATATTTCCCCAAAACTACTTACGGTATTGCAAATGGGCTACATGGCTCCGCCCCTTCTGGTACCTCCCATACAAATACATCATTCCGCCCACTTTAGAAATCTAGTTATAATATCAATACACCCAACGGGATCGTACCCAAATTCTGTACTTAGTAAAGCTATTACAGGATAAAGTTTTGGGAAAAAAATTGGAAGTCTAGCCATGCCCCTTCTGGTACCTCCCATACAAATTCACCTTTCCGCCCACTTTAGATATGGAGTAATAATAATTCTTAATTTAGTAAAGCTATAGCAAGATACAGTTTTTGAGAAAAATGAAATCTACCAACGCCCCATCTGGTACCTCCCACACACATCTGCGCCCACTTTAGAAATCGATTAATATTATTATTAGAACTACCGCGATCGTAACCAAATTCTGTATTTAGTAAAGTTCAAGTAGGATAAAGTTTTGGAGAAAAAATCTGGAAGTCTAGCCACGCCCATTCTGGTACCTCCCACACAAATGTACCTTTTCGCCCACTTTAAAGATGGAATAATAAAATCAATACACTTGACACGATCGTGCCAAAATTCTGTATTTAGTAAAGCTATAACAGGATAAAGTTTTGGAGAAAAGATCTGGATGTCTAGACACGCCCCTTCTGGCACCTCCCATACAAATGTACCACTCCGCCCACTTCAGAGATGGAGTAATAATATCAATACATCCAACGCTATCGTTCCCAAACTCTGTATTTAGTAAAACTATAACAGGATAAAGTTTTGGAAGATAAATCTAGAAGTCTAGACACGCAACTTCTAGTACCTCCCATACAAATTTACCACTTCACCCACTTTAGAAATCGAGTAATAATATCAATATAATAGCATATTTTTTTATTTTATTGAGGGTGATGGTATATGTAAGTCGGGTCGCCCTACTGAAACTTTTTTACTGGTTTTTCTTGTCACCGGTTTTAAAAATTGTTACGTTTTTTTGTAGCTAATATATCCAGATTAATGTTGCCAAAAAATTAAGTTAAACAATTGATAATTGCGGGCGTGGCAAGCTGTCAAACTCAACTGTTTTTTAAATTTCAGAATAAGGTGTTTTTTTTTATTTTTTGATAAAAAAAATATAAATAAATGGTTACTACTCGCAATCTATCATCGATAATGGCCTGAGATCTTTTTTATAATGTTGTAACAGCTCTAGCGTCTACTATTAGGGGCGTTATGAAATATTTATGAAACTACTATATTTTTCTCAAATTTAAACTTTAGTGGAAAAAGAACTTCTAGGGAACAAGAAACGTATACCACCCGGAGAAAGGTGAAAGTGTCCTCATTAACCATATACATACTTTTGCACCCGCCACGAGCCGGCGGTAGAACACATTCTTCATTTTAATGAAATTACTTTAAAAAAAAATTTAATTACGATAATTTAAACAGTAAACCTTAACGGATCGATATGAAAATTTAGCTGTATTAATATATTTTAAAACTAAATTGTGGGATTGTAAATGAGCAGAATAGCCCCACCCCTTCTGGTACCACCCACACAAAATTACCTATTTTTTGATAGTTAATATTTCTTTCAAAATTTGACAAACCCTAAGAAAACCGAAACCTCTGCCACACCCCTTTTGGTACCTCCCATTCACTCAAAGTTTTTCGTATGATGTACACTAATGAATTTTAATCTCAGGGATGAGTATGGACAATATCGGTTCACGCCTTCTGGTACCTCCCATACAAAATGACCCATTTTTGGACAATTAATATTTCTCCCATAACTTCCAAACGGACACTTGTGGGGTAATGAAAATTGGTCTGTTCATTTATATTGCGATAGGAGGCGAAACCTCAAAAAACCTAACTATTTGACACACCCCTTCTGGTACCTCCCATAAAAATGACCGAACTCACCCCTATAGTCTTACATACATATATTTTTTGTAATTACACTGAATTCAGTCAAATTTTGCGTAAGTTATGAAAATTTGGAAAATAAGGAATGAATATGGATTATATCGGATCACCCCTTCTGGTACCTCCCATACAAAATAACCTTTTCTGGAAAATTAATATTTCTCCCATATAGGGTAGCCAGATATTAAAATCGGAAAAACAGTACATTAGTGAATAAAAAACAGTAAAACGAAGAAAAAACAGTACATTTTAAATAAAACATAAAAATGTATTAAGCTTCACATATTTTGAGAATTAATTCAATAAGCAACAAAGACAATGTGAAAAAATAAAATTCTATCATAAGGGCATTTGCTGAACAAGCATAGCTTTAAGAAATTAATGCAGAAATTAAGCACTAAGTCCAATTTATTACATCTTTGTGTAATATCTCTCTTATTCCAATGATGGCACATCAACTGTTGTTTAACTTTATACTTTTATAAGATTATTCATCTGACGACGTTAAAATACCCAGCAGTTTCTCGTTTAAAATTTATAAAAGAAATATACATTTTTTAAAAATAGGTGATACCAGAAGGTGGATAGGCGTGGACTATTTACAATCCCATGACTTCATTTAGAAAACTATTAACATTTTCATAAGGATTAGTGGAGGTTTACTCGAGTTATCCTTCCAGCCAGACAGACGGACATGGCTCAATGGTCTAAAAAAGTCCTGAAACGAATTTTGTATGTACTTTCGCGTATCATATGATATGTACCCTAATCCCTAATTGTGTGGGTATCTTACAGCGATGTTAAAATGTAATTTTCAAACTTATTTAAAAAATTGTATGCATCTAAAACAATAACAAGTTTGATCAAATATTGAAATCGATTGTTATATAAAATATCAGTCAAATAAAAAAACAGTACAAAAACAGTAAAAGGTATGAATAAGTGCACTTTTGCGTACTGTTTTAGGTGTTGTGCCTAAAAAAGTACATTAACAAAAAAACAGTTCATGTACTGATAAAAACAGTACGTCTGGCTACCCGATATTTTCCCTGTTACATACATAACATTTTTGTTTAGCGTTAGCGTTCATTGAACGTTGATTTACGGAAAATAAAATCAAACACGTTGTGCTGCCCCTAATTGTACCTCCTGTACAAATAAGTTAATTTTTTTACGTTTTTGCGCCACAAGCAGAGAAAAAATAATACATAAGCAATTTTATTTTAATTAAAAATCTATTAACTTCAATCACTTAAGACTTAAACAATATCTTATATGGGGTGATGGCATTTATCAGTCAGTTTACCTGACTTAAATATATTTAAGTACGAAAAACATAGATTAGTAAAAAATAATAATAAACAAAACCTACCATTGTTACAAATGGTATACAAATCTGTGGCAGTTTTTATTTTTAAAATGTTTTTTTTTAATTATAAAATTTGACAGCAAAAAATAATAAATTTTTCTATAGTAATAGCAAGATTTTTAGATAATATTATTAACGTTTTGTTTTTAGTGTAAATATTCTTTGAGTGTAAACAAATTTGCAAATTTGACAGCAAAAAATTTTTAATTTTTCTGTAATAAAAGCAAAAATTCCAGTTGATTTTACTATTTATTTTTTGAGTGTAAATTTTTTTTTCATTGTAACATTAAAAAATTCCAATATTACCAAAAATATTTATAATTATTTTTAAGTTTCAAATATAAAATTTTTTAATGAATAAAAAAATAATAAACCCATATTTCACTTTAAAAGTTAAAAAAAAATCAAAAGTTCAACTTAGACCTTGAATTCCATAAAAAGTCCTCAATCAAGAGTCAAGCTGAACTAAATATCTATCCATTAAAATAAAAATTACTTCAATATTTTGATCGGTTCAAAAGTTACAGAATTTTGGCCAATAAAAAACGATTTTCAGCCACTGTCACATACGTGACCATGGAATTGCTCAAATGTTAAAAACAAAAATTTTGAAATTCAATAAAATAAGTTCGAAATTTAAATAATATTTAAAAATGTTGGCTGTAAAAGAGTTATTTTAATTGATTTATTTTAATTTTGTGTTTATCATTTTTTTTCAATTTTATTTTGTGTGCAAAAACTTCCTAATATATCTGCGGATCTCAATATTTCAGCTTTCGAATAGGAAAAATTTTCATAATAAATAAATAAATATTAAGTTTAAGTCTTACTTAAATTTTTACTAAATTCAATGTACTTACCAAAAAGATATGTATGAAAAACTATGAGGATCAATTCGGACATTTGTATGTGAGCTACTAGAAGGGGTGGGGCAAAAGTTTATTTTCCGAGGATTCGTCTGTTATTATAAATTAATAGAACTGTCCAAATTTAAATGTTCCAGCTGTCCGCATGGAAGTTATTGGAGAAACATTATTTTAAAAAAAACTATGTAATTTTTATGACAGGTCCCAGAAGAGGTGGAGCTATTCTGCAGCTGTAAAATCCCATTACTTTATTTTGGTAAATAGCAATATTGGTATTGTTTTATAAAAATTAGTTAAGGTCTACTCGATTATACTGCTCACCAGCCAGACAGACATACATCGATCAATCGTCTTTAAAAGTCATGAAACCAATTTGGTCCTAAGGTACTTGGATGTCTAAAACGTCTCCTTCAACGCGTTACACTTTACTCATATCTAATGATATATACTATCATCCCTAAGGTTGATGTTATAATACAAATCTGAGCTGAGCATAGCCTCCAATAAACCTCGAGCACTATATATCTTCCGCAGTCGCTTTAAGCTTGAATTTTTGGTTTCAAAAAGTCATCGTATTTACACGCAAATGTGATATTATCTTTCAAGTGTATGTTGAGAAGCGCATATCAGTTCCTATATTCTCGACTTGCCTTACGTACATTTCTCTTTGTATTCATTACTTTTAACGAGCACCAAGCCCTTGATCCTAGGCGTTGTTATTTCTTAATCCTAACGTAATTAGTTTATACATCTTTTCCTGCTTGCGCGAACTTTTCGTTAAGAAACCACGAAAAGATGCAGAGTACTGCCACATATATCCACTCTATTAATTAAATCTATTCGTACTCAATGCCAAATGTTGGGGTTTAACTGATTTATGTGGCAACTAAACTAAATTGCCAATAATTTATCAAACTATTTCAAGACACTCAAAATTGAATGGCACAAGATGCTTGCCGGGCCAGAAATGTCTATTAAAAAGGGTAAAATTATGGAGGAAAGAGTAACATGTATTCAAGGACGCGAATATCAATCACTCCACACCCCCAAGTGGGAAGAAATGTGATTCCAACTCGTTCATAATTTAATTTTTATGATATGTTTTCGCTGGAACACCACCAAATAAATATGAAATTGTATTAGTTCAACGAAACACGACAACACTAACATCGAAGGACATTTTTTGTGGAACTTAAAAAAAAAACAATTTACAACATTTCATAAGCATGCTTGCAAACGACTTATACTCGCTATAGTTTAGTAAATGTTTTGTTGTGATGGCCCGTTTTTTTAACGCGTGGTTTTCAATCTTTGTGGAATTCCACTGCTACTTGTTTAAATGTTTTTGAGAAGCCTAATCATTAATTAAATTTGCCAAAAATAGACAACAGTCCATAAAAAAATTATTAAATATGTAACACCAAAATTGTTAATATATTTTAAAATAAAAGGTTCCCAAAATTGAACGAAAATAAGCTTACTGCAAGCATGATGTAAGCTGTTTTTTTCTGTAAGCTGTTCTACAGTAAGATTTCTTAGCTTATTATATACTACAGACTAGCAATATTATCACATCGGTTTCTTTAGTAAACAATTTTTAATAAGCCTTTTACAATAATATTCACCTTAGGTTTATGGTAGTAAGCTTGTTACAGAATATTTTTACATATATATATCGTTTTGATTTGTTGAATATTTGCCTATCTTTGGTGTACGTACGAAAGTGTGTCGCAAAAATCAGTTTGCTTGCACAAAACATGCAAAGTTGGTTTTTATTCTCAATAAGTGAAGTGCACAAATTTAACTCTTTTCTGTGCTGATAACACAAAATTTAGCCTATTCTCCTTGTTTAGACTTAAATAAGAAGTTTGCAAAATTTGAAAGACATATCGCTCATTTGTTGAAAGACCGACATAAGTAAAATAAAATGATTTTTGAGTAAATGATGTAGAATTGCTCGTTATATCATACTTAATGTTGTATCAAAAATTCCTACACAATCCGCTTGATAACTTTATGATTTCCTCTATTCTTTGCAAGTTAGGAGTAACTTGAAAACATTAAACGTGTTTTCCACTGAATCAATTTTTTAATCTCCCCCTGCAAAAAAAAAAAAAAATATTTAATATTAGCTTATGGGCAATTCCATTGGGACCATGTTACTCACATTTTTGGTTATAATTCATAAATTCAACGAAAATTTAATATTAAAAAAAAGCTGTGATTACCAAGAATGTTAAGTTTTAAAACGTTTGGTAACAGGCTGACACTGACAGAACTTGATTTCTGCTCAGAATGTCCATTAGAAGATAAAATTATGACTTAAAGGTTAAATTGTGTAAAATTTTCTGTAAAAAGTCGACAATTATTATTATGTAGGCAATTGTTATACCATCACCCTTAGGGATTAGAGTATATATCATTTGATACGACCCAAAAGTGTAACACATAGAAGGAGTCACTTTAGACCCTAGGTTTCTTAGAACCAAATTCGATTCATGACTTTTTAAGTCGTTTGAGCTATGTCCGTCTGTCCGGCTGGTGAGCACGATAACTTTCGAAAGACGCAATGAAATGTTTTGAAATTTTGCACTAGTTAATATTTCCCCAAAACTACTGAGAATATTGCAAATGGGCTACATGGCCCCGCCCCTTATGGTACCTCCCATACAAAGGTACCTCTTTAGAAATTGAGTAATAATATCAATACACCCAACGGGCTCGTACCCAAATTCTGTACTTAATAAAACTAGAACAGGATAAAGTTTCGGAAAAAAATTGGAAGTCTAGCCATGACCCTTCTGGTACCTCCCATACTAATGTACATTTCCGCCCACTTTAGAAATCGAGTATTAATATTAATACAATAGAAAATCGTTCTTGATTTTGTTGATCTGCAATGAATTATGATATTGTCATAGTTCGGTTTAAGATCAGTTCTATTGGCATTTATTCTAATCTTTCTTACTGGTTATATATATAGATTGGTATTATTACTCGATTTCTAAAGTGGGCGGTGTGGTACATTTGTATGGGGGGTACCAGAAAGGCGTGCTTAGACTTCCAGATATTTTCTCCAAAACTTTATCCTGTTATAGCTTTACTAAATACAGAATTTGGGCATGATCGCGTTGGGTGTACTGATATTATTACTCCATCTCTAAAGTCGGCGGAAAGGTACCTTTGTATGGGAGGTACCATAAGGGGCGTTGCTAGTCTTTCAGTTTGTCTCCAAGACTTTCTGCTGTTATAACTTTACAAAATACACAATTTGCGCACGATCGCGTTAGGCCTATTAATAATATTAATCGGTGGGCGGTACCAGATGTATATGGAAGGTACCAGATGGGGCGTGGCTAGACTTACAGTTTTTTTCCTCAGATACTGTATCCTGCTATAGCTTTAATAAATAAAGAATATGGGTACGATCGCGTTGGATTTATTGATATTATTACTCCATCTCTGAAGTGAGCGAAAAGGTACATTTGAATGGGAGGTACCAGATGGGGTATGGCTAGACTTCCAGTTTTTTCTTCAAAATTCTATCCTGTTATAGCTTTACTAATTACAGAATTTGGGTACGATCGCGTTGGGTACATTGATATTATTACTCGATTTCTAAAGTGGGTTGAATGATGTATTTGTATGTGATTTACCAGAAGGGGCGGGGCCATGTAGCCTATTTGCAATACCGTAAGTAGTTTTGGGGAAATATTAATTCGTACAAAATTTCGAAACATTTGGTTGCGTTTTCGAAAGTTATCGTGCGCACCAGCCGTTAATCATACCTTTTGTCAAGTGTCCCCTGTATGAAACGTCCGACACGAAAATATCACAATAGTTTCGTGCACAACTGCTAAAAGTAAAGTCCTCGCAAAGAAACTTAATATAAGCCAGACCTACCAAACAAAATAAGAATTATTCAAAAATATAAAGGTGTTTACTTATTACAGCAATTTGTATATTGAAACGTCCGAACGCTTGGTCTTAATATAGGTAATTTCAAACCAATTACAAATTACAAACCACAGTGAGAAAAATCACGGCAAAGGCGTATATATACAGTCGAAACTCTCTATAACGAACTCCTATATAACGAAGTTTTCTTTATTGCGAAGCAATTTTAAGAACACTGTGTTTTGAGTCTATTATAATCTCCATATAACGAATTTCCCTATAGCGAATATTTCCTTATAACGAAGCATTTTTGCGACCGTAACTTCAAAATTGAAGCGTTTTCAATCTCCATATAACATATATAGGAAAAACCGAACGCACGAACACAAAAAAGAAATCGACGTCCCTTTGTGGTGTGTTATTGTTGCTCGGTGTGTAGTACACACTGTGTACTTTGTTGACGCTTTGAATCGTTTATTTACCATAAAATTGAAAGTGTATTTTGGGGAACCACCGAACTATGCAAGTGACAACTGGAATCACTACCAAGATGTATCAATTACAATTGATACATCTTGATCACTACCATCTCTCACATTACTTGCATTCGCTATCAATTTGCCTTTGCATATCGCGATACGTACTGTGTTTACTTCCTTAATGTATTAGATAAATATATTGAAGAAGAAAAGTGGAAAAATTTACTTCAAACCAAAATAACTGACTACTACAAATAACAAAATTTAAAAAGGAACAAAATTGTTTTTCTTTTCTATATAGCGAATTTTCTTTATAACGAAGTAAATATCCAGTCCCTTGGAATTCGTTATAGAGAGTTTCGACTGTAATAGTTTTAATAACCGAATTCGCACTCTAGTAATAGATGCAGATATTGAGCATTTGATACAATTTACATATTTCCTATTAGTTGAAATGAAACAAAATAGTTCGCAAAAAAATTGGGCCAACCCTAACAAAACTTGAGGTTTTTTTTCGATAGAATTGTGGCATACAGCAAAAGTTTAAGTATGCCATTAAAGCCAACACGTTTAAAATACAGAGAGTTGATGGCGAAACGACATGTAGTATTTTTCTACTGTGTTGCTTTATAATATTTAATGAGTGGAAAGATGTGAAACGTCCAACAAGAAACGTCCGAACAAATAAAATATATAATTAAGACCGCACTTAAGTAAGACAACGTAAAGTTTTTCTGAATGCATATTAAATTTGTAAAAAAATATTGTCTTGACGAAATTTTTGTACGGCTGATAAATTCGCAGATATTGCCATTATATTAACCTAGTCTCAAAATGACTTCCGTTTTGTAAAACGGCTGAACGCATATTAAAAATAAAAATTTTGCTTAACGGTTCAGTTTAATAAAAATTGTTTAATTTCTATTTATTGAACCAATAAATAGCTCTTAGATAACACACACCTTTCCCAAATATATCCTTAGATGGTATGAAAATTCGATAAAAGAAGCGTACGAATGAAACGTCTGACATGCTGGAATTTACCCATATACCCTCATCCATAAGGGTGATAGTATAAAAAGGCTTGGGTGACTGACTGATCACTCCCCAGCCCAAACGGCAAAAGCTAGAACCGTGAAATATGAAATGTAGATTCCGCAGGCGCGCACTAAGAAAGGATTTTTGGAAATTCGGACTGCAAGCGTGTAAAAAGGGCTTTGCACCGCCCTGTACAGCTCGAAATTTTAAATGGCTGTATTTCAAAAAGCATTATATGTACGAAGTTAAAATTTGGTACACATGTTGGTCGTACACGAAAGCTATATGCGATGAGTAAAAGGCTGATCCCGCGGTATTTGGAGCACGCACTTCACATCACCTTTTTACGGGACAGTACATAATACGCTTAGATTCCAATCATCTGGCATGCACTCGTTAAGCCAAACCGTGCTTAGGATCTAAGCCGTTGTCGACAATTGGTGTGATACCTTCACGTGCGTTGCCTTATGGAACCATCAGTTGCTGACGTTATTTTCGCTTGTGCCGTTCCCTTGCAGCCCGTGTTACAATTGGCTGTAGCGTTGCCCTATAAGCAAAATCCTGTTCCTCAGACGCTATGTGACATTCTTCATCGTACCACGATTCGTCTGAGCGCCGTTTTTCGATATGCAGGCTGAATTTACCGTCCGATGGACCAAGAACAACTTTCCTTCCTATTTTTGCATTAAAGTCTTCCAGAACAATTATAATATTGTGACCAGGTAACCGGTCGTATGTTTCCTCTAGGCGCTCGTAAAATGTATCTTTAATCTCATCGTCTTTCGTCGGGGCATTTGCACAAATCAGCGTGATGTAGAAATATTTCCTTTGATGCGGATTACGGCTATTCGATCACTAACTGGGTTGAATCGCGAGACAAGATGTCTGAGTCTCTCGCCAACTACAAATCCACATCCAAATTCGTGCTTTACAGCAAGGCAGCTGTAATAGATGTCGCAATTTTTACGTCGCCAGCGTCCTTGTCCTGTCCATCTCATCTCCTGTCAGCTTTATATTTTTCGAGGACATCCGCCAGACGGATTGTTGCACCTTCTCTGTAGAGAATCTTGGTGTTCCAGGTGCATATCCTTGAATCATGGTCATTATTACGTTTGCGGGGTCGTCAACATTTGGGAGTTTCCATTTGTTACCTCTTCTTTTTTGTGCTTTCATAGCCAGTAAAGGTCCTGAAGGCGGGTAGCTAGCCCAAACATCAGGGTTCGTCTCTCACTATCTGCCGCCATTCATGATAAAAAAAATATCACGAACAACGTAGCCCAGGTGCCACCACGAAGGAGGTTATGTGTATGCTTGATATGTAAGATTCAATTTACATCCCCAAAGGCACCTCAGTCCCGATCTACAAGTGTGTTATTCAAGGTACATTACATTTTAGGACGGTCTAATTTGACTTCTTCTGATATCTATATTCTTTGTAAGAGTAGATCTGTTTAAATAAATGTTTCCAGGCCTTGTATTACTTTCAGAACATATAACAACACGTTGGGAAACATGGGTTGAATCAGTTTATTGCTATGCCAACTATTATAAAAACATTTAAAAAGTTCTACAAAGAATGTCTTGACAGAACCCAAACTAAAACTGACTTGATTTGTATTGCCCTAATTACGGTTTTATTGCTTAACATATTTAAACATTACAAACATCGCGTCTTACTCTTATTCCTCAAGTTCAGTCAGTTGAAAACTCTGGTAAATTGATTGATGAACTACCCGATTCCGATATTAATTTCAAGAGCCAATCTGTTTTGACATCTGCAAGTTTGAGTGCCTATGAACTAAAATTTGTCAAGCTCAGACTAATTTCTCAATGTCAAAAACGTATCTAAGCAAGGATAACCAAACTCTTTCCAATAAAAAACTTCTAAGCCGCAAATTTAATCCGAACGAGCTTCTGTGTGCCCAAATAATGCAAATTTGGTTAAACATTTTATTTAAACATGCATGCACCATTTATAAAAAAAAGCAAATTGAACATCTGTCACCCTAACGAGTAAGCTTGAACAGGCCATTACAAATACAGGTGTCGATTTTGCCGGCCCGTTTGAGATAATCTTTTAGAGGCTGGCGTTTTATGCTTACCAAAAGGATACCTTTTAGTTTTTGTTTGCGTTGCAACAAAAGCTATCCACGTGGTAGCCACGACTGAAATGTCCACACCTCTGCTTCTTGCCGCATTCGGAAGATTTAACTCACGGAGAGGTTTTCCAAGCGTGGCAAGCGGACCCATAATTGCAGTATATACAACATGCTATAAAATAATAATACCAGCCAAATTTTAGCTTCGTAGACCCATCCAGCATGAAGTTGGTGACAGAATAATGGTTTTAGTGAAATAGGTCATTTTGTATGGGAGGCACTTGAGGGGGCGTGGCTGTTTAACCCATTTTCCAACCAACCCCGCGGCTAGTGATTCTTATGCAACTGGTAAATTTATATTCAAATTGATTAAGACTTACTCCAGTTATCGTCTTAAACAATTACCCTGGCGGGCACGGCTTTATTGAATTAAAAAGTCCCAAAACTTACATTTTCTAAAGAAGTCTATGGACTCAGTTGAAAGCTTCAGTGGGCTTAACCTTTTCCTGCAGAAAATTATACATTCCCTCTACCCTATAGCTGGGGTTATGGGTTTTTCCATGCCAAACGGTACGATTTTGGGAAAAAATTTAATGCAATGATTTCGATTTTTATGCAAAATTGCAGATTTGGTCCTCTACAAATTCTATTTCTTCCCCCATGAGATACAAAAATATAACAATTGAACTTTAGTGAAATGGCGATTTTTTCAAAGAGGTCTGTTCATTCAGTCGCATGTAACTCCTGAAATACTTAACCGATTTTAATGTGCTATACCTTGTTTTGACTACTTCTACTATTCTAAAATACTAAAACGGTTTGGTATAAAACCATAGCATTTTTTTTTAGGTTTGTATCATTCACATCCTTTTATTTCGATTTTCAAACTGATTATATTTTTTTTAATTTTGTAGGGGTGTTCATATAGGTCTTTTTTTACCGACTGGGTGAGTTTTGAAGTAGTGAAATAATGCGAACTATTTTTTTTACGAATTTTTTCCGAAACATCCTTTTTACAAGCAACAATCTTTGAAAAAATCGCCTTTTCACCAAAGTTTAATTGGTCATAACATTTGAAAAAAAATTCATTTTTTTTGGAATTTTTTAGAGAAGAATACATACACAAACTGGCAAAGCAATCCAAGCTTGTGATGTAAAAAATACATGGAATGACTCTTATACAAATTTTATTTAAACTTTGCTAAAAATTTTAATAATAACACACAAAAGCAGCAAAAACATATAAATATTGCATAAATATTGAATTTATAACATAAAAAATAATTTTGCTGAATATGTTTATGCAAAAAAAGGCATTTTTTCAATAAATTGGTATTTTTGACTTTCCTTGCGCCTTGTCAGGGAACCGTTTTGCTGAAATGATTCAAATTTGGCATTAAATGCATCTACATGAACATTTCTATGAGAAATAATAAAGAAATTGCCACGTCCTGGAAGAAATATTTTTTACAAACGAAAGAATATTGTCACCGTTTTGCGAGAAAAACATTTAGAAAACTTTTTTTTGGAAATTTTTACTTGCGATGCTTATAACTTTAGATTAGAATACCGTTTTTACATCATTCTCTCAGCATTTTCTTCATTTCTTCAGCAATATAAGTAAACTAACAATATAGAAATCTTTACAATCAAAGAAAAACTGAGGTCACAACCTTACAAATACTAAATCAACCTCGCCCAAAAATGACACAATTTTTTTATTGTTTCCAAATAAATATCTCTTGACCTAAATGTGGTAACATATACATTAGACCATTTCATTTTACCAATTTTTTCGAAAAGTCATTGGGTCAAACGTATCAAAACTTTTAATCATATAAGTAAATCAGTATTTTTGAAACATACCTTTTTGCAGCCAAAAACCTTAAATGATTTTGCGCGACCCCTTAACGTCGATCAATTTTCAAGTTTTATATACCAAAATTTTTGTTTTTTTAAGTAGAATTAGAAAATATATTATCCCAATGACTTTTCGAAAAAATTGGTAATATGAAATGGTCTAATATACATGTATACATAAGTCATATAGATGAAGGTTTTTCGAAGCACTATCTAAATGCTAAAAATCTTTTAAATCGGTTCATAAATGCACTTTCCTCAAACAGTTGAAATTTTGAAACACCTGAGGTGACCAACTTTGGAGGGCCACGCAGCACAGTGTAACGATAGAAAAAAGGTGATGTCATAAATAAAACCAAATTTAAATGTAGATTTACTCAAAAATGTTTCATTAGAACACTCTTAAATTTTCTTTTAAAAATATCTACATTTAAGTTACTTTTAAGTTTTCAAAGTTGTGGGTTTTAGGATACTGAAATTTAATATGAAAATGTCAATATATTTTTTAGCGATTTTTAACAAGTGTAACTTTTGTAGTTGTAGTTAATTTTTATATAGTTAAATTTTAATGCTTTATGACTTTTTTAAAAGATTATGATGTTTTCTAATAACATTTAAATTTTTAAGACTATTGCTTTGAAATTGCGTGAGTACGGTAGACAGAAGGAAAACCTCTAAAGGAAGTTAAGTATGTGAATTTTTCCCAAATTTAATAATAAAACGATAAAAAAAATGGGAGTGCCACATAATCCCCAAAATCAAAATCCCCAAACACAAAATCCCCAGCAAAAAAAAAACCCCCAAAATCAAAATCCCCAAGCACAAAATCCCCAAACACATAATCCCCACACTTTTTTGGCGACAGTGTCACAAAATCCCCAAACACAAAATCCCCACCCTACATTTTGGTGTGTTTCGGTTTCTTTTATCGACAATTTCCGCGCACTCAAAACTCAATGGAAGCTTATAGATTCAAAACTATTGTAGGAAAAAAATGCGGCGTTTAAAATATTATTAAAGAGTTAGGGAAAGAATTCATAGAAATAAAAACAAACATAGCCAAAATATACTCAGGCATAGATATAAGAAAAAATAAAAAAATGTGGACCGTCTCAATGAAATTAAAAAAGTTGTTGAATCTCGAGCTGATTTGGAAAAATTAACTTATTTCGCGTCCATATTGCATAATATTTCACCTTACAATTAATATCTTTATGTATGAAATGTTGTAAATGTATTTTGTTTAAACCGTTAATATTGTTATTTTTCATTTATTATTAATGCAAGTGTCCTCAACGAATTTTGTATATATTTCAGTTTTTTTTAAATAAATTTTCTTTATAATACAACAATTTCTGTTTTTTAATTATGGTTGTCAGATCTAATAAAAAATCATCCCTGAAGATGCTGGGAAGAATCCCAGCGAAACGTCAGATGCACAAATGTTTAAAATAATCTTTTAATTTGACATCAAAATGACCTTGAAAGCCCGATAACAATTAATTTTTTAAAAATTAATTTCATTTCAATACCTACATTTGTGAATTTATAATTAAAATTTTTTGAATTTTTATTTCAGAAATAATTTCAAACATAAAATTCTCAATTTCTGTGTGATAACCATTCAAATTATGTTTTATGTTTTTTTTAGCGACCAATGTAAATTAAGTATGATGACGCTTAATGCCATATCGGATCATGAGGAAATCGTTGGTTGAGCAAATAAAACTTTTTATACAAATCTACTTCGAACTATCATATGTACTAAAGTGTTAAATCAATATAACTTTTTTGTTTATGAAGAAAATGTAACGTTTATTTCGCAATTATTTTATAGTTTCTACAGGGCTTCAAATCTGCATCAGAAAATTTTATGATTAGGGGGGTTTTTAAGGATACAATGTTGAGAACCACTGGAATATGACGTCATAGTTTTAAGTAACTATATTAATAACAAAGCTCTTGTTAATCCATCTTCAACGATATATAAAACTTAAGAATCGGACAGCGAATAACAAAGTTATGGACAAAACGTCAAAACCGGCGTTTTTGCCACGCCCACAAAAATAAAAATTTTGCACCTCCGAATTTGTTTTTATAAGACTGTTCATATGAGGCGGTAACATTCATATATTTTTTTTTCTCCATATAGATCGACCCGGCTTATTGTTTATTTAATATCACAATTAGTGTTTTTGATTTCCCGGCATTTTTCATTTCCCGGGAAATCAGGATTTTTATTTAATTTTCCCGGGATCCCGGGAAATCCCGGTCCAAAACAAAAAAAAAATACAAACAAAGATATATGAAATGAAACATAAAAAAAATTTTAAAAATCTTGTGTTAAAGTTTATCCGAAAAGTTGTTAATACTTAGACAAGCTTTCATCATGAAACCTGTATATCAGCAATCTCCTTATAGACTTAGAGAGGCACACGAAGGGATTTTTCGAAATTCGTAGTTTTAGGTGGAAAAAGGTCTAACAAGCAAGAAAACTGATAACATTATGCAAGCCAAACGGCAAAAGCTATCATCGTGGAAATGTATATGAGCAAGATTCTTAAATAACAAGAAGGACGCTAGGAAGAATTTTGCGAAATTCGTACTTTTTGCGTTAAAATGGCCAAAAATAAATAAAACCGGTATCATTGAGCTCAGACCAAACATCTAAACCTACAACCACCCAGTACACCAACAAAGAAAGTTATATGTCAGTCAACCGCCTTAAAAATATTGTTCTAGAATATATGCCTATCAATAAGTAAGTATTCATCAACTCACGGACATGGTATCGCTGATCCATTTTAGAAATTCAATACGTTCGAAGATTCTCTATATATGCATTTAAAAGATAAAAAAACATCTAAAGACGGAAGACGATAGATATGGTCAAGAAAATAGTCAACAATTGGTAATTTTATGGTAAAAATTTAGATATTGACTCAATAAATAATTGAAAAGAAATCCCGGGAAATCCCGGTCGCATTCCCGGGATTCCGGAACAGAAAACTGGCCGGAATTCCGGGGAATTTTGTCCCGGGAATTCTCGGGACAAAGCACTAATTACAATGTATAGTACAAACGACTTGTATGATTTTGTTTTCAGACTGTATTGTTTAATGAAATTCTTTCAGTATTTATAATTATCAAACTAAGTAATTTCACAATATGTTGGCAAGATACTGTGAAATCAGATCTTACTGCTTACTACTTAAAAGAATAGCAGAAGATGATTATTTACTATATATGGGAGGGGGCGTGATTGTATGGGTGGAGGGAGTGGTTTTAGTCCAGAGGTGTTCATTTCATAGAACAATTGTTCCCGCTCAACTCACATGTATTCTTACTCTCTTGCTTTCAGTCGTCACTGAAACAGCGATGAATGAACATGTGCAGCGGGTGTATGCCGATGTTTTTTTAATGCACACAAAAAACACAACTATATTAATAATTAAATTTTTAAACTATGTTATATAGAATTAAAAAAGCCCTCTAATGTATGTATGTATATATTATGTTGATGTATATGCATTAAAACTGCTCTTTACCCATTTAACATTTCTTACAGTGAAATTCTCTTTCTCTCACCAACACAATTACATTTACACTTTTGAATAGCACTGTTTTAGTCTGACCAAACCCACTTTTGGTATAATTAATAAAAATGGTAAGCTATGCTCAGCAACTAAATTTCATTGAAATAACTTAATTTTTTAAGAAAATATTGCAAAAATACAATTTACTATACATGGGAGGGCGCGAGATTGTATGGGAGATGGGATTGGTTTTAGTCTGACCAAACCCACTTTTGGTATAATTACTAAGAATGGTAAGTTATGCTCAACAACCAAACTTCATTGAAATAAGTTAAAATTTGACGAAATATTTCCAAAAACATTTTACTATATATGGGAGGGGGCGTGGTTCTCGTCCGATTTTTATGAAACTTCAGAAATTCCTTAATTTCAACACAAAAAGTGGTTGAAAAAAATTTCGTTGCTCTACAACGACTCCTTTCATTTTTGGCCAACGAATGTATGCAGACGTTACTCTATGCGCAGTGGCTGCCAGGGCCTATAGGAAGCCGAATATTTGCAAATCATCTCGAAGACACAGCTTTAACTATTTAAAATTTTACCGAAATACCATAATCCGTACAAAAGTTACAGAATTAATTTTAATAAAAACCAAAAAAGAACCACTGTGCAGTGGTATACTACGTTTTAAAATATTAGGTCAAAATCAAGAGATATATCATTTTAAAGTTTGTGTCTCGCAAGCTAATTTTTTCTATATATGGGTATTTCCACAGAAAGGTCCGCGATTGAAAAAAAGAAATTGGAAAAAAGTTTTGACTTGTATTAGTAAAGACGAATACTTCAATTTTATTACATGGAAATGTTCAAAGCTTATTTTATTTTCATTTATGAAAACACGATATAAACTTAAAAATAGAATATCTCTTGATTTTGATCTTATCTTTTAAACCTGAGTAAATCACTGTGTTCTACGGTCCAAAATTAAGTTGGGGTCTCTCGGTGTTTTTCTGTGTCATTTTGCTTTAAAAAATATGACATATGCTAAAAGAAGAATATTTTTTCAAAAATATGTTCTTATAACCGAAATATGCTGAAATATGACTTTAAGGGTAAAATATGCTATCACAATTGGGTATCAAAACACTTCTTAATATGTCGTTGTAATAAAAACATTAATTTGCATATTTCCGGTTGCCCAGCTAATTAGTATATTAATATACGGGCATTTTTCTTCACGTACGTATAAATGTAACTTTGCCCTATTTTAAGGTTGTGCTAAATCAGAAAATTTTTTCCAGATTATCTTTTGTTCTCAATATTCTACTCCCCAGATGAAAATTTTTGCATACAGTATGACACACACACACACACATATTACTAAGAAATTTCTGCTTTAGGTTGAAATGGTTAGTGTTACCGAAAAGCAAAGAAATTTTAGTAAAATATTTACTTCAGGATTATTTCAAGTAAAATAACTGAGATACTTTTTTGCGGAGTGGAGCTGTAAAATTGTAACAGTTGATGAATGGCATTTTGTTATTCAAATTATTTTCTGTATACCTTTTGCTCTTATAGCCGGCAACATTATCTTTACCATCACCAACATCGTACACATAATCATCTTCTTCGTCGCCACTATACCCTCAGGTGGGAATTGGCTTGGTACTTTTGCATTAGTTGTAGTGAGGAAACTTCCACACATTATTAGCATTGTGCTTATGATGAAAGCGATGTGTTCGTAAACTTATGATATAGTGAAGTCAACAGAAGAAATAAATATTAGGTCAGGTTAACAAAGAAGTTTAAAATAATACGTGCATCCCTCAACTCGGAAGGAACACACACACAAAATACCGTCCGCATAGTGCATTACAGAGTTTGGATTAAATGTTAGGCAGGCAGGGTGATTTCAGAATACATTTTCCAAAATATATGGAAAACAAGTAATAAAATTTCAGTCAGTAAAACTGACTTACACACCATACCATAGTTCTTTCACCGAATTTAATAAAAAACCAAATAGTAGGAGAAGGCATTGAAACGAAAACATCAATCAAACAGTACCTGCCTTTATTCTGATATGTGTAAGTAAGTTACCAGAAGGGGTGGGGGTGGGGTTTCGTGCAATTTTCTCTAGCTTTACCGGTTTATAAAACAGATGGGTATACTTTTATACCAGGTACGAGAACGGTTCAAATCGGATCATCCGGAAGATGTTATAATACAAGAATATTTTGTCGAGTGCAAACTTAGTATAAATTTAATGGTAGTACTAAGGCTATATAAGTAATTCGGTCAGATGGGAGATACCTTCAGATGAGGAACGGGCTAGATTTTTTAATTTTTTTAGTCCGGTCCAGTTACAACTTATTATTATTATTTTGTTAAATTCGGTTATGGTCATAAATTAAAAACTCGTTTGTGTAGCTTTTGTTACTTATTTATTAAAACAATAGTACTAACAAACAAAATTCAATAATTACAATCCAGAGATCCTTCTGGTTGCCTGATTTGTTATAAACTAATTTTTCTTTTTTTTTGTCTTTTATACTTATTAACTGTGTGCATATGTATGTGCGATATATGCTCTGTATCTTGTTTGGGTGCCCGGACATAAACCCCATTTTGTCTGTGGGGATAAATATCGCCCTCAAAATCGATATAAACCCCATGGCGACTATTAAAGTTTACTGTGGGAATTATGACCGGAACGCTTTCGGACATAATCCCCAAATATTTGTTGTGAAAAAAAATTTGGTTCAATTTTAAAATACATGTATACTACGGCGACTTATAGTTATCTGGGCGAAAAAAGTGTTTAGATTTAAAGTCTCACCCCCTAGAAATATGCGAATAGGGGAAAAACAAGAAACAGAAAGTTATGGTTCTGGCTCAAAGCGATTGAAATATTGAAAAGTTTTTCAAATTTATATGGTTTCTAAGGGAGTTAGAAAGTCCAAGTAGTATAATGTTTGTAGACTTTGAAAGTCCCGCCATTTAGCCAAAGTTTGAAATGATACCCTAACTTAAAAACTTAACTTAATTACACCTTACACCCCATGAATGAGATATAGGATAGCTTCTCGCGTTGTTGTAAATTAACACGCTTTCTATTTTTAGATTCACAACTAACGGCACCTACTTGTTTATCGACGAATGCAAACGTCACTGATTTAGAAGCTTTTTACTAGACATGCCGATAAACTCGACACTTGATACTGCGAAGTTGCTGCCGACATCATCAAGGGGGCCGGCAATGAAAGTAAAATGTAGATGACTGGAGGCGGGAATCGATCCCAGGATCTCCCGCATGGTAGTCGCGTGTTCTAACCACTATGCCACGGCCGGTCCCGATACACTAACATAATTTGATAACTAATCAATACGATTAAATCAATCAATACGATGAACTCTCAAAAGAAGTTTTTTTTCGCAATGCTATCTGCTTTGTCATATTTTAAAAGTTAAACGCTAATTGACTATTTTTTTTTTTGGAATCACGCATTGCAATAGCCTCCTCACCTTTACAATAATCCACAACTTTCCTTACGTACTTTGATAGTTCTTCCAACTATACCAACGTGTAATGGATGGAACTGGTTGTTGTTGTTGTAACAGCATAGTTATTCAAGTATTAAAATAGTACTCATTATTCCGGGGATTCTTCTTCAATGTCCAGTCCTAGAAATTGGGCTACTTCCACTGGATTGGTCCATAGATCCAAAGGGCTAAGTGGAGTAGGGTGGGCTGGGCAATTGAAGATGTGGCAGGTATCGTGGGGACCCTGACCACACGCTGGGCAAATATTTGGGATAGCACGGTCTATGCGTGACCAGTAGGCATTGAGCCTGTTGCTCCATCCCGATCTAAGTTGTGCCAGGGCCACTCGTGTTCTGCGTGGCAGGCTTGTTTCCGTTTCGTCTACAGGGGGTGGGCGACCTCCAAGAACGACATTCATACGGTAACTTGAAACCGCGGAGTAGGTGGAATCTCTGTGAATGTCATTCAAAGTTGCAGTATATGAGGAGTGATCCAAGGGATCATGTACATAGTTGCGTATATTATCCTCATATACTCGAAGGTCCTTCCTGACATGCCTCGGGGGAGCATCCATCTGTGTGATGTTAAAGTTGGGATGACTCCTCCGATGACATCCCAGGAGGAACTGTTTTGTCAGCATGACATTGTGTTCCTTGATGGAACTGGTGCAATGCAACGCTAGGTACAACTCATTGAAATTCTTGACGATGAAATCCTTAATATAAACACAAAAATATTATTTCGTTTAGTTAGTAACGGAAACACATACTTGGAAAAATATATACGAAAAATATATCCCAAAATATTTCTTTCAATGCATAAACCCCTAAAACATTGCCGTATGACTGTAATATTCATTTGCATATGCAAGTATGCATTGCATACTATTGTTGGCTCTGCTTATTATCCAAAATGTCCATAATCATATAAATTGGCCCACTAATAATAAAGTTATGAATTAAAATAGCTGCTTAACTCGCCAATTCATCCCCATACTAAAATCAAACAATTGAAAAGCAAAACAGTATAGGATATGTAAGTTGCGTCCCCCGAAAAACATTAATAATAACCATTTGTTAACCGCGTTTTACTCATGAAAGCCTGCATTTTAGGGACTTCTTAAAAGTTTTCGGTTTCGAGGAAAAAGCAAGTTATCTATATAACTACTACCTGACCCGGCAAACGTTGATCTGCCGCACATTTTTTTTGTCTAGTAAATATTTTGGTTGTTAAATCAAACATAACGAACGCATAGAGTGTAGATATTGTATCTATGACAATTACAGCCGATAAAAACAATCACACACCAGCCATAATTTTTGTTAAAAATAGCATATACATAACATGGTTTAAGGAGATTCCACAAAAACACATTTGCTTTCTATTCGTTCTATTCTTTAGAATATTAAATTTCATATTTTTTTGATCTCCCAATGTATCAGATCATAAAGCTAAGTAGTAATAGTCGTTCATGTACCATCTGTTAAGGTGTTAAGTACTATCTGTGTATCAAATTTTATTTCGTCACGATTAAATACTTTTGTGCTATACCACCCCCCCTACTGATCGAAACGAAAAATTTCGTCTATATATTAATATCTATAGTGCCAAATATTTGTTACTACGCCCAATTAACGTTTTGTATGCATCTTCATATCCGCAGTTCTAAACCGTCTGTACATTGAATTTTTATGTTCTGTGGATAAAAAAAAATACATTTTCCACGTCAATTCCGCCCTATAATCAAACATAATACTTTTGTCTGTATATGCATACCTGCAGTGCCAAATCTTTTATGTGTATCGAATTTGATTTCTCTACCGGGTCAAGCCTACATTCCAAATTTTACTTAAATTGGTCCATTCCGTACATTTTTCGGTATAAATCCACCCCAGCGCAATCTACCGAGTCCATTTGTGCATACAATTTTTCTCATGACCAAACAAATATACTTTCAAAATTTTAGGTAAATTTGTTCATACGTTTAACACAAAGATGTTTAACATACTGGGTTTGAGTAAAATCGGAAATTTTTTTTTAAATTCTTTATTGGTTCAATTAAAATTACATTTGCTTATTTATCCCGTGAAGCCTAAGTCTTGTATGCAAGGATATAAAAAATATGCAGACGTTGTTTTTTTGTTGTTTAGTAAAATTTTTTTTATTTAAGTGGTTTCTGTTTGGAATGGTACTGTGAGTTTGTATAGGAGTTGCCTTACTTTGGGGAATTGTGTAGTTTGTTTTGCTTTTCATTAAGATTTTGGTGAGTCTATTTTGAGTTTTCTGCAATATATTGCAATCGGAGTCATTGCCATATGCAGTTTCGCCATGAGGAAAGTACGACTCAGCCAGTGAAAAGTAAGCTTGCTTTGTCACTGTTAATGGAGCACAATTATTTAATTGGTATAATATTTACAAAAGATGCCTTACGTAGCTTTTTGTTTAGTATTATTATATGTTCTTACCAACTAAAATATTTATAAATATCCACTAACTAGTGGGCCCGGCAATGCTTCGCTATTGCATATTAACTTGTACAATATATCCCGCTTATGTGCACGCCGCTTATAAGCATTTCTCGCTTATTGGCAGCCAAAATTGAACAATTGCCCCCCGCTATTTAAAATCTTCAGTCTTTTTTCTTGTATATGCATTACGTTTATATGCATTCCCCGCATTAGTGCATCACAATTTAAACAAAAATTTAAAAAAGTCACGTAAAAACATTCGCATATGTGCATGTACAAATTTCCACAATTAGAGAGAAATTTCCACAAATTATAAGTTTTTTTTTATACTCATAGATCTTAATAAATCTGTTTTTAAAGGAACATATACCCTGTTTTATTTTTAATGTCGCAATGCAATTGGTATTGGCACGTGCAGCAGGTGTTTTTTGGTGATGTCATCTGTATGAATTAACTTTTATATGCACCACCGATGCTTAAAACCGAGATTTCTTACATGCACTATTAATGCATGTATCCGATTTTTCACATAAGCATCCCTCGCTTATAAGCATTAAAAGCCCAACAATTTTGGGCATGCATATAAGCGGGTAATACTGTTATAAATTTCACATTTAGGTCTACAAAGTACTTTGAAAACGGTACTTAAGCTCGACAATAATATGTTGTATACTTTGGAAAATCTTCTTTACTATGACAGCTAGATTTACACTTAAGCTACATTTACACGATTGAAATTTTCTTCAAAATTGCTCTTCAAAATGCTTCAAACTTGTGTAAACAGCAAAATTTCTTCAAAATTTATTGATCAAAATTTATTGAACAAAACTTTTGAAGATTTTATTGATGCCGTGTAAATAAGCATCAAAATCGCATCTGAAAATATTGATAACTATAAATAATTTGACAGCATGTTCATTCTTTTGATTCAATACATATCATGTTTTTTTATTTACATATGTTTGTTGCGGCAAGTGGCAAGTGGTATTTCTTAAAGAATAAAATTAAAATTAGTAAATTAATATGAGTTGGCAAGTATTACATATTCAATCTATATATATAAGTCATTAAAGGTATGAAGATGAGATTTGCTACATATGTAAAGGGAACATGGGGGATTACCACGTACCAGTACCACGCCCCTTTTGAAAATACCGTTATCTGGTCGAAATAAATGAACCGATTTCAATGAAATTTTCACTGTGTAGTACTATCCCTAGGGTCTCTATTATAGGCTGCATGAAAACATCCTTAGACAAAGGGGCGTGGCTCCGCCAACACAAACCAAAATTTCAATCGGTCATATTTCGCAAGCCATTAAAGGTATGAAGATGAGACTTGCTAAATGTAAAGAGTACATGGGGATGACGTCTCGCTGGGAAATGGGCAGTGCCACGCCCCTTTTGAAACAATTGTTACGTCGGTCATATTAATAGAACGATTGTAATAACATTACCAAATTCAATATATTTTAATTGTCTACTCTCTGTAGATAGGATGATGAAATGGTAGTTCCCCTTTTCGAGTAAACGTCAGCTAAGAACGGATTTGTGGAAATTCGTACTTTTATGGGTTAAAAATTACCAATAAGGTAATCGCGAAAATTGATATGGAAATGCTTACTATCAAATTGGATTGAAGTATTTTTTTTAAATCCGCTGTTTCTGGGTAAAAAATCGAAAAAGGGATAAATATTTTAATATCGCCCAGACCAAACGACTAATGATGTAATCATGATAAATTATATAGGCTTGCTCCCTATGGAATAAGAACCAAGCAAGGAGGGTTTTCGAAATTCTTACCTTTTAGGGGTAAATAGGACTGAAAAGGGATAAAACTGGTAATAAATGGCTAAAGGTATAGCCTAAAAATTTTGCGATGTGAAGTAACTTTAAAATTCGTTCATAAGGTGTCAAAATACCGAAAAGGCATAAAACTGATAATATCTTCCAAATCAAACACCTAAAGGTGGAGTAACGAAAATGTATATAGAATTGCTCCCTATAGATTTAAAGAACTCTCAAATGGGGTTTTTAAAAATTCCATTTTAGTTGTGCGATACGAATATGTCATTTAAAATTCGTACTTTTAGGGATAAAAAGGGACTAGAGCGATACAATCACTTAGGACAATGGAATAAAGCTACAATCACATAAATAGGGTATTCGTTCGTCACGAAAAGCGTTGGCATTACGGGTGAAGCAACCCGAGCCGGGAAAGCTAGTAACCATATATTTGTGGAGTAATATATCAATATTTTTAAAGTGATAACATAAATGAAAATTTGCGCAACAATCGCAAGCAACAGAAAAAGTGGACACGTTTTATTTATACTTTGGGAAATAATCTCCCATTCCTCCTCTGTTGCTGACATCTGTATCAATAGGTATTGTTTTTGATATGTTTTTTTATGCAATAAATTAGGGTTTACCTTTAAAAATTCATCTTTTAATACTTTATAAAATTCATTGCAGTCTTCAGGCACAATCTTGATCTTTTAAAACAAGAACATCAGACTTGCATAACTGTCCCCAGTCGCTAAAACTCTCAAAGTAAGTGACAGGCGTTCTCCGGGGCATATAGATAACCGCATATTAGTATTGGCCTTTTCTATTGATGGGGTGACGAGATTAAGCAAATAATCAAAATCGTCTGGTGACATTCGCACAAAGTTTTTGTATAGGTCAGGATCATTTCTCTTCAATCGCTCCCTAAAATTACCTTTCAATAGAAAAGGTCGAAGCCAATGTTCCTTTTGTGTTCTTCTTTGTTTTGCATTATTATCAGCTATTTCTTCCTTCAATATTAAAAATGTTCGTCCATACTTATTGATAATAAATTATTTTACAAAAGCAGCAAAACAGCTGATCAAAGTTAATATTTTCAATATAAAAGTTTACCAATAGTGTAAATTAGCTTCAAAAAATTTTGATCAAATTTTCATCAAAAGATTTTGAAATATATTGAAAGAATATTTTGATCAAATTTTTGAAACGTGTAAATAGAACATCAAAATTCATTTTCAAAATTTTGATAAGACTTCAAAATGCCTTCAATCGTGTAAATCTAGCTTTATACTTATCAGAAGTTCTATACGTCAAGAAAAATACCCCATACATAGGTTATTTACAAATGTTTCCTCTGATATACTATAAAAATTTAACCATTGTAGTATAACTACAATGAATATTGCTTAATTTTTCTTTCTAAATGATTTATTACCGATAAAGTAAAAGTACATACCTGTAAAGTAAATTAAAAAAAAATACTGTTTTAGTCTGCGCAGCTACTATGTCTCGTCAACTGCCTGGTGTACGAACCATTATTTGAAACTGTTAAAAAGTTTACTTTTGAAGTGCGTGGGCAGCGCCTCGGCACTTTTTACTTATTTAGTTCCAAATAGCCTGTTCATTAGGGCGGATCAATTTGTTCGCGTCGAAAAAAAAACGTGGTAATCGTATGACAGTATCGGAATGTACGATGAATTCTTAGAAAATTTCACTAAGAAACTATATGTCTAAAATCAATTCCTAGTTCGCGCTGAGAAGCATGAAAATTTCAGGTAGAAATATTTTTTTTAGCAATGAGCAATTATTCAGTAACTTCAGACTTATGGGCCCCGGCTCTAATTTTTACCTACCATTCCGATGTTTGGAGACCAAGACGAAGAGAATAGTAAATTTTTGACATTGTTTGGGATCCTATCCAATATTCTGAATAATGATTTTTAAAAACATAATTTCTGTATGCCAACTCTCAGAGGCCATAACTTTTGAACCAATACATAGCTTTGCTTCTGTAATACTCATTTATATTCATTTAGTTTGTTGGGAAGTCAGCTTCACGCAAAAGGTCTCAAAAAATATATATCTGAAGTTTACGGTTTGTGCTCATTTAAAAACAAAAAAATTCTCTATCTCAGATCTTCATGCTTCCCAACGCGAGCTAGGACTATCTACAGGTCAACAGTATAACTTGGTAACTAAGTATAACTTTTTGTATCAATCGGTCTATTAGAAAAGCCGTCAGAGCGATCTTTGAAAAGGGGGCGTGGCACCGCCCATTTTCACTTTGTCTGTAATTAATACTGTTCCAACAACATATATATCAAATCTCATCTTCATACCTCTGATAGTTCATGAGATACAGCCCTTTTGATTTTCAAGTTGTATGGGAGGTGCAACGCCCCTTTGTCAAATTGAACCAAATTGTAAATCTAAACCACCCGGGGCGCCACCCAAACGCATAAAAAAAAACTTAATTTCCCTTTGCACCCCCTGAATGAGGTATGTGATAGCTTCTCGCGTTGTTGTGAATTAACACGCTTTCTATTTTTAGATTCACAACTAACGGCACCTACTTGTTTATCGACGAATGCGAACGTCACTGTTTGAGAAGCTCTTACTAGACACGACGATTGAATCGACGCTTAAATACTGCGAAGTTGCTGTCAACAACATTCGAGGGGAGCCGACAATGAAAGAAAATTTTTTTCTTTTTTTTTTCTTTTTAAGATGACTGGAGCCAGGTTTGAACCTGCGATCTCCCGCATGGTAGTCGCGTGTTCTAACCACTATGTCCTACGGTCCCACCCAAACGCATACAAAAAAATTTATTCAAATCGGTCCAGCCGTTTAGGAGGAGTTCAGTCACAACACACGTACAGTAGAATTTTATATATATAGATTACTAATATCACTTTAACTTGTAATAAATTTCACATTTAGGTCTACAAAGTACTTCGAAAACGGTACTTAAGCTCGATAATGATATGTTGAGTTTATTAACTTATGTAACTTATTTAAAGTAACTCCTTAACATTAAAGTTAACCAATTAAGTTTTATTGGTTTAAATTCTAAATAGGCTCTATTACGATAGTAAACAGTTCATCATCAAAGTCATATCTTTCACAAATCGGAAACAGACATTCCGTTAAAGATCAAAATTCAATGTAGTAGAGGTAACCGTCTGTATACTAACTATCCCTTTAGGCGTAAAAACACTTTTGACATGCCTTCTCCGCCTATTGACCGAAAATGAAAATTTCGTTTGAAGCTTCATGCCTTTAGCCATAATAACCTCTTTTGCCATGTCTTCTTCTCACATGGATCAAGAATATTTCCGAATACTATTTTTGTATCGAACTCGTATTACCATTCTATGAGATAATTCGGTCACCAACGTTTGGCTTTACAAAGTGATGATCTCACGCGATGTATGTCATTTTACGCCGTCGTGTTGGAACCATTTCTCCTTCAAATAATGAGCAATGACATGATAAATAAAAAAATAAATTGATCGTCCACTGGTTTCAGTTCTTCTACCAGTTGGATATATAATTATAGGCCAAGATTTTTCCTCAGCATTTGCAGAGACCGAGTTCGATAAATTCGAGTCCCCTGTCACACTTTCGTCTACAGCGTCGATGGCTTCTATTAGCTGCTCAGATGGATGAGTATAAGCATCATAAACTTCACAAAGGGCAAACAGAACGCGCATTTTGAAAATAAATTTGCAAGATTTGTAAACGTTGTTCTTGTGTAGTATTTACATGGTGATTTTTCAAAGAAAGTCTCAATGAAAGTCTATCACACTTCACACACCTCGCCTGAATGACGAATTGGTTGACCTAAAATGGCAACAAAAACGGTAAATGGGGTTTTGTTGGGGGTCAATTGTACATTAAAAATCCACATGAATCAAAATCCTAGCTGATACTTTTTTTAAGAAAAAAGGATTTTTTGATTATAAATTTTAGTCGATCGTGTTTTATATATTAAATTTTCGTTAAGTGTATCAAATGATACATCAAATTCGGCTTACGATCAGAAAAGTGTTTTTATTTTATTGTTTAAATATATTGGTCAAATTCAGTGTGTCACGCAGTAGGATGACGCGTTTCGAACTCCATGACGAGTTCATCTTCAGACCCCTTTGTGACCAACTGATACACAATGGTACATCATCAGCTGTATATATATCTACAATTATGTCAAACATGTACATGAGAAGTAGATATCAGAATATTAAAACAATAAAATAAAAACACTTTTCTGATCGTAAGCCGAATTTGATGTATCATTTGATACACTTAACGTAAATTTAATAAAAGGATTTTTCGTTTATTTACTCCGTTTTGCGCTTCTTTTAGAAGTGACGTTCGTTGCCCCAGGATTATTGAAAGCGTACAGACTTCAGCTTTAAGACACTTCTATCAAAATTTAAATTTTCTGCACTAAATTAAGCATTCCCAGCGCGAGCTAGGAATTAATATTACACACAACGTTTATTGGTGACATTTTCTAACAATTCATCGTAGATTTGGTTACAATTTTAGCGAATAAAAAAACTGGCCCACCTTACTATTTATATCTCTAGGCGAACTGCAATATACTGTGAAATTTTGACAGTTATAACTACTTGTTTTAAAAGGGTGTAGCACAGCCCACTTCCACCCTCACTGTAATTCATACTGCAACAATAACATATGTAACAAATTAAATTTTCGTACCTCTGATAGTTCATGGGATATAGCCATTTTTACTTTCAAGTTGTATGGGCGGTGCCACGCTCCTTTATCATCACAACTAAGTACAGCCAGAGACTAACAACAGGCCATCAGTACCAATTTCTAAAATTATCTTATAAATCAGTCTATTATAAAAGCCTTCAGAGCGATTTTTGAAAAGTGGGCGTGGCACCGCCTACTTCCACCCTGCCTGTAATAATAATGCTCCAACAACATATATAGCAAATCTCATCTTCATACCTTTGATAGTTTATGAGATATAGCCCTTTCGATTTTAAGGTTGTATGGGTGTTGCCACGCCCCTTTATCCAATCACAACCAAATGTAACCAGGGACTATCAACAGGTCAACAGTACCACTTGGTAAAATTTTCGTATGAATCGGTCTATTAGAAAAGCCGTTAGAGCGATTTTTGGAAAGAGGGCGTGGCACCGCCCACTTCCGCCCTGGCTGTAATTAATACTGCTCTAACAACATATGTACCAAATCTAATCTTCATACCTCTGATAGTTCACCAGATACAGCCCTTTTGATTTTCAAGTTGTAATGGGCGGTGCCACGCCCCTTTGTCAAATTGGACCGAATTGTAAATATAAACCAACCGGGCGCCACCAAGGGCGTAGCCAGGTAGGAGCAGGGGGGACAGCTGCCCCCCCCCCCCCCTACAGCTTGAAAAATTCCCTAAAATATATGAAAATCAAAAAAAAAAACAGTACAGAAATTTCACTAACTGATAAGAACTTTCATCCTATGTTCATTCTCCAAAATTCTAGTCGATATTTTAACAAAGAGTTCCTTGAAATTATAGGGAAAATTTAGACTGTAGTAGTCAGAACGAGGCCTTTTTTGTTCGTAAGTTAACGTTCAATAAGCCATAAGATTGTGCAAAATTTTTACTGTTTTTAGTGCACTTGCAATTTGTATCTGAAGGTACCAAAAGGGTTGTATAAAATATTTCGGTTTTCTGAGATTTTACCTATTGTTGTAGATAATTAAACTGACCAAATTCAAATATCGTCTAGTTTTCCATTAGGAAGTTATGTTTTCATTAGGAAGTTCTAACTAAATTTGGAAAATAATAAAACTGTTAAATCTTTAAAGGGATCAGTAAAGTTTACTCGAGTTACCCTGCACACCAGCCAGCCCCAGACAGACGGACATGGCTCAGAATTGAATTTGCTCTTCAGATGCTTAAGGTCCAACATGTTAATACGTTACACTTTTTCTCGTGGTCAAATGATATAGAGGGTGGACCAAATTCAAGTTAATTTTAAAATCATACAATATTTTAATCCAGAAGCGATTCAAACACTTAAAGCCAATATTATTAAGCAATACGTGAGCTACAGCCCGAAAGCATTAACTAGGTCTTGGAAAATTTGTGTAACAGATTGTGCTACTTTAATTCAGACACGAGGAATCGAACTGCATCATGAGTTTTTGAGTTTCTATGACTTTTTCACAGAGAATTTTTGTTTTTACTAAATTGGAATATTTTTTTTTATTTTCGATTTTGACTCAATTTTAACAGCCTATAACTTCTATTCGGTTGGTTGTCTCGATATATTTTTTTTAAGAAAGGTTGTTCCAAATTAAACTCTAAAACCAGGTTTGACTCAGAAAACCAGTAAAACTAATATTCGTAATTGAAATCCTTTACCCAATACCAAGTATATACACCATGCGACACCAATTATGACCAATGATCGAAACTATATGCAAGTGATAGTAGTGACTATGTATAGGAAACTGCATATGAAAATCCACGGTTTCGTTAATTTGTAAAGGACTTAAATATTTTAAAGATATAGAAGTTTGAACAACTTATTTCTGTATTTCTCCTAGTTGGAGGCTATGACATGCTAAATTTCTACTTTTTATCTATCAAACTAGGTTTTTTTTACCATTGATGTAAAATTGTAATGCATGCTAAGCCTCCAGGTTGTAGCAATGTCAAAAATATCGAAGACAATATGAGAATAATAATTAAATCCCTGTTTGTGTACTTTTATAATAACTAAACATATTTACCAGATTAACATTTACTGATGTAGCAGATTGCATCAATTCGTCACAAGGGGTCTGAAGATGAACTCGTCATGGAGTTCGAAACGCTTCATCCTAGTGCGTGACAATGAATTGACCCTTAATATCAACAATAAATATATTTTCTGATCGTTTAGCCAAAGTATCGAATGATACACTAGTACAAAAAGTTTGTATCTCTTTTGTCCAGTTTTTGTACTGTCGTTGATTAAAAATTACAAAGATTTTTGGTCCAGTCTGAAGAAATGAAAAATATTGATATTTTCAAAAAAGGATCAGCTAGGATTTTAATTCAAGCATTTTTAGATGTATGATCAACCCAGAATACAGTGGCATTTACACTTTTTATTGTCATTTTCATGCAACCTAAAACTGTTTTGAGCCTACCGTCCACAGTGGAAAAAATGGTTTTTAGGACATATGAAATTTTAGGCCCCAATTCTTGACCGATTTTCATAATCTTTTATTGTATTATAACAAAGTTGTGCACAGAAAGATTTGTTATTCTAAATACCTTATCATTATTTTTTTAAAAATGGTCAAATTCCATGAAATTTCTTTTTTTGACAGATGATGTAACATGTTATCGTATTGGTCTTTTTAAATAAAAAGCACACTACTTAGCCTAATTGTAAACACAAAATATTATTTTATTTATAGTTAAAAATTGGATTTTTGGTATATAAACAAAAAAAAATGTACTTAGTTCAATTTGTAACATATGCTTACAATAATTGCGAAAGTTCAACATTTTTTTGTCGTAACCAAAAAATATTTGAAAAGTCCAAAATTATTTTTTCATGGACTTTAACACATTTAAAAAAAAAATAATGATGAGGAATTCAGAATAAAAAAAACGTTCATTCTGTGCACAATTTTGTTCCAAATAACACAAGATAAAACATTTTTAAAATCGCTCAAGAAATGTACAAAAGCAAAACAACTTAGATGTTTAAAAACAATTTTTTGGTACTACATGAACTTGATGACTTAAAATTTAAAAATAAAATCATAGGCTACTTTTGTATGATAAAATATTATCTAAACCATGAGTATTGATTTTTCGTTAGGTTCTTAGTTTTCCTTTTTAAGATCCTGGCTACGCCCTCGGGCACCACCCAAACGCATACAAAATAATTTATGCAAATCGGTCCAGCCGTTCGTGAGTTATAAAGTCACAACACACTTGCAACAGTTTTTTATATATATAGATAGATAAAACTAAATTTTTTTTATTATATTTTTTAAATTTTTAATTATAATTTATTCACTATAGTTTTATACCCTCACCCTACGGGTAGAAGGGTATGTATCATTTGATACGACTCACAAGTGTATCACATAGAAGGAGTCACTTAAGACCTTAGGTTTCTTTGAACCAAATTCGATAAATGACTTTTTAAGTCGTTTAAGCCATTTCCGTCTGTCTATCTGTCGGTCCATCTGTCTGACTGTCCGGCTGGTACGCACGATAACTTTCGAAAGACGCAACCAATGTTTTGAAATTTTGCACGACTTAATGATTCCCCAAAACTACTTACAGTATTGCAAATAGGCTACATGGCTTCGACCCTTCTGGTACCTCCCATGCTAATACATCTAACTGGCCAATTTAGAAACGGAGCAATAATATTGATACACCAAACGGGATCGTACGCAAATTTAGTATTTAGTAAAGCTCAAAGCTCATCGTCGGCGGTGGCATAGTGGTTAGAACACGCGACTACCTTAAAAAAAGAAACATTTTCTTTCATTGTCGGCTCCCCTCGAATGTTGCTGACAGCAACTTCGCAGTATAAGTGTCGAGTCAATCGGCATTAGACTTGTATAGTTCCGGAACGAACTAGTTCCAATGAACGATTCCATGTAGTTAACGGTTGGAACTAGTTCCACATATTCCGCTCTTTTCGTTCCTTTTGCTTTTTAGTTCCTTCTGCTCTTTTCGTTCCTTCAGATCTTTTCGTTCCTTTTGCTTATTTCGTTCATTTGACATTTTCGGTCATTCGTTCACTTGTTCTTACGTTCATACGTAACATGTCTAAAGTGGTGGCATCACCACAACAAAAACAGCAGACAATTTTTTTTTATATTTTGCTATGAAATATATATAAAACAGGATGTGTGTATGTATGTAACGTATGGACTCGAAAACGGCTGGACTGATTTTGATGAAATTTTCAGGGAATCTTCCGAATAACCCCGCGAGTAACATAGGCTACACAATGTTTGGATTTTTCTACATTTAGGGGGTGAAAATGGCAATATTCGATAACACAAGGTATTCCGCGCTTACAAGAAGTTAAAAATAATATATTATCAATCGATGATAAACAACTTTGTGTACTCTTTTAAGATACCTGCGTACGTCCATGGGAAAACCTTTAAAAAAATTCTTTAAATAACTCTCTGTATTCCAATATAACGGGATATGCAATAGCGATGCATTGCCAGGCCCACTAGTTTGGCTATGAAAAATGATTTATAAATCCTCTAAACAAAGCCTTTGATAACTATTTTTTTTAACACACTATTTAAACAATTTAAAAATACTTTATAAACTTTTAAGCAGCTCTGACATTTTTAATATGTTTGTTTGCAAATCGTTCACTTCATAATCCGAAAAAGACTAAAAACAACCAAAACATAGTGAACGAATAAACTAAGTGGAGAAAATGAATAAGTGAACGAAAAGATCAAAAGGAACGAAAGGAACAGAAGGAACGAACTAGTTCCTTTTGGTGAACGGAACAGAAAGGAACGATTCACCAAAAGGAACTAGAAAGTCCAACTCTAATCGGCATGTCTAGTAAAAGCTTCTCAAACAGTGACGTTCGCATCCGTCGATAAACAAGTAGGAGCCGTTAGTTGTGAATCTAAAAATAGAAAGCGTGTTAATTCACAACAACGCGAATTAACACATACCTCATTCATGGGGTGTAAAGGGAAATTAAGTAAGTAGGATAAAGTTTTTGTGAACAAATCTAGTAGTCTAGACATTCCCCTTCTGGTACTTCCTATATAAATGTACCACTCCGCCCACGTTTAAGATGGGGTAATAAAATCAATACACTCGACACGATCGTGCCCAAATTCCGTATTTTGTAAAGCTATAACAGGATAAAATTTTGGAGAAAGTCTAGCCGCGGCCTTCTGGTACCTCCCATACAAATGTACCACTCCGCCCACTTTAGAAATGTATATACCCTTCTATCCGTAGGGTGAGGGTATAAATATGCCTAAATGCTTGTAAATTCCTCCGCTGAGACTCCGCCCTCATGCATTTGCATTGGAATGCTATGACTACTTGATTACTCCCAAAATCAGACAATCTATATATATAAAAAATTGTTGCAAGTGTGTTGTGACTTTATAACTCACGAACGGCTGGACCAATTTGCATAAATTATTTTGTATGCGTTTGGGTGGCGCCCCGGTTGGTTTATATTTACAATTCGGTCCAATTGGACAAAGTGGCACCGCCCAAACAACTTGAAAATCAAAAGGGCTGTATCTCATGAACTATCAGAGGTATGAAGATGAGATTTGGTACATATGTTGTTGGAGCAGTATTAATTACAGCTAGGGTGGAAATGGGCGGTGCCAAGCCCTCTTTTCAAAAATCGCTCTAACGGCTTTTCTAATAGACCGATTCATACGAAAATTTTACCAAGTGGTACTGTTGACCTGTTGATAGTCCCTGGCTATATTTGGTTGTGATTGGATAAAGGGGCGTGGCACCGCCCATACAACTTTAAAACCGAAAGGGCTATATCTCATAAACTGTCAAAGGTATGAAGATGAGATTTGCTATATATGTTGTTGGAGCACTTTTCAAAAATCGCTCTGAAGGCTTTTATAATAGACTGATTTATAAGATAATTTTAGAAAGTGGTACTGATGGCCTGTTGTTAGTCTCTGGCTGTACTAAATTGTGATTGGATAAAGGAGCGTGGCACCGCCCATACAACTTGAAAGTAAAAAAGGCTATATCCCATGAACTATCAGAGGTATGAAAATTTAATTTGTTACATATGTTATTGTTGCAGTATGAATTAAAGTAAGGGTGGAAGTGGGCTGTGCTACGCCCTTTTAAAACAAGTAGTTATAACTGTCAAAATTCCACAGTATATTGCAGTTCGCCTAGAGATATAAATAGTACGGTGGGCCAGTTTTTTTATTCGCTAAAATTGTAACCAAATCTACGATGAATTGTTAGAAAATGTCACAAATAAACTTTGTGTGTAATATCAATTCCTAGCTCGCGCTGGGAAAGCTTAATTTAGTGCAGAAAACTTAAATATTGATAGAAGTGTCTTAAAGCTGAAGTATGTACGCTTTCAGTAATCATGGGGCAACGAACGTCACTTCTAAAAGAAGCGCAAAAAGGAGTAAATATACGAAAAATCCCGTTTTCTTAAAAAAAAGTATCAGCTAGGATTTTGATTCATGTGGATTTTTAATGTACAATTGACCCCCAACAAAACCCCATTTACCGTTTTTGTTGCCATTTTAGGTCAACCAATTCGTCATTCAGGCGAGGTGTGTGAAGTAGACTTTCATTGAGACGTTCTTTGAAAAATCACCATGTAAATACTACACAAGAACAACGTTTACAAATCTTGCAAATTTATTTTCAAAATGCGCGTTCTGTTTGCCCTTTGTGAAGTTTATGGTGCTAATACTCATCCATCTGAGCAGCTAATAGAAGCCATCGACGCTGTAGACGAAAGTGTGACAGGGGACTCGAATTTATCGAACCGACGCCGTTCTCAGCAACTCGGTCTCTGCAAATGCTGAGGAAAGATCTTGGCCTATATTTATATATCCAACTGGTAGAAGAACTAAAACCAGTGGACGATCAATTGATTTTTTTATTTATCATGTCATTGCACATTATTTGAAGGAGAAATGGTTCCAACACGACGTCGAAAAATGCCATACAGCGCGTGAGATCATCACTTTGTAAAGCCAAACGTTGGAGACCGAATTATCTCAAAGAATGGTAATACGAGTTCAATACAAAAATAGTATTCGGAAATATTCTTGATCCATGTGAGAAGAAGACATGCAAAAGAGGTTATATGGCTAAAGGCATGAAGCTTCAAACGAAATTTTCATTTTCGGTCAATAGGCGGAGAAGGCATGTTAAAAGTGTTTTTACGTCCAAAGAGATAGTTAGTATACAGACGGTTACCGCTACTACATTTAATTTTGATCTTTAACGGAATGTCTGTTTCCGATTTGTGAAAGATATGACTTTGATGATGAACTGTTTACTATCGTAATAGAGCATATTTAGAATTTAAACCAATAAAACTTAATTGGTTAACTTTAATGTTAAGGAGTTACTTTAAATAAGTTACATAAGTTAATAAACTCAACATATCATTATCGAGTTTAAGTACCGTTTTCAAAGTACTTTGTAGACCTAAATGTAAAATTTTTACAAGTTTAAATGCAATAGCGGAGCATTGCCGGGCCCACTAGTTTATTTATAATAATTTGTTATATGAAAAGGCGCTAAGTCCAAATCAAATCGATAAGTTAAAATGCGAAACAGTTCAAAGTCCAAAAAATGCTCCAAAAAGTGTATAGTGCATTTTTTCAGAAAAATTTCTCAATATTACCAAAAATATGAGCAAGTTACACAAAATTCCATTAAAAGTTTTGAAAAAGTTAGTTGTTAAAGGCAAAAGTAAAGTTTTTTGTCCTTCTTGTAAAATATTGAATTACAACCTTTACAACTTTAGGTCGCGAATTGTGTTTTTTTTCTGTGTAGTTTCTTAAGTATCACCTATAAATGCATAATATTAATTGTAAACTTCGTCTTGAGGATTTTCTTTTGGAAATAATTGCAAAAATATTAATTTTCAGAATTGGTATATTTCTATTGGAGTTATCAGCTGGGGCAGCACAATTTTTTTATTTTGCGACATAGTGCAACACCCAGCTACATTATTGAAAAATATAATATAATATCTTTTGAAATCCATAAAAAAAAATTGGTCACAGATCTCGCTAAACTTAGTATAGAGTTTTATTACCCTGCGATTGTAATCTCTCAAGTTTTCATTTATTGCATAGTGTTATAGGGTTGAATAAAGGGGGAAAATATAAGTGTTGATATATTTTGGAACAACTAAAAAGAAAACTTTTCACAATAATATTTCATATTTTTTTACAAAACTTTGTGCAAGGAGTAGGAATTTTGAAAAACGTATCTTTGTGAGCATTAAAAATTCTTGTAAATCAAGAAAAATCAAGCCCGTCTGGCAACCCTATTTGTGTGGGAGGCACTTGAAGGGGCGTGGCAATGGTTTTGGTTTCTTAGGATTTGTCTACTATTACAAGTTAATTAAACTAAACATATTCAAATATCTTTTAGTTGCTCGTTTGGAAGATATGAAATAAATATTTATTTTCCCAAAATAGATAATTTTGTTTGGGAGGTACCAGAATGGGTGGGGCTATTCTGTCTATTTACAATCCCTTTATTTCATTTTGGCAAATATGAATACAGTTAATGTTTACCCAAACTATCCTACTCAAGCCATCAAGCCAAACAGATTGACATAGCTCATTCATCTTAAAAAGTTGAGAAACGAATTTAGTCTTAAGATACTTGGGGTCTAAATCGTCTCCTTTAATTCGTTACACTTTCGTATTAAATGATATATACCCAAAAAAAATGATTGTAAACTGGTGTTATTATCGATGTGTCGGGTTTTGTTTATTTCTAAAATTATCGGGTATTAAATTACTTTTGTTGGAAGTATTCAGGGTTACCCGAGTGGCTGTTTTGATATACATTATAAAGGAATACATTCATGTGGACATTGTTGTCGGTAAGTCGTTTCATCACAATTTTATTGTTTCTCTTCAGCTACTCCTTATGCACATAATTATACATAGTCATATGCCACAAATATTTTCTCGTCTATTCAATGGCAAATTACACCAACGATTGAAGGGGAAACGGAGACTCACAAGAACGTGCCGTACCAATGATTGCTGCAATGACATGCGCATATCATCCAACTCTGCAAAAGGGGAAATGTGAATGATGAACCCTTTGTTCTTGCTCTTGTGGCCACGTGGTGGACTCCATACGAACACACATGCTCATAGCACTAATACCACTAAGAGAGAGAGAGAGCGTCTAACTGGAACTACGCTCAACCCACCAATGGGCGAACTGCATTTCGGTGTAAACTCAAACTTCGTACCACGACACGAACGAAGACTACAAATTGGATAAAACGACGTCCGTGGTGAACGAAAAACGAGCAGGAATCGCAGCGAGTGTTCGTCAGTTTGCGAACGAAGCCACAGGGAACCAGCGCTCACACAGACAACACTTCACTTGGCAAGCGATGGCATTCAGTAACAAAAGGGCTCTTATGAGTGACAGTTAAAACGTCAACAAACAACGGATAACAGTCAACATAAACGAACGATAAACAATCGTCTATACTATGGGCGAACGGGAGAAAAGCAAATCATTGATGCACCAAACGCATTTGATATAAATAAAACCAAAAAAAAAACGCAATAACGACAATAATTTTTAGCAACAATAATTAGCAATACAAATTCATGTTGAACATTAAAAAATATTAAAATATACATATGTAGATATTTATATTAATTAAAATGTCTTAAAAAGGACCAATATTTGTGAGTCCAAAACATATAAAGCATCTCTTCCTGCCGCAGAGTAGCTCTTTTTTTGTTTGTGTTACTTGTCTAATATTGAGATTTCGAGTGAATGAGTAGTGCTGGCTGTGCGCGTATTTAAACGTTTGAAAAATTACCGGTCGTATGAATAATGGAAAACAATTAATTTTAAGTGCAAAAAACAACAGTGTGTAAATGTGTGAGTGTAGTCCTTGTGCGATACTTGCCCGATACAGAGTGGATTTTACAAAGAAGCCGTAGAGCACAGAATACGATACATTTTCGAAAGCGCGCTTTTTTACTGTTAACAAACGCTTCGCAGCGCATCATCACATCGCAAACGTGTGCGTGCGTCTGTGTGTGTAACGGATGCGGAAACGCATGGCGGATGTCAGCATCACTGCACATTTTCTGGTAACCCCCTCACATCAATTTTGGTCACCCAACAAAACACAGACCCACACACACACACACCAATCATTTTGGTGGCTGTTGCCGGAAAGCGAAGTGCAAGGACTTTGCTACAGTACTGTCCGTCCTTCAGTTTTGGCCATAAACGACCATTACAAATGCATTTTCATTCATTTTGCCATTGTTTTTGTTCTTGCCCGTGTCCGTGTTTTGTATTGTTTATTTGTTTTGTTACTTTTCACCGCTTCGTGTGGCAGAGTGAGCAGTGTGCAGCATGTGTTGCTCGCGCTATCGCTCGACCGTTGGCATGAGTTGTTGTAATGGCAGTTTTTCATTTTGGCATTTGCCGCGCGTGTAATTGAATATTATATGTACGTTAAGTCTACAGACTCCGTTGCATACATACAGCTTTGCTGATTGTGCCACTAACAACATAAAGCATCCCAGTGCAATAGCATAAGATACTGATGGAAAATTAAGGCTTTAGCTGAACAGTGGGGCAAGTTGGCGAAATTCATGACTTGAACGTAGGGAAAGAATTGCTTTGAAGATTTTTTTTAATACGAGTACATTCATAGTTCGGAATAGACGTTGTGGAAGTTCATAACCATTTACATGGATATCTTTAGTATAATGAAACATTTGCAATGGAATGAAATAATTCAACAAAACCTGGGCCAACTCTAGCACAGCTTCAATATCCAATATACATCAAAAAATTAACTAAGCCATTAAATTCAGTAGATCTGAAATATATTATATATAATTGACAATCAAACCTCATGCAATTCTTTCACAGTAAAGCAAAGTTTTACAAAAATTTAATTACCTAGTCAAATGTGAAATTAAACAAGTAACAGTTAACATTTTGCATATATACAGTATATTATTTTTGAATATCACTATTTGCTAAACAGTTAATTTTCAACAACTAATTTTACTCACAAATGTAATAAAAGCAATTTCAGATAAAATATTAATTTTTTGATTTCAACGCTTCTCTAACTTTTTATGTAAGACTATTGAAGGAACATATTGATGGAATATACCAACATTCTCCCATGTCATCTTATAGTTTTTCCTACCGAACTGCCACATGCTGTCTATTTACCTGGTCTGATAAGGCACAATGAGGTTCGATAAAATGCGCATAAGCCTTTCACAGGACACACTCGATACTCTCTTCTATGCAATGCGTAAGTTGCTGATCCCGCGATAGTTGGTGCTCACATAAGCATAGCTTATCTTAACCGCAGAACATAGTGGACTCAGATTCCAATTATTGGGCTCGTAACGGCCGACGGCTTTGAAAATGTCTGTCGGCTGTCCAGTGGCACCCCCAGCTTTATTGAGTATGAGAAAAATTATTAGGGAAATTTGGAAAATTCTATTGTAGTTTATACAAATATTTGCATATTAATTAACTCCGATCCTGATAATACGGCCGGTTTTGGTAATACAAATGCTATCCCATATACGCTAACGAGAATATCTTTACATGCTAAACTAAACAGGAATACGTTGCTTAAGAAAAAAGTTAAATAGTAACAAAAGATAATAGAAATACTAAACAAATATTGGTATCTACAACAAAAAAATTAAATTAGCACAACGTGAATTTAATTCAAATTTCAAATTATTTTGAAAAATAAAAAAATGATAATGTAGAAAATACATAGCCCATAATTGGCGTTAAATTCTCTGTAATAATTAAACATTTCTAAAAACGTAGCGAAAAAATAAAAGTAATTGTATATAGTGGCGAAAAAGGATAACACAAGGTGTTCTTAGACATTGGACTTTGTTGCGTGTCTCTAAGTGGAAATTATATATATATCGTATTAGGCGACAAATTATAAGTAATTATGTAATATAAAGGACGCGAAAAAAACTAAAGTTCTTTAAAAGCTCTAATACAATTATACAAAGTTACGCGATTTTAGAGAACTTTGTTTTTCCATATATATGTATACCGTATATATGGGACCGGCCGTGGCATAGTGGTTAGAACACGCGACTACCATGCGGGAGATCACAGGATCAACTCAGGGCTCCAGTCATCTTAAAAAAAAAAAAACTAATTTTCTTTCATTGTCGGCTCTCCTGGAATGTTGTTAACAACAACTTCGCAGTATAACTGTCGAGACAATCGGCCTGTCCAGTAAGAGCTTCTCAAACAGTGACGTTCGCATTCGTCGATAAACAAGTAGGTGTCGTTAGTTGTGAATCTAAAAATAGAATCACAACAACGCGAGAAACTTTCCCATACCTCATACATGAGGTGTAAAGGGAAATTAAGTTAAGTTTATTTATATGTAAATGAAAGTCACAGTATAACTTTTGTTCGTATAATTATCTTATAGCTTTTGTAACTAGGTACATCACGAATACGGACGCAACATCACGGAAGCGTCAAATTGTTTTTAATTTTATCATTTAGTTATTTTATTTGTTTCCCATTTAGTATTTTTTGCGATAATGTTTTTTGATACTTTGATGCTTTCGTTTAGCTTCTAAGTTATTCCGCTAGCGACGAGTCTCAATGTAAATTTTTAAATCGGAATATATTGATTTGAGTGTAAAGAAGAATTTCAACATTTAATATAAAAACAACATTTTGTTCCATATTAAAATATTTGTTGCATATTTCGTCACCATCTTTCTATCTTCTCTTCTCCCTTTACTCCTTTGCTTTCGGAATCTTTGTTTTTTTGATGTTCCTGTCATCTACAAAATGATAATTTAACTCTTTTTTACAAAACTTTATCATACACAGAGTTTGCGGTTTCGGAAGTGACACATTTTAAACACCAATAAAAACTTTTGTCGATTTTACCGAGATCCAATAATATTTTTTCCCAATTAGCCCAATGCACTTGCTTAAAAACTGATAACAAGATGGCAACAGTTAGTACTATATTTTGGACATGGACTCGACAATACGATGTAGGCAGAAGCAAACTCAAAAAACTTTTGTTTTTCGAATTCCGCTCACTCTCGCTTCTTCTTGTTGGTAGAATATTGTGAATAGTCTGGTTATCGAAATTACAGAAAAAGATGTTATCTCATCGATTTCATCTCTTAAAAACAGCACTTCCTGCGTCTTTGCAGATTCAATTCCCCAGATATTTTTTTAAAAATTGTGTTTCTTCTTTGGCGAATCCTATTAAAATTCTTTTTAATGCTTGTTTAAGTCAGGGTATATTTTTAGACTGCTGGAAAAATTGTTCCTTAGTCCCTATTTTCAAATCGGGCGATAAAACTAACGTTGTAAATTATAGGCCAATTGTAAAACAATCAGGAATGGCAAAAATTTTTGATAAAATTATTAAAGTTAAACTTTATAATCATATTGGTAAAAAAATATCAATTTACCAACATGGATTTTTGCCCGGAAGATCAACATGTACTAATTTAGCTATACTGGCTAACCGTATTATTCTAGCAATGGAAGAAAAATGTCAACTTGATGTAATTTATACAGATTTTACGAAAGCTTTTGACACAGTAGATCATACGGTACTGTTATCAAAATTAGTGTCATATGGTGTTAATGGCAATTTACTAAAATTTTTTGAAAGTTTTTTAATTAACAGAAGATTGAAGGTTAAAATGGGGTCTGTTTATTCTAGTATTGTAATTAAAGCGTGGTCAGATATACCACAGAGCACACTTTTAGGCCCATTGCTGTTATTTGCTTATATTCATAAACGATTTACCTAATTGCTTTACCTATTGCAAACCGCTAATGTTTGCTGATGACTTAAACTTGTTTGGTAAAGTTTCAAATTTATCACAGTCTTTAATGATTCAAAAAGACTTATTGGCATTGGCAGAATGGTGCAAGTTAAATATGCTTGGTTTAAATCAGCTATGGCATTGGCAGAATGGTGCAAGTTAAATATGCTTGGTTTAAATGTAGATAAGTGTTATACTGTCACTTATACATGTTGCCACGCACCAGTGGTGTTTAATTACAATATTGGCGATGTCATTTTGAGAAGAGTGGAAGAAGTTAAAGATCTCGGTGTTATATTTGATTCAAAACTGCAATTTTCTAACCATATCGATTATATAACAGCAAAAGCATATTCAATGCTAGGTTTTATTAGAAGAAATTCTACAGATTTTAAAGATCCAATTACATTCAAAACATTATATGTTTCTTTTGTGAGAAGTCAATAGAAATATTGTTCTTTAATTTGGAATCCATTTTATACTATCCATTCTAACAAAATTGAAAGAGTTCAAAAAATTTTTACAAATTTTGTTTTTAAAAAAGTTAGGTGGGCGGATGGAATTATTCCATATGATGCCCGCCGAAAGTTTTTGGGACTACAATCCCTTAGAGATCGAAGGACAATATTTTCAATAATGTTCATTTATAACATTATTTCTAATGAAATTGATTGTATTGAGTTAAAAAATCTTGTATTTTTGTATAACCCTCCTCGTGAGTTACGTCATGACCGTCTTTTTCGTGAAGATTTTCATCGCTCTAATTATGGAATCAATGAACCAATCGCAAGATGTTTAAAGTTATGCAATAGTTTTTCCCCTTTAATTAATTTTAACAAAAATAAAGTAAATTTTAAATTGAACTTATTTAAAATTTTTAACTAATTGAATTTAATTTAAACTTTTAATTGAATTACTGTAAAGAAAAAATCACAAAGAAAAAATTTGGTGTAATTCATCAGAAGTGCCTTATCTCAGCCAAAAATTAAAAATGGTTTTTATTTATAAAATATAGCTTTATTATAAGATAGTAAACAAATTTTCTAAACAGTTTGAATTTCTCACTCATGTTGGACCTTTTTTGGGATATGCCCATTTACAAAATATAAGCGTATCATCAACAAGCCAATTCTAGCATAGTAATTCAAAACAGAGTAGCTGGAAAACCACATTGTTTGTGTCTTCTCTAGTCAATTTGAAGAGCAGCTTTGCAACGGAAATATAAAAACTCTACGTTGGAAAATGATACATAATTCTATTAAACGCATAAATATTTATGTGGATAACTAACACCGGTACCACTACCGGCAATAGGTAGTGTAGAACGTGTGTGGTAAACCACACGTCCGTATTCAATTGTTAACATATACGATACAGGCATAAAGGTCGAATAAAACGCACTTCTAGACACTTTTGGACAAACATAATTATAGTGATTGTAAGTATTGAAAGCAATGTAGTCAAAGATAAAGGCGCCCATAATTTTGGAGGACAGTTTAAAATTAGTCATTCTGATGAAAAATAGACCCAAGAGAAAAGACCGCTTTAGAGGCGCAAATAGTTAACGAAATATTTTAGTCAGAGGTGTACAGGACTACCGTTGAAATTCGTGATTTTCAAAAAAAACTACATTAGGACGGAAACATATTATTCGGCAGTCGTCTTCATAATATTTTGTTTATGTATAATTGGGAACCACTGGTTAATATCGTTGAAACCAGAGCTGACCCAAAAATAAATATATTTTAGAGTTCCACATGACCACATAAGCATACACCAATACCTCGCTTTGCGTCGTTTCGTTTTGCGTTGTTTCGAAGTTGCGTCGCTGCTGAATTAGTACTAATTTTCACTGTGCGTCGTTAGATTTTCAAAGTTGCGTTGTTTTGGTTTGAGACTTTTATTCGGGGATTCCCTCTGCGCAATTTTAATACAGTTTTATTTTCACTTTGTTTTGTGTTTTTTTGGAACGTAACCACGACGCAAAGTGAGGTATTGGTGTACAAAGAAATGAAATTTGTTTCTCTAAAGTAGCATTTTTCCATTTTCACAACTTTATTCGATAAACACAATACGTAAATCCGAATTGTCAACTGAACATTTGTATAGAATATAGTGATATATCCGACAGGAAGGCTTGTGGGTCCGAATATCTCATTTACATCCAACACACTCTTAAGCTTTCCCACTCCCAGCGGCGGAATTTGAGAGGCCTTCCTCATATAATGCATGCAGTAGTCATTATTTGGGAATAACATTTCAGATAAGAAATACAGAACGCATGATTTTTTATCAGATTTAGGCATTTTATGGACTGACCTGCCAAAGACATGTAAAAAGAAGGCAGAGGGATTTCATACACATCCCCTCCCGCTTCCAAATAACAGGGGTATTGCATGCCTTCTAAATGGAAAGAATTGTTAGTACGTTTTTTTTCAACTTTTATGAAGGCCAGCCAGAGGCCTCAGAAAAGAAGGCAGAGGGATTTCATACACATACCCTCTCGCTTCCAAATATAAGGGGTATTGGATGTCTTCCAAATGGAAAAAATTCTTAATTTCCGTGGAAGGGGTTTTTTTAAACAGTGTATCATTAGTTTCAACCACACAATTCGAATGCATCTTCATAGGCTAGACAGTAGCATGGCTGACTAACAATCACGAGGTAGTGGGTTCAAACTCCAGCAATGTTTACTGTCGTTGGAATAAAATTTAAGTATAGAGAAAAATATATATAAGTGAGAAATATCTAAAAATAACCGGTGCGCTCTCAAAAAACTAAATAATTTGAGGGTGCACTGTATAGTTTTTGTTGTACTTGCAAGTCGTTATTTTTTCATGTGTATGCAGGCCTTCCATAATGCCTTCTTATAGAAAGTTTCCATAGGGCCCCTTTATAGAAAGTTTCCATGAGGCCTTCTTATAGAAAGCATCCATAAGGTCTTCTTATGGAAACCGGCGACGGAAGGCCTTATTTTCCAATGTCACGCAATGTAAAAAAAGAAAGGAAGAAAGAAGGCCAAGGAAGGCATACCGGATCCAAAAGAAGGCCTTCAAACTCATGAACGAAGGCCTTCCTTCTCATGATTTCCGCCGCTGGGCTGTGTCTAAGGCGTGAGTGTGTACGTTTGAAAGTAGATGTTGGAAGGAACGACGTTATGTGCAGCGTCCTTCAATTATTTTCCTATTTGTTGGAGTCTCAAATAGCAAAAAAATTAAAAAATACATGAGCGAACACAAGAAACATAATAATAATAAGTCACTAAGTTTTCTATTTTTGCCATTCGTGTTTCGTTTTCTAGTATTTGCATGTTGGGCTATGTGTATGCGTTTGTGTTTTTTTCTGAATATTTTTTTCTGTCGTTGTTGCTGGTGTTGTTCATGCAACCAGATAACGGCGGGTTGTAGCTGTACGCATTATAGTTAACGTTGCTAGATAAACAAAGTGCGAAGTGAAAATAAAACAAAAATAACAACCGGAAACGAAAAGAAAAATTGCAAAAGTTGTCGTTGGCAGCAGCATCATCAACATAAGATCGTGCCTGCTGCATCGCGTAGCAAAGAGTTATGAATTTGTGAATTTTTACTAGTGAATGTTCGTATGTGTGTATTTGAATGCATCTGTGTATATTAGTTTTTGTGACGGAGACACCATCGCTAATTTCTAGAACATCTTAGTCTTAATAATATACATGACATTCAGCTTCAGCACCAGAGCCAAACCAAAGTACACAACATAAACAGGAACAGCTTAAAAACGCGTTAAAATATTAAAAAAAAAAACATACAAAAACGATAAGAAAGTAGAAACATTCTCTACTTATCCACATGTAATAGTATACATGGGTACATATCCATGCATTTGCTGGAGATAACAAAAAGTGCGTTAAAAACTCAGAGCCGCTTGAGCGTCAGCTATACCGCTATCGTCATCAGCATCGTCCTCATCTTCAACTTGAACATTTTCGTTAGGGTAATTAAGGATACTATTCGGATGTATGTAAGTAGTGCTGGAGTTACTTAAAATAACTAAATTCAATGTTATATACACAACTATGTCTTCCTCCTTCGCTTTGGCCACTTGGTGAACACCTACTGCAACACGTTCTCTGAATGCGTAAATTAGGTCAACTCTCATCTTATCTGGTTCGCCTTCCCATGCCCCTCTCCATGAAGTGAGAGTGGGGTATTAATCTCACATTTGTTTATACATAAGTGCAACATTTCGTTGAATTTGTTTGGGGTTTTGCTGGTGCTTTCACTTATTTATTTGTTTCGTGTCCCCCTCTGCGTCACTATGGTATCCTTGGGTCCTCGTCATCCTGCATTATTTAAGTTCTTTTTGCACTCTTTTTTTGTTTCACATGTGTACTTATGCTCTCATTGAATTCTGTATGTACATATTGCCTGAGCTGCATTTGTACATAGGTTTTTTGTGTCGTTGGCCAATAATAGTTTTAAATTGGTCGAAATGTTGAAAGCCCAACAACACAAATAGCAACTTATTCCCACACTGTAGTGAGAGGGGTACTCGCAGTCGCATTTACAGCTAACGGTTTTGTATTTGTTTGTGAATGGGTAGAGGACTGAAACAAAAACAATACAAAAAAGATGAATAAACATTAATAATGCAAAAGAAAAGTTGTAATGTTTCCACTCATTTCGCTTTTTATTCCAAAGCTTGCAGTTAACGTATTGGAGTGGGGGAGATGGCGTGAGAGGCAAAAACCTAGCAAATACATAGTTACGCTTTCTCCCCCGGGTCAGTGCGTAAATGTGAATATTTTGGAAAGTATTAGCGACAGAATGAGAGCTATGAGCTGTGTACGCAACGAAACTAATGGCATTTATAGCGAAGATACCCAAAAAGAAAAAAAAACATTTTTGAAATCTGAAACTTTCACCTACTGCAACCAATGCAGAGAGATAAAGACATTTAAATATACACGATCCTGCAAGTATTCTTTTTGGTGCACATTAAATATCAGAAATTTATTGATATGGATGTATTACGAATTAGTGCAGTTGATTTTTCATATGGACATTTCCATTAACTCGAACGTGACCGTCGTACACATTAAAAATAAAAAAAAAATCGATAACAAAATTTGATTTTTATTTTGAAACTTTTTTATTTATACCTTTAAGATGGCCCTTTAATTAGTTCAAATGTTGATTTCAAATGTTGAAAACAAATTTTTACCACATCCAACTTATTTTTATATCTTACATTGATAAAATGAAAAGGCATCTCATTTTTTGTTGTTGTTGTTGTAACAGCTGGGGTGATAATTCTTTATACCGATTTTCAATTTATCGGCACTCGATCGGGCATATAATCCGATTATCATACGATTATTGTTTGACAACTCTGTTTCGTTCCTTTGTAGATAACAAGGTTTGTGTCAAGGATTGTTCGGTGTTGTTGTTGTGAGTTTATCCGCCAAATTCCACCAGAGATGGCGTCAGCTGGCTTGTTGATTTATATGAGATGCTGATAAATCATTTTCCTTTTTCCTTGGTCCTTGCGCAATCTGGATTTTTGTAGTGGAAGCGTCTAGGATGAGTTTTGTTGGCTGGAGAACTCGAAATAATTTGAAAATTAATTAATTTTTCATCGAAGTTGATTTGGCCAGTGCCCCGGCCGGGAATCGAACCCGGCACTTTCGGATTGCTAGTCTACGTCGCTTCCACTGAGCTATCGAAGGCATTTTTCATTTATTAATTTCGTTATCTGCCAAACTTTCCTTTTGGCAACTGTTCCAATTCCATCGAAGGAACTTTTCCATGTGAGCTTGAAAAAATAAAATAATTCCACTGAGGAACACTCTATTTTTTTTAAATGCTTTTCTTTAGCTTCACTTCGGAAAATCGAATCTTGCAACGTTAACTTAACCGCCTTTTACTCATAGCAAATGGATGAAACTTTGCAGGCATTCATACCCCCGATGACAATACACGAATACATGGGCGTAGCCAGGATGAAATTTAGGGGGGATGAACATTTTTTTTTTGTAAAATCCTTTTTTTTACCCGCCTTTTACTCAATGCAAATGGATGAAACTTTGCAGGCATTCATACTCCCGATGACAATTCACCAATACATGGGCGTAGCCAGTTTTTTAACCGCATTTTACAATTTTACCAACCTAAACTTAAAAAAACATGACTGCCGTGAGTACATTTTAATATTTCAGACCGAAAGATATACAACCATTCATGTTTAAAGCTTCGAATTTTCAATAATTGAGCATTTTGTTTCACAACAACGCGCCCCACGCTTTTCTCTAAGCGATGTGTGAGATTTTTTCCATTTTGATTTGATAGATACAACTTTGCAGGCATTCATACTCCCGATGGCAATACACGAATACATGGGCGTAGCCAGGATGAAATCTAGGGGGGAGCATAATTTTTTTTTGTTGTAAATTGGATGTTAAATTGGTAAAGGGCGGTTAATTTTTACAATTTTACCAACCTAAACTTAGAAAAACATGACTGCCGTGAGTACATCCTGGAAATTGTAATGTATGAATTAAATCAATTCGTTACTAAAAGTAAAAAATAAAATTAACAAAATAATTTTTAAGATACTCTAAAGAAAAGCGTATATTTATATATATTAACTGACTGTTCACAACTGATCAATATATTAAGGTAAAGAAAAGCGTTTCTTAATTTTTTTTTTTTATAAAATCAACTAGTCTTGTTATTTAAAATTTGCTTTAAAGCTGCTCCCATCTTACTTACTTACTTAAGTGGCCAATTACAATTTACGAAACGTAGTTCATAAATTTGAGGCCTGAAGTAATAAAGAATTCCACACGCTTCGGTCTTCTGCGTGTGTTCTCCAGTTAGTCCTACCAGATGATGGCACATCGCCTACCACTTGGTCCTTCCAACGGAGTTTGGGTCTCCCTGCTCTGCGCCGTCCTTCAGGTTCGCCTTCAAACACCTTTCTCGCTGGAGCATTTACATCCATCCTGGCAACATGTCCCAGCCATCGAAGTCGTTGGATTCTGACTCTTTTAGCTACGTCGATGTCGTGGTAAAGCTCATACAGCTCATGGTTCATCCGATGGCGAAACTGGCCTTCGACACAGATAGGTCCATATATTTTTCGGAGTACTTTTCTCTCGAATACTCCCAGGTTTTGTATGTCCGTTGTAGTAAGCACCCATGATTCGGCACCATACAACAGAACAGGTAAGATAAGTACCTGGTATAGCTGTTTCTTAGTATTCCGAGAGAAGGTGGTGTTACTAAAGTGCTGCCGAAGTCCGTAGAAACATCTATTGGCTAGCACTATTCTCCGTTTAATTTCTTGGCTGACATTATTCATCTTGTTGACGGAAGATGCGAGGTAGGTAAATTCGTCGACTACCTCAAAACAATAATTGTCAACGTTCACGGTGCGTCCCCATCGAGAGGACTCTTTGTTCGTCGAAATCATTATTTTTGTTTTGTCCTCGTTGACCGCTAAACCCATTTTTGCTGACTCCTTTTCTAGCGATGAGAAAACTGCAGTAACATCCCGCAGATTTCGGCCAATGATATCTATATCATCGGCGTAGGCTAGTGGCATGTGGCTTTTGTGGAATATGGTGCCAGACATGTTGATACCAGCCTTTCTCATCACCTTCTCCATAACTATATTAAATAGTGTACAGGACAGGCTATCGCCCTGCCTGAGACCTCTTTCCGTGTTGAATGGTTCAGACTGATCCTTACCAATCTTAACCGAGGATTTGGTGTTGTCTAAGGTACATTTGCAAAGTCGAATCAGCTTTGCAGGAATACCAAACTCAGACATGGCCTCATAAAGCCTATTCCTTATCGGAGAGTCGAAGGCAGCTTTGTAGTCGACAAAGAGGTGGTAGGTGTCGATCTGCTTTTCATGGGTTTTTTCCAGGATTTGTCGTAAGGTGAATATTTGATCCGTCGTAGATTTGCCAGGTCTAAAGCCGCACTGATATGGTCCAATTAGTTTTTCTACAATTGGCTTTAGACGTTCACACAATATGCTTGAAAGGACCTTGTACGCAATTGGTAATAGGCTTATTCCACGGTAGTTCTTACATTCACTACGATCTCCTTTCTTGTATATGGGACATAACAGACTGAGACTCCAATCCCCGGGCATGCTCTCCTCTTGCCAGATGTTCTCCATGAGCTGATGCATGCTCCTAATCAGCTCCTCCCCGCCAGCCTTAAACAATTCAGCAGGGAGACCATCGGCTCCAGCAGCTTTGTTGTTTTTAAGGCGGGAGATGGCCATACGTATCTCGCTCTGGCTCGGAGGTGGACAGTTAATACCATCGTCATGGATTGGAGCGGGGTCTTCTGGAGTGGTGTCAGTATCCAGTAAATTTCTAAAGTGATCTCTCCATATCTTCAGAACGTTATCCGGGTCCGTCACTAGCTGACCACCGCTGTCCTTGCAGGAGGGCAACCCTGTTCCACGCATTCTCGCTTTCACTCTCTTGTAGAATTTTCGGGCTTCCCCTCTACTTCGGAGCAACTCAGTGCACTCGTCCTGCCTCTTCTTCAGCTCCTTCTTTTTTCTTCTAAAAAGACGCGTTGCCTGTCGTCTCTTCTCCCTGTGCCGTTCACGAACAGCTCGCGTTGCCATTGGCTGCAGTTTCGCCCTGTATGCAGCAACCGTCTCTCTCGTGGCATTGCGACATTCATCATCGTACCAGGCATCTTCTTGAGACGGCTTTGAGTACCCAAGTACGCTTCTCGCAGCCCGTTCTAAGGAGTCGGCTATATTTTGCCACTGCGAGGTTATATTGTCAGGGGTTGGAGCATTCCGCAGCAGTTGAGTTAGGTGGTTGGAGTAGGCGTTTGCTACCTCTGTGGTCCGCAGTTTACCGATGTCCAGCTTTCGTTGTGCCTGGTTACGTACGTTTTTCGCCATGCTTAGCCTTGTGCGTACCTTAACTGCGGTAAGGAAGTGATCGGAGTCAATGTTCGCACCCCTAATCACTCGTACGTCCAGAACGCTCGATGCGTGCCTTCCATCGACTACCACATGATCAATCTGATTCCTCGTCAATTGATCTGGAGATAACCATGTTGCCTTATGAATATTTTTATGGTCAAATCTAGTGCTGCTAACTACCATATTTCTTGCCGCAGAGAAATCAATCAGTCTGATGCCATTGTTCGACGTTTCGGTGTGCAGACTGAATTTTCCGATGGTAGGCTCAAATGCGGTTTCCCTGCCTATTTTAGCATTAAAATCGCCTAGTACAATTTTAATGTCATGGCTCGGGCTACGGTCATATACATTTTCTAGGCTCTCGTAGAACTCGTCTTTGTCCTCATCGCTTTTCTCTTCTGTCGGAGCATGGGCACATATAAGTGTTATGTGGAAAAACTTTGTTTTGACTCTTATGGTGGCTATACGTTCACACACCGGGTTGAACCTTGAGACTAGGTGTCGCAGTCTCTTGCCAACCACAAATCCACAACCAAACTCGTGCTTGTCCGCATGGCCACTATAGTAGATGTCGCACGTCTTCATGCGCGAGCACCCGTGTCCCGTCCACCGGATTTCCTGTAAAGCGGTTATGTCAGCCTTGTATTCTTCGAGGACTTCCGCCAGTTGGATAGAGGCACCTGGTCTATACAGTGTTCTAACATTCCAGGTGCATATCCTTAAATCATGGTCCTTAATTCGTTTGCGGTGGTCGTCAACATTTTGGGGGGTCCATTGTATTCTTTTCTTACTTCTTTTCATTGCAATAGTTTATACGTCGGTGGCGGGTTGCAAGCCCAGCGCACCACGTCGCAGTTTTCTCCTCCTGCCAGGATTTTATTACAGCCGCCCATTCTGGGTCAGACGCTGACCAGGGTACCGCTCACTCTGAGCAGACGTGCCTGGGTTTTAGGTTTCGCCCCTCACAGTTAGTCGTGCTCTGACGGGTGTCAGAGGCACGCTTCCAGGCGTCACCACGTGGAGGTACTCCGTCCGCAGTAGTACTACGAATACGGAGCTCTGTGAGTAGACTTGAAGTGCAATTGGCAAGGATCACTCTGGGTTTGCCAAGTTAAACCGATCAGAAGCTTTACCTTGCATCACACTCCCGACGCCCGCTGCTCCCATCAGAAAAAATAAATATTCTTGAAAAACATCCATAAGATGGCTTAATATCAATTAAGAGATTTATCAAAATATAAAGACGTCGTGTTTGTAATGCGTTAGCTTATTACTTATGACAGTAAACGACTTTAGAGCTCCTGCCAACCAAGCTACACAATTAAAAATGTATACCTGGCGATAGCTAAAATGAGCATTTGTGACCTTATTTTGGCTTTTTATAAAATAACACAGTGATACAAATGTGAAGGAAAAAAATATACAGGGGTTTTCATGTAGCATTTCTGTAGCATTTAGACTAGAGTCCATACAGTACAGAATTACTTACAATTTTTTCTCGACCACTTCGTTAAACAATGTTTTTATAGCAAATTATGTGAAATGACGATATTCCTAAAATCACAAGTTCCAAAACTCATAAGTCTTCTCTTAGTAAACCGATTTTCAACAGCTTACATTTGTTTTAAAGCTTTTATTTTCACCTTTTATTAAAAAATCGGTTAAAAAATAGTTAAACGACGGCTGTTTAAGTAAAAGAAAAACGAAAAAAATTGCAAATTCTCATTTTCTCAACGCTGATCGTTGTGCAATGCCAAATTAAAATAGCTTTCTAAAACAGGTAAGTTTATAAGAATCGGTTGAAAAATGAATGAGTTATGCTAATTTTTGTAATATGTTTTTCGACATGAAGAACGATTTACTTGTTGTGATACGTATACGTGATACGTATTTGTACAAAGTGACACACACACAACATAATAAAAGTTTTGTTTATAGCAAAGGATAAAACACAAAAGAAACCAGTACAGAAATTTCAGTCAGTTGAACTGACTGATAAATACCATCACCCAATATAAGATATTGTTTAAGTCTTGAGTTATTGAAATTAACCGATTTGTAATTAAAACCCGTTAGAAAGTTTCAGTCGGGCAACCCGACTTACATTTACCTTTACCCTCAGTAAAACAAATAATTTTCTATTTTATTGATATTATTACTCGAATTCGAAAGTGGGCGGAGTGGTACATTTGTATGGGAGGTACGAGAAGAGGTGTGTTTAGGCTCCAGATTTATTCGCCATAACTTTATCCTGTTATAGCTTTACTAAATACAGAATTTGCGCACGATTGCGTTGGGTGTACTGATATTATTACTACATCCCAAAAGTGGGTGGAAAGGTACATTTGTACGGGAGGTACCATAAGGGGCGTCGCTAGACTTCCAATTTTTTCTCCAAAACTTTGTCCTGTTATAACATAACAAACTACAGAATTAGGGCACGATCGTGTCGAGTGTATTGATATTATTACCCTATTTCTAAAGTGGGCGGAGTGGTACATTTGTATGGGAGGTACCAGAAGGGGCGTGTCTAGACTTCCAGATTTTGTCTCCAAACTTTATCCTGCTTAAACTTTACCAAATACAGAATTTGGGCACGATCGCGTTAGGTCTTTTAATAATATTAATCGATTTCTAAAGTGGGCGGTACCAGATGTGTATGGGAGGTACCAGATGGGGCGTGAATAGACTTCCAATTTTTTTCTCTAAAACTTTATCCTGTTATAGCTTTACTAAAAATATAGTTTGGGTACGATCACGTTTAATTTATTGATATTATTTCTCCATCTCTATAGTGGGCGGAAAGGTAGATTTGTATGGGAGGTACCAGAAGCGGCGTGGCTAGGCTTTCAGAATTTTTTCCAAAACTTTATCCTGTTATAGCTTTACTAAATATGGAATTTGGGGACGATCCCGTAGGGTGTATTGATATTATTACTCGATTTCTAAAGTGGGCGGAATGATGTATTTGTATGGGAGGTACCAGAAGGGGCGGGGCCATGTAGCCCATTTGCAATACCGTAAGTAGTTTTGAGAAAATAATAACTCGTGCAAAATTTCAAAACATTTGGTTGCGTCTTTCGAAAGTTATCGTGCGAACCAGCCGGACAGCCACCAGACAGACAGACAGACAGACAGACAGACAGACGGACATGGCTCAAACGACTTAAAAAGTCATGAATCGAATTTGGTTCAAAGAAACCTAGGGTCTAAAGTCACTCCTTCTATGTGTTACACTTTTGGGTCGTATCAAATGATATATACCCTCATCCCTAAGGGTGATGGTATAAAAACATGTTATTACAAACTCATTAATCTTTCAACCGATTCTTATGAACTTACCTGTTACCGATCAACTTAGTGCATTGAGAAAATGAGAATTTGCAATTTTTACGTTATTCTTTTTTAAACAGCCGTCGTTTATCTATTATTTAACCGACTTTCAAAATAATTTTCTTAATAAAAGGTGAAAATCATAGCTTTTAAACAAGTGTAATCTTTTGAACATCGGTTTACAAAGAGAAGACATGAGTTTTGTAACTTGTAATTTTAATTTTCTATAAAAACATTTTTTAATGAAGTGACCGAAAAAAACTAGAAGTATTTCTGTACTGTATGGACTGTAGTCTAGAAGAAATGCTACATGAAAACCCCTGTATATTTTGTGTGTAGCAAGTGTTATTTTCTATTTGAATAACTAGTGCATTAGGGTTTAAGTCGATCTTCGCACGTGACCGACATTATATCGTCAACTTAATATAATAATAGTGTATGTGCTCATACACCATTATTTTTTTATTGCATATTTAAAATCTCCATCATTGATTCTATACCTGGTCAAAATTTCATCAAAATCTACTTCCACAAAGTGCGTCAAAAGGTCATTGAAAAAATAGTGTATAATTTCTTTTTCAAAAATTTCCATCAATAAGAGTGTATAGTCAAATGCGCTATTTTATTTTAAATTGTCTCTCCAAAGTTATTAAAAGAATAATAGGCATCATACACCAATTTAGTCTGTAGAAATAAAAAAAAAATGTATCAAAACTTTTACTCGTAAAACAGCTTATAATGATATACACTATTTCATCTAAAAATTTGTGAAAAAAAATGTTATTCCCCGTGGCTCGCAGTCATTTCTTTTAATAACAAGGAGGAAATGGACGCAATTTTTTAGAAGAGCCAAATGTAGCAGAGAATACGTTTGATTTTCTACTTATTTTTGATTTACGCAATGTTTGCATTAATTAGTTATAATTGTTTGTTTGTAATAACCTAAATTGCAAAGAAATGAATATGTACCAATAAATTGCCAAAACTATCAATAAATAATCTGAGTTTGTTAACTGTTACTATTTTATCATGTTACAAATTGATATTTTTGTGATCAATTATTTCGGGAAAGGTACCGTACAATTATTGAATAAAACAGTGTATACCATACAAAATAAAATAGTGTATCAGAGACATCCGATTTGACGAAAATTGTAAACTCGATTTTTTCAAACAATAAAAAAAATTATAGGCTATTTTAATACTAAGGGGACGAATATAAGTACTGAAATCTGAAATGTTTTTATTTACGATATATACTTTTTAACAGAGGTAGTGAAGTTTGATTTTAATTATAAAGAATAATAAACACATAACATGAAGTTTAATAATTTACTAATTAAAAACTCATTTTATTTTGGACATGATTCCGAGTAAATCGTAAAATTCTGTCAAAAAAAATTTTTTCCAAAAAAAAATTTTAAAATTTTATTTTACATATACAGTCGAACTCCCATAACTCGAATTTTTCCTAAATCGAATTCAATCGGTTGGAAGTAGCGTTAAGAGAGTAAATAACTCACAATTCGCCTTCCGTAACTCGAACTTCCATAAAAAAAATATAAATAAATGAAAAATATGCGATCCCCGCTAGTACGGTCTCAACAATTTTAAAAAATAAGGAATCAATTATCACCTCGTTTGAATTAGGATCTTGTCTATATAGCAAAAGAATTAAAAATTCAAAAAAAGTCCTCGATTGGTTTACAGCAGCTAGAAACCAAAACATGCCTATATCTGGAGCAATACTAAAGGAGAAGGCAATGGAGTTTGCAAAACGTTTTGCAAACATCAAAGACTTTTTATTTGAAAAAAATGGTCTGCCACAGACAAACACATCGATATATCATACTTTAATATCTGAATGCAAATATTGAAGCTATGAAAAATTTAAAAAGGTGACCCCTACGGTCTGCAACAAAAGTTTTATGATTTTTCGCGAGCTATAAATTTCTAACATTAGGGTGTCACATTAGGGTGGTAGAAAAAGAGATTTGGGGGGTAAGTACTAGAACGTTACACTTGAGGCCAATAGACCTAAGAGCAAAAAAATAGGTATATAAAACATTAAGATCGGACTGTTAATATGGAAGATATAACGAAAAAACTAAAAAGGCGACCCCTAAGTTCGGCAAAAAAAAAGTTTTTTGAAATGTCCTTGGAACAATACTTTATATTCGCTGGTGTACGGAGAACTTTTTTTTTGGGATACGGTCTAATGTACATATTGATGATATCGTACTAATTGTTATCTATGTTGTAGACCAATGAACGGCCAGTTAATTCCAAACAAAATCTTTTCTAAACAGTAAAAAGTAGAAATTTTTAATCACAAAGTGTAGGGTGCATGTCCAAATTATCATTATTTTACATTAAATGTATTTCCTAAAATATTCTCTTTGTGAAACAAATTTTACACATGTATAGGTTTTTAAGAAAAAGTAAACAAAAATAATAATGTCAGCCGCTGCTACTATGCGCTAAGCAAGCGATTTAACGACAAAGCGCTTTCTCGAAGAACAAAGATCCAGCTCTACCAGACTCTGATCCTACCTGTCTTGCTTTACAGCACAGAATCGTGGGTAATGACACAGGCGGATCAATCTATTCTGGGAGTCTTCGAGAGAAAAATACTCCGCAAAATATTTGGACCCATCATCGTGAACGGCGAGTACCGTCGTCGAATGAATCATGAGCTGTATGAGCTGTACAACTACATCGACGTGGTCAAGCGCGTTCAAATAGACCGAATGCGCTGGCTTGGACACGTTGTACGAATGGACGAAAACGCTCCGGCTCGAAAAGTCTTCGGCAATAAACTCGATGGGCGGCGATGGATGGACCAGGTGACGGAACTGTTAAGTAAGCTTGGTATGACGAACTATCTACGGAGCGCAAAAGACCGAAGCGATTGGAATGGTTTTCTACGTGCGGCTACTGATAGATGAATTTCTGTTGTTGCTGCCAGTAAAGAAGAAGACATGTTTTAAGTCATTTTTAAAAAAAATGAACCAAAATTAAAAAACATGGAAAGCATATTATACAGTTGGGAGAATTCATTAATCGGATTTAACTAGTGAAACCGTTAGCAATGTTGTTAAATATTTCGTAAATTCCATGTAAATAGAGATCTGCATGAAACATGATAGTGCAGAGGGTAGCCGCTGACTGTTGTCAATGTTGTCATTGGTCGGAAATCGGTACGACAATCGGCAAAATCTTCTGATATCGGGTCGCAGTCGTTACTAAAAACGTATGGAGTGGTTGATACGAAGTCTGACAAACTCAGCGGAGGGAAATCTGATGTATGTACGACATGTCGTACGATTTCTGAATGTAAATCGAGGGAAATTCTGAAGGGAAATTCGACGCGTCGTAACGAAATCAGACCGATATCTTACCAAATACATGTTCTTGCCGACGCCGATCGATTTCTGCCCGAAGCCTTCAGGAAAATATCTTTCGAAATCGGAATGAAAATCTGGCCGAAATCATTACTAAAAACGTATGAAGTGGTTAACGCCATGTTTGACCTACTCAGCTGAGGGAAATCTGATATACGACATGTCATACCGATGTCCGAAAAGTTTCTGAATGTAAATCATAGGAAACTTCGAAGAGAAATTCGTTGTGTCTTCAATAACATTTTGTTTTTTTCTTCGGCACAGAATTCCGAAATCGCTGCGAACTCGGAACAAAATAAATAAAATTTCCCTTCAACGAGTCGTACCGAATTCTGTAAGATATCGATAAACAGAGTGCAATATCGGAGCTTTTGGTTTGCTGTATACTGACTCCCAAAACCCTTCAAAACAAATCAGAATAAATCGGGCGTTAAAATTAGATCGTTCAATAGAAAAAAAATGTTTTTGCATCGGAAAAATATTTTATTAATTTAATTATTTGTATTCTAATCGTTTTATTCTAAACGATTCCATTCACAAACAGTTAAGGAAGAATACAAATTCCTTGGCCCAAAATTGTAAAACCAACATGAATAATTTGCTGTGCAACAATTACTGTGAATAAAACCGAAAACGCAAAACGACAGTTTCAATAAAAAAAAACAGAAACAAGAAATTTGATAGTTATTCCAATATGACAAAAGAATATACAATCTGTTGTATTATTGTTTACTTCAAGCAGTTTCTTACCGTCACAATAATCGTAGCCTATAAAAAAATTGTGCTACAATAATGTGTAATAAATGTTTTTTATCCGATAATAAAACTTTTATATTCGATGATAAAGCTTCTTTTTATACATCAATTATGAACAAAATAGTCAGCGTTGCCACCGGAACACATAATTTATAATTAAAGGTTTTTTAGAGCTAAAGAAAGCTTTATATCCACTTTACAATTTTTTATAAATACGACCATAAGTTTATAACTTTAAAAAATAGGATGATTATCACCCATATAGGCACGTGCTATACACGGCTCGAATTAAGCCTTATATGTATACTCTTAGATTCCCCCATCACCTTAGACGAATGTTGGACTAGAAATTCTTTCAAGTTTATTAAAACGGCAGTTGGAAGCTGAGTACGGCCATTTTCACAATGTAAGATTAAAAATTAACGTGAACTTTAACCGAAAGTTAGGCAAATCTGAATTTCACAAAGTACGATTAACTCTTAACCGACACTATTTAACAAACGAGTTGCTGTTAAATCTAACCGAACCAACTACGCCGGTTAGCATGTTAATTGTAAATCAGCCACAACTAGGTAAGGTGTCTAAAAATTTTCTTTTTGGATATTTCGTGACGCCGCCGTCTTATGTCTGCACCCCTTTTTAAAGAATTTTGTCAAAAGTACAACGTCCGTTTCATGCCTATTTACAAGGACGATGAAATCCAAGTTGTGCGTGGCGATTTCAAAGGTTACCAAGTGTACAAGGTTTTTCAATCCTAGCGCAAGAAGTTCGTGGTCTTCTACGAGAAAATCCAACGAGAAAACACCCCTCCAAGTGCTTGATCGTCAAACTAAAGTTGGACATTGACCGCAAAGATATTTTGGAAGGAAGGAAGCAGCGAGACGGGCGTGAATGTGTTACGTTTTGTTTTTTGTATCAAAATAAAAACGAATAAGCGATTATTGTGGGGTATATATTGCAACAGCTAGTCGCGTTGTGAAAAAAGTGTCTAAAGCAATTTAAAAAAACGAAAGTTTCAATATTTATCTTTTTGTTGAAATTTCTGAATTTCTAATTTTTTAGGTCTATTTCTAATTTTAATAATTCCTCTTCAAAATTAAGTTTTCTAATTTGTATGTTATGCCTATTTTAAGCTCTTCTGTCCTCAATTTCATAAAAAGAAATTTGCTTGTCTAGCAGTTATTTAGTTTTGTAGGGAACAGCACATTTTTTTAAGTTCAGTTTTTCAGTTTTTTTCAATTTTTAATTGGGAGGGGTTCCATTTACTCCATGAGTTGGGCTGAAATGGTTGTAATATAATATTAAAATAGATAGGTTAATATAATAGTTTTTAAATATATTATCGAGCATCTATGTTCTATAAATGCTAACTTAAAAAAGCTATCTTTTTATTAAGCTTATTACTGCAAAAATAAACAATGTAGCTTCCAAAAGACGGTATGTTTGGGAAAAATGTTAGGAGGAAAAATTGATTGAGGGTCGGTCACACATTTGAGCCCTCTAGATGCGATTCCGGGGCTTGTGGATTTTTACTCCAAAACGAAAAGTTTCTCGTTAAAAACCGGCGGCTAGATTTTGATTTTAGAACCACGGTTTCCTGGGCTAATTTTCTTAGCATTCATCGTACAAAAATATACTCCATACTTGACCCACTCCATACAAATTTACATACATACCTTATCATCAATTTCAACATAAGGAGGTTTTGGCGCAACCTCACAATCGTCCTCCAAAATATCAATTTCGACGACACTGTAATTTTGTTGGCCTGAAAAATTAATGATAAATATATATGAATGCATAATATAAAATCCTATAATGTAAAACATATCGGAATCGCAATTATTAAGCACGCCTGTGGCAGATTTGCCTAATAATGAGGCGATTCTTTCCTCATTATTTGTTATCTGACTAACGTACGCGCCTCCACCGGTTTTGTAAAGTTATATAGCTGATTTTGCCTTTCTTTTCATGTTTTCGTATTCGTGTCTTAGATGTTTGAATGATCGAATGGAATGGCTTTGAGATCCAAACTCGTTGGCTATTTTTTTCCAAACTTCTTTTTTTTCTTGTCTGGTTACTGCATTTGTTTTTTGTTTTCCAAAACATTGAAATACTTCTCCGCCAGTGATGTTAGAATGTCTTCTTCCTAAAACGTGAAGTTGGAAGCTCTTAAAATACGTTGTTTAAAAATTAGACTTATTTTTATGTTTTAGAGCTAGGCCACAATTACTTACCGTACACGCTTTGTTTTTGAAGTATCCATATAGAAATTTTCAAACGGTGATATACGTTCGAACTCGTATTCTTCCATTTTATGTCTGTTGATTAGTAAAAACTATTAATTTTTGTGCGGATACCACCCAGATATTGAGATTTAGTTTGTTTCTGGATTTAATTTATACACTTACTTTGAGTTGATTAATTCTTTTTAATTTAAAAAGCGTTGCAAACCTGTTGAGAACTCCTTTTCCTGGTTTGATTCCGCCTTATTAACAATTTTTTGTTTTGTCATCTTTTATTACACTATTTTCGTAAACAAATATATGCAGTACTTCCATATTTTCTACTGAATGCTTTTGTTAAAAAATCAAATGATGGTGAAACGTAAATCGGTAACTGTATGTTAAATGGTTCCTGTTTAGCAACCCAGAAATTAATAATTTTTCGTTAAAAAGAAAATAATTCTACATTGTGAAAATGGCCGTAAGTGGTATAAACACCAGAGATTGTCAATAACCCCATTTTGAATCTATTTAAAAGATTTTTCGCAAAACAAACACAAATACATACAAGTAGTGGATGAAAAAACTACAATACACTACTTATGTATACTAACTACAACTTCAGTAGGTACAAGTGCTAACAGTCGATGGGTTAAGCTATGTATAGACGGTTGCCAGATCTTGCAATGTTGGCAGATCTGCTAATGTACCTGCAATGTACTGACATGAACAGTGTTGTCAATATTATTATTTATCAGCAAATGGTGTATTTGGCAGACGCATAAACTTCGCACATCTGCAAATTAGAAGTGTTTGCAATTATCTTACAATAATTTGATAATGGCAACATTTTGTGTTCATACGATTGTGGGATGTCTGGCAATATTGTTGTTGAAAACTTTGCTATTAAAAACTTTGCTAGACACAAATTCAAACTTTACACGGTTGTTAAACATTTTCTGAACATATTTTAGGCAATATTGTTAGATCTGACAATCGTCTGTACATAGCTTTATGAGTGTTAGGTAACGAAAGCACAAAGTTAATGCTCTGCAGTATGTACATTAGGCATATAACTTTTTACAATTTTTGCAAATAGGAAAAATGGCATAGTATAGTCGAATAGAGCATAAAAAAGTATGAACTCCCATTACACAGCGCAGCAGTAAAAACTTGAACCAATTGAGACCGCCAAAATCTGAAAGCTTATGATGGTAGAAGAAAACCTCTAGCTGGGTTTTGAATTATTAGCTAAGTTTTTTTTCTAATTCATTTTTGAAATTTTCAAAAATCATGTACTGCTTCTTAAGGCTATATCTCGTGAACTATTCGAAATTTTAATGTCCTTCTTCGGCAATTTTTTAGCTCTTAATCAGATAAAATCAAAAAAACAACAACATCCTACTCAAAACAACAAAACTGTAAAATAATCGTAAAATTTCATCGTAGATTTTTATTGGTTTTTGATTTATTTCTATATTGTATCTATTTCATTTTAAAAATCATAGCATTTTTAATTTCGATAAACGTACAATTGAAAGTGATTTCTTGGTCCTTTATTGAATTTTTGATGACTTTGTGAGGCTATTACTATGTGAAGGAGCCATCAAATAAAATCGGCTTGTTAAGAAGAGCTGTTTGTTTTGCTTTTGCCTATCTTTTTGTCTTATAATGTCTGGTCGAGTTCGCAGCAATTTCTGAAATAAGTGTGAAAAACCACAGAAAAATATAACGAAAAACTTCGATTTTTGACAGTTCGCTGATTTAAGTAAGATGCTGTTTTCTTGATTTTATCTCAAGGTACAATTTTTAGATCTGATTAAGAGCTAAAAATTTGCTGATGAGAGAAAAGCAATATTTGCAATAGTTCACGAGATATAGACTACCAAAATCTTGCTATCAGTCGAGAACTTCAAAAATGAATTAAAAGAAAACCTTAGCTAATAATTCAAAACCCAGTTAGGGGTTTTCTTCTACTATCATAAGCTTTCAGATTTTGTGGGTTTCAATTGGTTCAAGAGTTTGAAGTTGGAAAATGTGCTACTGTGTTATTTATACCATCACCCTTAGGGATGAGGGTATATATCATTTGATACGACCCAAAAGTGTAACACATAGAAGGAGTCACTTAAGACCCTAGGTATCTTTGAACCATATTCGATTCATGACTTTTTGAGTCGTTTGAGCCATGTCCGTCTGTCTGACTGGTGCGCACGATAACTTTCGAAAAACCGCAACCAAATGCTTTCAAATTTTGCAGGAGTTAATATTTTCCCAAAACTACTTACGGTATTGCAAATGGGCTACATGGTCCCGCCCCTTCTGATACCTCCCATACAAATTCATCATTGCGCCCACTTTAGAAATCGAGTAATAATATCAATACACCCATCAGGATCGTACCCAAATTCTGTATTTAATAAAGCATTAACAGGATAAAGTTTTGGAAAAAAAATTGGAAGTCTAGCCACGCCCCTTCTGGTACCTCCCATACAAATGTACCTTTCCGCCCACTATAGAGATGGAGTAATAATGTCAATAAAACCAACGTGATCGTACCCAAATTCTTTATTTAGAAATGCTTTAACAGGATAAAGTTTTTGAGGAAAGAATTGGAAGTCTAGCCACGCCCCATCTGGTACCTCCCATACCCATCTGGTACCGCCCACTTTAGAAATCGATTAATATTATAACGCGATCGTGCCCAAATTCTGTATTTTGTAAAGATCAAGCAGGAAAAAGTTTTAGCGGAGAAATCTGGAAGTTTAGACACGCCCCTTCTGGTACCTCCCATACAAATGTGTGCAGTAATTATATTAATACACCCAACGCCATCGTGCCCAAATTCTGTATTTAGTAAAGGTATAACATGATAAAGTTTTGGAGAAATTATCTGGAAGTCTAGACACGCCCCTTCTGATAACTCCCATACAAATGTACCACTCCGCCCACTTTAGAAACATTTTTTTGTTGTACTGAGGGTGCTGGTATATGTAAGTCGGTTTGCCCGACTGAAACTTTCTTACTGGTTTTTTTTTTTCGAAATTGCAAAAAAGTTTTCGCACCAATTACTTTTTTTTAGATCATATAGCCATTTCAGGGTTTCCTACGAAGGTTACGTCATCCCATCAGCTGTTTATGACGTTTTGCTTTGCTGTTTTTTTCTTAACAAATCTGTCAAAGTGATTTTAATTACCGAGTTGCCAACTCGCAGCAACACACACATTTTTTCATGTATTAACTATATTAACTAATAGCAGCCAGATACACAGGTGGCAGCCCAGTTCTTTTTGACGTTTGTCACGAACGACATTATCTAACCTTGGTTTTCTGATCATATTTTAAAAAAAAATAATTTCGCCATACTATAATAGTCATTGTCCGACTTTACAAAAGCAAATAAATGTTTTATCAGACATTGGGTCAAAAAACCAGCAAATATTCGGGAAGTTCAGCGGAGCAACACCTGCACAGAGCGTGCAATTAAAATTATGCAAGACATTTTGAAATTTTGTAAATCGTCACATACTTTAAACTAAAATTTTATTTCATATAAAAATTAAAAATATTAAGAACAAAAATCTGATTTTTTTGAGAAATCGCGTTTGGTGCGGAGCATTTTTGAACCCAAATCACCTAAAAGGGTTATATTTATTACTTGTACAATATTTGCCACCACGTAGTGGTATGACATTTTTTTTTGTCAAAATTACTTATATGCCTAATGTACATGTTGTTTACGAATGTAAGAACGATTCTAGTTCATGTGATCGTCATATTATCATTAATATTTGAACCTCAAACCGCCATTTAAATTGTAAACCTTGACTAATAAACATGGAAAATATGAACATTTTGTGCGCATTGTTAATTATTGCTCTATATTAAAAGAGAATTAACGTAAAAATTGAAGCGAATAGGTAATGCGACATATTGCATCCATAAAACAATTCAATTCAAATATGAATATTTTAAGGTAAATTCGTAACTCTTCGCCCATAGACGTCAAAAATTATGTTAGAATATCCAGTGAAAATTTTAGATATTTAACTATTATTTGGTCAAACTCGTGACACCCCCCCCATATTACATTTTTTTTTAATTCTTTTCTGTTAGACGACCGGACTGTGTTTATTTTCTATTTATCCTTCAACACCGAACATCTGCGCGCTTTATAAACAACGATTGACTGGCAGTTTTTGGTACACACTGCAAGTCATTACCAAATATGGCCCCTAACTGTCACTCAACCACAAATATTTTTAACTGACGACTTGGAGTGGTCACACTCGAAATCAAGATAAATTAGAGCAAACTGCCGGGCATGGTCGCCTGTGTTTATCTTTTATTACTCTTGCAGGTGTAGTGTAATATAACAGGTGTCCGTATATTTAAAGTCACCTTGTTTTCTTTGTTGGTTGGATTTTGTTACCTTCATGTTCAAGGTTATTGAATACATAATTAGTGGGAGAATTTTTATTATTTTGGTTACTCATTTCTCTTTCGCTGGAGTATCCCCACGTTATACTTACTTGGTCTGCCAGCCCACCGATCTGCCTAATGAAAGGGAAAGCACTGAAGAGCTAGCATAGCCACGTTGGTACCATTTCGCCGTAGAGTTTACCGCTTCTAAACATCCCTCGTACTATAGAAAGTTGTAATAAATTTGGACTTGAGTTGTAAGCACTTATGATGGAGGTGCATCAGCTTCCCATGATTGTAGGGTGCTGATATTCCGTAAACAATATGCAAGCGAATCTCGCTTTCATAATCTGGTGTATGTATTTCTTAAAGTATCAAACATTTGGTATTTTTAACCACTTTAATACATGGTGAACAGAGGTTAAACAGAGCTATGTTTTAAAAATCTGAGTAACATGATTTAATACAAAAAAAATGCGGCTTAATATTGATGCGAGTATCGATTTAACTAATATGCCATAGACGATGTCTGCATCATGTGCGGTTCACCAATAAATTTCGTTGTGCCGTTGCAGCTAACAAAAATTGCAATCCCTTCTACCATTGTGGTTCCGATGAAATCTTGTCACATAAACTGTCACATTGAGCTGTAATTGAGCATTTTTACTCATGTATGTATATATAATTTTATAAATATAACAGCATTTAGTACTACCTCTTGAGGCCGACATTGGCATGATATTCTGAATACGCGACTATCATGCGGGAGACCAGAGTTTAATTTATGTTTCAGTCATCTTTATTTCTTTCATCATTTTCTCTAAATAAAGATGAAAAGGCACGTACGTAATCGAGATAGTGGTTTAAAATGTTCCATAAAAAATCCTCGTTAAAATCCATAGAAAACATATTTTTATCAAAAAAAAACTATGAAAATTATTGTAGCTCAATTTGTCATTGACTACGAGACTCTTGGCGATTAGAAAGACGTTAAAGTATAAAAATATAAAATATTAGTAAAAATTATATTAAAAAATTTTATTTCCTTTACCTCTTGTTGAAATAATAATCGGATACCGATTACACTGTTTCCTTGTTTTGATTGTTAATATGTCAGGAATATTATTTCATAATTAACAAATTATTTAAAGAATTTTGGTATTCATGAATGATAAGTGTTTATTCAGATACGAAGAAATTTTTAAAATTTTTTAATTTGTGTACCTTCGAAATAAACACAAAAGTTAGCTCGCTTCGAACCCCTACTTTAAATAAATCATCACAAACAATTCGCTTATTTACAACATAAGTAATTTAAATTTTCTATCTTGCTTACATCAGTATTATACATCTCATCCTTATCGTACATTATTAACTTGACCGGCTACCAATTATGCAAATTGAAATGCCATCATGCACACTTTGATTAATTGCTTTTTAATTTTTTTCAAAGTGATACTTTTACCATTTTGCATTATTTCGTTTGTGGTATTACAACAACATACGCCAACCAAATAGTACTTATGGTATCTGGATTATTTCTGTAATAACGACAATCCGAGTTAAGGTGTCTCGCCAATCGTGACCGACCATGGAGACCGTATGGAGCAAAAGGAGACGAACGATGTAATGGAGTTATTTCAATGAATTCCAGATGTTTTATTTTTACAAAGGTAGAATATATACTTTAAGGAACATATACTGACATTGATTGAATACCTTGACGGACATAAATATGTAGAAAATAAATTTTTTTATTATAATATGAAGTTATGAAGTTAAGTTATATGTATTGGTCAATTGCTGCAACTGTCATGCAAATTAATTTAAATAACACCTCAAAAGAATGCTTAACATAAAAATAATATTTTGATTACAGAGTGCAACTTACTTAAGTGGCCCATTACAACTTACAAACATGGTTCATAAGTTTGAGGCCTGAAGTACTAAAGAATTCCACACGCTTCAGTCTTGTGCGTGTGTTCTCCAGTTAGTCCTACCAGATGGTGGCACGTCGCCTACCACTTGGTCCTTCCAACGGAGTTTGGGTCTCCCTGCTCTGCGCCGTCCTTCAGGCTCGCCTTCAAACACCTTTCTCGCTGGAGCATTTACATCCATCCTGGCAACATGACCCAGCCATCGTAGTCGTTGCATTCTGACTCTTTTAGCTACGTCGATGTCGTGGTAAAGCTCATACAGCTCATGGTTCATCCGATGGCGAAACTCGCCGTTGCCACAGATAGGTCCATAAATTTTTCGGAGTACTTTTCTCTCGAATACTCCCAGATTTTGTATGTCCGTTGTCGCAAGCACCCATGATTCGGCAGCATACAAAAGAACGGGTAATATTCGCACCTGGTAAAGCTGTTTCTTAGTATTTTGAGATAAGGTGATAATACTAAAGTGCTGCCGAAGTCCGTATAAACATCTATTGGCTAGCACTATTCTCCGCTTAATTTCTTGGCTGACATTATTTTTCTTATTGACGGAAGATCCGAGGTAGTCTACTACCTCAAAACAATAATTTTCAACGTTGACGCTGCGTCCCCATCGAGAGGACTCTTTGTTCGTCGAAAACATTATTTTTGTTTTGTCCTCGTTGACCGCTAAACCCATTTTTGCCGACTCCTTTTCTAGGGATGAGAAGACTGCAGTAACGTCCCGCAGATTTCGGTCAATGATATCTATATCATCGGCGTAGGCTAGTGGCATGTGGCTTTTGTGGAATATGGTGCCAGACATGTTGACACCAGCCTTTCTCATCACCTTCTCCATAACTATATTATACTATATTAAATAGTGTACAGGACAGGCTATCGCCCTGCCTGAGACCTCTTTCAGTGTTGAATGGTTCAGACTGATCCTTACCAATCTTAACCGAGGATTTGGTGTTGTCTAAGGTACATTTGCAAAGTCGAATCAGCTTTGCAGTAATACCAAACTCAGACATGGCCTCATAAAGCCATGGCCTCATAAAGCCTATTCCTTATCGGAGAGTCGAAGGCAGCTTTGTAGTCGACAAAGAGGTGGTAGGTGTCTGCTTCTCATGGGTTTTTTCCAGGATTTGTCGTAAGGTGAATATTTGAGCCGTCGTAGATTTGCCAGGTCTAAAGCCGCACGTTCACACAATATGCTTGAAAGGACCTTGTACGCAATTGCTAATAGGCTTATTCCACGATAGTTCTTACATTCACTACGATCTCCTTTCTTGTATATGGGACATAACAGACTGAGACTCCACTAGCTGATCATCGCTGTCCTTGCAGGAGGACAACCCTGTTCCACGCATTCTCGCTTTAACTCTCTTGTAGAATTTTCGGGCTTCCCCTCTACTTCGGAGCACCTCAGTGCACTCATCCTGCCTCTTCTCCAGCTCCTTCTTTTTGCTTCTAAAAAGACGAGTTGCCTGTCGTCTCTTCTCCCTGTGCCGTTCACGTACAGCTCGCGTTGCCATTGGCTGCAGTTTTGCTCTGTATGCAGCATCCGTCTCTCTCGTGGCATTGCGACATTCATCATCGTACCAGGCATCTTCTTGAGACGGCTTTGAGTACCCAAGTACGCTTCTCGCAGTCCGTTCTATGGAGTCGGCTATATATTGCCACTGCGAGGTTATATTATCAGGGGTTGGAGCATTCCGCAGCAGTTGAGTTAGGTGGTTGGAGTAGGCGTCCGCTACCTCTGTGGTCCGCAGTTTACCGATGTCCAGCTTTCGTTGTGCCTGTGCGTACCTTAACTGCGGTAAGGAAGTGATCGGAGTCAATGTTCGCACCCCTGATCACTCGTACGTCCAGAACACTCGATGCGTGCTTTCCATCGACTACCACGTGATCTATCTGATTCCTCGTCAAATGATCTGGAGATAACCATGTTGCCTTATTGTTATGGTAAAATCTTGTGCTGCTAACTACCATATTTCTTGTCGCAGAGAAATCAATCAGTCTGATGCCATTGTTCGACGTTTCGGTGTGCAGACTGAATTTTTCGATTGTAGGCTCAAATGCGGTCTCCCTGCCTATTTTAGCATTAAAATCGCCTAGTACAATTTTGATGTCAGGGCTGGGGCTACGGTCATATACATTTTCTAGGCTTTCGTAGAACTTGTCTTTGTCCTCATCGCTTTTCTCTTCTGTCGGAGCATGGGCACATATAAGTGTTATGTGGAAAAACTTAGTTTTGACTCTTATGGTGGCTATACGTTCACACACCGGGTTGAACCTTGAGACTAGGTGTCGCAGTCTCTTGCCAACCACAAATCCACAACCAAACTCGTGCTTGTCCGCATGGCCACTATAGTAGATGTCGCACGTCTTCTTGCGCGAGCACCCGTGTCCCGTCCATCGGATTTCCTGTAAAGCGGTTATGTCAGCCTTGTATTTTTCGAGGACTTCCGCCAGTTGGATGGAGGCACCTGGTCTATACAGTGTTCTAACATTCCAGGTGCATATCCTCAAATCATGGTCCTTAATTCGTTTGCGGTGGTCGTCAACATTTTGGGGGGTCCATTTTATTCCTTTCTTACTTCTTTTCATTGCAATAGTTTATACGTCGGTGGGGGGTGCAAGCCCAGCGCACCACGTCGCAGTTTTCTCCTCCTGCCAGGATTTTATTGCTTTATACAGAGTGCAACAGTGGACAAAATTCAAGAACCTGACAGAATAACATTGGTTCGATTCTACTATATGGACCTCAAAAGATTCTCAAAAAAAGTGTCATCAGTTATTGTCCAACATCAGTTATTGTACCGGGATCCCGGGAAAACATCATGAAAAATATCCTCTTTTCCCATATTTTTGCAATTTTCATGCACTGGATGCAATTCTTTTGAGTCGGTCTATTTGACACTTTTTTGCTCTGGTTTAGATCTACAACTTTGCCGAAGACAAAAAGAAAAAATTTTGAACGGTTAATGAAATATGGACTCTGTAAAAATGGTAAAAAAAATCGTGTTGGGGTGAAAATATTGGAGTATCCATAAAAAAATGTTTCGATATAATGGGGCCAAATGCTTTGGGGATTTTTTTAATTGTCGGGATATACTTAAAAAATAGCTGGGTACAAAGGTGGCATCAGACGATGACCTTAGAAATGTTGCACTATGTTATTTGTTGACCAAATAAAAAATAGCTTTTAAGTTTTGTTTGTTTCAAAACCAAATTACGTAAACTTAAAAAAACAAAAACATTTAATAAGAATGGTGTGAAAAATTAAAATAAGCCACAAAATATTAGGTTAAGCCCCAAAACTAAATGAAATTCGGCCCCAAAATGTGTTTGGGGCCTTCATTCATTTCCCTATTTGGGGGACAATTTCATAATAAAAATGCACCCCATCCAAAAAAATGAAACAGAGACCCAAAGAAACAAAATAGGACCCAAAAATTCGTATTTTGGTTTTCTACGCCGAAGCAAACACAATCGGCGTAAACCTCTGCTTTACATCTTTGCAACTTTATTAAACCTTGTAAACGCCTGAGCACCAACTCTGATAAAGAGTCTTGTGCACAATATTGATGGAATTAAAGTCATCAAAGCATTCTGATCAAACAAAAATACTTAAGATTGAAAAAGAATGTTTGTAATATTTATAATCCAAACGGGCCTCCTGTACAAATATGGTCTCATCCCAAATTTAATCAGAACCAGTGGGAAGACCAGACCACAAACAACCACATCAGAGTTAAGGAGCTGTAAACAAATGTTATTTTAATTGAATACAAATCTTTATGTGGGTAATCAGCAACAGCAGCAGATGCTCTGTGCATTGCAACAGCATAAAAGTACTTAATAGTCTCCTCACATCTACATCAATGTACTTATATACGCCACACACTCCTACAAACGATTTCTAATTCTCATATTTGTATTAGTTTTTTTTGCTGTTCAAAGTAATGTTTATTAGCCACATTCATTTGTTTATTCATTCATTCGTTTATCCGTCCATCCGACTTGTAATAGGAACATAAATAAATAAATAAACAAATCACACACAAACAAGAGTGACACTGTGTACACACATTACACCACAGCACATGTGTGGGAATTGTGCGTGTATGTATGTGTTTAACAAGGATGTTTTCACAGTAAATGTCATACTTGGATGCTCCATTAACTCGTGTCAAATGTGCTTAGATTTCAAAACCAATATTACGGCCCTCAATATGAGTCTTAAAAGCTGTCAACTGTTCGGTAATACAAATGTAAACAGCAGCGCACAAATGTACATCAATCCAAGTGTAAATACTTGTATGTACGCTAGTATGTATGTACCAAGTACACATATGTACACACTGGCATCTGATACATTTGCACATGACGTATCTGTGTTTGTTTGTGGGTACTTTTCATTGATGTACTTAGTGTATTTGCAATAAGAGCTAATGTCATCCATCCATTATCACTTTTACTTATGATGACGCTGCGGTCCGTGGTTGGATTCACAAGTTTGGTGTCCAGTATGATGAGCTGATTATACGGGACAGATGACGCCTACCGACATTCATTCAGTGAATGGTATGTGCGAATCTGTTGTAGAACGCATCGATGCTCATTCTCACCACGGCAACCAATAGACAAAATATTTTTGTTCCTCAGCGCTATTCAATTTCAATTCGTGTAATATCAATTCTACGCTTTTATGGTTTCTACACACTTCAAAATACCGTGGCTTTGGTCAGAAAATAGAGAGAAACGAATATGTACCATCTAAACCAAGCTGTATAGGAGAGGTTCAATGATAACAAACAAATATAATTTGGCAATTTTCAACGCTTTGGTTACGCAGTGTTACTATAATTTATTAAAGTATACAAGATGTAGTCAATTTGTTTAAGTTGTTATTTCTTACGAAAGATTTTAAAATCTGGCAACGCCATGCAAAGCTAACAGGTGTTTGTTAAAGCTGCCCGGGAAATATTATTAAAAACGCAGATTAATCGTGTCGACAACTTGTAAAAAGTACTTTATCGGTTCTATTTACACCACATCATCTTCGATTTTATGAAGTTACATTGGTTTGAACGTCGTAAGAACTATTATATCAACTGCAAATTTGGCTTAATTTTTGTGGTTTACTGGTGTTATTGCTGCTACCGGCTTTCTAAGTGCGACTGCTGTTGTCTCGCTCACTCCTTCAATTTTGGCATTAACTATTTTGTAAACAAAACAAACAAATCAAAATGCCTGGGAAAAAAATTGTTTGTGGTAAATGCAAAAAAGATATTGACAAAAGTGCACTCAGAAAAAAGTGAACTAAATTGAACTAGAATTGAGTAAAATGAGTCTTCATATGGCGCCAAGTAACACAGTACTCAAATTGAGTTTGCAAATTTCTTTAATATAAGTCTAAAATGCGAACTAAAATATAGTATACATTTCTTTGTTTTGAGTACAACACGACTTATTTTTGAACACATTTTGAATCAAAAGTAGTAAGTTGGTATTACAAATAAGTATGCACTAGGAGAAACATGTACTAAGTTTAGGGAAATATTTACTAAAATTGAGTAAGAGTGGCCATCAATTCGGAGTCAAGTATTACGGTTACTCAGATTGAATTCATTTCATACTTGATTTCAGTAAAGTTGTTACTACATTCAAATACATTTAGAATAAAGACAAGTAAAAGTTACTGAATCTTAGTCGACATATACTATAAGCAAGTATTATGTGTCAATAATCAAGTATGCACTTACTCATTCGTAGTTTTTTTTGATACGATTTGAGTGCAAAATTTCTAAAATAAGGAGAAATGATGTTTCACTGAGTATGCACTTCTTACATTTTACTACCGATATTCAGAAAATTTCCTAAAGTCAACCACAAATTGACTTGAAATAAGTACACGCGGCAATCATGGAAGTTTGCATCGTATTCAAAAAAAGAAAAATGTGACTTACTACAAAGCAAATTTTCTAAATTGAAGACCGCATTTTCTCCGTATTAATGCAAATTAAATACATTTAAGTACGAGACATGTTAATGCGTATTGGAATTTAGTATAGTTGAACTTAATTGAAATCACAAACGAAGTAAAAACAAGTATGCTCTCCTAGAATTAGCGAGAATTTACTTAAATGTACAACTAATCAGATCTGAAATTGAGTCAGATTGTACTCAAATTGAGTTAACTTGTAGCCAATATGAACATAAATGTCTTACACTATAAGACTGAATGTACTATATTTGAGTTTAGTGTCAACTTGGTTCAAGTTTATCTATCCTATTGTGGAATATATATGTACTATATTTAAGTTCGCCCAGACTTGCTTGTATGCTTTTTACCCTTAATTGAAGTCACAAAGAATTAAAACAAGTATGCTTTCTTGAAATTAACGAGAATATACTTAAATGTACAACCAAACGGTCGGAAAATTGGATTTATTGTACTAAAATTAAGTTTAATCATGGTTAATGTAATATTTGCATTTTCCCCAACTAGGTTTAATTTTTTTTAATAATTACGTTATATAAGCTTATAAATAATTTAAAAGAATGAAATTGCTGTCAAAATAAAAAACTTTTATTTTATTATTATTAATAAATTGTTTTTGCAATTGACTGATATTGTAGAAATGCCGTGGTCAAGTCTGATGCTAGAACACGCATGCGTACAAGTAGTTATTCATTTTAAAATACAATTATTTTACATAACTAATACATACCACTTCCAACTGCAGATATACAAATGTCAGCAAATTGTACGTCATCGCTGCAAAAAACGGCTTCGCTGCCTTCAAATTTTAGGTAAAGGAATTAAAGTTAATGTTTGGCCAACATGCTCAGAAAGTTGAGGAAGGATTGGGGTTTATAATATTAATTATATATTCGAATATTATATTATATTATTCGAATTTGTCATTAATTTGCGCAAATACACGTTTATTAGATAAAATTATTTTAAAAGAATACTACAAATCAAATTCCATTAGAAAATATAAAATAATAAGCCGCGTGGAGGTTTTTATTCAAATGAAAATCTTTAACTCAATTATTGAATTGTGTTTTTCTCTAAATCAAATTTGGCGAACGGCAAAGTTGACTTTTAAATACAAATTTTTAAGTCAAAAGAAATTTTAGAAGCAAATTGTCTACAAATTGTTCACATGAACTATTTTACGTATGGTTACATAGATTTAATATTTGACTTGATATATAATAAAGGTATTGATCTAAACAATTAGAACCTGCTCTTTAGGTTTCCCCGCGGCATAATAAACTGCGTCAAAGTCTCATCATTGTCAGTTATATTGCAAACGGTTATTTGTTTACATGAGTAAACTGCTTCAAGCATAATAGAGGAGGTCTCAAATCATACGTAGCCGTGACACAGACGAGCCTCCCCGCCACACGCTAGAAGTCTAACTATCTGACAGCAAACTGAACTATTAAAATAATTTGCAGTATTATTACGCGAAAGCCAAGAATAAAAATTATCTAGATCATGCCAATAATAAATATCTGTCTAACATTACAATATATGAACTAACGAAGATAAAATAAAATTTTTATAGTCTAAGAGGTTTGATATGAAATAACTAATAGTATTTCAATTGATATTTGATCTAAAATTGGAAAATGTTTTTTAATATTTTTTTTCGAGTACAACATATCCCATACTAAAATCAAACAGTTAAAAAAAAATATTTTGTTGTGGTGTTGTTGTTAATTTCGAATTTGGATATGAAGATTGCGTTCCTCGAAAAACATTAATAACTTAACCATTTGTTCACCAATTTTTACAAACAAATCTGCGTTTTACAAATGGCTAAATGCACTTTCTGAATAATACAACAAACATTAGGGTAATGTAATAAATTAGTGGCTAAAAACTTCTTCAAACTTTAAAAATAGTGAAGAAAATAAAAAAAGTTTAAAATTGGGGAGCAAAATCTGACAAATGTGGAAGTTATCTATAGTCAAATATATATATTTGTGTTGGAAAGGTCTCAGATTCTTTTCTTCAACCCAGTTAATAAATTCAAAATTGGTTCAGAACTAACTGAGTTATTAGCTCATAAGTGATGAAAGACCCGAAAAACCGGGTTTCGAACCATAATTCAAGATTTTGAGGGCGTTAGGAAACTTTGGTTTACAAGATTCATGATGTACCCGACTACACCATGCACTAGGTCTCTCCCCAAGTTCCTTAAATTTTCCTAATTTTTTTTAAACTTCAACTTTGACTTCAGAATAACAATTTGTAAGTCATATGAAAATGTATAACACAGTTGTCTACAAAATGTTCACATGAACTATTTTACGTATGGTTACATAGATTTAATATTTGACTTGATATATAATAAAGGCATTGATCAAAACAATTAGAACCTGCTCTTTAGGTTTCCCCGCGGCATAATAAACTGCGTCAAAGTCTCATCATTGTCAGTTATATTGCAAACAGTTATTTATTTACATGCGTAAACTGCTTCAAGCATAATAGAGGAGGTCTCAAATCATACGTAGCCGTGACACAGCCGAGTCTCCCCGCCACACGCTAGAAGTCTAACTATCTGACAGCAAACTGAACCATTAAAAAATTTGCAGTATTATTACGCGAAAGCCAAGAATTAAAACTATTTAGATCACGCCAATAATAAATATCTGTCTAACATTCCAGCATATGAATTAACGAAGATAAATCAATTTTTAATAGTCCAAGGGGGTTTGAAATGTTTAGAAAACGAAAATAAAATCTATTCAGTTTAACAAATTGTATTTCAATTGATATATGATCTAAAATTCAATAATAATTTTGAATTCATGTTGTACGTTTATTTGGAATTTGATTTGTGATTGGATTTAGAAAGAATAAATTCCGATTTGTGATTAGTAATTGGATTAAAATTTGTTATATCGAAATGAATTTAAATATTCAAATTGCACTCTTGAAATTCAAGAATAAATTCAAATTTGTAATTATAATTATATAAGTATAAGTAAACGGAAATTAATAATCAAAAGTGAATTCACAAATTAGTTGTAGTTTAAATTTGAAATTCAGCAATAACCTTCAATTAAAATTAGAATTTGTAATTTGATATTCACAAATTAATTTAAATTTTTAATTGCCTCTAAAATTGAATTCTGTAATTGTATTAAGAATGAATGAAATCATAATAGCAATATAATTCAGAATTAGTATTTAATTTAAAATTTTATATTCTGATTTCGAATTGTCATTCATTCTGCAATTTTAATTTTCAAAACTTAATTTTATATTTAAATTTATTTTTTATTTTAACTCAGATACTGAATGCATATTTCAAATTATAATTAGAAATTGCATATTTTTATTTAAATTCCAATTATAAATTGGAATTACATAATTCTAAAATTTAAAATCCTAATTTAAATGACACCTCTAAATTTTAATTTGAAATTTGCACTCCAATACCCATTTAAATTCCATTTCAATTTGGAATTCATTTAATTAATTAATTAATTTTTGAATACCAAATGCAAATTACAAATTTAAATTCAATATTCAATAACAAATTATAAACTGTTCTACACTTTTAGTTTATAATTTTTTGTAAAATACATTTGTAATTTTTGAAATTTGAATTTAAATTATTATTAGTATTAGAAATTGGAGTTTGGTATTCAGAAATTTATTCAAATTTGCAATTGACACTTGTGGAAAGAGTTCCAAATTAAAGGAACTTTTATATTTAAAAACGAATTCGAATTCAAATGACAATAATGAATTTGAATTCATTTTTCCACACTAAATTCCAATTACTAATTGCAAGTCAATTTGGATTTTACTATACAATTTGTAACATTAATTTTTGCACACACACACACTACATACGCGTAATTCTTTAAAAACAAGCGCCATACAATTTGAATTTCTTTAGTAGCATTAATTGTAAATTTGAACTCATTACATATTATTGAATTTGCAATTGGAGCTTCTAATGAAATTCAAATTGCTTGTTATTTTCGCCGGTCACACACACACAACACCAATGAACGAATACACAATTGTACTTACCCATTTTTTCCTATTGAAAACACCACGGTTGAGAACACCACCGCAAAGACTTTTTCGCCAACAATCTTCTTAAATTATTCACATCTAAAATTGATAATTAAGGTTCTTATTATCACTTACCTTTTACAAAGTCTCCGAAAAACACTTTTTCACTATTTAATTTCTTTTACAGTAACATGACACTCCAAATAAACACTTTACTCCTAAACCTCTTCAACAAAACTGATCTAAACGCAACAAATACCAGCTTGTATGCGCACAAACACTTATACACACACACACACAAATCACATAGTTCGATCGCTGTCGAATATTTGTCTCTTTTTGTTTCACAGTTGTTGAATGCTGCACATTATGGTTTCATAGAGTTTATCTCTTTCACTCACATTTTGTGTGTACTTATGAGAACACAGAGCTGTATTTCTGGGAATGAACTTAATTTGAGTACACAGTGAACTAAAATTAATTACAAATGTATTCAACTTTAGTTTGACGCTTCTCATATTTACAACTATATCCCTCAACTTGAATACCCTTTTTGACAACAAATTTGGCACATAGCTAAAGACTTTTTTACTTCAAATAAGTATTTTGTTACAATTGTTTATTCAAAATGAACTCAAGTTTAGTTTAATGTCTTACTTTTAAGTAAATGTTTACCTAATTTGAGTACGCATGCTTACTATATTTGATTATTTTTCGAACTACCATTGGGTAATATTCTCTTTTAATATAAGTTGAGCATACTACAATTAAGTTTTTCGTCCCCAAATTCTAGTTTATTTTGAATAACAATTTCTGTTACAAATGTATTATTTTTACGTAGTTTGCTTGTCCATTTTAAGTCTACAATATCCTATATCTTATTATTTGCAACCTAAAATTGAGAAAATCGTACTCAATTTAAGTACGATATTCCTGAAGATAATCTTCCTTTATTTTAGTACACCGTAACTCAAAATTACTACATCTATACTTGAAACGATCATACATGTGTACTCTGTTCTACAACTTCTTTGAACTTGATTTTAATATCTGGAGTAAATTGAAGTACAATGCGAACTAAACTTACATTCTGCCATACAATTTTGTTTTCAACACTTTGCAAACTTAAATATTTACATGCCATACTTCAAACGAATAATATTTTCCTTAAGGCGAGTAAAATTTTACTCATATTGAAGAATACAATTTGAGTAAAATTTCGTACTTGTATGAAGTATGCACATTTTCAACGCATACTCAAATCCAGTACAACATATTCGAATTGAGTATAATTCATTCATTTTAAGTACAAATTTACTAGTTTTGAGTAAATTTTGCAAACTCAAATCTAGTATGTTTTGTACTCAAATTTAGTACGGACTTTTTTCTGAGTGTGGAAGTGTCCAATGCGATGAATGTATGGAGTGGTTCCATTTACCCTGTGCTGGGGTAACTGAGGCGTTTTGTGCGCTGAAATCTAAAAACGATGGTATTTCATATAAGTGCGAAAGTTGCAAAAATGGCTCCACTAGTAACAGTTCGTTGAGAAATGAAATAAACACCCTAAACAAAAAGATTGACGAACTTTTTGAAGGACTTTCTCAGCGAAACAACTCAATTGATGCTAAGCTTGAGTCTGTTGTATGTAGCCTTAAGTCTGAATTCCTAGCTAGATTTGAGAAAATTGCAGAGGAAATTAACAGATGCAAACAGGAAACAACGGGTCAGGTTTCGGGTCTGGAGAAGACGGTTAGAAGGCTTGAAGCAGATAATAATACCCTGCACCATAGACTTAACCGTACTGACGTAGTTATAAATGGCCTCCCCAACAAAATTGATTGCCTTGAAAACATTATAGTTAAGTTGTGCTCCCACTATGGGATTGCTATTAATGCTTCGGATGTTCAACATGTTTGCTATATGAACAAGAACAAATCCGTTTTGGTGAAATTCTGTCACGTTAAAATTCGAGATCGTCTTATGGGAGAATACCACAAAACTAGATCTCTTAAACTAAGTGACATCGACGACAAAGATATTCATTCAAGAGTCTATTTGAATGATCATTTTTCGCCGCATTCCGCTAGGATGAATTTCATATGTAAGCAGCTTCTAAGTAAGAAAAAGATAAAGAAATACAAAATCTATAACGCAGATAAACCCAAAGTCTTAATTTTCAACACGGACGGATCTGACGTGTTTTTGAGCTACGAAGAGTGCGAGAAGTTGCTGTAATAGTATTTTACTTATTGTTATTGCATCTATTTATATACAAATTTTGTTGTTGTTTTTTACGATTGATTACTATATTTTCCTTTTTTTTAATGGTTAAATATTTTTATTTCCCTCGGCTTTTAGTTAAATGAAATGATTTATAAAAAGTTATATTTTCAAACATTTTTTAATAATTCTTCTTTCAAAATTATGGCTCCCCCGCCTTTCCTTTTTTTGATTTTTTTGTTTATGAATGACTCATAACAACAATCTTGGTCAAATTGTTAGTGACAATATAGTTTTGAAAAACTGTTTCAAAGACCGTGAATGCTTATTTAAAATTGGTCACATGAACTGTCAAAGTATATGTCCATCTAATGGGACTAAATTAGATGAAATTCGAAAAATTCTCGAAGGTAATTACCTAGATATGTTTGGAGTTTCCGAGACTTGGTTGAAGCCTTATGTAACTAGCAAAGCCATTTCTATTTCAGGTTTTGCAGTTATAAGAAATGATCGTGTTGGGACTCGCGGTGGAGGTGTTTCTCTTTATATAACTGATAGAGTTAAGCCCAAAGTAGTTTTTAAAGCGGAGAGATATGGTGTGTGTGAGTCTATTTTTGCGGAAATTAAGGTTGAAAATCGGAAAGTATTAGTCTGTGTAGTTTACTTACCTAAGGGCGATATAGAAGTCTTTGAAGAGATGCATCAAAGTCTTTTTTTGAGATATGATAGCATCATTGTTCTTGGAGACTTCAACAATAATCTTTTTGATATCTCAAAAGCTAATAATGTAAGGAATGTTTGTAATCGTCTTGGACTTACTATTAAACACAATAGCATACCCACTCATTTTGACTTAGTACATCAGTCATCATCTTTAATAGATTTTTGTTTGATTGGTGGAGATTTTGGTATAAAGGTGTTGGGCCAATTTCAATGTCCATCTATTTCGCGACATGCATTCTTATATTATGGGTTTGACATTAATTTAAATAGGGAGAACGTTTTTGTTGAATTCAAGGATTTTAACAATATTGATTGGGATGGACCTTATTTTATGTGTAATTCTTTTAATTTCGAAGCCATCTATGCGACAAATGATGTCAACTACCAGGTTGAAATTTTAAATACTTTTTTAAATGAGGCTTTTTCTTGTGTTCCTACTTTACGACGCCAAAAGCGAGAAATGGGAATAAATTGGATGAATTCAAGGGAAATTATACTATCGAAGTCATTAAGAGACCTTGCGTATCAGGCTTATCTTCAAAACCTCACTAATTTCCATTGGCGTATCTTTTGTAAATACCGTAACAAAGCGAAAACTGTCATTAGGAAGGCAAAAAGAAAAAACTGTTTTAAATCTTTTGAGAATAGAAATAACGCGGAGATATGGCAGGCATTAGGTGGTGTTGGTTTTTTGGATCAAGATGATACCATTATGGACTATGATGCGAATGAGGTAAATGATTTTTTCGTGGATGTTTCAAGCGTCAATGCAAGACTTTCTAATTTTGATTTTAGTTACCAGGAAGATGACTCATGTTTCTCTTTGGGTAATGTCATTGAGTTTGAAATCATTGAAACTTTTAATTTAATAAAGTCAGAATCGGTTGGCGTTGACGGTTTTCCATTAAAATTAATTAAGCTGTTGCTTCCCGTGATTAGTATGCATGTTTTGCACGTGTTTAACACGATCATCACAACATCCTCCTTTCCAACTTCTTGGAAAGTGTCAAGAGTTGTCCCAATTCCCAAAGGTAGGAGTGCTTCGAGATTGGAAGATTTAAGACCGATAAGTATTTTGCCGGTTTTGTCCAAAGCTTTTGAACTTTTACTTAAATCCAAGATGGTACAATATTTAAATGAAGAAAACTTAATAAACAACAGTCAATATGCTTTTCGGAAGGGTTATAGTACTTCCTCTTTATTGGTGGAAATGACTGATAATATTAGGCGTAATACAAATAATGGAATGGTTACATTATTAATTTCCTTGGATTTATCTAGAGCATTTGATTGCATAGATCATTTTTCGCTTATTGTTAAGCTTCGAGACGAGTTCAAATTTTCTATAACTGCCTGTAAACTCATTTTGTCTTACTTAAGTGACCGTAGTCAATTTGTAGATATTAAAGGAAGAAACTCTGAAATCCGTAGTGTTACTTCTGGTGTGCCTCAGGGCTCAGTTATTGGTCCACTTTTATTTGTCCTATATTTAAATAAAATTTCTGAAGTTGTATCAGTTCCTGGCAAATGTATCCCTTATATTTATGCAGATGACGTTCAATTACTACTAAGTGGTGATCGAGATTTTTTGGACGTTTTGGAAGCTGAGGCTAATTTTTGTTTAGCCAATGTTTCTTCTTGGATGCTACATAATAAATTCAAAATTAATTTGGCTAAGTCTAAATGTATGTTTTTTGGCCGTTGCTCAAGTTTAAATTTACAAGTTAATATTAACGGATCGAGTTTGCAGTTTGTAAATCATATGCGTTGCCTAGGTATTGTCATAGATGACGGATTAGATTTTGGAATGCATATCGATTCGTTGTATAATAAAATAACTTTTACCTTGCGAAAACTTTATAATGTTAATTACTTTTTGCCAATTCATATCAGACGCAATGTCGCCTACGCCCTCTTAATGTCTCGAATTTGTTACTGTTTGGAGGTTATAACTGGAGTCAACTCACACAACTTCGTTAAATTACAAAAACTATTTAATATGATTGCACGCTTTGTTTTCTGTGTACGAGTGCGGGAGCATGTATCTCCTTATGTAACGCAATTCTTAGGATGGAGTTTCCGTAATTTTGTGCGGTTACGGTTACTGTTTTTCTTTTACAAACTTATCTCAACCTCGACAAGAAACGCTCAAATTTTAATACCACGCATATATAACTCAGTTTTTGAGAGATCTTTTTTAATTAGAGTTGCTAGAATTTGGAATGAATAACCATGCAATCTGAAAGTGTTTGGAGACAGTTTTAATGTGTACAAGAGAAAGTTATTACTATTTATTGCAGAAGATTGATTGATTGATTACTTTTACCTACATAATTTGCGATAATATCGTACAGTTTACTGCTCAAAATTTTATGTTTTGGGAACCCTTGACTTTTTTCTTCTCTTTTATATTTTTCTAATTATATTGTTGCTAACAATGACCTATTAATATACCTTTCTGGCTGGGGGGCCAACAATTTAACAATTTTGCAATTCTTTATTAATCAACATAAAATTTTTATTTTTATATTTTGATATTTTAAAATATTTTATTTTGTTGTTTTTTATATTAAATTTAAAATTAAATTAAATTTATGTAAATTAAATTTATGTAAATACACCTGAATATTGTAATGATCTTTGTAATATTATAAATTGGCCAACAATTGGCTTTATATTGCAATAAACGAAATTGAAATTGAAATTGAAATAACACCTAAAATAGGTATGCTGGAATATATTTGTTTACGGCCCCTATTTCTTACATTTGTTGTTACACCACCAATAAGTATGAGTCAAGTTAATTAAATATCCTGTAACAATAGTACCCATACCGCACTGCCTACTGTCGACTCAACAACGAGAATCTCACTTAAATTTTAATTGGGAACCGGCGATAAGTTTTACAAAAAAAAAAAAAAAAACTGCAGTAGAATAGTAACAAACGGTAAAAGTAAAGCTGACTTATTTTCTCGGAATTTTTCAAAATGTAATGTAACACAGTGCAGCACTAACATCTGAAACCAATTGAGAGCCCCAAAATCTGAAAGCTTATGATAGTAGAAGAATTATTAGCTAAGATTTTTTTAAAATTTGTTTTTGAACATTTACTGACACACCTCGCCTGAATTTAAAGTTTGTTTCAAAAATGAAGAAAACTTAAAGAACAAAAATATTTCATGTGTAGATAACTTAATTAAATTTTGGCCCCAAAATATGTTTGGGGCCTTCTTTCATTTCCCTATTTGGGGCACAATATCAAATGAAATGCACCCTATCCAAAAAAATTAAACAGAACCCCAAAAAGCGAAAATAGGCCTCAAAATTTGGTGCTGTTGTTTTCTATACAATTTTTTGGGGCTCATTTTCCGGGGGCCCATATTCACTACGCCAAAAACCTGTTTGGGTTTATTTCTTTGTATTTCATTACGAAATAAATCCCCATTGTAAAAAAGCATAATCCCACACCTTTAAAGAAACATTTAAAATTAAAAACAAAAATCAGTTTGTGTTTTACTTTATTGCAAAATAATATACATATAGGTTTTATAGCATATAACGAATTAAAAAATTGCAACAACAAAACTGTGATGGATCAGAGGACACCAAATAGTTTTCGCTACACAATTCATTTTTACTTTTAATAAGCGTGCATCATTACCCCAATGAGATTGGAAAAGAAGAAATTAGTGGACAGACATGTATAAAACCCTAATTGATACCAACAATACATCGTTGTTGCTTTTGCCTACCCGACCTTGATTATGAAGATGTCCCTTTGAAGAATCAGATTTACCTTCCATGATCCCTTTATTACACCACTATTTACTTTCCTTTACTACAAATAAAACATTTAACAATTTAATCAAAATTCATAATTATTACTTTAATTAAAAAATTTTACATTTGGTGAAAAACTTAACATATTTAACCTAAGTAAACGATTTTCAAAATGGTGTTTATACATTATTTCATTAAAAAAAAATATATAAACTTCACAAAAAGATTTAGTTAACTTTAGAAAATTGGTTTTTCATACCGTTGGATGCGTCTTTAAAAACTCTTTCCTATGATACTAATATTGCGCATATAGTCTTTAGTTTAATATCAAAAATCTTTAAAAAACTCAAAAAAATACCATTTTTAAAAACGGTCCAGCTCACTGGATCTTAATCCTAGGCTCGACATTTTTGGAATTCATCATAAAACAACCCAAGGTACATTTTGGGGGGTGGACCGAAGATACTTTTTTTTGGTGAGTCGGTCTAATGTATAGTAATTCTTTAAGTGAGAACTCTAGCGCAGTTTGCTCAATTTTTTTGTTTAAATTTTTCGTAATTAGCAGGGGTTTTTTATGCAAGTAAATTTTGGGAAAATCCTTCGGAAAAGTCGGGAAACTTATGTGCAATTTTTATAAAATGCCAAAATTCCGGAAAACGCAAAAAATTGATTTTTTTTATCGACAAAATTTTGCAGTTTTCGTATGATTTGATGATTTTGAACGATGCACAGTGGTTCCTTTTTGGTTTTTTTTTTGGAATTAATTCTGTAACTTTTGAACGGATAAAGCTATCTTGATGAAATTTAAAATAGTTAAAGCTGAGGTGTTTTCGAGATGAATTGGTGTGGGGGCCACTGCGTGGCCCTCCAAAGTTGGTCACCTCGGGTGTTTCAAAATTTCAAATGCTTGAGGAATGTGCATTTATGAACCGATTTAAAAGATTTTTTGCATTTAGATAGTGCTTCGAAAAACCTTCAAAAAACATGCTTACATGCACAAGTTATCTCATTTAGGTCAAGAGATATTTGAGAAAATAAAAAAAATTGTGTCATTTTTGGACGAGGTAGATTTAGTATTTTTAAGGGTGTGAGCTCAGTTTTTCCTTGATTTTAAAGATATTTATATCGTTAGTTAGCTTATAAAATTCTGAATGAAATTGCTGAAAAAATAATTCAAATATTTTGTTCCAATCAAAAGTTATAAGCATCGCAAGTAAAAGTTTCCAAAAAAAGGCATATTTACATTTACTGTTTTTTTTGCAAAAAGGCGACTACATTCTTTCGTTTTTAAAAAAATATTTCTGCCGGGAAGTGGCAATTTATTTTTTATTCCTCATAGAAATGTTGATGCAGATGCATTTAATGCTAAATTTGAACCAGTTCAGCAAAATGGTTCCCCGGCAAGGAAAGCCAAAAATACTCCATTTTTGAAAAAAAAAATATTGTTATTTGTTATTGACAACATATTGTTATTTGTTATTTTAAGGACAATTTTATGTACATTATTTCAAAATTTCGTTAAGATATTTCAGTCCTTATGGACTTTACGCTATTTTTCATATAAGATATTATTTCTCCAAAAAATACGTTTTGACCAAATTTTATATTTGACTCAGAATTATGTCCAAAATAAAATGTGCTTTTAATTAATTTTTGTAAATTATTAAACTTTATGTAATTCCCTTTCCATTGGGGGATGGGACTTTGCCCAGAGGTGGAAAGTTACTGATTGTTACTCACTTGGGAGTGACCAGAATCGATTCCTTTGTGGCACTGTCCAAGCAGCTAACTACTTCCGGTCTTAGACCAAGTATTCCCCGGGCAATGACTTCAAAGCAACCGCTTAGAAGTTAGCTAAAGTTAGAAGGCATTACAACCATGTATCCTGAATGGTCAAAGAGACGTCTCAGGAAAGTAGGCTTAAACCGCTGAAGCATGGTTGCATCGTGGGATTGGACGCGCAGATAGCAGCCCTATTACCAATCTAGGAGACGAGGGTTAGCAACCCACATCTTCCGAAATCTAAATTGCTAACGAATCGTTAAAAAATCAGCCTCTAAATAAAAAACCGAAACACTCGTTGACGACCTTTGCATATCGAACTAGGACTATGATTGGATACTGGAATGTAAGAACGCTCAGAGACGGCGATAACATCGCCACCGGTTTGAACGCCAGGTATTTGCAAGCAGAACGTGAAATGTTACGGTACGGCCTTGCTATCCTCGGTTTAAGTGAAATTCGATGGACTGGCTCTGGTGAGTATTCGTCTCCAAGCTCACAGTCGGTCATGCTATATTCTGGAAAGGAAACAGGAAGCAATCACCAATCAGGCGTTGGAATAATGTTGTCAACAAATGCGCGTAAGAGCCTCATAAATTGGAAGCCTGTATCGGACCGACTTATGCTTGCCCGTTTTGGATCTAAGGTTAGAAATATCTCTCTAATACAGTGCTATGCCCCAACCGAAGCTGCCACAGACGATTTGAAAAACGCGTTATACAGTCAGCTGAATGCAACGTATGACGATATTCCACGAGGTGATATCGTCATAGTCATGGGAGACCTGAACGCCAAGGTCGGTTCTGACAATGAATCCCTGAAGCATGTAATGGGCAAGCATGGGCTTGGTACACGGAATGACAACGGGGAACGGTTTATTGACTTTTGCAATGCTAGAAAGTTAGTTATCGGTGGCACTCTCTTTACCCATAAAGATTGTCACAAGGTAACGTGGCTGTCTCCCGACAGGCATAAGACCGCGAACCAAATTGACCACTGCGCCATCAGCCACCGTTTTAAAAAATGCCTGCTTGATGTACGTAGTAAACGAGGTGCGGATATTGGCCAATCTCGAGACCACTACCTAGTAGTAGCCAAAATACGTTTATGTATCACAGCCATACAAAACAACAGACAGAACCTCCGACCCAGGAAATACGATGTTGGTAGATTAAGGAATATGAACGTCCGAAACAACTTTACCTCCCAACTCCGACAGGCGATGAATACCACCGGAAATGTACTCCCTGCTTCCATTGATTCGAAATGGTACCATCTTAAAAACATAATACGGTCATGTGCAGATAAGTCAATCGGACCAACCCCCAAAGGAAGAGAAGATTGGATGTCTGAGGCTACTTGGAGTTTAATTGCAGAACGCAAAGAGCTGAAAGATAAATTCAATGCTTCCAAGAACCCCGAAGAGAAGAATTTACTAGAAAATAAGTATAACGAAAGCCATAAAACGGTACAGCGTGCAGTGCGTAGGGACAAACGAAGAAGTATAGATTGTCTCGCTGAGCAGGCTGAAAATGCCGCAAATTCTGGCGACACTCGCACAGTTTTCCATGTCACCAAAAAACTCGCGGAACGCAAATTGCACATTGAACATCCTATCCGAGATCTGACTGGAAATCTTCTCAGCACCGACCAGGAACAACTGCAAAGGTGGAAAGAACATTTTTCCATAGTCTTAAATAACATAATAGACCCTGCAGCTGAACTACCTATACCTGCAAGTTCAATAAATACCACAAACTACAGGATTGGAACCTCACCACCTAGTTTATCCGAAATTATAGCAGCGATAAAACAACTTCCGAACGGTAAAGCCGCCGGCACAGATGGTATCCCTGCTGAATTATATAAGTGTGACCCAACACTCACTGCAGAGCTATTACACCCACTCATTACTGAGTCATGGGAAACTGAGTCCTTCCCTGAAGAATGGAAAAATGCGATAATTGTCAAAATTGCAAAAAAGGAGACTTGAAAAATTGTAACAACTGGCGTGGAATTTGTGTTCTCCCAACGATAGCAAAGCTAATGGCAAAAATAATTCTAAACCGAATTAAAGAACACCTAGATCATAGTATTAGCTCCTGTCAAGCAGGTTTTCGCAGTGGATATTCCTGTGCAGACCACATCAATACGCTGCGCATTATTGTAGAACAATGTTTGGAATTCAATTCCAATCTTCATCTTCTCTTTGTGGACTTTGAAAAAGCGTTTGACAGCATCAACCGTGAATATATTTGGTTAGCCTTGCGAAGAAGATATATACCTGAAAAATTAATATCTCTGATCAAGGAAAGTTATAACCAGGCCAGATGCTTCGTTCTCCATAAAGGAAAGCTCTCAGACCCATTCCATGTTCAAAGTGGAGTGCGTCAGGGATGCATATTGTCACCTCTATTATTCCTAGTAGTTATGGAATATGTTCTTAGTTCCATCGAGAACCGAAGCCAAGGAATACAATGGCAAATCAACGGCAAATACCTAAATTACCTGGCTTACGCAGACGATATTTGCTTGATTTCTCATAGGCTGTGTGATCTAAAACGGACAACATTAGATCTCCAGGAAAAGCTGCAACATACGGGTCTTAAAATAAACACCAGCAAAACAAAGACTCTTAGCATAGGAACCGAAACAACAGCTCCATTAAGGGTAGGTGATGAAACCTACAAATATGCTCCAAACTTTTGCTACCTGGGGTGTGAGATTGATGCTGAAGGAGGTTCCGATTTAGATGTAGAGGGCAGGATAAACAAGGCAAGATCGTCGTTCGGTATGCTAGCTCCAATATGGCAAAATAACAAAATTAGCCTCCATACAAAACTGCGAATTTTCGAAGCATGTGTGAAGTCTGTACTGCTATATGGATGTACAACTTGGAAAGTTACCAGTAGTATTACCAATCGGCTTCAAACTTTTGTCAATCGCTGCCTTAGACGAATACTTCGTATTTTCTGGCCGCGTACCATTTCAAATGCAGAATTGTTGTCGCGATCACGGCAAATACCACTGGCAACGGAAATTCGTAAGCGTAAGTGGCAGTGGATTGGACATACTCTTCGCCGAAATGATGACAACGTGGCTAAGCAGGCACTTAAATGGAATCCCTTCCATCAGGCAGGTCGTCGGCGTGGAAGACCACGTATAACATGGCGACGCTCCACCGAAAGCGAAATGAGTAACCTCGGCGTATCCTGGAACCAATTAAGATCGATTGCACAAAACCGTGTCCGATGGCGGACGGCTGTAATTGACGTCCTATGCTCCAATGGGAGTTAGAGGAACACATATATATATTTCCATTGATATGCAATACTTATATGTCAAGAGTTTAATTATTCTTTATAATTATAATCAAACTTCACTACCTCCGTAATAAAGGTATATATCGTGAAACACACATATATATGGGGGCTATATCTAAATCTGAACCGATGTGCTTAGTTTTGTTACCACATCATAATAGTGTAAAAAAAACTAAGATGTGGAAAGTTTTGTTAACACCAGAACAAAAATGTGGTTTTTGGCTACAATAATGTATAAAATGTTATGCTGATTTGTATGGGAGGTACCAGAAGGGGTGGGCCAAGCGGACCCATTATTTCAGTATATACTGCACGCCGTAAAATAATAATACCATCCAAGCTTCGTAGAGCCCTCCATCAGGAAGTTAGTGACAATATAGTGGTTTTAGTGAAATAGGTAATTTTGTATGGGAGGTACTTGAGGGGGCGTGGCTATTTCGCCCATTTTCCAACCAACATCGCGACTAGTGAATTGTATGCCACTGGTAAATTTCTATTGAAATTCATTAAGAACTACTCCATTTATCGTTGTAACCATTTACCCAGCCGGCCAGACGGACATAGCTTTATTGGGTTAAGAAGCCCCGAAACTTATTTTTTCTGAAGGAATCTAGGGTCTCAGTTATATACACTAGACCGGGTCGGTCCCCATACAAATTTTTTTTTTCTCCAAAGTCGAGGGCAAATATTTAAGATCACTTCGAGACAACTTAAAAAAAAAATTTTTTTCCTCCCCCACCCCCCGGAAAAACAGCCAAAATCGTTTTTTTATCACTGCTTTTTTGTTTGTGGTTCAATCGTAACATTCAAGACATCGGTGTATAGGTCTCGACGAGTACTACATTTGTCCTATAGATGTCGCTGACATACGACAACATCTTGTAATCATGGCCTCATTTAGAGCAATTTCTACCACTAAAATTTAAAAATATTTTTTCCAATAATTAAAGCCCTTTAAAAACCAAGAACATTTTGCTTTGGAAGTATACAGTTTTATTCAAAAACAAAAAAGTTACGTATGAAAATATGTATTTACAGCATCAACACTAATATTTTTTCCTGTTGTTTGCATTATTATAGCAAATTATTGCATACTTTTTAGCGCTGACGGAAATTTTTTATAAAAATGATTCCATACTCAAATTGTTGCATAAGTCTTAACGACATCGAAAAAAAATTTAAATATTTCCTTGAGATAATTCATTTTTTATCTAGTTACCGACGAAATATGATTTGTATTACAAATAAAATCCCAAAAAGAGCACAGATATGTATGTAATTACAAATATTATCAAGTTCCGTTCACTACTTTCAAGTTTTGCAAAAATTTTCCATTGTGATTAGTCTTTCCAAGCGCTGATTCACTTACATTTCGCACAAATGTTGAGTGTTGCATATTGCATGGGAAGATTACAAGTGCAAAATTATGTCTATATTTTATTATTAATACTTTCATTGTGGATAAGGTATCTTTATAATTTCGTTTCTTGAATATTGGTGACAATGAATACCTTCATCCGCATGTTTGAAAACCCTGTTTGCGCTAAAAAGTATGCAATAACTTGTATTTCATTTTTTTCGATATCGCTAAGAAGTATGCAATAATTTTCTGTAATAATGCAAGCAACAGGAAAAAATATTAGTGTTGATGCTGTAAATACATATTTTCATACGTAACTTTTTTGTTTTTGAATAAAACTGTATACTTCCAAAGCAAAATGTTCTTGGTTTTTAAAGGGCTTTAATTATAGGAAAAAATATTTTTAAATTTTAGTGGTAGAAATTGCTCTAAATGAGGCCATGATTACAAGATGTTGTCGTATGTCAGCGACATCTATTGGACAAATGTAGTACTCGTCGAGACCTATACACCGATGTCTTGAATGTTACGATTGAACCACAAACAAAAAAGCAGTGATAAAAAAACGATTTTGGGTTTTTCCGGGGGGTGGGGGAGGAAAAAAAATTTTTTTTTGAAGTTGTCTCGAGGTGATCTTTAATATTTGCCCTCGACTTTGGAAATTTGTTTTCGTGACCCGGTCTAATATACACTGATGGGCTTAACTTCTTCCCGTATAAAATTATATATTCTCTCTTCGATGTTACTGAGATAATACAAATTTTGTTCAAAAGTTGTTAAAAATGGTATAATAACACACAAAAGCAGCAAAAACATGAATATTGCATTAAAAATCAAATATATAACTTTAAAAATAATTTCGGATAAATTTTGGTTGGTTAAATAATTTGACGATATAAATAATAATTAGATAAAAAATATATATTGATATCCTAAGAAATATTTATCAATTTGATAATTTTTTTAGAAAACGAGTTTACGTGCTGTCGACATTGGCAATGCCAGCGCCAAATCGTTCGATGCAAGATACATTCAAACTCGAATTTTAACGTGAGCAAGACTATAATCGAGATGATCTGACCGAAAGAGTTCGAACAAATGTGCCGCTGTTAAACGCTGAGCACAAGAACTTGTACGTGGCCAACTACGTGTTGATGTTTCGACTGAATTGATATCGTTCCCTGCTAATTTTAGGTTCACATCGTCGAATGGGAACTCATCACCCAAGGGTTTCCACGGCATTGCAAAAAATTATAAAAATCTCGATTGGATTAATGATTGGGCAATACTAGCAGCAAAGAATAGAGACGTCGATAGCAACAATGCTATCGAATTTTTCTACTCGCTTGACGTGCCGCATAATTTACAGATAAAGGTGCGGAATCTGAATCAACCGAAATTGTGCAATTGTGATATACAATGTGATTTAACCGACGATCCTCAAGAGCAAATTCAAAGAAGGGGAAGTCCTTCCCCCTTCGGTTGTATTTGGCAATGACAATCAATAAATCGCTAGTCCTATCGTTGGAAGTATGTGGGATTAAACTCTAATTTTCCTGTTTTTCACGCGGTCAGCTGTACGTTGCCTTTCGCCGGGTCCTCTAGTTCAATATATAAAAAAAAATTAGCAACCATTTCCATTAGAATCAGCTTTTGCGGTTATTTTGTATTTGTCGTTTGAAGCAATTTGAATAAGCAATGCCGGCTTGGTTTTGAGGTAATTGTAGAAATCGACGCATTTGTACTTCAGATTACATTTGACGGTCAGAAACGCCATCAATGTTTGCACATCTAATCGGGTTTTGTCTGACGTCCAAGTTTTGTTCACTGCAGAGAGGATTCGTTCCACTGATGTTCATGGCAAACATAAAATATATTCAACTGTCGTGGCCATTTCTTTGAATTCGCAATCAGCGTTATTGAGATGAATAAATATCTCCACCCACCGATCCACAACATTGCCTTCTCTCCATTGCATAATTTTGTCGCTCATACAATAGTTTTTGATTTATCGAATTGGTTCGCCGTTTTTATTTCTATTATGTATTTTGAGGGAGAAAAGCAGAACGCGGTTGTTGATGTCGAAAAACAGTATAATACTGCGAAAAACAGTACAGTTACGAGAGATAGTTATGCATTATTTGATTTCTCTCTTCTTTCTAGAGGTAGCACAGGGGTTTTACATGCCCCAAAGCTTTTTCGTCGCCAGTTGGTGGATTTTTCTATCTTCTGGCACTAACTTTACTTGTGGTATTCTTGAATCACTCTCAATGGGGTTTTTCTTTTTTTTCAGCTTCTTCAATACCTTACAGTGGGGCCGATTTAAATTAATTGCGATTATTTTCGGTTGTACAAGAATTTTGTTTTTGCTTCTTTCAGCTCACGTTGTTTTCACTCTTTAATATTCCTCCAAAGGTTATCTAGCTTGTTAAGCAAAAAGACAACCAACAAACAGCTGCGATGAGAGTAATGTGATCGTAAACTTTGACATTACCTTGACTTGGCCGGAGATTGGAGAAAGGTGCCAAATCCATATAAAAAAAACTATCTTTTATGATTATAAATAAATGATAAAGGATTTATATTACCCAGTGTGGAGTTCGCACCCAGTAAAATAAATGGTAAAATTATGCCAATATACCGTATATGACAAACTGCTTTTTTTTTCAAAAACAAAAAAAAACTGTAATAGAGTTCAACAGAATTTTTATGGTATTATATGTTACCATTAAACAAATGTGTTAGCGCAAGCGGCTTTTAGCAAGACTGGTATTGGCCAAATGCGTTATTTTATGCGTGAAATTAATATAGAAGCGCAATTATCATAAATAAATAAATATGACGTGGAGGGGAAAATTTGACTTTTCATTACCAGCCAATATAATGTGGCCGAATATGAGTATAAACGTCAATAGAAAAATATGGAATGTACGCAAGCGCATTTACAGTTTTAAGTATACACCTGCATTGAGTCATCAACTATGTGACGACAGTAAGGGCAATAATAACTGTGTAAACCTCTAGAAATGCAACTTGCCCGTATTTGAAGATGGCATCCATCGCATATTTTGAGATGTTTGCATGGTATAAGTACAATATTTGGCTTTTTGTCCCCTCAAACTACACATTCGTTGTTGGAAGTCGCTCTATTAGGTTCCTCATTTGACAACTTATCATCGGAAGATTCTTCTTTAAATACGTCAAGTTTTGTGACCATATTATCAAATATTTTTTTTTGTAGACCATACACGAAAGAAATGTATCCAGTTATATTTCGTTGGCCCAACAAAAGAGTAGCTTCTTCGATTCAATTATTTTTGTCGACACTGCTTTATCTTCTTCGAAAGTGATCCCCCAATTTCGCATAACATAGCAAAATGTCTACTTTTAAAAAACTCTTCCTCTCGAAGAGGTTTCCACAAATCGTCATAGTACATACTCCATTATACGCCTCGACAGGATGTCGTTCTAGTCTTCTGATTATTATTTTTTACGGAAAGGATATACAAAAATAAAAAAATTAAATTATGTATCCACTGGTTTTCAAAATATTTTAGGAATGGTAAAAATAAGCTTTCGCCATTCATCAAAAAAATTTTAGATTTTATTTCCTTTAAACCGCTTTGTATTGAATGTGGAGGCAGTAACGGTAGTACCAATATTTTGTGGTATAGCATTTTAGAATCTAGTATATATTGCAACAATATTTTTCGCTTTCACATATTTCGTCTAATTGCCTGGCAAAAATGAAACCTAAAAATATATATATAAGAAATCCATTCATAGCTGGATAAAGCGACACAAACATATAATTTTCCTTAAAATTTTTTTTTTATACCATCACCCTTAGGGATGAGGGTATATATCATTTGATACGAAAAAAGTGTAACGCATTAAAGGAGACGAGTTAGACCCCAAGTATCTTAAGACCAAATTCGTTTCAGAACTTTTTAAGAAGAATCATCTATGTCCGTCTGTCTGGCAGGCTGGCTGGCTGGATGGCTGGTCAGCAGGATAACTCGAGTAAACCTTAACGGATCGGTATGAAAATTTGCCAGTATCAATATTTTCAAAACGAACTTATGGGATTGTAAATGGGCTGAATAGCCCCACCCCTTCTGGTACCTCCCATACAAAATTACCTATTTTTGGAAAATTAATATTTCTTCCATAACTTCCAAACGGACAACCGAAAGATGTTTGAATTTGGTCAGTTTATTTATCTTGCAAAAGTAGACAAACCCTAAGAAAACCGAAACCTTTGCCCCACCCATTCTGGTACCTCCCATACAAATGACGAATTTACCCTTATAGTTTTACATACATATCTTTTTTGCAAGTAAACTGAGATCAATCAAATTTTGCGTATGATGTTTGCTTATAAATATTAGACTCAGGTATGAATATAGACTATATCGGTTCACGCCTTCTGGTACCTCCTATACAAAATTACCTATTTTTGGAAATTATATATTTCTCCAATAACTTCAAAACAGTCACTTGAGGGGTTATGAACATTGGTCGATAAATTAATGTTGTGATAGGAGGCGAAACCTCAGAGAGCCTAACTATTTGACACACCCCTTCTGGTACCTCCCATACAAATGACCGAATTGACCCTTATAGTTTTACATATACAGTTCACGCCTTCTGGTGCCTCCCATACAAAATTAATTTTTTTTGAAAAATTAATATTTCTCACATAAATTCCAAACCGGCACCTATACCCCCTACACAAATAAGTAAAGTTTTGGACGATTTTGCACCACAAGCAGGGGAAAAAATATACATAAGTAATTTTATTTTAATTACAAATCTATTCATTTCAATAACTCAAGACTTCAACAATATCTTATATTGAGTGATGGTATTTATCAGTCAGTTTACCTGACTGAAATTTCTGTACTGGTTTCTTAATCGATTGATTGTTTTTATATTACGAAATTTTGGATGAATGCAAAGCGGGTTTAACCAACAAAAATATTTTCAACGCCAAGAATTTTATTTAAACACTTAACAATTTTGATGTTGAAAATTTTTAAAACATGTTGTTTATTTTTTTAAAACATTTTTTAACTTTAAAAAATTTAGAATTAATGTATCAGATTAATATGTTTTCATATTTAATTCATGTTTAAATTAATATTTTGTTTTATTTTACAATTTTCGAAAAGCCGAACGAAACCGGTTAACTCGGTTTTTGACGAAAACAGGAATTCAAAAACCGGATTCTTGGAAAAAGGTATTTTTCGAATAAACCGGAAACCAGCTTATTGAAAATTCAAGTATTTGAACACTATTATTATAAATAATGGCATGACTTTACCTGTCTAAGTATTCAATAGAAGTAATTAATAGCTGCTTAAAACAGCCTTGTGGAACAATTTTAAATGTTGCATCCATTAAATATGACCTTTTCTCCGGTGAAATATTTTCCTTCGCTAAAGTAATTGTTTTTAATGATGAAAACAAGCAAAAAGAGAACCGCTCTTCTTTAATGCTTCGGATTTTCGTCATCTTTCGTAATTCCATATGAATTCCATACGTCTTCGAGATTGAAGGCTTCGATAACTTAGACAGCATTTTTTGGCGAAGTTATCAAACTTTTGCTTTTTTTGAGAATGCAATGTTTTTTGTTTCACCTTGATTGCTAAACATAGTGTTGGTAAAATAAATAAGATTATTATATATTAAAACATAACAAATTATTTACCTTTCACAAGCCTTCCGAAATGCAGATCTTATCGAACTTATCGCTGTTGTATTGCCTCGCAGTGCTCCTGCAGCATCCTGGCAATCCTGTTTGATTTTATTTGTTGCCAACAATTCTTTGTAATCTAATTCATCATCTGGATGGTTGTGTTCGACATTCTTTTTAGCTAGGACACACGTTCCACCAGCAAGCAAATTTATTCTTGATATAGGGATTTAGTCGGAATAACAGTACTTAAGTGTACAATACAATTAAGAAAAAAAAAAACAGTACATTTTCAATTAAAACGTAAAAATGTATTGAACATCACATATTTTGAGAATTAATTCAATAAGGTACAAAAAGAGTGTAAAAAATAATATCATATCATAAAGGTATTTGCACAGAGTACATACATATAAATGTAGTTAGTAAATCCATTTTATTGGAATAGTTATTGCAAAAAGCATCAAATTTTCTGTTTAATAGTTAACCACAAATTATATAGTTTTTGAAATAGGCGCTTAAAATAAATAAAAAATAAATTGTTGTAGACGATAGTTTTATTTTCAACTAAAATGTTTATCGAAATTTTGTGATTTATTCTTACAAAAGTTTATTTGGTTTTGACTTTTTAATTATTAACAATTAAGAATACGAATATTAGCGCACTGTCACTTCAAAACTATAAAGAAACAGAAACTGACACAAACGTTGACCATAAGCGAGGTTATGGATTGTAAATATTGGTACTACGTTGCGCTCTATGTATGCCGGCAACTAACGTTTCCAGACACACACACAAAGACAACCATTCCCTTATAATACAATGAAACCGACAACTAACGTTTTCAAGCTTCATTACACTGTCAGCCTTACCTCGACGATCGTCCTTATATACACAAGCGAAAACAACATTAAAGATAAAGTAACAAGTGAATGACAGTAGCTGCGGTGACAACTAAGTGAACATAACAGGGTTGAATTCAAGAGTACTAGTAGTAGTAGATCAAAAATAGCCGTTATGTAATGATAGTGATTTGAATAATAATATGAAATGCAAAGTTAGTACTTAAATTATACACTGCCGCAGTGGTAAAAAACTTTTTAAAAAATGAGATAAATAAAGATCATGCTATCCTAGGACAAAATTTTACTGCATGCTGTGTACTCACAACACAGAAATTAATGTATGTAGATATGTATATGACGGTGTATTAGGTCATTTGTGTGGGAGGTAAGAGAAGAGGTATAATTGAGTATAATAACCTTATGATCTTATAAGGTTATTAATCTGACAAAGTTTAAATACCCCGCAGTTTCCCGTTTGGAAGTTATAAGAGATATAAATTAAAAAAAAAATGTAATTTTGTATGGGAGGTATAAGAAGGGGGACTTTGCTATGGGATTGAAAACTATTAACGGTGTTAAATTTTAATAAGGATTTACTCGAATTATATTATCAGCCAGACAGACGGATATGTTATAATTGTCTTAAAAAGTACTGAAACGAATTTGCTCTTAAGGTACTTGTGGCCCATATCGACTTCTTAAATTTTTTTCGCGTATCATAATATATATTCACTTATTCCTATGGGTGAGGGTATAAATGTATCTTACCGCGATGTTAAAATGTAACTTTCAAATTTATTTTAAAATTTTTATGCTTCCACAACAATAAAAACGTTTTAAACAAACTGTACAAAACATTTTGTTATATATATAAAATCAGTAAAGTAAAAAACAGTACAAAAACAAAAAAAGGTTCAAACAAACAGTACCTTTGCGTACTGTTTTACGTGTTGTGCATAAAAAAGTACATTAACAAAAAAACAGTACATGCTAAAAACAGAACTTCTACCCTACTTGATTTGTTAGACTTTTGTCTACATCCATATTTAGTAATGTTTTTGTACACTTTTGAATACCATTTTTTGCTCAATCACATATAATAACTCACTATTCCTTTTGTTTCCAGAAAAATTTGAAACTCAATGTTATCTCACAAACTGATTGAAGAATAACTACTTTAGCTCATTAATGGTCACTTCAACTAGTAACTCTAACGGTATTGTAACTTTATAGTAATTAGTTATTTGTAGGAATCTTGATTTTTAAGAAAATGAAATAAAGCCCCAACAATTTTTTTTTGGGTTGCTATTTCATTTTTATAATTGAGACCTATTGGGGCATTATTTCATAACAAAATTATTCCCCAATTTGAAAAATGAAAAAAAGCCCCAAAAAATTAAAAAATATTCCAATTATCTTTGTTGTCTGGCATAACAAGGTAATTCCAGCGATAAAAATATAAATGTCCTCCAGCTTGCGCTTTGAAAGTTATTAAAGAAATATCTTTTTCTAAAAATAGGAAATTTTGTGTTTGAGATACCAGAAGGGGTCAGCAGATATAATTCATATTTACTCCTCAGTCAGACTCGCACAGGTGTTCATCTTCCCCAAAATATAGCTAAAGATACCAAAACCAGTAAGAAAGTTTCAGTCGGGCAACCCGACTTACATATACCCTCACCCTCAGTAAAACAAAAATTTTACTATTATATTAATATTATTACTCCATCTCTTAAGTGGGCGGAAAGGTACTTTTGTATGGGAAGTACCTTAAGGAGCGTTGATAGACTTCCAATTTTTTCTCCAAAAAGTTATCCTTTTATAACTTCACAAAATACAGAATTTGGGCACGATCGTGTCGAGTGTATTGATATTATTACTCCATCTCTAAAGTGGGCGGAGTGGTACATTTGTATAGGAGGTACCTGAAGGGGCGTGTCTAGACTTCCAGATTTTTTCTCCAAAACTTTATCCTGCTTGAACTTTACTAAATTCAGAATTTGGGCACGATCGCGTTAGGTCTATTAATAATACTAATCGATTTCTAAAGTAGCCGGTACCAGATGGGAATGGAAGGTACCAGATGGGGTACCAGATTTCTTCTCTAAAACTTTTTCCTGCTTGCACTTTACTAAATTCAGAATTTGGGCAGATCGCGTAAGGTCTATTAATAATATTAATCGATTTCTAAAGTAGGCGGTACCAGATGTGTATGGGAGGTACCAAATGGGGCGTGGATAGAATTCCAATTTTTTTCTCCAAAACTTATTCCTGTTATAACTTTACTAAAATAGAATTTGGGTACGATCACGTTGGCTTTGTTGATATTATTCCTCCATCTCTATAGTGGGCGGAAAGGTAGATTTGTATGGGACGTACCAGAAGGGGCGTGGCTAGACTTTCCAAATATTTTCCAAAACTTTATCCTGTTATAGCTTTACTAAATACAGAATTTGGGTACGATCCCGTTGGGTGTATGATATTATTACTCGATTTCTAAAGTGTGCGGAATGATGTATTTGTATTCTACGTGTTACACATTTGGGCCGTATCAAATGATATATACATACTCTCATCCGTAAGGGTGATGGTATAAAGATAGGTACATTAGGGCTGTAACCAAATTTTGTTTTTCTTTCATTTTCTTATTTTTTTTATAATTACACAGGGGTCTTTGGCTCCAGTCATCTTAAAAAAAGAAAAATTTTCTTTCATTGTCGGCTCCCCTCGAATATTGTCGACAGCAACTTCGCAGTATTAGTGTCGAGTCAATAGGCATGTCTAGTAAAAGCTTCTCAAACAGTGGCGTTCGCATTCGTCTATAAACAAGTAGGTGCCGTTAGTTGTGAATCTAAAAATAGAAAGCGTGGTAATTCGCGAGAAGGTATCCCATACCTCATTCATGGGATGAAAAGGGAAATTAAGTAAGTAAGTAAAAGTATCTTTCAAAACAAAAAGCTATATTTTCTGGTACCAATAAAGCACTCTCTGATACCTCAAATGTTCTTTTTGGAACAATAAATGTACTTTTTTGTACAATAAAAGCACTTTTTGGTACAATAAATGTACTTATATCACACTAAATGTATTATCGCTCTATGGCTAAAACAGGTTTGTCACACTCCCTCCGCCCACTGGTCCAAAATGCCACCTACATATTCGTGTTGTCGTGTACTATCTGAGTTCTATAAGAACCTCCAAGGGAAACGGTTGTGTTTCATTTCTAGTCGCATTTTAATTCTCTCTCTTCTAGAGTGCTTAAGAAGGACTTAAATACAGTTTTGCCTCCCGCCCTTCCCCCAATGATTAAAAATTCGTCTGCGTATTCATATTCGTGTTACCGAGTACTATCTGTGTATCAAATTTTATCTGCCTAGCTCTAAAAATATGTTTTGCCACGCCCACTCCGCCCATATGGTAAAAATTAAAAATCGTCTGCGTATTCATATTCGTGTTAGCGAGTACTATTTGTGTATCTATTGTGTATCAAAGTAATTCCTGTCAGTAATTTCCATTCAGTACACTAACTACTGCCTTCCAAGTTTCATTGGAATCGGTTCAAAGGTTTAGGCGTGATTGAGCAGCAAACATACAAACAAACAAACAGACAGACATACACATTTATAATATTAATAGAATAGGAAGGATTGTATTTAGAAAAGAATCTGTTGGATCAAATAAAGTTTTCATTACATTTATTTTAATTAAACAGAAAGAAAGCTGAACAAATTTAAATCCAAATAACTAAAAAACTGTGCATGATGAGAAAGATATGAAAACATATTTGAAATCACGATATTAATTACAATAGGAATCACAATTCAGACACCAAGAAAAATGAAAAATATTTTTTTTGTATAACAGTGTAATTGTCCATGGCCTATTCGACTATGTTAAGGCCATTTTGATATTTGCATAAACTGTAAAAAAGTGATAGCCCTAATGTACATATTAGGGTGATGACTTTTCCCTGTATCATATTTAGATGAGTTTTTATTTAAGATTAGATAAAATCTTACATATAAGGTGATTCGATAATAAAACCTCACGCACAAAATGATTTTTAAAATTTTATTTATCAGTATTTTGGGCCATTTTTATTTTTTTTAAGTCACTGTAAACATAAATATATGAGAGATTATTCGTTTCCTACCACAATCATAAAAATTATATAACCTTTTGTTTCTCACTATTTTTCTTTAATTCTGAGAGTTAAAAAAAATTGTCAACTTGTTTTCCAAAAATTCAAAATGAGATACTTTCACTTAATTGTAAATAAAAACGAAAGATGTTAATCGATTTCTATGATCAATGTCTCATTTTGTTCATAGGTTATGAGGCGTTTCGTGAAAGTTATGAGACGACAGTTTTTTCTGTTTAGGATATAAAAAAAAAAAATTAAAAAAAAAAATTTTCACAAAAATATTATTTCAGTAGTTTTGCGTGACCATTTTCTATATTTAATTGGAATAAACATTATTTTAGTAATAAATAGGCAAAAGTTTATTCATTCGTGCAACAGGAAATAATTTTTGAGAAAAAAAAAAATCAAAAAGTTACACCCTAGTATATATATCAAAATATGAGGGTTTGTCTGTTACTACAAAGTTATTATACTGGCAAAATTTAAATGTCATCCAGATGTCCGGTTTGTAGTTAGTGTAGAAATAGTGTATAGGAGGTACCAGAAGAGGTGGGGCTATTTTGCCAATAGAAATACAATCCCATTACTTGTTTTTGAAAAATATAAATACCCATAAATTTTATTTGGCGGCCAGCCCGACATACGGGCATGGTTCAATCGTCTTATAAACTTCTAAAACGAGTTAGGCATAACCCTTTATTGTCATATGTTGCTTATAGGGAACCTTGTATAATTTCAGTCTAGTTCCTAAAGTCTTTTGTATTTTTTATGCGAATCATTTCGATTGGATATCAAATGACGAATAATAAGCTAGATTAATTTAATAATAAAACTTATCATACGATCTCATCTCACATGAAAATTGTACTCAATACATTGGTATTAGCACGGCCTAAAACTATGCATCACATTTGATGAAAACGTAGTAAAACAACATATTCCACTCAAGAAAGCTTAGCTGAAAAAGTTTTCAATACGAAGGAAAAAGGGTAATTGTGGGGAAAGACTTTCCTCCATTCTCATGTCAATATAAATGGTTAATTCATTGGGTCTCATGCATAAAAACGAGTAAAAGGGCTGAGTTGAGTCAGGTGAGCAATTGCTCGTAAGTCGAGTTCAATCAAACAGCAACAGCTTTTGCTCAATTTCGTATGCATAAAAATGAGTTCAAACCAATTGCAATTACTTGAGCAAAGGAAGATCAAACATCTTATTGTTATTGAAGTGCAAACATGTCGTCAAGTGAAAGTGAAGTAAATGTAGAATCATATTATAATAATAAAATAGAAACTGTCGACATTTCTAAATTTTTAGTAGAAAAATAAAAAAAAATATTTACTAGAAAAAAGTCAATTACCAAGCATTACCAATAAGCAAAAATTTGGCATTGAATTAACGGGGAAAAATATAATAAAAACCAGTGAGAAAGATTTAGTCGGGCAACCCGACATACATATACCCTCACCCTTAGTAAAACATACAATTTTCTATTATGTTAATAATATTACTCGATTTCTGAAGTGGGAGGAGTGGTACACTTGTATGGGAGGTACAAGAAGGGGCGCGGCTAGACTTTCAGATTTTTTCTCCAAAACTTTGTCCTGTTATAGCTTCACAAAATACAGAATTTGGGCACGATCGTGTCGAGTGTATTGATATTATTACTCGATTTCCAAAGTGGACAGATTTGTATAGGGGTTCCAGAAGGGGCGTGTCCAAACTTCCAGATTTTATCTCCAAAACTTTATCCCGTTATAGCTTTACTAAATACAGAATTTGGGTACGATCACGTTGGATTTATTGATATTATTACTCCATCTCTATAGTGGGCGGAAAGGTGCATTTGTATGGGAGGTACTAGAAGGGGCATGGCTACACTTCCAATTTTTTTCTCCAAAACTTTATTCTGTTAAAGCTTTACGAAATACAGAATTTGGGTACGATTCCGTTGGGTGTATTGATATTATTACTCGATTTCTTAAGTGGGCGAAATGATGTATTTGTATGGGAGGTACCAGAAGGGGCGGGGCCAAGTAGTCCATTTGCTATGCCGTAAGTAGTTTTGGGAAATATGAACCAGTGCAAAATTTCAAAACATTTGGTTGCGTCTTTCGAAAGTTATCGTACGCACCAGCCGGACAGCCAGACGGACATGGCTCAAACGACTTACAAAGTCATGAATCGAATGTAGTTCAAAGAAACCTAGGGTCTAAAGTGACTCCTTCTATGTGTTACACTTTTGGGCCGAATCAAATGATATATACCCTCCTACCCATAGGGTGAGGGTAAAAAAAAAATTAGTAATTAAGAATACAAACCTGTATAATTTTGTTTCCTCACTTGCTAAATTTGTTTTTCGCTGTTGATAACATTTTGTATTTCTTTGTGGCACAAAATATTCGGCCATGATTCCTTTTTAGTATACGCGAGTCAACTGTAAGGCATGCTCAACAAAATTTGAGCAAGAGCTCACTAAAGAAAGCAAAAGCTTGTTTTTATGCATATGAAAATGAGCACAAGCACATCTAACATAGTTCAAACTGAGCAAGACGAGATCAAACGTGAGCAGTGAGTAAAATCAAATACATCAAATTTTATTATGCATACGACAAGCCCCTTTTACTCAAAAAATCGAGTCCGAGCTCAAGCTCACGTGCATGAGACCCATTGATTGATGCATGAACATTTTCGGCGGATATCTACTTCGCATGTGGACATTACACATAATTGTTGATATATATACAGCTGATGATGTACCAAAATGCAACAATTCGTCACAAAGGGGTCTGATGATGAACTTGTCATGGAGTTCGACTCGCGTCATCCTAGTGAGTGACATAGAAGTGCCTTTTATATAGATAATAAAAATAACCTTTCTGATCGTTAAGCTAGATTAACAAATTTAATAATAAAACTTATCACACGATCTCATCTCACATGAAAATTGTACTAAACAATATATTTTAGCGAATTTTAACTTCTTAAATTATCATATTATACATCCCGTTTAATTTTGGGCTTTCCACATTTTTAGATTTTATGCAATAATATTTTTTTTTACAAATTAAAAAAGATTGTTAAAATGGAGCTGGAGCGGATAGAAAATCACTCCGGTCCGTGTCAGGGACATCATGAGCGCTCCACTCTGCTCCGAATCCCTGTAACACATTACTCCAAACTGCGTTTTGAAGATTTCAATGTTAGACTTACGGCCATTTTCACAATGTAGAATTATTTTCTGTTTAACGAAAAACTAACTAATTTCTGGTTTGCTTAAAAGGGACAATTTAACAGACAGTTATCGATTAACGTTTCACTATCATTTGATTACTTAACAAAAGCATTCAGTAGAAAGTATGGCAGTACTGCATACATTTGTTTACGAAAAATAGTGTAATAAAATATGACAAAACAAAAATTTGTAAAAAGTGGGCATTAAACAAAGAGTAGGAGCTCTCAACATTAAAAAAAAGTGTAACAACTCAAAGTAAGTGCATAAATTAAAGCCAGAAACAAACTAAACAACAATTTACACATTCCTTTGCTTTCCTTAGGCATGGAAAGGACGTTGTACTATTGAAAGGGGAGCGGGCATAAGACGACGGCGAATGTGGAAAGTGGCCTGGAAATGGTGCTTGTGGTCTTCTTGAGAGAGGACGGCAATAACTTGTGCAAGAAGAACATTTTTAAACACCTTACCTAGTTTTTGCTGTTTATGTTTTGCTGCTTATAAGGTTAGCAACGATTTTGCTTTGGACTTTAAAATGCTGAATCTTTGTCTAAATTCTTAAAGAAAAGTGATCACGCCGTGTGAAACATCTTTTTGTCGCTTTACATTTTAAATATTAAAAATATTGCAGAAGTATAAATCTTGTTTTTCCATTTTCTCTTTGTTATTTTCTTACAATTAACATGCTAACCGGAATAGTTGATTCGGTTAGATTTAACAGCAACTCTTTTGTTAAATAAAGTCGGTTAAGAGTTAATCGTACTTTGTGAAATTCAGATTTGCCTAACTTTCGATTAAAGTTCACGTTAGTTTTTAATCTTACATTGTGAAAATGGCTGTTAATGCTTCTCGAAATATTCCCTCTAGGCACTAGTTTGAAGGTGGTGAAATCACTAATAACTAGGGCACCACCTGTACTTATTTTAAAAACCCTAAGAAATGCATTTCATCATTTCATTTTTTGTATGAACTGTCGCAAATAGGGTCAATCGCCACCACATAGTAAACCGCGAACTAGTGGAATAGGTCTCCATGAAAAGGGTACTTACATAGGTATCCATGCTAGGGGTGGTGATATGAGTACCCAGAAAAAATTAATATTCCTTTACACCCCATGAATGAGTTGTAAAGAATAATTTTCTATTTTTAGATTCACCTACTTGTTTACTTTTACTAGACATTCCGATTGAGTCGACTCTATACTGTGAAGTTGCTTTTGTCAACACCGAGGGAGCAAGAAAATCGTACCACTGATCTCCCGTATGATAGTCGCGTGTTCTAACCATCATGTCACGGCCGGCCGTACCCATACGAACAAATTAAAATAGCTTTAAACGTTTCGTTTACGCTTTCGTGCGATACATTTTTTTACACGGTAGTTCGGCGTTCGATTACCATAGGGTCCATCAAGTAAGTAACACTTGTAGGGGGTAGTGGGGTCGATATTTCAAGCATCGGCACATCCCAAACGGCAGGGTTCTGCCAAACTTTAATTACTGATTGCGAATTATTCACATACATACATAAATAAACGTATATAAATCTATATTGTTTTTAGAAAGTCATTGTCTTGAGATTTTTAAGAAATAAACAGCACTGCAATCGTTGTTGCGTTTAAGTCCGCCTTAGGATGCTGGTAATGTTGCATGCAACACTATCACCGAAATAAACAAGGTATTCAATTCGTAAGTTCCTTGGGTGCATTGTTGTAGACAATTGTTCCTTTTTGAATGCACACAAGTACTTTAAGTAAATTCAGAGGCTTTTGTTTCCGTTTTTGTTCGCCGTCTTTACTAGAAACTTATTAATGGAAGACACAAATGTTCTTTGTGGAACTGTATGTAGTTCCCCAGACGAAGACGTCTGTGCCACAAATGCCTTTGGGAGAAAATGCACATTGAATGTATACATGAAGTGGCATTATGATTCTCAATGCTCGCAAGTAATTCCGGTTATGTTATTAGAAGAAACACAGAACAGTTGTACAAAAGAAGAGGAATAATTGAATTCCTGCATGGACGCCAAATGCCATGTCAATGAGTGATGATAAGGGCAACCGAAAATATGCAAATGCATGTTTTTTACAACGGCATATTAACAAATGTGTAAGTCATTAATATGTTTCATACTCTAATAAGTTTTTTGACACACATTTGTTAGAGTATATTTTATCCATTTAGTCATATTTTAGCATATTGTGGTTTAAAGAGCATATATTTTATTTATAAAATATCCCTTTTAAGCATATTTTATATTTTTAGAGCATATTTGCCTTTTTTCACATTAATTAGTTCTTCTCTAAATCATGAAAATTTTTGCAGCTTTGAATTAAATAAATATACACACTATCCATTGTTTGGATTTTTATATCTATGCGTTTATTTTAATATGTATTTACGCACGATCCATCTGAAACACTTCATAGAATCCACGCTGGAAGTCAACAAAATATATGTAAGAATTTTTTGAAAGTGTATACATATTCTTTTTTATATTATTGTATAGAAGCTGTTTTTTAACTCGATCAAAGTTAGAAGTTTAACCACAAGTTTCACCTTATTTAAAATGACCAATTACTTATGTTTCGTGGTGTAAAAGTTAAATGACTCCTCATGTCCGCATGCATGTTGAAAAAGGATTATTGTTCATTAAAGTATCCTCTGTCACGTAGTATTAGTGTGATTTGCGCGTTTTGTGCGCAAGTTACTAAAATTCCGTTTTTTGGCAATTCGTGCCATTCCATCGGAATTAAATATATTCCATCTATGGCCAATGTAAACAAACTTTGTTTAATTTCGCCGCCCCGTGCTTTGCGCCTATGCTCTACACGAAAAGCCGACTTATATGGGAGGTGTTAGTGGGCGTGGTCCTATTGAGACAATTAAAAATTTGTTTGTATTATGCCTACTAAATGTTCGAAGTCAAACACTGTATTTTTGGAGTTTATGTCAAAAAAAATCGATTTGGGACCGGTGTGTGTGAGCTGAACATCATACAAATGTTTGCTTTTTGTGACGAATGCAGCTCCAAAAGGTTTTTGCGGAATTTTATCCGAAGTAACATATGTGACATGTATTGCTCGTTGTCTCCATCGATTGTATGAAGGCATCAGAAATTTATATTAAAACGTGAATAATGCTACTGCTTATGTCAAGAAGGTATTTTTGTAAAACTCCATGGATCCAAACACGAAACTTTTGTCTCCGAAACATATCGGATTTCTCTTTAAAAGTTGCCTGTAGCATCCACACAGGGCAACTTTAGTTTCCGCAACTCGTGACGTTTGTTTTTGGCGTGTTGGCTTTCTGTGCTATTCTCACCTTTTCTTGAATCTATAACAACACGTTGAGGAACACGGCTTATTACTATGCCACCAATTAAAAAAACACCAGTAGCCCCGGTTAACTTCATCCTGCTTCCTAATTTTTTTAGAAATTGCGATTTTAATGTAGTAACGTACAAAAAATACATCGTTACAGAGAACAAAAACACAGTTATCCCATTTTTATACCATCACTCTTAGGGATGAGGGTATATATCATTTGATACGAAAAAAGTGTAACGCATTAAAGGAGACGAGTTAGACCCCAAGCATCTTAAGACCAAATTCGTTTCAGAACTTTTTTGGACGATTGAGCTTTGTCCGTCTGTCTGGCTGGTCAGCAGGATAACTCGAGTAAACCTTATCGGATCGGTTTGAAAATTTACCAGTATTAATATTTTATAAAACGAACTTATGGGATTGTAAATGGGCAGAATAGCCCCACCCCTTCTGGTGCTTCCCATACAAAATTACCTATTTTTGGATAATTAATATTTCTCTCACACTGCCAAACAGACTACAGGAGGATATTTAAATTTGGTCAGATTATTTATCTTGCAAATAGTAGACAAACCCTTAGAAATCTGAAACCTTTGCCACACCCCTTTTGGTACCTCCAATACAAATGACCGAATTGACCCTCATAGTTTTACATACATACCTTTTTTGTAAGTAAACTGAATTCACTCAAATTTAGGGTATGATGTTCGCTTATGAATATGGACTATATCGGTTCACGCCTTCTGGTACCTCCCATACAAAATGACCTATTTTTGGAAAATTAATATTTCTCCCGGATACTTGGGGAGTAATGAAAATTGGTCGGTTAATTTATATTGTAATAGGAAGCGAAATCTTACATACATATAATTTTTGTATGTTCACTGAGTTCAGAAGGTAAGAGTCTATTGAACGTTGTTTTACAAAAAAAAAAAAATCAGACACTAATAACACAATGCAACATATTTTTGATCCCGGCTTCTAAATAGTTGATCCTTATGTAAAATTTCACGCTGAATTCAAATCTGCTCTCAGATATGTGGAAAGTAGAACAGATTTTGAGATATGGTCAAATTTCCATTTATTGTGTTTTGAAAAAGGTAGGTCTACTAAAATGTGAAAAATCATTAAAATTTTTACAAAAATCCAACTTTGAAGCGCCATAACTTCGTCATTAATGATTGGATTTTAATCAACTACCGTTTTTTTAAGAAATAATTTTATTATCTTTTATTTTTGTCACAGCTCACTCGGTGAATTAAAGCCAGAGAAAATCATATTTTAGTAGACCTACCTTTTTTCCAAACACAAAAAATGGAACACAAACACATATCTCAAAATCTGTTCTACTTTCCACATATCTGAGAGCAGATTTGAATTCAGCGTGAAATTTTACATTAAAATGTATTATTAAATGTCCCGGATACAGAAACTTTTGAAATTTTGTGACATAGTGTAATTGTACCTCCTATGCAAATAAGTCATATTTTTTACGGTTTTGCTACACAAGAAGACAAATAATAATAAATATGTAATTTTATTTTAGTCAAAAATCTATTAATTTCAATACGTTTAACAATATCTTATATTGGGTGATGGTATTTATCAGTCAGTTTATCTGAATGACATTTCTGTACTCGTTTTATGTTAATTTGAAGTGATGAGTAAAAGCTCTTTGTCCGAAATATTACATCTTTGTGTAATATCACACTTCTTTCAATGTTGTCATATCAATTGTAGCGCGGAATAGTCTGAGAGTCCAACCAATTAACATATTTCCTTACACTCCGATCAGCTGATGAGATACTACTATGCGTTGTGCAGTGAGTGTTTGAGTGTTTTTTGTCTCTCCTGTAAAATTTTAGAATATGCAAAAAAAATACTAATAATAATACTAAAATAATATGGTATATTTGTTTGAAGCCATCTCTTCATTCTTTTGTTTAGAGTATTAAAGTTCATATTTTCGATCTCCAAATGTATCAGAGCATAAAACGAAGTAAAAGTCATTTATGTACCGTATATTACATATTTTTAAAGACGCAAGTATGAAATGTAAAGTATGAGAAAGTGGTCCAAGAACCGAAGCCTCATACACACTTACCATATGTTATCGGTCATATTCATAAAAAATTTCTAAAGTGGATATGAAACGTTCTTTAGCAACCATTTTCTTTATCTCTAAAAAATCTGTAATAAGAAATTGTATTCATAAACGTTTGTTATGAGTCCTTTAGCTTTATGTGCTTCGGTGGCAACGCCGACTGTTTTTGGATATTTATGATGTGTAAAAAGAAGCCTTATAACACAGTGCAACAGTGAAAATACAAGAACTGGATAGTATAGGTTCGATTCTACTATCGAAAGGTAATAAAACACTATACTCAGTTTTGCGAGATTGGTGACCAATTTTTTTTATGGACCCCAAAAGATTCTTAAAATCAGTGAATCCATGGAAAAAAGGTGTCATCGGTTTTTGCCCAACAACTAACTCACACTTCGTAATAGCGCTAAACTATATTCGGCAATAATGTAGCTATGAAATATGTATAGTAATTCATCAATTGAGACGGCTGGGCCGATTTTGCTCAAATTTTTTTTCAGTTGTTCGAAGTTTCCAAGAGAAGGTTTATTTGTGAATTTTGTGTCCAATTGTTACGAACGGCTTTTCGAATGGAAAAATAGAAACATTTTGTTGGAAAATTTTTTGCGTTGTATCGCTTAATTTGATGATAATGTCAAATTTAATTTTTGTGTGCAATTGTTCCGTAGTGGCTTTTCGAATGGACAAATAGAAAATGTTGGTTACAAAATTATGGAAAAATGCCAACAATTTGAATTTGTTTTCCGACGAAATTTTGCATTTTATCTTGTTTTGATAATTTTAAACGATATAAATGCGGAAAATTTCGGATTATTATTACGAAATGACTTTTTGAATGGGAAAATATAAAAATTCTTGGTGGAAAACTCGGAAAAAACTCGAAAGATTTGGAATTTTTCGACGAAATTTTCCAATGTACGGCTTGATTTGATGATTTCAGACGACATAAAGTTGGAAAATTCGTTGAGATGCTTGGAAAATTTCGGATTATTGTAAAATCTATATATATATAAATGGTGTGAAAAATGTATAGTAATTCATCAAGTGAGAACGGCTGGGCCGATTTTGCTCATATTTTTTTCAATTGTTCGTAATTGCCAGGTGAAGGTTTTTATGCAAGAAAATCCTTCGGAAAGTCGGGAAATTGGAAACATCGAACAGTGTTTTATTTATGGATTTTTGTGTGCAATTGTTACGGAATGGCTTGTCGAATGGAAAATAGAAAATTCTTCGCGAAAAACTCTGAAAATTCCAGAAAAACGCCAAAAATTCGACGAAATTTTGCAGTTTTCTCATGATTTGATTATTTTGAACGATGTTAAGGTGAAAAATTTCGAATAAATTTTGGTTGGAGAATTTAACGAGATAAATAATATTTTGATGAAAAATATATATTGATAACCTATGCAATATTTATCAATTTGATAATTTTTTTTTCAGAAAATGAGTTTACGTGTGAAAAATGAGGTTATCCAATTAGATTGCGAGCATTCAACATCCCAATGGAAATCGATAGCTTGAATTTCATTTTAGAAAATCAAATTGCTGGAGAACTGCATTCACACAAATCTGTGCCACATAGTTTACAGATAAAGGTGGCATCAATCATAATCTTATTGCGGAATTTGAATCGCTCGAAATTGTGCAACGGTACGTTGTAGTCCGCCAAAAAACTGATAACAATGTGATTTAAGCGACGATCATTAAGGGCAAATTCAAAGAAAAGGAAGCCTCTACTTACTAATTCCGATTATTCCAACTTTTCATCCATTTCAATTCCCCGTTCGGTTGGCTTTGACAATGACAATCAAAAAATGGCAACGCCAATCGTCGGAAGTTTGGGAGATTAATCTCGAATTTCCCTGCTTTTCGCGCGGTCAACTGTACGTTGCCTTTTTGCGTTTTGGAAAACCGCCTTCGTTGTTTGTTTTTGCGGCGGAAAACTAATAGAAAAACATTGTTAATCATATCACTCTACTGAGTTTACCTGAAGGTGTTAACTTGGGGCGAGACGAAGTTCGTCGGGTCCGCTAGTTTAATTTTTTTTCTCATGGTTAAATAATAATCGGATACATAACTTCCCTATTTTGATTGTTTATACTTCATGAATATTATTTATGTCCTGTTTTTTGTAACTTTTCTTTTAAACATTCGTACGTCAAATGGCGAACGATTAACCTTTTTGGTTTTTTTACTCTTTACTTTGAATGAAACAAAAAAGAGCTTTAATTGATGGAAAATTTGGGTATCGACAAACTGAAACATGGGCGAAATAAAACGTCATATTAGACGATCAAAACTTAGCAATCGTTGAGGTGTAAAATTGCACAGAAAATGAAATATTGTTATTAAAAATTAATATTTTTACAAAAAAAATGTTCTTTCTTGCTGCTTAGAACATTTTAAACACTGTATACATTGAAATTTGGAAATGGTGGATTTAAAAAAACGACAACTGTTTTTTATTGTGATTTTTAGTGGAATCGATCTATGTTACTGTTTTCCGTATTGTTATATTGTCACTAGAGTTATAGATTTTTAAATTTACGTTAAAGTGTATCAAATGATACATCAAATTCGGCTTACGATCAGAAAAGTTTTTTTTATTGTTTGATAGTTTTGGTCAAATTCAGTGTGTCACGCACTAGGATGACGCGTTTCGAACTCCATGACGAGTTCATCTTCCTTCCCTTCCCTTTCCCTTTGTGACGAACTGATGCACAATGGTACATCATCAGCTGTGGCCGGCGGTGGCAACTCCGAAATTGTGGTGTCTGTACATCTACTCGTAACAGATAAGATTTTAGTAATATTAGTGGCCGTTTTTTGAAAGCATCGACAAACTATCTGTTACTAACAGCCTAAGCCTGTTGCATGGTTTCAACACGAGAGACAGCTAAGTACAGGCGGTTGCCAGAAATAACAATTTTGTCAAATCTGCTAATGTACCGGCAATGTACTTACATGGACAGTGTTGCCATATAATTAATCTCTGCAAATGGTGAAATTTGCAGATGCATAAACTTCGCACATCTGCAAATTAAATGTAATTGCAATTATCTTATAAAAATTTGAAGGTGGCAACATTTTGCGGTTCAGACGATTATCGGATGTCTGGCAATATTGTTATTTTACAATGATTTTTCTGCAAACGTTGCCATTAAAAATTTAAAGTGCACACGGTTGTTGAACATTTTCTGCAAATTTTTCGGGCAATATTGTAAGATCTGGCAACCGTCTGTGCGTAGCTTTAGTAAAGGACTAATTATAGCCTGTATATATGCCTGGAAAAGGGAGGCGTATTTGAATGTCAACAAACTGGCTTTGAAGGCATGTTTGCAGGCACATTTTTACAATGCCTCGTCTTTTCCGCTGCTGGGATATTGCGAATTACTGGTAATATACCAAAAACTCAAATTTCATTTTCACTCGTATTTGAATGTCAGTGACAGACAGCGCCTCTAAAAATCATTTTTCGCATTTTTAGTACAAAGAGAGAGCTGCGGTATTTGCTTCATTATTGTAAGTGAAAAGAGCTTTTAATCCCTGGCGAAAAGAGAAATCAACACCCAAATAAAAACTCGATCGTCTGGGTAGCAATCGCACGTCTGCCTACACGAAAAAGTTCGCTGAACAAGCTATTAATTTTTGAAATTTGCAAATTTTTTTAAAAAAAAGTTAATCCAATAAAAAAACGCATTCAATGCGCTAAAAGCAATTGAAAATTTTGTAATCGCTGCAACTCAACAACCAAATGAGCTATCTAGAAACAAATTGCAGATCTGTATTCAACATACCAAAATTATATAAGCACCAACTACGAAAAAATGAGTTATTACTTTTTTGAGGTCACAAAAAATTCTAAATGAAAAAATCGGTTTCGAGCAAAAGTAATAGCAATTGGTGCGAAAGATTTTTTTTGTCATTTCAATAAAATTAAAAACGCAGTTCGTCATATTTTACTATGCCCCACACCATATTACAAGAGCAATTTTTGAAAAAAAAAGTGGTTAACCCTAATGTACATACAGTGGCGAGCACAAGTGAGTGCATGTTCACGACACTGACTTTTGTCATCCATAAAAACAAAACCATACAAGCAAATCATTTTTTTTTAAGTTTCTAATTTTTATTTCATTCGTAAAAAAAGGATTAAAGCAATATTAATAAATGAGTTGAATTCAAAGAGTTTGAAAGAAAAAACGAAAATAACCCACATAAACTCAATTTTGCACGTTTCGAGAAAATTAATATCTTTACCCAATATCAATATTAAGTCCATAGACCCTTATTAGAAATAACTGGATTTACGCGGTTTGGCATGCTCTCTACTAAACTTTCGATAACATCTTTAGGAATCCGATTCCATTCCGCATTAACACGATCCCAAAGGTTGACCATGTTTGTTAGGGCTGTTTCGTACTGCCCGAGCCTTCTTTTCACGATTGACCAAAGATGTTCAATTGGATTGAGTTGCGTACTTTGTGCTGGCCATTGCATCAATTGAAAATATTGTTTCCCAATCCATTCCTTTACAATTTAAGCTGTGTGCTTCGAATCGCCATGTTGTTAAAAAATAATTTCTTTTTCGGGATAAGCAAATTTGACCATAAAATTGAGAAGATGGGTTTGCAGAATCTGTAGATAGTTCTCATTTCGCATGATACCATCTATTAAATGTAGAGGGCCATCATGCCACCATGTAAAGCATCCCCAAACCATTATATTTCCGCCGCCATGTTTAACAGTTTGCTTCACATGGTGTCTTTTCCCCGGGTCTACGCCAGCAGTATTCCTTTCCATCCGACTGAAGACGGTTAAATTTGGATTCATCAGACCAGATAACACGTTTCCAATCATCAATAGTCTAATTTCTGTGCTCCCTTGCAATTTTCAAGCGCGCTTTAACATTCTCATCGGACAATGCAGTCCATTCGCTTACGTTTTTGTTAATTGCTAGAGAAGCACCCTTTGGTGTTAAGAGCTTGTTTTTTCTAATTTCGGTCATCATTAGTCGAGCATCTGTGTCCCTTACCTTGGGACCTTTGACATGCGATTTTGAAGTCATATTTCGTCTCTTTCGAGCTGCGATCACCGGCGATTGACTAATACCAAGCCCTTTTGGGAATGGTACGTGAAAAACAGCCCTTTTCGGTCTGGCACACAACACTATTTTCAATTTCTGCAGATATTTTTTTAATTTTTATAAAAAAAATCAACAATCTGCTTTGAGTCACAAGATACACGTTTTAAACTGCTCTACGAACATGAAGAATATGATAAGAACAAACATAACGGTTAACCTGCATGATTTCTGCTGATAATAGAAGTGGGAGAGCATATATAGGTGCAATTCATAAAACGTGCAAAATTGAGTTTATGCGGGTTATTTTCGTTTTTTCTTTCATTTTCTTTGAATTCCTCTCATTTATCATTGTTGCTTAACTTCTATTCGTAACGAATAAAATAATAAAAAATAAAATTAAAATATGTTTTGATTTGCTTGTATGGTTTTGTTGTTATGCATGACGAAAGTCAGTGTCTGGAACATGCACTCACTTGTGCTCGCCACTGTATGTATACAAGATGTTACTTTGATTTGTTGTACGAGTAGCTGTTATTGTTTTGCGGTTGTTATATTATAATAAGCCAGAAAAAAATTCCAAATTATTAAATTAATTTAAATTAAATGTCCTCCTCGATTTGTTGTCTAATTCTGCGGTTTTATTACCAATCGTATTTTCGATATTTTTGTTTTTTAACATCTTCGCCAATGTCGTGTATTAAAACAGCTGGAGTTCGTTTAACAACTAACTATTATTATTGAAGACACAGAAATCTGCTTATCTCTTGACATTTATGATCGCACAGATGACAGCGAAAATAATTAGTGGTTGCCGATTTTGTACTGAAATGCTTCGCATAGATTTTCGTTCAAGTTGTCGTTCTAATGTAAGTTAAGCTACGCACAGACGGTTTGTCAGATCTTACAATATTGCCAGAAAAATTTGCAGAAAATGTCCAACACCGTGTGCACTTTAAATTTTGTATGGCAACGTTTGCCAGAAAAAGCATTGTAAAACAGCAATATTGGCAGACATCCGATAATTGTCTAAACGGCAAAATGTTGCCTCCTTCAAATTTTTGTAAGATAATAGCAAACAAATTTAATTTGCAGATGTGCGAAGTTTATGCATCTGCTAATTTCACCATTTTCAGAGAATTATTATGTGGCAACACTGTTCATGTCAGTACATTGCTGGTACATTAGCAGATTTGACAAAATTGCTATTTCTGGCAACCGTCTGTACTTAGCTGTTTGTCGTGTTGAAACCATGCAAAAGGCTTAGGCTGTTAGTAACAGATAGTTTGTCGATGCTTTCAAAAAACGGCCACTAATATTACTAAAAATCTTATCTGTTACGAGTAGATGTACAGACACCACAATTTCGGAGTTGCCACCGCCGGCATTAAAATATAATTCAGTGACTCGTTGCTATCATAAAGTTTAGAAACCAATACAAAATATGAAATGCAAATAATGCCGATTCCTGAAATAAGTTAAATTTGGCAATTATAGGACGATGGTTTGAAAATTATTAAAAAAAACTTATTTGGCATAAATAAACTAAAAATATGCTGGTTGTGTTTTGTCTGAAACCACCATTTACTATTCTTTTTACACATATCCTCGTTTAGCTAAGCAGTTGTGTATACGGAACTGGAAGTATTGTGCCATTGAACATATTCAGTCAAACTAGTAATAATATATACATATATCGTCGGTAGCATGCAAATCGTTCGAGTCCACTTTTTTGTAAAATGGACTTAATGATGCAAAAGCGTCCCAAATGTCATAGTCTATGCCCGAAAAAATTCCATTTATTTTGAATAGTTTTGTAGTTATTGTATCAAAACACAAGCGGACATAAATTTTAAATCGTCAGTAACTCTGAAATAAAAGAAAGTGGACATTTATATTTCAGTGGAAATTAATAAAAACCATTCACTATAGGGACACAAAATAAGTGTCACCGGTATTGGAAATTTTAGTACCCCCTTAAACAAGTTAATAGTTGTAACAGGACCATAAAAACATAAGTAATAAGTCATATTTAATACCAGTCACAACTATAACTAATAGATAAACATCATTGTATACAAAGCGACTGGAGCCGAAAGTCTCTCTGCTGAATTGTTTAAGGCAGGTGGAGAGGAGCTTATTGGGAGCATGCATCAGCTCATGAAGGACAAATGCACAAAACTTGGAGTCTCAGTCTGTTACGAAAGAAAGAAAATGAAAGCTTTAGAACTAGAACAAGGTCCTTTCGAGCATATTGGGTGACCTAAAGCCAATTGTAGAAAAACTAATTTGACTTTATCAGTGCGAGGGTAGACATAGTAAATCTGCACCATTCAACAAGTAAAGAGGTCTCAGGAAGGGTCATAGCTTGCCCTGTACACTATTTAATATACTTATGGATATGCTGATCAGAAAGGCTGGAGTCAACATGTCAGCTTTCTCATCGATAGAAAAGGAGTCAGCAAAAATGGGGTTAGCAGTCAACGAGGACAAAACAAAAATAATGATTTCAACGAACAAAGACTCCACTCGAAGGGGACGCCGTGAACATTGAAAATTATTGTTTTAAGTTAGTAGAGGATCTTCCATCATCAAGAAAAATAATGTCAGCCAAGAAATCAAGCGGAGACTTCAGCGGACTTCAGCAGCACTTTAGTAACACCACCTTATCTCGAGATATTAAAAAACAGCTATACCAGGTGTTAATTTTAACCGTTCTGTTGTACGATGCCGAATTGTGGGTGCTTACGAAAACAAAACGGACAGAACCTGGGAGTATTCGAAAGAAAATTACTTCGAAAAATATATGAACCAATCTGTGTTGATGGCGAGTTTCTCCATCGGATGAACCGTGGGCTGTATGAGCTTTACCACGACATCGACGTAGCTAAAGAGTCAGAATCGAACGACTTCGATGGCTAGGACATGTGGCCAGGATGGATGTTAATGCTCCAGCGAGAAAGGTGTTTGAGGGCGAACCAGAAAGGCGGCCCAAAACAGGGAGACCCAATCTTAGTTGGAAGGACCAAGTGGTAGGCGACGTGCACCATCTGATAGGACTAACTGGAGAACGCACGCAGAAGACCGTGTGGAATTTTTTAAAACTTTAGGCCTCTAATTTATGAACCACGTTCGTAAGTTGTAAGGGGCCACTTAAGTAAGTAAGTATGCGTCGACAATGTCTGACAGTTTATTATCTCTGTCGATATAAACTCCACAGTAAAAGGCTGATGAGATTCACTGTATCATCATCGTCATGATTGAATAATGCCAAGAATTCCGTGAAATCACTTGATTTATCACATTATTAAGGTTGTGGGAGTATGTGTGTATGCATATATGACACAGAGTTTAAAGTTCGCTTGCCTTAACATATATGTAATTACATGTTTCCCCATATACATATATGTATATATTTTCACATATGAGACGGGATTGCATTGACATTTTTCACAAAGAATATATGTCCACAAGAGCATCACATTATCATTACAGAATTACACAGACAGTACAAGTATCGCTACAATACCTTTAGATATTTAATAATTTATATACACATTTACCAAAACACATGTGCGTTTAATTAAATGTTCTACATGTGAATGATTCCACCAAATATGGAGAATGTCATCAGTATACATTAAGTTTCATTTTGTACATCAATGAAATCTAACAGATACTAACGAATACACTCAAATATTGTTGCATTGTTGGGCAGTATTTTTTTCAGTTTGCTAATAATTTATATTAAACATCACTACAAATATTCATGAAAACAAGTATTCCAGCCACGCCAAACTGCATGCCGCATTATAAAAATAAGTACGTGCTTGCACCAAATTTGGTTGCCATGAAATTATCGCCAAACGGACATAACTGTCAAAATCATTTTGGGGTATAGGACCGCCTGTCGGCTTGGACATAATCCCTTAAATTGTTTGGGGTTTATGAACGCTTTTTGATTTTACTGAGTATATACAAATAAACCCAGAGAAAATTATATTTATGTTTAAAAACCAAAATACACAACGATGACTTATTTTGTAACATTTCTTGTCTGTTAAACTTTGTAAACAAAATTGTAGTATAATTTAGACTATGTCTTAGCCATTTTATGGCGCTTGTTTTCAATATTTACTCTTATATTTGCATATAAACTGTTTTGTGGCAATAATTTTATATTTTTGTTTATATCCACGAATATTAAATATATTATCACAGTTTAAATAAAACGTTTGTATTTTTGGATAAATAAAAAATTATCATATTTAATAATCCGAGTTATGAAATGTATTAACGGCCGGAATCACAATATGCTAAAATGTTGTATAAAAATCCGGTATTTTTTTTTTAAAAAAAAGTTCATATTTCTCTTATTTTGTACACAGATTTTAAATATATATATCAAAATTTAAATATTCGTATTTTTGTAGAATTATAACATTGTTGTTTGTTAGTTTTAGTCGATCGTATTGATTATATTTCGTATAACGATTTTTAAAATGCATTATTTTTTATATTTGAGAAAATTTGTATATTTCTTTATTTATCTAAAAAAAACTTAATTTCCCTTTGCACCCCATGAATGAGGTATGGGATAGCTTCTCGCGTTGTTGTGAATTAACACGCTTTCTATTTTTAGATTCACAATTAACGGCACCTACTTATTTATCGACGAATGCGAACGTCACTGTTTTGAGAAGCTCTTACTAGACACGACGATTGAATCGACGCCTAATACTGCGAAGTTGCTGTCAAACAACATTCGAGGGGAGCCGACAATGAAAGAAAATGTTATTTATTTTTTCTTTTAAGATGACTGGAGCCAGGTTTGAACCTACGATCTCCCGCATGGTAGTCGCGTGTTCTAACCACTATGCCACGGCCGGTGGCATAGACAGATTTAAAATATATAAATTTTAAAAATTGTTTGGTTTTTTAAATATTTCCAAATGTTTAGTATTTAAACAATATTTAAAAATTATTCTAGGAGTTATGATCTCGGCTGCCTCTAAGAGCGGACATATCCCCCAAAATTGCTTTGGCGATTAAGTCCGGGCCTTCGAACTATGTATAATAATATGTATGTATAATAAAAAATAATAAATATTATTCTTATTACACTGCATGAAACGATTTCTAATAATTTTTTTTTCTCAATATCGCAGATGTTGTTGTTGTGTTGATAAGGGAACTTGGAATTCCTGTTTAGTAATTGAACAATATTTGAAAAATAATTTAGGTGTTTATGACCTCGGTGTAAAACGAACATAACCAGCAAAAAAAATTTATGTTTATGACCGATTTCTGCAAGGTTTATGTCCGCAATTATGAACGGACATAATGCATTTGTCCTCCCTTAGAGGCAGATACTATGCAAAAGTCGATCATATAGGCAGCCAGCTGGACAGATGATGAGCCATTTCCGTGCGTCAGGCTGGTTGAATGGTTAAACGAAAACGGATTATATGCCAGAACTAATATTTTTCCAATATAGATATGTAAATGAAAATGACTCAATAGCCGTATCTCTTCTGGTACAACGCATACAAAAACCTTCGTGTTGATGCATCTGGCAAACCTTAAACCAGGTTAATACTATTACCTCTAGCGCATAAGATAATACAAAATGCTTACAGTGCCGCACCCTATAGAGTCACCCTAACTTAGTGCCCTACCCTTACTGACCATAATTCTTATAATATAAACTATTTGGAGAATAATTTTTTAAATTGTAATAGGTTTAAGGGATTAACCTAAAATATGACTAACCTTAATATTATTAACTTAATATTAAGGACATAAACCCCAATAATATTTTAAATAATAACTTTATAAACATCCGCATGTATCATTGGGGGACCCAACATCCCCTTAAAGGTCAAAATATGTAACTATTTCAGGCTAAGTAGTAACGCTTAATACAAACTATGATAATCGGACAGTTTTCCCCAACCCTTCTGATAGAGTTAAAGAAATAAATCGTCCCCTCAATATAATAATAGGATATGTGCTGTAGAAATTGTGATATTATACGCTATTGTTGTTTATTGAAGGGACGAAATAATGCGCCCAACCTCTGTTTCATATACTAGCTTACTAAGCACACAGAAGGAGCAGTCGACTTGAATTTCTGAACGGGTTCAATATGAAGATCATTGGTTTATCCCAAACCCTAATATCATGGCCGTGTCTTTCTCGCCCGCTTTTAAAGGTTTACATTTTTCGATAGCTTTTTGGTGGCACTGTGCTTAGTGCGAAATATAGCTTTGTACATATGTTGTTTGCAAAATATTGATGGCGAACGCGACAAAAACTAGAAGTTACTTTAAATGAGTGTAGAAAAATGCAAAATATTGCGAAATGAAACGTTCAGCCCTATTACGTATGTCGAAGTCGACTTTCGACAACTGTCGAATTTACTTTTGATTCGACGTGAAAGTTATTGTAATAGATTGTGTTCGCAAATTTTACCGATGTCAATCTCTTGTTTTTTCGCTATTGCAAGTTCCATGTTAGTTTTATAAAGATTCACCTAGATATTGTACCTAAATAGTCCTTCCACAAATGTAAGAGCAACTTAATATTGAACATGGGCGCTTTCAGATACGTTCTTAACGATATCACATTAGCTTCAATATGAATGCCAACTAATGGATGCTGCTAAGATATTACACCGTTTTGAATACCATAGGTTAGTCCTTTTGGATTAATTGTAAAATAAAGTTGTAATAATCGGACTCTGCTTCATGTAAGACAATTAATACTTATCCCCGCAAGGGGTCACCTCCAGTTCCACAATTCTGTTGCCTTCATGTCAACCCAAACTTTCATGCATCCTTCGAAGTCGCATGAGGGAGGACCAAAGCTGTTCAACTTTCCTTTAATGACATTCCTTTGCTCTTTTATCATAACTTTATTTTCGCTTTTGTGATACCCTTTAGTAAGAAGTGGATTTTTTAGCATGGAGTCAAGAAGGCTTTCAATTTACTTAGATGTATTTTTTTCATCCTGACATAAGTAATAAGATATGTTTTTAATTTTAAATTTGGTAAGTAGTTAATAACTAAATATTATAAAGCTATTACGATTTTACACCAATTTTTTGGTTCGACTTTGTCGCAAGCCAAATACACTACGACTACGTTTCTGTCGAATTTCACACTCAGAATCGACATACAAAATACCACAAATAGTAATAGAATTCGACAGACTAGTGATTCAGTCTCACAATCGGCATCGGCGATTCGACGTGACTACGACACAAATTTTCAACACAAATTTTTTAAACTAGAATACTGGGATATTGCTTTATATTGATGGTTGTCATGCTGTAATATGGTCATTGGTTTTTTATACCCACACCTTACGGCTAGGAGGGTATATATCATTTGATACGACCCAAGAGTGTATCATATAGAAAGAGTCACCTTAGACCCTAGGCTTCTTTTGAACCAAATTCGATTCATGACTCAGCCATGTCCGTCTGTCCGACTGGTACGCACAATAACTTTCGAAAGCGGCAACCAATTGTTTTGAAAATTTTCATGGGTTAGTTTTTCCCCAAAACTACTTATAGTATTGTAAATGAGCTACATACATAGAACAACAACTGGAAGACTAGCCACGACCCTTCTGGTACCACTAGAGTATCCAATTAATCGGGTTTAGGTTTTGTTCGATTAAAAAATTAATCGATTTTGGGATTTTTAATTTACTCGATTAATCGATTAAGGTGTTCAAATTGCTCGAATAATTCGATTAATCGAATAAGTCGAATAAATCGAACAATTTCTGTATATCTGTTGTATACCTTACGTGAAAAATAAACAAATTTAATGTAGGCGTTAAATTGTATTAATAAAAAAAAAATAAAATAAATATTAAAACATAAAAACAATCGTAAAATAATAATTCATGTGAATTCAAAAATGTTTAATAAAAATAATAATTAATTAGGTACATACAAAATTTGATCATTTTTATTTAAAAGTTTTTAGTCACTTCTTCTAAAATAATCTTTTAAAAATCATATGCAATTAAGATGTTTGACTTTTAGTCGACTTTTTTGTTTCGTTTTAATGAAGCTTGACTTTGAAAACACCCTTTCACTTAAAGTAGATGTTGGTGAAACTGAAAGAATTGCATTGAAAAGTTTTTCTAGTTTTTCTGATCTTTTTTTGTTTTATCTAGATACAGAAAATCATCAATTATATTACAGTTTACTTTCAATTTTTTTTTTAAATTTTGAATACTTTTTATAGTATCGTTCAATTCTAGTAAAAGATTATTTTCATTGATATCAATTATTTCCTCTTCTTCTTCCAACACAATATCATCATTTGATATATTTTGATTAGCTTCACTGTGAAATAACCGATCATACATTTTCGAGGCAAAGTCTATTGTTTCCGTTTTGGAGCTATATTTTGAAAAGTTATCATTTATGGGGAATGTTCAGAATTTAAGGTATAAAACAAGTGTGTTAAGTACTTTTATTCGTCTATAATTTATTCTAGACTTAAGGTGGACAGTCAAATCCTTTGAAAACGAATTGTTTGCCTTGTCTAAATTGTTAATAAAAAATTGTATAATACCTTCCAATTCAATTAATGTTGCAGAATCTTTGCTGAGCTCTTTAATAGCCACATCAAGTGGTCGTGAGGTATTACTCAATGCTGATAATAACTAAGCCATGCCGATCCACCACCAAGAAAGAAGAATTTATTTAAAAATAATTTAAATCGATTAATCGGTTTAATTTGATCGATTATTCGTTAATCGAAATTTACTGTTTTTTTTTACTCGAAAAATTATTCGAAAAAAATTCTTCGATTAATCGAACAACGATTAATCGATTGGATACTCTAGGTACCACTCATACAAACGTACAACTCCGCCCACTTTAGAAATCTCGTAATAATATGAGTACTTCCAACGCGATCGTGGCCAAATTCTGTAATTAATAAAGCTATAATAGGAAAAAGTTTCGGAGAAAAAGCTGGAAGTTTCTTCTAGTACCTCCCATACAAAAGCACCATTCTGCCTACTTTGGAAATCGAGTAATAATATCAAAATATCAAAAATCGACCAGCAAAGTAAAATTTTTTTTTTATTTTTCTTAGAGACTTTTAAAGACATTTTCATTTGAGTAATAAAGGGTCATATTATAATTGCACACATCATATCGTCCCCTTAATAAAACAATAGCGTATAATTTTTTTTGGTGTTTTGAGAAAATCGAGTTTAAAGTTTTCGTCAAATCGGATGTCTATGAAATTTTCGAAGAAGAAATTATAAACTGTTTTTTTCCAAAGACCTTTTGACGCACTTTGTGGAAGTAGATTTTGACGAAATTTTGACCAGGCATAGAATCAATGATCGAGATTCTAAATATGCAATAAAAAATAATGGTGTATGAGCATATATACTATTGTTATATTAAGGGGACGATATAATGAATCACAAATTTATAGAAAAGGTAAAATAATAACAAACAAAGGTCTATTAGATAAAGTAAATGTTTCATTAGTTTTTTGCATGTTGTAATGTCGCGTTCTCGTACCTACATCAGTACTCCGATATCTTATGTATGTAAATCGTTTTCCAACACTCTAATAGCCATACAAGTTGATATTACATGAAGCAATACTTTTAAAAATTCGATGGGAAAAAATTTCACATGCTAAATCATAAAAAAAATTCTATAAAAACCAGTACAAAAATTTTAGTGTCTGATAAATACCCTCATCTATTTGATGTATTGATATTATTACTCGATTTCTAAAGTGGTTAGAATAGTACATTTGTATAGGAGGTACAAGAAGAGGCGTGGCTTAACTTCCAATTTTTTCCTCTAAAACTATATCCAGTTATAGCTTTACAAAATACTGAATTTTGGCACGATCGATTTTTTCATAATTACAATTGAGATAAGCTACAAAGTATTATATAATAAAAATTTAGACATTTTTTTTAAATTTTCGGCTCCGGTAAACCTTTCTGTGAAAATGCCCATATGCTTTGTGTTTTTTCACACCACCTGCCAAAATACAAACAGGTTTGCCTTTTATTTGCGATGCTGGTAACAAAAGCGAATAATTGATATAAACATGACCACATTACCATTTTTTTTATTTTTTTTTTTGTATTGATTGCCAGGCCGAAAAAGTTTCCTTTTGTCCTACAATCATCCAATAAAAAATTTGGGGACGATCAGATAACGCTAAGTTCTGCCCAAAGTTCATTGAAAAAATAAGACACTCTCGGGATTTTTGATCACAATACATACCTATTTTAGCAATATTTTTTTTTGGATAACTAGAGTTGACATCGATTTTAAATACAGTTTATATTCTAACAAGCCATAAGTGATCAAAATCGTTAGAGAAACAAAAAAGTTACAACGGTTTTGATTTGAATTTTACGACAATTGAATGTTGTAGCTGACATGGCATACACAATGCACAGTGGTTCCGTCCATAGGCCAAAAATCAAAAAAATAATCACAAAGTATTAGGATAAAATGTAAACAAATTATCTCTTAAATGTCCAATCTTCATAATGGTAAACCGGATTCTTCTGAAAATCTAACGGGACTTTTTAAAAATAGAATTTAATCATGAACATTTGTTCGCGCTTTTGTACGTTGGTCGAATAATTTAAAACAAGAGTGCACTTCAAATTTAATAATTTTTAATTGATTTTAAAATTAAAAGTATTTATTTAATCCCCACAAATTTATAAAAACTAACTTGTTTTGTAATTCTTGTCAAATTAAAGTTTTAGGAGACGTATTTGTTCGATCCTATTTTGTGCGTCTTCATTATGATTATTTAGAGTTTTAGTTGTATTCCCCATATATCCCCCTTTAGGTCTCTTTTCCATTGTATTTGTCGTAGTCTTAAGGTAATAAAAGTGTTAAAGTTTGTTGCGGAAATTTGCGGATGTGCGTGTAGTTTTTAATATACTAAACCGCCTTCTTATTAAATCCTCAAACTTAGGTAAGAGGGTAAGTATAATTTCATAAGTGAAAAAGTGTAACGACCCCAATTATCTCGACCCAAATTATCTTAAAACCAAATTTGTTTAAAGATTTTTTAAGACGTTTGTCCCATTTCCGTCGGTCCGGTTGGCTGGCCGGTTGACTTGCTGGTTGGAAGGATAACTAATGAGCATGATAATTGGAGTAAACCTAAACTGATCTTTATGAAAATTTACCAGTTTTAATATTTTCAAAAATGAAGTTACGTTATTGTAAATAAGCAGAATTGCCCCACCCTTTCTGGTACTTCCCATGCAAACTTACCTATTTATGGATATTTCTTCCATTACTTCCAAACGAAACACTACATTATCATGAACTTTGGCGGACTATTAATCTTATAAAACCAGGTAAAACTACAGAAAATCGGAACTTTGGCGCGCCCCTTATGCCACCTTATTGTATATAAATGACCTAATTCTTTTTCAGACAAATTTTTTCCAAGGAAAACTTAGGGTGAATACGGACTATGTTGCTCTACCGCTTCTGGGATGTCATACAAAATTACCAACATATTTTTTGGAAAAATAATATTTCTCTCATAACATTTAAACGAAAAACTGGAGTAGACTTGAATGTGGTCAGTTGGATTATCTTGTAATCCGACGCAAAACCTCGGAATACCGAAATATTAGCTTCAGACGGAATTACATACATATCATTTTTGTAAGAGATATTGAATTGAACTTTTTATAACTGTTGTTAGTTTTTCTACATGTCTGTAAACTTCTGGCCATACGACCAAGAGTCCTATTCCCGATCGTTTAAGCTACATAAGTAATTTCTTTTTCAATTTCATTAACTCGAGAGTAAAACAATGTCGTACATAGGGTGAGGGTATTTATCAGTCAGTTCACCTGATTGAAATTCCTGCACTGGCTTAAATATTTTTAAAGAGCCCTGCTGAACATTTCAGCTCTGTACTACCATTAGAAGTATTTTTGGCCGCGCCTCCATACAAGCGGATCCACATTGCAATGTGCAAATCAATGCTGAGCAACTTTCAACTTTTGCACATTCTCTTGCTTTCTTTGTTTTTTGTTGTAACTGTGTCCCGTATGCCTAAATGCATTGACGCTCTCATATGTTTGAGAAGAGGGTTGGTGATAAACAGGGCAAACGGACATATGCAAATGCATGGTTTTTTTAGAACGGGATATTAACAAATGATTTATACGTTTCATACTCTTCCAAGTGTTTCGACACCTATTTGTTAGAGAATATTTTTACATGTTTACCCATAAAGTCATATTTAAGCATATTTTGGTTTTAAGAGCATATTTTTTTAATTTTTAAAAAAAATATCCCTTTTAAAGCATATTTTGTACCCCACTACTCGAACATATTAAAATATTGCAAACATCAGATCTTACTCCTACATCAGATCCTTACCTCCTGGAAGACGCTTCTGAATTGATTGATAACAAAGTAATTAAAGATGTAACTTTCGAAATGATACAGAAAAACACGTTTGCACCCCATCTCAATTTCGGGACGTAGAACACAGTGGTATACTCTGTTTTGAAAGATTAGTTCAAAATCTACAGATATTCCATTTCATTTTGACTAACAGTGTGATCTATCGGATTCCGATATTAATTTAATAGTATAAAAAATTTCATCATACTAAAACAAAAAACGTTAGCTTCAAAGTAATAAACAGTACAGAAATTTTAGTCAGGTGAACTGACTGAATACTTGTCAACCTTTATATAGAATGTTATTCATATCTAAGTAATTAAATATAAATTGTTGTTTTGATGTCGGATTTACCATATACATCAGCTGCTAAGTTACCATCGACTTACGATATGCGGTTTGTAAATTATGCAAAAGAAAGTGCTAAGCTAGCAGTGGATGCAGCTATAAATAGGCAACAGGCGTGCATACCAATCTATATATATAAAAGTGAACATTTGTTTCTACATATGCCCACTATAGACTTCAAAACCACCCAACCGATGTGCAACAAACCGGCATTAATAGAAAGATAATCTTTCGAGGATCGTTATAGGTTACTTAAACATTGCATTTGAATCATGTGGTCCATTTATTGAGTCGATTTTCGATTTTCCCATATAAAAAATGTTCAAAAGTTTTAAATTGTGAAAATTTAAATAGTATGTCAATGTTAAATTTGTCAATATTTGAATTTTCAAATGACACAGACAAATGGTATATTTATGTATGTATATAAGATTTAAATTGAGTTTGTTTGAAACTCAGTGGATGCTACAGCATTTAACTGATATCTCTGAGGTGAGGCCAATCCATTCCACCCCATTAACAAAAATGAAATATCTGGCGTACTACTAAAATAAGTGACTTTAAATCAGGTGTGGATGCAATATTATCAGGTCAAAAACTGGCAGGATTAGATTATAAGGCGTGATCCCGCCCCCATGAGCTAATTTGTTAAAGTGCGGTATCTGAAGTACTAGATTAGTAGGAATAGCCCTACTCGTAGGACCTAATTTGTAAAAGTTCAATATCTGATGGCCTAGATCATTAGGCGTGGCTCCGTCGTAATTTTGCGAATGGTAATGGAATTTGTTGTGGATTCAATTAAGGTTAATATACGTATTCTAAAGGAAAAGGGGGGATTTGAAATAGGATGTGGAATATACACCAATATTCGTGATCAAGCATAAGGGGTAGACCTGCCAAATTCTGTTTCCCAAAAGCAATAGCTGAAGGACTGCAGCACTATTCGTCTTGATATTTGGTATGCAATTTTTTGAGACCAGTGGTGTATGTAACTGAGATCTACGGAAGAAAAAATCGAATAATCACGAATTTAAACATTTCTCAAATCTGAATTCTATTACATTTACCAGTCTATTCTGACGTGGTTACAATAGTCACCACGGTTACAATTGACTACTTTGGTTACAAAATCAAAAAATCGGTATTCCGAATCCTTGTCACTGTGACAATAGTTACAAAAATTGTTACCTGCCAGATAGGAGATAACAAGCTAATTACAGCTGTTTTGAAAAATATTTTGAGTTGTAACAAACAAAATTTTGTTACATTTTTTTGAATATGTAGTAGCAAAAGGTATGGAAAAAAAAACGATTGCCCAGAAACCTGCGGGACATCAGTGACCAATTCTCCATTACACAGTTATTGTCCAATATTATCGACTGTCCCTTAACTTGGGTACTTTTTTTGAATTAATATCTAAAATGGAAAAACATTTTTTTCTTTCTCTGTATTGTTTTTTTGATTGTTAAATTCAATAATCAGCTGCGAATTGTCAATAATTTACATTTCACCACGAGGTGAACTTTTCCTTGTTACGAAATTGCCAGAATATCTGTAACAAGAATTGGTTACAAAATTGTAACAAATTTCTGGTGACAAATTTTTGTTACCAAATTATTAGAATAGGGCCGTTAGATCGACGAACATCATACAACAGTGTAATATTAGCAGTTACGAATGAGTGTGGAGGATTTTATTTCCTTATTGCACCAATGGGTTTTGATGTTGTTGATTTTGCAAAATGTTTGATCGCGTTGGCTATTACATCCTCCTGTATTGCGCAGCTATTTTGGATGTTGCAGAATAGAGCAAAAAATTTAAATTTTCCGAGAACCGCACATGAGTTATCAAGTTAAAAAATGTTGCAAACATGTCAAATCATAATGAGGGATGAGTGTACTATGACACACAAAAAACCCCTTGATCGCGTATTATAGGATTTAAGAAGCAATACATGATTGAGTTATCCTTCTTAAATTAATTTACCCAGAAAATATAAGGGAACCGAAGTGTTGTTACTATGTATAACAATGATACCCACGGATTTGCCGTTAGATTTAAATGACTACAGTTTCCAGTTCGGTTAAAATTTGCAATGACATTCAATAAATCTGAGGGACAGTCTATTCAAATTTGAAAAATCAAAGTTTTTCGCATGAACACCTTTATGTTGCATGTTCTCGTGTAGAATGACCCACTGATTAAAATATGTACACTTCTTTGGTTCTTCCATACATACTCTATTATCAAAAGTATTACAATAAATTTCTGTCATTATAACTATATTATGTTTTAATATACCTCAAAATTTTTGTTAAATTTCGATGCGAATATCAAAAGAAACTAACACAACCCAAAGATTTATTCCAACCAAAAAAAGTTAAATTTCAGTCAATACTTCTTTAGGCAGGACGAAGTCTGCCCGGTCAGCAAGTTTTTAATAAACAAAGGTTTTTTTATGTAAAAAAGGAATAATAAAATTTTTCGTGTACCTCGAAAACCTGTCGTGATAGGGAAAACCCAATTACAGATTCGAATTCAGCTTACCAAATTACCAACGGAAAGATGTTTTGTTTCTCCAGTCCAAAATCTTGTTAGCTAGTGTTATTTTTTAATTACTGCATACATTAAGTTCTAAGTCCTTCGAAGGGGACGCAGATTCAGATACACAATTTTTATTTATTGATAATATTGGTCAATAATCACGCAAAAAAGTAAATCCCACCTATGTATATCTATTTATTTCCGACAATGTTACATATCTCTAACTTAACATACAAATACTCTAAGTCCACTTTTTTTATAAATTGAGATTTTAATGCAGAATTGTGCAATAAGCACAAATACATCGACTATAACATAAAGTCGACTTTTACATAAAAAACCTTTTACCCTATTGGGGTAAAATGTATGACCAACCCACAATTGTATTTCCCGCCTAACATTTCTCCGAAAATACCTACTCTCTTTCTTCACCCACTATGGGGGCTCCCATAAAAATATTCGCCCTTGCCCTGGGAAAGGCGATTGTAAGGTAACGGACATTCGAGAATTACAATACACACCGAATGTTGTAATTAATTTCAACATTAGACTGCCTGATGAATGAAAAATCTTCGCTACTTTAACAAGAAAGAAGAAAGCTAAAAGCTAGAAAGTACGAAGACAATTTCTAAAATTCACTTTGCTATAAACCACCATAAATTTTATGACGATTTGTCATACGAATAAACATATTCTTCAACTAAGCTTTACTTTTAAATCCATTAATTTTAACTGATATTACTTTTTTTTATAACAACAATTTTTATTATTATCGGACAAAAACTAGTTGCACCTCCAAAATCTCCCTTTTGGGAGTTGTCCGTCTGTCTCTACACCTCATTATAACCGTAGTTAAGAGCATTCGAGCTGAAATTTGGTACACAAGCTTCCATCCTCTAAGCGGAGATTTAGTTCTATGATCGTAGCATGAGCTAGCGATCAAAATATTTTTATATAGTTTATTTGGGTGTAAATTAAACTTAATGTATGAAAAGCTTAATGAAATTATTTCGATAGTACGGGCAAACATTTTTGAGCGTTTTATGCACACACTTCACAGCAAATGGGCACATCAACCGTGGAAAGTGGTTTTTGATGTGTAATTTTTTGCGTTTTTTCCCATTGCATATTATGCTATTTTCTTTTGGTGGCATCTTCGTTCTGGTGGAAAACTCTCACACGTAATCATGAATCAGTTGTGAGGACCTCCGAAGAAATGACTTTGAATGAAATAAAATTAAATTACAGACATACTTTTGTTGTTGTTATCCTCCTTCTCTTCCGTCGAAATAACAACAAATACAATGAGAGCAAAACTCAACTTAAATGATGCACAAATACATTTGCGCAAAAGTGCCTGAATGGATGTGTACATATGCGATTTTTACTATACAAGTGTGATTGCAGTTATACTTGCCACACATATTGTTTCGCATACACTTGCATACAACAATGTACGAGACTACAATTGCAGCTTCCGTTTTATTTTGCAATATTATTCTTTTAATTCTTACTTAAATATTGCACACACACGCCAGCTTTCACTGGTGTAAATGTGTTTGTGTAGTAGTGGTAACATTGTATTATATCTTTTGCTGCAGTGGCGTCAGTCAGTGATGGCGTTTTTTGCACTCTATCTTGTTGCGGCGGTAGTTGTGGGGGTATGTGTGGTAGTGAATGTTTATTATTTCTCCATGAAATTCTTAATGAGAATTTTCGGAATTGTTTCTACATTATGAAAAAGCGAAATTTAATTGAACCGAACATTGCTTTCATTATTACTTTTATTTTTCATTATAATTGTTGCATATACTGTGTTCCCTGTCCCTCCCAGTACCTCCCAAAGTCTCTTATCAACAACATTGGACCGTCTGAATAGCACACATATAATTATGCATAGATGTGCAATGGACGAATTTAAGGACGGCAAGTGTGCGGTGTTAAAGGCCTTTTGCCAATAAAAAAACGTATCTAAATAACAACAAGCGTGGGTAAAGGTTTACTGTGGATATCGCATATGTATAATATAACTTACATGAAAAAAAAAATTATCAGGTTTAGAAAAATCTGTTATAAAAATACAGTAGAGGCTGCATAAATCTGCAGATTGCAAAATCTGCAAAAGAGCTTCTAACAAGTTTTAAATAAATTTAATACATTCTAGAATTTGTTTATATGAAATACAAAACGTAAAATTAGTAAAAACTGCTCTTCAATTTTCCACCATCAAAAAGTTGTGCTTAATTTTTGGCTTACTGTCTTTATCTCTAGCTAATCCATACAAGTTAGATTTTCGCGACTTTTTTAAAACTAGACCTGTTGCAAAAACTGCACTTACGCGATAAGAAAACCCAATAGTTTGCAGAAATATTTTATGCAATTTTTAAAATTTGATTTATTTACATTTTAAACATTTTTAAAGTGGAAAATTTTGATTTGCTTTTTCGTCAAATTATTTTTTAAAAATAAAAGCTGAATCATGTAGTTCATATATTGTTGTTGTCGGCTCATCATTTTCCAAAGTCCATTGTATGCATATGTTTATTGATGTTATAGCATCGTCTATTTTAATTTTGTTTTCTTCATGGCTACTATCGTATAAATCCTCCAATTCCATATCTGATAATTCCATTTGGTCCTCATTTCTTTCCACATGAACTTCTCCTTGAATCCAGTTGTTTATGTCAACATTTGTGAAAAGATGTTCCGGACTAATTTGAGCACCTAGTGTGCCAATAGTTGAAATATCTTCGTTTTCTTCCTGAATTATATTTTGTAAAATATATAAGGGCATGATATCCTCTTCACTCTATTCACTACCGAATCCAAGCAAAGATCCAGGCATTGGACACTGACATTTTATCCCAGGACGTAACTAGAATCTGAATTGCATTTTTAAGATTAAAGTTTTTTAATTTAAGCTCCAAATTTGTTCCCTTCTCGCCAAGCAAGTGGGAGAGCAGTTGTTTTTGATCCGGTGGTAGATTCATTGAAATAATTAAAACGTCATCACTTTTTAGGTCCTCAACTCGGTGAAACCTTCTGTTATCTAAAAGCAAAACTTATTTTTGCGGCAGAAATTCTCGGACCTAAAAAATGTTTACTTACACAGAACAAAATTTTTCAGCTCATTGATTTTGGTTCTGCATCATTCGTTTTGTCAAGTTACATGCCATAATAATTTTATATCGATTTAAAGTTAGTAAGTAAGGTAAGTAACGTTTTAGTCTCGTTTGACATATCTCGAGAACCACTAGTCCGATTTAGCTGAAACAAACTTAAAAAAAGTTATGAATTACAATTCCTTTAATCTGTTTATTTAACTTTTCCCTACATAAGCAACAGTTTCACTTATCCATTCATCACTTGATTTTGAACTCGGTTTATTTTGTAGCAGTTACAATAAAACTTTTGTACTCCGTGGCGTATGATGTACGTGGAATATTACTTATGATAACACTGTGACACAAAATTGAACTTTTGGAATCGGAATGGGATGAAACCAAAAGGAAATGAAAGTTGACATTATGTATTACAAAACCCTCAAAGGATTTTTTAAGTTTAGTGCGAGATTTTTTTTTACACGCATTTGAAGTTAGGGATTTTTGAACGCTGGCTAACAAGAAAAAATCAATATAATAATGCTCATATATTTTTTTATCCCAGAAAGTTGTGGTATCTTACTGTTTTTGGGGTCAAGGAATCCATTTTTGACATTTATTTTTATTTGTAGGCGCCGCCAGAGGGCGCTTTCGTGAATTTTTTTGGTTTAGATCGAATTTTTTGTCTTTCCACACGATTACAGCCGTAGATTAAGAGCTATCGAGCTAAAATTTGGTATACAAGCTTATATCCACCAAACGGAGGTTGAATTCTACGATGGGCATGATCGACCAAAACCTACTCACACCTCCCATACAAATTGTACCTTTTTTGGGGTCTGTCCCTACGATCACAGTCGTGAATTAAGAGCTATCGAGCTGAAGTTTGGTATGCTAGCTTCTATCCACCAAGCGGAGATTAAGTTCTAAGATGGGCATGATCGGACAAAAACAACTCCCACCTCCCATACAAAATAACCCTTTTTGGGGATTTTTTCCTGATTTTCCTCGCTATTACAGCCGTTGATTAGAGCTATCGAGTTGAAATTTGGTATGCAATCCTCTAACCTCTTAGAGAAAAGTAATTTCTAAGATGAGCATGATCGGACAAAATCTTCTCCTACCTCCAATGCAAACTTCCCATATTTTGGGTTGTGAGGAGTTTTTGTCTGATCTTGCTCTTCTTAGAAGTTTACGTACCAAGTTTCAGCTCGATAGCTCTTAATCTAAGGCTGTAAGTGAGAAGACAAACAGACGAACACCCCCAAATAGGGCAAGTTTGTATGGGAGGTGGTAGTAGTTTTTGTCCGATCATGCCCATCTTAAAACTTAATCTGCTCTTAGAGGATAGAAGCTAGCATACCAAATATCAGCTCGATAGCTCTTAATTAACGACTGTGATCGTAGGGACAGAACCCAAAAAAGGTACAATTTGTATGGGAGGTGGGAGTAGGTTTCGTTCGATAATGACCATCTTAGAACCCAATCTCCGCTTGGTGAATAGAAGCTCGCATACCAAATTTCAGCTCGATAGCTCTTAATCTACGGTTGTAATCGTGTGGAAAGACAAAAAATTCGATCTAAACCAAAAAAATGTACAAAAACGCCCTCTGCCGGCGCTTAAAAATAAAAATAAATGTCAAAAATAGATTCCTCGACCCCAAATACTGTAAGATACCACAACTTTCCGGGATAAATAGCATTATTTTGTGACATTTATAATGAATTTTTCTTGTTAGCCAGCGTTGCAAAAACCCCAACTTCAAATGGGTGTAAAAAAAAATTTCGCACTAAACTAAAAAAATCCCTTGAGGTTTTTGTTTTGTGTGACGTAAACTTTCATTTGCATTTGGTTTCATCCCATTCCGATTTTGGTTGTTGCACAGTGTAATCATACACCACCATATAACAATATAATAAAAGAGCTTAAAACCTGACATATTCCCCTATACGATACTTACTAACTTCAAATCGATATGGCATGTAACTTGACAAAACGAATGAACTTCTTCTTTTTGGGGCTACTTTCATGTGCAGTCCCAAAATCATGTGTTGTACCGTGTTATGAACAGATTACTTTATTGATGAAAATTAACATACATGGGGAACAAATACATGATACAAACTTCAATGTAAATGATGACACCCAGTTGTTATTACTGGACTTGTATATATTACAGGATTATTGGAAAAGCATTTAAAGATGCCAGGGTTTTTTGATTTTCCAACAATCAACAATACTATTTTTTTTTTATCTTTCTCACTTCATGTGACAACGGTGTGATTTGGAAGCCTCCTATTATATAAACCGGATTCGTCGTCATTGTAGATTTGCTCTTTCACAAATAGATCAAAATCATCACAAAAGGTTAATATACCAAAAGACTGGGATTTCCAGTTTTTTTTGCTTCTCAATTTTTGTGAAAATGAGCGAATTCATTTAGTTGTGAATAAATTCGAAAAGAATCTATCGATTTTTATCCAATTTTGTTGCTATAATATGTGGCTTTGAGATAAAGCAATTAATCTGAGCAACACTATTTAAACAATAATATTTTCTATTTTCACGTAAAAATATATTTTTGCTTCAATATTTTATTGTAACTCTGAAATTACTGAGCCGATTGAAACATAGTATATAAACGGATTAAAGGTTATGTTAATTAAATTTTTTTTTAGTTTATTTTTGTAATATCGGTCTTTTTGAGGTATCATCAATTGAATTGACTTGGGGAAACGTCTAAAACAATTTATAATTTAAATTAAAATTTTTTTTTGATACAAAACCTTTCTCCTTTTTGCGCAAAGCACTGTTTTTAAATATGGTTTGATTGCAGTGAAATTTAACAAAATTTATTTTTGTTGGCCGTTGATGGAATATATTTTATTTCGAGGGAATCGGTTTAGATTTTATTTCAATTGCCTCAGCATGTTCCGCTGATGTCGGTTATATCAACGTTTGATGCCGCATTATTTATTTTGTTATTTATTTGTTGCTATCATCTAATTTATTTTGTTGTAATTTAGATTTTGATCCATTTCTAGAAGTGTATATTATGTTACAACTACACCTTCCCGCCATGTTGTTAGATAAAAGTCATAAATTTTGGCATAATTTACTTAAAATGGTGTTTCAAATAATCGAAATTTTTCGAGTTTGCTGAAAAATGCTGGCGAGATAATATTTATCATAAATTACACCCTTTTGTCATTAACTTCGCCCAAGTTTATGTCCAAGTACAACTTTGTATCCTTAAAACTATTAGGTTATATTGGAAAATAACAACATAATCACAACACCCAAAACTATCGATATTGCGTCAATTCTTTCAGCAGTTTAATAATATCGAATAATTTGTTAGCCAATGCACATAGGGGTATTTTAAAGATCTGGGCGGACAAAATTATTTGAAGTAAATTAATGCAGCAGAATGTTATAAAATTACTTGGTAAGGCGTTAAAAAATAATTTGTTAATATTTGAGGGGTAGAGGGAATGTTACAGATTACATTTAATCACTCATAGAAGTGGTGATGCATTACTTTTTGACTAGAGTGCTTTTGGTAAACATTGAAATTTACAAAAATACATAATTTTTCAAAGCTGCTTTAATAGCAGGAATTTAAATTATAATTTTATTTAGATAAGTTGAATGTTAAATGTTTTAGTTAAATGATTAAACTGAATCAGATCTAAAAATTTTACCTTGAGATAAAATAAAAAAAAAAAAGTAACAAAATCTTACTCAAAAGAGTAAAACTGTCAAAAAAATCGTAAAATTTCGTCATATATTTCTATGGTTTTTCACACATATCAGAAATTGCTACGAACTCGAATAGACAATATATGACAAAAAGATAGCCAAAAGCAAAACAACTCTTCTTAACAAACGGATTTCATTTGATGACCCCTTTACATAGTTATAGCCCCACAAATTCATCTAAAATTCATTCAAATCACTTTTAGTTATATGTTTATCTATATTAATAATGCTATGCTTTTTTAAATGAAATGGTTACAAAATAGAAATAAATAATGAAAAATAAAAGTTTTTTACAGTTTCGTTTTTTAGGTCTGATTGAGAGCCAATAATTTACCGAAGAGAGACAATCAATATTTCGAATAGTTCACGAGATATTGACTTAAGAATCAGTACATGTTTTTTGAAAATTGTACAACAATCCACCTCCAGTTGAAAACTTCAAAACGAATTAAAAAAATTAAAAAAAAACCTTAGCTAATAATTCAAAACCCAGCTTTAGTTCTTCTTCCACCATCATAAGCTTTCAGATTTTGGGGGTCTCGATTGGTTTAAGATTTTATTGCTGCACTGCATTATTGCATTTTTAACAAAATATGTTTTGTAAACCCATGGAGACTAATTCTTGAAATTTGCACATCTTGTAAAGAAAAGTATGCGCAATTCTCAAAATTAAAATGAAGAAAATCAAAAGAAACTTTTCCAAGATATTCAAGGACTAAGAACATTTTCCAAATTTCGATGTCTTTGATCTACATTTTTATACTTCATTCATAAAGAGGATGTGGAAACCTATCAGGCGATACCATGATCATCTAAATCCGGTGTCGCGAACTCACTATAAAGACCTTTTTTTAACGAAATTACTTAAAATTTTATAAAAGAAAAAACCTTAAAGCGCCCCTTACACGAGTACTGCTGCAGTTCATGCCGATGAACCCCTTGTGTTCGTGTGTGATTGAAGTTTTCGATACACACGTATCAATCATCACTTTATTCTGAATTTTGTAATAGAAAGACATCTGAGAATTGCTGTTTAAATGTTTTTATCACTTATATAATCCCGGCAAAGACTGGTGCACCTCTATACTTTCTCCAGCAAATCTCTTTTTTGTTAGTTTTCCAAATTATTTTTTATTTTTCATTCAGAACAGTTTGTAATTTTGGTTGTTTACATTTTTATCATAATACAATTTTCAAAAATTTGACATATTAGACGGCAAACAAATAAATAAAGTTCATCTGATTGATAGGTGTTCATTTTGAAAATCAAAACTGTTTTGATTTTCATACTGCATTGTCCGTGTGACAAATACTTTCTCGTACTGAGTCAAATTCACTAATACATGCATATTGCCGTTCCTGCGGAGGTACTCGTCTATGGGGCGCTTAATATCTGTGTTAATGCCTTTTATATTATTTCCAAAACTATATCGCATTCTTCACACTTGAAAATACTTACACCGAAACATTTTTTTTTAAATATAGATTTTTAAACTATCCAATAAACAATATAAACTTATTATAAATTTACTAGAAGCTTAAATTAGGCAACATGATGTTTGGAAAATCTTTTTCGCAGGCATTGTAACTTGTTAAGTTCCAATTATTGGATAAGCGAAAGGGATCCCTTATTGTACAATTGTATTCATGTTTGGAAAATATTTCGAAATAAACTTGATATGCAATACATAATAAATAAGTTGGAAAGCTTGTACCAAATTTATATTTATATCTCTTTCCAAACCCATTCCAAAGCAAATACAAAAGTTTTGTCAATTTAATTCCAATACAATTGATTTCTTTTGATAAACTCTCTTTATTTTCAGCTAATTTTGTTATTTCTGGTCTTCTTTTCTGCACCTTTCTTTTATATTTATAAGGACTTTTTACTTTAACACGAAACACGTCAATCTTTCAGCAGCAGCAAATAATACTAAATGCCAAGACGAAAAGAAATATGTAATCAGCGAGTTTACAAAAGCATTGTATTTTTATTTTTTTACATATGTGATACATTACATATGTGTTTCTTTGTTTACAAATCTGTTACGAAGTGTTTGTAAATAATTTACTAAAGGTTTGGAAAACGTAAACTTCGCAAACTAATTTGGAAAAATTAACTAAAATCTTTGGAAAACATTTACTTATTAGCCGGCTTTCATCAATGTTTATTGGATACGTACTAGTTACTCGCTTGTTTGTGAGCAAGTTTCCGGAAAACTATAGCAAATACTTTATCAATCATTTTTAAGTTAAGTTAAGTTAAAAGGCCTTTCGTTTTACTCTTTTCGCTGCTGTTTGTTTATGGCGAAAGTTTCAATCGTTCGAGTACATACATGTATAAGTTGCTTAAATGAAGCATGAACATCTTCCAATTCTTTAGCGAATGCGATTTGTTTGCAGTATTCTTTGCTCAAGTCTCGAAGACTGAGCGCATCTCACATTGTTTTGGAATTCTTGTTCTGCTAATTCAAAGTCAAAATGCCACAAGCTCAAATAAATATCTATTAAAGGAATGCCTTAGCTGGCAATATCGTTTGCAGGAACTTCAGGATGGTTTGAACTCATTAAATAGTGCATTAGTACAATGTGTGTTATTGGTGGTTTCAGCATATTTGGAAGGTTAAACTTGCAGCTATTGGCGCAAAAGAAATATCAATAGTATGTAATAATTTGTTATAAAAAAATGCAGTTCTGCACACCACATCGTCAGTACTCTCATGTATTAAGTGTGTTAAAACAAAACGTACACAATATGCGATTAGATTGAACACTTTGCTTTGAATAAATACGCTATAAGAAATTTGTGAATGCATTGCCGCTATTCTTTTCTAAAAGCAACCCCGACAGAAGTTGCTTTCTGTATTTTTTTTTTTCAATTACACAGTAACACAAAATTAAACTTTCCGAATCAGAATGGGATAAAACCATATTCAAATGAAAGTTGGCATTTTGTTTAACAATACCCACAAGGGTTTTTTTTAGTTTAGATCGAGATTTTTTACACGCATTCGAAGTTGTTTGTTTTGGAAGGATGACTAACAAGAAAAAATCATTAAAATAATGTTTATTTACTTTTTATTACCCAGGAATGTTGTGGTATCTTACTGTTTCTGGGCACAAGGAATAAACTTGTAACTCTAACCTTCTAACCTCTAGTGGAGTCTAAGTTCTAAGATGGACATGATAGGACAAAAACTATTTCCACCTTCCATACAAACTCTCAAATGTAGAACCGTTGCCGCAATCGCATCAAATACCACTGGCAACGGAAATTTGTAAGCTTAAGCGGCAGTGGATTGGACATATGTTACTCTACACCAAAATGATTACAACATGGCTAAGCAAGCTCTTTAACCATCGAAATGAATAACCACGGCATATCCTGGAACACAATACCCACTAAGGGGACAAAAGCTTGCATTCAAAGTTTTAGCTTGACGGCTTTTAAACTGCGACTGTAATCGCAGGGACAGGCACGCAAAAAGGGGCAATTTGTATGGAAGGTGGGAGTAGTTTTCGACCGACCTTTCTCATCCCAGAAATCAGCCTCCAGTAGGAAGACGGAAGCTCGCATACCAAACTTCCGCTCAATAGCTACTTAATTACAGCTGTGATTGCCCGATCGGGCTCATCTTAGAACTTAACCTCCGTCTTGGGATATTAAGCTTGTATTCCAAATTTCAGCTTGATATATCTTAAAGCTGTAATCGCAGGGACGTACAGACAGACGGACGTCTTTAAATCGACTCAGAAATTGAAGCTGATCATTTTTATACATATATATATTGTCATACTTTCCATGGGCGTTATGGGCGTTGCACATGGGAGAACAAAATTAATGTATCCTTAACTCCTTTCGAGCGCGTGGTGAAGGGTATAAAAATCCAAAATGGAAAAAGTGTCACGTTATGTCACATAACCTATGAAAAAAATGAGACATTGACAATAAAAATCGAATATCGCGATTCGCTTTTATTTACAATTAAGTGAATGTCCTGATTTTGGAAATAAGTTTGAATGTGTACTAGGGTGATCAGTTCGGTTTTCAGAAACCGGCTACTCGGTTTTTTCACTCATAAAAACCGTCGGTTTTTTTTAAATCCCTGTTTTTCGAATATCGAATAATACGGTTATTTTTTTGTCGAATCTCGGTTTTTTGGCGTTCGATATTTTTTATTTAAATTTATTCATAATTGTGTTAAAAGTGTACTCGTACATGATTTTTCCAGTGTTTCGGCCGAACAACCTAATTGTTAGTTTTATAAATCTTCAATGTCTAATAAGTCGGCTGAAAAGCGAAAGAAATTACAAATGTTTGTAAAAGACCAATTTAATAAGGAGCTTTAACTTATCCATGATGTTAAGCACAGCTGGAATTTTATGGCCAATATGGTTTCTCAATTTTTAAAATTGCACAAATGTGTAAATCATACTTTATTGGACTTAGGACTGACACCATTTAGTGAAAATGATATTGAAACTTTGTCTGTGCTTAGTGACATTTTTAAACCTTTGGGAATGTCTATACAAAAACTTTCTGCAAACTCTTCGACTTTAGCTGATGCTGACGGTATTCTTAAATTTTTACTTATACACTTTTCAACAATTCAAAACCAATTATCACTAAATTTATATGAAATTTTAAAAATACGTATATGAGAACGACGTGTTCAAACTCTAAACACTCTCATTTTGTATTTAAGTACGAGTAAACTTCCAATTAGTGACGCATTTCTAAAATATTCAAGTAAAAATGATTTTTGATTTTTTATATATGGATAAGAGCGGCAAAAGGACTCAAAGCCTTGACAGACGCCTTTTACACTATAAGTCCAACTACTACGTTGAGTGAAAGAGCATTTTCAATGTCAAGTTTAATAAAAACCAAAGAAAAAAAATAAGTATACACTCACGCACTTAAATTGTATCTTATTTCTTAAATGTTACTTTAGGGAAAACTAAAGATTAAATTAAATATATTTATATATAATCAAGTGTTTACAATTAATTGTTTTGTTTGCCTTTGTTAAAATAACAAACTGATCTCACTAATGTTTTGCATTGTAATTATAATTAAACTAAAAGTTTACTTTTTATAGGTATAATTGAATTGTTTACTTTTATTTTTTAATAAAATTTTTTGTCAAAAATTGTGTTTTAATTTGTTATTTGGCATACATTTGAAAACCGGATTATCCGGTTTTTTGTGAATTGCAAAAAAAGCAACCGGTTTTTTAAAACCGGTTTTCGCAAAAACTTTTATGATAAGTCCTTTAATTTTTGGACTCCTTTTGTATGAAGACACGACACTATGCGGAGTATCTACCGCAGATCTTAAAAATTTAATAACCTTTTGTTATTGCTACCTTTTATTAATTCTAAGAATCATACAAAGTCATCAACGTTTTTTCCAAAGAACTTTGTACATATCCTCAAACCATTTAGTGCGATTATCCAAATTTTTGATTTATTTTCATATTTATTTATTTATAACTACGCAGATAATGCAGAGAAATGATATAGTTTAAATAAGGGAATTTTAATTCCTTGATTTCGGTTTATTTTTCGATCAAAATTGGACTAGTCATTCTTGAATTATGAACCCCAAACGCTGTATGAACTTAAAAATTGTAACTTTGGCTATCCTAAAATCTGCAAGACATCATATTTGGGGGATGGCAACGACAAAAATCCAACATCGATTTTAACGACGACCTTAGTGTATATGTTTGCCGACCATCAGATTTTAACGAAAAGAGCTACAAAAGCCATTTTCACACCAATTTTTTTTTTTTTTTTTTAATGTGTGGACTAGGGATTCGACAGTGTTGTATGGAGATCCTTAGTAATATGATTTGGATACGAAAAACCACTAATTTTGTGTGATTGTGAAAAATTTGGGATAGGTGGGGTACGGTAAAATGACAGAGTATCGCGGTTAAAGTTGTGGGGGAGGGGGGAATTCCACATCAAGCCCCGCAACAGCCTTTGAGTTTTTGCCTAAAAAAGAACAATAAACTGTACGGTCGCAGTTAATTTTGGACATTTCCGAACATACAATGGTTTACACATCCAGAAAAATTAAAATTTGACTGAATCCGAATGACTGGTATACGCTACAATGGGCTAAGTTACTAATACACTTAAATGCGATTACGTTTTATAAATAACATATGTATAGACAGGTCACATACACTGTTTTTTTTAATACGTACCTTGCCGTTAATACAAAACTATTAATTAAAATAATAAAAATTGCAAATTTTACACGAATATCAGACAATAGTCAAAACGACGGTTTTTTATTTGGCATAAATTCTAGTATACATACTCTTAAACCCGGTTTTCCATTTCGATCAAAGTTAAAATTAAATTACATATATGTAGAATCGAAAACAAATTCCAAGGTATGTGTTTTGTAACCAATATAATAAAATTCGAAATTGTTTTGTTTTTGTTATTCCGTATTTTCGTTGTGTGATATATAGGGCGACCAATTTTCAGCACATGCTGAATATTGCTGATGCTGCTTAATTTAACGTTTTCAAGCGATCTTGCTTATTTAAAATGTTTGTGCTTTTTCATGCTGTTTTTGCCCTTATTTAAATTTTTGATACATTTTGATAAGACATGTTTCTATCAATTGAAAATTTTTACATATCACAAGCCCTTGCGGTTCATAAAAATATGACAGGTAGAATTCAATTTGAAAACTATACTCTTATTTTACACACAGCCTGTGTTCAAGATTTTGTAATAGCCCTATTTTTATCGATAGCTTAGATCGATTCGTTATATATTACTATAGTTTTCAGGCGCCTTATCGAAAACAAAAATTTAAACTAATGAAACCTAATGTGCCTCTATAACCTAAACCAATAAACACACGATGAGGAACGTGATTGTAAGCAACGGAGTATTATACAAATTATTTGGAAGACATAAGGGAAGTCATTAAAGAGTTTACACGAGTTTAACGAAATCCTGGCTTTGTGCAAATATACAATATTATTTTTAAAAAATCCAAAACAACAAGTGCGTTTATGGGAAAATATTCGCCTGCTGAATCAACATTTTTTAAATACGCTCCCGTTTCATCGTGTGACGTGGAACGCGTTTTTTCTATATATGGAAATTTTTTTACAAACCAGCGAACAAGTTTCACCTTGGAAAATTTAAAAATGCACTTAGTGCTTAATTGTAATAGTGACATTGACCAAGGTATAGTCTCACTTTAAGAAATTTTTTTTTTGGTTAAAAATTACTTTCTTTGTATGAATACACGATTGAATAATTTGGTTAATTTACTTATTGTTTTTTTTTATTACTTCTTTAATAGATGTGAAATTGTTTTTTGTTTGTTTTTCAATAAATAAAATAAATTATAAATGCTGAATATAAAATCTATCGTGCTTATTTCAAGGGTTTTTCATGCTGTTTTAAGTACTGAAACCCGTTTTTTTCGTGCTGAAAAATGGTCGCCCTAGTGATATATCAACGACACATAACCTCAAATTAGTTGGGTTTCGTGGTGCAAAAGTTATGTGTGTCCTCACGTGCGCATGAAAGTTGAGACGGATTATTGCTCCGTCACTACGTATGGGTGCGCTTTGCCCATTTTTTGCGCAAGTTACTCAAATTGCACTTTCTTTGAAGCATTATTTTCGGTAATTCGTGCCCAAAATTCATCCTTTGAATAAGGATTTCTAATAATTTATCTAAAACTGATTGAAAACAAAAATAAACCTTAATAAGCGGAACATCATGAGGCAGCTGATATAAAATCTGAACCGATTCCGATTATGTTAAATATGTATATTACATCTTTTCCCACTAAAACCATATTTTGTTATATTTCGCTGCCATCGAACCATATTTGAAACCTATGCTTTGCTTCACTCTCCACGAATAGCTGACATTTATAGAAGGTGGGAGCCCAGCAAAAAAACCTGCTTACTATTCTGCAATTAAGTAAAGGAAGGCCGAAGGGGTTAGCGCTTACCATAGCGCTGTATTCATTAATGATTTTGTAAAGAAATGTCCTACTTAAATGCGCATGATTAATGTATCCAAAACTGCGCTTCTATAATAGCAACTTGAATGGTGTGAAATAATTGCAACTGAAATGTAATGAAATCATGTTGTTATAAAAGTGCTTTCGTTTTTGCAGCGCAAAAAGTGCTTATTCAGCAAGGAGCACACACGTCAGTTATACCTAAATGAATATTGTAATAAAAGTCTGCTGATAATAAGAAAGCTTACATGATATTAGTTTAGTAAAACATGCTATCTAGCAATTAACTTAAAAAAATTAATGAACAGTTAATTAATTAATAAACAGTTAAATAATTAATAGTTATTTCTTAATATAACAAACTTGCGTGGATACACCCGCTCACTATTATGACTAAGAACAAACTGATTGGGTTTTTGTATTACGCAACTCTTTGTCGTAAATAATACTTTCTAGTCGTGTAATATCGGCAAAGATCGTTGAAAAAAAAAACAAAAACAATGCTGATATACATCATTGCAACTTAGTAAGCGAGATGGGTTGCAGTTAGAGTGTTCAAATACCTCATTTTTTTAGAAACCCGGTTTCCGAGTTATTCGAAAAATTGATTTTTTAGAAAAATCGGATTTCGAATGCAGCATTTTAAAGAAAACCGGTTTAACCGGTTTTTTTCGGTTTTTTCCTAAAAAGTTAAAAATACTTATAAAAAATATAATTTGGTTTAAAAAAAAAACATTTATTTAGTATGTTACATCAATCGGATTGGGTGATCGTGCCCAAATCCTACATTTAGTAAAACTATAGCAGGAAAAAGTTTTGGAGAAAAAACTGGAAGTCTAGCTACGCCCCATGTGGTACCTCCCCTACCCATCAAGTACCACTCACTTTAGAAATCGATTAATATTATTAAAGATCCAACTCGATCGTGACCAAATTCTGTTTTAAGTATTACTCAAACAGAATAAAAATTTGACAAACCAATTTGGAAGCCTAGCCACGTACCTGCTGGAACCTCCCATACAAATGCACCATTCCGCCCACTTCAGAGATGAAGTAGTAATATCAATACACCCAACGTAATTGTGTTCAAATTCTGTATTTAGTAAAGCTAAAGTTTTTAAGAAAAAAACTTTAAGTCTATCCACGCCCCTTCTGGTACCTCCCATACAAATGTACCACTTCGCCCACTTTAGAAATCGAGTAATGATATCAATATACTAGAAAATTATATGTTTTACTGAAGGTAAGGGTATATGTAAGTCGGCTTACCCGACTGAAACTTTCTTACTGGTTAAAATAGTACTAAAGAAATAATATGCAATTTAAGTGTTTTGAGTAAATTCTTCTGTTTCGTTTTTATAAAGCTTGATACAGAAAACACGCGCTCACTTATTGTGGAAGTAGGATTTATTGGCAAAAGAGCGTTTAGAAGGATGTTGAGCTTTTCTGTCCTTTTATTAAATCTATCGAAATAGTTTAAATCATCATATAGTCTTGTGTCATTGCAATTTGTTTTCACTCATGGATTTTGGATGATATTTATTGTCATGTTTAAATCGTTGCAAAGACTACCATTAGGAGATACCCTCATCTCAACATCTGAACTGTTAATAGACTCTGCCGTTGTTGGGGAAATTGCAGGATAAAGTCTTTTAAAAAGCTCGTTAGCAAATTCCATCGTTTCCGCTTTTTTAGACTACTTTACACAGGATTAGCTTGTAGGATATTTTCCGGTCCTAATACATATAATTAGGGTATTCAATGTTTGTACACGAGAATGTTTTTAGAAGCTTTTTAAAGTTTTAAAATTCAATTTCAAATTAATTTAGAAAACACTTTTTACATTTTATAAACAAGAATGTTTTTAGAAGCTTTTGAAAATTTTAAAATAAAATTTCAAATTAATTGAGAAAAATCTTTTACATTCTGTAAACAAGAAAGCTTTTAGAAGCATTGTAAAATTTAAAAATTTAATTTCAAACTAATTTAAAAAAACCGAGTACCCGAAGGAAAAAACTCGGTTAAACCGGTTATTCGAAAATGGCATTTTTGCAAAAACCGGCATACGGTTTTAAATAAAAAAACCGGTTTACGGTTTTTCGGTTTCGGTTTTGAACACCCTAGTTGCAGTAGAACAAAGCTCGCTTACGTGATTGCACCAAAATCAGCACTTATTACTGCATTCAAATATCGTTTCTGTTTCATTGTTGATAGAAAGCTTTTCATAACTGCCTTAAATATCTGCGTACATTTCAGCTATCAGGTAAGTGAGTATTCATTTATCTCCCTTACTTGGTTAAGGAAAAAATGCGCAATGTTCTGCGTTAAAAGGCAGCTCATAAAAGTAGTGCATCCGGTATGGAAGCAATATATATACTGCTTTCAAATTGCAGAAAATTTTTTGCTGGGAGAGGTCCGATGAAATATGGTTTATATAGAAACAACGAAACAAATTAAAAGAATGCATAAAAAAAACTTAATTTCCCTTTGCACCCCATGAATGAGGTATGGGATAGCTTCTCGCGTTGTTGTGAATTAACACGCTTTCTATTTTTAGATTCACAACTAACGGCACCTACTTGTTTATCGACGAATGCGAACGTCACTGCTTGAGAAGCTCCTACTAGACACGCCGATTGACTCGACACTTAATACTGTGAAGTTGCTGTCAACAACATTCGAGGGGAGCCGACAATGAAAGAAACAATTTCTTTTTTTATTTTTAAGATGACTGGAGCCAGGTTTGAACCTGCGATCTCCCGCATGGTAGTCGCGTGTTCTAACCACTATGCCACGGCCGGTCCCAAAAGCATGCATATGGGGCCATAAATCTGACATCAAATTACGGTCGAACAACAAAATCTGTACATTCCACCCACTCTGCCAAGCAAAATCATCACCAAGATCTTGAGAGAGAATCGAAATATCGAATAAAAAATAATATAAAAACCCTGACCTCGAACTCGAAATAATTATTAATATTTTGCGGGAGCTAGGAATTAATTAATCCACATAGTTTCTTGGCGAAATTTCCTTAGAATTCATCGTAAATTCCGAATCCGGGGGGTCGCTTTTTTTTACCCGGACCTAGCGATTCATCATATATCCCAAGTGGTCTCTATTTTGACCCCCAGATCCAATTTTAGCTTCCATTCCGTTGTTTGGAGAAAAAGACGAAGAGAATGGTATATTTTTGACGTATTCTGCTCTTCCACCAAAGGCAAAAATTCAAGAAAAAAATTCAAGAATGTTTAAAAACTTAATTTCTTTCCAGCTTTCAGAGGCCATTACTTTTTAACCAATCCATATATTTGCTTCTGCAATACCTCATTTTGTTTGTTGAGATGTAAGCTTTACGCAGAAGGTCATATCTCAATTGCTCATTTAAAAACTAAAAAAATACCCTGCCAAAAATCTTCATGCTTCTCAGCGGAAGCTAGGAATTGATTTTAGACACAATGTTTTTTAGTGAAATTTGGTGAATTGACAAGGGCAGTATACTTATAGACATATACATAAATCGCACACGTTCAACAATACTGTATTAACTCAAAATTTTTTTATTATATCTTTTTTAGCAATAAACAATACATAACACTTATGTCTACCTATGGCTAAAAATTTGCATAGTTCTGACTACTCTTTCTTAAAAAAATTACATGTTGGGAACTTTTTCTAGCTGAAGTGGTTTATTTCTGTGAATCAAGAAAACAAAATTATTTTGAGTTATTTGAAATAATTTACAAATAATTGTTTTTTCCTATAAAGAGTAGTATTTTGAGTTAAGTTGTTATTCTAATAATAAAAGTTAATTTTAGTCAGGTAGTATTTTGAGTTGCAACTGTGTTATTGATTCAGGCTAAGTATTTTTATACCATCACCCTTAGGGATGAGGGTATATATCATTTGATACGACCCAAAAGTGTAACACATAGTAGGAGTCACTTTAGACCTTAGGTTACTTTGAACCAAATTCGATTCATGACTTTTTAAGTCGTTTGAGCCATGTCCGTCTGTCTTTCTGGCTGTCCGGCTGGTGCGCACAATATCTTTCGAAAGACGCAACCAAATGTTTTAAAATTTTGCAAGAATTAATAACTAACTACCAAAACTACTTACGGTATTGCAAATGGGCTACATGGTCCCGCCCCTTCTAGTACCTCCCATACAAATACATCATTCCGTCCACTTTAGAAATCAAGAAATAATATCAATACACCCAACGGGATCGTACCCAAATTCTATACTTCCTAAAGCTATATCAGGATACAGTTTTTGAGAAAAAAAAACTGGAAGTCTAGCCACGCCCCTTCTGGTACCTCCCATACACATCTTGTACCACCTACTTTAGAAATCGATTAATATTATGTATAGACCTAACGCGATCGTGCCCAAACTCTGTATTAAGTAAAGTTCAAGCAGAATAAAGTTTTGGAAACAAAATTAGAAGTCTAGCGATGTCCCTTATGGTACCTCCTATACAAATGTACCTTACCGTCCACTTTAGAGATAGAGTAATATTATCAATACACCCAACGCGATCATGCCCAAATTCTGTGTTTAGTAAAGCTATAACGGGATAAAGTTAAGGAGAAAAAATTTGTAAGTCTAGACACGTCCCTTCTGGTACCTCCTATACAAATGTACCACTCCGCCCACTTTAGAAATCGAGTAATAATATCAATATAATAATTTTTTTTTTTGTTTTGTCGGGTTGCCCGACTGAAACTTTCTTACTGGTTTTTGTTTTAATTCGAAATATGATTGTTTTCATGAAAAGTTTTGAGTTAATACAGTATTGTTGAGCGAGTGCGATATATTTTATTATGCCATCGATTTTATTTACGATTTTCCGATAAAAATAATAAAGTGGATTTTTCTAGTGACAATTGAAAATGCATAACTAATTTAGGATAAGGGACTTTCCTTGAGTTGCACAGCTTTTTAATTGAAAATGTTTTATTGACATATTTAACTTAGAATATCACAATATGACAATTGGTTCACTTACATTAAAAACAAAATAGCTCCAGGCTTTTTCTTTCTTGTTTCACTTCGAACTATTTACACAATCAGGGCAATTGAATTACTTACTTCAGGCTCTTTTGTGTTATATTTGACTGAAACAAAGACATACGGCATCTTTCGTTGTTTCGTATTCATATATCCTGGATATACCTAGTTTGCTAATCTACAACTTGGTGTAGGACGTTTGCATTATTAATATGATCACATAATTGTAAATTATTGAGATGTAGCAGTGAGTGGTGGATGTTAAGTTTGCAAATGAGTTTTTATCTTTTAATAAATCCGGAAATTCGTTACGGCTTAAAACTGTTGAGGCCTCAATCGTTAAAGGAACCGCAAACATACTGGTGCATTGATGTTTCCTTATAATCCTGGGAAACAGGGCTATCTATGGATGGCTGCCTGTCTGTAAATAAATACATGCGCGTGTGTGTCTGCGTATGTATATGCAAACACCAGATAAAAGGCCAACAATTTACATCGTGTTTTTTCCGTGTTATTGTTGCTGTTTTCCGGTTGCGGATTGCGTGGAATGTCTGAATGATTTAATTCTTTAGCCGCGAAAAGTACCACTTTCACATGAACGTAACAAACAACAACAACGTACATTCACATTCCTTCGCATACACGAGAACGAGATTCACACATATACACATGTGTCCGAAGCAGGGATCCCAGCCATGCACGGTCACGAGTAAAGGAGCTCCGTTGGGGCGAATACGGAGCAGAGATGTTTGCTCTTTTCATGATGCTGACGCTGATGCCCGTAATGATTACGTAACGCTATGGCAATGTAGTGATACGAGTTACAGCGAGCGTAGTTGCAATCAGCGTAAGCTCGTGCTGTGCGTGGTATTACTCCACAAACAATTGTAAAATTCCACTGGCATGACCCCGGGACCCTTTTCTCACCACAAACATACAGTATTAAATGAAAACCCCGAACATACAAACCGACTTGCAATCATCCCAAAATGTATTTACGACTGAGCGTGTATAAATATGTTCACCAATGTATGTATATTTCGGTTTCCGCACATAGACATGAAAACACAGGCTATCACAAGTTCGGCCTGCGGACTAAGACCACTGACGATGGCGTACAATGGAGCAAGGGCGGAAATGCAACAACTGAGCTCAGCTCCTGCGAATAAAATTTTGTATTTAAATACGGGTTGTCGACTTAAATATCCACCAAACCGACCAGACCATATTCCCAATTCCAATGGCACATCCATATAGTGTATTCCCAGTTGAAGATTTGCTCGTTTCATGTCTTGTTCCCATGGCTTCGTTCCGTATGTAAATGGCGAATGAAGGGGGACAGCAATAATTGCAATTGTTTTGCCACATAAACCAACATTAGTGGATTATGTTGATTCAACGTGTATTAAATCGTATGTGTGAGTGTGTGTGTGTGTGTGTGCTTATGTAGATATGTCCATGTGTTTCATTTCCTGATTTTTAACGCAGCGTCACGTACTCTTCACCAATCAAGCGTACATCCAATCCGCATCAACCGCTGATTTGCACAAATGCATAAAGTCCTGACCGGCACAGTCAGAGTTTTAAAGAATTGCAAAATTGCGGTGCAGCACGAAGAAATTGAAAAATATTTAAATGTGTTACATCCGCTAGGGACTATATGAAACAATAGAAATAATCCAAGGGCAAATTTTATCCAAGGAAACATTTAAAAACTTTTTAAAAAAAAATTTTGAAACAAATAGATCTGTGGGCCAAAAAGTAGACATCGAAGTCTTTGATTTGACTTTTTTATTGTGAAGCCCCCCAAAAAAATACTTTCACAACAGTAGAATTGTACCACAATTTTTGGTGAACAATAATGCAAATTAGCAATACACCTAACATAGTATCGGTGTTTTATTGACAATATTTTCTAATGGCATTTAAGGACTTTATATGTGAAATAGCAAATGATGACTGATATTGTTCAGTGAACGACGATGCCTCAATCGTCTTAAAATGCTCTGAAACTAATTTTGTCTTTAGATATTGGTCGTGGCATGATGGTTAGAACACGCGACTACCATGCGGGAGATCCCGGGTTCGATTCCCACCTCCAGTCATCTACATTTTTCTTTCATTGCCGGCCCCCTTGATGTTGTCGACAGCAACTTCGCGGTATAAGTGTCGAGTCAATCGGCATGGCTACACCATTTCCAATTGAAATTCAAAGAAAATCAATAGAAATTCAAAAATTACATTTTAAATTCAAAAACATCAATTGAAATTCAAAAAATATTAATTGATATTTAAAAATCGTCAATTGAAATTTAAAATACATCAATTGAAATTCAAAACTCATTAATTGAATTTGAAACTCGTCAATTGAATTTCAAAACTCATCAATTGAAATTAGATCTAGTATGGAATTATCTTCTTCGATGCCGAAGCTCATATACCCTTCTTCTTACTTACTTAATTTCCCTTCACTCCCCATGAATGAGGTATGGGATAGCTTCTCTCGTTGTTGTGCATAAACACGCTTTCTATTTTCAGATTCACAACTAACGGCACCTATATGAGAAGCTTTTACTAGACATGCCGATTGCTGACGACAACATCGAGGGGGCCGGCAATGAAAGAAAAATTTCCTTTTTTATTTTTTAAATGACCGGAGCCAGAAGTTGAACCTGGGATCTCCCGCACGGTAGTCGCGTGTTCTAACCATCATGCCATGGCTGGTCCCAATAGATACCCCTCACCATTTGTAAAAATGCTGATAAAACTGGGTATTTGGAATACAACTATATTTTATTCAACTTTGTACCACAAAACAGCGGAGTTGGTGAGAGGTGAACGTTACTTTTAGCTTCACACGTCCATTTTTGCCAATAATTTTTTCTATTTTGATTTTATCTTGGAACCTGTGACACATAGAGGCTATTTCTCTTCGCTGGACTTTTAAACAGTTTTTCAAAATTGGTCTAAAAGTGTTCCCTACGGGTGGGAGCTAGAGGGTTAAAATGTTCAGAGAAAATATTCCTCTAATTATTTTAATATAGGTTTCCGAAGACATGCCCCAAACATATTTTTACAGATGATTTCTAATATTGTTTGACTCGACTTTTGACCAAAAAACAAAACTTCAAACCGCTGTAAAAACATTTGTGACATAGTGGAGCAAAACTAAGTTTAGGGTTTTGTTACTGCTGTCAAATGCTATCGTTTGATTTTGGTTTGGTTCACCCCCGAAAAAGTGTGTTGCACTGTGTTGTTTATATGACCAGAGCATATTTTTATGAATTTTGTAACCCTTCAAAAATAGGAATTTGTGTGGGATGTGGGAGTAGTAGTTTTTTACCGATCGGTCTCATCTTAATATTCAACCTCTGCTTAGAGTGGGGAAGCTTGCATACAAAATTTCAGCTGGATTGCTCTTAAACTACAGTTGTAATCGTGAGGACTGACATACGGACACCCCCAAAAAGAGGGAGTTTTTGTATGGGAGGTGGGAGTAGTTTTCGTCCGATCAGTTTCATCTTACTACTCAACCTCTGCTTAGTGTAGGGTAGCTTGTATACAAAATTTCATCTTGATTGCCCTTAAACTACGGCTGTAATCGCAGGGAGACACCCCAAAAAGGGAGAGTTTGTATGAGAGGTGGGAGTGGTTTTTAAGCGATCGGGCTCATTTTAGAACTTAACCTCCACTTTGAGCATAGAAGCTTGCACTCCAAATTTCAGCTCGATATCTCTTAAACTGCGGCTGTAATCACGGGGATGGACAGACAGACTGCCACCTTTAAATCGACTCAGATTTCGATGCTGATCATTTATATATATATATATATATATATATTGTCATACCCACCACGCCTCCTTATGGGCGTTACGAATGGAAGAACAAAATAAATTACCCTTCGCACTGTTCATGCGCGTAGTGAAGGGTATACAAATGTGTTGGTAGTTTTAATCATAAAACGCTCTACTCGAACTGAACTATATGTATGCATATGTATGTATGTGAATGTTTTTAGTACTTGTATTTAATTTACAGCTTAAAGCACAAATATAACTGCATATGGATCAAATAATGTTATCTAAAGTCATACTGGCACAAACCAAAGATGTCATACTGGCACAAACCAAAGCCAGGCCATGTGGTGAAAAGTGGTAAAATGTTGAATAGCACGTTAACAATCACCAATGGTTATTGAATTCTTAGCTTGGTCAACTATACTTCACTATTATTTATGTTGTTTTAGATCAAAATGTTGTACTGAATTTAATGAAGAGTTTGAACAGAAAAGTTAGCTATTTTTAAAAAAATAAGTCAAATAATTTATGGTGTTTAAATTAATATAAATTACTACAGAGGTCAATTTTTTTCTGGAACAGTCCTAAATTTCCTCCTTTATAAAAAATTTTGTTTTTTGTTGTTTTAAATAATTTTTTCGATTGTCTATCCATTGCAAATTTTGTATTTGTTTTCATATGTATCAGTGACATGCTCATATATCTACAAAGGTGTAGTATATTTTACGGTAGAAGTGAACCTACGACTTATGATTAAATTTTTTTTTTTATTCCAAATGATACGTTTTGAATTTCAATTGATGAGTTTTGAATTCCAATTGAAGGCTTTTGAATTTAAATTTAAAAGTTTTGAATTTCAATTGATGAATTTTAAATATCAACTGACGAGTTACGAATTTCAATTTATGAGTTTTGAATTTTAATTGATGTGTTTTCAATTTTAATTGACGAGTTTTGAATTTCAATTGATGAATTTTGAATTTTAATTGACAAATTTTGAATTTCAATTGACGAATTTTGAATTTCAGTTGACGAGTTTCGAATTTCAATTGATGTATTTTCAATTTCAGTTGATGTATCTTCAATTTCAATTGACGAGTTTTAAATTTCAATTGCTATTTACACCATCACCCTTAGGGATGAAGGTATATATCATTTGATACGACCCAAAAGTGTAACACATAGAAGGAGTGACTTTAGACCCTAGGTTTCTTTGAACCAAATTCGATTCATGACTTTTTAAGTCGTTTGAACCATGTCCGTCCGTCTGTCTGTCTGTCTGTCTGTCCGGCTGGTTCGCACGATAACTTTCGAAAGACGCAACCAAATGTTTTGAAATTTTGCACGAGTTAATATTTCCCCAAAACTACTTACGGTATTGCAAATGGGCTACATGGCCCCGCCCCTTCTGGTACCTCCCATACAAATACATGATTCCGCCCACTTTAGAAATCGAGTAATAACATCAATATGCCCAACGGGATCGTACCCAAATTCTGTATTTAGTAAAGCTATAACAGGATAAAGTTTTGAAAAAAATTTTGAAAGCCTAGCCACGCCCCTTCTGGTACCTCCCATACAAATCTACCTTTCCGCCCACTATAGAGATGGTGAAATAATATCAATAAATTAAACGTGGTCGGAACCAAATTCTCTTTTTAGTAAAGCTATAACAGGATAAAGATTTGGAGAAAAAATTGGAAGTCTATCCACGTCCCATCTGGTACCTCCCGTACACATCTGGTACCGCCCACTTTAGAAATCGATTAATATTATTAAAAGACCTAACGCGATCGTGCCCAAATTCTGTATTTGGTAAAGTTTAAGCAGGATAAAGTTTTGGAGAAAAAATCTGGAATTCTAGACACGCCCCTTCTGGTACCTCCCATACAAATGTACCACTCCGCCCACTGTAGAAATAAGGTAATAATATCAATACACTCGACACGATCGTTCGTTTTAATTACAAATCGGTTAATTTCAATAACACAAGACTTAAACAATATCTTATATTGGGTGATGGTATTTATCAGTCAGTTTAACTGACTGAAATTTCTGTACTGGTTTTGAATTTTAAATGGAAAGTTTGAATTTCATATGATGTTTTATGAATTTTAAATGGAATATTTAAATGACGAGATTTGAATTTCAAATGGAGAGTTTGAATTTCAATTGATTTTCTATGAATTTCAATTGAAAATGGTCTAGTAAAAAGCTTTTCAAATAGTGAGGTCCGCATTCGTCGATAAAAAAGTAGGTGCCGTTGGTTGTGAATCTTAATATATAAAACGTGTTAGTTCACAAAGCTATCCCATACCTCATTCATGGGGTGTAAAGGGAAATTAAGTAAGTTTTTAGTTGTGCATAAAAAAGTACATTAACAAATATATTCTTAGAGTGCAGATCGTAGGACAAGTGAGCAAAGTTTGATACAGAAAATTAATGTTGCTGTTTGTAATGCTTAGAGAAGTTTTATTATGAGTTACGAGTATTGTCATTCTGTGAACAGCCTCGCGATATGCAACATCAATCGTTTGTTTTTATTATTTCGATGTTTATTTTGCCTTCTTGAAAAGAATTCCATCTACAATGTTGCGTAAAATGGGCAACTAAATGGAGTCAATAGTTTTGTTAGAAAAAGTTCTGAATGCAGAACCATTGTATTTTACGTTATTTCAGAATAACGTAACATCACTTTTCATAATTTTAGAGAAGAAGAAAAAAACTATGTAAAATGAAAACTACTTGAGATATTTAAACAAATTTTTCAAATCTGGATTCAAATTATACTAGAAAAAGAAATCTGTTTTTTAAGTACACTTTATGCTATGATTCTCACGTTATTTTGAATTGTTGTTTGTAGTTTAGTCCTTTGTGAAAGAATTTGACAATCTTTCCAAAAAACATTAAAGAATGAAGATAGAGGATTGATATGTTCTAAGCAACTTTTGAGGTTGAAAAAATATGGAGGGTCGATCATACATTCGACTCCTCTTGGGGCACCTTTGGGGCAGTTAGAACGGGTGAAGCATCGGGGGTGATGATCTGGGATAGGTATGTTTGAGAAAAATGTTAGGAGGGAAAAATTAGTAGGAGTCGGCCATGCATTATTCCCCTCTAGGGTCGCATTCTTCACCAACTAGCACAACGTTGCGTAGCCATTTGGCCCCTCCCCGCCCTGGCTCATGAATTGTTTTTCCCAACCACACAAAATTAGTATCTCCATACAACACTTTCGCACCCTTAGTGATGATACGTTATTTTGTTTTGGAAAATCATGCACTTGATGATTCTTTATTTGAATTTTTTGTTGACAATATAAGTATTTTAATATTTTGTTCAAATATGTATCATGAATCGTAATCAATAAAAAACTCAATTTAAATTTTTTGATACGTTGTTCTGCATTTTAGTAAAAAAATAGATTTCAGAATTAGATTGGCCTCAGCGCCTTAAAAGCATTTATTGACCTTTAACAAAACAAACTATAAATATCGTTAGAAAGAATCTTCTCTCCAAATCCTCTGATAAACTTAAGATCGATTCATATTTAATTTCGTTCCAATGGCTTATAAGTGGCCAAAGGAACAAAACCCCGTTTTTTAGCCATGAGCAATACACGCCACATGCGTCAGTTTCGGATTTAATGACACACTAGCTTTTGCAGCTTTTAACATGTATGAAGCTGCATCACACAGAGCAAAACATTATTCTTATTCAAGTCGACGTCCAGATTTTTATATAGATATATACTCGACGTTTATCCTTAACATAACTTACTTACTTACTTAGCTGGCACTTCTTTGCAATCCAATTGAATTAAAGTTCTGTAAAGTTCTCAGTAACCTGGTCTTTCAAACGAAGTTTTGGTAGCCCTCTTCTGCGCCGCTGCACCTTAATGCGTCTGACCACGTCAATGTCAGTGTACAGCTCCTACAGCTCATGATTCATACGACGCCGATACTCTCCGTTAACGATGATGAATCCATATATTTTACGGAGTATTTTAATACCGCCAGAACCGATTCATCCGCTTGTGTTCTAACCTAGGACTCTGAACCAAACATCAAGACAGGTAGAACCAGTATCTGATATAGCTGGATTTTTTGTTAGTCGAGAGAGTGCTCTTTCATTAAACCGCTTGCTTAGTCCGTAGTAGAATTTATTAGCAAGCAGGATTCTTCTGTGAATATCGAGTCAGTCATTATTTGTTTTGTTGATGGCGGAGCCTAGTTGTCACCTCGAAATTATAGTTGTCAAAATTCAAGCAGCAGCATGTGATACAATTGGCTGTAGCGTTGCCTTATAAGCAGCACCCTATTCCTCAGACGATATGCGACATTCTTCATCGTACCAGGATTCGTCTGAGCGCCGTTTTCTTATCATAGCACAGTTGTTGCTGCAGTTGCCATGGAATGCGCAATATGCTGCCACTGTTTATCGGGTACGTCAAAAGTAGAGGCGTTGTGTCGTAGTAGTTGGGAGAGCTGATTGATGTAGGCAGTGGCTATTTCTGGGGTTTGCAGCTTCGCGATGTCCAGCTTTCTTTGTGTTTGGTTACATGCGTTTTTCGCTCTGCTCAATCTTGTTCGCACCTTGGCTGCAACCAGCTAATGATCAGAGCCAATATTAGCACCACAGATCACACGCACATCCATGATACTAGATGAATGCCTGCCATTAATTACCACATGATCAATTTGATTTTTGGTGTTTTGATCGGGGGATAGCCAAGTTGCCTTGTGGTTATCTTTGTGCTGGAATGTGGTTCCACTTACTACCATGTTCCTTCCCGCTGCGAAGCCAACCAACCTAAACCCGTTGTCTAACGTGAAGGTATGCTGGCTCTTCCATTCCTATTCTTGCATTAAAGTCTCCCAGAACAATTTTAATGTTGTGGCCAAGGCAGCTGTCTTATGTTTCCTCTAGGCGCTCGAAAAATGCATCTTTAATCTCAAATCAGCGTGATGAAGAAATATTTCGCCTTGATGCGGATTGAGCCTATTCGATCACTAACAGGATTGAATCGCGAGACAAAATGTCTGAGTCTCTCTTCAACTACAAATCTACATCGAAATTCGTGCTTTTGGGCATGGCAGCTGTAATAAATGTAGTAATTTTTACGTCACGAGCATCCTTCTCCTGTCTATCTCATCGCCTGTTTGGCGGTGATGTCAGGCTTATATGTTTTGAGGACATCCGCCGATCTGAGTAGAGAGTTCGAACGTTCCAGGTGCATATATCCTTAAATCACGGTCCGGTTTTATTACGTTTGCGGGGTCGTCAACATTTGGGGAGTTCCCTTTGTTACTCTTTATTTTTCGTGCTTTTATAGCCAGTAAAGATCCTGAAGCCGAGTGGCTAGCCCAACCATCAGGGTTCGTCGCTCACTATCTGCCGCTATTCATGATAAAAACAATATCACGAACAACGTTGCCCACGAAGAAGGTTGTGAATCGGCTTGAGTTGCAAAATTCACTTTACATCCCCAACGGAATCCATCCTTAACATTATATAGATTGTTATATTATTGAATTTTAAATGTTGATTTATAAAGTTTACTTTGAAATGAATTTATAATTTGTACTTTGCCATGAATTATACATTATGTTCCATGTCTAAATTGTACATTTATTTAAATTATAAAAATTTTCCTTATTGTTGTGGATAATATTTTCGAATAAATTTAAGGAGACCGAAGTTAAGTTGACAAACAAACAAAAAATCTAATATCTGTTCTGTTACCATCCAGCTCTCAAGCGGTAACCACTAAGTACTATGGAATTAATCATAATTTTTTGTATTTCTTCTCAAATCATATAATTTCTCAAAATTTTTTACTTCGTTCTTTTTATTTGCCTGTTTTAAAGCTGTTACCATATGGTCACAGTCGGCAAAACACCAGTAAAAATTGATATTTTTCTGAAATTTTTCGTCTTCCTTTTTTTATGTAAAATTCGTTTTTTAATTAATTTATATATAGTACTGACAAAATCTTTAACAAATTTTCATTATTGCGCTCTCGTCATTAAAGGGTTAAGTGCCTATAGAAAATTGTGTGCGTCCCTAATGCATGCTGTCTTAGTCATAATTTTAAATACAACATTTTAAGTAAAGTTTCATTAAAAGATTGATAGTACTGTCCACACATTTTTAAAATGGACATAGTCTTCAAAATATTTAAACTTTTTAAGGATATCACAAAATAAAAAAAAGTCCGCACGCAACACATGAAATAACCTTATATTATAAATTACATATGTATTATAATATTATATAAAATATTAATACATATGTAATTTTCAGTAACAATTGTTTAGTTCAAGATTTTATACTTATACTTACCGTTATAATAATATTGTACATATTTTTAAATGCTTTTTTTACTTAATATCTCTTTAGGACTTGTAGAACAAGTTACCAATGGGTGATATGTCTTAGAAATATGGAAGTCTTTTTAATTGCTAAATATAAACCTGATGTACCTACGTCATTTTGAGGTTGAAAAACTTTTAGTCGGTTTTCTGTAAAATTATGAAAATTGGACATATCAACTTTTATCATAATGGTATTGAAATGAACTCACTATGGTTGAATACTATTTTAAAACTATTTAATTTGGTACAACCTGTAAAAATATGTAAAATATTTTTAACCACACAAAACATTTATTAAGTTTTACCACTAAGGGAAAAATAGCTTTCAGCCTACAGTCAATGAAAGAAAAATTTACAAATACCAGTGTTGTTAAATCAATTCTACCCAACGGCGAAGAGATTTAGTGATATTTTATATCCTTTATCAATATCATTTTCGTTTGTGAAGTGTAATATTGTGTTAGATCTGTATCAGTTATGATAGAACAAACCTAAGAACATTTCTTGGAACTCCAATATATTTGTAACGTGGCTATTTCGTTTCTTATTCAAGCCCACAAACACACACACAAGTTTTCAATAAATTCTACAAGTCCATTAATGTCGAATAATTTCATTGCTGATTCTGTTTGCTGCAGTATTAAATAAATGAAATCAAAGCCAAAGCCATTGAATAGAAAAATTTACCAACATTTATGTGAATCTTGCGTGCGTACCCTTCGGTACCAGTTAGAGATTTCATTCCCAGTTCAAACGAATCCAGCAGTGGATTTATAAGACGAATTGCATTTTCGTATGAGTAGAATAACATAAATGTTCAATTTAGTGCATCTCAGGACGCAACATCAATATCACAGTTCTCGTATTATGTTGAAAAGATTGAATGAGGAAAACTAGAGAAATGTCACAAGAAATAAGAAAAAAATACTAAAATAGTTATTCCTCTCCAGATGCACTCTAGTACATGAGGGAAGAATTATATTACATCGAATCAGCTGCAGAATATGCCATACATATATCTTAGCTCACGCATAGGATGGAGAGGTGGGGTGCAACAGACGCGTACATTTGGAATCAATAGCTGAAGAAAAGGAGCGGCATCAGTAAGATTTAGTACTTCATTCACAAGTGCCATCGAACAAGTTCATAATCATCATCAGCCGCTGCACTAGTGCAGTTGCTTTAAAAGGGGCGTAGTAGAGAGCGCAGGGGTGCACATGTGTCAGCACTTTATCGTATACTTGATAAAACCTTGACTCGATAGGGAACTCCTCTGAACCATGTCTTGTATATGAAGCAATTTCACGTTTGTTCGTTCGTTTTTCGATTCCTGTTTTTGTTTTCTGCTACTCGCAAATACTTTTTTCACGCCATGAACGAATTTAGTTTTGTGGCTTCCGCTAGTAGTTCTTTATGCGACAAATCAATTTATTGGCATTGTGCCCAAAAAAAAAAACCGACCTATGCACGGGTTGGGGTACTGTCGGCCAACACGCATGGGCTGCCTGACATTGTTAAAGACCGATTCAAGCGTGCGGACTATGGATACAGCCATTCCTAACGGCAGTGCTTAAAGCGTGCAGAGCGATGCCACACTCTCGCCCTCACAGGCACACATCGAGCGGAAACAATAGCCAGACACACGAAAATGTGCATATTGAAAACGTCCCTCTCTCTCGTGTATATCTTTCCTTTGCCACCCAATTCTTCCGGTTGGGAAATCGCATTGTCAGCACAAAAAGTTGCAAACGGCACTAACGTTCACATACAAAATTTGAGGCAATAATCGCCACATGGGTTCTTGTTCACGCTCACTGTTTTTGTGTGCTCCTCACCCCAACAGTCCCGCATACGCTATCATCATATGGTTCTTCTCATACTATTGTTTTTGTTGCTATTTTTTCTGAACATTTCATATCATCGACCTCAGCTTTGGCCAGCAAAAAAATAATAATAATGCATTTGTTCATTTTGTTTTCGCTTCATATTCCACGCGATGTGTGAATCCTTAGGAGAGAAATTGTCAACAGGAGAAAGTTTAATAGGTATTGCGCAATCGGAACAATCCGTCACTAAATGGAGAATTTACGTAAAATTTTATTAATCTTGTTTTCCTAGTAATACTACTGTATATCGTGTATTCATAACGTAGTTGTAACAAATAATGTATAATCTGTCGAGGCCCATTAGTTAATAAATGCTATCTTAAAAAGGCAAATTTTTCAGGATAGCTAAAAATACTTTTATTTCGCTTATCTATATATATAAAACAGGATGTGTGTATATATGTAACGTATGGACTCGAAAACGGCTGGACCGATTTTGATGAAATTTTTCAGGGAATCTTCCGAATAACCCCGCGAGTAACATAGGCTACACATTTTCTGGATTTTCTACATTTAGGGGGTGAAAATGGCAATATTCGATAACAAAAGGTATTCCACGCTTACAAGAAGTTAAAAATAATATATTATCAATCGATGATAACAACTTTGTGTACTCTTTTAAGATACCTGCGTACGTCCATGGGAAACCTTTAAAAAAATTCTTTAAATAACTCTCTGTATTCCAATATAACGGGACATCCAATATAACGTTATATGCAATAGCGAAGCATTGCCGGGCCCCACTAGTTATTGCATAAATAAACAATGTACCTTCTAAAAGATAGTTTAAATATTCTTTCTAATATATACATATCCAAAAGTATCTTATTCTGCACCTGTTAGAAATGACGATACATATTTCGAAAATTCGATATGAGGTAGATTTAAAACAAATAATTTTTTTTGAAAAATGGATTACTATGAGATTTGGCATTTATTTTCAACAAAAAAAACTTTGAGATAGCAGAATATCAAAAATGAATATAAAACGAGAACAAATTATTTCTTTGCTTTGAAATTTATAACAAAATGTTCTGACTTCTATTAGTAAAGACGAATACTTAAATTTTATAAAATTAAAATGTCTGAAGCTTTTCTTAGTTTCCGTGTTGATTTAACGGACTGCAAAATCGCATTCTTTTGCTGGTCACCATTTTTAAATTTTAATATTATTTTTACTGATGATGCAAGTCCACTCTTATCATAAAATTTAAGTTACAACAATAAATAGCTCCAACAATAGTAAGAAATGGTCAGTTAGCAGCAAAATTTTGATTTTATTTTATGGCGTTCTATGTAACATTCGTGGTCAACAATAAGTGGCATATAAACCTTTATAATATTCCCTAATTTCGCAATAATCAATGGCTTAAGCAAACATTTTTTTAAGCATTTTACAGCTATGGGATATTTTGTCACATAACGTCAGTAACATAACATAACATAGTTCTTTAATACCTCGTGGTTAAAACTAGAGGAACAATTTGCCCAATAAAAATATATTTTTAATGTGCTATTGGTCTATTTATAAAATACTTAAGTGCATATACTAAATCGCAAACAACACGCAGACTTTGAAATTTCAAGAACTAACATAAAACAGCGTTATATTTCGTGTAGTATAACGTAGGCATGTGTTTTGTTAATATCTTGGATTTGTAGTTTTTTAAACATGACGCCTTTTTTAACATAATGTAGATGGGATTGGGAGCTATTCAACATATAATATGAAATAGAATAATGTTTAACTTTTATGTGCTTTCTTTCCAATTTAATGGTACGATCGTAACATTCGTAAGGCTGGAATTACCCAAATGTTTATTGTATTGTTTGTTTTCAATATACATATAGGCTCTCGATATACATAAAAGTCGTATACAGTATACAGAATTGTTGTTGACTATTGCACCCAAACAGAAATCTAAAGTAAATATATTTAATATAAAATATGAGGATTAGGGTGGTTCGATTTAGCAACCGATATTGTGCCATCGATTTTTCCATAGTTTTCGGCATGAGGTTCCACTACAACATATCAAAAACAAAATCATTTTCGAGGCGCCCAAAACTCAATTTTTTGACTTTTCACAAACATTTATTTGCTTGTTTTTTTAAGGGATAATAAAAAAAATTGTCTGATTTTTTTCTGAATATTACCTTTGTAAGGTAACATACAATACATAAAAAAATATACATTACCACATACAATACAATATGACATATGAGCACGTGAGAATAGAAATTGAAATAAAATAAAAGTAATATAAATAGAATAAGGGTGTAGTAATAACCAACTAAGTTCTAATAATAGTAAATTTTTTATTCGATTTTGTACATGTGGTAATGTCCTTGTACCTTTAAACATCGTTTTTTATCAGCACTCCGTGATCTTTATAATTACGTAGCTGTTTTTCAAACCAAAGTTTTGTTGTTTGTTTAAAACAAAATTTACTGCTCAAAATAATTACACCAAACATGTTATTTTAAGTTCCAAAGTGTGTCGCGTTCGCCATCGATTTTTCAAAAACAAATATATATATAAACATATATTTTTATGTAGATGGGTAAATCAAAAGAAATAAGAAGGAAAGTAACAATGCGATACAGGGAAAAATTAAAAGAGATCTTCAAAAGAGCAATAAAGAAGCTAAGAAGATAGAATCATCCGCGAAATTCTATAGAAATTTGCAAAATAAAATCGGAATCAAATCCTCTTAAGCAGGCGTTTCCAACCGGGTCACGCTTCCCTGGGGGGGCTTACCGAACTTTCAGGAGAGGCGCACAGTGGGGATGTCTTCATACATTTGAGCGACAAAATTTGAAGGAGTGCTCCTAGAGTGATGAAACTTGGAGCACTTTCTTAACGCTATTAAGAAAAATATAAAATTTCATCAAAATCGGTCACGCCCATCATATACCGCCCATATAACTCAAAATGAATTTTTTATACGAAATTTGGTTCTTTTATTCGAATGTGTTGAAATTTAGCATAGACATTAAAATAAACGAAATGAAAATGTTTTGAAAGTTTCATTAAAATCGGACACACCCATCACATAGCGCCCATATAACTCACAATGATTTTTTTCATACGAAATTTGTTCTTAAATTTAAAAATACCACTGCATATTGCATAAAGAGTATGTTGACATTTGACTTTTTTCCGGCAAATCCCCAGTGTGAGGCGTACCAATTGTTATTTTATTGCAAAAGCATTGCCTAAGATAAAATCTGCGGTTTTGTATAAATTTCAAGAGCAAAATGTTATTTCTTGAAAGAAAGAATATTAATTATCCAAAAATAGGGTGGGGCCATTCTGCGCATTTACAATCCCATAAGTTCGTTTTGAAAAATATTAATACTTGTAAATTTTCATATCGATCCGTTAAGGTTAACTTGAGTTATCCTGCCCACCAGCCAGGACGGACGGACATAGCTCAATCGTCTTAAAAAGTCCTGAAACGAATTTGGTCTTAAGATACTTGGGGTCTAACTCGTCTCCTTTAATGCGTTAAATTTTTTTTCGTATCAAATGATATATACCCTCATCCCTAAGGGCGATGGTATAAAAATTACGACATAACCTATGTAAAATATACGCTTTCGTACTCTAGTTTTTATACGAAACATTCGTAATGGTTTTTAGTAGTATTTTCAAAATTTAAGTACAATGAATAAACAAAATGTTTTTTTCCAAATTTATTTCGTAATTTCATGCATGAAAATTTTTGTGTGTAGGCTTTATTATTATTTAGTGGGCAGGTGTGGCAGCTAGAGTGTTCAAATACCTAATTTTTTTAGAAACCCGGTTTCCGAGTTATTCGAAAAATTGATTTTTAGAAAAATCGGATTTCGAATGCATCGGATTTCGAATTTCGGTTTAACCGGTTTTTTTCGGTTTTTTCCTAAAAAGTTAAAAATACTTATAAAAAATATAATTTGGTTTAAAAAAAAAACATTTATTTAGTATGTTACATTTAGTAAAACTATAGCAGGAAAAAGTTTTGGAGAAAAAACTGGAAGTCTAGTACGCCCCTTGTGGTACCTCCCCTACCCATCAAGTACCACTCACTTTAGAAATCGATTATATTATTAAAGATCCAACGCGATCGTGACCAATTCTGTTTTAAGTATTACTCAAACAGAATAAAAATTTGGAAAACCAATTTGTGAAGCCTAGCCACGTACCTGCTGGAACCTCCCATACAAATGCACCATTCCGCCCACTTCAGAGATGAAGTAGTAATATCAATACACCCAACGTAATTGTGTTCAAATTCTGTATTTAGTAAAGCTAAATCAGGATAAAGTTTTTAAGTCTAGCCACGCCCCATCTGAGACCTCCCACACAAATGTACTATTCCGCCCACTCTAGAGATAGAGTAGTAATATCAATACACCCAATGTGATTGATCGGGCCCGAATTCTGTATTTATTAAAGCTAAATCAGGGTAAAGTTTTGAAGAAAAAAACTTTAAGTCTATCCACGCCCCTTCTGGTACCTCCCATACAAATGTACCACTTCGCCCACTTTAGAAATCGAGTAATGATATCAATATACTAGAAAATTATATGTTTTACTGAAGGTAAGGGTATATGTAAGTCGGCTTACCCGACTGAAACTTTCTTACTGGTTAAAATAGTACTTAAGAAATAATATGCAATTTAAGTGTTTTGAGTAAATTCTTCTGTTTCGTTTTTATAAAGCTTGATACAGAAAACACGCGCTCACTTATTGTGGAAGTAGGATTTATTGGCAAAAGAGCGTTCAGAAGGATGTTGAGCTTTTCTGTCCTATTATTAAATCTATCGAAATAGTTTAAATCATCATATAGTCTTGTGTCATTGCAATTTGTTTTCACTCATGGATTTTGGATGATATTTATTGTCATGTTTAAATCGTTGCAAAGACTACCATTAGGAGATACCCTCATCTCAACATCTGAACTGTTAATAGACTCTGCTGTTGTTGGGGAAATTGCAGGATAAAGTATTTTAAAAAGCTCGTTAGCAAATTCCATCGTTTCCGCCTTTTTAGAAAACTTTACACAGGATTAGCTTGTAGGATATTTTCCGGTCCTAATACATATAATTAGGGTATTCAATGTTTGTAAACGAGAATGTTTTTAGAAGCTTTTTATAGTTTCAAAATTACAAACTAATTTTAAAACCAGTACAGAAATTTCAGTCAGTTGGACTGACTGATAAATACCATCACCCAATATAAGATATTGTTTAAGTCTTAAGTTATTGAAATTAACCGATTTGTAATTAAAACCAGTTAGAAAGTTTCAGTCGGGCAACCCAACTTACATTTACCCTTACCCTCAGTAAAACAAATAATTTTCTATTATATTGATATTATTACTCGATTTCTAAAGTGGGCGGAGTGGTACATTTGTATGGGAGGTACGAGAAGGGGTTTGGTTAGGCTTCCAGATTTATTCTCCATTACTTTATCCTGTTATAGCTTTACTAATTACAGAAATTGGGCACGATTGCCTTGGGTGTACTGATATTATTAGTACATCCCTAAAGTGGGCGGAAAGGTACATTTGTATGGGAGGTACCATAAGGGGCGTCGCTAGACTTCTAATTTGTTCTCCAAAACTTTGTCCTGTTATAACATAACAAAATACAGAATTTGGGCACGATCGTGTCGAGTGTATCGATATTATTACCCTATTTCTAAAGTGGGCGGAGTGGTACATTTGTATGGGAGGTACTAGAAGGGGCGTGTCTAGACTTCCAGATTTTTTCTCCAAAACTTTATCCTGCTTAAACTTTACCAAATACAGAATTTGGGTACGATCGCGTTAGGTCTTTTAATAATATTAATCGATTTCTAAAGTGGGCGGTACCAGATGTGTATGGGAGGTACCAGATGGGGAGTGAATAGACTTCCAATTTTTTTCTCCAAAACTTTATCCTGTTATAGCTTTACTAAAAATAGAATTTGGGTACGATCACGTTTAATTATACCATCACCCTTAGGGATGAAGGTATATATCATTTGATACGAGCCAAAAGTGTAACACATAGAAGGAGTGACTTTAGACCCTAGGTTTCTTTGAACCAAATTCGATTCAAGACTTTTTAAGTCGTTTGAGCCATGTCCGTCTGTCTGTCTGTCTGTCTGTCCGGTGGCTGTCCGGCTGGTTCGCACGATAACTTTCGAAAGACGCAACCAAATGTTTTGAAGTTTTGCACGAGTTATTATTTTCTCAAAACTACTTACGGTATTGCATATGGACTACATGGCCCCGCCCCTTCTGGTACCTCCCATACAAATACATCATTCCGCCCACTTTAGAAATCGAGTAATAATATCAATATACCTTACGCGATCGTCCCCAAATTCTGTATTTAGTAAAGCTATAACAGGATAAAGTTTTGGAAAAAATTTGAAAGCCTAGCCACGCCCCTTCTGGTACCTCCCATACAAATCTACCTTTCCGCCCACTATTAGAGATGGAGAAATAATATCAATAAATTAAACGTGATCGTACCCAAATTCTATTTTTAGTAAAACTATAACAGGATAAAGTTTTGGAGAAAAAAATTGGAAGTCTATTCACGCCCCATCTGGTACCTCCCATACACATCTGGTACCGCCCACTTTAGAAATCGATTAATATTATTAAAAGACCTAACGCGATCGTGCCCAAATTCTGTATTTTGTTATGTTATAACAGGACAAAGTTTTGGAGAAAAAATTGGAAGTCTAGCGACGCCGCTTATGGTACCTCCCATACAAATGTACCTTTCCGCCCTCTTTAGGGATGTACTAATAATATCAGTACACCCAAGGCAATCGTGCCCAAATTTTGTAATTAGTAAAGCTATAACAGGATAGAGTAATGGAGAATAAATCTGGAAGCCTAACCACATCCCTTCTCGTACCTCCCATACAAATGTACCACTCCGCCCACTTTAGAAATCGAGTAATAATATCAATATAATAGAAAATTATTTGTTTTACTGAGGGTAAGGGTAAATGTAAGTTGGGTTGCCCGACTGAAACTTTCAAACTGGTTTTAATTACAAATTGGTTAATTTTAATAACTCAAGACTTAAACAATATCTTATATTGGGTGATGGTATTTATCAGTCAGTTCAACTGACTGAAATTTCTGTACTGGTTTATTGATATTATTTCTCCATCTCTATAGTGGGCGGAAAGGTAGATTTGTATGGGAGGTACCAGAAGGGGCGTGGCTAGGCTTTCAAAATTTTTTCCAAAACTTTATCCTGTTATAGCTTTACTAACTACAGAATTTGGGGATGATCCCGTAGGGTGTATTGATATTATTACTCGATTTCTAAAGTGGGCGGAATGATGTATTTGTATGGGAGTTACCAGAAGGGGCGGGGCCATGTAGCCCATAAATACCGTAAGTAGTTTTGAGAAAATAATAACTCGTGCAAAATTTCAAAACATTTGGTTGCGTCTTTCGAAAGTTATCGTGCGAACCAGCCGGACAGCCACCAGACAGACAGACAGACGGACATAGCTCAAACGACTTAAAAAGTCATGAATCGAATTTGGTTCAAAGAAACCTAGGGTCTAAAGTCACTTCCTCTATGTGTTACACTTTTGGGTCGTATCAAATGATATATACCCTCATCCCTAAGGGTGATGGTATAAAAACCGAGTATCCGAAGGAAAAAACTCGGTTAAACCGGTTATTCGAAAATTGCATTTTTGCAAAAACCGGCATACGGTTTTAAATAAAAAAACCGGTTTACGGTTTTTCGGTTTTGAACACCCTAGTGGCAGCTAGTTTATTTAATAACTTTATTACTGTCAGGCCAATTTTTATGATGTTGATCATTTGGGATAGGTAATAAGCCCCAGAATCTATTTTAAATACAAATTGGTAAGCAGGTTGATAAATGGTATTCAGGTTCCAACTAAATAAAATATACAAAAAAATCCCGGCTTTTTAAGATTTCAATCGCTTTGAGGGTCGCCTTGCATTTGCCCAATTGAGCTAAAATTTTGCACATATCGTTTTTTTTTTGATTGGAACAAGATAATTGGTTGGGAGCTAAACTTTTACAGAGTTGAAAAATAAGGGCCGCCCTAATGTATATCATTATAGCGAGCTCGCACTGTAATTAAATTTAAAAAATTTTTAGTTTAATTTTCTCATTTATTGGTGTCCCTGGTTCTCACAAATACTAGCTTTTAACTCAGTTTTGTTAATAATTTAACTATATCCTCAAAAAAAAAGCTGGCCATGGCATGACGGTTAGAACAAGCGAATACCATGCGTTACCTTTCTGATTTATTGCCGGTCCCCTCCATGTTATCGACAGCAACTCGCAGTATAGTGACGAGTCAATCATTATGTCTAGTAAATGCTTAGAAACAGTGACGTTGGCATTCGGCGATAAACAAGGTCACAAGTAGAGTGTTCAAATACCTCCTTTTTTTAGAAACCCGGTTTCCGAGTTATTCGAAAAATTAATTTTTTTGGAAAAATCGGATTTCGAATACATCATTTTAAAGAAAACCGGTTTAACCGGTTTTTTTCGGTTTTTTCCTAAAAAGTTAAAAATACTTATAAAAAAATAATTTGGTTTAAAAAAATGCATTTATTTAGTATGTTATATCAATAAAGTTGGCATCACTGTCTTTGTGTTTGGTCGTGTTTCTGAGTGTCTTGTGAATTATTATTATTTTTTCTGTTTTTAATCTCTCTTTTACTCTTAAAGTGTTCTAAATATAGATAATTTATAACATTGTGCTAATTTTGAGTGTTTGTCGCTAACGTTTGTGTGTTTTTAACGTGTTTTTAAATAATATACTTAAAAACCTAATTACAACTACAACTTTATAGTGTTTCGTTTTTGCGTCATTGTTTGTATTCTCATCTATTACTTGCTTTTGTTTTGTATTTGTCGGTAAGTCTTCTGTTTTAATCTGTTATACTTACATCTGTTTTCTTAATATTCTGTTTCTGTTTTCTGTTCTGTTTTCTGTTTTCTTAATATTCTGTTATACGTATATCTGTGGTTTCTGTCTTTGCTATTTTACTTACAAGTATTGCCATATCTAAATTTCTGTGTTGCCAATTTTTCTTAATTATGAATTGTTTAAGCGATTCTTGTAATGTTACGGGTACCGAACGAATGGTAACCTGCTGGTTATGCATTGGGCATTGTCATTTGAAATGCAGTGGACTTAAAAATCGTGATGCTGACGCACTTGCTGATAGTAGTAAATTCCTCCAATGGACATGTCCTAAGTGTAGAGCGATTGATATAGAATTTTACAAATTCTTTAAAAGTTCCAAAGGCGATTTCGAACAACTTACTAGAGATTTTTTATCCTTGCAAAATAAACTTCTTGCTTTTGGCGAGCTATTTAATAAATTCCCGATTTTAGATAAGTTTGTCAATTTGCAACAACCTTTGTCTCCGAAACGAAAAAAACCAGCAATCAAAATCATAATCAACCTCCGAATATTGCCATCAATAACACCATAAATTCAACTGATCTTGCTGCTGCATCTACTCTGCCGCTAAATATTACAAATGAGCCAGCTATTTCTGATGCTTCTGATTCTACAAATACAATTAATCCATTTTCTTCTTCTGCTCTTCCGTCTTCATCTGGTAACGCGAATCCTAGTACTCCAAACACTGCTATTGTTCAAAAAATGGATGTTTTGAATCCCGCTAAAAACGTTCCTTCTCCATTAAATATGGCTTCTAATTCTTCAAATAAATTCTTTTCTCCATTAAATAGTCCAATTTATCAAAAATCCGATAATATTCCTAAGAATTTAAAGGTGGTTTCTAAGAAGAAAACTATTTTTGCTGCGCGTTTTGCTGCAGAAACAACTGAACATGATGTTACATATTATGTAAAAGAAAAACTTGGTGTTGATGTTGAAATAAATGTTTTTAAATTTAGATACTCTGAAAAACGAAGCAAAGCATCATTTAAAGTTATTGTTCCGGAAGAGGTGTTTGAAACTGTTGTGAATCCTAATTTTTGGCCTGCTAAAGCTATAATTCATGAGTACCTTTATAGAGAAACTGTTCAATCAAATATAGTTCATTTACCAGCTCATTCGAGTGATGCTTCAAAAAACTGAATTCTTTGCCGTCTGTTGATCAGCTTTCTGTAATTTATCAAAATGTCAGAGGCTTGAATACTAAATTATCCACACTATATGTCAACAGTTTTAACTTTAATTACCACATTATTGTATTTACTGAAACTTGGCTTCATGAAAATGTTAACAACTGTGAAATTTTATCTCCTAAATATCATATTTTTCGACGTGATCGTATTGATGAAACTAAAAAAACTGGAGGCGGAGTACTTATTGCTGTATCTGATAAATTTTCTTCCGAACAAATTATTTGTAACAATTATACGGATATTGAATTTGTTGCAGTAAAAATTTGTGTTAAAAATAAATCACTTTTTGTAACATGTTCATACATTCCTCCAAATTCCGCTGATGATATTTACTCTAAACATGCATCTGCTATCAATTTTGCTTTCCAATCTTCTAAGTCCTGTGATGTACTGGCTGTACTTGGCGATTTTAACTTACCATCTATTTTGTGGAGTCGATCAACTGAATCTAATGTACTAGTTCCCGTAATTGAGAATGGTTGTACTAATGAATTTGTTGATACACTGCTTGGTTATGGATTATTTCAAATTAATAACATATTTAATATGCATAATAAGCTTCTGGACCTTATTTTTGTAAATCAACCGTCCGAAATGTCTTTAAGTTCATCATATCCTGTTACTCTTCCTGAGGATCGTTTTCACCCAACTACAGAGCTAAATATTATTCTACCATCAATTGCTCCAAAACATACAAAACCCTCAAAAATATATTGTTTTTCTAAAACTGACTATGTAAAACTGAATAGGCTTTTATCATCTGTTAATTGGAACGATGTAATTTCTAAAAATGATTTAAATGAAATGATTAACTGCTTTTATTACTCAGTGAATGCTTGCATTGCTAAATCAGTCCCTTATATTTATAATCGCGATAATATTGGTCCACCGTGGAATAATGATCGCTTAGCAAAATCTAAAAATAAAAAGAATAAAATGTTCAAAAAATATAAGAAAACTGGTTCATCCACTGACTTTTGTAATTACTCCATTGCGAGATCACAATATAATATGGCTAACACCGTGGCGTACAAAAATTATATAAATCGTATGAAAATCCAATTGAAAAAAAATCCGAAATCCTTTTACAAGTTTGTAAATTCCAAACGTCGCTCGTGTGAATTTCCTAGCTCCTTAAAACTTGGCAACGTTATAGCGAACGATGATTTATCAATCTGTAATATATTTGCAGACTTTTTTGCATCAACTTACTCCACATACAGTTATGATTCAAGTATGCCCTATCCTTTTATTATTCAAGACACATCATCAATAAATTTTTCATTTGTAAGCAGCAGTACAGTTTTGACAAATTTAAAAGCGTTAAAAAATTCCTTTATTCCTGGTCCTGATGGCGTTCCTAGCAATATTCTTAAACATTGTGCTGCTTCCTTGTCCGTTCCCCTTACAAAAATGTTTAATGAGTCATTGCGTACAGGATATTTACCACCCCTATGGAAAGAATCATTTATTGTGCCATTGTTCAAATCTGGTAGTAAAATTAATGTGACCAACTACAGAGGGATTGCTCAATTAAGCGTCATTCCTAAACTTTTTGAGAAAATAATAACTGATATGCTGAAACATCAAGTCACATCCTTATTATCATCATGCCAGCATGGATTTCGTAAATCCAGGTCCACTACAACTAACATTTTGGAACTTACCACAATCATAAACAACGGTATTAAAAACCGAAGGCAAACAGATGTTATCTATACCGATTTTAGTAAGGCCTTTGATAAAGTGAATCACAACTTATTATTGTACAAATTGGATGCCATGGGTTTTAGTAGTTACTTGTTATTGTGGTTAAGAAGCTACTTAGAAGATCGAACACAACGGGTTAAATTTAAAAATGCTGTTTCCAAAAAAATTAAGGTATCGTCGGGTGTTCCACAGGGAAGTCACTTGGGTCCTGTGCTCTTCACCCTGTTCATTAATGACATATCCATACCAACTACTTCTTAAATAATACTGAACTCGATTATGTTATAACCTTTACAGATCTTGGTATCCTTCTAGATCATAGTTTAACATTCCGTCCACATATTTCCCTAACAGTGAATAAGGCTTATGGTGTCCTGGGGTTCATGAAACGTTGGAGTAAAGAGTTTGCTGATCCCTGTGTTACAAAACAATTGTACATTTCATTGGTTCGTCCTATTCTGGAATATGGTTCAGTCATATGGGACCCATGTTACTCGATCCATATTAATTTCGTTGAATCAGTTCAGAAACAATTTCTTCTTTTTTGCCTACGTGGACGTGGTTGGAACCCACATAACTTGCCATCCTACGAGTATAGACTTAATCAAATAAAGTTACCAACATTGAAAAGTCGGCGTACTATGCTTAATATTTCGTTTTTGTTAAACATAATACGTGGTGATACTGATTCAAACTTTTTATTAAGTAAAATTCAAATAAATGTTCCTGTTAGATTAACCAGAAATTTCCAACTTCTACTTATAAACCACTTCAATTCTAATTATGCTAATAATGATCCGTTCCGACGTTTATGTGTTCAGTTCAATAAATATTATAATATCATTGATTTGTCCGAAAACAGAACTGCATTAAAGCGGAATATAATTTTACATTTAAATAATTTATTTTAAGAATATTTTTTTATAATTGTATATATGTAAAAATGTTTAGTCTGTAAGGATTTTTGTTAGTCCATAGACTTAAATAAATAAAAAAAAAAAAAAAAAAAAATACACCCATCCCACATTTAGTAAAACCAAAGCAGGACAATGTTTTGGAGAAAAAACTGAAAGTCTAGCTACGCCCCATGTGGTACCTCCCATACCCAACAGGTACCACCCACTTGAGAAATCGATTAATATTATTAATAGATCCAACGCGATCGTGACCAAATTCTGTTTTTAGTATTGCTCAAAGAGAATAAAAATTTGGAGAACCGATTTGGAAGCCTAGCCACGTACCTGCTAGAACCTCCCATACAAATGCACCATTCCGCCCACTTCAAAGATGGAGTAGTAATATCAATACACCCAACGTGATCCTGTCCAAATTCTGTATTTAGTAAAGCTAAATCAGGATAAAGTTTTGAAGAAAAAAACTTGAAGTCTATCCACGCCCCTTCTGGTACCTCCCATACAAATGTACCACTTGCCCTCTTTAGAAATCGAGTAATGATATCAATATACTAGAAAATTATATGTTTTACTGAGGGTAAGGGTATATGTAAGTCGGTAAGTCTTACTGGTTAAAATAGTATTTAAGAAATAATATGCAATTTAAGTGTTCAATTTTGAGTCAATTCCTCTGTTTCGTTTTTATAAAGCTTGATACAGAAAACACGCGCTCGCTTATTGTGGAAGTAGGATTTATTGGCAAAAGAGCGTTAAGAAGGATGTTGAGCTTTTCTGTCCTTTTATTAAATCTATCGAAATAGTTGAAGTCATCATATACGCTTGTGTCATTGCAATTTGTTTAAATTGTTGCAAAGACTATCATTAGGAGATTCCCCCATCTCACAATCTGAACTGTTAATAGACTCTGCCGTTGTTGGGGAAATTGCAGGATAAAGTCTTTTAAAAAGCTCGTTAGCAAATTCCATCGTTTCCGCTTTTTTAGACTACTTTACACAGGATTAGCTTGTAGGATATTTTCCGGTCCTAATACATATAATTAGGGTATTCAATGTTTGTACACGAGAATGTTTTTAGAAGCTTTTTAAAGTTTTAAAATTCAATTTCAAATTAATTTAGAAAACACTTTTTACATTTTATAAACAAGAATGTTTTTAGAAGCTTTTGAAAATTTTAAAATAAAATTTCAAATTAATTGAGAAAAATCTTTTACATTCTGTAAACAAGAAAGCTTTTAGAAGCATTGTAAAATTTAAAAATTTAATTTCAAACTAATTTAAAAAAACCGAGTACCCGAAGGAAAAAACTCGGTTAAACCGGTTATTCGAAAATGGCATTTTTGCAAAAACCGGCATACGGTTTTAAATAAAAAAACCGGTTTACGGTTTTTCGGTTTCGGTTTTGAACACCCTAGTCACAAGTTAGTTGTGAATCTAAAAATAGATATGTGTTAATTCACAACAAGCGAGAAGCTATCCCATACCTCTTTCATGGGGTGTAAATTTAAATTAAGTTTGTTCTAAGTAGCAAAAATATCTTACTTCAGCTGTTTTAATTTTATTTTCTAATAAAAATACCTGTCTATGACACAGATAAATATTTTTATACAACTTTTTATCTCTTCCCATTTCGTGGGACTTATGCATAATCTTTAAATCGAAAGGGAATTATTGTATTCTATAGTTATTCCCGACAGACTTCTTTCTTGGAGGCTTTTTGACACGGATGTTGATTACTTTCCATTACTGTGGGCACCCTTTTCTTGGACAAATATTTAATTATATAGCAGATGTACTACATCCTTTATTTATGAGTCTGAAAGACTATAAGATAATCATTTTAAGTATTGTTAAAATGTGTCTGCAATACCACGCTCATTCTTTAAGTCTAAATAAATCCATATTAACCATATCAATGTATTATATGACGCTTATTACATTATTGGGTTTTTTGGATAAAATAATAAAAAAAAAAATTATTTTGCCCTATTACATATATTGATTTCCTTTAAGAATTTAATTATAAAAAAAAAATAATGATAATTATCATTATTATTTTTCCGACTTAGTGGTATCACAATGCAACAAATTTTTGATCCCGGCTTCTTAATAGTTGATCCTTATGTAAAATTTCACGCTGATTTCAAATCTGCTCTCAGATATGTGGAAAGTAGAACAGATTTTGAGATATGGTCCAATTTCCATTTTTAGTGTTTTGAAAAAAGGTAGGTCTACTAAAATGCCATTTTCTCTGGCAATAATTCACCGATTTTACTGAACTGTAACAAAAATAATCGTTAATAAAATTATTTCTTAAAAATAGTTGATTAAAATCCAATCATTAATGACGAAATTATGGCACTTCAAAGTTGGATTTTTGTAAAAATTTTAATGATTTTTCAAATTTTCGCTGCCTTTAATTAAGTTTTTTTCCGTGTTTCCGTAAAAATTGCTCCGGTTTCAGAATATTACATGAAAGAATAATATGTTACAACAATTTTTTGTCCTTGGTCATCAAAATCGAATAAAAAATCTTTCCGCATTTGCAGTATTTAGTAAAATAAACCAATTTTTTTTTAGATATTCCTATGTGACTTGTTTAACAAAAAACTTGAGTTATATTTCGGAGAGCAAGCAAAACAACAATTACTACTACTCTCAAGAAGAGGTATCTGTACTTAATTGTGAATATAGCGTTTATTTTTCAACCGATTTTGATGACCAAGGGCAAACAATTTTTGTAACATATTATTCTATCATGTAATAGTCTGAAACCGGAGCAGTTTTTACGGAAACACGGAAAAAAACTTTATTAAAAGCAGCGAAAACTTGAAAAATCATTAAAATTTTTACAAAAATCCAACTTTGATGTGCCATAACTTCGTGATTAAAAATTGGCTTTTAATCAACTATCGTTTTTTTAAGAAATAATTTTATTATCTTTTATTTTTGTTGCAGTTCAGTAAAATCGGTGAATTATTGCCAGAGAAAATGGCATTTTAGTAGACCTACCTTTTCTCAAAACACTAAAAATGGAAATTGGACCATATCTCAAAATCTGTTCTACTTTACATATCTGAGAGGAGATTTGAATTCAGCGTGAAATTTTACATTAAAATGTATTATTAAATGTCCCGGATACAGAAACTTTTGAAATTTTGTGACATAGTGTATTTAACACAATTAGTTTTTACTCAAGCAAGTAATCGTCGAATATTATAATATTAGTCAGAAAGTCCCTCTTACTAAGACTATCGCTATTTAGTGTGAGAAATTCACTTTACACTGGGCGTGCCATGCCCATTACGAAGAATGAATACCTTCTGTGTATTTAGGTGATAAATCCATAATTTTTAGGCCGGTTTAGGTTATTAGGAAGAAATTTAATTCTACAAATCTGGCATGTTCTCATTGTCATAGTATTCCAGATATATAAACTTTCGTGGGACGTACCAAGCCCATACCTTTATTCAGATTTCATTATCTATATATATATAAAAGGCTTGGGTGACTGACTGATTACTCCCCAACCCAAACGGCTAATGCTAGAAGCGTGAAATTTAGAATGTAGGTTTATATTATGACGTAGGCGCGCACTAAGAAGGGATTTTTGGATTTTAACAAGGGGGTAAAATGGGCGTGACACCGCCCCATACAACTCGAAGTTTAAAACGGCTGTATCTTTCAAACCATTATAGGTACAAAGTCGATATTTGGTACGTATATCGGTCGTATAGAGACAAGAGGACGATGTCAGGCCCTTTTTTAGAAAATCCTTATATGGGCCAAAAAAAATGTACCGATTGCAATTTAATTTTCTTTTTTTGAGCTGCCAGATGCGGTTTTCAGAAATTCGAACATTTGTAGGTAAAAAAGGCCGAAAGGGGATAAAACTAGTACCATCACCCAACCAAACTGCTAAAGCTACAATCGTATATGGGCTGAGAATTAGAGGGGGTACCAGTCCATTTTAGTTGTGCGATACGAAAAAAGGATCAAAGCGCTACAATCATTCAGACCAATGTTATAAAAAATACAAAAAATGTCCGTTCGTCGTTTGCATTTTATCTCTATTGATTAAATTCTTAAGAAGATTCATTGTTAGTACGGGTGAAGCAAAGCGAACCGGGAAAGGTAGTTTTATTATATGGGAGGTACGACTTCCCCACATCCATTCACGACCATTTTTCGCCGTCTTGGGCATGAGATTTTCGGCCCGATTATATACATTTATATCAGTTCTCCATCTATATATATATATTGTATTGGAGCTCTAAGTTTATTGTTTTTATCCAGCGCATTTTCGGCTATACGCATATTCATTCCAAACAGAAGCCTACATATAAATTTCCTGACTATCGCTATCACAGTTTTTTCAGTTGACAGTTTATAAATATTTATTTTTTATGGAAGTTACCACGTATTCCATTATATATTGTTGTAATTTTGTTTTATCCCTAAAAACAGTAACACTTATTACATATTATTTAACAACAAACTTTTTATTGTAGAAATGCCAAACTCTCGAAACGCCAATTGGAAATATGTATTAAAAAAGGAAACAAACTTTCAATTTTGATGCGAACAGCGAAAATTAGGATAGATTATATTAGTAGAAAGTTTCCTTACAAACATAACATCTTAATGGGCGCTTCGCGTTTCTGATTCTTGAAATTGTACTGAGCAAAAAAGTCGGTGAAAATCGAGCTTCCCCATTTTGACTTGAAGTTTTTTCTCAAACTTTATTTTTTTTCGAAAATTTGCAACTTTTCTTGGGCTCATATTTCAAAAACTATTTGAAATTTTGACTTATTTTCAAAAGTAAGGTTATAGCTATTGTCTCGGACTACAATTTCTCTGAACATATTACTTAGAAGGAACTTCGTTTTTTTAGATATTTTGGCCTTAAACAGCCAAACCATTGAGATTTTCGATCCAATACTAACACAAAAATTGTAGACAAGACCCTAGTTAAGAATTTTCTACTGCATCGCAAAAGCATTGGAATGCTTCTTCAGGCAGTTTTGGCCTTGTGAAAGTGCATATTTTTCGTGAAAATATTGATAAATTACCATCTTCAGTTGTTCATAGCGGAAAATCATAAAAATGTTCTATTTCTTAAATAGTGGACTTTTTTGCTCTGTACAATCCCAAGAATCAGAAACGCGAAGCGCCCATTAAGATTTTTTTCCTTCCATACAAATCGCCCCGCCCTATTGCACATACTAAAATTATATATAAATATCTACGTTAATTATTATTTTTTTCTGTGGAAAGTTGTACCGCTTAGTGAGAAAACAAGCCAGTAACGAATGCGGAGATTCAAAAAACGACTTACATTCTATGGACATATTGACAAGAAATGAGAAATTATTAATCGTTCAACAAATGCCAGTCAAAAGTAAAAGACAAAAGTAGACACTGTCCTATGTTTGGGGCTTAGCGAACATTACTGATTGTATCTTAAATTTCAGCTAAGGAGACTAACACTTTTCTAGACTTTATGCAAAGTATTGGTATTTATGTTGATTAGTGCACATTTCGCATATCACTCCAATCCATGATTATCACTCATTTAGCCTCTGAAAGCGAGTGTGCGAATCCAGCTTTGGAATAACATAACAGAGAAACGAATCGAGCTGGTCCAGTATATCTGACTGGCTGCGTTGAAGTTTAGATTGTTGATGAGTGAAAAGATAGAAGTGCAACTATTTTCAAAATGCGATTATTTGTCGTAGAGCATCTGGCATATCGTATCCGCAGCACTCGACAACTTGTATGTCAATCACTTATTCGTCCTTTGTACAGCATTTTATCTCATTCGTACAGTCAGTCATTCATTCATTCATCCATTCACTTGCTCACTCATTCATTGCTTTCACTTGCCTTCCATTTGCATACCAAGGCGACATCTCGAGACACACACACACACATATAAATAGGTTTTTAAGTGTGCATGTGTGCGAGAGCGTACGAAACATGATTTTTACTACAATCAATCCCCACTTACTTTCCGCTCACTACTCACACCCCGAAATGATGATGTGTAAGCACAGATTGACAAAAATTGCTATTCACACATACGTACACACAATATCGCATTGAATGTGTAGGGTGTCAACCCAGCCCTCTGAATCGTCTAAACCAACAGACAATGATGTTCACTTATTTCATGCTTCACATGCATCCATTGTATCGTTGAATGTGCTCGCCAAGTTTTCCCTGCAACCCCACCTCGAACGGCCTTTGTTGCAAGTTTTTGTTGCATTGAGTTTTGTTATGGGTATGTGAGTGTGTTTGTTGGGCTTATTTTATATCCGTCTCTACGAATTTCGATTATGATTGTTGAATAAGAGCCACATTCATTCGTTTATTCGCTAAAATAGAACGCAAAAAGAACGTTCGTAGCAGCATTTGTTTAACACAGATAAATTTACATAGAATTCAATAATTCCTTTTTTTGCCATATTCAATGTAATGAACAAAAAATGTCAAAACACTTTAATAAAATACAATTTAATGAAAGCTCCTACCAACAAAAGTTATGTGATCGAAATACCCCTTTAATGGCAAGCGGAAGTTTTAGCCCAACTGTATAAGTGAACAAGGACAGGATCGAAATATCCCTTTAATGGCAAGCGAAAGTTTTAGCCAAACTGTGTAAGTGAACAAGGACAGGACATGTAATCTGCCTAATATTTAGTATAAGTTACTTATAGGACTTATGTGAGTGATCCACTGCTTATTCACCAATATACACACCTAGCTTTTCTAGTGGAATTTTAAAATTAATAAATCCGCAAAGGGAATTCATAATACTAGGTAATTTAAATACCAAACATTCATCTTGGAACCCGCTTTCTAATAACTCCGCGGACAATGTTTAATATAACCTTCAACAAAACAACGACATCCTTATATACTTCCCAGAAAATGCCACGTATTTCCCACATCACGGCGCACAGTGTAAATTAAACAAATTTAAATGGGGATTTACTCTAAAATGTTTCATTAAAACACTTTTAAATTTTTTTTTGGAAAGATTATGATGTTTTATAAAACCTTTCTCAAGACTATAGCTTTGAAATTTCGTGAGTATGGCAGACAGAAAGAAACACTCAGAGGAAAGTTACGGATGTGATTTGTTTCCAAATTTCAAAAGACGATAAAAAAATGTTAGCCTATGTTTACCTTCATTTTTGTTTCTGATGATAAACGAAAATTTATAATTTAACACCGTAAAAGAGCACGCTGCCCCAATTTTCTTAAAATTATTTTTCTTATGAGAGCCTTTGCTGAAAATGTATGTGTTCTTTTTATACAAATTTTTGAAGAAAACAAGAAGAGAATCCATCAGGATTTTAAGAATAAAATGGGTTTGTTGGTAAAAACACTTTTGAACACTTTTTTGTACAATGCATGCATTTTGTTAATTTTTAATGAAAAATTCCCATTTTAGAACCAGAAACCTGTTTGGTTTGTACAGGAAGTGGGCGTGGTTTTAGTGTGACCAAGCCCACTTTTTGGGTGCCGTTCGGAATGTAAAGTGAATCTTGCATCGCAAGCTGACTCACAACCTCCTTAGTGGTGGCACCTGGGCAACGTTGTTCGTGATATTTTTTATCATGAACTAGTGGGCCCGGCAATGCTTTGTTATTGCATATTAACTTGTCACATTCTAACTATCCTATATAAACGCTAATTTTTTATTTGTAGGTCTACAAAGTACTTTGAAACCGGTACTTTAGCTCGACAATAATATGTTGAGTTTATGAACTTATGTAACTAATTTCAGGTAACTCCTTAACGTGGAAGTTTACCAATGAAGTCTTATTGTTTTAAATGCTAAATATCATAGGCTCTATGATTATAGTAAAAAGTTCATAAACAAAGTCATATCTATATTGCCGACATGTAGATTGAGTTTTTTCTGTATGTAGGGCGAAAAACAACATCTTTCACAAATCAGAAACAGTCATTCCGCTAAAGAGCAAAATTCAATTTTTATGTTTATCTGTAGTAGCGGGAACCGTCTGTATACCAATTATCTCTTTGAGCGTAACAAACAATTTTTTTGTTCCTTCTCCGTCTATTGACCGCAAATGAAAATTTCGTATGAAGATTCGTGCCTTTAGCCATAAAACCTCTTTTGCCATGTCTCCCTCACCCACGGATCAAGAATATTCCCGAATACTATCTTTGTATTGAACTCGTATTACCATTTGTTGAGATAAACGTTTGGCTTAACAAAGTGATGGTCTCACGCACTGTATGGCATGTAACGCCGTCGTGTTGGAACCATTTTTCCTCCCAATGATTGCAATGACATGAGAAATAACAAAATCAATTGATCGTCCATTGGGTCTAATTTTTCCACCAGTTGGATCTTATATTGATGTAGGCCAAGATCTTTCCACAGCTTTTTCAGAGACCGAGTTGCTGAGAACGGCGTCGTTTCGATAAATTCGAGTCCCCCTACTTATGTCTACAGCGTCGATGTTCAATACGCCAAAAAATACTGCATACATAATTTATTTACAAATGTTTGCTAATGTTACTTCTGACATACTATACAAATAAATGTTTGCTAATGTTACCTCTGACATACTACACAAATTCAATTGTGCCCCAATCAAACAAAAGGTGTTTTCCAGTCCAACTCTAATGCACATTGCTTAAATTTTGTATCTATAGGATTTATTACCGATTCGCTCTCCTGAAAAGTAATTGAAAAAAAATATGTACCTGTAAAGTAAATTAAAAACATCACTGTTTAAGTATGCGCAGCTACTATATGTCCTCAACTGCCTGGTGTACGGGCCATTATTTGATACAGTTTAAGAGTCAAATATTGAAGTGCGTGAGCCGCGCCTCGGCACTTCTTACTTAAAATGTGGTAATCGTATACCAGAATCGGAATCTACGATGATTTCTATGAAATCTACGATGACACTATTGGTATTTTAAAACAAACAAAAAATAAAATCTTCATGCTTCTCAGCGGGAGCTAGGAATTGATTTTAAAAACATAGTTCGTTGGTGAAGTTTCCTTAGAATTCATCGTAGATTCCGATTCTCGGGACGCTTTTGAGACCTGCACCTGGGGCCAAGAGGGTCCCGGCTAAAATTTTGACCTACCATTCCGATGTTTGGGCGAAGAGAATAGTATATTTTTTTTATTTTATTTAGGCTCCCGCCAAAGACAAAAAATCAAGAATTTTCAAAATCTTAATTTCTGTATGCCTACTATCAGTCGCCATAACTTTTAAACCAATACATAGATTTGTTTCTGCAATATCTCATTTAGTTTGTTGAGAAGTCAGTTTTAAACAGAACGTTTTAAAAAAAATATATCTAAACCGAAAACTTGTTTGTGCTTATTTAAAAACCAAAAAAATCTCTATCTGAAATCTTAATTCTTCCCAGCGCGAGCTAGGAATTGATTTTAGACACAAAGCTTATTGGTGAAATTTTAAACAGTTCATTGTAGATTCCGACTCTGATACTCGTATACGATTTTTTCTCTAGGCGAACTGCAATATACTGTGAAATTTTGAGGACGATCAAAATATTACTATGGCAGTTATAACTGCATATTTTAAAAGGGGTGTGGCGGAGCACACTTCCACACTTGCTGTAATTCATACTGTAACAACAGCATATGTAACAAATCTCATCTTCATACATCTGATTGTTCATGAGATATAGTCTTTTTTACTTTAAAGTTGTAGGGGCGGTTCCACGCACTTTTATCCAATCATAACCAAGTACAGCCAGGGACTATCAACAGGTCATCAGTACCACTTTGTAAAATTTTTGTATAAATCGGTCTATTAGAAAACCCGTCAGAGCGATTTTTGAAAAGGTGGCGTGGCACCGCCCTCTTCCACCCTGGTTATAATTAATACTGCTCCAGCAACATATATACCAAATCTCATCTTCATACCACGGATATCAACAGGTCATCAGTACCACTTTGCAAAATTTTCGTATCAATCGATCTATTGGAAAAGCCGTCAGAGTGATTTTTGAAAAGAGGCGTGGTGCCACCCACTTTTAGAAAAAAAATTGCTTTTAAACCATCCGGAAACTATAGCGAACAACAAAAAATATTTTGATAATCGGTCCAGCCGTTTTTGAGTTTTAGCGAGACTAACGCACAGCTCATTTTTATATCGCTCGTTTTGTGCAAGACCGTTACAACTCAAATTTTGGCATTTTTGAGTTAGTGACACAGAAATGTTCTGCTTTTAAAACTCTACAAAACTAGCCAAGAGTGGAGATATACATTCAAAAAATAACGGTACTACGGATAGTTGTAACGGTATTGCCTCACTTGGCTCAGTTCTATTTATTCATATCAACAACGTCATATTTTGGTTTATGTTTGATCGTCTACCAATGCACGCGAAGTGATTTGTGACAGAAAAGTAACATTTATTTTTGTAACTGTTTAAAGACAAAAATTAGATTAAAAATGGAAAAGTCATACATACAAATTAAAAATATTTTCATTTAAAAGTAGACACAAAATAGGATGTGACGTTATTGTACTAATATTACTAAAAAAATTTTAATATTTCTATTTATGACGTTATTGCTATTAAAACTACTACTTTAAAATAATGTGGAAATTCGAAATAAAATAAAATGAAACGTTTTTGCAAATAAATATGTCATTAATAGAAGTAAACAATATGTCATAGCTTATGTTTTAACTTTATAGCTACATTTTTAAACCCTCACCATTAGGGATGAGGGTATCTATCATTTGATACCAAAAAAGTGTAACGCATTAAAGGAGACCTGTTAGACCCCAAGTATCTCAAAACCAAATTCGTTTCAGGAATTTTTGAAACTGTTGACTCTGGCTGGCCGGCTGAGTGGTTGGATGGCTGTTGGGAGGCTGCAGGATAACTAGAGCACACATTAACTGATATATTTCCCATAATGATTTAATGGGATTATAAATATGCAGAATAGTCCCATCCCTTCTGGTACCTCCAATACAAAATAAATTTTTTTTGGATAATTAATATTTTTCTTTCATAACTTCCAAACGGGCAACTCGATGATATTTGAATTTCGTCAATTAAACTATGAACTATTAACTAAAACACACCTCTTCTGGTACCTCCCATACAAATGACCGAATTGACCATCACAGTATTCCATACATATATTTTTAAGTATGTACACTAGGGTAATAACTTTTTTTGGACAACATTCTCCCCAGGGCTTTTCTAATGGTAAATATTGTATTAATGATAAAAAAAACTATTTCAGTTTAATTCGCTAAAAAAAACCTTACGCACCGACAGCGATTTCTAAAATGCCTTTCATATATGTTTTTTTTAATTTTTTTTTAATAATATAATATCTTGTACTATTTTCATTTCATAATTTTTTTTTTAAACTTTGTTTGATTCAAAACTTTAACACGTTTGGTGCGTAACCTTTTTTAACGATAGCGAAAAACTAAAAACGCAGTTCTTAATATTTTTACATGCCCTACACGATTTTGTGTGGGGAGATTTGATATTTGCAAAAAATGCAAAAAGTTATTACCCTAATGTACACTGAATTCAGCCATTCGGTAATTCGGCAATCGGCAATTAAACTTTTTACATTTATTATTGAATTTGTTTACACCTTTTACACTGTAACTTTTTTACTGTTTTTTTACATGTCCCTAAACCTCTGATCTGATGACCAAAATTCATATCTTCATAAGTTATTTCAATAACTCAAAACTCAAACTATATCTTACATTGGGTGAGGGTATTTATCAGTCAGTTTACCTGACTGTAATTTCTGTACTGGTTTTAATGTGATTTTGTTTTGAATCTGTTTTTGTACTATTTCATAAAATAAATAAACTTTTTAATAACAATATAGTCATATGTTGACTTGTAACCATTATTAATCATTAATTTTGCATCAACAGTGTCACAACTCAAATATACAAAAATAAAATCGGGTCTACACAAAAACAAAATATGTATCTGATGAATAAAAGTCAATAATTGACTTAATAATGCATTAAATATGTTATGCATGCAGATTTTTTAAATCCAGATAAGAAATGTTTTGAGATATGATGGTTTAAAAACTTTAAATTGCTCCCCTGTAGAGTTGCAAATTTTGAGTTGTGACGGTCTTGCACAAAACGAGCGATATATATAAAAATAAATCGCCCGGATGCTAATAATGGCTAATAAGTCACTTACAGGGTTAAATCGCGAGACCATTTGTCGATGTCTCTTGCCGATTATGAACCCACATCAAAATTCGTGTCTTTCGGCATGACAGCTGTAAAAGATGTCACAGTTCTTTCGTCGTGTGCATCCCTGTCCCATCCATCGCATTTCCTGTATGGCGGCGATGTAAGACTTGTATTTGTCGAAGACATCTGCCTGTTGGATGGAGACACCAACTCTGTTAAAAGTTCGGACATTCCAGGTGCATATCCGTAAATTATGGTCCTTTCAAAGTTTGCGGAGATCGTCAACATTTGAGGGGTTCCTGTTTTTTCTTTTCTTCGTGTTTTCATAATAATTGATTTTGTTTAACCTTCCCTTACCTAAGGTTTTTATGTACGTCGTTTACCGATACCCACTAGGGTGACCACACTGCTTTTATACGCATATACAGTCGAAACTCTCTAAAACGAACTCCTATATAACGAATTTTTCTTTATTGCGAAGCAATTATAAGAACACTGTGTTTTGGGTATACTCTGAGTGTATTATAATCTCCATATAACGAATTTCCCTATTTCGAATATTTCCTTATAACGAAGCATTTTTGCGACTGTGACTTCAAAATTAAAGGGTTTTCAATCTCCATATAACGAATTTAGGCAAAACCGAGCGCACGCGCACAAAAAAAAAATCGACGTCGCTTTTTTGTGTGTTATTGCAACAATAACGCTTTCACAAAGCACAAGCAGAGACTGATGCTTTGAATCGTTAATTTACCATAAAATTTAAAGTGTATTTTGGGAAATCACCGAACTATGCAAGTGACACATGGAATCATTACCATCTCTCACATTTCTTGCACTTTACCTTTGCATATCGCGATATGTACTGTGTTAACTTCTCTAAATTTATTACAAAATTATATTGAAGATGAAAAGTGGAAAAATGTACTTGAAACCAAAATAACTGACTACTACATATAAAAATTTTAAAAGGAACAAAATTGTTTTTCTTTTCTATATAGCGAATTTTCGTTATAGCGGAGTAAATATCCAGTCTCTTGGAATTCGTTATAGAGAGTTTCGACTGTACATACGGGCGATCAAGCCTGGATTGACAAAGAATGCAGTAAATGGTGATAACGACATTAACTATATGCCTAGTGAAGAAGCTGAACATTCTGAAGTGGAGCAGTGAGTCAAAATTTCCCCTAGATCAAAACAATATTATTAAAGTCAATATACAAATAAAACCGAAATGGTATTGGTAAGGCGAAGGTTAAGGAGAGTAGCTTTTGGGCTTCAGTAACTTCTGTCTTTCGGGAGTTTTGAGCTCCTTGGGAACCTCTAAAGAGAGATTCCGGTTATTCCCAGGTGAATTACCATCATCAAATTAAAAAAATCCCCCATTCCCCACAGTAGTAAAGCTACTTATTTCTAATTATACTTCCGAATAATAATTTGTACAATAAGTAATAACACTGTAAGTACGTCAAAATGACACAGGAAAACGCCGAGACACCCCAACTTCGTTTAAAAAGATTAGGTCAAATGCAAGATATATTCCATTTTTAAGTTTGTATTGTCTCGCGAACTATTTTTATACTATTTATAAAAAAAGACTTCAAAAACTCTTCTGGAATAACATTATTTCTTATTTATTGGTCGATACATAACTGTAACATTGATTGCCGTCCAGTTTTAGGTGATATTGCAGTATAATTTCCCACCCAAAAACATTGAATTAATTCGAAATATATTGCAAAAAAGTTTGTGGAACTTTTCCGGAACAACATTTATTAAGTGCTACTAAACCAACAATACACGCTTAAAAACTATATTTTTTCGTCTAGCTTATGTAAAACAATCCACTGTGCGGCGTTGAAATAGGAACACATAATCAGTTTTTAAGTTAAAACACTGAGAACAAACTTTTACAAATACAGCTTTTATTACGATTTTGGAGCTGTAGTGTGGTCTAGATCGAGTTCCCTCGATATTAAAATGAGTATTTTTTTTATGGATAATACCATTAAAATCTATATAATTGGCTGTATTCCTACATTCAAAACAAATGTTTACAAATAAATAGCACTAGATGTACGACAAATTAATTGTTAATTACGGTTTCTTTCCTATGTAAACATCAAATGCCTATCAGACTTTAAGTAATTTACTAATAACAATAATTTTTTAATTATTTAAATAAAAGTGGAAAAGAGTATCTCCATTACCTATAATATATTATATAACAAAAGACAAATTTTTCTTACCAACAGCCACAACCTTGTATTTATCACCTATAATTTATATGCAAAAGACATGTCCTATTGAATAATCTTCAATACTTAAGTTTTTCTTATAAGACCACCAACAGCCACAACATTGTAATCGGTTTCTGTTTTAATCATTCCACTGCAAAAACAGTCAACACAAAACTCTGTTGCATCTCTACTAGAATGGAAAACATAAATGCATGTGTGGACAAACAACCCATTGCTCATATATTAATGCCCCCAAACACATTTTCAAAGCTGTCAGTTTATATGTAAAGTTGCAAAACGCGGAAAGCGAAATACTTACATTTGTTTTACATCTCTTAATTATTTGCAGAACTTATTCTCTAGTGGAGGATGTGCTGTTTTTCCTATGTGTCGTAGAGTGTTACATTTTAGCAGCTGCTCTTCCCTATGGGTGACGTTACAAGGGCGACATTAGCGCAGTCACTGTCAGCTCTACTGAATTTTCCATTAGACTGTTATTTTTATGCCTCGAGATACCTGCAGTCGCCGTACAACTTTTTTCTCTCCAGCTGAAGCAGTCGGGCTCATCCGGCTTCCAAGCATCGACTGACTAATTAAACCACACCATCGGTCCCATCTGAGTGCAATGGAGGTTACCAAATGTTCCGTGAGCGTGTTACGAATATGGGGCTTCATTCTATTACTGATGGAATTCGGAGGCAGGAGTAGTATGCAGGTGCATGCCCAGGGTAAGTATACTGCTAATGCGCTTTTTATGTAGACTCGAACTTTCGCAGCAAGTGAAATTTGTTCCAGGAATCGTGGCGACTAATTTTGGCCATGTTGGTTTGCATTTTTGACATTTTCTGTTTTAATGTGGCTTTTTGCAGTATTGTTTGTTATGCAACAGCCTTAATTCTTGTGTACTTCATCTGTTCTTGTGTATATATTATATGTTAAGGTCCCAGGTGTTGCATAACTAACAGAATACTTTGCCGTCCACAGGTCACAATCAGCCAGATGAACCGGAACCGGTATTTTTATCACAACTACCCAACATAACCGTACCACAGGGTCGAGATGTGTCCTTTACATGTGTGGTCAATGATTTAGGACAATATAAGGTAAGTTAACAAATGTTTTCATTAGCTAAATTGATTCATAAATAATAACAGAAACGAACGATCAAAATATCTTTCAATTTTTATAAAACTGTCTGATAGTTTTGTGTACAGCAGTTATTTTCGTACCTATGGGCGAAGAAGCAAGATTGACAAACGTATTTTACTTCTACATATACGATAACACAGTGATACAAATGTGGAGAAAAAAATATACAGGGGTTCTCATATAGCAACTCTGTTAGGCTGGAGTATATAGAGTACAGAAATACTTATAGTTTTTTGCGGTCACTTCGTTAGGTAATGTTTTTATAGCAAATTGAGTGAAATGACGATATTCCTAAAGATGTAATCGAGCAACGCGTTTAATTTATTCAGGCTTATTATGAAAATGGGCGTTCAAATCAAAATGCTTATCGTGCACTTCGTAATTTTTCAAAAAAAGATAAAAAACACAAATAAAAACTCGATTGTCTGCCAACACGAAAATGTTGACTGAACAGGGTAGTGCCTATGGAAAATTATTTGCGCTCCTAACACACATTGTTTTAGTCATAATTTTAAATACAACATATTAGGTAAAGTTTTATTAAAAGAACATTTTAGTACTGTCGAATAACTAATTTTTTTAAGAAAACGGTAAAATATTTAAGATTTCTTATCTAATGCATAAGCTCAGTTTTTTTCTTAATTAAGTATTCAAAAACCGAGTTTTTGAAACAGTGTAAATTTCGACCGGCCGTGGCATAGTGGTTAGAACATGCGACTACCATGCGGGAGATCCCGGGTTCTATTCCGCCTCCAGTCATCTAAATTTTTCTTTCAATGCCGGCCCCCTTGTTAACAGCAACGTCTCAGAATAAGTGTCGAGTCAATCGGCATGTCTAGTAAAAGCTTCTTCAGCAGTGACGTTCGCATTCGTCGATAAACAAGTAGGTGCCGTTAGTTGTGATCTAAAAATAGAAAGCGTGTTAATTCACAACAACGCAAGAAGCTATCCCATACCTCATTCATGGGGTGTAAAGGGAAATTATGTTTTTTTTAGGTAAATTTCGAATAAATTCGAAACCGGTTTCTCAAAAAAGTCGAATGTTTGTATTTTCTAGTTTTTAGGCTTGTCAGACGTACTGTTTTCAGAAGTACGTGTGCTGTTTAACGAATTTTTGTATTAAATATTATATTAAAAAAATTACTTCAAGGCTCCGTCGTATCGCCAACAATATTCACATCTGCCAATTATACGGAGTCTGACGTGACCGTTGCACTGTGGTCCATTTGCCTGATCTAGCGTAACAAAATTAATAACTTAAATAATAATAAAATTTTCGTCAATGTCAAAAATGGTCTTCGCAATATGTTTGCTTTTCCTTTACCCGACGGTAGCTTTGGCACTCCCAAGAGCTGCTCGTTCCCATCATAGTGACGACAACAGGAGGTCGATCAACTTGTTTCCCCCACCTTGTAACATTGAAAAATTTAGCATTAACTTACTGTGGGGTTTCCCTTAAAAAAATTCAGTAACCTGCTGTGATGTTTCATCTCTGTTTCGATGTTTACACATAACATCAAGAAAAAAAGTTTTTAGAAATCATTCGATTCAAATAAAACATTAATACTCATTATAATGCAATATATTTGATTCATCTAAGCGCACCCTACGCCATGGGTGGAGGCAAATTTTTTAACATTTCGATTTTTGTATGGGAATCCCCTTAGAGGCTAAAGATTAGGGTAGGTATGTTCTGAAAAATTGTTGGAGGGAAATACGGCGTACCGACATTTCGCCCAATGACATATCGCCCAAAACATATACAATGTTAGTTGATGTTGCCCAAGAAATTGAGGTTTTGGGCTGTATGACATGCAATTTGGGCAATATGACATTTCCCATGCCGGTAGCGACGCATGATATATCCCCCAAAAATATTAAACAAAATGTCACAATGCCCAAAAAATGACCACATTAAAATAGATGGTGGGGGGGGGGGGCGTGCCCCCCACAGCATTCGTCTTTTAATAATTCCAGAGAGAGAGTACAAGACTGACTGCGACGTATGCAGCGGAGCGTGCCGTCGTCATGAGTCTGACATTTCGCCCAAAAAATTTGTGTTGGGTCTTATGTCATTGCATTTAGTCGATATGTCATTTTGTAGGTAAGTTTTTGGTCGAAATGACATGTTTTGGGCGATATGTCATTTTCGTTTTTGGGCGAAATGACGGTACGCCGGGAAATACTAATGGAGGTCGGCCATACATTTCACGTCTCAGGCATCATCGACTTGCAAGAGAGGGTCGGTCATACATATGACTCCTCTAGGAGGAAGGGAAAAATGACTGGGGTCGTTTAAACATTTTACTCCTCAAGGAGAAGCTGCAGGAGCTGATTTCTTAAAAAAAATTAAGGTGAAGATGGAGGGTAGATATGTCCTGAAAAACTGTTGAGGTTGCAAAAATATTGGGGGTCGGTCGTCGATTTGACTCCTCTAGTGGCACGTTTGGGGTAATTGAGCGGTGGGAGCAAAATTTATAAAAAAAAATATTTTTGTTTGGTAGCCCCCTTAGGGGTTAAAAATGGGGGTAGGTATGTTCAGAAAAAAAGTGTTAAAAGGATAAAATGACTGTGGTCAGTCACACATTTTGCGATTCTATCTTAAGCCTTTGTTATAAGTGATGGTACTAGTTCTTTCCTTTTTTACCCTGAATAATGCACATAATTACTTCGAAAAATATATTTGGTTTCAGACGGCTAAAGTGTGTGTAAAATAAAAACTTATAAATATAAGTGGTTTTATTTTTTGTTTGAATTGATAGGAAAATATTAATTGTAAAGGTTACTAATTTTCCTTCCTTGAGCTGAAAAATCCAAAATTTTAAGTATGATATTAAATTTGAAAAATTACAAGGCCGAACTGTTATTCTAACCGGGCACCTCCGTCATACGCTTTTCATCTTTGGTGACAAAAAAATACATTACTTAAACCTCCCCCACGAAGTAACGTTGTTGTTTACCTTTTAATATCTTAACTCGTATCCACTACAGTTGAAGTGTTTTGTATTTTCGATGTTTTGAAGTTAACCAACACATTACGTAAAAAAAAAAAAATTTTAATGGAAAATGCAACCTGCTGCCGATTTTGACGACGGGCGTCTCGAAAGGTCTTCGAATTGATAAGATACGTTCTTGGGTCAAATTGGAAAGGTCGTACCGTAGCATTCAATATACGAACTGCTGATACGTCTGATGTCTTACTTCCTTCGATGACAGACTACAGATCCGCAGTAATGCATTTGATGCTGCCATTTGTTTGATACTCGCCTATCCAAATTATTCCATCTTTGGAAACTTGGTGGTCATTACCTAATTCTCTGGATTCGGTGTTTCGTGTTTCACCTCTTTTCAATATCCTTTAGTGTTGTTAGAGCGGTGAGAGCAAAAAAAACAAAATGGCGGAATATTATGGACATTATTTTCAAAAAAATCTGAACAATATGTCCTCTATATAGTATACACTATTTTGTTTTTTCAAAATTTGACTCCATATTTGAAATCAGCACCTTTAAACCCCATTAAGGCACAATATCAGTTAAATTCAAGCATTTTTTTTAAAAAAAAAGGTTCCGCCATTTCGTGTTACCAAAATGTTACTCTGCATACGAAATCAGAGATCCCAAAAACCGCCTTAGTACTATGATCATTGGAAGTCTCCTTCATATAATATGAAGACCTAATTTTTCGCAGGTATGTTTGGTAAAATGTTTGGAGGGAAAAATGACTGGGGAATGGTCATATATTTAATCCCTCTACAAGGTACCAAGGGAGCGGCAGGAGCTGATTTACGATTAAAGAATTATAAAAAAAAAATAATGGGAACCATCCAAAGGGTTGAAAATAGAGTGTAGATATCTTCTGAGAAACTGTTGGAGTTGCAACAGCGCCAGGAGCTGATTTAATAAAAAGAATTATAAAAAAAAATTAATGGGAACCATCCAAAGGGTTGAAAATAGAGTGTAGATATCTCCTGAGAAACTGTTGGAGTTGCAAAGTTATTGCGGGTGCGTCTTACATTTGACTCCTCCAGGGGCAGTTAGAGCAGTGGAAGCAAATTTTATAAAACTTTAATTTTCGTATTGTGAAGAGAGGGGGTAGGCATGTTTGGAAAAAGTGTTAGTAGGGTAAAATGACTGGGGTCGGTCATACATTTTATCACTCTCGCTGCCACTTCGATATAAAAACCTTTAACCATATCGAAAACTCGTTGGAGTTTTAAACCATAGAGCAATATCATATAGAGACACCAACTCTCTCGCTCCAACTCTCCATAGGCTCAAACTGAAGGGGAAATGTTTGAAAGCAGGGACAATTTGGATCGTACGTTGCGCATGGAAGGAAGAGATTTAAGAGAAAATAGTTCGTTTTTTGTTTTGCAGGGTGCACAAATCGAAAAAACTGAATATATTTCACATTTAACATTAGTATTTTCGCTAAATGGGAATGGGGGATTTTCTTTGTCCACCACCGAGCCAAAACAAAATCAGCACCGCACTTGCACGGCTTAAAAATAACGAAGCTGCGGAAGCCAATGGCTTGCGGCCGAGCTTTTAAAAGCCGGCGGCGATGAGCTGACAATGTGCATGCACTAGCTCATAAACACAATTTGACTCAAGGAATGCATGCCCGATTGTTGGAATCTGAGCGTTCTATAGCCGTGCTTCAGAAAGGCGATCCAAGTGCATGTACCAATTATCTTGGGGTCAACCTTTTACCTATCGCATGTCTAGTGTGGTATGCGAAAGACTAAAGCCCATTTTAGCGAATCTGATTTGACTTTTTCAGACAAGGCGACAATCTGTCAAGCAATCTATTTACCAGCATAATGGAGATGATCATGCGGAAGGCAGCAGTAAACACGACTGATACCATCTATAACAAACGCCACATGTTGCTCGCGTATGCTGATGATATATATATCATTGGCCGAGGAAATCGGGATGTTACTGCGGCCTTTTCGAGCATTGAGAAGCAGTCGGCAGAAGTGAGTCTGGTGATTAGTGAGGACAAAATCAAGTTATTTGTTTCAACGAAAAAAGAATTTACTCGTTTGTGACGATGAACGTTGACAACTATTACTTTGAAGTGGTTGATGTAGATGTCTACCTTGGCTCCGCCATAAACAAAAATTATAATGCCAGCCTGCAAATCAAAAGACGAGTATTGATCGCAAACCGCTGCTACTATGCGCTAATCAAGCGATTTTATGACAAAGCGCTCTCTCTAAGAACAAAGATCCAACTATACCAGACTCTGATCCTACCTGTCTTGCTCTACAGCGCAGAATCCTGGGTAATGACACAAGCGGATCAATTTATTCGTCATTGACGTAGTCATGCGCTTTCAAATAGACCGAATGCGCTGGCTTGGACGTTGTACGAATGGACGAAAATATTCCAGCTCGAAAAGTCTTCTCCAATAAACTCGATAGGCGGCGCAGGAGTGGCGAACAAAACTTCAATGGATAGACCAGGTGAAAGAGCTCTTATCTAATGATGTGACGAACTATGTACAGAGCGCAAAAGACCGAAGCGCTTGGAATACTTTTTTACGTACTGATAGATAATTGTCTGTTGTTGCTGCCATTAATTAAGAAGAAGAAGATTTTCGCTAAATTTTTAAGAAAAGAAGTGACATATCCCCACTCCGAACATCGAACATGATCGAGCTTATTCATCAAACTGACGTCTATTTGCAGTCCAAAGAGAAAATTGGGGACCCATTGGTTTAGACTAGTGCTCCCCATTTCTCGGGAAACGGCTAGAAACTTTGCAGAGATCACAAATAGACAGTTCGTTATCTTGTATCAAAAAAATTAGCTTTTTGATAGAACGCTGTTCAAACGCTGGGCAGGCATCTAAGGAATTTCTATTATTATCGTACATTTTTATAAGAAACTAGCTGACCCGGCAAACTTCGTCTCGCTCCTAAGGTAACGCCTTTATATAATAGTAAAACACAGATAGTTCAAGTTTTAATCTGATTTACTTGAATTTAATCGAAATCTGTGAAGAGCGATCTTATATACAATGTTCTTCGATTTGTTTCCGGCGTAAAAACAAACAATGAAGACTGTTTGCCAACACGCAAACAAACAACGCACAGCTGACCGTATGAAAAGCAGGGAAATTCGAGGTTGATTCCAAAAATTTCCAATGACTGGCCTTACGATTTATTGATTGTTATCGCAAAAGCCAATCGAATGGGGAGTTGAATTGGAAGGGAAGATCGGTTGGAATAATAGATTCGAGGGATAAGGACTTCCTCTCCTTTGCATATGCCCTTGATGATCGTCGCTTTAATTACAATTTCGGATGATTCAGTTTCCGCAAAATGATCATGATCGATCCCACCTTCAGCTACAAATTATAAGATCGCCACATTTGCTCGGACTCTTTCAGTCAGCTCAACTCGATCAAAGTCTTGTTCTTGTTGCAATTCGAGATTTAATGCATCATGCATTGAACGATTTTGCGCTGGTATTCCCAATTTCGACAGTAGACTGCCACACATTAGCAAGCACATGTCTTTGATCAGAAGATAACTTCAAGATCGAAATTGGGTGTTGTCGTGCGAACTCTGTGCAAATGTCGTCAGCCATCTCGTCCAACTTGTCGACCATCCCGAAGCTTGAGAACAATATCGCGTAATTCCACATTCTCCGCAACAATCACCCATGCGTCTACATTATAGTGGGAGCATTGAATTGTCTTACATGGCATCCAGAGGGTCTCTTGTCTGCTCTGATAATGATTTTGTAGACGTCATAATACATTGTATTCAATGCGATTTTGAACAATTGGACTAATGCATTATGCTTATGCAGAAGATTTTAAAATTGCTCGATTATTTTGCATTTAATCTTTTAACATAATACATTTTTCAAGCATCATAACGAATTTTTCATTTTCATTCATTTTCCGAGTTTTCCACCAAGAATTTTTCTATTTTTTCCAATTGAAAAGTCATTTCGGAATAATTAACTTACAATAAAATGTAAAATTTCGTCGAACAAACATTTAAATTTTTGGAATTTTTCCATAATATTCCAACCAAAATTTTTTATTTTTCCAACTGAAAAGCCACAACGGAACAATTACACACAAAATGCAATACAAAAATTCAATTTGCGTTGCAAAATGTTTCCGAAAAAAATCCAAATTTTTCGAGTTTTTCCTGAATTTTCCGAGTTTTCCACCGAGAATTTTTCTATTTTCTTATTCGGAAAGTCATTTCGGAATAATTATCCGAAATTTTTCACTGTTACATCGTCCAAAACTATAAAGTCATACGATAATATGCAAAATTTCGTAAAAAAAAATTTAAAATTTTTCGATTTTTCAATTTCACACAAAAATCCATGCAATAAGGCAATTCTCGATTTTTTCAATTTTCCGACTTTTCCGAAAAATTTTTCCCAAAATTTTCTTTCACATAAACCTTCTCCTTGCAATAACGAACAACTGAAAAAAAGTTTGAGCAAAATTGGCCCAGCCGTTCTCAATTGATGAATTACTATACATTTTTGCCACCATTTTTATATATATAGATTTATCAGTTTTCTTGTCTATCCTGGACCGGCGTTTCCGAAACACTCAAATAAGTCGCGAGTTGGCAATACTGAAGAACAACATTAGTAGAACATTTCCACTAAGATATTTGATGAAAAACTGCGGAAATGCCGGTCCGGGAGAGAAGAAGTTTCTTTTACTTTTTTTAGTTTTCTCGTCTATCCCGGACCGGCGCACATAGAAGTATTTTAATGATTTAGGCGGCCAAAAGTATTTTTGAAACATATAAAATTGATTTTTATAGTAAAAACATTTTTATTTTTATATATTGGACATTTAAAACATAATATTTCCATTTTTGTTTTTATTCGCCATCATCGCTTATTTCGTCGTCCACATCATTTTCAGCTGCTAGATTTGGTTGAGCTAAGAGAACCATCTCTATAGTTTCCGGCAAAAATAAAGAAAACTTTGTTTTATTTTTAGTTGTTGGGCCACTAAGAAGTAGATTTGAGCTCAAGGGAAGCCTATTTAGGATGTCCTGATTGCAGGACATGTTGCTGCCTGTAAGCTCGAAAATGTTTGTTTCGAGCCTCTTCAGACAGTAGTTCTATAGGCAGTAACGCATTTGTTATACCCTTCACCACTCGCATGAACAGAGTGAAGGGTATATTAATTTTGTTCTTCCATTTGTAACGTCCATAAGGAGGCGTGGTAGGTATGACAATATATATATATATATAAATGTCCAGCATCGAAATCTGAGTCGATTTAAAGGTGGCCGTCTGTCCGTCTGTCTATCCCCGCGATTTTATATGCAAGCTATAATCCTATAATAGGAGCTTAGTTGTAAGATGAGCAATATCGGACGAATACTTCTCCCACCTTCCATACAAACTCCCCATTTTTGGGGGTGTCCGTCTGTATGTCCCTGTAGTTTATGAGGATAAGCATGATCGGATTTAAACTACTCCCACATCCCACACAACTTCCCATTTTTGGGAAGTTACAAAATTCATAAAAATAAGCTCCAACTCACCAACTCATAAACTTAACGGTAAATCGAATAAAATCGATACAAAATTATTGACAAAATGGATGTGTGAAGCTAAAAGTAACGTCCACTTCTCACCAACTCCCCTGTTTTGTGGTACAAAGTTTAATAAAATATAGTTGTAGTGCAAATAACCAGTTTTACCACCATATTTACAAATTGTGAAGGGTATCTGAGATTCGGCATAGCCGAAGATAACCGCCTTACTAGTTTTAAACGACGTTATTACCGAGAATTAGCGAGAATGTGAAAAAAACACAAATTATGATTTTCTTAAGTATGGACTTTAATTAACGGTGTTTTTTGGCCATTCGCGATATTCCGCGGAAAAACTTTACTGAACTTGTTAAATAAGGCCAAAAAGTTTTCATATCAGTCGGAAGTCTTTCGGGATCTAATAGGATACCTAAAAAAAAATCTCAAAAAACAGCAATATTTTGGTCCTTACTTGCCGACCATTAAAAAATTTTTTAGGAAAACACATTAAGAAATATATAATATTTGAAAAATTTTATGTCAATAGATTCTTAATCCATCGCCATGTTGCACTTGAGAAAAATTGAACGCTTTAAATTAATAAAAACTTAACACTTTCGAAAAATCGTAAAATTAGTCATTGAGTTAGAACTGTAGTTTTTTGGGTTTCTCGCAATTAAAGTAACTTGTATTGAAGGTTTTTCGTTACATGGAGTATCCCCTACATTTCCCAATCAATTTAACTGTTTTATTTTAAAATTTGAGTTTTTGGCCGCCCAGATCAGCAAAATACTTCTATGTGCGGCGTTTCTAAAATACTTACTCAAATGGGTCGCGAATTGGCAATATGAGTAGAACATTTTCACGAATTTTTGTGACATTTGCTTAAAAACTGCGGAAACGCCGGTCTACAGTATTGCCAACTCGCGACTTATTTGACAAAGTGTTTTAGAAATGCCGGACCGGGATAGACTGGAAAAAAAATATTTCATACAAATGTATGAAAATAATTGAAATTTCTTCGTTGGCGGACCTGCGTTTCCGCAGTTTTTAAGAAAACATCACAGAAATTCGTGGAAATGCTCTACTAATGATGTTCTTCAATACTGTCGACTAGCGAACCTTTTGAAAAAGTATTTTAGAAATGCGGTCCGGGTTAGGCGGGAAATCTAAGAAATTTTATACAAATGTATAATAATAATAGAAATTTCTTCGTTCCCGGTCCGGCGTTCGAATTGTGTTCCATCAAATGGCACAATTTTTTGGGAAAATATAACGAAGTCTCCGTTTATGATATCTGCAAAATTTTAAGCCATTCTGTGCATCTTATCTTTACATACCGAGGTTTCATACATATATGAAAAGGTTACTATTTTTGGTCTATTCCGGACCGGCGATTCCCCAGTTTTTAAGCAAATGTTAAAAAAATTTCGATAATGTCGTTCTTCATAGACCGGATAGACTGGAAAACTCAAAAATTGCATACAAATTTATGAAAATAATAGAAATGTTCCCGGACCGGCGTTTGAACAGCGTTTCATCAAATGGCACAATTTTTTGATAAAATAAAACGGTCTCTGCTTATGATCTGTGCAAAATTTCAAGCCATTCTGTGCATGGAAACGCAGAATTAAATTACAAGGTGCTGCAGCGTGTACAAAAAACATAAATGGTTATTAAATTAAAATTATTCAAAAATAATTTAAATTTCTCCCTATGAATATAATTCAACAAAACCGAACTAATGTCTATATATGTTGTTGTTATAAAAACATGTTTATAAAATCATAACAGTACATTTTTTGGGGAAATAATAAGGCAGTAATGCCCAAAATTTCAGTTTGTAATTAACTATAAAGTTAGGTAATTTCGTAACATTTTCATCGATAACTGAAATATGGATAAGCTATGAAGGAAATAGTATATAGCTACATTTTAACAGAAGAAATATACATTTTGAGTGTTTTAAAAAAACAAATCATGAAATTTGGTTATTCATAATTTTTGTCCTTGTTTCTTTTTTTTTCTTGTCAATCAATATCAGATGCGTGCTTAACAAATAGTTTAACCAACGGAAATCATTCTGGCTAACCATCAGTTGTTAATTATTTTCTGAAAGAATGAAATAAGTATTTAACATTAATTATAAGAAAGGATAAATCATTCACCTAAAATTTGATCATTATAAGGATTGTCGATAATAATGCAATTTGCCATCATTCACTACAAAATGACAAAAGTGGCACAATCGATTATTTGTGAAAACCACAGACATAAAAAAGTCAAATATATAGACAGAGTCAATTAGTAATGTGGACTGTAGTATGTTTAAGTTTTTTTATAAGTTTTCCTAAATTGTATAAAGTCATAAGTAGGTGATTCTGGCACTTCTTAATTACTTACCAAACGAAGCCTGCAGCCAAAGACTTCCAAATGGCGCAAACTCTAGTTTATTTAATTGTATATAATGCTGCTTATTATGGCCATCCCCTGTGTCTTCTCTCTGTTTGTATGTAAAATATTATTCAAGTCCTTTTGTCTTGAATGAGTATGAGCTAGTGGAACAGTGTCACATACATTTATACCAACTATGCTGTGCGCCAGATATTTTAATTATTACCTTCACGGCATGCATATTTGTTCAACATATGGGCAATTCCATGGTCACACATGTGACAGTCGATCGTTTATAGGAGATGAAAAACAACGAAAAAACTTAATTTTTTATATTTCTTTAACATTTGGATTCAAAGAGGTTCAAAGAATGCAAAATGATTCATATACATTACTGTTCTTATTTAATATTTTCTCCTTTTTTATTGTTTGCAAAACATAATAATAAAAAAACATTTATTTGTAGTTAAATTGTAATTAAAAAAGTAAATTAATTGCCAACTTGCCTCTATAATGTCATTAAGACACTGAGGCCTTTAATAGTATTGAATTGTGTACTTTAATTATATTATTTAATTACAAAATTATTTTATTTATATGTTTGTATTATTTTTTATAATGCAGTACTTATCAAAATTGAAATAAACATTCAAAATATAAAAAAAAAATTCTACTATACTAAACGATCCTAAAATATTAGCAAATAAAGAGGGTGACGTGACGTAACAAAAATAGAAGGGTTTCACTTTGATAAGACCTTTTTCAATATTATTTGAAATTTTTTTACTTCGTTTTACATTTTACAGAATTACAAAAAACTATTTATATGTTACCATCACCCTTAGGGATATTTCCACAGCAATGTCAACCGTGATCGAAAAATTAAAACTGAAAAAAATTATTTATAATTTATTAAATTAATATAGCCAAAGCTTATCTTAGTTCCCCTGTTGATTTGAAAAACCTTTGCTGATGAATCAGATTATAAATGTACGTTTTCTTGATAGTCTATGGACCGAATTTTAGCACCCTACACCCACTGGAAGGCGATGCACCTCAGTAAAAGGTGTTGGCGACTTCTGTCAGCCATCGGCAATAACTATTTTTTGTAATATATTTTATAAATAAAAGAAGAGAAATTGCACAGGTAAGATGCATATTAAATAAAAGGACACAATCCAACCTTTTTTATGTTGTATATAAATAATCTAATAATAACGTTGTTAAAAGAAATCGGATTTTGTATTTCTAGAATATTTTATTTTAATTGACTGTAATACTAGGGATGTTCGCGAAAATATTACGATGTTACATATATATCAGTGGAAAGGTAGTAAAGTTATCTTTAATTTCGTGTATATATTGTGCTGTGCAGCTAGGGTGGTTAAATATTAAAAAAATATTTTTATGATTACATATTAAATGTTATTTTTGTCCGCTACCTACAATTCTAAGATTTAATGACCATAAAGCGTCAATGAACTTGAGGTTGCTTATAATAATATATTATTAAAACTGAAGTTTAATTCATTTTTTTACACATTTGCACTGGTGTCGTCTGTATTTAAGGTCGAGGTGCATCGCCTTCCCATGATTGATAGATACTGCAATTCTGTATATTCCTTCATAGGGGATTTGATTAATCACTAGAGTTTCTCTGTTTCCCGGACTTTTCAATTTTGCCTTTCCCGGGAATTTTCGCGCAGTACAAAAACAGAGACAAACTAACATATGTTAATTTTATACGATTTTGCAGTATGTGCAATGTATGTACTAGGGTGATCAGTTCGATTTTCAGAAACCGGCTACTCGGTTTTTTTTAGTCCCTGTTTTTCGAATATCGAACAATCCGGATATTTTTTGTCGAATCTCGGTTTTTTGACGTTCGATATTTTTTATTTAAATTTATTCATAATTGTGTTAAATGTGTACTTGTACATTTTTTTCCAGTGTTTCGGCCGAACAACCTAATTGTAATTTTTATAATTCTGAAAAATATTACTGTTTTTTTATATTTTCCTTTCCATTCAAATTCTTACAAATAAATTGATACATGCCAAACAGAAAAATTTAAAAGCAGAGCTACATTTTTTTTTATTAAAGTTAAAATAGAGAATAAATCGTTTGACCTAACATTGAGCAGGTAGGTTTTTTGGTTTATAATGAAATATTGTGCTGTCTTACAATGGTGTTCAAATCTTATGGATGTAAATGCCTTCTGTATGGAAATATTTTGATCGAGACGGAAAAGATTAAGCTAGATGCCTGCAATGTCAATAAGCAATTAGGTTGCAGGGGTTCCTCAACCTCTGCTCTACTGAACCATTTGAGGAGTGTAAATAAAAACAAAAGAAATAATAGGTTTACACCCAAGCACTTAAATTGTGTCTTATTTAGAGAAAACTAAAGATTAAGTTAAATATCTTTATATATAATCAAGTATTTACAAATGAATTGTTATATTTTGTTCGTCTTTCTTAAAATAACAAACTGATCTCATTAATGCTTTGCAAAAATTGTGTTTTAATTTTTTATTTGGCGTACATTTGAAAACCGGATTATCCGGTTTTTTGTGAATTTCAAAAAAAGCAATCGGTTTTTTTTTAAATGCCATTTTTCGAATAATTCGAAAACCGGTTTTCGCCAAAACCCGAATAATTGATCACCCTAGTATGTACATTGTAAAACAAACACATAACAAACAAGAAAACATAATTTTAAAGTACATATAAAAATATTAGTTAAACAATAAAAGTAAATTTAAGTCATTTTGAAAATACGTTTTTAAAACGAAAAGAGCGTTAATGGTTTCATCAGACAGTCTGTTTCTAATTCTATATGAAGGATTTTTTCATATATTTACCTTAGAAGCCGAAAACGTTTAAAAAGCGTCTAGCGATAACAACAAATTGCCTAAGAATGTCTTGTTATTACAAAATAAATAAATAAAATGTCAACACAAGATCAGTTGTTAAGAACATTAAAAGATGGTGAATGTCAGTTATCAAATGAAGATGTCGCTACAATCTTTAAAATAATCAAGACTCAGTTTAGGTTCAGGTTTAGTGAAAGTAGTGTTTATGTGACAAATCAACTAATAGGTTTTAATGATAAATAAAATATATGTTAAATAAAGAATTTCCCGGGAATCCCGGACGAATTTCCCGGGAAACCGTGATTTAAAAATGACCGGGAATTCCCGCCTGGGAGAGATACTTTATTCATCACCTAAAGATTTTACACATTTGGTATTTTGAACCATTCAAATGTATGTGTTTTCTCATTAAGGTCAAGAGATTTTTGAGAAAATAAAAAAATTGTGTAATTTTTTAACGAGCTTGATTTAGTATTTTTAAAGTTGTGAGCTCAGTTTTCGTCATTTTATTTAAATGATGCAAACTTAGCTTCAATCAAAATTTATAAGCATCGCAAGTAAAAAATTGCAAGGAGGAGACCAAATTCTTCGTTTTAAAAAAAAAAAAAATTTCCGGGAGGTATCAAATTCTTTGTTTCTTCTTATAGAAATGTTCATGTAGATGCATTTAATGCCAAATTTAAATCATGTTAAAAAACGGTTCCCCGGCAAAACTAATATTGTTTTTGAAAATTCTCAAATCGCCAAGCGCCTACCAGGAAGCTCAATATATATTTATACCATCACCCGTAGGGATGAAGGTATATATCATTTGATACGACCCAAAAGTGTAACACATAGAAGGAGTCACTTTAGACCCTAGGTTTCTTTGAACCAAATTCGATTCATGACTTTTTAAGTAGTTTGAGCCATGTCCGTCTGTCTGTCTGTCTGTCTGTCTGTCCGGTGGCTGTCCGGCTGGTTCGCACGATAACTTTCGAAAGACGCAACCAAATGTTTTGCACGAGTTATTATTTTCTCAAAACTACTTACGGTATTGCAAATGGGCTACATGGCCCCGCCCCTTCTGGTACCTCCCATACAAATACATCATTCCGCCCACTTTAGAAATCGAGTAATAATATCAATACACCCTACGGGATCGTCCCCAAATTCTGTATTTAGTAAAGCTATAACAGGATAAAGTTTTGGAAAAAATTTTGAAAGCCTAGCCACGCCCCTTCTGGTACCTCCCATACAAATCTACCTTTCCGCCCACTATAGAGATGGAGAAATAATATCAATAAATTAAACGTGATCGTACCCAAATTCTATTTTGAGTAAAGCTATAACAAGATAAAGTTTTAGAGAAAAAAATTGGAAGTCTGTCCACGCCCCATCTGGTACCTCCCATACACATCTGGTACCGCCCACTTTAGAAATCGATTAATATTATTAAAAGACCTAACGCGATCGTGCCCAAATTCTGTATTTGGTAAAGTTTAAGCAGGATAAAGTTTTGGAGAAAAAATCTGGACACGTCCCTTCTGGTACCTCCCATACAAATGTACCACTCCGCCCACTTTAGAAATAGGGTAATAATATCAATACACTCGACACGATCGTGCCCAAATTCTGTATTTTGTTATATTATAACAGGACAAAGTTTTGGAGAAAAATTGGAAGTCTAGACACGCCCCTTATGGTACCTCCCATACAAATGTACCTTTCCGCCCACTTTTGGGATGTAGTAATAATATCAGTACACCCAACGCAATCGTGCGCAAATTCTGTATTTAGTAAAGCTATAACAGGATAAAGTTATGGAGAATAAATCTGAAGCCTAAACACACCCCTTCACGTACCTCCCATATAAATGTACCACTCCGCCCAATTTCGAAATCGAGTAATAATATCAATAAAATAGAAAATTATTTGTTTTACTGAGGGTAAGGGTAAATGTAAGTCGGGTTGCCCGACTGAAACTTTCTAACTGGTTTTAATTACAAATCGATTATTTTCAATAACTCAAGACTTAAACAATATATTATATTGGGTGATGGTATTTATCAGTCAGTTTAACTGACTGAAATTTCTGTGCTGGTTTTTTTACATATGTGTACTAGTTAACTATAACGTATTTCAACATCTCATTTGGGTATTTTGTTGCAAGATATAGCATCATATTGTTATACGTTTTTTAAGGACAAATTTATGTGAATTTCTCCAAAATTTTAACGAATGGACCAATTTAAATGAAATTTATTATGTATAATTGTGTGATCATGAGAAAAACGTTTTTATATATATGAACCTACCGATTTGTACCAAAATTTCAGTGAAAGTTGGGGATGGACCGTAGATTGTCACCCAGTCTGCACAACAGATTAAGGTAGAATAGCAAACATTTATATTGGCGCACTTACTATAGAATTAGAGAGCTTCGCAAAGTGTTTTTTTCGCATTTCGAACTTTTAGGGGACAACCCTAAGAGGGGTAAAAACTGTTGCTATCACCCAGATTTGTTAAGGGTTGTTAAGCCAAACAAATGGATTTTTGGAAATTCGTACTCCTTGGCATAAAAAGGGACAAAGTGCTATCATTGCTAAGACCAAACAACTAAAGGTACAATCACCCCGTACACCAACGCAGAAACTTATATGTCAGTCATCGGCTTAAAAGTGAGGTTTTAAAATATATATCCATCAATTAGTTATTTTTCATCAAATCATGGACGACACTGCTGATCCATTTTAGCAATTCTTACAATAATATATAATAATCTTTTAGATATATGAAGTGCAAAATTTGTCCGGGAAAACCTCGGTCAGAGGTCAAAGTAATAAACCAATCGTTATTAGATTTCAACTGCACTCAACATCTTTTACAATAAATTGGAGGCAGGACGAAGTCTCCTTTGCCAGCTAGTATATACATTAGACCATTTCAATTAAAAAATTTTTAATTCTACTTAAAAAAAAACAAAAATTTTGGTGTATAAAACTTGAAAATTGATCGACGTTTAGGGGTCGCGAAAAATCGTTTAAGGTTTTTGGCTGCAAAAATTCATGTTTCAAAAATTCTGATTTACTTGTATGATTAAAAGTTTAGATATGCTTGACCGGTTTTAATCGGAATAGTCTTGTTTTAAAGGTAATAATATTTCACACATTTTCTGTGAAGACACCAAAACATTTTAGATAGTAGTTCGAGCTTAATAACCTTTCAAACCTAAAAATTTTTAAATTTTTTTCAAATATTACCTACTTTCGCCAATTAAATTTTTTTTTTTTAGGTTTGGCTCTAAGTTTAAATCTATTCCGATCAAAATCGGTCAAACGTATCAAAACTTTTAATCATATAAAATATATAAGCCAAAAACCTTAAACGATTTTGCGCGACCCCTAAACAGCGCCACCTAGCGGCATGAGAGTATAATGGTAACCATTTTCAGACCTACCAACTTAAAAAAAAAAATAATTTCCCTTTACACCCCATGAATGAGGTCGTCACTGTTTGAGACATGCCGATTGACTCGACACTATATTGCGAAGATGCTGTATACAACATCGAGGGGGCCGCCAACGAAAGAAAAATTTAGATGCCACAGCCGGTCTCACCTACTAAACAAACAACATTTTTTAAAGATTTGTCTAACCGTTTCGGAGGACTGCTATTACAAACACCTTAACACGAGATTTTTATTTATTAGAAAAACATGATAAAAAGTATTTCTAAAGAGTTTGAATTTTTCGTGAGACCTTTCTTTAGATGTGCCCATATATGATAATGCATAGTTTTATCTTTTCATAAAATAATTGCACTGTTCAACAAGGTTTTTTTTCTTATGTTTCATCATGTATTCCTAAGAGTTTTGGACATGGCAAATTCAAATACGTTATCAGAATTTTGCACAGTTTTTTGGTTATTTGAAAAAAAGTTTTGTTTTCAATTAAAAATTTGTATGGGTGCGATTGATGAAAAATTTAGTAGAAACAGGTGGCAAAATCAGCAAAATGCATGTTCGGCTGTAATTATCGCCCTATTAATTTTATAACCACCATGTTCTCTTTTTAACATTCTACTTCATTTTTATAACCACCTTGTTCTCTATTTAATATTCTACGTAAACTTGGGATGCAACTTGTCCTTGAAAGTGCATTTTTGCACTCTAATTTGGATTTCTTCCATAAATGCTGCAGCGAAGTGTCCGATGAACATGGTAAAAGATTCCACAAAAACATTCTAACCCTTTGAACCCCACATTTTTGTCTGTGTATCGAAAATTTTGTTTTTGGTTTTTATCTTCATATATCTGTCTCAGAAGTGTTCATACAAAATTTGGAGACATTTCGACCCCCCGTTTTGAAGCTAGAGAAAGTTGCTTGTAGGCAACTTTGGCTCATTTTGGTATACAAAAAATGGACAACTAAGATATTTGATGTATGAAAAGTTTGATATTTTCATTATTTTATGTTTTTATAATAAAAAAACTAGTAATCACTATTGGAATTTATTTAATTATGATTTAGAACAAAACACTTCTTTTTAACACTTCATTTTGAATAAATAAATTATGCTGATCGCTCTGCACAAAAAATAGAATCAAATCAAATGGTAACGGTAAATTTGTATTATTTGTTTTACACTCTCTTCTTTACACATAAACCCAGTGATGCCTGCAAAAATTTAGAAGATAATGCAATCGTGGTCTTTGTGGTTTAATGACAAACACGTGAAGTTGCTCTCAGGCAACATTGGGGCTGAAAGGGCTAATTTTAGAAAAACTTTACGAAGGAAAATATATGCATACTATATACGCTGACTGCAAGGATATTCAGCATAAAATAAATAAAAACTTTGTTAACTAATAGAAAATACATACTTTTTCTTTCTATTTTTCATATTTTAAGCTCTACTAAAGAAGAGAAGAGCTCTACTGAAGAATGCTGAAATAAAATTAAATCCAAATAACTAAAAAACTGTGCCTGATTAAGAAAATCTGAAAACATATTTGAAATCATGATATTAATAACAATAGCAATCACAATTCAGACATCCAGAAAAATGAAAAATATTTTGTTTTGTATAGCAGTGTTATTGATATTTTTTTTTAATACTCGATATAACACTAACAATTGTGCCTTAAATCGGACGTCGCACAGTGATGCCGGTAGAACAAGTAAGGTTGCAAAAATCATAAATTTCATGTGTCCCAAAACAAGATTAAATAAATCTATTTTACAGGAAATTTTTCAATGAAAAATATGCTACTCTTATTACAATCAGATTTTTGGTTCTGAAGATATAGCCCTTCAAAGTTGACTGATTTTCAGTGTTCAAAAAAACAGACCATTTTAAGATAATTTGGCCCGCTTTCAGATACAGTATTTCGAAAACTATGTATCTATTTATTAAGAAACGAATAAAAAAAATTGTACTGTTTGCTTTGTGTTTGTGATAGCAAATGATATTTACCAACAATCCATTTTTTCAATATTTCTCAACTTTGATGGGAAATAAAATAACTATCAACAACTATAGTAATATATATATTTACCATATTACCTAATACAAAAATTTCCACCTGCCTGTTTTTGCCCCTTTTTGCTACAGGTAAAATTTTGAAGAAAGGCAAACATGTGTCGCATACATTCTTGTGCAATTTATGACATATAACCGTGCAGGAGCTATCCTTATTGTTATAGAGTCATCTTTATAGTTGAAACAAAATAAAAAATTAGTTTAATAAAAAAATTAAAAAATAAAATTTTTAGAATCTTTTTTAGAATAATTTGTAATCATAAAAACCTTAAAAAAAACAAAAATTTTAAAAAATATTTTATTTAACTTCTCATAAAATTGAATTATCCACAAATTTCAATTTTGCTAACCCATGAGTAGATACCTAAACACGTAGAACCATTTTCAATCACCCATTTCATATCATCAATCTCATCTTATCATATGCCTTTCACATATTATGGTTATCTCATTTGGTTCAAAAGTTATGATTTATGCAACGAAAAAACTCAAAACACAAAAGTTTCATAGTTTGGAAAGGTCTTCGTTGACATTATAAGAAATGAGCATCATATACATAGATATTGGAAACGAGTTACAGGAAGTCAATAGGCAAAATTGACTTCGAAGTTAAACGTGACCAAATGAAAAATGGGACTTTGACAAAGCACGACAAACTGTATGAGTTTCTGATTCTCGTTCGATGGAGCACCAAATAACAACGCAGCGCAATGAAACATATTGGGGTCGTGAGTAGGGTTCAGGGATAAAAAAAAATATTGGTTTTCTGAAATTGTCTTTGAATTATCTCTAATCATAGGGGGTGTCCCCAGGATTTAATTTCGGAGGGGGCCAAAATCAGTCGTAACAAAAAAAATTAATTTTCTCATATTCATCAAATATGTTTATTAGGGGGTTACTTATATGGTATTTTTGGGAATTTTGTTAAAAAAAATAGTAGTAGCAGAGTTGGACATCGAGCTCTAATCACGTTTGTAATTTACAAAATTTCGAATATATTGTGCGAAATTTCTCATCGATTGGCATTAAAGTGTACAGCAAAGAGGTCAAAGTTTGATTTTGTTTTCAAATCAGTTTACCTATAAAAGTATATGTTTGGACCTGCCATATCTCGTATAGATGTCGAGATATTTTATGTGTTTTTGAAAAAAAAAATTAAGAAATTGAGTTATTAAGTAACAATTACAAATTTAGCATATATTAAGACAAAATCTACAAAAAAAAGTATATTGACATATTTTCAATGTCTCTATCCGTTTCCAAGATATCAGACCTTAAACCCTGTTATTTGTGGCATTAAATATACCAAAGGCTAATAAATCTAGATTTTGATCTATGGTTTCATCCGAATACACACTGTGTCTACTTTCTAAAGCCACCAAAACCATTACCATCTAATGCTCCATTGCATCAAATATCTCGATATCTATAAGACACTAGCGGACCCGGCGAACTTCGTCTCGCCCCAATTTAATGCCTATAGATAATCTCAGTAGAGAGTGGTATGATAAACAATGTTTTTCCAATAGTTTTCTGTCGCAAAAAAAAAAACAACGAAGCCGGTTCTCCAAAACGTGAAAAGGCAACGTTTAGCTGACCGCACGTAAAACAGGGAAATTCGAGATTAATCCCACATACTTCCAATGATTGGCCTTGCGATTTATTGATTTTCTTCGGGGAAATTGGAATTACCTGATTCGTAAGATAAGGACTTCCTCTTCTTAGAATTAGTTTTTGATGATCATTGGTTAAATCACATTGTTTATCAGATTCTTGACGGACAACCGCGTAGCGTTGCACAATTTCCGTTGAGTTAGATTCCGTCATATGATTATGATCGATCCCACCTTAATCTGTAAATTATGCGGTACATTAATCGAGTTGAAAAATTCGGTCGATTGTTGGTCGCATCATCCTCGTCGGTCACGTGGTAAACAGATTTGTACGAAAGCAGTTCTCCAGCGATTTGACTTTCTAAAATCTAATTCAAGCCATCAATGTCCTTATTCTTCGCTGCTAGTACTGCCCGTTAATTAATCCAATCGAGATTTTTATAATTTTGTGCAATGTGATGAGTTGCTCTTCCGACGTTGTGAACTCGCAAAAATTTGCAGGGAACGATACCAATTCAATGAAAACATCAACACGAATTTGGTCGTTGCCAAATTAGTCAGTTTCAAAGCGGAATTTGCAGTTCGACTGCCTTCCAATAATGTTGCAGCCATGCCAGGGGATGCAGCGGCCAACGTTATTAGAGATCTTCACCGAATTGTTCCCAGAATCAATAAATACATGTCTTGCCTGTCCCACTGGTAACATCGAGAGAGTAAATGCCTCCCGTTTTATTGTCAACAACCTTTATCAGCGGATCGTATATGTTCTTGTACTCGGCATTTAACAGCGGCACATTTGTTCGAACTCTTTCGGTCAGTTCGTCTCGATTATAGTCTTGCTCTCGTCAAAATTTGCGATCGAATGCATATTGCATCGAACGATTTGGCGCTGGCATTCCCAATGTTGACAGCTGATTGCCGCACATGAGCACGCACATGTCATTCGTCGAACCCGGCCGATGATCGCAAACAATGTACGAATTTGAATCGCTTTTGAATTTTAGCAAGCTTCCCGAAATGCGGCGCACAGCACACCATCCACAGTACGCAAAGAATTAAAGGATAGCAAAGATAGAAGCATACACTCTGGCGTGGATGAACTGTGTATAGTCTGACTAATTATTGCACAACGGTTGCGTAATCTAAGGTTTGATCGTTTAATAGGTGGCATTATCCAAGCAAATAACTCTCCCTAAAAAACTAAAAAGTAGTTACGAAATGAATGTCCAAGTGAATAACTTAATTTTTCAAAAGTAAACTAATTTTTTGAAAAAAAATGGCCAAAATATATATATTTTTTATCTAATTATTAGTTATCTCCAACCAACATTTATCCAATATTTTCTACCTTGACATCGTTCAAAATATTCAAATCATGCGAAAACTGCAAAATTTCGTCGATAAAAATATCAATTTTTTTTGCGCTTTTCCAGAATTTTCCGAGTTTTTCCATAAGAATTTTCTATTTTTCCATTCAAAAAATAATTCCTTACAAAAAAGCATTTTCTAATTTTCCGAAGGATTTTCCCAAAATTTAAGCAATATTGGCCGGCACTTGATGAATTGTCATACACTTTTCACACCATTTTTATACATAAAAATTTTACAATAATCCGAAATTTTTCAAGCATCCCAATGAATTTTCCACCTTTTCGTCCTCTGAAATCATCAAACCATGCGGTACAATGGAAAAATTCGTCAAAAAAAATCCAAAACTTTTGACTTTTTTCCGGAATTTTCCGAGTTTTCCACCGATAATTTTTCTATTTTTCCATTCGGAAAGTCATTTCGGAATAATTATCCGAAATTTTTCATTGTTACATCGTCCAAAATTATCAAATCATATAACAATATGCAAAATTTAGTCGAAAAAAAATAACATTTTTTGAATTTTTCCGGAATTTTCCGAGTTTTTCACCAAATTTTTTTATTTTTCTATTCGAAAATTTATTCGTAACAATTGCAAACATATTTCCATACAAAACATCAATTTTCGTTTTTTCGAATTTCCCGACTTTTCCGGAGGATTTTCCCAAAATTTTCTTTTACATAAACCTGCTCCTGGCAATTACGAACAAATCACAATCGGCCCTGCCGTTCTCAGTTGATGAATTACTATACATTTTTGCCACCATTTTTATATATATAGATATGGTAAGTCCAATCATATACTGTTATAGTTTTCACTTCACCTATTTAACGGTCTATGATATATTGTGACCTATTTCTCACAATATATTCGAAATTTTATAAATAGCAAACGTAAGGTGGTGCTCGATGTCCACTTCCGCTGTTACTTTCTTTTTCATAACAAAATATCCAAAAATACCATATACCTTATCTAACTTAAAGTGCGCGGAAAAAGAATTAGTAATTTAAAAAAAAACGGATTAGAATTGTATTGAGGAAATTCAAAAATTTTTTGTAATTGCTTGCTGAAAGATTATACTATTCAGAATCTAACAGTACGATTTTGTATTTTTTTAAATTTTAAATAAATTAAAACTATTAAAAAAATCCAATTTTTTCCCCGTAGTAGATAATATGGTTGTTAAACCCCCAATAAGTTTCATTATGGTGTCCCTTCAACTTTTTGAGAAAAAAAATTAAATAGATGACTGACAAATAAGGAAGAAAAAGGCCCCCATGGCCACCCCCTGGCTACGGCCTTGATCTGAACTTTATCATGCCTCTGAAGAGCTGGTGATAATTTCACGTGTACACCTTACAATGATTGCCGTTTAGTATTATAACATTGCGATATTTTAAGAAGATATATTGAACCACCACATTAAGTTTTTTTTGCATCAATTTATCGAGGCATCAGGCGAGATGGTTGGTAAATGTGGTTATAGTGTTGAAATCCAAAATATGTTTATATCTCCCAAAATTTGAGATCATCATCTTTGCCTCATATACACTAGTAAACCATGAAATATTCATAACCATTCTAAAGGAATAAAGGCATTTTTGAAACTTGCATTCAGACTTATGCATTTCCTTTGACAGTGTCACAGACATACACAGATATATATAAGAACTGTGTCTATGTTCGAAACACAATAACGGTACGGAAAGAGAAGCTGTGTCCAATGATGAAATATAAACATGATTATGGAGTTGGTTTAATTGTGTTATTATGTCTATTCGTATATATGTATGCTAAGTTTATGTGATTGTGTGTATTTTCAGGTAGCCTGGATTAAATCCGATTCGAAAGCAATACTCGGCATTCACACCCATATGGTGTCCTTAAATCCAAGATTATCAGTGACACACAATGGCCACAACACCTGGAAGCTTCACATATCCCATGTACAGCTAAATGATTCGGGCAGTTACATGTGCCAAGTGAATACGGACCCCATGAAGAGCCAGGTAAGTGCTTATCAGTCTATCCCGCAAAACCCCCCATTACACACACAAACAAGCACTCGCACACTCACTCACAACCAAATATACTAAGAGAGTCATTCTAAGCCAACACCTGGCCATTTAGTCTGTCGTGTCTCGGTTATGGCCATTTCTTTTAAGCTTGTTTATAAATTCTCCACAACACTATGTGAGTAAGAGATGGTGCAAGTGTCTGCACATGAATGTGTGTTTGTGTGTTTAAGAGTGAGAGAATGACCAACACTTTTAAATGGCAATGTCCTTCCGCTTTCTGTCACTATCACAGACAGTGCGAACGACCATCCGCCCCTTACCCTGCAGTAATCCTTCGCCTTATGGCATCTGGGTTAGTGACTTTTTTATGAGTTTATTTACGTTTCTAACATCGTACAAACGTAATGTTTGTCTGTTACAAATTTTACAAATTCTAGGTAATTTGGATTTTGCGGTGGGTCAGTGCATCCCTGCCCTCTTATGGCCGTATGCTCATGGATATACGTATTACTTTGTTGACAATGCAGGAGTCCTGAACGTGGGTCTCTCACGTCGACAGCAATTACTTGTAATGCCTACAAGCACACTCACGTACATATACAAACACTGTGACATGATAGGTTAGTAGAAACCCTCCCATCCCCGGAGAGACAGAAGTAATACAAATCAGAATTAAGTAAAAAATAATAAACACATTCAGAGTAATTGGGGATTTAAAGTTTTAGCAAATGCTCCCTTCACACATATGCTCAGATTTGAGGGAGAGAGCGAGTGTGTATCTGAGCGACCATTTGGGATTACACATGCACACGTGGGCATAGCAACAAATAAACCAACAGGAGGAGCAAACAATAAACTATTTGTATATCGGTTGATTTTAGGGAAATCCTATCTGAAATAACATCATTTCCAATGATAATGTTCTTTCACAACAACCGACCCTGTGTTTTGCTGCCTTCCCCCTGACCCACCACATACATACAATTGCAGGTGTGTGTTTGTACATGTTATCTGTCCATCTGCCTACATGTATTTGTTTATTGGCCTGACCCATTGTGGCCATTCAACTCCTTCGAATGCCATACATAGGCAAGGTCCATTTAATTATTCTCCTGAAGATTTTTGGTTTTAATGTTTAATCAACCACAATACAAATGGTTTTGTTTACATTTTCGAATGATCCCTGTTTGGGAGCTTATACATGCTCGGATTGCGAACGCTTAAAGAATCGAATGAAATCTATTTCTGCATTCAGTAAATGTTACGAATTTGTAGAACTCGCCCATTCAATAAATGTTTGCACCAAAAGCCAAATCCTCGTAATTGCTACTTGGTTACCTTGCTTTGCACTACCAAAGAAAGGTTCTAATTGCAGCAAAAAATTGTTTTAGGAATCCTTTGTTTTTTCTTTGAACCTTAATTAGTTATTGTAAAATAAAATCACCTGAAGACAAATATATGGCAGCGTTGATCATGATATGTATATTAGACCGTCTCACTTTTCATTTTTCCGAAATTCCTTCATGAACATCGATTTTCATAATCTACTCTAAAAACCAAGAATTTTGGTGTATAACACTTAAATATTGATGAACGGGATGTGGTCTCTCAAATCGTTTATTCGTTTTTTTAGGCAAAATTCCTTTTTCTCAAAAAATGTAAAAATCTTGCTTTGGTAATTTGCCTCTAACTCAAGCAGTTTTTTACGGATTTGAACCTAACTACATGCATTAGAAAGCTTTTTAAATTTGCAAACTGTTTCCTAAAGCAACATTGCCCTTTTTTGCTATGGTTTTTTATTCATAGCATCGCAAATTTAGATTTTCAAAACTAAATTAGAATTTTTTTTTAATTTTTGCTTACATTTTCGTATATAAAAATTGAACGGGGCAAAATTTTTATATTCTGTAAATGCAGTACGACTGGAAATTTTATAATAAAGATTTTGGTGTAAATATCAGTAGCATTCTGTGAAGAAAAACTGCAGTTTAAGTTCAAATGATGAAATTAATAAAGTTGTTTATTTCCCCGAATTTCATAAATACATTAATATAAACTAAGAACAGATTGATTTTGGTTTTTTATTTTTTAAAATTTGCTAAAATTGTACTTTTGTTGGAGTTTAGATGCGTTTTGTGAAAATGCACGTCAAAAAAGCACGTCACCAGACATAAGTCTTATCGTGAAATTCAAATCGAAATGGAACTCGCTAGAGCTTTCAACAATTTCGCCTGGCATCAGCAATTCAAGAATAGCCTCTTGCATCGATAATGAAAGTGAAGTACAGCTCAAAAGTATGATAAAAAAACCAACTTTCTATTAAAAAAATCACCAAGGCAAGATTATACAGAGCTTTTGGAGCTGAGACTAATATTCTTGGGTGAAAGAACTTTCAAAAACAAACCAATCAAATTTCGCCTTCCTGGAGCAATGCACCGTGCTAGATTTATGTCCCGCGGTATTTACAGCGTCAAAAGTTTTGCATTACGAAACCAAATTAAACAGACAGGTACATTAAAATTATTTTACAGGCTTCGAAAACAAAATTAAAGTATTTATTTTTTTTGTTTAGATGATGAGTTGCGTGGTCTCACTGAATTCAATATTTTTCTGGTCAAAATTTACAACAAACGCTGCTTCAAACGATATTTTTTTGATACAACAAATTCAGCAATACAGGAAAATAAATTTTTCTGTGGTGGAAGCTGCTCTGAAAACAATGTCACGCCACTTATGGTATTTAAGTGAAGTAGCGATTGGCTTATCTTTTTTTGATCCAAGACATTCACTAAATACGTTGGACGAAATTTGTTTCGTTATAAGTGTTTTTCAAAGAAGCTAATCTCAAAATCGGTGTCAGAGAACACAAAAATGTTTTTTGATATTATTGGAATCAATTATGACTTTATTCAAAGTCCATCTTCCTGTTGCCGCGAAAATGAAAATTTGTAAAAAATTGAACAGTTTGTAATAAACTTAACAGTAGTTAACGACCCTGCCGAGCGAGCGATTGGGCTTCTAAAAACCGTCAACAACACACTAGTGATGGAAAACAGTGAGCAGAATGATTTGATTCAAGTCATCGAGCATTTTCACAAAACGCATCCAAACTCCAACAAAAGTACAATTTTAGCAAATTTGAAAAAATAAAAAACCAAAATCAATCTGTTCTTACTTTATAATAACGTATTTATGAAATTCGAGGAAATAAACAACTTTATTAATTTCATCATTTTAACTTAAAATGCAGTTTTTCTTCACAGAATGCTACTGTTATTTACATTAAAATCTTTATTATAAAATTTCCTACTATACTGCATTCACAGAATATAAAAATTTAGCCCCGTTCAATTTTTATATACGAAAAGGTAAGCAAAAATAAAAAAAAAATTCTAAATTAGTTTTGAAAATCTAAATTTGCGATGCTATGAATAAAAAACCGTCAAAAAAAATGGCAATGTTGCTTTAAGAAAGATTTTACAAATTTAATAAGCTTTCTAATGCATGTAATTAGGTTCAAATCCGTTAAGAACTGCTTGAGTTAGAGGCAAATTACCAAAGCAAGATTTTTACATTTTTTGAGAAAAAGGCATTTTGCTTAAAAAAACGAAAAAACAATTTGAGAGACCACTTCCCGTTCATCAATATTTAAGTGTTATACACCAAAATTCTTGGTTTTTAGAGTAGATTATGAAAATCGATGTTCATGAAGGAATTTCGAAAAAAGTATAAAAAGTGAGACGGTCTAATGTATATAAGACAGAGTGTAACATATGATCTGTTGTTTTTTTTTTCTTGAAATATATCGATTAAAAGTATGTTCGTTAAGAATTGTTTCTATTGTATTAAAAATATTTTTACATATATTACATATTTACGGCCTAATTCATAAAAAATGTCTCAAGTGGATATAAAGTGTTCACTAGCTAAAGTATTATTTTGCTCTAAAAAACCTTTAATAAGAAATTTTATTCATAAACGTTTGTTATCAGTCCTTTAGCCGAATGTGTTCAGGTGGCAACAGCGACTGTTATTGGTCGTTAATGATGTGTAAAAAGAGTTTTATAATCGGATACAAAAGCTTTATAATCGGATACCAAACATGTATTTTCACTTATAATAACTACGAACATTATTGTAGCTCTATTTTTCATTTACTACGATTCTCATAACGATAAGAAAGACGTTAAAGTAAAATTGTATTTTCTTTTCCTTATGTTGAAATAATATTCGGATACCGATTACAATTTTTCCTTGTTTTGATTGTTTATACATCACGAATATTATTTCATTATTTACAAATTATATTTGACGAATTTTGGAGAAATATTTTTCAAAATGATATTCATGAATGAAAAGTGTCTATTTAGATACTTTTCTATGTGCGCAATGATAAGGAAGAAAATTTCCTTCAAAATGAATACATGCAAGAACTCTTTCCAATAGGAAAAATGCCTGAAAACTGAAAATAAAGATCTCAAATTCATGAATATAGAATAAATTGTACAAACGTCAAGTTATAGCATGCTTAAAGTGGAGACAACCCTGCTTTAACTTATTGAAGATGTAAATCGTTTATGAATATTGTTTTCTCGAAATTTGCATAAAAATGCTTTATAAATCTCTTATAAGTTTTTATGAATAAGGCCGTTAGACTTTTATACAAACAAGCGGCAAACGTCAAACTTCGTGCTGCCCCCAATATTTGTTAATACCGTTTGTTTATATAAAATAGTAACATATTTGGGCCTATGTGGTTTTCAGTCCAATCATTTGGCAATTTTACTTCCACTATTTCCAACGTCTCAAAGCAGAAAAGCGATGAGGAAGTAGTTTATTCACCACATTTAATGATATTTTTAAGACATACGTAGCCGATGTACCAAACGATGTATGTACGAATAAAAAAAGGGGAAAGTGGCAAAATAACATATGTACCAGAGATCGAAACCGATAGACCGCAACCGCCGGTGCACCGCGTCCGAACTTAGTATTTTCATACGCAAGTGTTCGAAATATCGAACGAAAACTGATGTGGTGGAGTAAAGCTCTTTCTTGAGTTTACTTTTTTTGTTGCAATACTTTAGCATCGTATCAAAAAAAACAAAAACAAAAATATGACGCTTTGTTGTGTGTGCTTGTTTTATGGTGGTGGTTTAGCACAACAACGAAGAAACACAAACATAAATATTACGAAGAAGAATACGACGTCGGTGCGATCGCCACCAACATACTAACCGCCTCGCTGTGGATTTGTACCGTTTTCTTTTTTGCTTATTTTTTGGAGACATTCTTTATAGGTCAGGAAAATGCAATGAAAAAGTTCTATAGTTTTGTCTAAAACAAATGTATGATCTGACATTTTAAAACTCTTTTGTTTCTGTTGGAAATCTGTCGGCCTAATGAACTTGTTTTTACATTTGTCGCCAAAACATAGCCAAAAAAAACGTAAGAAATAGACAGCGAGGCGGTATAACAAAAGGCACAAAAATATCCAAGCAGTTTGTTACCGCAGCCGCATAAACAGCGAGTACACCAGTAGTGGCGAAAACTCCTATCGCCGTAGATCACTGATATGTACATAATTGGAGTTACAACTGTTTGGGTTGTAGTGGAGATGAACGTCTCAGTGGATCACAACAATTTTTTTATTCACATCATGTTGTTAATGCCAGATACACACTTGTCCAGTTTTGTATTTGTAGAGCAACTGTTATTCATCTTATACAGTTTTCACTTTGTTCCTGGGAAAACGGGATTTTTATATAATTTTCTCGGAATCCCGGGAAATCCCGATCCAAAGCAAAAAATAAATTAAATAAAAATAAAAAATAGCTATCATCGTGAAACCTGTATATGAGCAATAACCTTATAGACTTGAAGAGGTGCTTGGCCGGGATTTCCGGGAATTCTCGGGACAACAACACTAGTTGTAGAGAAAGAGCAGCGTATCTGTAAATGGAAGATGCGTATTTCTGCGGATAAATTCTACAAATTGTAAAATATACTTACTTATTTTCCCTTTGCATCCCATAAATGAGATATGGAATATCTTTCTGCATTATTGTGAAATAACACGCTTCTATTTTTTAGACAAACACAACGAGACTTACAGTTTATCGATGAATCCGACAAATAGGACGAAAAATAAAAAATGAAGTACCCTACTTATTTTAATAGCCAAATTGTGACATTTAAAAACAAAACAATTTTAATTTTTTTTTGTTGCCACAAGGCAACAATATTGAACACATTTTAAAGGCTTGAAAACCCACTATACAAATTTGGTGTATGGTGGTTCCAGAAGTATGGTCCAAACATTAAAATCAATGGAGAGGTTTTTCACATAATAATTGATAATTAAAAAAAGTATTAGTCATATATTATTAAAATAAAATTAGAAAAATTTACATAACCTTTAATCCGTTTATATATTGCGTTTCAATCAGTTCAGTGGTTTCGCAGTTATAATAAAAAATTGAAGCAAAAAAAAAAAAACATTTTTACGTGGAAATAGAAAATTTTATTGTTTAAAAAAAATCATGAAGAATCGAACACGGCAAAAACTTAAACCGAATTTAGTGTACCTACAAAAAAACGTATGTAAAACTATGAGAATGAATTCGGTCATTAATGTTTCGGTTTACTTAGTTTTTGTTTAATATTAAAAGATAGTTCAACGGACCACATTCAAATATTGTTTGTAGTTGTCCGTTTGGAAGATATAGGTTAGGATATAGAATATTTATACCCTTCACCACGCGCATAAACCAGTGTGATGGGTATTTTAATTTTGTTCTTCCATTTGTAACGCCCATAAGGAGGCGTGGTAGGTATGACAATGAACATATATATAAAAATGAACTTCTATGCTGAGTCGAATTATAGGTGACCTCTGTCCGTCTGTCCCCGCGATTACAGCCGCAATTTACGAGTCATCGAGCTGAAATTTCTAATCAAGCTTCTTTTCTCAAAGCGGAGGTTAAGTTCTAATATGAATATGAAAGTCCCAAAGTCTACCCTATATCTTCTACCATTAAAGTCCCATACGGAACTTTTCTTATAACACAATGTCACAAAATTTCAAAAGTTTCTGTATCCGGGCATTTATCAGATGATTTTAATGTAAAATTTCATGCTGAATTCAAATCTGCTCTGTGATATGTGGAAAGTAGAACGGTTTTTAAGATATCGCCAAATTTGAATTTTTCTTGTTTTGAAAAAAGGTAGGGGTACTAAAATGCTATTTTGGTTAAAGTCCACCAATGTTTGTAAATTGGGACGAAAATAAAGGATAATAAAATAATTTAAAAAAAAACTACAGTTGTTAAAAATTGGGTTATTTTTGCCGTTTTTATCTGTTGGCAAAGTAACCTGATTTACACTGGAGAATAATTTGCTTTTATCTTAATTCATCATTAGACAGTTATTATTGTTATGAGAATGTTTTATACTGATAATTGCTGTTTAATTTTAGTGAAATTTTTGTACTTAACACACATTTTTTCAGAATTGATTTGCGATTAAGTGTAGTTACATTGGTGAGATTGGCATTGATTGCTCTTAATTAAGAAATTTCAACTCTAATGATAATTACCTAAATATTGGACTCTTTAATGCTTAGTCGCTTAACCCAGCAAATAATTCCTCAAAATTCGATGAGGTTAAGTAAATTCTCTGTAACCGTTCGCTTAGTATATTTGGAGTGACTGAAACATGGTTTAAATCATACGTGTCAAATAAAACTGTTAGCATTCCTGGTTATAAACTTTATAGCAACGATCGTCTCGGAACAAGAGGCGGTGAAGTTGCTCTTTATATTGCAGATACTCTTAAAGTACGACTTTAAAAAAAAATCTCAGAACCAAATGTTTGTGAAGCTTTGTTTGCCCATGTTAGTTCTTCGATGTCCAGTTTAATTGTTGGTGTAGTTTATTTACCCTGGGGTAACATACATTCACTGGAAGATTGTATAGCTGACATATCTTCTAGATTTAAAGATGTATATTGTTGGGGATTTCAATCTGGACATTTTACGTCGACAAAATTGTGATTGCCTTCGGGAGTTACTACTGCCCTGCAATTTGTCAGTATTTATTGTATCATTAAATCTAACCAGCCAGAGTACCTACGTCACTGCTATACATTTTAAAATTCAAATAGAAATTCCATAATTCGCATAAATCGTTATGCCAGCAGCATTTTTGACCGTTCGTATATTATTCGTGTATCAAGAGTGAGGAATATTCTGCCTCAAAATTGAAAAGATTTTTCTGTCACTCCTGCTTATTTCAAATACAAATTGCTTAATTATTTTGCTAGAGTAGATCTCTAACTTTGCAATAATGCTTTAAAAATACATTCGCTGATAATCTTATCTTTAATTTTGTGCTACCAAAATTTGTCAAATCATTGTCTGAAAAAGTGTGTGTTATGGTTTAATGTTTAGATTTAAGAATATTGTTATTGCTTGAATTGTACATCTATCAATATGTATTTGATTCATAAAATTTTTGAATATGAAACTCCAATCAGAAATGACGAAGACATGGCACATCAAATTCGGATATTTGTAAAAATGTTGATAATTTTTAGAGTTTTTCTTGACTTTTATTAAGTTTTTTTCAGTTTTACCATCAAAATTGATCCGGTTTAAGATATTGATATAATGGGGTAATCTTTTAAAAACATTCTTTCCCCCTTCGTTCATCAAAATCGGATAAAAAATACTTCCGCATTTACAGCATTTGGTGAAATAACTAAATTTTTTTGTTCAAAAACTCCTATGTGACTTATTTAACAAACAGCGTAGAGTTATGGGTCGGAGAGCATCCAAACCAACAATTAATAATATTTTGAAGAAGAAGTCTGTTTACTTAATTGTGAATGTAGCGTTGATTTTTCACCCGATTTTGATGACCAACGGAAAAAAAACTTGTTAGATATTATCCTATTATTTTAATTATCTGAAACCGGAGCAATTTTTACGGAAACACAAAAAAATTTAATAAAGGACAGCGAAAACTTGAAAAATCTTTATTTTTTTTACAAAAATTCAACTTTGAAGTGCCATATATTCGTCGTATATGATTGGATTTTAAACAACTGTCGTTTTTTTAAAGAAATATTTGTATTATCTTTTGTTTTCGTTTTGAACTGAAACCAGTGAAAATGGTATTTTAATAGACCTACCTTTTTTCAAACATGACGCCCTATGCTCCAATGGGAGATAGAGGAACACATATATAATATATATGCATATATACCTTTTTTTAAAACATGAAAAATTTAAATTTTGCGATATCCCAAGAACCGTTCTACTTTCCACATTTTTCTCGGCATATTTTAATTCAGCGTGAATTTTACATAATTGACAATTATTTAGAAGCCGGGATCGAAAATATGACGCATTGTATAATTTGTTTTATATGAAACCAGCTCCTTTTGCTCCGAAGGTGCCTTCTAAAGGAGCAAAATATATGACCGAGTCACACTAATTTTCCCCTCCTAACATTTTTCTCGAATATACCTACCTTTTATTGCCTATCAATTATGATATTTTATCAGTGCGAATCTGTGATCTAATTGACAGCAGGCGTCCCGCGAGTTGCTAATTGCGAAGGTCTGATATACATATATCCTTTACCATATGCGAACAATCGGAATATGTAAATTAAGAAGTTCATTTTTAATTGATGATTCCAAATTTTGAGTTCTGTTACCAAACTGTTTTTATTATTGTTTACAAATATGTTTCTAGTGCTTTAGGTTTAGAGTTTCTCTCCCGGGATTCCCGGTCATTTTAAATTCCCGGTTTCCCGGGAAATTAGTCCGGGATTCCCGGGAAATTAATACACCTTTGGCAGAGCAAATTTTAAATGCTTTAAAGGAGCGAATTAAAGAAAGAACGGACAAGCGACTTTATACTTTAGTAAAGTATCTTAAAGATCCAACAATATTTGATAAGAATGGTGCACCCAATTTAAGAGGTGAAACATTTTGCACAATTTAAGTATTTATTTTTACTAATACTGGCACATTATTTCAATACACAAATTTTTTGATTCTTATAATTGAAGTCCAGTTAAATATCTCTGACATCGGTGTCCTATAATCCAATTATAAAAAATCTTTTATATACTAATCATGCCATGTACAACTTTATTGAATACGTGTTTGTAATTGTACCGTTCTTTTTCTTATTGCCATTCTGTTTCCTATTTCAGTCCGGCTACTTGGATGTGGTTGTACCACCTGATATATTAAATCATCCGGAACAAAATCTTGAGGAAAACTTAACCAACGAAGGAGGCACAATAACTCTAATATGCAGTGCTACAGGAGTTCCAATGCCCACAGTACAATGGAGGCGCGAAGGAGGAAAAGATATAATTCTGCGAACAGAGTCCCGAGAAAAGCAAGGTTTGTGCCGACAATAAATATTTGTACATATATGGTGGTCATTTGTTATCCAACACATTCATGGGATATCCCATTGTGCTTCATTTGCTTGCCATCATGCCGCCTAGTTAGTTGGTGGTTGTGGGCTTCAGTTGTAAGTTTGCTTACATTATTGCCCATTTAATTTGACTTCAACACAAGGACAACGACCACAACTGTTGGTGTTACAATTACTCGCAAAACAGGAATGTTGTCGCCGGTCGTGGGGCCTATTGTCATTTCAGGGGAATTTGACTCTTAATAAAACGAAACCCTTGTAAAGAGACCAGTATTGGTTGAAACAGAATTTGTTTGCATCCCAAGTTGTAGAAAGCAATGTTTCTTTTTTAGAAGGCATTTGTCTATTGGCTTGTTGACTACAACCCGATCAATACTTGAGGGAATTCGTTGGCCATGATTGCTTCTTCACACAACAACCCCTTTGGTTGTTGTCCAACACGACAGAGCAGATGTACTGTCCTATTGTCAATAATTTTTATATTTGTGTTGCTGGGGATCCGTTTCAATCGTGTGTCTGGCACATGATTGTACAACATGTTCATGGAGGAGCTGTGTGCATCTTTGCAGCTATCTCTGTGTGAATATTTGTACACAGGCAAACAAAGTGGAAAGTCAAGAAGTTAATTAATACTGGACAATTGTATCGATGCCATCATGATTTCAATAACACACGCACACAGCCACATTAGTTCTTCACCAGAAGATATGGGAATTATTCTCGGAAGATCCATTGATATTAACTCAAACAGTATAATTTTAAATATATCTTTTTTAGTGGTAAAAACCGTCGAAGGTGAGAGGCTGGTCCTGGGAAATGTGCATCGCACAGACATGGGCGGATATTTGTGCATAGCATCCAATGGAGTTCCCCCATCCGTGAGCAAGCGTTTTGATGTCCACGTCAATTGTAAGTTTGTGCAAAAAATAAGAAAAGGTTCCATTGTTGACAGAGCAGAAAGTCGTTACCAAATATTATGTATTTGGAATGCAAATAAGTCAATGTGATGATTTGTAACTAAACTAACAGCCTGTACTTGCCTCCTTGATATTGTCGGCCGTCTGCTTCTTCTCACTTTAAAATTATTTTTATTATATTTTACTGTAGTTGTGTTCATTTAATTTACAAAAATTCCTAATTTTGATTAAATCTATATATATAAAAATAAGTTGCATTGTGTTAGAAATTGATGTTCTCTGGAATTCGTAGACCGATTTTGTTTCTGCAAACTTCATATGAAAGGTGACGTTAATACCAAGGTTTTTATGTATAAACGGTCTTTGTATGTGCATTGGTTCTTGAGTTATAGCGAACACTGCATTCATTTCGAAACATGTATGTGTGTGTGTGTGTGTGTGGGGATGTGTGTATTGTTGTAACGTATGGGTTCGAAAACGGCTGGACCGATTTTGATGAAATTTTCAGGGAATCTTCCGCATAACCTCGCAAGTAACATAGGCTAAACATTGTTTGAATTTTTCCACATTTAGGGGGTGAAAATAGCAAAAGGGATAAAAACTCCCCTTTCCTATATATATATGTTTGTATGTTTGCAACGTATGGACTCGAAAACGGCTGTGCCGATTTTGATGAAATTTTCAGAGCATCTTCAGAATAACCCCGCGTATAACATAGGCAATACATTGTTTGGAGTTTTCCACATTTAGGGAATAGAAATTGGCAATTCGTTGCTATTCCATTTTACTCAAACCATTCATTTAATTTATATACTTAGCTATTGTAAATCACATCTTCGGGGATCTATGAAATAAACGGCTTTTCTAATAAACCGATTGATACGAAAATTTTACCAAGTGGTACTGTTGACCTGTTGATAATCCCTGGCTATATTTGGTTGTGATGGGATAAAGGGGCGTGGCACCGCCCATTCAACTTGAAAATTAAAAGGGCTATATCTCATGAACTATCAGAGGTATGAATATGAGATTTGTTACATATGTTGTTGTTGCAGTATGAATTACAGTAAATGTGGAAATGGGTTGTTCCACACCCTTTTTAAAACAAACGGTTAAAACTGTCAAAATTCCACAGTATATTTTTTTATTTACAAAAATCGTAACCAAAATCGGAATCTACGATGAATTTAAAGAAAATTTCACCAAAAAACTGTGTCTAAAATCAATTCCTAGCTCGCGTTGGAAAGCATGAAGATTTCAAATTAAGATTTTTTTTGTTTTTAAATGAGCACAAACCGAAAACTTCAGATATATATTTTCTGAGACCTTCTGCGTAAAACTGACTTCCCTACAAACTAAATAAGATATTACAGAAGCAAATCTATGTATTTGTTAAAAAGTTATGGCCTCTGAGAGTTGGCATACAGAAATTAAGTTTTTAAAAATCATTTTTCAGAATATTGGGCGGGATTCCAATAAAAAAATCAAAAATATACTATTCTTTTCGACTTGGTCTCCAAACAACGGAATGGTAGGTAAAAATTAGAGTCGGGCCCATTGGTCTGAAGTAACTGAATAGTTGCTCATTGCTAAAAAAAATATCTCTACCTGAGGGTGCATATAATGAAGTGAAGTTGAGGTGCAGCTAATAGAAGCCATCGACGCTGTAGACGTTAGTGTGACAGGGGACTCGAATTTATCGAACCGACGTCTTTCTTAGCAATTCGGTCTCTGCAAATGCTGAGGAAAGATCTTGGCCCACATTCATATAAAATCCAAGTGGTAGAAGAACTAGAGCCAGTGGGCGGTCAATTGATTTTTTTTATTTATCATGTCATTGCACATTATTTAAAGGAGAAATGGTTCCAACACGACGGTGTAACATGCCATACAGCGCGTGAGACCATCACTTTGTTAAGCCAAACGTTGGTGACCGATGTATCTCAAAAAATGGTAATACGAGTTCAATACAAAAATAGTATTCCGGATTGTTCTTGATCCGTGTGAGAAGAAGACATGACAAAAGGAGTTTTTATGGCTAAAGGCATGAAGCTTCAAACGGAATTTTCATTTGCGGTCAATAGGAGAAGGCATAACAAAAATGTTTTTTTTATGACCAAAGAGATAGTTAGCATACAGATGGTTCATGCTACTACGGATCAAAATAAATAATTTTGATCTTTAGAGGAATGTCTGTTTCCGATTTTTGGAAGAAGTGGTTTTTCGCCCTACATACAGAAAAAACTTAATCTACATGACGGCACTTAAGGTATGACTTTGCTGATGAACTTTTTATTAGCATTTACAACAATAAAACTTAATTAGTTAACTTTAATGTTAAGGAGTTACTTTAAATAAGTTACATAACTAAATAAACTCAATATATTATTGTCAAGCTTAAGTACCGTTTTCAAAGTACTTTGTAGACCTAAATGTGAAATATATTACAAGTTAATACGCAATAGCGAAGCATTGCCGGGCCCACTAGTATACATATAAATAAAAAAAATATTCAATGAAGAAAGAGCATTACTAGAAATCATGAGTAACAATACAAAGTGGTTTAGTGTCTAGTATTAGAAAACAGATGAAATGAAGTATGTAGACATTTTGCAGTAGAATTTTATCGTTAGTCATAACCAGGGCAAACGGAAATATGCTACAGCAAGTTTTTTTTACAACGAGATATTAACAAATGGGTAATGTGTTTACATGTTTTATGGTCCTACAAGTGTTTTGAGACCCTTTTTGTTAGAGCATATTTTGCCCATAAAGACATATTTTGGAAAATTTTGGTTTTAGGTTTAGACCATACTTTTAGAAAAAATATCCCTTTTTAAGCATATTTTATGTTTTTCACATTATTTTTTTGTTCGTAAAAACAAGTGTCTTTGCAATTTTGGTTTATAAAATGTAACAGCCAAATCTACTACAAGTTTTCCAAAACTGTGAAATGTTAAACGTTTATTTATCCTGTTTTTCGCGTTTTCTTATTCAATAAGTAAACAAAACATAAAAAAGAGGTGCTTTTCAACCACCACCGATTTCGACCCTGAACATAATGAATAAAGCTAATCCGACAAAAGCAGCAAAACTTAAGGCGGTGTATTCTAAAATCTGCAGCAAAGTTATTGCAGCAGATCGCAGAAAAATGAAAATAAGCAGACCAAACAATTATTTTTGCCAGAATGTTCCCGTAGACTCTCAAAAGAACATGATTTTCAGAAAAACTGTGCCGAGCTTTTGTGTCTGCTGACATTCCACTTTACAAAATGAGAAATCAAAATATAAGAACACTATTTGAGGAATACACGGACTACCAGTTCTTCCAACTAAACTTTTAGAAAATGTATACAACGACTGCATTGACAATATACGAGCAAAACTAAAAAATCAATTTATATGGATCTCAATCGATGTAACTATAGATGCAATAGACAGAAGTGTGGCAAAAATTTTAGCAGGTGTTTTAAAGAAATTGCAAGTGAGAAATTTTTACTACATGCAGCAACCTTGGAAATGGCGAATTACTCAACAATTGCTCCACTGTGGGACGACACCATCAAAAATCTGGACGTCAACTTCAATAAGAATATAGCTTTTTGCTTTTTGTGACGGATGCGCCTCCATACATGGTAAATGCTGCAAAAGCTATAGTGGCATTTTATCCGAAAGTGACATGTATTGCTCATGGTGTCCATCAATTGTGTGAATGTAATAGGAATTTATATGAAAACGTAAATAAAATTATTGCTAATGTGAAGAAGGTATTTTTAAAAGCTCCATGTAGAGAGGAACTTTTTAAACAAATGTTTCCAGACCTTCCATTACCTCCAGAATGGCTTGAAGCAGTTAACTACTATGCCAACAATTATGAAGACATTTTAGAGGTCCTAAGTGCATTAAACGATGAGGATGCACAATCCATTAAAACTGCAAAGGATGACTTGACAGACCCCCATTCTGGATCTGACTTGATTTATATTGCTTAAAATTACGGTTTTATTGCAATACATATTAAACATTTGCAAACATCAGGTCTTACACTTATTGAACAAGTTCAGGTGAATGAAGACACTTTTTAATTGATAGTTAATTTATCGGATTCCGAAATAAATTTAATAGTAAAAAAATTGAATTAAATTACAGTCGAGTACGGTTATAGCGAACTCCCAGGGACTTGGCATTTTAGTTCGTTATATGTGAAGTTCGTTATATCGGGGTAAAAAAAATACACTTTTTAAAAGAGTATTCTGTTTTTGTTTTATCAAATATAATTTTTCGTACATAAAAATAACAAAAAAACTTAAGAATTATACCAACAATAAATAATAATAATATTTCAATATGTTTTTGCAAAATATTTGTATTTCTGTTTGAGAATTATTGTTTTTGAGAAAAAAATAAATGATCTCAAATAACTCCGATGCTAAAAAACAACTTCATAGCAATAACCGTCAACGCTTGTACTTTTTTCACAATATCAACATCAGATAGAAATTGAGTTGTAATAATAGTGTCATCTATTGAAATAAATTATATAAAAGAAATATGGTTTGACAGACTAGGTTGTGTAACATCAAGGATTTCTACAAACATACAAACATATGAAAGGGTTACTGTCGCTGAAATAATTTAAGACATTGTAGTGTTCGTTATAACCGCCAAAAAAATGTATGAAAACTAGAAAATGGGACAACAAATATTGTTCGTTATAAAAAAAGTTCACTATAACAGTGTAGATTTATATGAAGAAATAAAGCAAAACCGTCGAGACCTGAAAAAGTGTTCGTTATAACTGAAAGTTCGTTATAGGCGTACTCGACTGTATATCAAAAAACGTTGGTGGAAGAAGTGAAAATTATTTGTAAAGAATTGTGTGGATCTGCGCCAACATTAACATCAAAATACGAAGTGAAGAAAATACTGTCCCTTAAACTCGCTCCAATTACATCTGTGGATGTCGAAAGATCATTCTCAATGTACAAAAATATTTTACGTTGTAATAAACAAAATTTTTTGTTCGATAACACCCTGCTACAATTTTCAATTTTTTTTTCACACTTGATGAAGACCATATATACGTGAATCTAGAGACCGTATGTAGTAAAACTGCGTTCCCAGTTTATTTCCAGAACGTCAGGATTTTTTTTTAAAGGACTTCAAAGTTTCAAAGGATACACCACTTTCAAAAAATTAAATTAAATATTTCCACGAACCATATGATAACGATATGGGTATCAAATGAAAGGTAAAAATCTCAGCAATGCTAACAAATAACAGAGTTTAATAGATCTGGACCAAAAATTTGCAAAATGTTCATTTTTTAGACAACCATATTGACTTTTTTTTCCCGATGAGCATGGTGAGCGCTTTAATCAGGAAATCGCGACGATTGAAAATCGATGTAGAGGAAAAAGTGCATGCAACATGATGGCAGAATATTGTTGGACAATATTTTGTGAGACATAAGCGATCAACATAAATAATTAACACTCAACATTTGTGTATGTTAATTCACCAAAAATACTTACGTAGTCTGAATTTAAAATAATAGTGTTTTTTTTTTTTAATACTTAAGCTGTTTTTTTTTTACTTTAAATACAAATATTTCTAATTCATAAAAAAAATTGTGTGACTTTAATTTTTTAGAGCATGTTTTTGTTTATTTTAAGGTCATATTTTGCCATTTTTCAGGTCATATTTAATGCGCATAAAACAAGATTTTTAAGGCATATTTCCGGTTGCCCTGATAATCACCTTATTCTCTTTTTAATATTCCACGAAAAATTGGGATGCAACATGTCCTTGAAAGTGCATTTTTGCCCTCTTATTTGGATTTCTTTTATAAATGCTGCAGCGACGTGTCCGATGAATATAGTGAAAGGTTTCACAAACACATTCTAACTTTAGAAAATCGTTACGAAGGAAAATATATGCCTACTATATTCGCTGACTGCTCCTGGAACAGCAGCAATGATATTCATCATAAAATATAATAAAATTTTGTTAACTAACAGAAAACACATATTTGTTCTTCTTGTTTTTCATGTTTTAAGCCCTACTAGTATCGGTTATTGCATTTAGAAAAGGTTCTGTTGGATCAAATAAAGTTTTCATTACATTTATGCAAAATGTATTTTAATGCAACATGAAGAATGCTGAAACAAATTTAAATCCAAATAACTAAAAAACTGTTCCTGATGAAAAAAATCTGAAAACATATTTAAAATAATGATATTAATAACCATAGGAATCACAATTCAGATACCCAGAAGAATATTCGCTGACTGCTCTGGAACATTTTATGACACTGCAAGGATATTCAGCATAAAATAAATAAAAAACTTTCTTAACTAATAGAAAATACATATTTGTTCTTCTCATTTTTATGTTTTAATCTCTACTAGTATCGGTATTTGTATTTGGAAAAGATTATGTTGGATCAAATAAAGTGTTCATTATATTTATGCAAAATGTATTCTAATGCAACATAAAGAAAGCTGGCAAAATTCAAATAACTCAAAAACTGTGCCTGATGAAAACAATCTGAAAACATATTTTAAATCATGATATTAATATGTATAGGAATCACAATTCAGACACCGAGAAAAATGAAAAATATTTTTTTTTGTGTAACAGTGTAATTTGCCGCATCTCAGAAAATTTTGAGAAATCAGATAATACAATAATAGAATAATACATCATTACCTGAATAGATATAGTGGCAGCATATCTAAACGGTGATTGGGGAACAGAGGTTTATATGAGATCCTTATGTAAAATTTTACGCTGAATTAAATTCTGCTCAGAAATATGTGGAATGTCAGATTTTAATTTTTCATGTTTTGAAAAAAGGTAGGTCGACTAACATACTATTATCTCTGTTTTTAGTTCACCGATCTTTGTAAAATAAATGACGAAGTTATGGCAATTCAAAGTTGAATTTTTGTAAATATTTTGATGATTTTTACAATTTTCGCTACCTTTCATAAGGGTTTTTTCCGTCATTCCGTAAAAATTGCTCCTGTTTCAGACTATTAAATGATATCTTACAAAAATTGTTTGCCTTAGTCATCAAAATCGGATGGAAAATAAACGCTACATTCACAATTAAGTAAACATACCTCTTCTTTAGAGTATTATTAATTATTGTTTTGCATGCTCAGCGACCCGTAACTCTACGCTTTTAGTTAAATAAGTCTCATAGTTACTCCTATCTAAACAAAGAATTTGGGAAACGAAGAAGTTTTTATGGTAAGACTGAAAAAACTTAATGAGTTTTACTAGACGTGCCGATTGACACGACTTTTATACTGCGACGTTACTGTCGACAACATCGAGGGGGCCGGCAATAAAGGAAATGTAGACTAGAATCGAACTCGGGATCTCCTGCATGGTAGTCGCGTGTTGTAACCACTATGCCACGGCCGGTTCCAATCGACATTTTTTGTAAAGATAATCGTATTATCTAATTTGTCACAGCTTATCAATATCGGTGGATTAAAACCAGAGAAAATAGCATTGTAGTAGACGTACCTTTTTTAAAACACTAAAAATGGCAATTTGACGATATCTTAATAACAGTTCTACTTTCCATATATCTCAGAGCAGATTTGAATTCATTATAAAATTTTACTTTTAAATCACTTGACAAATGTCCAGGATACGACACTTTTGAAATTTTGTGACATTGTGTAATTGCTCTTTATGCAGATGATCATTCAAATTCTATATATATAAAAAGTTATATATATAGAAGACCAAAGCGTTTTTGGTCAAAGTTTGAATGTTAATAACTTTCGAAAAAAAGTTTTACAGAACGGTTGGGTTTTACCTCGTCTATCAATATTACAACATTTTGAAAAATCGCACACACAACATTTTTATTGTTGTAAAAACGAGGAATTCCGACCCATGTATTACTAATTTCGAAGCCAACGCGAAGTTTTGCCGGGACAGCTAGTATAAGTGTATAATTGCGATATGTTTAATTAATTCGCTAGTGCTGGGGAGTCCCCACGGTGCGTTAAGTGTATCGCTTAGGCATTGTATCTTACACAAATCTTTAAGCGCAGATATGAATACGAGTATGATTTGTACTTGCACTCGTGCCATCACATTTTCAAGGTTTGGTTGGATCTTATTATAACCCTTTCTCTTCTCCACATATATTAACACTTATACCAATTAAGTCAAGTATGCAACTGCTGATGACAAAATCATATACAGCATTTTCATTATGAAATTCAGTGGTGGAGTTCATACCCCAGAGTATTGTTCATACAAAATTTACAACTTTTCATCATACCATCAGCAGACGTTCTAATATGTGGCGACGTAAATCAGATCAAGTTAGAGTGTTAGTGTCCCATGAAGGTTCAAAGTAACTATAATAGGATGACATAGCCATTGCCATCCACACGTCGCCATCGTACGTCAGCAACAGTTCTCGTATCATGTTTCAACATGGACATCATCAACTATAAATTAAAAACAATCTTTTATTGCCATAAACAAAACAATGTTCAAACATGTTTATCTTTTTCACTTTGCTCCTTGTTTTCGGACGGAAACATCAGTTGCATTCTGTCCTAAATATTCATATTATTCATTCAAAACACATCAAACAGACACATCACACAACTTCATGCCACTGAGCAGCCGACACCCTTTTATTGTGTCGTTATAACTTTTACATGTCGCACAGTGGTACAGAATCGTTTTTAATCGGCCAAAATTCTGTAACTTTTAAACCTATAGAATTCTGTATCTTTTAAAGCCATATTTTTATCAATTTTTTTTAGTCTAACCCTTCACAAAACATACCGACATTTTTATAGAAAATCGAGAAAAAAATACCCTAGATTTACAAACTTCAAACCGCGAGCGGCACGCGCACGTATATTTCCAAACGATCGAGCTCATATATTTGTAAAATTTTTTCTTAACCTAACATCACTCAAATCAAACCGTTTTATTTTTTGGGAAATCGAAAAAATAATGTCCAGCTGAATACATATATACTTTGTCCTATGGACGATATATTTGAATGAAAACCTTATGTATTATTTGCCTACCCAACAGCCTCATCTCTAATGGTGAGTGTGTAACAACAATTTTTTTGCGAGAAATTTCATTATAATGATAAATGTGTTTTACAGGCATGGGAAATGTCATGTTGCCCAAAATGTATGTCATACAGCCCAAAACTCCAATTTCTTGGGCAACAACAACTAACATTGTATATGTTTTGAGCAATATGTCATTTTCGTTTTTGGGCGAAATGCCGGTACGCCCACGCCCACAATTACCAATTTATGGACCTAATTTTTGGCTGCCTTTTTTAAAATATGTTCGGTAATAATAAAAAATGTAACTTTTGGCCGATGAAATTGAATTCGGAGCCACTGTGCGTCCCCTGGTTTGCAATGTTGATGTGTGTAGAACCACATTCTATGTAGGAATTATTTGAAATGCACCTATTAAATAAATTAAAAATCAGAGCAATGTTCGTTTATGTTCAGATTTTAACACATTTCCGAAATTGAGAGTAATGGCTGAGTAGTCCTTAAATGTAACGGGACAAGATCTAATTACCTATTACAAACATATTTTCCAGCCACTACAGTGACACAATAAACAGAATATTCCTTACTGTATAGGTGAGCTATTTGCCATCAGAAACTCATTTTCTCAAGTTTGTGTTAGCATATTTTAAATATAGGCTCTCGAGATAAATGAATGGTCGTGAGAAATTTATTTTTATAAAAACCATTTTCGTGTTATTACCAACTTTAAAGATCATTCTCGGGCAATTGCGAATACCATTAACAAAAATTGTCAAATCGTTCCATGCATTCTTAAGTGCACAACAATTTATTTTTATTTATAATAATTAAATTCTAACATTATAGCCGCGTTGGAAGTTGTTAATTCAATATAATATAAAGTACATTACACATAATGCATTAAAGTTTAAAACAATACGACTGTGGGAATACTAGGGCGGCCCTTATTTTGAAAAACAAAGATTTTTTGCCTTTTACATTTTAAATAAATTCTGCGGCTTATAACCTATTCAAAATATCCATAATCATAAAAGTTGGCCTACCAATAAAGTTATGAAGTAAAAAAATACAAAAACCAGTACAGAAATTTCAGTCAGGTAAACTGACTGATAAATACCATCACCCAATATAAGATATTGTTTAAGTCTTGAGTTATTGAAATTAATCGATTTGTAATTAAAAGCAGTTAGAAAGTTTCAGTCGGGCAACCCGACTTCCATTTACCCTTACCCTCAGTAAAACAAATAATTTTCTATTATATTGATATTATTACCCGATTTCGAAAGTGGGCAGAGTGGTACAGTATGGGAGGTACGAAAAGGGGTGTGTCTAGGCTTCCAGATTTATTCTCCATAACTTTATCCTGTTATAGCTTTACTAAATACAGAATTTGGGCACGATTGCGTTGGGTGTACTGATATTATTACTACACCCCTAAAGTGGGCGGAAAGGTACATTTGTATGGGAGGTACCATAAGGGGCGTGTCTAGACTTCCCATTTTTTCTCCAAAACTTTGTCCTGTTATAATATAACAAAATACAGGCACGATCGTGTCTAGTGTATTGATATTATTACCCTATTTCTAAAGTGGGCGGAGTGGTACATTTGCGTGTCTAGACTTCCAGATTTTTTTCTCCAAAACTTTATCCTGCTTGAACTTTACCAAATACAGAATTTGGGCACGATCGCGTTAGGTCTTTTAATAATATTAATGGATTTCTAAAGTGGGCGGTACCAGATAGAATTTGGGTACGATCACGTTTGATTTATTGATATTATTTCTCCATCTCCATAGTGGGCGGAAAGGTAGGTTTGTATGGGAGGTACCAGAAGGGGCGTGGATAGGCTTTCAAAATTTTTTCCAAAACTTTATCCTGTTATAGCTTTACTAAATACGGAATTTGGGGACGATCCCGTAGGGTGTATTGATATTATTACTCGATTTCTAAAGTTGGCGGAATGATGTATTTGTATGGGAGGTACCAGAAGGGGCCGGGCCATGTAGCCCATTTGCAATACCGTAAGTAGTTTTAAGAAAATAATAACTCGTGCAAAATTTCAAAAGATTTGGTTGCGTCTTTCGAAAGTTATCGTGCGAACCAGCCGGACAGCCACCAGACAGACAGACAGACAGACGGACATGGCTCAAACGACTTAAAAAGTCATGAATCGAATTTGGTTCAAAGAAACCTAGGGTCTGAAGTGACTCCTTCTATGTGTTACACTTTTGCGTCGTATCAAATGATATATACCCTCATCCCTAAGGGTGATGGTATAAAAAACCAGTACAGAAATTTCAGTCAGTTAAACTGACTGATAAATACCATCACCCAATATAATATATTGCTTAAGTCTTGAGTTATTGAAAATAATCGATTTGTAATTAAAACCAGTTAGAAAGTTTCAGTCGGGCAACCCGACTTACATTTACCCTTACCCTCAGTAAAACAAATAATTTTCTATTTTATTGATATTATTACTCGATTTCGAAATTGGGCGGAGTGGTACATTTATATGGGAGGTACGTGAAGGGGTGTGTTTAGGCTCCAGATTTATTCTCCATAACTTTATCCTGTTATAGCTTTACTAAATACAGAATTTGCGCACGATTGCGTTGGGTGTACTGATATTATTACTACATCCCAAAAGTGGGCGGAAAGGTACATTTGTATGGGAGGTACCATAAGGGGCGTGTCTAGACTTCAAATTTTTTCTCCAAAACTTTGTCCTGTTATAATATAACAAAATACAGAATTTGGGCACGATCGTGTCGAGTGTATTGATATTATTACCCTATTTCTAAAGTGGGCGGAGTGGTACATTTGTATGGGAGGTACCAGAAGGGGCGTGTCTAGACTTCCAGATTTTTTCTCCAAAACGTTATCCTGCTTAAACTTTACCAAATACAGAATTTGGGCACGATCGCGTTAGGTCTTTTAATAATATTAATCGATTTCTAAAGTGGGCGGTACCAGATGTGTATGGGAGGTACCAGATGGGGCGTGAATAGACTTCCAATTTTTTTCTCTAAAACTTTATCTTGTTATAGCTTTACTCAAAATAGAATTTGGGTACGATCACGTTTAATTTATTGATATTATTTCTCCATCTCTATAGTGGGCGGAAAGGTAGATTTGTATGGGAGGTACCAGAAGGGGCGTGGCTAGGCTTTCAAAATTTTTTCCAAAACTTTATCCTGTTATAGCTTTACTAAATACAGAATTTGGGGACGATCCCTTAGGGTGTATTGATATTATTACTCGATTTCTAAAGTGGGCGGAATGATGTATTTGTATGGGAGGTACCAGAAGGGGCGGGGCCATGTAGCCCATTTGCAATACCGTAAGTAGTTTTGAGAAAATAATAACTCGTGCAAAATTTCAAAACATTTGGTTGCGTCTTTCGAAAGTTATCGTGCGAACCAGCCGGACAGCCACCCGACAGACAGACAGACAGACAGACAGACAGACGGACATGGCTCAAACGACTTAAAAAGTCATGAATCGAATTTGGTTCAAAGAAACCTAGGGTCTAAAGTGACTCCTTCTATGTGTTACACTTTTGGGTCGTATCAAATGATATATACCTTCATCCCTACGGGTGATGGTATAAATAGCTGCAAAACTCGCCATTCCATCCCCATACTAAAATCAACAGTTGCAAAAAAATAACCGTAACACCAAAGCAAAATGGTATAGGATATGTTAGTTGGGTGTCCTTATAATATGCCCTATTAATCTTACAAAAAAAGTGCAAAAATCCAAAAACTTGACGGTTTCGAGGCAAAAGCAAACAGATGTGGCAAGTTATCTCTACAACTGTATATATCGTTGGAAAGGCCGCAGTCTCTTCTTTCCAAATCCGCAGATTGATGAAAATCGGTTCAAATATGCGGGCTTATAAGTGCGTTAAGGTACGAAAACCCGGTTTTTTTTACCCGTAACAGCGGTTTTGGAGATTCCAAAAACAAATTCTTGTTGTACTCAAAAGCACCTGCCGGAAATAAAACGCAATTTCCAAAGGTATTTCAACTTCTATATTGATTTTGTCGTAGGCTATACCCTAGGTTTTACTCTATTGTACCAAACTCCAGCAAAGTCAAACCATGAATCTTATAATTATTAAAAATATGTATATGGTGTTGACCTTTCGCTGTAATTTGGACTCGCCTTGTTCTTCATATCACGATGGTTTAATATTATATTGCGCCCTAATTTAAATAACTTTGACAGGCAATTTTTAACAACTTTCCATTTTTTATGTATTTAAAAATAAACAATGAAAAAAATTTGGTTAAACTACAAAAGAAACACATTTGCCTGCAAAAGATAAAACCTTGAATTTAAATCCCACTAATGTAAAAGAAAATAATTCACTATTTTTTCAATACCATCCACATGTATGTTAGAACATTGTAATTTATTTTTATTTATATTAGTGTCAATATACACAAATGATTTGGTACGATATATCAGTTATGACATTCGCTTTGGTTAAAGAAAACATATTTTAATTTACCATAATTTAGGAATAACTACTTGTGGAAACTCAAATTTACTCGACATCTTTGTTTTTGGTACAACTGCAAATATGACCTTCGTAATATATTTTATTTATTATCGAGTTTTGTTTTTCCTATTTCCTCAAGTAGCGTGCAAAAAGCGTTCGTCGACACATAAAAGGGTTAAGGCGAAAGAGGGTGTATGTATGTGTAAGTTTGTGGAACTCAAAAGACAGAAGGGAGAGCATTAAATTAAATTAAGTTTTAAATTTTGTTAGAAATTACAGTCTCTGGGACAATGGAACACATAATAGAGCAGACATTTTACATTGCACTTAATCTGGCAATTTGTTACGCTCCCCTTTTTACTTTCATCTTTGTGATTTTATACATTTGTTTGTTTCTCGTTTGGCTATCCTTTTCTCCGACGTATCTGGCAAATACGTTCTTTTCGGCATACGGTTGGTGTACTCGCAAAACCGCTACACAGTTCCGCCATCCATCAAGGCCGTAAATCAGTTGGTTGGTGCGCCGGTCGAACGAGAAGTCACACTGGAGTGCATTGTGGAGGTCTATCCGAAACCGTTAAATGGCTGGTATCGCAATGAGGGTAAGTATTGAGCAAGACGCAGTTCAATGAATCGCCCACCCGCTCCATAACTATGTTCCTATGGCCAACAAACACATAGACATGTCCCCTCCTATCTGTTTATTCCTATGTCCCGTCTTACAAGACTCGGTTAAATTTGTATCCTTTCGAATTTTATGCTGTGCATGTTTGTATGTATATTTAATTGTATGATCCTACTCGACCCATATCCCTCCCATCTCAATTGTATGTATGTAACTCGAGTTGATGTTTTTGTGTTCTTTTTTTTTGTCTTTTAATGCTGTGATTTCTTCCACCGTCGTCGTCATCATCATCGTCTTGAACGGCGTCACCATTAAAGGAAACCTAAAGCTGCACAATGGCAACAAGTACAATATATCCGAGAGCATGATTAACATGTACACTTGGCATCTTAATCTGACAATACGTCATCTGACTAAAGCGGACTTTGGCGCTTACAGCTGCTCCAGTGTAAATGCTCTCGGCAAGAGCGAGGCCCGCATACGGTTACAAGGTATGTATGTATATGTATGTGCCCGAGTTTACCACATCCACACGACGAGGCTGATTACGGTTACTTGCTGCAGCTCTATCTCATCCTAAAAGGCTGCTTAAAGTCATAGAGAGTCAACCGAATGAGTTCTATTGAATTGAATTTGGGTACTGAGTTATGGGAGGGACTCTTAACCGTTATCTAGTACGTATGAATGTGTTTGGGCTATTATGAACGTCTACTCTTCGTAGCTCCTACACAGTCAGTGTCATCCATCCATTCTAATCATCGGCGATAAATCAATTGGTATTTCGGAAGGCAGTAGCGTGCGAAATACACTGGCAACAGATCGGCAGGTGGACGGGGGAGTTGTTCATAGGGTTAGCTATAATGCGCCAGTGAGTGTGTCTACATGTGGAAGGGTACATTTTTCTCAAGCGGTTCAATTTGGTTTGTGTCGAACCCATTCACAGACAAGTCAATAATATCTTTTTATCACAGTTGTGCAGAGGGCCAAAGTTATTGCCACAGACTGCCAAGTTGCCAAAGAAAGTGCATACATTACGGACAAAGCTCTGGCAATAGCTACAATAGAATAAAACAACATCATTTGAATTCGGTTAGCCAGAGAAATGTTCTTCGTCTCCTGCACAGTGTAATTAAACTGAATATATTTACAGTCACCTAGTTGTGACAAAATATTATCATGCGTAGCTGCGACTACCAAATCAGTTATGTGTAAATTTTCGAATTTTTTTTTGGTGGCCTTTTTTTTAAAGCTCTTCGAACAAAAACGGTAAATGGGATTTTGTTGGGGGTCAATTGTACATTAAAACTCCTCTTGAATTAAAATCCTGGCTGATCGTTTTTTTACGATAAAAGGATTTTTCGTTTTTTTACCCCGTTTTGCGATTTTTTTTAGAAGTGACGTTCTTTGCCCCATGATTCCGCCATCAAATCATAGAGATAATATATCATGTTATATCTCATTGGAAGCGTTTGGATTTCAGCTTTAAGACACTTTCCCAATATGTAATGTTATATTTTCTTCACACCTCGCCAGAATGATAAATAAGTTGACCTAAAATAGCAACAAAAACGATTAATGGGGTTTTGTTGCGGGTCAATTGTACATTAAAAATCCACTTAAATCAAAATTCTAACTTATCCTTTTTGTACGATAAAAGGATTTTTTGTTTTGTATCTCCGTTTTTTGCTTTTTTAGAAGTAACGTTCTTTGCCTCATGATTCCGCCATCAAATCACAGAGATAATATATCGTGTTATATCTGATTGGAAGCATACGGACTTCAGATTTAAGACACTTCTGTCTAACTTGACATTATCACTACAATTATAGGCTTTAATAAAAAAAAATAAACTTTTGAATTTTTTTAAAAAATATTTTTTTGCCGGATTTCGTACCTGACACATTATTATTATATAACAACCTAGAATAAAATTTTAGGTGAGTATTGGGCTTTAGAAACCTCAACAAAATCCCATTAATCATTTTTGTTGCTATTTTAGGTCAACCTATTTATCAATCTGGAAAAATTAAAATTAAAGACTTTTAGTTTTTTTCGTAAACCTTAATTTGTGCAGAAAACTTAAATTTGGTCAGAAGTGTCTTAAAGCAGAAGTGCGTACGCTTCCAATTATATATATTATCTTTATGATTTCATGGCGAAATCATGGGGCAAAGAACGTCCCTTCTAAAAAAAAGCGCAAAACGGATTAAAAAAACGAAAAATCCTTTTATCTTAAAAAAAGGATCAGCTGGGATTTTGATTCAAGTGGATTTTTAATCTACAATTGTCCCCCAACAAAACACCATTTACCGTTTTCGTCGCCATGTTAGGTCAACCCATTCGTCATTCAGGCGAGGTTTGTGTTATTTCAGCGAGAGTCGAATGCGTTGGGAGGCACTTTACCATCATTACTTTTAGTAGCAAAATTAGCTTGGGTGTTATGTCCGTTTTATTTTATTTATGTCTGCTATACTCCGCGGACATAATCCCAAATGATTATGTCCGCAGAGCGTGGCGAACATAAGCCCCAAAGTCGTTTTGGGAATTATATCTGAGAACCATTTTTTCCCGATATTAGATAATATTGTCGTTGAGCCCCCCTTGTAAGTTTCATGATAGTGTCTTCAAACTTCAAAAACTATAATTGACCCAAATCAAAAAAAAAATCTTTTTTTTCCTAATTTTGTTGTTGTCTATTTTATTTTTCTTAAGAAGTTGAAACACATTTATCTAACATTGGAAAAAATTTAAAACATTAAAGTTGATTTTTTTTAAATAATTTTAAGTTCTATTGACAGCAACTTCGCAGTATAGGGCCGAGTCAATCAGCATGTCTAGTAAATAGCTTTTCAAACAGTGTTAATTTGCAACAACCTCATTCCTGGAGTGTAAAGGGAAATTAATTTTTAATTTAGGCATATAACTTTTTACAATTTTTAGAAATAGGAAAAATGGCATAGCATTATCGAATAGAGCATAAAAAGTATGAATTCCCATTATTACTTTTTTTTCGAAATTGCAAAAAAGTTTCCGCACCAAACGCAATTACTTTTTTATCAGATCATATAGCCATCCAAGGTTTTCCTACAAAGGTTACGTCATCCCATCAGCTGTTTTTGACGTTTTGCTTTGTTGTTTTATTTTCTTACAAATCTGTCAAAGTGATTTAATACAGGGTTGCCAACTCGCAGCAATACATAAATTTTTTTATTGGAATCTTAACTATAATACCTAATAGTAGGCAGATTATATTCTATTTGTAAATTTATATGCGATGCTTGGGGAGACGTCTGGTTTCCTGATCATACTTTTAACAAAAATTATTTCGCCACACTACAAAAGTCATTGTCCGGCTTTACAAAAGCAAATGTATGTTTTCTTAGTAGTGGTATGCCAAATTTTTCGTAAAAATTAGTTATATGCCTAATATACATATACACATACGTAGAATAACTAAGTTATCAAAAATCGCTTAACATTGTATATTTCTATCAAGCCTTCTAAGAACTCCTTATTTTAGATGTATTGGCTACTTCCTCTTCATATAGTTTTTTTACTGCAGCAATTATAAGACACTGGGACCGGCCGTGGCATAGTGGTTAGAACACGCGACTACCATGCGGGAGATCGCAGGTTCAAACCTGGCTCCAGTCATCTTAAAGAAAAAAATAAATAAAATTTTCTTTTCTTTTTTTTCATTGTCGGCTCCCCTCGAATGTTGTTTGACAGCAACTTCGCAGTATTAAGCGTCGATTCAATCGTCGTGTCTAGTAAGAGCTTCTCAAAACAGTGACGTTCGCATTCGTCGATAAATAAGTAGGTGCCGTTAGTTGTGAATCTAAAAATAAAAAGCGTGTTAATTCACAACAACGCGAGAAGCTATCCCATACCTCATTCATGGGGTGCAAAGGGAAATTAAGTTTTTAAGTTTTAATTATAAGACACTGCTCATGAATTTTCTCTGATTGTTGGTCCTTTAAATACTCAGTAAATTGTTCACCTCTTTCGAGGTTATTTTATGGTTTTGAAATAAAGGGTGTTTAAATTATAAGAGCCAATATTGATTTTGAATAAAACACAAAATATTTAGGAAATTATCGTCATTTCTTTTTGTTATGATAACATTGGCATGGTTCAATTATGTATGGAACAAAATATCGGCCAAATGGCCGCCGCGACCTCGGCGGCACACCTCCATCCGATGGTCCAAATTTTCGATGCCGCTGAGTCATAATTGAGGTTCTATGCCGTTAATGTGCCGAATTATCTCATTCTTTAGCTCTTGAATTGTTGCTGGCTTATCGATGTACACCTTTTCTTTAAAATAACATCAAAGGAAGAAGTCCAACGGTGTCCAATCTCATGATCTGGGCGGTCAATTGCCATCGCCACCACGTGAGATAACACGGCCATTGAATTTGTCGCGCAAAAAAGCCATTGTTTCATTAACAGCACCGTCCTGTAGAAACCACATATCGTACACAGCCATATATTCCAATTCGGGCCATAAAAAATTCGTTATCATCTCACGATAGCGAACACCATTCACAGTAATTGCCTGACCGGCCTCATTTGGGAAAAATACGGTCCGATGATTTCGCAAGCCCATACACCGCAGCGCAATGTGGGTGCATTGGTTTTTGGACAATCACTCTTAGGTTAGCATTCGCCCAAATGCAGCAATTCAACTTATTGACGAATCCACTGCGGTGAAAATGGGCCTTATCACTAAAGATGATTTTCTTCGAAAATTGATCATCCACTGTTGCCATTTCTTGCCACCATTCTGACCATTGACGACGTTTGGAACGGTCATGAGGCTTAAGTTCCTGAGTCAATTGCACCTTGTAAGCGTGTAAATACAAGTCTTTATGCATAATGTTCATCAACGACGAGCGCGAGAGGTGCAATTTTTGGGCACGACGACGAGTTGAGGTGGACGGCTCTTCAGCCACACTATCGCGGTGTTTTCACATCTCCTACAGACCCGGTTTGCTCAAATTTTTGCACGATTTTTCCGATTGTACGCACATTTGGACGATTAAATTGATCGAAAAAATCACGAAGTCAACGAAATGCATTTTGATTTGAACGCCCATTTTCAAAATAAGCCTGAATAACTTTAACGCGTTGCTCGATTGTGTACCATTCCATGGTTTAAATTGAGTTCGTCTGAAATTGAGTAATGTCAAATGAAATGCAGAAAAGCAATTAACGTTTAGGTGTGGTTCACATTCAACATCGGTCCTTACAATTTAACCACCCATCCATCTGTTGTCACACGTAGATAAAGTTTTTAAAATTAAAATTATAGAAGGTTCGTTTAATCTGTTTAAATTTGTATGAATTTACTAAAAACTTATTTAAATGAAAAAAGAGAAATAATCGAATTTTTATCGCTTAAACGATTGGTAAATAAATAGCTTTTATGATACGTTAACGAATGTTCACCAGTGATTCGATAATGTTAACATTTTCAAATGTTTTTTAGAATTCTATAGCATTTTTATCGGTTTTACGATAAGAAAACGGATCCCTTTTACGATTCGTTTGCGAATGTTTACCAGTGATTTTATAATGTTATTATTATCGAATTTGTTTTAGAATCGCTTTTTACGAATCGCTTTAGCGAATTGCCAACGAATCGTTAGCGAATTATCCCTCGCCACATGGCTTGTCGGGAAGTTTTGAAAAGTTTTCAAATTCACCTCACGGTTGAACCGGTGTTTGTGGCAAATGTGGTTTTAGCGACAGGAAGGTAAAATTATGTGAACAGATAGTACTTGACACAATAGGTAAAAAAATTAGACTAAATTTTTATTTTTAAACAGTGTGCGGATAGGGCGTGGCCAAAGATATTTTTATTCGCGGAAAAAAAGTCGTGAAAGGAATTTCATCTGGGCACGAAAACAGTGCATTTCTTAAAACAGTACAATTTGAGTGGAGTGATAATTTGGCTCATCATACTCAACGGAAGTAATGAAAGAAATGGACTTGGGCGATAACTTGCTTAAAAACTGTACGAAAAGCTTCTTTAAAATAATGAATTTTTCCGTGACACCACTAAATTTTCAAATCAATCCCACTTTCCCATTAATAAATAACTTTTAATGTGAAATTTTCATTTTATTCGTAATTCTCAATCGTATCCTTTCGTCATCGACACACTGTGTTTGCGATCCCTTCAATATTAGAAGAAATATTAGTGGTATTTGGCCAATGTTGTCATTGGAAATCCCAACAAGATATTAAGCGAGCTGTAATATAGTTTTATAGATACCATTATTACCCCAGCAAAAAAAAACTTTGATTTTGTATCTGTTGGATTTTCTTCAATTTGAAGGCAATAAAAATCAATTCACCCGGAAGTTTAACATATTTGAATTTATTAGACTTTAGTGTAACTATTACACAGTACAGATAAACAGTATAGGGATCATATTTGGAAGTGTTGAAAAATCTTTCGTGGACATCAGCCGTAGTTTAACTAAAAGCGAGATATTCGTACCCAAATACAGCCTTTCCATAACTCTTTCTAGTGAAATTAAACTAATTGCCCCAATTTGTTGCAGAACTTCGTCTGCCACCGAAACCAACCACAACGCCAACGCCTTATGTGCATACAACCCCAAAGCCCCGCCGAAAGCAGCCGTCAAATATGAACAAAGGCCTCAACGAGGTGGTGAGAGCCAAGGAAACTCACTTTACCAATCAAATGCAGGAGAACGAAATTCTAAGTGGCGGCAGTGCACAAGGAATCAACATCATCAATGGCATTGTTGTGGGACCCGGCAATAGCATCAATGTCGCAAATGGCTTGTCTAACGGAGCGGAAGGTAAGTTACGATTGAATAAATTCCACAGAACCTCACTGGCACGCAACCTCAAGAAATTAGCCAAGTCAGGCGTGTAGGAATTCGCCCGGGAGCACACTGGCACAGTCCCATCTTAAAACGAGTGTAAGTTCAAATGCGACTACATTTAACAGCAGAGCGTGAGATGATATGTTAGCTCCTTTGAAACAAAGCGAGTTCCGTGCCTCTTAGGATACCGGTGTAATATTTATGCAAGTATTCTTTACATGCTGCAAAATAATCGGTATGCTGCTTCCCACATGTACCGCAACCAAGTATTTTAATGTGACTTTTTCTAATTTGTTACTAGTGAAACATTGGTACATATGTACGTATCGTTCACAAGTACTCGATTCGTACGTATTAGAAAACATACCACAACTCACGTGGCAGGTATGTCATTTTAACATTTCTGAATCGAATGCAATCCTCCAGCGGTTTGACAGCATGTAGAAGACAACATTTGTCGTTTTTCGTGTGGTTGACTTTGATTTTCATTTAGTTTTTATTTAATAACTCGGCAATGCAACAAAAGCCTGTACCGTAAACTTAGTGGTTAATAAAAATTGTGAGTATTCGCCATCTTAGAAGAAATAGATGGTAAGACAAATGTGAAATATTGACGTCTCAATTTATATTAATTTTTGTTTTATTTAGCAATTTTAATTCATATTCATTAAACACCTTTTAGGATTATGGTTTGCCAATTTCACAACTGGAACATCTAAGAATTGAAAAAAATATTAGATGGTACAGAAGTAAAAGTACGCGAGGTTGCTGAGGCTGTAGGCAAGGACATAGCCAGGTAGGCGCAGGGGAGGAGGGAAGCTTCCCCTTGCAGCTTTCAAAATTCCAGAATTATTATGTATTTTTATACAATATTTTAACACAGTTACATTATTTATTTTTTAAAGCCACTACATAGAGTACCAAAATATGAAAATTATTATAAACTATTACAGATATTTCAGTTTGGTGAACTGACTAATAAATACCCTAACCCTTGTCCTTTTGTAAAATTTCTAGTAAATATTGTTTAACTCTGAGTTAAACAAATTAACTGATTTTCAAGTGAAACTACTTATGTATTGTTTTTTGCGTGCTTGTGGAGCGCAAACGGTTGGAGGTAGGATTGCTGATGTTATATGTAATAAGTCATGGCGAATCTAGCACTAAAGTTCAAAAACTGAAATAAATATTTTTTATTATAGTCTAAATTAAAATTATTTACCATATATGATCGATTATTCTTAAAATTGAATGTTAAGAACACAAATAAAGTTTTTTAAGAAAAAATAAAAACTTTAAAAATATTTTTTATATTGATGCATCCTACTAAATAAAATGATATGTGTACCATATTAAAGGAAATATCAGTAGTATTCTAAAAATATGTTACCCAATTTTCCAATCTACCCCTCATATTATAGCAAGTCATAATAAATATAAGCATTTTGTAAATAAAATATCAGATTTTTATGGTAAAAATGTGTAATTAAAATAAAAAGATTTTAAATTTATTTTACCGTTTGGTTTTAATTCCGAAATAAACTATCCTCATATAGAAATATTTTTTTATAAATAAAAGGTGACTAATTGCTGATGTTGTATGCATATTAAAATTAAGGACACAATCCAACCTTTTTTAATATCGTGTAAAACAAATATATTAATAACAATTTTAAAATCAGATTTTGTTTTGTAAAATATTTGAATTTATTTTAACTGACTAATTATAAACTAGTCTAACTAATGCTATATTTTACTTTGTGTATATAATAGTAGAGTTGCTACGATGTTTCAATATTAAAAAAATATTTTTATGTTTACATTTTTGTAAGCTTAAAGGTCGTTGTTGTCAGCCTTCTACAAATCTAAGATTAGATGACCATATAGCGACAATATACTAGACATAGGCTACAATATTATATAATTATAACACTGTACGACACGATTTTTCACCCATGATCAAACTGACCAGATTCTGAAAATATAGCTCAAATAAAAATATACGTATCTCCCAGTTTCCCTAGATCAACTCATTTAAGTTTTTTACGAGCAATTCAATTTTTGGAGCGAAGCTCCCATACAACGACTTGAAAGTGACTTCTTCTTGTTCGCAGAACTCAGCGAGTTGTTAACAGATTTTGATGAATTTTTTTTTATTGTTTTTAAATTTAAAATTTGTCCCACCATTCTGACCATTGACGACGTTTGGAATGGTCAAGAGGCTTTAGTTCTTAAGCCAATACAGACCCGGTTTGCTCAAATTTTTGCTCGATTGTGTATCTTTCCATGGTTCGATTGAGTTAGTCTGAAATTGAGAAATGTCAAATGAAATGCAGAAAAGAACTTGACGTTTAGGTGTGGTTCACATTCAACATAGGTCCTTAGAATTTAACCATCCTTTATATAAAGCAAAGGCTCGCTGCATTTTCAACTGTATTACAGACTTTCCATTCCGAATTGGTTTGCGAATCGCTCAGTTTTCGGAATTCGTAAAAGAAAACTAAATACGAAAAGTTAGGAATGTCGATATCTTAATTCTAAAGTTTGATAAGTCGACTAAGCTTGTTTTCAATTTAACATAGTTGAATTCAGTTTTGTTTAATTTATATCCCATTTAAATATCATGTTTATCAGTCAATGTAAAATCCCAAATATGTATCTATGCTTTTACAACTATTGTATGATCACAAGTTAAGCTCCTTTTAGCGATTGGATTTTTACTTGAGCAGATAACGGATTAATTTCAATGAAAGCAGCCTTTGAGATTTGCTCAGAACTATTCTAATGTTCTTAGAAAATACTCTCCAAGTAACTCAACCTCTACCTTTTTGAAAAACTGGTTAACCAACATAAAAACGGTTAAACACGTAACACGTAGTTGTCCTAGGCTTGAGGGGAATGATCACTTTTTACTAGAATAGAACAAGTTCGGAAATTTTAGTCGAGCGGTAGTTAATTCACTTCATTGAGCGAATTTGGAACCACCTAAATATAGGTTTAAATTTCAATAATTGAAAATGTTATGATTTCTTATTGTACTTTTAAAAGAACTATAAAAAATTATCTATCTTCAACGAAGACAGCGATGTTATACTGAATGTTCTTCAATCGAGCATTTATGCCTTCTTTAAGAACACATATTAATTGATTGATATTTGCTCTCTTGACAGATTTTTAAATCAAAAAAACTTTTTATTGCTTCATTTATTGTTAAAATTTTGTTTGAATTAAATTATTAGAAGATATTTTACTTTAAAAAACTTATTGATTTCCGAATTTCCATATGTTTCGATATACCGCATCGGGGTTCTTAGTCAATTATTTGGATCAGCGAGACTTCACTGTAGCATTTTAATAGACTCCACTAATCGTAGACATATCATTATACCATCACCCTTAGGGATGAGGGCACATATCATTTGATTCGACCCAAAAGTGTAACACATAGAAGGAGTCACTTTAGACCATATGTTCCTTTGAACCAAATTCGATTCATGACTTTTTAAGTCGTTTGAGCCATGTCCGTCTGTCTGTCTGGCTGTCCGGCTGGTACGCACGATAACTTTCGAAAGACGCAATCAAATGTTTTGAAATTTTGCTCGAGTTAATATTTCCCCAAAACTACTTACGGTATTGCAAATGGGCTACATGTCCCCGCCCCTTCTGGTACCTCCCATACAAATAAATCATTCCGCCCACTTTATAAATCGAGTAATAATATCAATACACCCAACGTGATCGTACCTAAATTCTGTACTTAGTATAGCTATAACAGGATAAAGTTTCGGAAAAAAAAATTGGAAGTCTACCCACGCCCCTTCCGATTCATCCCATACAAATGTACCTTTCCGCCCACTTTTAAGATGGAGTAATAATATCAATAAATCCAACGCGATCGTACCCAAATTCTTTCTTTAGTAAAGCTATAACAGGATACAGTTTTTGAGAAAAAAAAAATGGAAGTCTAGCCACGCTCCATCTGGTACCTAACGTACACATCTGGTACCGCCCACTTTAGAAATCCATTAATATTATAAATAGACCTAACGCGATAGTGCCCAAATTCTGTATTTAGTAAAGTTCAAGCAGGAAAAAGTTTTTGAGAAGAAATCTGGAAGTTTATACAAGCCCCTTCAGGTAGATCACAGGTTCAACTCCTGGCTCCAGTCATCTTTTTTCATATCTTTTATTGTCGGCTCCCCTCGAATGTTGTCGACAGCAACTTCGCAGTATTAGTGTCGAGTCAATCGGCGTGTCTAGTAAGAGCTTCTCAAACAGTGACGTTTGCATTCGTCGATAAACAAGTAGATGCCGTTAGTTGTGAATCTAAAAATAGAAAGCGTGTTAATTCACAACAACGCGAGAAGCTATCCCATACCTCATTCATGAGCTGTAAAGGGATATTAAGTTTTTTTTTCTTAAGTTAAGTAATAATATCAATACACTCGACACGATCGTGCCCAAATTCTGCATTTTATTAAGTTATAACAGGATAAAGTTTTAGAGAAAAATTTGGAAGTCTAGCGACGCCCTTTATGATACCTCCCATACAAATGTACCTTTCCGCCCACTTTAGAGATGGAGTAATAATATAAATACTCCCAACGCGATCGTGCCCAAATTCTGTATTTAGTAAAGCTATAACAGGATAAATTTTGGAGAAATAATCTGGAAGTCTAGACACGCCCCTTCTTGTACCTCCTAAACAAATGTACCACTCCGCCCACTTTAGAAATCGAGTAATAATATCAGAATAATAGAAAATTTTTTGTTGTTCTGACGGTGATGGTATATGTAAGTCGGGTTGCCCGACTAAAACTTTCTTACTGGTTCTTTACCAATTTGGCCTTAAAGGCTTATCACGTTAAAACCATTTTTCAATAAAACGGACATATCAACTTTTGTCATAATGGCGTAGATAGGTTCCTTTATTCTCTAAAAGAACTAAACAAAAGTACCAATATTATTGTCTTTTCAATATTGTTTGTTTTGAAGTTTTATGCCAATTTGGAAAAAATTACACATTGCTATTTTAACATGTATACACATGAAATGAAAAACAATTCGCCGTTTATTTAAAATTTGCCAATAAATTTATTTATTTTTATACCTTCACCCTACGGGTAGGATACGACCTAAATGTTTAACACGTAGAAGGGGTCACTTAGACCCTTAGATTCTTTAAATAAAATTCGATTCATGACTTTTTAAGTCGTTTGAGCCATATCTGTCTGTCCGGTTGGTACGCACGATAACTTTTGAAAGACGAAACCTAATGTCTTAGAACTATGTACAAGTTAATATTTCTCCAAAACTACTTGCGGTATTGAAAATGGGCTACATGGCCACGCCCCTTCTGGTACCTCCAATATAAATGCACCACTCCGCCAATTAAAAAAAATCGAGTAATAATATCAATACACCCAACGCGATCGTGTCCAAATTCTTTATTTTTTTGAGTTATAACAGGATAATGTTTTGGAGATCAAATAGGAAGCCTAGCCACGCCCCTTTTGGTACTTCCCATACAAATGTACCATTCCGCCCTCTTTAGAAAGCGGTCGAGAAAAAATTGGAAGTCTAGTCTCCTAGACAAATGTAACATTCTGCCAACTTTAGAGATGGTGTACCTCCCATGCAAATGTACCACTTCGCCCACTTTAAAAATCGAGTAAAAATATCAATATACTAGAAGATTTTATGTTTTACTGAGGGTGAGGGTATATGTTAGTCGGTTTTCCCGACTGAAACTTTCTTATTAGTTTTGACAATCTTTATTTTATAAAATACTAGCTGACCTGGCAGACTTCGTCCTGCGTCCAAAATTATTAATAAAGATGATGAGTACTTGTTGGAATCTAATAACGATTAGCTAATTTCCCTGGCCACTGAAATTTTTAAATTTAAAGAGTGCTTCTTCTTTATTTTTTGTATCAAAAATTATTTGTATTAAAAGTTTTTTTTGTTGTTGTACAAAAAAGCACGAATTACAATGGATTTTCCGTAATTTCTTAAATTTTTTTTTGCAAACTTTCAGTCGTAGCAAATTAGCTGACTTCGAATACTATATAATTAAAAAATGAGGTTTTCATTATTGTATGTAAAATATTCATTCTAAACTTTGTTAACATTTATTCTGGTGCACCTTAAATCTTTTGCTTTTAGCGATTGGTACCATGTTTACTCCTTTTTCTCCTTTTGTCCTCTGAAAGTGCCAATTTTATATTGCCCGCCTAATATCACGGTTATGTTAAAAAATCAAAATACATGCATCTTACGACGCATCTACGTCACAGAAGATACCTATATGCCAAATTAGCCGTTTGGGTTGGGGAAGTGATCAGTGTTATATGAGCCCATTTCCCAGCGAGACGTAATCCTCCTTTTACCAGGAACGCATGTAGCAAATCTCGTCTTTATAACTTTAATGGCTCGTGAGATATAACCGATTGATATTTCGGTTTGTGAGGGCGGTACCACGCCCCTTTGCCTAACTTTGTTTTCATGTTATTTATGACAGAGGTTCTACGACCCACATAGAAATAAATTCGTTGCAATCGTTTCATTTATTTGGCCTATTTAAAAATAATTTAAGAAAAACCTTGCCGTTGATGTCAGCATTACAATGAACATCAAACACCGACATAATGGAACTTATTTTCATAACTCAAAAGTCTTTAGAACTTCATGTAAAGTTTTAAAACTTTCACTTTTATAATACTCCAGATACTTGTTGACAACTATACTCCTTGGTTGGTCATTATACACTCCAATAGTTATCCACATCATTACAATACATTTTGTCCGGAATGCATAGTGGTTAGAACACGCGAGTACTATACGGAAGATCCCAGGTTCAACTCTTGGCTCCAGTCATCTAAAAAAAAATTATTTCATTGCCGGCCCCCCTCGATGTTATCGACAGCAACTTCGCAGTATTAGTGTCGAGTCAATCGGCATGTCTGATAAAAAGGTTCTCAAACAGTGCTGTTTGCATCCGTCGATAAACAAGTAAGTTAAGTTAAAATCGGTTTCACTCACTGACAAAATGCAACTTTTTTTATATATAAAAATATTGAAAATAAGGAGTATTGACTTTTTATTAGGTACTTAAAACCTTTTTAAGTAAGTAAATAGTCTGCTTTTAGTAATGACCCACATACATAAATGTTCTAAGTGGAAGTTCTCATAACTTTTCATGGACAAAAACTAGTTAATGTTTAATTTCGAAAATTTATTCAATAAAAATAACTTAACATATAGGCAGATGTTAATATAAAAATATTTGATAAATCCTTATAAGTTATTAAATAAATAATTTGAGTTAATAACAATACTCACAGTTTAATTTTCTGAATCCTTCGTAATAAGCGCTTGTAGACAGAAACAGTATGTTGAAAAATGTTGTATTAATGACAGTGCGACAAAATGATAATAAAATAAACTATATAAAAACAAATATTGGTGATCCTTGTTATATCTGTAGTTTGCTGGAATACGTAATTCTTAATTTACTATGGTGGTAATCCCAATTGGTAGGCGCTTACAGAAATAGCCAGGTATGCCCACAATTATATGAACTTGCTGTTATTCGGGTTCGTTTTCCACCATTTCCTAGGTTGTGCTTGAATTGATTTCCAATAATATCTTCCGTAGCAACTTTACTTCCACAGCTATTGTCCAGCGTAATAAAAACCCAAAGGTCCTTTTAGGCCAATATCCGCAAATCCTTGCCCTGCACAAGGAAATTTCCATAAATATCGCAAACACATGTTAACTTTTTAAATTCAGGCAGGTTCAAATTTCAGTTTTTATTATATTTTGCAAACTACTATTCTTACAAAATCGCGTTTTTGAATATAATTGTAGGCAACCATCAAATACATGTTTCGTAAAAAAAAAATTAGTTATGTTAATTACAAATAGACATTTAAAAACAGCCCTAACTGTCACATGATACTATTCAGTTTTTCCTCCTCCTGTAAAGTATAAGAAATTAAGAAACACCTTTTTGACTTTTAGCCATCGATAAGTATTGTACAGTAGCATTACCCAAGCCAGTAATTATATCACTATAAAACAAAAATCTCCTTATGAATTAAGTGTAATAATATAGCATGACTAGCCGACTTTTAGGACTATCAATAGCACCAGTTATAACAAAAGCTACAAGTGTTATAATGAATACAATATTTTACAGACACTGGTCATTTGTTTTGGATTAACAGAATGGTTGGATCCAAAGACAATCTCACAAGTTATGCGAAAGGGTAGAAATTAATGAAACTGTCTGCATTTTTGTATATAAGCATATATATATATATATATATATGCATATTTTAATATGCGACAGTACGGACACAGCACGACTGGAGAAAATAGATTTTTGACGGTGAAGAGATGCTGTAGTTATTATGTTGTACTTATAGCGAATTGGAAAAACCCTTGAAAACATCAATAGTGTTACAAATGCTTGAGTCTTCATTGCCTAAAATGCGATCATGTCGCTTAAATGGATCTATATGAGCTCAATGTCCCATTATATGTTTAATCAAAACTCATTGCCTCCGTACATTAAAAATGCCGTACACGGATTTCCATTAGGGAAGAATATAGACGGCAATAAAGCATGTTATAGATTTAACTTGGCTAATGAGAATTTAAATTTACACATTTTGCAATTTATTTCTAGTTAAATTCATGCAACTGTCATTTGAGTTATCAATTGATCATGTGTTCGTCTTTTTGTACAATTTCAGTTCATACACAGCTCCCTACTCGAAATGGATATGACAAAAACTACAAAACACCATCAGCCATACCAACCCAAAGGACAGCGTGGGTCATCACAACGACTAACAGTGGCACCCAACATCGGAGTACCATTGGAACCCAAGTAGTAGCAGCTAACATATTGGCTGCCCTAGTACTGTCACACCACGCATTGGCTGCGAACTAAACGAGTACCCGCCACAGAACCACTAGCATTCATTCATTGCTGTTGCATCCATTCAATCACTGTTGTTATTGTTGTTAACTGTAAATGATATGGGAAGAATAATCGCGAACAAGCGAACGAAAAAAAACCAAAAGCACAAGACAAGATGTACTATATGGTGAGTGCAGTCAGTGTCCTTATTCCTTACAAAGGCTAAACAAAAAACCGAAACGAAAAACGAAACACACAAATAAACATATCGCACAGAACAAATAAGAAAACAAACTCAATTGAAACAAAGTTAAAAAAGAAATAAAATAACGAAATTTCACTCTGTCAAAGGATAACAGACAAACATCCTGTCCCCTATACTTCTTCTCCTACTTATCCACTTTGCTCGAAAAAAACAATATGGGCAAAGATGAGGCAGGAAAACACAGAAAACAAAATTCACCACTAAATGTTCAGTTCATGCACCCACACAGTACCACAGACACCAATAACATTCTTACTCAATGTAACTGAGAGAAGCTGAAACTATTTTTGGTGATTTTGAAATTTTGCTATATTTTTGTAGATGTTACTGCTGCTATCGCATGCAATATGTCAAACATATACAAATACATACATACGTGCATTCAATCAGACGCTGTATACAGGATATTCATTTTCGTGGACATCGTCTTTCACCGTAAATTCCGAACTAAGGAATTTAAGGAATGCAATTTAAAAATGGTAAATGTTGCTGCCGTACTAAGATTCGTTGAAAATTTCACGAGTAACAAATGCTGCACTTAGTGAAAATAAGACACTATTCACGGTTAGAAAACTCTCGATGAAGTTTTATTGAATCTGAACAAAATACACCGCAAAAACATAGTTTAATGGACTCGAACACCCATGGCCATGGTTGTTAATTTATTTCTTTTGTTTTTTTTAGTAAGATCTAGCCCAAAGGCCCTGAGCTGGACACAAATTAAGATTATTAAGTTGGACAAAGAGATTATATACATATAACAAATAAATCTTGTTCGGTTCGACATGGCATAACTTGGCTACACATTATCCGATTTAAATAGGTTTCCTTTGTTAGCTTCGTATTGTACCGGAATTATACAATTTGGACTGTAGCAAAGAAGGCGTGACTAGAAGACTGAAAATTTATATATACGGTATTGATATAAAAAATTGGTATCTATAACAAGGCCAATCGTTGGAAGTGTGCAACCAATTTCTCGAATTACAGTGTGTTCAATCCAAATTAATAAAAGTTTTTATAAAGGTCAAAAAATCGTGTAATCTTTTTTCTTAACATCCTTTACATTTTATATGTTATTTCTTCACATATTATCTTGATGTATTTATTCTGGCAGGATATTGGCTAAAATCATACAATATTCTCCATTCTCTAAGCAAGCGCAACGAAAAATTTTAAGATTTTCGGCCTTATGAATAAAAAATTTGTAAAGTGAATATGAAGCGTTCTCTAGCCAAATTATTTCTTAAAACTTTAATAAGAAATTGTATTCAAAAGCGTTTCTTATCAATCCTTTACCTATATGTGTTCCGGTGGAGACGCCGATTTTTTTGGTTATTAAAATGTACAAAAAGTAGCATTATAATCGGATACAAAAGCTTTATAATCGTATACCAAACATTTATTTTCACTTTTAAAACCTATGCACATTATTGTACCCCAATTTTTCATTGACTACGATTCTCATGACGGTAAGAAAGAGGTTACAGTAATAATTACATTAAAAATTTAATTTCCATTTCCTCATGTTAAAATAATAATCGAATACCGATTACATTATTTTCTTGTTTTGATTTCAGCCATGTTCTGGAAAATAATTCGGTTTGAAAACAGAGCAAAATCGGTAATAATTTATTGAAAAGTATTACCTTTTTACCGATTTAGCTCTGCTTTCAAACTAAATTGTTTTCCAGAACAAGGCCGTCTTACTTAACCTTAATAAAGTTGTGAATCGTTTATGAATACTGTTTTCTCGAAATTTGCTTAAAAATGGTTTATACGCCTGTTATAACTTTTTATGAATAAAGCCAAAAGTAAAAAATACACTATTTTGTAGGAAATTTGGTAAACAAACACATTGTGCAGTAGAATTTAATTATTTTAAAATAAAATTTATATAAAAAAGAAAACGCTTAAAAAGAAATTGGAAAACAACAACTTAAGGCAACAATTAAATTATATAAGAATAATTATTATTGAGACAATACATGACATTATACAAACTAAATCATTGTCATTGCAGCCTAATCTTCCATTGTCAGTTATAATCCGAAAATTATTAAAAAAAAGAGTGATGCCGGTAAAAGTGGAAGGTTCTTCTTCATATAAATTTGCTGAATTTAAGATTTCATCCCCAGGCAGTACAGTTTTTTTCGAAAGATTATTTTTGTCGTACGTATTTATTAAAAATGCACTTTAACTGAACCACAAAGAACACTTAATTGTACCAAAAAGTAAAATTTATTGTACTTAAAAGTACATTTATGGTACCAAATAGTATAATTTATTGTACCACTGAGTACATTTATTGTACTGTATTTATAACACCAAAAAGTACAGTTTATTGTACCAAAAGTTACTTTTATAGTACCACAATGTACACTTTATTGTACCAAAAACCACTTTTATTTTATTAAAACGAACACTCTTTTGTTCCAAAAAGCAGTTTTTTGTGCCACAAGGTACACTTTATTGAACCAAAAAGAACAGCTTTTGTACCAAAACGTACGCTTATTGTCCCTGCTAAAAACGATTATAGTTAATAATAATAAACCAATATTTCCTACACTGATCAATACATACCTTTTTTACAATTACAATCCAATTTATGCCAGTTTTATATAGTTCTAATTAAATGTATTCCTGTTTTTCTTATATTTATAAAAATCTTCAATCTTAATGATTCACTTCAAATTATGTTCCAGTTGATTGAAATCCAAGAAGTTCTACTGCAACATTTCAAATGATTTTTATAAATAGCCAAGAAAGGAATTTACATGGTATTTACCGATTTAATGGGTAAATGCCGGGTAGACTCATAAGATACAAAAGGAAAATTTGTTTTTATTTTGTAGATTTTAAATAAATGAATTATATTTATATTACTTTAAGCACAGCTGTTTACTTTGAATAAATACACCGTGGTTCTGCAAATCTAAGACGATTCGTTAGTGTATCCAAAATGATGACGATTCTCAAAGTATTTTTTCTCTGAGGTACCTGTTTTCGAGATATCGCTCTTTGTATTTTTAGGTATTGTGAGGATATTTGTAAGAGCCAATATTTCAGAAACATTTGTAAATTTCATAGTACTGTATTTGGTTGAAATGTAGTTTATAAATTGTAGAAAAGTCATGCGACTTATTACTAAACAAAAAAAAATGGTATTTTGTCGAATTTTTGACAACATGTTGAAAAACTCATGTTTATACTTTTTTCGTCTCGCTGCAATATTTATAATTTCTTAAATCACTGTTAAAGAAGAGAAATTTTGTAGGTAAGTAGGTCATGCTAAATTAATCTTTTGAACTTAAATTGTATACAATTGCATACGGATGTATACATCCACATTATTCTACGCATTCGAAGTAGACTTTAGAGTTGGACTTTCTAGTTCCTTTTGGTGAATCGTTCCTTTCTGTTCCGTTCACCAAAAGGAACTAGTTCGTTCCTTCTGTTCCTTTCGTTCCTTTTGATCTTTTCGTTCACTTAATCATTTTGACCACTTCGTTCATTCGTTCACTATGTTTTGATTGTTTTTAGTCTTTTTCGGATTATGAAGTGAACGATTTGCAAACAAACATATTAAAAATGTCAGAGCTGCTTAAAAGTTTATAAAGTATTTTTAAATTGTTTAAATAGTGTGTTAAAAAAATAGTTCTCAAAGGCTTTGTTTAGAGGATTTATAAATAATTTTTCATATTAAAATACAAAAAAAATGTCTGCTGTTTTTGTTGTGGTGATGCCACCACTTTAGAATTGTTACGTATGAACGTAAGAACAAGTGAACGAATGACCGAAAATGTCAAAAGAACGAAATAAGCAAAAAGGAACGAAAAGATCAGAAGGAACGAAAAGAGCAGAAGGAACTAAAAAGCAAAAGGAACAAAAAGAGCGGAATATGTGGAACTAGTTCCAACCAGGGATTGAAAAGACTCCAAAACACTCTGCTCAACACATTTTAAACGTCGGTAATGAGCGCAGGCGAACTCAAAACACAACAACGCGAGAAGCTATCCCATACCTCATTCATGGGGTGCAAAGGGAAATTAAGTTAAGTTTTTATTTAAACATTATTAAAATTAATTCATAAACTTTTCAACACGTTTGTTTTCAAATCGTTCCCTTAATAATCACAACAAGAACTAAGAACAATCAAAGCATAAGGAACGGGTGAACGAAGTGATGAAACGGAATTAATGAACGAAAAGATCAAAAGGAACGAACTAATTCCTTTTGATGCACGGAACTGAAAGGTATGATTTACTAACTCTCATTCGATGTAAAATTCTATCCATAAAAAGTAATAAAACTCACTGCTGGTAGGGTCAGAATTTAAAAAAATATTTTCAACATCTTGTTAAAAAAGTCGACCAAAAGAATATTTTTAGCTATGTAACTACACCACGATTTATTTCTTATTTCTTGCAAAATTGTCATCAGCAAATGTAAATTGAGATTAAATAATCTTTAACTAGTGACCAGCGCAAAACCTTCCTACTTACTAGACGGAAAAGAAAAATTCCCTTTTTCTTTTTATGTTCTATAGGTAACCGTCAAAAATTTTCGTACTAAGGACGCAAATCGAAACTACGAAACCAGGGTATTAGTGTACTTTACATTAGGTAGCGAAATCAATTTTTACGTCATAAAAATGTATAGGAAATATATCGGGGCAATAAAGTCTGCAGAAGCAACAACATATGTGCCAAAGGAATATAGGTATACAACGTATGTACTGTACATGCGGCTGTGTATGTATGTATTTGATATGATTGACATTAAAAACAAATAAAGGTTACAATCACATCTCACTTAAACTTACAACTCAAATCAAAATCAAGACTCACTGGTATCACACTGGCATATCCGAATGTATCATATCTCTCCTAAGACCTTTGTACAGTTGAGACTCCTTATATAAAACGGAATGTACACACACCTCACTCTCTTGCCGTAGTAATATCAATTGTGTTTGTTGTATATTGAAATTATATATATATATATGAATATTTTTATTTTTTTTACTTTTTAGTTGTGCGATTTGTATAAGACTCCAATATAAAATGTAAAACTGTTCATTGAATTCTGTACATACACAGACACAAACTTTTTCTTTGGTTTTCTACAAGCATACACACACAAAGTCATAAAAATATTGTAAACTGTTTTAATCTTTTATTATACCCACAAGTCATTTAAGAAATACTATACGTATTTAGTACTAAATTTAAGAGTGAAATAATGTAGACTGGGGACTAACACAATCCACATTCGCATACCACAAAACATTCCATTAATAATAATATAATTAAATACATACATAATCATGTATAAATGTAAGAAAGTATTGAACAGTCCCATACGAACACATGCTAATATAAGCGTACACATTAATCATAATTATTCCAAATAAATCTAATAAATTATGTCTTCCGATACAGTAATGACGTAAATTGATGTCACTAAGAGTTATAGATTACTTAAGTTTAAGCTTAGCATCTAAGATAATGTACATAAACATATATGCATATATAGTTAAGAAAAAAAAAAGTTGTTACTTCCATACAAACAACTCATATGATAACTGCAAACAATGTTTCATACAGACATATCGACAGGTAATAGTAAAATGATGGGTATTTCAGCGCAGCTATGATATATATATGACGTGATATATATATCATGTGCTTATTAATAACAAATATTTTTAATTTTCTGAAATATCCTATTAGGTATCCAGAAGTAGTTCAAAGTCTTTAGGCCCACTTCAGAGTAATTTTTCACATAGTTTCTCTTTAAAATCTTTTTAAAATTAATGACAATATCATTATAACAAAATTTAGAAGTTTCGGCGGCCGGAATACTGGTTCCCAATATTTAAAATGAAAACAGGCCCCAATTTTGGGGTATGGTTTCATAATGAAGTCGAACCCCAAATCCCAAAATGAAATAGCCCCTAAGAAATGACAATGAACCCCAAAACAATTGTAACCTACGACCCCAAAGAAATGCAAGTATGACCCAAGGTAACCAGTTGTTGTATTCTGGGGCCATTTTCCACGTTTCTTTTGGGGTGTAGTTTCCGAATTATAATTCAAGTGAGTTGAAATTATACCACCTAAGTATAACAACTATACTAAGTATAACAAATATTTAAATCTTGCAGGTATATAGTTAAGAGGAGAGTTATAAAATATATCCATCTCCATTAATTTTTTGTTAACACCTTCCTAACTACCAACCAACCAAGGACGAAGGAAAATTTCAGAAATATAATAACTTCAAAAAATTTAAAAAAATAATGGAACGTTGCACAGATTTTCTATGTATAAGTACTGTTAGGTAGTAAATGTTCGGAAAATGACTAAGTGTGGGTAATAATCACGCAATGTTTAAAGGAATATTTTTAATTTTTTACGACGGAAGAGAATATTTTGTTTTTATTTTTAGTTTTTTTTAGATACCATTGGTATACTGCATAAACTGAACAACTCCAGTTGTAGTTGGTCATTTTTAAGAATTTTCTAGTTTTCTCCGAATAAAATTATTTATTAGAAGTATATTTACACAATATCATAGTTTAAACTTGTATCTAGTGAATTCAACATAGAAGTTTAGCAAAAACATATTTTTATTAGATCAACCTTATGTTGAATCAGATCTCTAAATGATCAACAGTTGAGTTGGTCAGTTTTCGTAGTAGACCAATGATATAAATAAAAAATAATGTTTATGTTTTATGACGGAAGGAAATGTATTCACATACGTAATTTTTATTTTTTTGGAAATGAAAGTGTACAATTTTTTACTATATACTTCGCCCTGCATCCGTATGTGGAGCTTTATAATACAAAGTTTACAATAGTACTGATGTATAGGGACCTTTAACTTACATTATAAAAAAAAAGATTTTTAACGCTTTTAATACATTACACCATTTATTCCTTAGAGCTTTAATTAATCGTAGGTAACTGCACCCCTGAATATAACTCCCCAAACAGCCAATGAAGCAACGCCCCAAAGACTAAAGACCAAAAAAATTAACTTAATAAACTTAACTTCCCTTTAAGTTTAAGGCTTCTTACCTTATTGTGAATTAACACGCTTTCTACTTTTAGATTCACAAATAACGGCAGCTATTTGTTTATCGACGAATGCGAACGGGACTATTTGAGAAGACTTTTACTAGACATACCGATTGGCTCGACACTACTATGAAGTTGCTGTTGACAACAATGAAAAAAAAATGTAGATGACCGGAGCCAGTCATGTACTTATTCCAGCATGGTAGTCGCGTGTTCTAATCATCATTAAACTGCCGATCCACGAAAAAGAAAATGAAGTTATCCCTTAGTTGGGGCCCATTTTCATTGGGGCGTAAGTTCATAATCAAAACACACCCCAATCGTAAGTAAATATGGACCCCAAATATGTATATGAAAGTACACCCCAAAATTTAGTGTTGTCGTTTTCTGTATATTGATTTAATTTTGCACTTGGGTAGTTTTTCTCGGAGCCCGTCTTCATTCCGCCAAAACTTTCATATTACTTTGTTGTTTTTGGCATTATTGGAAGCTGTCAAAAGTTATCTAATGTAAACGAAAATGTTAAAATTTAAACCACGGATTTTTTATGACTACAACTAAATGTACCTAAACTTATACGGGAAATGTAGAATTTAACTGAATCGTGTGGGGTATCTCTCCATTTCATACTTGTGGGTCGATCACTATAAATATTCAGCCCGATTCTGAATTATATCCCGGAGAATTTATTTTTCCGGGATAAAATCCTCCTATTCTAAACAAACGGGGAGAACTATAATAAGGGAGAGAGAATTTCGATTATTTGAAATCAGCTGTTTTGTTTGGCTAACAATTGCAAATTAATTTTATGAAGTTTCAAACGAACAAAGCAATTAAAGTGATTAAAAACAACAAATATCTTCAACAACAATATAAAAATGTTCATTGCTGCGTTTTTGATGATAACTGAAGCAGAAAACTCTTTCCAATTTTCCCGCTTGTAAAATGAGGGCAATTTCTCGCTTCCTTGCCGAAGGTGGCTACCAGACGGGGATTAGGGAAAGATTGGGAAACCACTGCTAAATGTTATGTTAGTAAGCGATTTTATTAAAGCTTTATTTATCATTGTAATTACCAAAAAACAACTATATACAAATGTGTGATCATTAGCATACTATACGTTGACACTTGCCATCCTGGTGCGTGGCAAGACTCATTCACTTAAAATTCCAGTGAATTTCGAGCTTCCCTTGAGCGAAAATGTATCCCTTTCCTTAGGCTGACACATGTTTTGTACTTTTATCATAAAAATATTAAATACTTTCAATTTTTGTTACTACTCCTTGAAATTTGTCGGCGGAATTTACCGCAAAATTTGTCATCAAATTCTCCCTTTAATTTACTTTCGTAATAATTTTTTTATTCCCCGAGAATATTTTATCACATTCGAAGTTCGTTTAGAATATGAGAAAAGGGAGAAGGGAAAAATCCCCGGGGAGATTTTATTTAGAATAGTCGAACATAGAATAGAGAAAAAATTCCCAGGGAATTTCCATTCAGAATCTGGGAAGATTATAATTTACTATACAACGGTAGACTCTTCATCCGGATTGATCACAATTTGATAGTATTTTCAGAAACTTGGTTGAAGGCGCATATTCTTAACTCAGAAATTTTTTGCGATCAATATGTGATATCCCGTAAGGATTGGGAAAATAAAATTGGTGGTGGTGTTTTAATTGCCATTCGTAACTCGCTATCTCATGCGATAATTCCGTCAAATTTTTATGACATTGAATTTGTTTTAATATCGGTAAATATTTATATCACCTGTTCATACATTCTTCCGTCATCCGAATTTAGTATTTATGAAAAGCACTTAGATGCAATCACTGAAATTTGTGCTATGCTCCGGGTTAGTGACAGCATTTTATTATTAGGTGATTTTAATTTACAGACAATATATTGGTTGCCTTTGCCCGATACTGGATATTTTACTGCTCTAACGCCATGCGATTGGACTTCGGATTATGTCAATAAAATTTCCTCCCTTAGTCTTGTTCAAATCAATGTAATTACTAATTCTATTAAAAGGTCTCTTGATTTAGTTGTAGTTAACAACTCCGATAATTTCGATGGGTCACTTGCTGATTCCTTAAGTACTCCCGAAGATTCTTATCATCCCACCCTTTCAATTTGTTTTCTCGTCATGTTGTAGAATCGAGTTCAAGAAATTGCGATCGGAAACATTTTTGCTTCTCTCGGGCAAATTTTATTGGTGGGCAAAAATTAAACTTAATAATCTTCTTGAATCCGTAAATTGGGATCAAATGTTGCAATGTGAAGATAGCAGCGCGCGTGATAGATTCTCGATAGAGTTCTATGACACTATTTTATAAAAATGTCTGTTTATTTGAGATCTACCAGAGTTGAACGAAGTTCTTCCCCATGGTCATCCGAACATTTGAAACAACTAGAGAATTCTAAGACTCGTTTGTTTAGGAAGTATAAAAAGTCAGACTTTTTTTCGTCGGTATACTCCAATACTTCAATCCCTGACAATTATAATTATCCATATCAAATCCACTCAATAGATCCTTTCAGTTTCCCTTATTTTGACCAGTTGTGGGTCCATGAAAATTTATTGACTTTGAGAGCAACAAATATCTTTGGTCCCGATTGTATTCCAAATTCTGTATTGAAGTATTGTTCTGGCACTGTGGCTAAACCTATAACTACGTTATTTAATGCCTCTTTAAAACTAGGTTATTTTCCTCATATATGGAAGAGCTCCTACTTGTTTCCTCTTCACAAATCAGAAAGTATTTTAAATGTTTCAAATTATCGGGGTATAGCATAACTTAGCGACATTCCAAAATTTTTTGAGAATTTGATCACGGATATTATATCTTATAACGTTTCTCCTGTTACTGATAGCCGTCAACATGGTTTTCGTAGGGGTTTATCAACTGTAACAAACCATAAATTCATAAATGATTTGCCAAACGCGGTAACAGAATCTAATTTGCTAATATACGCAGATATACTTGGTGCAATATTAACTTATGGAACTGAATCTGAAGAAGTGTAAACATATGGTGTTTTCCAGATCTCGTCCAATTTTTTTAGCGTTTTGTCATTTATTAAACGTTGGGCTAAGGAATTACCTGACCCCTAAATTACGAAGAATCTTTTCACATCTCTCGTTAGAGCCATTCACGAATATGGCTCGGTTGTGTGGGACCCGCACTACGATTTTTATGTCAATAAGTTGGAATCAGTACATAAACACTTCTTACTTTTCTGTATTAGGAATTTTCATTGGGATTCGAACATAAACCTTCCAACTTATATGTGTAGGTTGGCCCTGATTAAATTGGCTAGTAGAAGGACCATGCTTAATTCTATAACTATTTATAAGATCCTTATGGGTGATATTCGCTCAGAATTCCTTCTTAGTCGTGTAATGATAAATGTTCCTATAAGAACTTTAAGATATTATAAACCTATTTCAACGATAAAATTTTGCTATGTCTGAACCACTACAGAGAATGTGTTTTGATTTTAATCCATTGTATCAATAAAATCATATATAACACAGTGCAACATTTCTACGGTCATCGTCTGGTGCCACCTTCGTACCCAGCTATTTTTGAAGTATATCCCGAAAGTAAAAAAATCCCCAAAGCGTTTGGCCTCATTACATCGAACCATTTTTTTATGGATACTCCAATATTTTCACCCCAACACTATTTTTATCCATATTTCCATATTTCATTAATCGTTCAAAAATTTTTCTTTTTGTCTTCGGTAAAGTTGTAGATCTAAACCAGAGCAAAAAAAGTGTCAAATAGACCGACCCAAAAAAATTGCATGAAAATTGCAAAAATATGGAAAAAACTGATATTTTTTCATGATGTTTTCTACATAAAATTTATTTCGTTGTACTCCATGGCGTATGATTTATGTGGAATATTACATATTATAATCATAATTTTATGGTGGAAATATCATGAAAAAATAGCCTTTTTTCCCATATATTTCCAATTTTCATGCACTAGATGCAATTTTTTCCGGTCGGTCTACTTGAGACTTTTCTATATCTACAACTTTGCCGAAGACGAAAAGAAAAAATTCCGAACAGTTTATGAAATATGGACTCAGTAAAAATGGTCAAAAAATAGTATTGGGGTGAAAATATTGGAGTATCCATAAAAAAATGTTTCGATGTAATGGGGCCAAATCCTTTGGGGATTTTTTTAGTTTCGGTATATACTTCAAAAATAGCTGGGTACGAAGGTGGCACCAATTTATGTGTTGCACTGTGGGATTTTTTTAGTTTCGGTATATATTTCAAAAATAGCTGGGTACGAAGGTGGCAACAATTTATGTGTTGCATTGTGTAATAAATGGTCTGAATAGCTGAGTACATTTCTGCTGCTCTTCTTTTTTTATGTAAATTAGCTTGTAAGTTATAATTGTTAGTGTACTGATTAAATTTGGCTGATGATATGTTAATCTCTAGACGAATATTTAACAATATTAATGTTCGATCTCCACTACAGACCGTTACGTTGTACCTACGTTGCGGGATGAGGCTCCCTCGCTCGGTTGAAGCGGGAGTATGAGATGCATTGGATCTTTCGAAAAAAAAGTAGAGTCGAGCGCAAAAAAATCTGTTCAGCACTATGTCGTTTTGGAAAATGTGATGGAATGGAAAGTTGAATTTCTAGTAAGAAATTACCAATTTATATATATATGTGTTCCTCTAACTCCCATTGGAGCATAGGGCGTCAATTACAGCCGTCCGCCATCGGACACGGTTTTGTGCAATCGATCTTAATTGGTTCCAGGATACGCCGAGGTTACTCATTTCGCTTTCGGTGGAGCGTCGCCATGTTATACGTGGTCTTCCACGCCGACGACCTGCCTGATGGAAGGGATTCCATTTAAGTGCCTGCTTAGCCACGTTGTCATCATTTCGGCGAAGAGCATGTCCAATCCACAGCCACTTACGCTTACGAATTTCCGTTGCCAGTGGTATTTGCCGAGATCGCGACAACAATTCTGCATTTGAAATGGTACGCGGCCAGAAAATACGAAGTATTCGTCTAAGGCAGCGATTGACAAAAGTTTGAAGCCGATTGGTAATACTACTGGTAACTTTCCAAGTTGTACATCCATACAGCAGTACAGACTTCACACATGCTTCGAAAATTCGCAGTTTTGTATGGAGGCTAATTTTGTTATTTTGCCATATTGGAGCTAGTATACCGAACGACGATCTTGCCTTGTTTATTCTGCCCTCTACATCTAAATCGGAACCTCCTTCAGCATCAATCTCACACCCCAGGTAGCAAAAGTTTGGAGCATATTTGTAGGTTTCATCACCTACCCTTAATGGAGCTGTTGTTTCGGTTCCTATGCTAAGAGTCTTTGTTTTGCTGGTGTTTATTTTAAGACCCGTATGTTGCAGCTTTTCCTGGAGATCTAATGTTGTCCGTTTTAGATCACACAGCCTATGAGAAAGCAAGCAAATATCGTCTGCGTAAGCCAGGTAATTTAGGTATTTGCCGTTGATTTGCCATTGTATTCCTTGGCTTCGGTTCTCGATGGAACTAAGAACATCTTCCATAACTACTAGGAATAATAGAGGTGACAATATGCATCCCTGACGCACTCCACTTTGAACATGGAATGGGTCTGAGAGCTTGCCTTTATGGAGAACGAAGCATCTGGCCTGGTTATAACTTTCCTTGATCAGAGATATTAATTTTTCAGGTATATATCTTCTTCGCAAGGCTAACCAAATGTATTCACGGTTGATGCTGTCAAACGCTTTCTCAAAGTCCACAAAGAGAAGATGAAGATTGGAATTGAATTCCAAACATTGTTCTACAATAATGCGCAGCGTATTGATGTGGTCTGCACAGGAATATCCACTGCGAAAACCTGCTTGACAGGAGCTAATACTATGTTCTAGGTGTTCTTTAATTCGGTTTAGAATTATTTTTGCCATTAGCTTTGCTATCGTTGGGAGAACACAAATTCCACGCCAGTTGTTACAATTTTTCAAGTCTCCTTTTTTTGCAATTTTGACAATTATCCCATTTTTCCATTCTTCAGGGAAGGACTCAGTTTCCCATGACTCAGTAATGAGTGGGTGTAATAGCTCTGCAGTGAGTGTTGGATCACACTTATATAATTCAGCAGGGATACCATCTGTGCCGGCGGCTTTACCGTTCGGAAGTTGTTTTATCGCTGCTATAATTTCGGATAAACTAGGTGATGAGGTTCCAATCCTGTAGTTTGTGGTATTTATTGAACTTGCAGGTATAGGTAGTTCAGCTGCAGGGTCTATTATGTTATTTAAGACTATGGAAAAATGTTCTTTCCACCTTTGCAGTTGTTCCTGGTCGGTGCTGAGAAGATTTCCAGTCAGATCTCGGATAGGATGTTCAATGTGCAATTTGCGTTCCGCGAGTTTTTTGGTGACATGGAAAACTGTGCGAGTGTCGCCAGAATTTGCGGCATTTTCAGCCTGCTCAGCGAGACAATCTATACTTCTTCGTTTGTCCCTACGCACTGCACGCTGTACCGTTTTATGGCTTTCGTTATACTTATTTTCTAGTAAATTCTTCTCTTTGGGGTTCTTGGAAGCATTGAATTTATCTTTCAGCTCTTTGCGTTCTGCAATTAAACTCCAAGTAGCCTCAGACATCCAATCTTCTCTTCCTTTGGGGGTTGGTCCGATTGACTTATCTGCACATGACCGTATTATGTTTTTAAGATGGTACCATTTCGAATCAATGGAAGCAGGGAGTACATTTCCGGTGGTATTCATCGCCTGTCGGAGTTGGGAGGTAAAGTTGTTTCGGACGTTCATATTCCTTAATCTACCAACATCGTATTTCCTGGGTCGGAGGTTCTGTCTGTTGTTTTGTATGGCTGTGGTACATAAACGTATTTTGGCTACTACTAGGTAGTGGTCTCGAGATTGGCCAATATCCGCACCTCGTTTACTACGTACATCAAGCAGGCATTTTTTAAAACGGTGGCTGATGGCGCAGTGGTCAATTTGGTTCGCGGTGTTATGCCTGTCGGGAGACAGCCACGTTACCTTGTGACAATCTTTATGGGTAAAGAGAGTGCCACCGATAACTAACTTTCTAGCATTGCAAAAGTCAATAAACCGTTCCCCGTTGTCAATCCGTGTACCAAGCCCATGCTTGCCCATTACATGCTTCAGCGATTCATTGTCAGAACCGACCTTGGCGTTCAGGTCTCCCATGACTATGACGATATCACCTCGTGGAATATCGTCATACGTTGCATTCAGCTGACTGTAGAACGCGTTTTTCAAATCGTCTGTGGCAGCTTCGGTTGGGGCATAGCACTGTATTAGAGAGATATTTCTAACCTTAGATCCAAAACGGGCAAGAATGAGTCGGTCCGATACAGGCTTCCAATTTATGAGGCTCTTACGCGCATTTGTTGACAACATTATTCCAACGCCTGATTGGTGATTGCTTCCTGTTTCCTTTCCAGAATATAGCATGACCGACTGTGAGCTTTGAGACGAATACTCACCAGAGCCAGTCCATCGAATTTCACTTAAACCGAGGATAGCAAGGCCGTACCGTAACATTTCACGTTCTGCTTGCAAATACCTGGCGTTCAAACCGGTGGCGATGTTATCGCCGTCTCTGAGCGTTCTTACATTCCAGTATCCAATCATAGTCCTAGTTCGATATGCAAAGGTCGTCAGCGAGTGTTTCGGTTTTTTATTTAGAGGCTGATTTTTTAACGATTCGTTAGCAGTTTAGATTTCGGAAGATGTGGGTTGCTAACCCTCGTCTCCTTGATTGGTAATAGGGCTGCTATCTGCGCGTCCAATCCCACGATGCAACCATGCTTCAGCGGTTTAAGCCTACTTTCCTGAGACGTCTCTTTGACCATTCAGGATACATGGTTGTAATGCCTTCTAACTTTAGCTAACTTCTAAGCGGTTGCTTTGAAGTCATTGCCCAGGGAATACTTGGTCTAAGACCGGAAGTAGTTAGCTGCTTGGACAGTGCCACAAAGGAATCGATTCTGGTCACTCCCAAGTGAGTAACAATCAGTAACTTTCCACCTCGGGTTAAAGTCCCATTCCCCAAAACCTGTTGAGATCATAGAAACAACGAATGTGTAATTCACACATATGTATTTATGTGTGCTTTTGATTGCTTGAAATTTGAAGAAAATATATTTTTAATTTTTAACGCATTAAACAATAAAATAAAAAGTTTGCTTGTGATTTAGAATCAAATCCTTTTTTAATTTATCATCACAATAAGGACACCACACACGCGGACAGACGCACATACAAATGAATAGGTGCACACAGTCACAGATGTATAAATTACACTCAGTCGTTCCAGGACGTAGAGAGAGAGAGACGAACTTTCCATTATTAATATTCAGCATAATTTTGCTAGAGGATTGTCAGTCACTGAAATTAATTGTAACAATTTACAAATGAATACCTCAACAACATTGTAGCTGTTGGTGGCGGAAGATGCAGAGGACGATTGTGATGGCCGTTATAAAAAAAAACGCGCGCGAAACCTTCATCCATCCTTGAATGAGGATAACGCAGGACACAAGGGGAGCATTTTATAGAAAACAAAAACGGCTGCAAAGACAACAGCACCTACATTGTGGCACGAAATAAAGAAACTAAATGCGCAATTATGTACGATAAACTACGAGCATCTACTTAAGTTGGTCGTCGACAACAAAATTGTTGTGTTGAAAACAACAACGGCAGCAATTGCAGCAGCAGCATCAATAATAACAATAACAGCAACATCCGTAGCGGAATCTGTTTCAGCAACATCCATAGCGGTAGAAGGCAACCACAATAATATAAAAATTAAACACACAAAAGTTAAAAATAATAAAAGCGAATGTATTTTCCATGTCCACACGCATATACACTCAGTCCCGCACGTCTTTACAATCCACGGCCGACATGTGTGTGCCGTTGCTCTTTATTTGTTGCATGTATAGAGGCAGATACGAATGCAATCACAGACAAAAACTCCTAACTAGTTACACATCAGTGTTGCCATTGGAACATTTTTTTCCGGCCAATATTTTTCTAAACTCCGACCAAAACTTTTTGAAATAAATAAAACAAAAAATTAATAACATAGTGATTATATTGGAATCATACAGTCATATTTATAAACATTTATCAAAGGTTTATAAATCAAAGTTTCATAGTAAAATCGATCTATAAACCTCTTATAAATTATTATGAATAACGCATTTATATTGTACATACATATACAGCTTTAACACGTAATTTACACCTGAGATAATGTGTGACATTAGGGGTATAACCATTTTTTTGGCATAGTACCATGTGGTCAACCATGTCCTAGTAACCACGAAAATCATAATCTTTTGTAATTTTTCTGAAAAAGTTCACGCACCAATTGGTTTTTCTAACCAGGTGTATACAAAATTATTTAAAAATTTATTATTTTTTTTTTATTTTTTAAATTACTGAAAGTTACATATGTACTCGTATAATAAAAATAAGAAAAATGACGTGTTAATTATTGAAAGATAAAAATTTAAAGTTCGAGGAGATTTTTTATTTTTTTTTTCGTTTTGGTTTGCGGAAAAACCTCTTACCGTCTCTAAATATTAATGAAATTTCATACTTGAGCCATTTTTCGTTTTAAATAAACATATTATTAATTTTTCTTAACCAAAAAGAAAATTAAAATTTTCAAAACTTCATCCCGGTTGGTGCGTGAACTTTTTTGACCTTGCGAAAAAATAAATATACGTTCTCTTATAGTTTTTTATGCTCTATTGGACTGTGCTATGTCAATTTTGATATATTAAAAAATTTTAAAAAAGTTATATCCCTAGTGTGACATAATATCTGAGAAAGCGTCGACAGAATGAAAGAAGACATTTCTTAATGTTAATCTAATACTGCCTTTCCGTTAGACGAAAAACATGTTCCTGAAGTGTTTATCGTAAAACAAATGTTTTACTACATGTTTTCCCATACATTTTTCATGGGAACATAACACATCGAAAAATATGTTTTGTGAGAAAGCATCTTCAAAAGTATTTTTTTTTTGAACATGTTTTAGAAACACAACTGCGATTTTATTAGTTATCGACAATTTTCGGCCTTTTTGACATCACTAAATCACAAATAAATTTATTTGCGTCAAAACATTAAATATTCATATTATATATTACAAGTACACTCATACTTCTTTCTACGGCCCCTGTTTTTATGGCATTTCGCTATAACGGTCTTTTTCAATTCTGGAACACCTTCGCTTTACGGCGCACATTACTCGCTATACGGTAAAATAAAATAGGAGATTCACCGTTTTTCTGCGAAGAGTGAGAGACTAACAAAAGCATTCACTCATAAGCGCAGCGAGTGTTGATGCAGCAGTCTTGTTTGTGCTGATCGTGAGTAGACGTAGTTTTCTTGCAAATTGTCCTTAAGTCTGATCTCGACGAAGAACGAAGTGCAAACGTTACACGCAACATTGAAAAGTCAATTTTATGCTATACCCAACTGCAACAAGAACTTAAAAGAAATGCCAAACAACCAACTTTGGACAGATTTTTTAATCCCTGAAAACTGATAATTTATATTAAACTTAACATTTCTTACATGTTCACATACTATATGAATTCTGGGATTTTTGTTATTTTATTTAAATATGTTATTAGTTTATCATTTTTTAAACTATGAATGATTATATTATTTATTTCTATTTCTTTATTTTAATGTGTAATTTGTTTTTGTTACTTTATGAATTTTAAATTCATTTCGAACCAAATTTTTTCAATAAATTGGAACCAATCGCTTTCTGTTCATATGGATTTGTATGAAATTTATTACCTCGCTTTACGTCGTTTCGCTTTACGGCGAACATTTTGGGAACGTATCTAGGCCGTATATTGAGGTATGAGTATATTCCACTTCAGTGACAGCGTCTTTTTTCTTATAACATTCGCCATTCGCTGATATAGAAATCTTATTTCAAGTGCAGACTTGACCCGCCAAAAAGACATTAGCACGATGATCATCAATTTTTGTTTTTTGATCAAAATCGCTAAAGTGAAATAATAAATGCAATGTATAGTTATACAGAATTTTAAAGCAAGGGACAATGTCGGCAAAATATCTTATTATAGAGTTAATTTGTTGTAATAACTCAACATAAAGGAGTAAAATTATTGTCAGAAAATCTCAAAGCAGTTCATGAAACAGTGCGTGTAAAGCTTTGTATAGACGGTTGCCAGTTATTGCAATGTTGTCAGATCTGCTTATGAACTGGCATGGACAGCGTTGCCAATATAATTATTTCCCTGCAATTGGTGTTTTTGCGGATACACAATCATCACACATCTGCAAATTAAGTGTTTGCAATTATCTTGCAATAATTTGATAATGGCAACATTTTGTGTTCACACGATTGTCTGGCAATATTGTTGCCTTACACAAATTTAAAGTTCGCACGGTTGTTAAACATTTTCTGAACATTTTTCGGACAGTCTTGTAAGATCTAGCAACCGTCTGTGTACTGACATGGATAGTGTTGCAATTATTTGATAATGGCAACATTTTATGTTCACACGATTGTCGGATGTCTGGCAATATTGTTGTTTTCAACGTTATGGCAATGCTTTTTCTGACACAAAATTTAAGTTCACACGCTTGTAAAACGTTTTTCAGACAATATTTTAAGATGTGGCAACAGTCTGTAAGTAGCTTAACAAACAGAACATTGTTTTACAACACTGCCGCCTCGCTAAACAGTCTTGTTGAGTGTCTGTTGAATGTCACAACATATTTAATTTATTTTACAACTTACATAAAATATAATTAATATGTATGTATAAATTATTATATTACCCACTTGACATTGAAATCCGGAAACGTGCCCAAAGGGAATAAAAAACGGACTGTTGGCGGATGAAATGTCCGTTTTAGGATCCGAAAGGGATAACAAAAAAAGACACATCGTCGCCTTGTTTGTGGCAGCAAAACTGTCCGTTTTTGGTTTCGAGTATACACAAATAAAAAACCAAAGAGAATGAGAACGAAACATCAAATTTTAACCAGCCAGCGCGGACCTCCGCAATCAAGCGGAATAAATGTCAAGTGGGTATTTACAATTTTACGCTGTCATTGGTATTGATTCTGAAAAAAGGGAATATAAAGCTATCAGTAAAAATTTAAATTCTTAAAAATTGCAGTTTGCGAACATTTAATAGCAACTGACGCCAATACAAAAAATAACAAAAAACCAGTAAGAAAGTTTTAGTCAGTCAACCCGACTTACATATACCATCACCCTCAGTACAACAAACAATTTTCTATTATACTGATATTATTACTCGATTTCTAAAGTGGGCGGAGTGGTACATTTGTATGGGAGTTACCAGAAGGGGCGTGTCTAGACTTCCAGATTATTTCTCCAAACCTTTATCCTGTTATAGCTTTTCTAAATACAGAATTTGGGCACGATCGCGTTGGGTGTATTAATATTATTACTCCATCTCTGAAGTGGGCGGAAAGGTACATTTGTATGGGAGGTGCCATAAGGGGCGTCGCTAGACTTCCAATTTTTTCTCCAAAACTTTATTCTGTTATAACTTAACAAAATACAGAATTTGGGCATGATCGTGTCGAGTGTATTGATATTATCCACCTCTAAAGTGGGCGAAGTGGTACATTTGTACGGGAGCTACCAGAAGCGGCTTGGCTAAACTTCTAGATTTCTTCTCTAAAACTTTTTCCTGCTTGAACTTTACTAAATACAGAATTTGGGTACGATCGCTTAAGATCTATTAATAATATAAATTTATTTCTAAAGTGGGTGGTACCAGATGTGTATGGGAGGTACCAGATAGGGAGTTGCTAGACTTTTTTTTCTCAAAAACTGTATGCTGCTATAGGTTTACTAAAGAAAGAATTTGGGTACGATCGCGTTGGATTAATTTATATTATTACTCCATCTTTGAAGTGGGCGGAAAGGTACATTTGCATGGGAGGTACCGGGAGGGGCGTGGGTAGACTTCCAATTTTTTCCGAAACTTTATCCTGTTATAGCTTTACTTAGTACAGAATTTGGGTACGATCCCGTTGGGCGTACTGATATTATTACTCGATTTCTAAAGTGGGGGGAGTGATGTATTTGTATGGGAGCCCATTTGCAATACCGTAATTAGTTTTGGGGAAATATTAACACGTGCAAAATTTCAAATCTGTTGGTTGCGCCTTTCGAAAGTTATCGTGCGTACCAGCCGGACAACCAGACAGACGGACATGGCTCAAACGACTTAAAAAGTCATGAATCGAATTGGGTTCGAAGGAACCTAGGGTCTTAAGTGACTTCTTCTATGTGTTACACTTTTGAGTCGTATCAGATGATATATACCCTCATTCCTAAGGGTCATGGTATAAAAAAGAAAATCATGACATGCTTTTGCGTTGTGTTTATTTTTGCTTTTTTATGGTTTTCATACTAATAATAATAAAAAGGCGAACTCTTGCATTACCTGCAGGCTCTCAAGTAGCTAGTCAGGCTTTCCGCTAACTAAATAACTGACTACATAGAGCCACCAACTACTTACGAAACTGCAGGGAAATAAAACTTAGCTGTATGTATTTGCAAATTATTAGAGTAGCAATTTTGTCGCTATTAGAAGATATAGTGTAAATTTATGTTAGCTTTTTTATTAGTTTAAACATTTCATTGAGTATCCATTACATTTGGTCGTCAAATGATTGCATTATTACTACAACGTCTTATATTACGTTAGCCAAGGCGTCAGGACTTAAATAAATTAAATTGTGGCTGCATAAATTATATGTCAATGGTAACACTGGCGCGTGTGTGCGTATATTGAATGTACTTACATATGTGTGAAAGTGTATACTACTACCCAGCGACGAAATTAGCAAGGCCTCTACAAGCAGTCATGCAACAAGGACTTCTGGGACATTCAAACGTCGTGTCTTCAAGGCCTCGTTTTCGCTTGCCTGGAAACAGGCATTCTCCTTCCTTTCTGAAATATCCCGAGCACATGTTCACTCCATTTTCATTGAGAAGGGAAAATCAACGTTTTCGATGATTTATTATTCCTACATTTCGTGTGTATACATATTCCGTCTCCATTCTCATAGAAGGCATTAAAAGAAGGTGCTGATATGATTAGTTTCGCCACACAATTCGAATGCAACTACATAGGCTAGATGGTATCATGGCTGTCTAAGAGAGAGAAATATATAGAAGTGAGAAATAGCTAAAAATAAACTTAACAATTTGAGGGTGTCTAACTGCCTATTTTTTCATTTTTGAAGTTCTTCTTTTTTCATATGCAGGCCTTCTTATAGGAATCGACAATGGAAGGCCTTGCCTCCCAAATGACACCCTATTTTATTTGGAAAGGAAGAGGGAATGCATTGCGCAAGCCTAATTACTGCTTTTGAAGACGTTCCAAAAGGCCTTCTAGGTCCTATCATCCGCCGCTGGGTTATGGTGCATGTAAAAATGTTGTAGATTCTGTTTCTGTATGCGTTGTTGCCGTTGCTGTTTTCCATGTTTAAATTCATTTGTTGCTGTTGTAGTATTACGTTGCATATGTGTAGTATGTGGGTACATTTAAAACAATTACAATTTAATGTACGGAATAAATTATTTCTACAAACCGAATATGTTTTGGTGGACCGATATATTCAGTCATTGGAAATTGTTTGCAAATGACCGCTTCTTAAATGGGAGGAGTACTGAAGCTTTACATCGCTCATAAATTAAATATGTATGTGCTGCCGTACGTTTACGTTTGCGGCGATGGCTCGAATCGAATGTCGGCGTTATATGACGAAGATAGTTTAATCTTTCTAGAAGTGTTCATAGAGCATTTGTATCAAATAATTGTGTTTAGTGATACAACTTTTGGTTAAACTTTACAATCGGTTTATTGCCAAATCCATTTGGTGAAAAACCAGCTACTCTTGAAGCATTGGAAGACAATATTCAAGCAACCAATGACGGCCAGATTTATCGGAAAAAGTAGTCAAAAACAGGACTGTTCGGACGGACCATGTAACTCGGCGGATTGACGGACAAATGCCGGAAACTATTATTAAGAAAATGTCATGAAAATACCTACCGGATAATAAAAAAATCCATTCCAACAATACATTTCAAGTTCTCTTGCAACTTAAAAAACTTCCTATATATACATTAAATGCAAAATATTTCTATTTTCATGAAAATGTTTACGTTTTCCTTCGACTTGAAGTTCGAGTCGTCATTCGTGTAAAAGTAGGGTTAATTAACATCAAATGAGTTTTCTATCGATTGGAGGGCGAACGAGAGGTATCGTTCGAGGTATAGAAACAGACCATTTGATAAAAATGCAAATGCGACAATGTCATCATGTAAAAACGATACTAATTTCAAATGTAAGCTATTTGAAAAAAAACTCATGTACCACTTACTTCGTGTTTTTGTTTATGGTAATTTTTAGTAATTATTCCGTAGAAAAATTGTGTATTACATACTATGAATAAAACGCAAATATACTGTGGATTCTATAAATTTGCATTGTTTTTTCCATTTTGTATCAAAATGAAAACAAAAAATGAAAAATTATTATTCCAAGTTGCTAATATTATTAAAAATAAATCACTTCACTATAAGCATACATATGGAAATAAGTTGCTTTTGGGATTATACATAGTATATACAAATTATCTTTTGGTGAGTCATACATTTTTATTACATATTTACATTTGAGTTTTTATTTGAAATGAAGAGACACATTATTATCATCACTATGATTTGTATACATATGTGATACCAGAGATACCGACACCGCAACCCTCAAAATGTGAGGCCAATATACCGGCCTAGTCCGAAACTTTTTCAGCCGATTTTCTGAATCTCAGTAGATTGTTTATTTCACTGACCATATCGATAACTATTCAATAGGTGCATTTTATTCGTCCCGTATATACGGTAGGGTTATAAGAATCGAATATAACGCATCGCCGTTTAACATGAATATGGGTGGCGACGCTAGTAAATATTTATATGTACAAAATAAAAATATAATATCCTTTTGACACCAGAAAATCATATTGAACTTAATATGCTAAAAAGTGGTTTTACACTGCGGTTTCGCATACTGTCAGATGTTGCTGGCCTCGTAAACCGCTAATATTTTCCACAAATCTATTAAAACTGCTTCGGGGACAGTGGTCCGCGAAGCGCGTATAATTGTATCTAAAGGGAATAATTACACTAGTTTACAGCCATTTTGGTCTTTGGATACCACTATTTTTTATGATAGAGGATGGGTTTCTGATTAAGAAAAAAAATTTAAAAAAAAATTTTATGGAGTGGATTTTTTTTAAAAAAATTTTTGTAAAATTTTTTTCTTTGTTGACGGTACCTTTCGATTTTAACCTATATTTCAAGTTCTAGACGGGCGATCAGGTCAAAAGAGGTACCAAATTTATTAGAATCAAATGGCCACCAAGACTTATGCCACTTTAAGTCAACAAATTGCTTTATTTTGCCCTACTGGCTGAATTTACTTGAAAAATTTAGCTTTTTTCATGAAAAATAGCGTCTCCTTTTTTAGTTTTTAAATAATGAAAAATCGAAAACTGGAGATAAAATTTTTTTTAAACCTTCTGCGTATAGTAAACACCTTAGCAAACAAATGTAGTATTGCAGAAGAGAATCTATGGACTAGTTAAAAAGTAATGGCCTCTGAAAGTTGGCATACAGAAATTAAGTTTTTATAAATATTTGAATTTTTGCATTTGTCGGAACTGCAGAATATGGTTCGAAAGCCCAAACAACAACAAAAATATACCATTCACTTCTTCTTGGTCCCATAACATCGAAATAGTAGGTCAAAATGGTAGCCGAGGCCCATGATGCACTTGGTGGGGTCAAGAAAGGGGCTCCTTGGATTATATGATGACCGCCTATGTGCGGGTACTCAAATGAAAGATATTTTCGAGCCGAATCCAATGGTGTAATTTTTAATTCTATTGGTGACCTAGGGAGTCAAAAAAGGGTCCCCTTCGGTCCCCTTCGGTACTCTCAAATGAAAGTTATTTTTGAGATCAATCCAGTGGTGTCAATTTCAAGACTCTACGGGTCCTACCGTTGTATTCGTCTCGAAAATATCTTTCATTTGAGTACCCGCACGTAGGCGGTCATCATAGAATCCAAGGAGCCCCTTTCTTGACCCCACCAAGTGCATCATGGGCCTCGGCTACCATTTTGACCTACTATTTTGATGTTATGGGACCAAGACGAAGTGAATGGTATATTTTTGTTGTTGTTTGGGCTTTCGGACCATATTCTGCAGTTCCCACAAATGCAAAAATTCAAATATTTATAAAAACTTAATTTCTGTATGCCAACTTTCAGAGGCCATTACTTTTTAACTAGTCCATAGATTCTCTTCTGCAATACTACATTTGTTTGCTAAGGTGTTTACTATACGCAGAAGGTTTAAAAAAAATTTTATCTCCAGTTTTCGATTTTTCATTATTTAAAAACTAAAAAAGGAGACGCTATTTTTCATGAAAAAAGCTAAATTTTTCAAGTAAATTCAGCCAGTAGGGCAAAAAAAGCAATTTGTTGACTTAAAGTGGCATAATTCTTGTTGGCCATTTGATTCTAATAAATTTGGTACCTCTTTTGTCCTGATCGCCTGTCTAGAACTTGAAATATAGGATAAAATCCAAAGGCACTGTCAACGAAGAAAAAAATTTTACAAAAAAATTTTTAAAAGAAAATCCACTCCATAAAATTTTTTTTTAAATTTTTTTTCTTAATCAGAAACCCGTCCTCTATCATAAAAAAATAGTGGTGTTCAAAGACCAGAGAAAAAATAATTATTTGTAAAGTAGTGTTATTTATTTCCATTTAGAAACAATTTAATTTTATGTCCGTTTATGTTGTTGGAATGTTTCTGATAAATGTAAACAATCTACGAAACAACATTGAGTATCAACATTAAGAAAATCGATTAAATTCAGCTATTTCAGAGAAAGATTAAATATGCTAACTTCTTTGAAACAACAAAATACACTAGAGCCCCGACTTGCGTCATTAATGGGAACCGGAGAACTCGACACAAATCTAAACGACGCAAACCGAAACACCTTTTCTTTATAAATGCACTGAAATTTAATTTATTGGGGAAAATATTCAAAACAAAGCAAAAAATTTTATATTTTTGATAAAAAAAAAGTATGCATACGTTTTTATTTATTTGATTTACTTCAACCAATGTTTATAATTATTATAAAGAAATAAGAAAACAATAAATTAGGCATGTAACGAATGTGCTTAAGCGAATGCGAATGTTGGAATATTTTTTTTTGCGAAATCAAATGCGAATTCTTATTTTTGGTCTTTGCGAATACTAATAATTTTTGAGAATGCGAAAGCTAATATTCCAAAATTGTTTAGCGAATGTCAAAAAATGGTTAACGTAAACTAATAATTTGTCTGCCTTTCAAAATAAAAATATGTATTCCAGTTAAGTAATTAAACATAAAATACTTATTTCAAATTAAACCAAAAATATGTATAATTCTCGGAAATTCAGTCTGTAAGGTAATTAAACAAATTTTTTATTTACTTTCGAAAACTTTGACGTATTTAGTATTCAAAGTTTAGTAGAGCCAAGTTTTATTTAACAAAAAGAAGCTGCGCTGCTTTTTCGCTATGCAATCTAGTTCTTAGTGGATCATAGATAAGTCCGTCTCCACTAAACAAGTGTTAGCTGGGGACTCTTCCCGGAGGCGTAGTTAAGAATTAACTTTTGATATTTCAAGCTGTTTCGTTTCACCACAATAAAGGATCTTCTGAAATATGAATTGTTTTCTCTTTATGTATTCAGCTAACAATACATGAGAGACTGAAATCTTTACCTCTTGCATGTCGTCATCAGTCTCACTATTACTTGTATTTAAGAATTTTTTTGCGAATGCAAATATTGAAATATATATTTATACGCATATGCGAATGCGAACGTTCGTAACATCCCTACAATAAATTAAGAAAATACATAACAAAAATTAAAATAATTTACATATGTATATTCATAAGAAGTAGATGCAGTAAACAAATTACTGCACGTAAATCTGGATCAAAGCGACACAACTCGGGCCGACGCAACTTGAAACTGCAACGACACAAATCGAATTTTTCCAGTTTTTAACAAGCGACGCAAATCGAAACGACGCAAGTCGGGGCTCTAGTGTACATGCAAACATATTAGCATAATGAAAATAAAGACTTTAACAAGGAATCTGAAAATCATTTTAAGAAGCTTTCACAAGACATGCCGAATGACCCGGCTACTGCTGTCTATAAAATCGCGTGTTCTAACCATTATTCCACACTCACTCCCAACACATATTCCCACTTACATGTGGGCATGCAAAGAAGCATTAAATTTAAAATCCCCTTCGAATACAACTATAGTATTCAAATACTTGTATTTTTCAGAAAACCGGTTTCCGGTTTATTCGAAAATTACCTTTTTCCAACAATTCGGTTTTCGAATACCTGATTAAGTAAAACACCGAGCTAACCGGTTTCGTTCGGTTTTCGAAAATTGTAAAATAAATCCAAATATAAAATTCAGTGAAATACCTTAATATTAAAGTATGCTAGGTCAACTTAGCATGTTTGAAATGAATTACTTACTTACTTAGCTGGTACTTTTATGCAATCCCAGTGGATTATATACCGCACGTAGAAAAATATTATAAGCGCCTCGATCTTCTGCGCTTCTTCTCCAGTTAGTTACACCGAGTTCTGTAAGGTTCTCAGTAACCTGGTCTTTCCAACGGAGTTTAGGTCGCACTCTTCTGCGCCGTCCATCGAGTTCATTGTCGAAGACTTTTCGAGCTGGAGGATTTTCGTCCATGCGTACAACATGACCTAGCCAACGCAACCGTGTTGAAATGAATTAGTTGAAATGAATTAGTACTACATATTTAATTAAATTTTCTTCAATTTATAATCTATATAAATCTCAGGATGATCAGTTCATCAAACTTAGCATGGTTTAGAAATTAGTCTCCGTTTTACAAATAGACGCTTAGTTCAATGTTTCATTTCAATGTGAGATCCCAATCTATTTCAAGATGAGTTCCAACTGTATTTAAGTGATTTTTAAACTTTCGTATCGTGATCATAAATTAAGCATCTTTTTTAAATTTGACACTGTGTATAGGAGATAACTGCACTTACAGTTTTTAACATGAATATTAACACGCTCCACACCCTTTTCAAGTTGGGTCCCCACCTTTTTTAAGATGAGGTTTCAACTGCATCGGTGTATCGGTGATTTCACAACTATTGTATATGGTGATCATAAATTATGCTTCTATTTGAGATCCGTTTTCATATGAATATCGACGGTTTCCCAGCCATTGCAAGATGACATCCTAACTATATCTTATTGATTTTACAACTTTTTTCTGATTGGATGCTTAGTTCAGGAGATATCGACAATTGAATGTTTTTTATATGAATACGGACGGCAACCCACACATTTAAAGATGACAGGAACCATCTAGGAGCATTTTGCAATCAAAATTTCCTATTGCATTAAGGAATTTTAAAAAGATTCCTTTGAGATTTGCCCAATAAATATTAGATAAGTATGAACAACCTTTTTGCCGACTTGCCTAGCAATGTTCTGTTGAAATACTCTTTTTTGAAAAACCGTTTTGAACGCCCTAGATACAACCCATAGAAATGCAACTATTTATATGTTATAAACCGCATGCTTCATAGTGTGTCTTTATGGCATTTTTTGTTTAATTCCTTTAAAATTTAAATTTGAAGCACTATGCGACAAATCTTTTGTTAAATTTGGTACCTATAGGATAAAATTAGAGTAAGCCGCAAAAAGGTTAAATTTCAAAGTAGTCTTCAAAAGAGTTTATCGTCGCTAAGTAATTGCCTATTACAGATAGTCTAAATATTGAAACGACGTTGTGTTGGTGAGGATTACATTTCTATATATGTGACCCGGTAAGTTAAAAGAGACCTATGCTCAGAAAATAAGTTTTGGAGAAAAACGACTTTGAAGTTAAAAAGTTGATTTTGATGCGCCTGAAGTGTCTAATTTGACGCTAATTTCTGTTTTGTTGCATTAGAAAGTGCGTGTTGTCTACTATAAGAATCGCCAAAAAAGTAAAAATCGATTTCTTCGACCCATAGGTCCCTTTTAACTTACCGGGTCACATATATCAAAATAGATGTACATTTTGATGTCACAACTAACTGCGAATACGGTTGAACCGATTTGTACCAAAAAAGTGTAACTTGGGGATGGGCTGTAGATGGTTTATGTGAAGTTTGCCCTATGTCGCATATATATAAAAGAGACTAATTTTTAGGGTAAAATCCGCCAAAAAAAAAATGGATAAAACCGGTACCACCATCCAGGCTAGGCCGATAAAATTAAATATGAGCAATCTCCTTATAAAATTAGAGAGCTCGATGAATGGAAAAAGGCCCGAAACTGATACCATCGCTCAGACCAAACACCTAAAGGTAATATCACCAAGACAACCAACGGAGAAAGTCAAATGTCAGTCAATCAGCTTAAAATAGGGTTTTAGAATATATGCCTATCAATAAGTACGTTTTCATCAAATCATGCTGATCCATTTTAGCAATTCTTACAATTAATATAATAATCTTTTTACAGACCAAAGTAATGAACCAATCGTTATTATATTGCGACAGCACTTAACATCTTTAACACTAATTTGGAGGCAGAACGAAGTCTGTCGGGGCAGATAGTATGTACATGTTGTTTGAATTGTTTTCCCAAAAACAAGAATCGGAGTTACCCAGCGGCGAAAGGAAGGACCTAGAAGGCCTTATAGAACGCATTTCAAAGCAGTCAGTAGGCCTGTGCTTTGCATACCCTCTTCCTTTTCAAATAACGTAGGGTGTCGTTGGGAGGCAAGGCTTTCCATCGTCGTTTCCTAAAAGAAGGCCTGATGGAAGGCCTGCATACACATGATATAACTTCCATACGACAGTAAACCTTGCTGGAGTTTGAACTTACTTCCCCGCGATTGTTAGTGAATTGTGAGACTGAAACTAAGCATAAACTGTTTTAAAAAAAACACACCAACATATTTCTCGTTGCCTTTCTTTTCGTTCCATGTCTCATGTCTTCTATGAGAAGGTAAACGGAATGCGAATACACACGAAATGGTGGAATAATAAATCATCCAAAACTATTCATTGTCCCTTCTTAAAGAAAGTCTTCAGCAGTGGTCTTTAAATAATGTAGTGAACATGTTCTCGGGATATTTGCATTACAAACTAATACAATATGCCGTATGTAAGAAATCATAAATAATTTACAAAGTACTTGGTAATGCAGGAAGAGACAGTGTAAATAACCCATCTAGACCATTGAGCATTTGCTATGCCATTGCCCAGCTCTTCACAGAAGAGTGGTTTTTTGGAAGTCTCTATAAATTATCATCGTGCAACATGAAGAATTTAATGAAATTCAGTTATGGTTTGAGCTGGCTTAAGGGCAGAGGACCATAGCGTCCGGGAAGGAGTCAATTCCATTTGTAAGCTCTCCGTTTAGAAGCTATGATTAAATATCCATTCCATTCTCTGGAAATATATTAACTTCTATGGAATTTACCGAAATAAATGAGTTGATATACCCATTTTGAGTGTGCGATTTTACGCATCCTTTCTACTTTAAACACTTAGATATCAATTAAAACACGACATGGCGTCTTTATTGGCATAATTTCCCTGGCTTTTAAAGCATTTCGAACCTTAGACACCCGAATGATAAGCGCGTGTTCTAACCATCATGCCACGGTCAGCCCCGAAAATCATACAAAACTTACAATTCAACTCAAAAATTTGCAATATTATCACTAATTTAAGGCAAATCTCCGATTAACTTAAAATTAGTTTGCTGGAGTCTGCTTCCCTTTCTGAAAGACTCGCCGCAATGTTATCCAGGATGCTAAAAGCAACTCATTATGCTCGTGTACTTATTTCACACACTGGGCCACAGCTTCAATGTAATCGCCATTGAATTACCAGTATAGCAACCCACTCGCATACTCCATGACCATTGTTGTGTTACAATAGGAATACAACAACAGCGGCAGGAGTAGGAGATACATTTAGACCAGTAAAAATCATTTGAACAAATGTTTTATGAAATCACAGCATATGCACGAGTGTGTGTGAATATTATTATGTACGGTCATGTATGATAATTTTAAAACATTGTCCCGGGGATGGAACAAGTAGGTAGACTCGGCGTTGTGATAGTAGCAGTATTTGCAAAAGCCGTTGAATGCTGCAGCATTTCTAAAAGGGAAGTGTTTGAATTTTGTATTTGCACTTCTAACGGTACACAGTGTCACGGCAGTGGCCAAAAATGATATAAGTGAACATTGAAATTTTCAAAGTATTTTTTCCTTATTAGCAAATACACACTCAATTCAGATGAAATATAAAATTTTTCCTTCATGTGTACACTAGGTTTCCTTTTATAGTGGCTCAACCATGATAGTTGTTTACGATGTGGTATCATCAGTGAAATATCTGGAATGTAACATATTTTTGAAATGCTGTTATTTTAAATATTTTATGCAACTGTGGGAATAAGTCATAATGGAATTTTAAACTAGAGTACCATGTATCATGCTGGTTTTGTCGAAAAATATGGATTATTTGGAAAGAAAAGTTAGCTGAAAGATATGTCTGAAGCAAAGTGGCCTGTTGAAATCGAACCTCATAACATAAAAACACTTCTCTAATTTTATGCTATTAAGTTCCAAATAATCTGTAATTAAACATATATAAATTTTAGCTGCTACAGTGTGCTATTTTATTTTATATGAATATTTTTCAAAGACTACTGATGGTTAGAAGAACGGCAGTGTAAAAAGAGTCATATCGTGTATAAAATAAAGCAATTAGTTAAAATTCATTTGGTTTGAAAATTACACAGTACAGAAGAAAAAAATTAGTTCTGCTCTTTTGATATTTAGAAGCAATTGTAATAGTAAAATACTAAAATTATTTTAATGAAACGTAATGAAGAACAACACAATATGATGTACATTTTCCATCATATTATTCTGTCGTAGAAGTTAAAAAAATTGCACGTGGAATTTAAGTTTCAGAAACGTCATCACATGTTCCATTACATTAAATTTTGGTTAAAACCACAAGTAGAATTTGGTACTGAATGCTTTGTGGAAATCTAAGTTTTTTCTTCGACATTCAACATTGTTATCAGTAATAACTTCGAGACAAATCCTGCTAAATTTAGTTCAATAGTATTACAAATTATTGGCGGTTTTTGGTTCAGGATACATGGAAGGTGGGCGTGTCCTTTGAAATATTTTCATTAAATTCGACATAGTTATCGGTAATAAATCTGAGACAAATTGAGCCAAATTCGGTTCAAACCTCATTATTGGACAATATATAGGTGTTTCCAGTAAAAGGACGGACGATTTCATAGTAAAAAAATTGCTATATTTTTAACTTTTTGTTTTTGTAATCATATAATGAATATGTTAAACTTTAACAAAACTCGGTTTATATTTATCTGCGTTACTGGCTTATAAGCACGATAACCCGGTTTTTACCCATAACTCAAGATTTTGGGAAATTTAAAAAACTGATTTTTGTAGTGTTCAGCAGCACATACTAGAAAAATAGTATAATTTTTAGGTATTTGTTTTGTCGCTCTGTATTATCCATAAAATATAATTCGTGTGTCCGAAATTTCTCTACATTTCACTAATTTTTATTGACACTTCAAGTTGCTGTGGAAAATTGAATGTGTCCGTAACGCATTTTGAGTTAGTCATAATTTTGAATACAATATTTTAAGTAAAGTTTTATTAATAGAACATTATAGTACATACTGCCCAAAATCTACATTATCTTCAAAATATTTTAAGTTTTCGTGGGCGTGTCCTTCGAGATAATTTCATGTAATTTACCACATTTGTTAGTAATATATCAGGGTCAAATCGAGCCAATTTTGGTTCAATACTAACAATAATTTTGGGAAATATAATTTTTTTTACATTTCATGATGTATGGTAGGTGGACGTGTCCTTGATAAGATTTTCACAAAACTTCGTTTTTTCCTTTTGCTACTTATAAAAGTAATGTGTACTAATGTTCATTTTTCTACGATAACTGCCTCTATTTTTGGCTATCTTTTATATGTAGTCAAGACACTGTGTGGCATTGGGGTGTACTGGTAACATTGCGGTTGTAATAAATATTCTTTGGCCAATTAATATCGTGTTTTCGATTTATATTTATTCAAACACACGCATTTGTGGCAATATACATTCACTGATATTTATATAATTGCATACAAATGAATTGTAGGCCCCATTGAATTTTATGTATATGTCTACTCGTAGTGCATAATCAAATACAAGAGAAAATCCTTATTGAACTATACTCGCATGCATTAGTATACGTATTCAACAAATCCCCAATGATGCACGAATCTACAAAAACATTTACATACCGAAATCATGACAACTGGATGGGAAAGGCAACAAAGCGGATACAATGGTATCCCACAAGTGTCTATGTATTTCTATGTTATGTATTACAATTGAATTGTTGAATAATTCAAAACGACATTATGCCACTTGCAGACGTAGTCATGTTTCATAAACGATCCACCTTTACGTTTAAGCTTATGATTATTGTGTTGAAGTTTGTTATTTTTATTTTATCTTTTCTACCGCTATTTTAAGTATACACAGTAGGGTAACCGTCCGACAAATAGTTATTCGCTTAATCTGTTAATTGTGTTAAAATTTAACCGAAAATTTTCTTATTCAAATTTTATTAATCAATCAATGCACAGTAATGGACTACATATTGATAGAAATACAAACCAAATACAAAATACAATACTAAACCAAAAAGTTCCTATCTCATATCTTCGGTAAAATTAGCAATAAATGCAAGGACAAAAAACTTTAAATCTGAATCCGGCATAAAACCAAGACAAGACAAAGAACAAGTCGATATAATAACAGTATTTTCGCGGTCGTGGATTTACCAGGTCTAAAGCCACACTGCTAAGGTCCAATCAGGTTCGCTAAAGAGGGCTTTAGTCTCTCAGATAACACACTAGAAAGGACTTTGTATGCAATGGGTTAAAGACTGATCACGCGATAATTGGTACACACACTTGGATCGCCTCTTTTAAGCACATGACACTCAGATTCCAATCATCGGGCATGCATTCCTTGAGCCAAATCGTGTTTATGAGCTGGTGCATGCATGTTACCAGCTCATCGCCACCGGCTTTAAAAAGCTCTGCCGGCAGTTCATCGGCTCCCGCAGTTTTATTATTGTTAAGCCTTACGATCGCCGTGTTGATCTCGTTTTGGCTCGGTGGTGGACAATATACTCCGTCGTCGATGATTGGCGTAATTTCGTCACTTATGCTGCCTTTCGTCACTCTGAATGTCAGTGACCAGATTTCCGTCTCCGTCCTTACAAGTAGGGATCCCTGGTCCAAAACATTTACTTTTTACCTTTTGGCACAACTTTCGGGCTTCACCTCTATCCCTGTAATATTCTATATCCTGCCTCTCTCTTTTCATGCAAAGATCTGCCATCTCTCTCCACTTCTCATTATAACGCTCCGTCACTGCACGCGTTGCCATTGGCTGCAGTTTTGCCCTGTATGCAGCATCCCTATTTTCAGACATATCGCGACATTCCTAATCGTACCAGAGCTTATCTGAGCGTGGTTTTGCATAACCCAGTGCGGTCGTCGCGGCAGTGATCAGAGAATTCGCAATATGCTACCACTGGGTGTCGGGAACATCAGAATTAGGGGGTTGGTTTGAAATAATTGAGAGAGTTGGTTAGAGTTGGCGTTGGCTATCTCGGTGGTGTGCAGCCTTGTGATGTCTAGCTTCCTTTGCGTTTGGTTACGAGTGTTTTTAGCACTAATTAATCGCGTGCGTTGGTGGATTCTCTGATAAATAAATTTAGGTGCTGACCCTTCCAAGCTGTCGCATTATGAAAATTTATTTGTTGCTCTTCTTGAAGCTGAACCAAGTCATTTTCCTGCATGAGAGTGCGTCTACTCACCCAAGTAAACAAACAAAAGATTGGATTCGGTCGGAAAATGATGAAGTCTTGAAGGGGCCAGCGTGTTTCCAAGACTTGAATTCTATTGGAAATTAATGGGGCATACTTGTTCATAAAGTGTACTTCAACAACAGGCAATACATGATCACCCCATAACGTAAAGAAATGCACAAAAGATAAACTTAACTAAATACAATTTTGTTGTTGTTGAGTGTAAAAGTGTAATTTTGGAATATCTTTCATTCCTCATATTCGGCTTTTGAATTATGGCAACTTAAGTTAATCTGCACCGAAATAAAGTAAAGCGTATAATTTTTCGCTCTCCAGTGTATAAGGACAGTCCAGAAAAAATTGACCCCTTGAAAAATCTCAGCCAAAGATAATTCTTTTAAATATTTTTACTATAAGCACCTCCTTTTCCATTTTAAATTGTTGTTTTTTATTGTAGTCGTTGAATGTTTTTGAAATCATATCCTCGTCTTTGTTTTTCATTATAATAGGGTAACCATTTATTCGGGTTTTTTGATCATTGGGTTAATAGTAATCTTCAATGACAATTAACCGAACAAAACCCAATCGTATTATTCTATTAATCGAATAAAATAAAACAAGAAAAAAGAAAGCAATGTTAAAAACGGCGGTGCGCAAAATGGCCCCAAGAAAAATGACCCCAATTTTAAAATGCAACTATGCCCCATTTTTGGGACAAAATTTCATAATAAAAAATAACCACAAAAAAATAATGAAAAATTGCCCCATACGAATGAATATATGGCCCAAAAATATTTTGGGGCACATTTTCATATAATAACTAGCGGACCCGGCGAACTTTGTCTCGCCCTAATTAAATGCCTTCAGATAAACTCTGTAGAGAGTGGTATGATAAACAAAGTTTTTGGATTCTTGACGGACAGCCGAGTACTGCTGCACAATTTCGGGTTATTCAGATTCCGCGGTATGATTATGATCGATACCACCTTCATCTGTATATTATGCGTCACATTTATCCTCGTCGGTCAAGCTGTAAACAGATTTGTACGAATGCAGCTCTCCAGCGATTTGACTTTCTAAAATGAAATTCAAGCTATCGATGTCTTCATTCGTCGCTGCTTGTACATGCCCGTAAATTAATCCAATCGATATTTTTATAATTTTGTTCAATGTGATGAGTTGCTCTTCCGACGATGTGATCTCGCAAAAATTTGCAGAGAACGATATCAATACAGTCGAAACATCAACACGAATTTGGCCATTGCCAAGCGCCAGCAGTTGTCTCAAGAATTCAGCAGACGATGGGAGATTCTTCAATGCGACTCTTATGTTCTTGGTAAATTTTAACTTCTTGACATTGACGACGATTTCAAGCATGGTTTAAGTAAATCAGCAGCAATAAATTTCGCGAGCAAAATCATAGCCCCACCAAATCGTTTAAAATCATCTTGTAAATTCTTCATCATTCGGTCAACTACTTCCAAAGCTCCTTTATTCGTTATCGCGCAATCATCCCAAATATTGATTTTACATTCTCGCATCAATTTCGCTGTTGCCGAATTCTTGGTCATTTTGTACTTTGGCTTTTTAACCGTGAGAAGATTTATCGACAGTTTCAAAACAAAATTTGCAGTACGACTGCCTTCCAACAATGTGGCAGCCATGCCAGAGGATGCAGCGGTCAAAGTTATTTGAGATCTTGATCGAATTGTTGCTAGAGTCAACAACAAAAATGTCTTACCTGTCAACAACCTTCATCAGCGAATCGTACACGTTCTTCTACTCGTCATTTAACAGCGACACGTTTGTTCGAACTCTTTCGGTCAGCTTATTTCGATTTTAGTCTTACACCCATTAAAATTCGCGATCGAATGCAGTTTGCATCGAACGATTTGGCGCTGGCATTCCCAATGTCGACAGCAGATTGCCGAACGATGAGAGCAAACAATGTACGAATTTGAATCGCTGACGTAGAAACGGTCGCATTGGTGAGCATTGAGTCCATTTTCGAGCACATTTAAAATTCGGCAAGCCTCCCGAAATGCGGCGCACAGAACTCCATTCTCAGTACGCAGGGAATTGAAGGATAGCAAAGATATAAGCATACACCTTGGCGCTGATGAACTGTGTATAGTCTAACTATTGCACGACATTTACGTCATCTAAGATTTGATCGTCTAATAGGGGGCGTTAGCCAAGCAAATAACTCTCCCTAAAAAACCAAGGAGTCGTTTCGGAATGAATGCCCGCAATCCAATTGGATAACTTAATTTTTCACACGTAAACTCATTTTCTGAAAAAATTATCAAATTGATAAGTATTGCATAGCATATCAATATATATTTTTATCTTAATATTATTTATTACGCTAAATACTGCAACCAACTTTTATCCGAAATTTTCTCGTTCAAAATCATCAAATCATGCGAACGAATTTTCTATTTTTCCATACGAAAATCCATTCCGTAGCTATTGCACCCAAAATTCCATACAAAATAGCTATTTTTCCAATTTCCCGACTGTTGCGAAGGATTTTCTCAAAATTTATTGCAATTACGAAAATTTGAAAAAAAAAATTTGAGCAAAATGGGCCATCCGTTCTCACTTAATGAATTATTGTACACTTTTAACACCGTTTTTATACATATAGATTTCACAATAATCCGAAATTTTCCAGGCATCACAACGAATTCGAAAAGTTATTTCGGGATGATTATCCGAAATTTTTCACATTTAGATCATCCAAAATTTTCAAATCATACGATAATTTGCAAGATTTTGCCAAAAAATTCAAATTTTTCGAGTTTTTCCGGAATTTACCGAGTTTTCCACCTAAAATTTTCCTATTTTTCCATTCGGAATAATTAAGCGAAATTTTTCCCTGTTACATCGTCCAAAATTATCATTTCATACAAATGCAAAATTTCGTCGAAAAAAAAAATAAATAAAATTTTTAAAATTTTCCAACTAAAATTTTCTCTTTCCAAATTTTTCGAGTTTTCTACCGAGAATTTTTCTATTTTTGCATTCGGATAGTAATTTTGGAACAATTATCTGAAATTTTTCACTGTTACAACGTCCAAAATTATTAATTCATACGATAAAATTAAGAATTTCGTCGACAAAAAAAATAAAATTTTTATAACTTTTCCGGAATTTTGCGAATTTTCCAAAATTCTTTTGTATTTTTCCATTCCAAAAGCCATTCGTAACAATTGCACACAAAATGCTATACGAAAAAGCAATTTTTGTTTTTTCAATTTTCCGACTTTTCCGGAGTATTTTCCGGAAATTTTCTTTCACATAAATCTCTCCTGGCAATTACGAACAACTGAAATTTTTTTTAGCAAAATCGATGAATTACTATACATTTTTTTTTTTATTTTTCCATTCGGAAAGTCATTTCGGAATAATTATCCGAAATTTTTCGCAGTTACATCGTTCAAAACTATCAAATCATACGAAAAAAAGTAAAATTTCGTCGAAAAGTAGAATTAAAATTTTTCGAGTTTTTCCAGAATTTTCCAATAAATTTCGTAACACTTGCACAAAAAAGCAATTTTCGGTTTTTCAAATTTTCCGGCTTTTCCGGAGGATTTTTCCAAAATTTTTTTTTACATAAACCTTCTCCTGGCATTTACGGACAACTTAAAAAAAATTTGAGCAAAATCGGTCCAGCCGTTCTCAATTGATGAATTACTATACATTTTTGCCACCATTTTTATATATATAGATTTATTACTTTGAGGCTTTTATGCATTGTGAAAAATAACCCCAATTTGAAGAAATGAAAAATTGCCGCGATTTTCGAACAAACGAAAACCATTGTTTATTAATAGCTTTATTTATTAAGTAAAAACTTTAAATAACGTCAACAAAACTGCGGTCTACAATAAGGACACTAATACTTTACTTCATTTACCTGTGCATCTGTAACTAGATAGATCATTAATAAAAACTTGTTAAGATTATTATTTGAGTTTAAAATACGAAAAGCAAATATAATATTTTAGAAAAGATCGCGCACAAATATCACAACATTTGAATTAAATCGCACTTAAAAATGTTCTTTTCAAAATTTCATATTCCATTATTTATTTAAACAAATTTGATATATATATATATATATATATTTTAATTTGATGTGAAATATATGATACATATATGAAATATAAATAAATAATGGAATATGAAAATTTTTTAAAAAAAAATCGCGCTATTTTTTTGGAAAGAAATTCCGCCTGCGGCGCCTTTGGTTTATAATACTTTTCAACACTCGTTATATTACGTATTAATTTTTACAGTATTGATATATTTTTCAATTCTGTGAATTTTTTTTTTTATAAATTCGCTATTTCTTTAAAAAAATTTAACCTGCGCGCTTTCTGACGATAATACACTTCAGATCTCGTTATATTACATATGGCAATTTATTCATTTTATATAAATATAAATAAGTATAGTTTTGATATATTTTTCAAATCTTTGTAGTTAAATAAAAAGCTATGCAATTTTTAAAAAAAAAAATAATTCTCGCGATTTTTTTGGAATATGTTTTTATTACTCGATTTATAAAATATGATCGTTTTTAATTATACAAAAATACAAATATTTTAAATTTTGGTAATATATTTAAAATCTTTGAATATAAAAAAATATAAAACTTTTCCAAAAAAATGCGTGATGTGGAATTATTGTTTGATAACATCTTTCGAAACAGGTTGTAAGAAAAACAATTTGAATATTAAAAAAAATGCGCCATGAAACGGATAGTTTAAAAATGAGACATAGACTTAATTACACAAAAAAGTTTTTAACAAAGTTTGGGTTATGTCATAGCACCCTTCATCAGTGCTATATCCATATCACACATATTAGGGCTATTTTACATTTTATAAAACTGGGGCTAAATTCCATAATGCAGTTTAAACCCACATACGAAAATGAAATTTGACCCCAAATTCTTGGGCTCATTTTTCATTCACATTTTGGGGCCTTTATTCACTTTCCAGAATGAAGAAATGCCCCATAAAATGAAAATATGCCCCAATTTGCTTTTTTATTTTGTTGGGGCCATTCTTCATTTCTCACTTTGGGGCCAAATTTCTTGGGGCCTAATTTCATAGCGCCACTAAGTTCTACTCTACAGAAGTTAAAATTCAGCCATAAAAAAGATTAAACGAAAGTGTTGATTTTTAGTACAATTTTCTTGCAACTCATGTATTGCACAGGTTACGATACACTTTTTTTGTAAATTACATATCTTTATCTTTTGAAAAAATCCAAAAAATGTGCAAATGCAAAAATGAGTTTTCCCAATTTTTCAGCCGAATTGCATCATTAGTTTATTGAGTTACAATGACGTTTTCATACAATTTTTTTCCTTTTAGCGGTGTTTTAAAGCGTTAAATAGATTTTCGACAGGCTATAGTTGGGTTTTCGGATAAGCATGAATAATTTAAAACAACTTTGTCGTCGAACATGGCGTATTCGAAAAACTTACTATAGTCAATTAAATATCGATTAAAGTGTTAATTATCATGAGCATTTGATAAGCATTTACAATTTTCAATTAGTAACATTCTCCCATGTAAAATCATAATTGTGGGCGTGTGTGAGTAGTAAACAACATAAATAAAACGACGTTTTCTGTCAAAAAACTGTTGGCAAATCTTTTTCATATGCCTTGTCACATTATAGTATTGTATCAAAATGGATTAATCGATCTGAATTGTTCAAGTTAATCGTCATTCGAAAAAATTTATAATTAAAATGTATGGCTAATTTTTTGATTCGATTAATCGAACGGTTACCCTAGTGAATAACGATACCACGTCTAATGATACTAAAATTTCGTCTGTATTCAACAAATGAATTAAAAAATTCGTGGTTAATCTCAACGCCATCATTTATTATTATCGGTAGCTATGGACTATATAACTGACGGAAAACTCAATATGCGTGACTGAAAGCTGTATCTGACAAGAAAATCATCTGACAAATTCAATCCCTTCATCATTCATTTATATTCCCAGGAAATATCCCATAAGAGAAGACAATATTAGACAGTAAGAACACAACGTATCAGATTCATGTACAATATAACATATACATATATTCAGAAAACATATGCAACAATTAAAAATGTTAACGTTTTGTATGATATACATAATACATATATTTATATATACATATAATAAGTGAACTATTACACTCCATACATACAAACATATGTAAATAATTAATTAAAAGAAACGAATTTACAAAATACAAAGTGCGAGTTATGAATGGAAATTAAATAAAAATAAATGAATTATAAAAACTGGAGTGAAAAACATGCAAATTATCGCTCTTAATGGAGGTAATAATAGCCAATGTTAAAAAGTTAAATCAATTGTAATTACGAACTTAAATTATAAAACAAACAAATAATAATAAAACCAGTACAGAAATTTCAGTCAGTTAAACTGACTGATAAATACCATCACCCAATATAAGATATTGTTGAAGTCTTGAGTTATTGAAATGAATAGATTTTTAATTAAAATAAAATTACTTATGTATATTTTTTCCCCTGCTTGTGGTGCAAAATCGTCCAAAACTTTACTTATTTGTGTAGGGGGTATAGGTGCCGGTTTGGAATTTATGTGAGAAATATTTATTTTTCAAAAAAATTTAATTTTGATAGGGGGTACCACAAGGGGTGAACCGATACAGTCCTTATTCGTTCCTAACTCAAATTTTCTTACGTACAACTTACGAATAAATTTACTGAATTCAGTTTATTTACAAAAAAAGATATGTATGTAAGACTATAGAAGTGAGTACGGTCCTTTGTGTGGGAGGTACCAGAAGGGGTGTGTCAAATAGTTAGGTTTTCTGAGGTTTCGCCTCCTATCACAATATAAATTAACCGACTAATTTTCATTACCCCTCAAATGTCCGCTTGGAAGTTATGGGAGAATTATTAATTTTCCAAAAATAGGTAATTTTGTATGGAAGGTACCAGAAGGGGTGACCCGATATAGTCCATATTCACTCCTGATTCATATTTTCATAAGCGTACAAATTACTCATAATTTGACTGAATTCAGTGTACTTAGGAAAAAGATATGTTTGTAATACTATGTGGGTGAGTTCGGTCATTTGTATGGGAGGTACCAGAAGGAGTGTGTCAAATAGTTAGGTTTTCTAGGGTTTTGCCTCTTATAATAACATAAATTAATCGACCAATTTTCATTACCCCCAAGAGTCCGTTTGGAAGTTATAGGAGAAATATTAATTTTCAAAAAATAGGTAATTTTGTATGGGAGGTACCAGAAGGCGTGAACTGATAAAGTCCATATTTATACCTGAGTCTAATTTTCTTAAGCAAACATCATACGCAAAATTTGAGTGATCTCAGTTTACTTACAAAAAAGATATGTATGTAAAACTATAAGGGTCAATTCGGTCATTTGTATGGGAGGTACCAGAAGGGGTGTGTCAAATAGTTAGGCTCTGAGGTTTCGCCTCCTATCACAACATTAATTTAATGACCAATGTTCACAACCCCCCAAGTGACTGTTTTGAAGTTATTGAAGAAATATATAATTTCCAAAAATAGGTCATTTTGTATGGGAGGTACCAGAAGGCGTGAATCGATATAGTCCATATTCATACCTGAGTCTAATATTTATAAGCAAACATCATACGCAAAATTTGAGTGATCTAAGTTTACTTGCAAAAAAGATATGTATGTAAAACTATAAGGGTCAATTCGGTCATTTGTATGGGAGGTGCCAGAATGGGTGGGGCAAAGGTTTCGGTTTTCTTAGAGTTTGTCAACTTTTGCAAGATAAATAAACTGACCAAATTCAAACATCCTCCGGTTGTCCGTTTGGAAGTTATGGAAGAAATATTAATTTTCCAAAAATAGGTAATTTTGTATGGGAGGTACCAGAAGGGGTGGGGCTATTCAGCCCATTTACAATCCCATAAGTTCGTTTTGAAAAATATTGATACTGGTAAATTTTCATACCGATCCGTTAAGGTTTACTCGAGTTATCCTGCTGACCAGCCATCCAGCCAGCCAGCCAGCCTGCCAGCCAGCCAGACAGACGGACATAGCTCATTCTTCTTAAAAAGTTATGAAACGAATTTGGTCTTAAGATACTTGGGGTCTAACTCGTCTCCTTTAATGCGTTACACTTTTTTTCGTATCAAATGATATATACCCTCATCCCTAAGGGTGATGGTATAAAAACAATTTCATTCGTAAAAAAACATTTACATACACAATGCTGGAACAACAACGCTTGTACATAATGTTCTATTCGAAGTGGACATGCAAATTACAAATAAGCTACGCCCTACATAGCCCCAGTAGTTACTGGCAGTAATCGATTCATAATTCAGTTGTACATTTATGCCTCTAACGTGCTTTTTTACTTTTGGCAGACTCTTCATGACACACAGACCATCATTTAACGAAATATCGCCTTGCAATTTTAAAGCGAAAATAATACAAAATAGTTAATTCGTTCAACTTTTAAACACGACAATCATTTGTTTGTATGTTTTCAGTCATAATTAAACAGTTTGCCGGGAATTATATCTGAACAGAAAAAGAGTTGAGGGTTCATGACTTAGACGCTCAAAGTATCTTTTATAGTTTTATACCACAATGTAAACATATCTTAGCAAGAATTTTAATTGGATTGTTTGATGGATTAATAGACGTATACATTAGTATGGGTAGGAAAAAAGGTTGATGTGGACACTAGAGAAGAGTAGATTTTGGCTCACGCTCACGCACGCTCCTTTTGAACTTACTCACATTTACGCGTAATTCATTATTGCGCATTTGTTACTTTAATCGAAAATAGTGTAGCGTAATACATTGCAATAAAAGATTACATTTTTACTTACTACATGATAATATGTATAAATTTTTCACAGAAAATTTAATTTACTAAAATTAAGTTTTATGCATATTTTCTTAAATTTTTAAAACATTCACATTTCTCCCTTAGGGATGAAGGTATGCATCATTTGATACGAGTTGGGACCTTATTATCTTAAGACCAAATCCGTTTAAGGCATTTTTAAGACGATTGAGCTATGGCCGTCTGTCTGGCCGGCCGGCTGGTAAGCACGATAACTCGAGTTCACCTTCGCTAAACTTTCTGATAATGTACCAGCGTTAATAGTATTCTAAATGAAGCTATGGGATTGTAAATAGGCAGAAAAGCCCCTCCCCTTCTGATACCGCCCGAACAAAATGGCCTACTTTTAAAACAAATAGTTTTCACTTATCACTTCTAAACAGAAAACTGCATAATATTTCAAATTTGTTATATTAATTACCTTATAAAATAGGTAAAGCCCAGAAAACCGAAACATTTTCCAAACCCTATCTGGTTTCTCCCATACACATGACCTAGTTCACCGTTACATTTCTACAGGCTTATCTTTTTTTGTTTGTACATCGAATTTAGTAAAATTTTGCACAAGTAATACTTTTAAAGAAATTTGAGGTAGGTACTTTCCATACAAAATGGAAAAAAAATATTTCACCCATTACTTCAAAACGGTAAACTGATTTGATTTAATAATGTTGTAATATAAGGCAAAATATGAGATAATCAAATCATTTGCCACTCCCCTTTTAGTACCTACCAATGATTGAAATCAATCTTATAGTTCTACAGGCATCATATAGGTAAAACCTAAAAAACCGGGAGGTTTACCCTACCCCATAGGAATTATTTTTGAGATTTTTGATCTCTTAATAAGATTTCTCCTTGATTCTCATAGCCTCTTTACACTGGAACGCATTTAGCATATTTTTCGCAATATTTGAAAAATGGGGCCAATACGCTAAAATTTTTCCATTTATTTTGTTGTTGGAAAGATGAGCATATTTTTGCATCCACGTAGGATGTGGAAAAAAGCACTGAGTTGTACTCTGAAATTGCTGAATTTCATCGATTATTTTTAAAATGTTGACCTGGCAACCACCAATTTCTTTGTTTGTTTATATTTTTTAGAAAAATGCCAAACAACATGGACGGATAAAAAATTTACATGTTTGCTAATATATAAATAAATGATTATTCCAAGAAGTTAAAAGCATTCGTCCTTGTACACTTCTGCCTCCAGAGCAATGTTAATAGATTTGTGGGACGAAAATATTGGCGGAAATGGAAAACCGTGTGAGTTAAGCAACAGCTGACAATATGCGAAACTGCAGTATAAAAGCACTTTTTAGCATTTCGCATATTTAGCTCTAAAGCTGCAGATTGCTGTTTTTAGGTTGTTTTTAAAAAACTAACACAATCTGCCAATTTTTAAATTTTTTTAAACTGTGAATTTTTGCGATTTTTCAATCACGTGACACCCCTATCGATTAAACTTTATCCAACGAAGAAATGGGCATCATATGGCATATGGCATATATAAACACATATCTCTTTTGTGGATGCAAAGAGCATTTTTTGTAGACTTTTATTTTATCCATAAACTGGTTTTGCAAAAGGTATATAAAAACGACTTACAGGCTGTTCAGCGGGAGTAAAAACTTATCATCATTTCTATAAAAATATATTGTTGGCAATGTGTTATTTTATTCATTTCAAAAGCTTTGCTATTGCAAAAAATCATGTTTTTGCAAAATGAGGGCAACCCTGCCTTAAGTGAATACAGCTAACAGTGGACGTATAAAAAATAAACCAATGCAAGTTTGAAGGGGTAAAGTTGCATTAATTAACAGTCGTATAAATGTACATATAAAAAATTATTAAAATTCGAACTATTCCGTCGGTTTTACTGAACATTCCATCTAGCCTGTTGTCTTCTTTTTCATAAACAATTTTCAAATTTTATTTCTCTTAATAAATGTGTTATTTTCTGTGAAATGTAACACCTCAACGTAAAAGCTCTTTTTTGTTACACTCAAAATAAATAGTAAAAATACCAAAAACGTTATTCATTCGCCATTGGACGTTCCAATAGTCGAATAGTAAGTTGCAAAAACTGGCCATAAAAGTTAACTTACATATCCCTGTGGTAATCACACCATTCCATTTGTGTCGAAATTAGAATAAAGCCTGCCTTTATTTCGATTGTAGAAAAAGCCGAATATAAACTTAAACAATGCCACTTGATATACGGCAATACCCAGAAGGAAGTATCGTCATACACGACTCTGTCCTCAAGGCAAAATGTGAAAAATGTATGTACTTGTCGTCATAACACTCGATAGACGACAAGCTGACCGACAAAATACTAATGTTGTCGTACATCAAACAAAAAAGTTCAATGTCACGGAACAATAACGACATAACATTGAAAAGAGGATAGTAGAAGTAAACAAATTTTAGTTTGTTGGAAACAGCAGTGCGTGACGGTTCATGTATCGCAAGTTTTCAATAAAACTACTTCAATTTGTTATTTTAAATTATTATGCACTAGTAACGACAATTTGACCGACAATGTCGGTCATTATGTCGTGCTTGATTGTGTGGGCGACATGTCGCTTATTTAGGCATCAACGACAATTTGACCGACATTGTCGCTCATCAGGTCGTGCATGACAAAGCGGACACTTGTATGAAAATTTCGTCGACGATTTGTATGGACGGTCCCCTATGTGCCATCAACGATTTACTATGGCCGCGCACCTATCCTTGAGGATGTCTTGCAGACACTTCCTACTGGGTACAGTTGTTTTCAAACAACACTACAGGTTAACCGAATTAAATCATACCACTATAAGCTCAAGAGCTATAATTTGGCAAGCGTATTTTATTCAAAAAATTCAAATTAAGGTTAGTAACCCAATATAAATAAATTACTTTTAATATTTCGTTTTACCATGGTATACAAATAATGTTGTCATATTTAGATATTTGAAAGAAGTAACATGCTGGATTCCAAATTGAATGCAACAAGCGAGACAATTGTTGCTGGGTTTGGGTACAACACTATATAATAGAAAATAATGTCAAAAACTTTGGCATCTCTAAATGAGTACGCATCTTAAGAAATGTTTGTGTCAACATTTCAAAAGCATTGCTGTCATTCATAGGCGGACACACAACGATTATACATATTAACAAAAGAATTCCCGGGAAATATTAATGATTGTTAAAGCTTGTTATAACTCAATAAATCTGAGCTGTATGCCAAAATCTTTTTAGCCTATGCTAGATGAACGAAGTTCAGGTGCATAATTTATTTTGGGATTCGATTACATGCCGTTACTGTCTATACTAAGGAAGGGCACAGTTGTAATTTAGGCAATTAACAAATGTTGCACATGGGTAATGCTTATACGTATATATACATATAATATATATACATAATCGCTATTCTATATACTATACATCATAGCAGAAATCCAAGTAAACACATACTTCAACATACAAATTACATATATGTAATATATACAAATAAAATAAATTCAATTGTTTTTTTGTTTGTTTTGCTCTTAAACACATAAAACACTCATCCATATGCCGATAACGTGTGGTGGAATGAAATAATATCCTAACATTAGAAAACACCAACAACAATCATTTTATAGTTACATACACACTCAGCTACACACCCGTACTTACATAACTACACGTTTAAGGATATGCTTTGTACATCTAACAAACTGCATTTAATATTATTAATTATTTAAGGTCTATGAGAGCGAAAAAGACAAACCAATCTACATAAATCGAATACAAACCAATGCAAAAAAAAAACAAAACAAAATACTAAATACATTTAGCATTAAGCAAAAACAAAAGCTGAACAGCAACTAAGAAATCAAAGAAACAAAAATTACAAATAAAAAACAGAAGACACGTTAAACGTTAACTCGTAAAGAAATACAGGACAATAATAAATTCAAATATGCAAACTATGATAATATCATTATAAATTTATATAATTAATTAAACGTTTAATAAGCCATTAACATTGATTATTGAAAAATTAAATAAACAAATAAAAGGAAACAACAATACAAAAAAAAACAAAAACAATTGAAAATCAAATTATTTTAATTGTCCAGATGACTCGACTTCCACTGTGCCTTCGTTATGATGGAAGGGTAAGTACGCACCAATGGGCACAATATCCGGGCAATTATCGGAAAACATGGAACGAAATTGAAGTTGCGGAATCTGAAATAAAACATTTATTAAAGCGTAGATATTTACACACATACATATCTGGTAGTCACGAATTGAAAACATGGAAAAGTACTGACATTTGCTGGATGGAGACAGCTCAGCTGTGTAGATGTAATTTAAAAAATAATGGAAAACTCAAAGTATTAAATAACAGCTATAAGAAATATGATTTAGCTTTTTAGCTTTTTTAAATTTATGTAAAATATTTACATAATAAATATATACTTAAGGTGGCCCAAAAAATGAACTTAATGTTCCTGACTTAAATGACACTTTGTTTCGTTTTAACTTTAACTTTCACAATTTTTTTTCATTTTTTGAACTCTATTAAAAGGTTGACTTTTTTAGAATCTGTTAACCATTCAACAGTAAATATTGACTATAATAAATTGCCTATAGTCACAGATCTTAAACCGGACTATGAAACTGTTTGCGTTTTGTTGGTAACTTATATCCGCTTAGCTATACAAGTGTTATCCCGTATACGCTAACGGGGATAAATTTACATGCTAATCTTAACGGGGATAAGTTGTACAAAATAGTAGTCAAAATATAAATGTGATCAAATTTTTTATTGCAGGGGTCAACAAAAAAATAGAAAAGAAAAGAGAACGTCAAATAAAATAATTTAGCATTTCAATGATATATTTTCAATAAAATGTTATTTTACAGCTAATTTGTTATGCAAATCCTAGAAAAAAAAGTTCCAATTTGTGGCTTAAGGTCCCTGCGGAACATTAGATCCTAAGAAGGGTCATGTGATTTATTTTTATACAAATGCTACAACATTTTTCGATAATATCAAAAAAAAATCTAAAATACAATTAATACAATATTTACGAATGAATGAAAAGAAATCAAACAATTATTTGACATAAATTACTGTGCTGCCAAGTAATTTATTTTTGTTCACGAAGCGAAGCGTCTTCTATATAGGATCCCAAAAAAACACGGCCACTATATCATAATTTCCTACAGATCAGCGAAACAAAAAACAATCAAGAGCGACAAAACTCTGTACACTGGGCTAAATTTAAAATTTTGAGGCATAATTTAGAACACCGATGCGACCACGCCCACCCATACCACTCATATAAACAAAAGTGGTTAAAGCCCCGAAGTACAAATAAATAGTAACAAATGTACTACGCGGCGCTTTTGCTCTCCCACATTGCTCACACATATTGAAAAAGGGTAAACCAAATCCTTTACCCTCGCTTTAGCAGTCGATCGAGGTGGTTGTTATTTCGCACGTTGTTTTGCTGCTTAGCGTACACTAAAAAAATAAAAAACAGTACAGAAATTTTAGTCAGTTTAACTGACTGATAAATTCCATCACCCAATATAAGATATTGTTTAAGTCGTGAGTTATTGAATTTAATCGATTTGTAATTAAAACCAGTCAGAAAGTATCAGTCGGGCAACCCGACTTACATTTACCCTCACCCTCAGTAAAACAAATAATTTTCTATTATATTGATATTATTACTCGATTTCGAAAGTGGGCGGAGTGGTACATTTGTATGGGAGGTACGAAAAGGGGTGTGTCTAGGCTTCCAGACTTATTCTCCATAACTTTATCCTGTTATAGCTTTACTAAATACAGAATTTGGGCACGATTGCGTTGGGTGTATTGATATTATTACCCTATTTCTAAAGTGGGCGGAGTGGTACATTTGTATGGGATGTACCAGAAGGGGCGTGTCTAGACTTCCAGATTTTATCTCCAAACTTTATCCTGCTTGAACTTTACCAAATACAGAATTTGGGCACGATCGCGTTAGGTCTTTTAATAATATTAATCGATTTCTAAAGTAGGCGGTACCAGATGTGTATGGGAGGTACCAGATGGGGCGTGGGTAGACTTCCAATTTTTTTCTCCAAAATTTTTTCCCGTTATTGCTTTACTAAAAATAGAATTTGGGTACGATCACGTTTGATTTATTGATATTATTTCTCCATCTCCATAGTGGGCGGAAAGGTAGGTTTGTATGGGAGGTACCAGAAGGGGCGGGGCTAGGCTTTCAAAATTTTTTCCAAAACTTTATCCTGTTATAGCTTTACTAAATACAGAATTTGGGGACGATCCCGTAGGGTGTATTAATATTATTACTCGATTTCTAAAGTGGGCGGAATGATGTATTTGTATGGGAGGTACCTGAAGGGGCGGGGCCATGTAGCCCATTTGCAATACCGTAAGTAGTTTTGAGAAAATAATAACTCGTGCAAAATTTCAAACGACTTAAAAAGTCATGAATCGAATTTGGTTCAAAGAAACCTAGGGTCTGAAGTGACTCCTTCTATGTGTTACACTTTTGGGTCGTATCAAATGATATATACCCTCATCCCTAAGGGTGATGGTATAATGAATGACAAGTTAGTTTTTAACCTAATATGACACGTTCACAGACCACGAACTTTAAATGCGACTGACGCCAATACAAAATATACGAAAACAAGCCAAACATGTCCCGTTACATTTTTTCTGCTAACAACACCTAAAAAGTAACGTCTGCTTCAAATCAATCTGATTGATACATGACAACCAGTGATCTTCAGCGGTAGGAGTTTTCGCCACTACTGGTGTACTTGCTGTTTATGCGGCTTCGGTAACAAAATGATTGAGTATTTTTGTGTATTTTGTTTTATTGTTTTCTTTTACCTGGATAGTTTGCCACCGCATCGAAAAAACAAGAACAAGAAAATTACTCTTTGTTGTGTGAGCTTTTTCTACGGTGGCGGTTTAGCACGACAACAAAGAAACACAAACAAAAATATTACGAAGAAGAATACGACGACTGTGCGATCGCCACCAAAACGCATACTAAACGTCTCTCTGTCGATTTGTAACGTTTTTTTTTTTTGCTTATGCTTTGGCGACTAATGTTGGAACAAGTTCATTAGGCCGGCAGATTTCTAACAGAAACAAAAGAGTTTTAAAATGATAATACATTTGTTTTGGACAAAATTTTGAGTGGCTCTTATTCGTTGTCACCTCGACAAAAGGGAAAGAGTGGAGGTGCCAGTTTAGGGGATTTTTCCCCTTTTTGGGGATTTTTTTTTGAAAAAAGGGATGTAATATTTGGCTTGGGGATACGGGAGCCACACATGTGGTTTTTAGCGGATTATCAAACATATTTTCTCGTTTATTTAGATATCTATTAAAAAGAGTCACAAATGTAGCACTTATCTATTTTGTTAAAGTGGTTGGCAATCATGTATAGTAATCATTAGGAAAGTGTAGAAACGCGACTCACAAACCATCAATTTATCGTGAGTGTCATATATGTTAATTAGAAGAATCTCAGTGGCGGAAAATGTCATTCGTGTATTGGAAAAACATTTTCGGCGATGTCATCTTAACTCAGCTTGGCTTAAAATTTATTCCTATGAGGATGCAGCAGGCAATCAACAATTTAAGGAGTTAGCTGAAATGGTTTTAAAAATGCTCTGCGTGCCAACTAGTAATGCTTGCGTGGAGAGAGTATTCTCAGTTGTGAACACCTCCAAAACTCAAATACCCAACAATGTGAGCTTCTAGAGGCTTTATTAAGAATAAATATCCATTTTAGAACCAATTCAATATGTTGTGATAAGTACAATCCGTCACCGGAAATGCACAATATGTACACAAATTTAGCAAAAGGCAACGACATCGAATAACCAAAATCTAAAGTTTTTAATATAATAAACATTGACCGAAAAATGGAGTACAAATAATACGCATTTATGTAACACGACTGAATTTAATTAGCTGATTAATATATAATAATATATACAATATGAATTTTGTTAAAGATGTTTTTGAATACAAATATAATTTGTATTCAACTAAATGAATTTTTTGTTATTTTAAATAAATAAAAAAAAAACAAATTTTGTTCCTAATTATTACAAAATAATCTATATATATAAAAATGAATTGCTGTGCAGTTGTCTCGCTAAAACTCAAAAACGGTTTTTTGTTTTGTTCGCTATAGCTTCCGGATGGTTTAAAAGCTTCTTTTCAAAAAGTGGACGGCGACACGTCCCTTTTTTCAAATATCGCTCTGACAGCTTTTCCAATAGTTCGATTGATACAAAATTTTTACCATGAGGTACTGTTGACCTGTAGATAGTTCCTGACTACATTTGGTTGTAATTGGATAAAGGGGCGTGGCACCGCCCATACAACTTGAAAATTAAAAAGGTAATATTTCATGAACTTTCAGAGGTATGAAGATGAGATTTGGTATATATGTTGTTGGAGCAGTATTAATTAGAGCTAGATGGAAGTGGTCGGTGTTACGCCGTCTTTTTAAAAATCGATCTAACGGCTTTTCTAATAGATAGATTGGTACGAAAATTTTACCAAGTGGTACTGTTGACCTGTTGATAGTCCCAGGCTATATTTGGTTGTGATTGGATAAAGGGGCATGGTACCGCCCATACAACTTGAAAATCGATAGGGCTATATCTTATGAACTATCAGAGGTATGAAGATGAGATTTGGTATATATGTTGTTAGAGCAGTAATAATTACATCCAGGGAGGAAGTGGGGGTGCCACGCCTTCTTTTCAAAAATCGCTCTGACGGCTTTTCCAAAGACAAATTGATACGAAAATTTAAGAAAATGGTGCTGTTGACCTGTTGATAGTCAGTGGCTATATTTGGTTGTGATTGGATAAAGGGGCGTGGTACCGCCCATTCAACTTGAAAATTAAAAGGGCTATATCTCATGAATATGGGCTGTTCCACACCCTTTTTAAAACAAACAGCAATAACTGTCAAAATTCCACAGTATATTGCTGTTCGCCTTGAGATATGAACAGTAAGGTGGGCCAATTTTTTTATTCGCAAAAATCGTAACCAAAATCGGAATCTACGATGAATTTAATGAAAATTTCACCGAGGCGCTGTCCACGCACTTAAATAGTTAACTTTTTAACTACAGTCGAGTACGGTTATAGCGAACTCCCAGGGACTAGGCATTTAAGTTCGTTATATGCGAAGTTCGTTATATTCGAGGTATAAAAAATAGACTAAATATATTTTTGTATTATTTTAAATTAAAAAAATGAGATCAATCAACTTTACATTTTCGGGAATTAAAACAACGGAATAAAATTTCAGTATTTGTTTGAAGGAAATTACGTTACCGTTGCTGTCGTTGTTAAACATATTGTAGGAAGTTCGTTATAACCGTCAAAAAATGTATGAAAACTTGAAAGTGGGACAAAAAATATTGTTCGTTATACGTAAAGTTCGCTATAAACGATGTTCGGTATAACAGTTAAGATTTATATGAAGAAATGAAGCAAAACCGTTGGGACCAGAAATAGTGTTCTTTATAAGTGAAAGTTCGTTATAAACGGTGTTCGTTATAAACGTACTCGACTGTATATCAAATAATGGTCCGTACACCAGGCATTTGAGGACACATAGTAGCTGCGCAGACCAAAACAGTGATTTTTTTTAATTTACTTGACAGGTATGTATTTTCCAATTACTTTTCAGGAGAGCGAATCGGTAATAAATTTTTTAAATAGAAAAATTAAGCAATATTGATTGTAGTTATACTACAATGGTTAAATTTTTATTGTATATCAGAGAAAACATTTGTAAATAACCTTTGTATGGGGTATTTTTCTGGACGTATAGAACTTCTGATAGGTATAAGTGTAAATCTAGCTGTCATACTAATGAAGTGTGATAGACTTTCTTTTAGTATAATTTGGAAAATCACTATGTAAAAACTACACAAGAACAACGTTTACAAATCTTGCAAATTTATTTTCAAAATGCACGTTCTGTTCGCCAAACTTATGGAGCCCTTTGTGAAGTTGAGGGTGCATATAATGATCCATCTGAGCAGCTAATAGAAGCCATCGACGCTGTAGACGTTAGTGTGACTGGGGACTGGAATTTATCGACCCGACGTCTTTCTCAGCAACTCGGTCTCTGCAAATGCTGAGGAAAGATCTTAACCTTCATTCATATAAAATCCAACTGGTAGAAGATCTAGAGCCAGTGGACCATCAATTAATTTTTTTATTTATCATGTCATTGTACATTATTTAAAGGAGAAATGGTTCCAACACGACGGCGTGAAATGCCATACAGCGCGTGAGACTATCACTTTGTTAAGCCAAACATTGGTGACCGAATTATCTCAAAAAATGGTAATACGAGTTCAATACAAAAATAGTATTCGGGATTATTCTTGATCTCTAGAAAGAAGAAAGAAGATAAAATAAATTGCCAAAGTTTATTAGTTTATTGAAAGCATTTGACCAGGTAGGTTGTGTTTATTTTAAAGAAATGTTTAAAAGAGTTTCAAAGGTGTAGATAAAACGGCAAATTTTGATTTATAAAAAGTATTCATTCTTACTTTTTATAAATCAAAATTATATCGTTCACCTACCGATGCTTTGACGATGCTGCACAAATATAGTGCAAAAAGCCAAAAGACATGTTCGTTAAGTTAATCATCAATGGAAACATGAGCGACAATGTCGCTCATCTGATCGTGCATGATTTATGCGACACTTGTATGAAGAAATCGTCAACGACTTGTATGAACGGTCACCGACAAGTCTTCAGAGAATCAATATGGTCGTACGACCATCCTTGAGGTTTTACTTAAGACGATGCCAACTGGGTATTCTCATATAGTTTTAAAAATAATAAAATATACAAACAAAATATTAAAAAACAAATAAATATAGGCTTATATATGGAACCTTTTGTACCTCTCTAGAGGAAACCCCAGGTGGTGTATTGCTTATGTTATGGCGGCCCTGAGTTTCTATGTCATAGATTCGTCATCGGGCACATGTACCCTTTTATAGTAGGCCCTCGGTCTCTACCGCTCTGATCGGGGACTACTTATTAATCTTAGTGAACCTACATATACATTTTTGCAATTTCTGCAAATACCAAAAATCCCACGCTATTGCCGTGTACGGCATGAAAAAGTATTAGGAATTATAGGTTTTGATATAAGATTGCTTTGAAGTTTTGATGCTGTTTTTTATCTTTTTTCATTTCAACAGCTGTCTCAAATAAGTTAATTTTGTTTAAATTCTTATATTATGTGGTATTGTCTTAATTTTTCGAGTTTATGCCCAAAAAATCGATTTGGCATAAATGCATACATGACGTAAATGCGGTGAGCATCAAATGCTCACTGTTCTCAAATCGATTTTTTTGGCATAAACTCCAAAAATGTAGATACGATGTTGTAACTTTGCACAGTTAGTAGGCATAATATGTACAAACAAAATTTTGATTTTTTTTGTCTCGATCGGACCACGACCACTGACACCTCCCATATAAGTCGGCGGTTTGTGTAGAGAATAGGCGAAAAGCACAGGTTTCAAATATGGATTGATTGCAGCGAAACTTAAAAAAAATTAGTTTTGTTGGCCGTATATGAAATATATTTAATTTAAAAAAAAAAAACGCTTCAAGTTTTACTTCAGCTGCCTCAGCATGTTCCCCTCATTTCGGTTATATCAACCATTGTTGCGTATTATTTATTTTTTGCTATCATCTGATTTAGTATATTGTAAATAAGATATTAATCAATTCCTTGAAGTGGCTACTATGTTACAACTACAACTTTCATCCATTTTGTTTGATTAGAATCACAAATTTTGGCAAAAATGGGAATTTTTTGAGTTTGCCGAAAAATGCTCGCGAGATATACATTTATACTTAAACTAGTGGACCCGGCAATGCTTCGCTATTGCTTAATTGTCGAATACCTATAATATGTTTGGCATGCCTACTTAAAGGGCTGAGCTTAAGCGTCGTTCTTGTACGCTCTGTAAACTATTTATTATCCCAAGTTACTCCTTAACCTGATCAAACTAACAACGTCCCCCTAACCGATATTAAAACAGGCTCCACGAAAAGCCCCCCAATGAAATAACCCCCAGGAAATAACCCCCAGGAAATAACCCCCAATGAAATAAACCCCAAAAAATTGGAAATAACACCCAAAAACAGTGAATGAAATAACATCCAAAAATAAATGAAATGAACCCCAAAGCGAAAACGAAACAACCCCCAATATTTATGAGTTATTTCATATGAAATAACACCCAATGATGAAAATGAAATAACCCCCAATGAAATAAACCCCATCAGCAACAAAAATGAAATTATGCCCAAAATTCATAAAAGTCAGTTTCACCAAGGTTTTCATGAAGTCAATATTGACCATCAGCAAAGCCGAAAAATTATTGAAATGAATCGTGTGGATAGTAGATCATTGTAGCCCTACTCTATTTTTGCAGTTCGGAAGACAATTTGCCTTTTACGTTTGGCTTTTACACAACCACCTCCAGTGTTCAGAAGCAAATCCAACTTTCTGCTTTTATTGAATTCTTCCTTTTGAAGAACTCTTACAAATTTAAAAAAAAAAAATTCCATTCTTAGTGTGTGCAAATCGAATTTTGCATTTTGTTGATTTTCTATCCGCCAGTATGAACATAAACTGAAATATATGTAAACATTCAAAAGATATTGTCATATATTCACAGGCTAAAAGTTTTCTTGTAAAAGGCCTATTTTTATATAATTATAACCCCTTAAAGCCAACAACTTTAAAATGAAACAACCCCCGAATAAAAAATGAAATAACACCCAAATTAATCACGATATGAAACAATCCCCAAATTTAAAAAATTGTTTGGGTATTATTTCATTGGAGATTATTTCATAATTTGAAAACCCCAAATGAAGAATGAAATAATTCCCAAAGAAAAATGAAAAATGGCCCAATAAAATTGGGAGTTATTTCATATGAAATAACACCCAAAAATGTATGAAAAAAATTTGGGGAATATTTCATTTCTCGTTTGGGCGTTATTTCATTGGGGGGCTTTTCGTGGAGCATAAGCAAATGCATATCTATAGCACCAATTACTATCTGTATACAAATATTACCTTATATAGCCCTAAAAACATGTATATATTCATGGCTCATTTATAGTACTGACATCATTGTCAGTATTTCCCTTTAAATATTTTCGACAAACTTTTTCTGACGACTTATTGCCAAAATTGTTGAAAAAATAAATTGACGCAGTGTAAATAATCCATAAAATTGACTGACACAATTCTTCAATTCTTGCTCTTTGCTTCAATAACAGTACTTTTTGACAGAAATAAAAGAACTTTTTGATACAGTAAACATAATTTTTGACACAATTAAAAAACTTTTTGGTGCAATAATAGTAATTACACAATGCAACAAATTTTTGATCCCGGCTTCTAAATAGTTAATCCTTATGTAAAATTTCACGCTGAACTCAAATCTGCTCTCAGATATGTGGAAAGTAGAACAGATTTTGAGATATGGTCAAATTTCCATTTTTAGTGTTTTGAAAAAAGGTAGGTCTACTAAAATGCCATTTTCTCTGGCTTTAATTCACCGATTTTATTGAACTGTGACAAAAATAAAAGATAATAAAATTATTTCTTAAAAAAACGATAGTTGATTAAAATCCAATCATTAATGACGAAGTTATGGCACCTCAAAGTTGGTTTTTTTTGTAAAAATGTTATTGATTTTTCAAGTTTTTGCTGCCTTTAATTAAGTTTTTTTCCGTGTTTCCGTAAAAATTGCTCCGGTTTCTGACTATTACATGATAGAATAATATGTTACAAAAATTTGTTGCCCTTGGCCATCAAAATCGGTTAAAAAATTCTTTCGTATTTGCAGCATTTGGCGAAATAACCCAATTTTTTTTTTTAGATATTCCTATGTGACTTGTTTAACGAAAAACTTGAGTTATATTTCGGAGGGCAAGCAAAACAACAATTACTACTACTCTCAAGTAGAGGTATCTGTACTTAATTGTGAATGTAGCGTTTATTTTTCAACCGAGTTTGATGACCGAGGGCAAAAAATTTTTGTAACATATTATTCTATTATGTAATAGTCTGAAACCGTAGCATTTTTTACGGAAACACGGATAAAAACTTAATTAAAGGCAGCGAAAACTTGAAAAATTATTAAAATTTGTACAAAAATCCAACTTTGAAGTACCATAACTTCGTCATTAATGATTGGATTTTAATCAACTATCGTTTTTTTAAGAAAATCGGTGAATTAAAGCCAGAGAAAATGGCATTTTAGTAGACCTTCCTTTTTTCAAAACACTAAAAATGGAAATTTGACCATATCTCAAAATCTGTTCTACTTTCCACATATCTGAGAGCAGATTCAGAATTCATTTTACATTAAAATGTATTATTAAATGTCCCGGATACAGAAACTTTTGAAATTTTGTGACATAGTGTTATTAGTAAATTTAAAGTATTTTTTGGTACAATTAAGGTACTCTGTGATACAATTAATTGTTCTTTTTGTGCACAATAAAAGTATCTTTCAATACAATAAAATCTACTTTTTGGTACCAATAAAGTACTCTTTGATACCTTAAATGGTTTTTTAACAATAATTGTACTTTTTTGTACAATAAAAGCGTTTTTTGGTACACTAAATTGTACTTTTTGGTACAACAAATGTACTTTTAGTACACTAAATAAATTTTTATCATCTGTATATTAAATATTATCGCTCTAGGGCTAAAACAGTTTTGTCACGCTCCGCCCACTGGTCCAAAATGCCATCTACATATTCATATTCGTGTTGTCGTGTACTATCTAGGTGTCTCTAGGGATAAAATACAGTTTTCCACGCCCACTCCGCCCACCGATCCAAAATATTAATTTCGGTTGTTTATTTATATGCGTGTAGTCGAATACTACCTGTATATTTCACTTTATGTCTCTAGAACTAAAATACAGTTTTGCCACGCCCCCTTCCCCCAATAATGGAAAATTAAAATATCGTCTACATATTCATATTCGTGTTGAAGTTTACTATCTGGGTGCTAAATTTTATCTCTCTAGGACTTAAATACAGTTTTGCCACGTCCACTCCTCCTACTGACCCAAAATTCAAAATTTGTTTGCATATTTATATTCGTGTTATCGAATGCTATCTGTGTATTAAATTTTATCTCTCGTGGAATAAAATACTGTTTTGCCACTTCCCCTTCGCCCACTCGCTCACTGATCGAATATTTAAATTTCGTCTGTATATTTATATTCGTATTGTCGAGTGCTATTTGTATACCGAATTTTATTTCTGTGGGGCTAAAATACCGTTTGGTCACGCCCTCTCCGCCAACTGATACAAAATTTAAATTTCGTCAGCATATTCATATTCGTGTAGCCGAGTACTATCTATGTACCAAATTTGATTTCTCTAGGGCTAAAATACAGTTTTTCCACACCCCCTCCGTCTATTGACCCAAAATAAAATTCTGTCTGGATATTCATATTCATGTTGCCGAGCACTATCTGTGTATCAAATTTTATCTCTCTAGCTCTAAAACAATTTTTTGCCACGCCCACTATGCCCATCGGACCAAAAATAAAATTTCGTCTGAATCTTCATATTCGCGTTGTTGAGTACTATCTGGGTATCAAATTTTATATATCTAGCTCTAAAAAAAATGTGGCACGCCCACTCCGCCCGTTTGCCAAAAATTAAAATTTAGTCGGCAAATTCAAATTCGTGTTGTCGAGCACTATCATGGTATCAGATTGTACCTATCTAGCTCTAAAAAAAGTTTTGCCACGCCCACTCCGCCAACTGGTCCAAAATAACAATTTCGTCTGCATATTCATATCTGTGTTGTCGAGTACTATCTGTGTAACAAATTGTCTCCCTAGCTCGAAAAAAATTTTTGCCACGCCCACTCCGCCCATTGGGTCCAAAATTTAAATTTCGTCTGCATATTCATATTCGTGTTGTCGAGTACTATCTGGGTATCAAATTTTATCTCTCTAGCTCTAAAAAAAGTTTTGCCACGCCCACTCCGCCCATAGGGTAAAAAATTACAAAATATATAGCCTATAGTAATTTCCATATAGTACACTAACTGTCTTCCAAATTTCATTGAAATCGGTTCAGCCGTTTAGGCGTGATTGAGCAACAAACATACAAACAAACAAACAAACAAACAGACAGACATTCACATTTATAATATTAATAGGATTACACACTTTGTCAAACATTATAACATTTTTAACTTCGTGCAAGTTTATGACCAAGTACAACTTTTTGTCCTTGAAACTTATGGGTTATATTGGTAGGGTGGGGCGATTAGTATGGAAGGAAAGAAATCTTAATAGGCGCTTCGCTTTTCTGATTCTTGGGATTCTACTGCGCAAAAAAGTCCACTAGACCATATGTCTACGGTTAAAATCGAGCTTCCCCATTTTGACTTGAAGTTTTTTCTCAAACCTTATTTTTTTTGGAAAATTTGCAAAATTTCTTGGGCTCATATTTCGTAAACTATTTAAAATTTTTACTTATTTTCAAAAGTAAGATTACAATTTCTCTGAACATATTATTTAGAAAAAACTTCGTTTTCAAGGTCAAAAAGTCGAAAATGTAGAAAATTTACCACTTTTTGTAACGTTTTTTTTAGATATTTTGACCTATAACAGCCAAACCATTGAGATTTTCGATCCAATACTGACACAAAAATTGTAGCCAAGACTATTTAAGAACTCTGTAGTACATCGCAAATGCATTGGAATGCTCCTTCAGGCAGTTTTGACCTTGTGAAAGTGCATATTTTTCGTGAAAATATACATACACATATACATACACCTGGGTTTTAACTTCCGCCCCTCACAGTTTGCCGTGCTCTGGCGGGTGTCAAAGCCAGGTTTCCAGGATTCACCGCGTGGAGATACTCCGTCCGCAGTAGTACCACGAATACGGAGCTCTGTCAGTACACTTGAAGTGCAATTGGAAAGGATCACTCTGGGTTTGCCAAATTAAACCGATCAGAAGCTGTACATTGCATCACACTCCCTACACCCGACTATTACAATTAGTGACTTCAAATATGCAATATGATCAAGTCAAAAACTAGCGGGATAAGATTGTTAAAGTGCGGCATCTGAAGTACTAGATTAGTAGGAATGGCCCTACGTATAGAACCTAATTTGTAAAAGTGCGATATCTGAAGTTCTAGATCATTAGATGTGACCCCGTCTATTGGACGTGATCAAGCCAAAAATGGGTGGCCCTGCCCAATTCTGTTTTCCAATAGCAATAACTGGAGGACTGTTGCACCATTCGTCTTTATATTTGCTATGGAATTATTTAAGATCAGTGGCGTATGTAACCGAGATCTACGGCAGAAAATAAATCGAATACTCACGAATTGAAATATTTCTCAAATCTGCATCTATTACAATTAGAGCGACGAACATTAAACAACAGTGTAATATTAGAAATTACGAATGAGTGTGGAGGATTTTATTTCCTTGATGTACCCACGGCTTTTGATAATGTTGGTTTTGGAAAATGTTTGATCGGCTTGAATTTGAAAAATCCATGTTTTTTTTCCATGAACAGCTTTATGTTGCATGTTCACGTGTAGAATGACCCACTGATTAACATATGTACACTCCTTTGGTTCTCCCATATACGTTTTATTATCAAAAGCATTGCAATAAATGTATGTCATTAAAAATATATTAACCCTTTAATATACCTCAAAATTTGTTGTTAAATTTCTATAAGAATACAAAAGAAACTAACTCGCAACAAAGATTTATTTCACCCAAAAAAGTTACATTTAAGTCAATACTTCTTTAGGCAGGACGAAGTCTGCCCGGTCAGCTAGTTGAGCATATTTTCTTATGTGCCGAAATTATTCTGGCTATGTTCTTTCGTCAAATCTTCATATAAAATGTTGTTTTTGGAATTATTGTGTGGGTTATACAAGTATTAAATTTCGTAAATACTTTACTTTAAAGCTCTTTTTATTTTTGTTTTATTTTGTTTTGAAGAAAAAAACCGGTTTCGGTTTCGTATACTCTAGTCAAAACCTACACATCCCAGTAGGAAGTGTCTGCAAGACATCCTCAAGGATAGGTGCGCGGCCATAGTAAATCGTTGATGACACGTAGGGGACCGTCCATACAAATCGTCGACGAAATTTTCATACAAGTGTCCGCTTTGTCATGCACGAACTGATGACCGACAATGTCGGTCAAATTGTCGTTGATGCCTAAATAAGCGACATGTCGCCCACACAATCATGCACGACATAATCACCGACAATGTCGGTCAAATTGTCGTTACCAGTGCTTAATAATTTATAATAACAAATTGAAGTAGTTTTATTGAAAACATGCGATACATGAACCGTCTCGTACTGCTGTTTCCAACAAACTGAACATTTTTTACTTCTACTTTCCTCTCTTCAATTTTGTGCCATTGTTGTCTCGTGACATTGAAAATTTTTGTTGATGCACGACAACATTAGTATTTTGTCGGTCAGCTTGTCGTCAACCGAATGTTTTGACGACAAGTTAAATTTTGTCTTGAGGATAGCGTTGACGACAAAGTCGTGTATGACGATACTTCCTACTGGGATACTTTGTGTTTTTATTTGTTTTTCTGAAATATATGTTTTTTAAATGTCATAAATATTTTATAATTAACTTATAACCGAATCAATCGTCTACAAATAAATGTAAAATAACACTTCGGTAGGATATTAATAATGTCTAGTAAAGATAGGCACATGGCATGGAACGTCCCCAACGGAAAACTAGGTTTTTTCCATTTAACTGCTTTAATTTTTAGTTTTTCATCAATCGAAGTAAGTTCATAAAGAGATCCAATAGTGCGCTTTAAATACACTATGACACAATTTGATGGTCATTGTCTCGGGGGTGAACCAAACCAATATCAAACGATAGCATTTGACCTCAGTAACAAAACCCTAAACTCCATTTTGCCCCACTACGTCACAAATTTTTTTTACAGTGGTTTGAAGTTTGATTTTTTTGGTCAAAAGTTGAATCAATAAATATGAAAAATCATCTGTAAAAGACATGAACTATCCCAAATCTATTTTTACACATGATTTTTCATTTTCTTTTATTTGACCTTTGTCTAAATAAATCCAACTTTAACCCACTGTATACAAAAATTGTGACGTAGTGGAGTAAAATGGAGTTTAGGGTTTTGTTACTCAGGTCAAATGCTATTGTTTGATATTGGTTTAGTTCACTCCCGAAAAAGTGCGTTGCACTGTTTGCTCAAAAATAGACTTTTTAACATTTCAGTAACATTTCATTTTGATTTTATTATGGAACCTTTGACTCGTAGAGGTTATTTGTCTTCGGTGACTCTTAGTGAAATTTCCCGGAGAATATTTCTATCGAAGATTCTAATCCTTGACCTCCGTTCAAAGTTGACTTTTAAACCGTTTTTCAAAATTGGGCCAAAAATGTCCCATTCGGGAGGGAGCTAGAGGGTTAAAATGTTCCGAGAAAATATTCCCCTGATTGTTTTAATATAGGTCTCCGAAGACATGAAATACCCCAAACGTATTTTTACAGATGATTTTTCATATTCTTTGATTCGACTTTTGACCAAAAAAATCAAACTTTAAACCACTGTAAAAAAAATTGTGACGTAGTGGAGCAAAATGGAGTATAGGGATTTGTTACTAAGGTCAAATGCTATCGTTGGATATTGGTTTGGTTCACCCCCGAAAAAGTGTGTTGCACTGTGATATATGTATATATTTAAATATGTATTTTTACACCATTTTACAGAAACATAGCTATTGTGGTGTCAGTGCCATATTGATCTGCATTGTATCAATGCAAATGTACATACAAATGTTTTCTCATGATCAAACAAGCATACATTCTGAATTTCATTGGTCTACCCATTCAAATTTTCGAAATTTTTATGATAAATAAGATAGTGGGAAAAAGTGTAACGCCCACAACGTTACGTCCGCAACAGGCGAATTTCAAATTTTTGGATGAGCCAATAAATTATAACTCTTATAGAAGCATTTTTAAAATTCTTACTTTTTCCTCTTTCCTTTATGTATTTCATTTTCTGTGGTTACTATGCAATATTTGCTAAAATAGATGCAAATGCACTTTGATATCCAAAACTACTTTTATTTTTTGTAACGACCGCAACGGCACTTTTGGCACGAATATTGTTTTTGCCAAAAGTAGTAAAGGAAACAATTAAAAGTTTATATAAAAATATCTCACTCATTACGCAAACGGTATAAATATAACAAAACATAAATGCGTACGAATAAAACGTCCGCCCCACAGGATTCACCAATATGTGCAATATCAGTATCATTGGAAAGAGTTTTTAAAGATGCATCGAATGGTATGAAAAACTTTCCCACAAATGTACCGACAAGTCTTTTTTCAGGGATATTCTGCAAAAAAAACGGATTTTTAAGTTTTTTGTAGCGACATTTTTCTGATTATCAGAAACTAATTAAGATAACGATGGACAGATCGAATAAAGGGTTATGCTGAGTAAATACTACTTAAAATTTGTTTTTATACCAATCAGTTTCACTCACTACTCATTCATCTGCCGGAAAGCGATAATATTTGGATCATTCATTCATTGTACTGGAGGATGAACGATAACCATATCCCAACAAATAGAACGCATAACACAAGGAAACAAGGTATTTGTTGTTAAAGAACTGAATATTGTTTTTAAGGTAATTTGGGACGCTGAATCCAAATCTGCACTTGGTTTTTTCGTATCAGCTCGACTTTTCGCGATATACCGTTATTTTCAAAACTAAGGTACTTCCACTACAAATATTTAAATAACTTGAAAACGATTCACCATATTCAATTAAAAAAAAAACTTAAACTCGTCAACAAAATTATCTTTAACCCGTGCCTACATTGTTTTTAATTTGGCCCAGTAGTTTCAGAGATATCGTTGTAGTTTTAAAAAAAAAATACAAAAATTTTACAAAAAAAAAAATTTTGTTTTTTAAAAATTCATAAAAAAAAATAATGCAACAAAAATCACAGTGTTGGTCTTAAAACATTTAGCTTAATATAGTTTGAATCAAATGAGCTTTATTTCATTGAAATCTGTGTACAACTTTTGATTTTGTCAACACTTTACTGAGATAACTAAATTTACAAAAATCGCGATTTCCATACAGAAATAACATTTATTAATATGTTTGTGAAAGTGTAACTCGAGCAAACCTTAACGGATCGTTATGAAAATTTATCAGTATTAATATTTTTTGAAACGAATTTATGGGATTGTAAATGGGCGGAATAGCCCCACCCCTTCTGGTACCTCCCATACAAAATTACCTATTTTTGGATAATTAATATATTTTCGATAGCTGATAAACAGACAACCGGAGGATATTTAAATTTGGTCAGTTTATTTATCTTGCAAAAGTAGACAAACCCTAAAAAAACCGAAACCGTTGCCATACCCCTTCTGGTACCTCCCATACAAATGACCGAACTCACCCCAATAGTCTTACATACATATCTTTTTTGTAAGTACGCTGAATTCAGTCAAACTATGCGTAGGTTTTACGGTTATGAAAATATGAATCAGGAATGAATTTGCACTATATCGGATCACCCCTTCTGGTACCTCCCATACAAAATGACCTATTTTTGGAAAATTAATATTTCTCCCTTAACTTCCAAATTGAAACTTGCCGATTAATTAAATTTGGTCAGTTAATTAATATTGTAATAGGAGGCAAAACTATAAATTAAACTATAAATAAATTTGCAAATTTGTCATGATTTTTTAAAATACAAAATTTTAATTTTTTTTGGGTAGAAACAAAAAAAAATCGAAAAATCTGTTATCACCGAACTTAGCATAACTCATTCAATTTTCAATCGATTATTACGTACATACATGTTTTAGAAAGCTACATTTATATGATATCCAATAAAGCTAATAAAAAGAACAATTTGCCCCCAACCGATTAACTTTCAGCGTGAAAAAAATTAAAATGTGTAATTTTTTTTGTAATTTTTTTTTTTTTTAATAAAAGAGCCTTTACTCAGTCATTTTTTTTTGTGGTATTAAAAAAATTTTTTTTTTTTCAAAGGTAACAACGATATCATTAACGAAAAAAACAAAATTTTAAAATCCGGCTTATGAAAAAAAAATATGATTTTTTGAACTATAATTTTTTGGAAAATAGGCGAAAATACGATTAGTACCTGTAACTTAAAAATTCGAGCTGATGGAGAAAAATGGAGATTAGATTTGAAATCAGCGACCTCAAATTAGTAAAAAACAGCTATAGAATTCCAAACAACACTCAAAAAGTTCAATTTTGTTCCCCTGTGTAATCAACCCCTTTTGCGGTCAACATGCTGAAATATAATATAAACAGCATGTGTTGGCAGACCAAGGTCTCCTAAGCATCTTAGTGTCACAGCTTCTCTAATATGATGGCCACAACTAGTGTTTGTGTCCCGAGATTTCCCGGGACAAAATTCCTGGGAATCCCGGCCAGTTTTTTGTCCCGGAGACCCGGGAATGCGACCGGGATTTCCCGGGATTTTATTACGCTTTTTTAATGAGTCAATATCAAAATTTTTGATAAGTTAAAATCCTGTAGAACCTTAAATTATATAGTGTTCCAAGATAAAAATTCGAACATATTGAATTGCTAAAATGGATCAGCAATACCATGTCTTTGAGTTAATGAATACTTACTTATTGATAGGCATTAGGGCGTTTCACAAAAAAAATTTTGCAACTCTTGAAGCGGAATATTAAAGCTTGTGATCTAAAAGAATTTCGAAAATTTTATGGGATTTTTTGAAAATGGGTATGGGGTCGCTGAAATAGATTTTATCAAAAAAATGAGGGTATGGAGAAAAAAATGTTTATATTATTTTTTTCTGGTGCTTTTTGTTCATACTACTAAACAATTCTCTTCTTAAGGAACCGATCCCACGATAAAAAAATTATTGGTGTGAAATATTATTATATTAAGGACCACTTTTATAGCCTTAAAATTGAAAAATTATTTTTCCTAGATTTCAAACCTCGATAACTTGAAAAGTTTTCAACATTTTTTCAAGATGTAACATGCGTTAGAAAGATAATTTAGATACCTTCATTTTGGTATATATAAGTTTATATCTTACTTGTGAAAAATGTTGAAAAAAATAAAAAATAGACAAAAATTAAATATTTTTTATTTTTAAATATTTGAAGTAGGCCCTTTTTAAAATGCAACAATGCATAATTTTGTTACCTCAAACAGTAAAAGGGTTTTTGATGAATTAAAATTGCCCACTTCCTTTTTTTCGAAAGATACACATTTATGTAAAAATGATGATGAATTTGTTTCTGCAAAGAAAAAACTAGAAAAACTATGTGTTGTGAATGATTTATCAGAAAGAGGCGTGGCGTCAGCTACAATATTTAACAAAAAATTACAAAGAATGAGGATGATTATTGATTAGCGTTGATAACAATCGGAAAATTACACCTAATGTTAACAAAATGCCATTGAAAATGCTCTTAAGAAACTAATTTGAAAATACTTCCACAGTTGTTTCACATTTAATGGTTAATGTATTCTAATTTAGATACAAACCCAATAAACATTGGTGTAAACCGGCTTATAAATAAATGTTTTCCAAAGATTTAAGTTAATTTTTAAAAATTAGTTTGCGAAAATTACGTTTTCCAAACCATCAGTAAATTAATTACAAACACTTTGTTAAACATTTGTAAAAAAAGAAAAATACAATTGCCCAATAAACATTGATGTAAGCTGGCTAATAGATATATGTTTTCTAAAGATTTTTGTTAATTTTTTCCAAATGAGTTTGTAACACATTTTTAAAAAATTAAAAATACAATGCTTTTGTATGCTCTACTAAGCAGGCGACCCAGGCTAGTCAGAAAATATTTTTTATTTTTTTATTTTTTATTTACAAATTTCGTTTCGTCTTTGCATTTAGTATCGTTTGTTGCTTCTGAATAATTGACGTGTTTCGTGTAAAAGGTAAAATGCCTTATAAATATAAAAAAGTGTACCGAATAATGTGGTGAAATAATATTTAAATTTAAAAAAATGGTGGTCGTTTTGTGAAGAACTGCTGGCGTAAAATACTAAAGGACGAACTCGTTGAAAAATGGGAACAGCAGAAAAAAAGTAGCTTTGGATACAGCGATCAAAAAAAGTAAGTAATTACAACACACATAATATCAAAATTATTTTTTAACTTTTGAATAGATCCTACAATAAAGCGTGGCTTGGATGAAGGCCATTTCGCTCAGGAATCCAAATCATTTTCCCAGATTGTCAAAAATAGACAAAAACAACGCGGATACGGCATAATAAATACGACTTAATAAATTTTAATAATTATATGTATGTATATAATATTAATATATAAAACATTTAATTTTAATATATGAATTAATAATGTAAATATTTATAAAATAACAAAATAATATGTTAACTTAAATTTTTATTTAATTTTCAATTAATGAATGTTAATTAATATAATAAATTTTAATAAATATCAATTGAAATAATTTTTGTATTTACTTTGGAATATAAACGATGTTTGGAAAATATTTATCGGATACATTGTAACTTGTTAAGTTCCAATTATTGGATAAGCGAAAAGGGTCCCTTATTGTACAATTGTATTCATGTTTGGATAATATTTGGAAATAAACATAATAATGCAATGCATAATCAATAAGTTGGTAAGCTTGTGGTGAATTTATGTATTAATTTATATCTAATTTGGAAATAAATGGAAACATAAATTTACTACAAGCTTTCCAACATCTTTATTATGTATTGCATTATCATTTTATTTCCAAATATTTTCCAAACATGAATACAATTGTACAATAAGGGACCCTTTTCGCTTATCCAATAATTGGAACTTAACAAGTTACAATGTTTCCGATAAATATTTTCCAAACATCAGGTTTACTAATGTAAGCTTATAGTAAGTTTATAGCAAGTTTATAATGTTTATTGGGAATTTACTTTTTAATTTTAATTTGTTCATTAAATTTGTTGATTTTGTTTATATAATATCTTTTGATTTTGTATGGGAATACAAATATTTTACTTACTTACTTACTTAAGTGGCCCATTACAACTTACAAACATGGTTCATAAGTTTAAGGCCTGAAGTACTAAAGAATTCCACACGCTTCGGTCTTGTGCGTGTGTTCTCCAGTTAGTCCTACCAGATGGTGGCACGTCGCCTACCACTTGGTCCTTCCAACGGAGTTTGGGTCTCCGTGCTCTGCGCCGTCCTTCAGGTTCGCCTTCAAACACCTTTCTCGCTGGAGCATTTACATCCATCCTGGCAACATGACCCAGCCATCGTAGTCGTGGCATTCTGACTCTTTTAGCTACGTCGATGTCGTGGTAAAGCTCATACAGCTCATGGTTCATCCGATGGCGAAACTCGCCGTCGACACAGATAGGTCCATACATTTTTCGGAGTACTTTTCTCTCGAATACTCCCAGGTTTTGTATGTCCGTTGTCGTAAGCACCCATGATTCGGCAGCATACAAAAGAACGGATAAGATTAGCACCTGGTAAAGCTGTTTCTTAGTATTCCGAGATAAGGTGGTATTACTAAAGTGCTGCCGAAGTCCGTAGAAACATCTATTGGCTAGCACTATTATCCGTTTAATTAATTGGCTGACATTATTTTTCTTATTGACGGAAGATCCGAGGTAGATAAACTCATCTACTACCTCAAAACAATAATTTTCAACGCTGACGCTGCGTCCCCATCGAGTGGGCTCTTTGTTCGTCGAAATCTTAATTTTTGTTTTGTCCTCGTTGACCGCTAAACTAGGGATGAGAAGACTGCAGTAACCTCCCGCAGATTTCGGCCAATGATATCTATATCATCGGCGTAGGCTAGTGGCATGTGGCTTTTGTGGAATATGGTGCCAGACATGTTGACACCAGCCTTTCTCATCACCTTCTCCATAACTATGTTATATTAAATTATATAGTGTACAGGACAGGCTATCGCCCTGCCTGAGATCTCTTTCCGTGTTGAATGGTTCAGACTGATCCTTACCAATCTTAACCGAGGATTTGGTGTTGTCTAAGGTACATTTGCAAAGTCGAATCAGCATTGCAGGAATACCAAACTCAGACATGGCCTCATAAAGCCTATTCCTTATCGGAGAGTCGAAGGCAGCTTTGTAGTCGACAAAGAGGTGGTAGGTGTCGATCTGCTTTTCATGGATTTTTTCCAGGATTTGTCGTAAGGTGAATATTTGATTCGTCGTAGATTTGCCAGGTCTAAAGCCGCACTGATATGGTCCAATTAGTTTTTCTACAATTGGCTTTAGACGTTCACACAATATGCTTGAAAGGACCTTGTACGCAATTGGTAATAGGCTTATTCCACGATAGTTCTTACATTCACTACGATCTCCTTACAAATATATTGATGAATTGAATTTTTGATATTTTTATTAAAGCAATGTATTTTAGATGTTTTTTTTTACTTAACCAAGAACGAAACATAATGAAATTCTTTTAATTTTCATAAAATTCGATAAATAAAAAAAGATTTTATCAAACTTTAATTTTTTTCTTATATTTTTCTAACAAGCTAAAATAAATCAATATACCGAATGAAAGGTAATTTAAAGACCTTTCTAACGCATTTTACATCTTGAAAAAATGTTGAAAACTTTTCAAGTTATCGAGGTTTGAAATCTAGGAAAAATTATTTTTCACTTTTAAGACTATAAAAGTGGTCCTTAATATAATAATATTTCACACCAATATTTTTTTGTCGTGGGATCGTATCCTTCAGAAGAGAATTGTTTAGTTATATGAACAAAAAGCACCAGAAATAAATAATATAAAATTTTTTTTACCATAACCTAATTTTTTTTGATAAAATCTATTTCAGTGACACCATCTTCAAAAAATCCAAAAATTTTTTCGAAATTCTTTAAGATCAAAAGCCTTAATATTCCGCTTCAAGAATTGCAAAAACCGCAAAAAACGCCTTTGGTGAAACGCCATAATAGGCATATATTCTAAAACAATATTTTTAAGCCGATTAACTGACTTTCCTTGTTGGTGTACTGGGTGATTGCAACTTTAGGTGTTTGGTCTGAGCGATGATAAAACTTTTACCCTCTTTATCCCAAGGAGTACGAATCTCAAAAAATTTAAACCTCAGGAAATAAGTTAAACCTAATTGTCGTTATTCCACCTTTAGCCGTTTGGTCTGGGTGATGGTTAAAGATTTATCCCATTTCCGGGGTTATCTTTAAAATTTCGAAATTACTTCATATCGTACAATTGTTCCATAAAATAAATACTCCGCCTCATATTCGCTATTCTACCTTAAGCCGTATGGTCTGGGTTTGGTTTTTCTTTAAGGAGTAACAATTTTGAAAAATTTCCTCATGCACCTCTAATTCTATAAGAAGCATTTCCATATAGATTTTTGCGGTTCTACCTTTAATAGTATGTGTGGGTGACGCTACAAGTTTTACGCCTTTTAGGCCATTTTTAACACTAAGGAACGAATTTTGAAGAATATCTTCGGATATGGATTTATAGATTTAGTCGTTTGGATTCAATCCTTTTTTACCCCTAAATGGACAAATTTCGAAAAATCACTTCGTGCAACTCTCAATTTATATAACGATATTGCTAAATGATACCGGTTTTATCCTTTTTCCCAGAAAGTACAAATTTAAAAAAATTCCCTTCTAGCAACCCTTGTATTTTAATAGGTATTCTATATACATTTCCACGATGTTTTTTTTGCCATTTGGCATGGATAATGTTACCAGTTTTCTTACATGTTAAACCTTTTTTCCTCTTTAAGTCTAGAAGGAGAATGCTCATATACAGGTTTCACTATGATAGCTTGTCTTAGTATCAACAAAACACAAGATTTTAAGAATTATTTGTATGTTTCATTTCATATTTCTTTGTTTCTATTCAAATAAAAACTATTTTTTTTATAGATAAAGGCATTTTTTATTTATTTTTGTTTGGGATTCCGGGAAAATGAAATAAAAATCCCGATATCCCGGGAAATCAAAAATACCGGGAAATCAAAATCACTAGCCACAACGCTGGCCATTTATAAACAACGGTTTATTGTCGACCGTACTAACGGGTTGTTTATTCCATGAGAAAATCTATAAAAATTCATCGCAAACGCCGAACTACTAGTGCTGTGCTTTGAAGTAGTTTCGGCATTATGAATGACTTCAGTGGTCCACGTGCTCCGAGGCACCTTCACTTTAAGGTCTTTAACATGGTAAGTACCTATCTTCTTTCCCTATCTTATAGAGACACCTTCACACAGGTCGTACCACTCTACATTTTAAATATTTTTTGTTCAGCTTAACATTGATGTTTTTGCCAAAATCGCTCATCTGATGATTGCGCCTGTATATTTCCTGTTCGGCAACGAATCCGACAACCTACGTTCGAATATTATATTCTTGCGCTCGTTCTTCAAAACTTTTACTTAAAATCTCTCTTATTTACTTGTGTACTTGTTCCATCTGACTTTGGAAATATGTTCATTTGGCCAGCTATTAATACTTTCAATTTCCGGGCTAGTCCATAAACGCTTTCGTAAGTAACCATATTTGTCCCAAACAGTGTCATATAGGGAGTCATACCAATCGAGGAATGGATCAATGATCGCAAAGCACATTATATTGCTGGCAAGTTTTCTTCCCATTCCCTCTGAACCTGATGAAGATACGACCGAATGCGTTTGCTTGTGGGGCATAGGGTCCAGTCTTTATATGGATTAAACCATACATATCTATAAAGTTCTGAAAATCTTTACCCACGAATTGCTTTTTGTTTTCCGACATTACATACATTGCATTGCAATGCAATGCACATAAAAGTGCCGTTCGAAATTTGCATGGGTCCAGTCTTTATATGTTTTACACCATACAAATCTATAAAGTTCTAAAAATCTTTACTCACGAAACTTGGATGACTTAGTATGGGACAACAGGTAAGTGACCTTTTAAAAACATCAAACGCTGTCATTAAACTCGAATTTCTTGCCCTTCTTTAGAGTGTCAAATAATGGTGCAGATATCGTGGCGTAGTCGGCAATAAACTACAGACATGTTTCACACTCTTTGGGGAGTCGTAAAAGATCAATATAGGTACTAAAATCTGAAGACCCGACCAGAAGGTCGTCCAAATATACAAATAACCACTTTCAAAGATGTGCAGGTTTTACTCTATTAATTAAACGGCATAACCTTTAGGCTGCATTGCACAACCTGAAAGGCATTACCGTTAATGGTATAGAGGTCGCCCGGGCGCCTTAAAAGCTGTATTTTCTCTGCTTGACATATCCAATGGGATTTACCAGAAAGCATCTTTTAAGTCTACACTTGAGAAGTTGTGCGTGTCGCCCCAACGATTAAGCAATCCTTCGATGTTTGGGAGGGGATAGGCGTCATTAACCGCAAGGGTATTAGGCTTCCGGAGAGACCGGGTAATAACGTTATTTAACGGCCACAGCATCAGCTGTGTCTACGACGTGTGTTTCCAAGTCAGTTTTCTCTAAACCAAGCTTTTCAAAGGAAGCAAATTGGCCGATAACTTCTTCCAGTTGCTGCTTTTGATTCTTCTCTAGTACGTGCTTTCTCGGCTTCGACGTTATCGCCCAGTGGAACGTCGGCATCCAGGCTGTCAATATTGACATTCATTCTGAATGCTTTCATAAATTCGAGTCCGAGAAATAATTCTCTGTTAAGCGTCGGTGTCAAATAAAACAGAATTATTTATCGGCATCGACTATATGAAAGCATTCAGAATGATTGTCAATATTGACAGCCTGGCTGCCTATACATGTATAGGAATATTAGATTTACCAACAAACTCAAGCAACCTTTTCCAAGGTACGTCACATTGACTCCACTGTCCAACAACCCTTCTAACAAATGATGCTGCCGCGATTTCCTAACGTACACCCTTTTTCTTCTGGTATCTTTCCCTTGTCTTCTCTATTCTTGTTTTATGACTACTTTAGATATCGAGCAATAATTTAATATCAAAAATTGGAAGTCTAGCCACGCCCTTTCTGCCACCTCCTATACAAATGTACCTTTCCGCCCACTTCAGAGATGGGGTAATAATATCAATACATACAACGCGATCATACCCAAATTTTGCATTTAGTAAAGTTAAAGCAGGATAAAGTTGTAAAAAAAATCAAAGAATAAAGTTGAATATTTTGTATCTTTTTAAATAAAAAGTGTTTTAATATATGTTGAATTGGACAAATTACATAAGCGGCGCAGTCGTTTTTTCGAACCAAACAAAACTGAAGTTTAACAAAATTTTAAAAAAAAACAATGTATGTATATGAAATATAAGTATCCAGCGAAAAGTTCTAGCTAGTTGGATCATTTATTGTCAAGATTCAAACATCTTTGAATCCACATACAACAAAAAGAAGAAAAAAGTATTGATTAGATTAGAGCAATTTTAAAATTGAAACAAAGTCCAAAACTTAATAATAATGTAACAGAAGCATACACGGAGATTCAGAGACGAGTGTAATTTGTTAAACAATGAAGGGAACATTTGAAGAACGACGATTTTAACAAATTTTGCTAGCTAACCGTTTTGCAGTAACGCCATAAAAAACTAATAAACCAATTCAATATGGAGTCAAGATTAACAATGTCAATGAATGATGTATTGATAGATGCTCAGAGAATACACGAATTCAGAGGCGACGGCTCTTACGATTTGACATCATTTTAAAGAGAGGTGGAGACTGTATTTGTTCTTGTACAAACCCAATCTGATGCTCAACAATATATTTGCTAGGTGATATTAAACAAATTACAAGGAGAGGCGCTTCATGTGGTCAGAACATTGGGTCCGAATCCAACTTGGGTAGAGACGAGAGAAGCCTTAGTAAATAATTTTGGAGTAAAGGATACTTACCATCAGCTTTACCAAGAGGCATTTGCAGAGAAAAATTGTGGTATTGTACTATATTATAAGTATTTAAGAAAGATTCTTTGTAAGATAAATGAAAAATATGAGAATGATAGAGAAAGGCCAATTGAGTTCAGCCCTATATATGCGGAGAAGATAATTTTGAAAACAATTTTTAATAATATTGACGTTAACTTTGCATGTGTAATTATAAACAGGAAGGTTGACAAATTAAGAGATGCATTTATTGGAAAGAGAAGGTTTGACAAGAACCGAAACACATTTGAAAAAAGAGAATGTAAACCATTATAATAAAAACCATCGAACTTTTAGTAATAGTAACACTAGCCTAGGAAGTCCGGAAATACGAATAATCAAAATGTACAATTGTCTTTTCCTAGTTCTATCCGAAATAACAACACCCACTTAAATGAAAATATAGAAAAAATTAAAAGTTAAGAGTTGTCAAAATGCTTGAGCTTTGTAAACCATCTGCATCCATTAAATATATTCACTTTAATATAAAATGCGTACCCGGGTACCCTGTCACTCACATAAGGGTTAAGTAGAAGAAAAACGAAAAAAATTCAAATTCTCATTTTCTCATTTTCTCAACGCTCTAAGTTGATTGTGAGGCAGCGCAATGATATTTTTTTTTTGTGTGCAATGCCATATTAAAGTAGCTTTCTAAGAATCGGTTGAAAAATGAATGAGTTATGCCAAATTTTGTAATAACATGTTCGCGTCATTTCGTGGTTTTTCCTTTGAGTGTGTGTGTCACTTTGTACAAATATGTATGACGTATACGTATCACAACAAGTAATTCGTACTACATATTCCAAAGAATGTCGGAAAACATATTACAAAAATTAGCATAACTCATTTATTTTTTAACCGATTTTTATAAACTTACCTGTTTTAGAAAGCTACTTTAATATGGCATTGCAAAAAAATTTACATTGCGCTGCCTCACAATCAACTTAGAGCGTTGAGAAAATGAGAATTCAAAATTATTTTTCAGATGGTGATTGTCCTTTCTTCGGGGGACTTCCAGTCGTCGGCTCCACCTCCTGCGCTAGAGGCCACTGCTGCGGATTCATAGCCTGACTGTTATTACTCCAGTTCTGTGGTTGTTGCATATAATGGGTTGCTGGTTGAGGTGGTATCGGCAGGTATTGCCATGATTGTGGTTGCTGTGAATAACTTAAGTGGTCCATATTGCTGACTTTGATATAGTTGCTGCAAAGAGGAACTATAAAGTCGCTGTTATAGTTTACCGGGCTACTGTATATAATTCTGGGGTACAGTACGCTGTTTGTAGGCAAAATGTTGGACCTTGTTGCATTGGTATTCGTTGTTCCATGAAATAAGAACACGTTTGCGCTGCATTCACCCCGGCGGCTTTCGCTGGTGCCGACTGACGTTAATTTCAGGCCTCTAAGGTACTTCCTAAGGTTTCTTGTACTAACCTCGGTAACATCTGCTTCAACTATTCCTTTAAAACTCTTATGACTTCCATTTGCCCAACATTAATCGCGGAATCAACCACTGAATTTAGGCTGTTGAACTGCCCTGTGGCTGGCGCCTGTTGAGCAGATGCTTCGCCAGATGCTTTCTCCTTTCTTGAAATGTCCGCTGTGATTGTTGTTTTCGTTAAAACGGTGGTTATGAAAGTAGCTGTAACTGGAGGAACATAGTCGTAAGAATTAGCCCGAGTACCTACCATTTCTTCACCTACCCGCGATATAGTGTTTGTATACGAAACAGAATAATTAACGGCACTTGATTCTAGTTATTTATAATATAAAATATTAAAAATTCCAAAGGTAAATATTTCATTCCCCACTTCTAAAATATATAAAAAGCAAAAACAGTATTTTTAATACCGTATCACAAGTCCGGGTAGTGAATTTTACTGCTGTATTAGAAATAAATGAGTAATAAGCCAAAACATAAGGTGAGTGGCCGAACATATACATCGAAATAATAAACCTCTCCAACTGGTTTCATACTAAAATTTTTTTTACAGAATTTCAAGCTACATGACTCAGTAAAATAACTTGAGAATGTTCAGTTTACCCAGCAACGACTGATTGAGTCAAGACAAAGGTTAGACAGGTAACATTTTGGGCTATGGTAAACTATATGACACAGAATAGACGTAGATATTTCATTCCGGTCACTTACTCCGCAGACTTTTAGGCTTCCATCATGATATTTAAACACAACATTTTTCGTTAAACGTTATAAACATAATTCGTTTTTACTGGGTGTAAAATATAATAACAATTTTTCTAACTGGCTTTCCTCTAGATCTCATATGTGATAAGTTTTGTAACACACTCGGCTCTGTGGCACTTGGTACGACTATAACCTCTCAGTAAGTATACGTATTGTGTAAATTATTTCTCGAATTTCTGTCTCTAGATAAAAATATTATAATTTTCTTGATTAGTTGTTATGGTTTCATTTTAGAGACGACATTAGTTAATGTTGGGCAATAACCCTAAAAACTCATTCCTACGCCCATATTTCAAAGAGATAAAAAAATAACTATTCTTACCTAATGTCTACTCTAACGTTGTTTATTTTTTTAAATAATAAAAAGGAACAAAATTTGCGTTCAATGTCAAGTATTTAAGTAAGTTGTAGGATAAATCTCCCTGTACCTCGGCACCCCAGGCCTAGTGGTGCATAAATATCTTGGTGTTGCTGCAGGTGAAACTGCTACGACATTTAAATATGATTATCCTCTGTGCTGCATCAAAGATGTTACCGGTGTGAAGGAGGAGATTAACACAAGGACCGGTAATTTTTAAGAGTTTATATTTGTTTCTTATTTCTTTGTTGTGTCACAGTTTGATTTTCTTTTTTCCAGTTTTAGCTTGTAATCAATATGTTATTATTGTTGCATTTACAGTTTTTATTGTTCTTGTTTTATTTTCTAAACAGTTCTGCTCAACATGAATCGTGGACTGACAGGCCTTTCTGCATTTTAACAGGCAATGTTTATACCGTTAGTTTTCTTTTATTTGGTTTTTTTATAAAATTCTAAACAAAATATAAATTATTTTATAACTTGTGTTTTCACAAAAACAAAACGTTTTTTACTTCAGTCGGGATCCTCCTCACTCCCAAGCTGACTCATTCAAAAAAACCAAAAACCTTCCCCAACCTTCATCTTTGTTCCTCCCCTTTTTCTTTTCTCCAAACTTAAAAAAACTTAATTTATTAACACGCTTTCTGAAATAATTCACGCTGAATCAATTAACACGCTTTCTATTTTAAATTCACAACAAACGGTACCTACTTATTTATCGACGAATGCTAACGTTACTGTTTGAGAAGCTTTTTCTAGACATGTCGATTGACTCGACACTTATACTAGGACGTTGATGTCGGCAACATCGAGGCAGACGACACTGAAAGAAAAAATGTACATGACATGAGGCGGGAATCGAACCCGGGATCTCCCGCATGGTAGTCGCGTGTTCTAACCATCATGCCACGGCCGATTCCAGTGTGTGTATTTGATTACTCCTAGTTAGGCTATCTAACTTGTGTGTTTGAGGGAATATGGGTAGATACGGGTAAACCAACTTTACATAAAAACAGTAAACTGTTATTGTTTCAGGCGCATTAAAAATTATAATGATTTTTACAAAATTTGGGAAATACGTTTTTTTGTGTTGTTGGACGAAAATACTGAAGATTTTTTTGAGACAAAATGTTGACATCTATGAATGCCGTGAAGTAACACTAGCCGACCAAAATTATCAAAAATTTTTTGATATTTCTGACAACGATTTCGGCAACAGGAAAATTGATTGCGATTTATTACCACATAAATCAAAGAATTTTAAAATCAAATCTGAAAAACGTCTAGGATAGACGCAATCGGAACCTATAATATAATTACTGTTTTTTTTAAAGCTAAAATAAGTTCGATTCATCCAGATCTGACGGTACTTTTGACTACCAGGCAAAAAAAAATACACTTGCATATCCTTCGCATGGTTTATGAAAGCCAACCAATATAGTATTAGACTGTAACGGGAATTCAAAATTGGTTCAGGTATCACCGTCCATGCACAGTAGGGCGTTTCACCAAAGGCGTTTTTTGCAACTCTTGAAGCGGAATTTTAAAGCTTGTGATCTAAAAGAATTTCAAAAATTTTTTTGGATTTTTTGAAGATGGGTATGGGGTCGCTGATATAGATTTTATCAAAAAAATGAGGTTATAGTGAAAAAAATTTTATATTGTTTTTTTGGTGCTTTTTGTTCATACAACTAAACAATTCTCCTTCTAAGGATCCCATCCCACGACAAAAAAATATTGGTGTGAAATATTATTATATTAAGGACCACTTTTATAGTCTTAAAAGTGAAAAATTATTTTTCCTAGATTTCAAACCTCGATAACTTGATAACTTTTCAAGATGTAAAATGCATTAGAAAGGTCTTGAAATTACCTTTCATTTGGTACTTGTTGGAAAAATATAAGAAAAAAATTTAAGTTTGCGAAAATTTTTTTTATTTATCAAATTTTATGAAAATTAAAAGAATTTCATTATGTTTCGTTCTTGCTTAAGTAAAAAAAAACATCTAAAATACATTGCTTTAATAAAAATATCAAAAATTCAATTCATCAATATATTTGTATTCCTATACAAAATCAAAAGATATTAAATAAACAAAATCAAAATATTTAATGAATAAATTAAAATTAAAAAGTAAATTTGTATCTAAAATTACAATACATTAACCATTAAATTTGGAACAACTATGGAAGTATTTTCAAATTGGTTTCTTAAGAGCTTTTTCAATGACAGTTTTGTTAACATTAGGTAAAATTTTTCGATTGTTATCAACGATAATCAATAAGTTTTGAAAATCATCCTCATTCTTTGTAATTTTTTTGTTATATATTGTATCTGACGCCACGCCCCTTTCTGATAAATCATTCACAACACATAGTTTTTCTAGTTTTTTCTTTGCAGAAACAAAATCATCATTATTTTCCCAAAAATTGTTACATTTTAAAAAGGTCATATTTCAAATATTTTAAAATTCAAATAGTGTGAATTTAAAAATAAAAAATTATTTTTTGTCTATTTTTTATTTTTTTTAGCATTCTTTACAAGTAAGGTATAAACTTATATAAACCAAAATAAAGGTATCTAAATTATCTTTCTAATGTGTTTTACATCTTGAAAAAATGTTCAAAACTTTTCAAAATATCGAGGTTTGAAATCTAGGAAAAATAATTTTTCACTTTTAAGACTATAAAAATGGTCCTTAATATAATAATATTTCACACCAATAATTTTTTTGTCGTGGGATCGGATCCTTAAAAAGAGAATTGTTTAGTTGTATGAGCAAAAAGCACCAGAAAAAAACTAAAATAATTTTTTTTCACCATAACCTCATTTTTTTGATAAAATCTATTTCAGCGACCCCATACCCATCTTCAAAAAATCCAAAAAATTTTTCGAAATTCTTTTAGATCACAACCTTTCATATTCCGCTTCAAGAGTTGCAAATTTTTTTTTGTGAAACGCCCTAATGCACAGTTTGAACGACGCACAGTGGGATAAATTTACGATCTGGGCGGCCAAATTATTTGAAGCAAATTTATGAAACAGAATGATAAAAAATTACTCGGTGAGGCGTAAAAAATAATAATAGGGGTAGAGGTTACGACCGTTTTTATACAAAAATGGTTTTTATAAAAAATTAAGATTCCAAGTATTTCCCATATATCTCCACAAGCTTGCATTTTAGAGCCCTACTAACTATAAATGCATATAGATATAGGACAGCCAGTATGTTAACTAAAGGGGTTCAGTAAAACCGCAGAAATTATGGTCTATTCTTCCGCAGTAGGTAAATGGCTATAAAACACAATACCGCAAAAACCCGCAATAATTTTTTTTCCATCTTAACAATACGATATTAAAGATTACACAGTGCAACAGTGAAAAAAACACCCGAACGAGACTATATAGGTTCGATAGTACAACCGGAGCTGAGTAAAACCCTACCTCAGTTTTGCTAGATTGGCTACCAAATTTTTTTTTTGGCCCCCTAAACTTTTTGAAATCCTTGGACCCCTTGAAAAAAGGTGACATCAATTGTTGGCTAACAGTTTCTACAGTTTTTAATCTAGCTCCTTCTCTTTTTCAACAAAGTTTTAGCTAATAGTCCGCTTAAGAAACTGATATAATAAAATTTTCCAAAAAAATTAGACTTCCCTCGTATATTTTCAAAAAACTTCGATAAAAATTTTAATTTTTTCACTTTTTTTAATATAAGTCGTAGGGAATCCTGATTTTTTGCATACTCTATTTAGAGAAATTGTAGTTTAGGTAACACCGAATAACTTTTCTGAACAAACCTATGCAATCTGAACAAGTCTAGAGATATTAAATAGCTCTCAAAACACGCTATCTACTTTAAACAAATCAGTTTTTTAGGAGTTTTGGGCCATTGTGCAATGTTTTTACTTGCTATCTTTACCAAAAACGTACTTATTGTAGAACTGAATAACTTCTGTAAACAACCAATATGATCGGAATACTCCACCCCCTTAATTATTCGCAAAGAGCATTAGGGTGTTCATTATATGGCATTTTTTCGAATTTCGTTAAAAATATGTATTAATCGCGATGTTGGTCATCTGTTTTCACCTTACGTTTCTTTTTGCCAATATTAGGAATATATTGTGAGAAATTTTGTATCGATAGTTGGACATTAGGGTGTGCCTCAATGAGGCTAAAGTATGAATTTGTTCTCAAATCAGTTTATTGCCGCTGAGTATTTTTCTTTCGTATATAGACTAAGTAATAACAAGCCGTTCAATAGCTGAAATAATGACCTAAAATAATATGTGTTTGCTTTTACCGTATCTCTTATAGACGCCGAGAAATTTGATATAGAAGTGGGGGTATTTTTAAAAAAAATATTAAAAATGTTGAAATTGAATTTCGATGTAGATTATTATGGGCAATTATATATTTCAACTTTTAAAGGTTAATCAAGTTAAAATCTATATGTTTAAAAAGTATATGTGTATATTATCACTATCTCTATCAATTCTCGAGATATCAGGGGCTTAAAAAGCATAGCAATGTCTACTTAACTTTTGTTTCACCTGTATATCCATTATGTATGCTTACAAATGTCACCAAAACCATTAATATCCAATGGTCTTTTGAGGGGATTTTTTATTTTTATCATATAAAAATCGTTATTGGTAAATATTCAATGGGTATTCAGATGGAACAAAAGTTCATTAGACATTGCTATGCATACAGCCAAAAATTCCGTTATTAACGCCTGATATCTCGAGAATTGACAGAGATAGTGATAATATACACATTTACTTTTTAAAGATATAGATTTTAACTTGATTAACCTTTAAAAGTTGAAATATATAATTGCCCATAATAATCTACATCGAAATTCAATTTCAACATTTTTAATAATTTTTTGAAAAATACCCCCACTTCTATATCAAATATGTCGGCGTTTATAAGAGATATGGTAAAAGCAAACAGATACTTAGTCTATATACGAAAGAAAAATACTCAGCGGCAATAAACTGATTTGAGAACAAATTCATACTTTAGCCTCATTGCGGCACACCCTAATGTCCAACTATCGATACAAAATTTCTCACAATATATTCCTAATATTGGCAAAAACAAAAGTAAGGTGAAGATAGATGACCAACATCGCGATTAATACATATTTTAAACGAAATTCGAAAAAATGCCATATAAGGAACACCCTAATGCTCTTTGTGAACAATTAAGGGGATGGAGTATTCCGATCTATTGGTTGTTTACAGAAGTTATTCAGTTATACAATAAGTACGTTTTTGGTAAAGATAGCAAGTAAAAACATTGCACAATGGCCCAAAACTCCTAAAAAACTGATTTGTTTAAAGTAGCTAGTGTGTTTTGAGAGCTATTTAATATCCCTAGACTTGTTCAGATTGCATAGGTTTGTTCAGAAAAGTTATTCGGTGTTACCTAAACTACAATTTCTCTGAATAGAGTATGCAAAAAATCAGGATTCCCTACGACTTATATTAAAAAAAGTGAAAAAATTAAAATTTTTATCGAAGTTTTTTGAAAATAAACGAGGGAAGTCTAATTTTTTTGGGAACTTTTATTATATCAGTTTCTTAAGCGCACTATTAGCTAAAACTTTGTTGACGAAGAGAAAGAGCTAGATTAAAAACAGTAGAAACTGTTGGCTAACAATTGATGTCACCTTTATTCAAGGGGTCCAAGGGATTTCAAACTGAGCTAGGGTTTTACTCAGCTCCGGTTGTACTATCGAACCTATATAGTCACGTTCGGGTGTTTTTCAAAAAGTTTGATTTGAGTGATGAAAAGTGGTGATGCACAACGTTTTGTCCATAGTTCGATTTTGGTACCCATTTAAATTAACTAAAATACCATATTTGTCAATGCTGCTTTACTAGTAGGAATTTGAATAATAATTTTATTTAGCTAAGTTGATTAAAAACCAGTACAGAAATTTCAGTCAGTTAAACTGACTGATAAATACCATCACCCAATATAAGATATTGTTTAAGTCTTCAGTTATTGAAATTAACCGATTTGTAATTAAAACCAGTTAGAAAGTTTCAGTCGGGCAACCCAACTTACATTTACCCTTACCCTCAGTAAACAAATAATTTTCTATTATATTGATATTATTACTCGATTTCTAAAGTCGGCGGAGTGGTACATTTGTATGGGAGGTACGAGAAGGGGTGTGGTTAGGCCTCCAGATTTATTCTCCATTACTTTATCCTGTTATAGCTTTACTAATTACAGAATTTGGGCAGGATTGCCTTGGGTGTACTGATATTATTAGTACATCCCTAAAGTGGGCGGAAAGGTACATTTGTACGGGAGGTACCATAAGGGGCGTCGCAAGACTTCCAATTTTTTCTCCAAAACTTTGTCCTGTTATAACATAACAAAATACAGAATTTGGGCACGATCGTGTCGAATGTATTGATATTATTACCCTATTTCTAATATGGGCGGAGTTGTACATTTGTATGGGAGGTACCAGAAGGGGCGTGTCTAGACTTCCAGATTTTTTCTCCAAAACTTTATCCTGCTTAAACTTTACCAAATACAGAATTTGGGCACGATCGCGTTAGGTCTTTTAATAATATTAATCGATTTCCAAAGTGGGCGGTACCAGATGGGGCGTGAATAGACTTCCAATTTTTTTCTCCAAAACTTTATTCTGTTATAGCTTTACTAAAAATAGAGTTTGGGTACGATCACGTTTAATTTATTGATATTATTTCTCCATCTCTATAGTGGGCGGAAAGGTAAAATTGTATGGGAGGTACCAGAAGGGGCGTGGCTAGGCTTTCAAAATTTTTTCCAAAACTTTATCCTGTTATGGCTTTACTAAATACTGAATTTGGGTGTATTGATATTGTTACTCGATTTCTAAAGTGGGCGGAATGATGTATTTGTAGGGAGGTACCAGAAGGGGCGGGGCCATGTAGCCCATTTGCAATACCGTTAGTAGTTTTGAGAAAATAATAACTCGTGCAAAAATTTCAAAACATTTGGTTGCGTCTTTCGAAAGTTATCGTGCGAACCAGCCGGACAGCCACCAGACAGACGGACATGGCTCAAACGACTTAAAAAGTCATGAATCAAATTTGGTTCAAAGAAACCTAGGGTCTAAAGTTACTCCTTCTATGTGTTACACTTTTGGGTCGTATCAAAAGATATATACCCTCATCCCTAAGGGTGATGGTATAATTAACCTGCTTTATAATTTTCCATTTTACTTAAATGTTTAAACTAAACACACTTTTTCCCATAGCCTGCTAAAATTGTTGCTTCATCTTAACGCACAAAAATAGAAAATGCAGAATTAGCAACAAGTAACTTTGACAGCGTGTAGAAAACGAATATAAGCAAAATGAAATGAAAAAATAACAGAATCTAGTTTAACATTCTGTTCTCTTTACCATACGATCGGAAATTATTAAAAATATTGGTTTTTGAGAAATCGAATTTTGGCCGCCCAGATCGTGAATTTACACCTCTGTGCGACGTACGTCATCAAAGCTGTCAATTCTAAACCAAACCCACCCGAAACCAAACCAGTACAGTAATTTCAGTCAGTTAAACTGACTGATAAATACCATCACCCAATATAAGATATTGTTTAAGTCTTGTGTTATTGAAATTAACCGATTTGTAATTAAAACCAGTTAGAAAGTTTTAGTTTTTACAGTTACCCTTACCCTCAGTAAAATAAATAATTTTCTATTATGTTGAAATTATTACTCGATTTCGAAAGTGGGCGGAGTGGTACATTTGTATGGGAGGTACGAGAAGGGGTGTGGTTAGGCTTCCAGATTTATTCTCCATAACTTTATCCTGTTAAAGCTTTACTAATTACCTAATTTGAGCACGATTGCGTTGGGTGTACTGATATTATTACTACATCCCTAAAGTGTGCGGAAAGGTACATTTGTATGGGAGGTACTATAAGGGGCGTCGCTAGACTTCCAATTTTTTCTCCAAAACTTTGTCCTATTATAACATAACAAAATACAGAATCTATATAGTGGGCGGAAAGGTAGATTTGTATGGGAGGTACCAGAAGGGGCGTGGCTAGGCTGTCAAAATTTTTTCCAAAACTTTATCCTGTAATAGCTTTACTAAATACAGAATTTTGGGGGCGATCATGTAGGGTGTATTGATATTATTACTCGATTTCTAAAGTGGGCGGAATGATGTATTTGTATGGGAGGTACCAGAAGGGGCGGGGCCATGTAGCCCATTTGCAATACCGTAAGTAGTTTTGACAAAATAATAACTCGCGCAAAATTTCAAAACATTTAGTTGCGTCTTTCGAAAGTTATCGTGCGAACCAGCCGGACAGCCACCAGACAGACAGACAGACGGACATGGCTCAAACGACTTAAAAATTCATGAATCGAATTTGATTCAAAGAAACCTAGGGTCTAAAGTGAATCCTTCTATGTGTTACACTTTTGGGTCGTATCAAATGATATATACCCTCATCCCTAAGGGTGATGGTATAAAAATCATGGCCCGTGAGATGAAAAATCATTTATATTTTTAAAAACGATTTGGGACTTGGTGTATTCGATCGACGTACAGGACATTTGTTGACTGCAGCTTTAAAAAAAAAATAGAACAGGATAATGTAAATGTTTTTCGAAGCATGGTGATAACTTGCACATAATCTAGTTTACAGATGACAAAATTGTTACAGTACAGGTAAACTATAACGAAGAAAATGATAGGGTGTATGTACGGTCATCTAAAGAAGCATCTGAACTTATTGAATGGATAACCAACCAGCTTAAGTTATGGTGTGGTGGGGGACTCTAACGATGAGTGTCCTTAAGTCTGTGGGCGCAAAGTCCAGGCACCTTACGATAGGATCTCTAGTTTGCATTTTTGTAATAAAGGGTTAAAACGTCGGGCAAAGTTAACGAAGAACAATTTGGTTGTTTTTTCTTGTGTGTCCAAGTCAATGTCGGTGTACAGCTCGACTCTTCATTAACGATGTTGGGCCCACATATTTTTTTTGAAGGTTTTTGGTGCACTACCCAAATGCAAAAAAACTTTTGAATCGGTTCATAAATGGGCTTTCCTCGAACATTTGAAACTTAAAAAACCCGAGGTGACCAACTTTGGAGGGCCATACAGTGCCAAACCCACCAAATTGAGTTTGCAAATTTCTTTAATATAAGTCTAAAATGCGAACTAAAATATAGTACACATTTCTTTGTCTTGAGTACAACACGGTTTATTTCTGAACACATTTTGAATCAAAAGTAGTAAATTGGTATTACAAATAAGTGTGCACTAGGAGAAACATGTACTCATTTTAAGGAAATATTTACTAAAATTGAGTAAGAGTGACCATCAATTCGGAGCCAAGTATTACGGTTACTCAAATTGAATTCTTTTCATACATGATTTCAGTAAAGTTGTAACTACATTCAAATATTCTTGAAATATAAATGAGTAAAAGCTACTGAATGTAAGTAGACATATACTAAAAGCAAGTATGATGTGTCAACAAACAGGTATGTACTTATTCATTCGTAGTTTTTTTTTTTGATACAATTTGAGTACAACATATTTAAAATAAGGGGAAATGATGTTCTCCTTAGTACGCACTTCTTACTTTTTATTATCGATATTCCTAAATTCTACCACAAATTGACTTCAAATAAGTACACCCGGCAATCACTGAAGTTTGCATCGTATTCAAAAGAGAAAATGTGACTTACTACAAATCAAATTTTCAAAATTGAAGTCTGCATTTTCGCTTTATTAATGCAAATTAAACCACATTTAAGTACGATATATGGTAATGCGTAGTGCAATTTAGTATAGTTGAACTTAATTGAAGTCACAAAGGAACTAAACTAACTAACTAACTAACTAACTATGCTTTCTTGAAATTAGCAAGAATTTTCTTACATGTACGACTAAGCGGATCTTATATTTGGTTTGATGGTATTACAATTGAGTTTTAACATAGTCAATATAAACAAAAATGTCTTACATTGTAAGACGGAACGCACTATATTTGAGTTCATCCTTAACTTGGCTTAAGATTTTCTGCCCTCTTATGGAGTATAAATTTACCATATTTAAGTTCGTTCAGACTTGCTTGTATACTTTTTACCCTAAATTGAAGTCTCAAAGGGATTAAAATGAGCATGCTTACTTGAAATTAGCGAAAATTTATTAAATGTACAATCAAACGGACTGAAAATTGGATTTATTGTAATAAAATTAAGTTAAATCATAAAAAACTTAACTTAATTTCCCTTTGCACCCCATGAATGAGGTATGGGATAGCTTCTCGCGTTGTTGTGAATTAACACGCTTTCTAGTTTTAGATTCACAACTAACGGCACCTACTTGTTTATCGACGAATGCGAACGTCACTGTTTGAGAAGCTCTTACTAGACACGACGATTGAATCGACGCTTAATACTGCGAAGTTGCTGTCAACAACATTCGAGGGGAGCCGACAATGAAAGAAAGTTTTATTTATTTTTTTCTTTTAATATGACTGGAGCCAGATTTGAACCTGCAATCTCCCGCATGGTAGTCGCGTGTTCTAACCACTATGCCACGGCCGGTCCCCATGGTTAATGTAATATTTGCATTTCCCCCAACTAGCTTTTAGTTTTTTTTTAATAATTACGTTGTATAAGCTTATAAATAATTTAAAAGAAAGAAATGGCTGTCAAAATAAGTAACTTTTATTTTATTATTATTAATAAATTGTTTTTGCAATTGACTGATATTGCAGAAATACCGTGTTCATGTCTGATGCTAGAACACGCATACGTACAAGCAGTTATTAATTTTAAAATACAATTATTTTACATAACTAATACATACCACTTCCAACTGCAGATATACAAATGTCAGCAAATTGTACGTCATCGGTGCAAAATACGACTTCGCTGCCTTCAAATTTTAGGTAAAGGAATTAAAGTTAATGTTTAGCCAACATGCTCCGAAAGTTGAGGAGGGATTGGGGTTTATAATATTAATTATATATTCGAATATTATACGATATTATTCGAATTTGTCATTAATATGTGCAAATACAAGTTCATTAGATAAAATTATTTTAAAAGAATACTATAAATCAAATTCCATTAGCAAATATAAAATAATATGCCGCGTGGAGGTTTTTATTCAAATGAAAATATTTAACTCAATTATTGAATTGTGTTTTTCTCTAAATCAAATTTGGCGAACGGCAAAGTTGACTTCAGAATAACAATTTGTAAGTCATATGAAAATGTATAACCCAGTTGTCTACAAAATGTACAGATGAACTATTTTACGTATGGTTACATAGATTTAATATTTGACTTGATATATAATAAAGGTATTGATCTAAACAATTAGAACCTGCTCTTTAGGTTTCCCCGCGGCATAATTAACTGCGTCAAAGTCTCATCATTGACAGTTATATTGCAAACGGTTATTTGTTTACATGAGTAAACTGCTTCAAGCATAATAGAGGAGGTCTCAAATCATACGTAGCCGTGACACAGACGAGCCTCCCCGCCACACGCTAGAAGTCTAGCTATCTGACCATTAATAAATTTGCAGTATTATTACGCGAAAGCCAAGAAATAAAACTATTCAGATCACACCAATAATAAATATCAGTCTAACATTCCAGCACATGAATTAACGAAGATAAATCAAGTTTTTATAGTCCAAGGGGGTTTGAAATGTTTAGAAAACGAAATTAAAATCGTTTCAGTTTAATAAATTACATTTCAATTGATATTTGATCTAAAATTCAATATTAATTTTGAATTCATATTGTACGTTTATATGGAATTTGATTTGTGATTGAATTTAGAATGAATAAACTCCGATTTGTGATTAGTAATTGGATTAGAATTTGTTATATCGAAATGAATTTAAATATTCAAATTGCACTTTTGAAATTTATGAATAAATTCAAATTTGTAATTAGTATAAGTAATCGGAAATTAATAATCAAAAGTGAATTCAAATTTTTAGTTGTAGTTTAAATTTGAAATTCAGCAATAACCTTCAATTAAAATTAGAATTTGTAATTTGATATTCACAAATTAATTTAAATTTTTAATTTTGCGTCAAGTCGTGTGGCACCCATACATCGAGCTTCTTTTTGAAGCCAAGCTTCTTCAAATGGTTCATAACGGTTTGATGACTCATGCCCAGCTCTTGGCCGATGCTACGGCTGCTACTATGCCGGTCTCTTTCGATCAATTCAGCGATTTTATCGCAATTTTCGACGACAGACCTTCCGGACCGTGGCGCATCTTCGATCACCTCTGCACCAGAACGAAAACGTTGAAACCATCGTTGTGCGGTGGAAATGGAAACTGTATCGGGTCCATAAACTGCACTAATTTTATTGGCAGCATGAGATGCATTTTTGCCTTTATCGTAGTAGTACTGTAAAATATGCCGTATTTTCTCTTTATTTTGCTCCATGTTTGCGACGCTATAACTCACGAACGACTAAAAACAAACAACAATAAATCAAACACGTGTTAGCGCGTGAAAAGAGCTTTCCAAAAAGCTCTAGCGTGAAGCGATGCGACGAATACAACCGCAAGACTTTTTTGACAACCTATATATAAAATTCTACTGTACGTGTGTTGTGACTGAACTCCTCCTAAACGGCTGGACCGATTTGCATAAATTATTTGTATGCGTTTGGGTGGTGGTTTAGATTTACAATTCGGTCCAATTGGACAAAGGGGCGTGGCACCGCCCATACAACTTGAAAATCAAAAGGGCTGTATCTCATGAACTATCAGAGGTATGAAGAATAGATTTGGTATATATGTTATTGGAGCAGAATTAATTACAGCCAGGGTGGGAGTGGGTTGTGCCACGCTCTCTTTTCAAAAATCGCTCTGACGGCTTTTCTAATAGACCGATTGACACGGAAATTTTACCAAATGGTACTGTTGACCTGTTGATAGTCCCTGGCTATAATAGGTTGTGATTGGATAAAAGGGCGTGACACCGCCCATACAACTTTAAAATCAAAAGGGCTATAACTCATGAACTATCAGAGGTATGAACATGAGATTTGGTATATATATTGTTGGAGCAGTATTAATTACAGCCAGGGTGGAAGTGGGGGGTGCCACGCACCCTTTTCAAAAATCGCTCTGCAGGCTTTTCCAATAGACAGATTGATACGAAAATTTTACCAAGTGGTACTGTTGACCTGGTGATAGTCCCTGACTACATTTAGTTGTGAATGGATAAAGAGGCGTGGCACCGCCCATACAACTTGAAAATAAAAAGGGCTATATCTCATGAACTATTAGAGGTATGAAGATGACATTTGGTATATATGTTATTGGAGCAGAATTAATTACAGCCAGGGTGGGAGTGGGTTGTGCCACGCCCTCTTTTCAAAAATCGCTCTGACGGCTTTTCTAATAGACCGATTGTTACAAAAATTTTACCAAGTGCAGGTCGGGATCCCAAACAGCATCAGAAATATACAATTCTCTTCGTCTTGGTCTCCAAATATCGGAATGGTAGGTCAAAATTGGAGCCAGAGCCCATGAAATCAAAATAAGGGCCTCTTGGATTCTATGATGACCCTCTAGGTGCGGGAATCTATGATCAATTCTATGGAAATTTCACCGAGAAACTATGTATCTAAAATCAATTCCTAGCTTCCGCTGAAGGCAGGAAGATTTTAGCGCGAACTAGGAATTGATTTAAGACATATTGTTTCTTATTGAAATTTTTTAGATTCCGATTTTGGTATACGATTAAAATGATCCGCCCTAATGAATAGGCTGTTTGGAACTAAATAAATAAAAAGTTCCGAAAGTGCCAAATAGTGATCCGTACACCAGACAGTTGAGGACATAGACTAGCTGCGCAGACTAAAACAGTGATATGTTTTTAATATTTTAACAGATATGTGTTTTTCAATTATTTTCCAGGAGAGCGAATCGGTAATAAATCCTATAAATAGAAAATTTAAGCAATATTCATTTGAGTTGGACCGGAAAACACCTTTTGTTTGATTGGGGCACAATTTGAAGTTTTATAGTATGTCGGCATAACATGCCATACAGCGCGTGAGACCATCACTTTATTAAACCAAGTGTTTGGTGACCGAATTATCTCAAAAAATGGTAATACGAGTTCAATACAAAGAAAGTATTCATATTTCCGAATATTTGAACACATCCCTGTAAAATTGAGTGTGGACATGGAGCTTGGACAATGCCATCATAATCAATAAAAATATCGAAAAATATGTTTAAGGCTTCTGAATTTCAGCTGATATACTCAATTTAATTGCAAATGTTTTCCAGTTAAACAAAATTTATGTTAGTAACTTTATAAAACCTACTTAACTCAAGATCGGCATAACTCTAAAATTCGATTTCGAGATAAATGCGTTTAAAGTCTTCAATTTACTCCCATCTCACATAGGTCGGAAATCGGAATTTTCTGGCCGAGATGGCAATGATTCCAGTTGTCACTTGCATAATTCGGTGGTTCCCCAAAATACACTTTCAATTTTATGGTAAATAAACGATTCAAAGCATCAGTCTCTGCTTGTGCTTTATAAAAGCAACAAAGCACACCCACAGCAACAATAACAACACCAATAACACACAACAACCCAGCTAGCATTTTCAATCGTGCACGGCTCTTCCACGATCGGAGTCGACGATTAAAGTAATCGTGCGCGATGTCGTATTCCAATCGCGCACGTTCAGAGCAACTGAAGTAACTGTGTCAAGACGGCGGCTCTTACTTTCCAATCGTTGACGATGCGCAAAATCCAATCGTCGACGATAAGATTAGAAGTTCGGAGAGACATATCGACCCAAGAGTAGGGAGAACAAAATTAAATTCTCCTTGCAAAACACAATATCGGTGGAGTTTGCGGTATTCGAATAATACCTTTTCCCAACAATTCGGTTTTCAAATACCTAAATTAGTAAAAACCCGAGTTAACCGGTTTCGTTCGGTTTTTTGGATATAAAAACATAAAATATCGGTACCTTAATACTAAAGTATGCTAAGTCAACTTAGCATGTTTTTAATTAATAAGAGCTTTTGTATATTATATATCATATTTTAATCAGGATGATTATTTCATCCAAACAGAAGTTGTTAGAAAATTAAACAACTGAAATATGTATAGCAAAACTGCTGTTTGTCGCAAAAGACCCAAGCGAACGTTAACGTTCGACATTGTGGGACTGGCAGTTAGTTTAGTAAATAACTGCACTTAAAGTTTTTCATATGAATATCGAAGGATTCTCAGTCCTTGCAACTATTGTAAGGTGATCATAAATTAAGCTCTATTTGAAATGGGATGTTTAGTTAAAAAGATAACGACAATTATCTCCCATTTCAAGGTGAGAGGAAACAACCTTCTGGCAGCATTTTCCAAACAAATTTTCTATTGCATTAGGCTTTAAGATTACCCAAAGAATATCATGTCATCATAAACAACCTTCTGTGCCAATTTGCATAGAAATAACCTGGCAATGTTCTGTGGAAAAGCTCCTTTTTGAAAACCGGTTAACCGACATCCAAAAACCGGTTATATCGGTTATTCGAAATTGGCATTTTTGAAGAACCGGCATACGGTTTCAGAGAAAAAAACCGTTTAATGGTTTTCAGTTTCGGGCTTGAACACTCTAGCTGTAGCCATTCAAAATTGACTTATGTTTTAGGTATTTGTTATATAAAATATTAAGTTTTCTGTTTTTGTTTAAATATAATAAAGGTTTTTTTAAGAGGCTCAAAAATTCACATAATTTGAAAATTTCTGATGTTTCTTGGACTTAAACTTATGTATCACTTAACATCAGAAAATCCTTATCACTAAGTTAAAATTTGATATTTCCTCTATCGAAATTTAACCTTCCTACTATAAAATTTTTTTTTGTCATAACATTAAGGAGACCTGATATGCATAAAACATAGCATTAAGGGGTTTTTTATATTTAAAAAGTGCTGGAATTCACCTGAACAAAATTTCCACCGATTAGTGTCCGCCATTTTGTGTTTGCAAAATTTGATCCCGGATTGGAAATCAGCTACCCGAAAAACCCCCTTAGGCACAAATTTAGTTGAATGCAAAATTTTTTTTTTCAAAAATTTCCTCCACATTATATCTTTAACTTTACTACCATGTTTATGTCCAATAGAAGTCTCCTTCATATTAAGGACAACTTTACTACAGATCCGACCAATGTGCATCTTGTACAGCTTATTATTATTCATTATTATTATATAATTATAATAACTTAAATGTTTTAAAAAGTCCAAATGCCGATTACTAAAAATACGTGCTATCAACCCTTCACTGCAGGATACATTTTTTTGAGTGTTTGGTACATATTGCTTACCGGCTATCCTTAAAGCTTGGGTGAATCGATAAAGAAAAAAGAGATCGTTTTATCAACAAGAAAAGGGCTAAAAATATATGAAAAGAAGCACAGGACTAATAACACTATGCTAGTTGAAAAACCCGACAAACGGGGCACCCGGTGAGTTAAACTAAAGACTGTGCTGAATCGAATGGCCTTCGCCGTTTTTTTAAGTTAGCTCTTAAAAAAAAGTTAGGGGGGGTTAAAGTTTTCCCCTTTTGGCCTGTTCTTGCAGAATACCGGTATATAAAACTATGTTTTGTTTACATCTGAGGTGTAGTGTGTGTTCAGCAACTTTGTAGAAAATATTATGCCAAATATTTTTGTTGAACATATTAACCCTCTAACTGCCCCTCATTACGGCTTTTTTGGCTTTATTCTAACAAATCGTAAAAAAAACACCCCGAAAAAGGGGAAGGGCGGGGATAAAATGTTCTACAAAAATGTTGGCCATAAAATTTTACTATATACGTCAGAACACACCAAAACCCAAAACTTAACACAAACACCAAAAACGAATCAAATTCAAGATTGCCCACACACAAGGTATGCAACCATATATGGTGAAATAAAAAAAAATCAACTACATATTAATTTTAATTTATTTTTATTATTTTGATATTCAATCAAAAGAAATTTCAGAAAAATTAAATACATATTTTTAATCCTACAGTTAACAAAAAATAAAATTTATAATTTATTTGCTATTCAAATTAAAGGTATTTTTGTGGTTAAAGCTAACGTTTTAAATGGAAATTATTCTTCGTCCTCCTGCAAATTCCAACAAATATCTCCTAACAGCGAATCGAGTTTGCTATATATAGTTTGCCACTATACCAGTGTTCGAGTCTGGCTGTCACTTGGTGAAATCTCTCGCCATGTTCATCGGACTCAGCTGGTGATTGTTCATTAAATTTATCTGCATGATAATGCAAAAAATGTACTTTCAATGACATTCTGACGTTTATTTTTTGAAATGCAGTTAGCATATTTTCAATTACAATTCGCCAATTTTCAGACCGATGATTTCCTAAAACATTTACAATTACTGATTTTATACAATTCCAGGCCAATAGCTCGATATCATTTAATGCAACTTCAAATTGTTGGTCCTTCATAAGACGACGAATGTCCGGTCCATTAAGTATTCCTGTGAAAAAAAACATTATGAGATATATATATTAAAAATTGAGTTAATAAAGTAGTTTAGAGTACATACCTCCTTTTACTTTCATGCCGCTTAATCGTGGAAAAATTCGGCGCAATTCAGAAAAAGCCTTCCCATCTGGGTTCAATGCTTTTATAAAATTTTTAACGATTCCCAGCTTCATGTGGAGAGGAGGAAGCAAAATCTTTTTTATAGGCACAAGTGGAATTTCAATAATATTATTTCTATTCAATTTGATTTCCTCACGTAAAGGCCAATCCCGTGTATTATACTGATCGCCATCAAAACGCGTATTCCATAGGCACAGTTGCATGCCTCTTAAAAGTGCCACCACTTTCAAAACTGCACATATTTTCCACTTGTCTCCATATTTAATTAATTCTAATATTTTTTTCATTGATGAGTAAGTCTCTTTAGTATTTGTGCTTAGTGCTATTGGGATAGAGTTTTTTAAATTAGTGGCATGTGGCAAAACTGCTTTTAAGCTACTTTTGGACGCATCAATGAATAGTCGCCAATCTCCTGAATTATATTCATTTTGCATTGTTAATATCAAGCCACGGATGTCAGTACAATACGCGAGAGAATTATTCTCAATAGATCTAAAAAAGTTGTAAATTTACGATGGCGATTTATTGACCCGTATAGTTTTACATCGGAAGCCAAAATATCAGCTTGTTTTAAATCTTTTGTCAAAAGAATGCTCTGTCTTTGTGATAATTTTAGGCGCCGTATCATTATATCCAGACGATTTTGCGTGATTTCATTGTGACTGCATGGAACCGTGATGTATGACGGTTGATATATTGATACTGCGTCTTCACAGGCTTGAACAGATTCATATACTGAGGAACTATTTTCTCTTTGGTTTCGGTTATCTGGCACAGGAATTTCATTACAATGTGGCATCGGAAATTGAGCATATGTTGTTGCAGTGTAAGATATAGAACCACTTTTTATACCATCACCCTTAGGGATGAGGGTATATATCATTTGATACGACCCAAAAGTGTAACACATAGAAGGAGTGATTTTAGACCCTAGGTTTCTTTGAACCAAATTCGATTCATGACTTTTTAAGTCGTTTGAGCCATGTCCGTCTGTCTGTCTGTCTGTCTGTCTGTCTGGTGGCTGTCCGGCTGGTTCGCACGATAACTTTCGAAAGACGCAACCAAATGTTTTGAAATTTTGCACGAGGTATTATTTTCGCAAAACTACTTACGGTATTGCAAATGGGCTACATGGCCCCGCCCCTTCTGGTACCTCCCATACAAATACATCATTCCGCCCACTTTAGAAATCGAGTTATAATATCAATACACCCTCCGGGATCGTCCCCAAATTCTGTATTTAGTAAAGCTATAAAAGGATAAAGTTTGTGAAAAAAATTTGAAAGCCTAGCCACGCCCCTTCTGGTACCTCCCATACAAACCTACCTTTCCGCCCACTATGGAGATGGAGAAATAATATCAATAAATCAAACGTGATCGTACCAAATTCTATTTTTAGTAAAGCAATAACGGGATAAAGTTTTGGAGAAAAAAATTGGAAGTCTATCCACGCCCCATCTGGTACCTCCCATACACATCTAGTGCCGCCCACTTTAGAAATGGATTAATTTTATTAAAAGACCTAACGCGATCGTGCCCAAATTCTGTATTTGGTAATTTTTAAGCAGGATAAAGTTTTGAAGAAAAAATCTGGAAGTCTAGACACGCCCCTTCTGGTAACTCCCATACAAATGTACCACTACGCCCACTTTAGAAATAGGGTAATAATATCAATACACCAGACACGATCGTGGTCAAATTCTGTATTTGGTAAAGTTCAAGCAGGACAAAGTTTTGGAGAAAAAATTGGAAGTCTAGACACGCCTCTTATGGTACCATCCATACAAATGTACCTTTCCGCCCACTTTAGGGGTGTAGTAATAATATCAGTACACCCAACGCAATCGTGCCCAAATTTTGTATTTAGTAAAGCTATAAAAGGATAAAGTTATGGAGAATAAATCTGGAGGCCTAGACACACCCCTTTTCGTACCTCCCATACAAATGTACCATTCCGCCCACTTTCTAAATCGAGTAATAACATCAATATAATAGAAAATTATTTGTTTTACTGAGGGTAATGGTAAATGTAAGTCGGGTTGCCCGACTGAAACATTCTAACTGGTTTTAATTACAAATCGATTAATTTCAATAACTCAAGACTTAAACAATATCTTATATTGGGTGATGGTATTTATCAGTCAGTTTAACTGACTGAAATTTCTATACTGGTTTTTCTGTTCATATCTGCTGTATGATTTATGCACGCATAACACTCACCTTCAACATGTAGTATGGGATCTCTCCAAATCATTGGAACACCAAATGGCATCGCGTCTCCATCTTTTTTCCATTTTTTAAAATGGTAAATGCAAGATGTACACACTATCGAGGGTGTCCAATTCTTACCACATATAACACTTAAAGAAAAATATGATTCATACAAGTTAATTATTTGAATAGTCATTTTACGGCGACTGGGCATAATTGTAAATTTCCACACACGTAACAAAAGTAGTTAAATTTGTTACACGCCTCCATCTTAGAAATTTAAGTATAACCGACTTGATAAGAGATTGTCAAAAACTTTAAAGTTAGACATATTTGTTATATTTCTTATTTTTCAAAGTTAGTACCACTGCACAATTTTATAATTGAGGGTTTGCCGAAAAAAATAACGGTAATGAAATAAACGCCAGAATGTCATTGAAAGTACAAAGAAACAAAGAAAGAACAAAATAATAAAAAAAAAATAAAATTAATATGTAGTTGATTTTTTTTATTTCACCATATTTGGTTGCATACCTTGTGTGTGGGCAATCTTGAATTTGATTCGTTTTTGGTGTTTGTGTTAAGTTTTGGGTTTTGGTGTGTTCTGACGTATACAGTACAATTTTATGGCCAACATTTTTGTAGAACATTTTATCCCCGCCCTTCTCCTTTTTCGGGGTGTTTTTTTTTACGATTTGTTAGAATAAAGCCAAAAAAGCCGTAATGAGGGGCAGTTAGAGGGTTAATATGTTCAACAAAAATATTTGGCATAATATTTTCTACAAAGTTGCTGAACACACCCTACACCTCAGATGTATACAAAACATAGTTTTATATACCGGTATTCTGCAAGAACAGGCCAAAAGGGTGAAACTTTAACCTCCCTTAACTTTTTTTTAAGAGCTAACCTAAAAAACGGCGAACGTCATTCGATTCAGCACAGTCGATTTAGTTTAACTCACCGGGTGCCCCGTTTGTCGGCAAAAAAAAGTTCTCAAAACTAGCACAGTGTAATCGACGAATTTAAACATGGATTCGCAAACAATATTGACGCGTGTTACGTACTCGCCCTACAAGCAGTCCGAACCAAATCTCTTTGCACACAACAGGGATATCAATGTCATAGTCCAAAAGTATATGCTGCAGTAGACGATTGCATTAATTCCCATTCACCAAAAGCAACAACAATGCTTCACCGCTTTGTTCAATCCAAGAAACCACTTAAACTAAAATCCCATACTCATTAAACGTTGACTAAACAAAAACCCACTTAAACTAAGATTCCATATTCACTAAAACGTCAACTAAACAAAACCCGAAAACCTAAGATCCCATAGTCATTAAATGTTGACTAAACAAATTTCCACTCGATCCAAAATCCATATGTAGACTAGGGTGTCCCATTAAAAAAAAATTTTGGGGATCATTCTTAATTCTCATAAGGCTAAGAATTTTTTCAGATTTTTCGGAGGTGGTTTAGAGGTCGCGCAAATTGATTTTTTTTACCAAAAATCGACCTTTTTGGGCTTTTTTGAATTTTGCTTCAAAATTGGTAAAAAAAAATAGATATTTCTTCAGCTTTTGAGTCAATATTCTTAAAGAAAATTTTCCGATCATTAATTTTATGTGCATAAATAATAAGTTTCGGCAATGATTTTGCACATTTTGACAATTTAATAACGGTTTTTCGTAAATTTTCAACAAATATGGAAAAGAATGCTTTATAACTTTTAAAATTTGTATAAAGATTAAAAAAAACTAATGATGCAGATGAATAGATTATTAAGTTTTAAATTAATTAGCAGAAAAAACATGAATTTTCTCTCACTCGTTCAAAGGTTGACCTACATTCTGCAAGCGCTCTTCAAGTCGTTCACGAAGTCCTTTCATTTCTTAATTTCGAGTTTGGTTTTTCTAGACTTACCCTTACATAACTTCGCCCACTTCGAGTGCAATATTAATATTTTGCGAGAAATATTGCACAGTTCCTGATTTGGATTCCACAAATCTCTGAAAGTCATTGCTGTTATTCTGGCGCTTTTGGAAACAGTGCACTTTTCCATTAAATTCAATTTAAAAAATCTTTGCAGTATTTGCATTTTTGTTGGCGGTTTGGCAGTATCAAGGTCATCCATCATTTTGCCCACTCACCACACATTCCTTGTATTCGACAAAGGCATATCTATTTTAAAAAAATATTATCTAATATTTTTTGGACTACTTTATGATAATTTCAACTTACCGGAGCAATAAAACTTCAGATTAACAAAATATTTTTATTAAAAAGGACCTCTTGTAATAATTACAAATGTTTTGAAAGAAAACGACTGGTTTTTCACAAAAGGTTTTTTTTATTTCTCTGCCAGCTGATCACAAAAACTTATCAGCTGATTTAACAGCGGATGCAAACCACCCGTGTTGTGCTTTGTGAAGTAGCTTAAGCTTTTCCAGAGATTTTATATATATAGAGATTGCTAATTACCGCAAGAGGGCTCTAGCATAAAAGCTTTTATCTGAAGCCATAAAATTTATTTCAATCTCAAGCAAGTTAATTGTATTGTGACTTGTTATCAAGGGCGTAGCCAGGTAAGAGCAGGGGGGGCAGCTGCCCCCCCCCTACAGCTTGGAAAATCTGTACAAATTCCGTAATATATGAAAATAAAAAAAAAACAGTACAGAAAATTCACTAACTGAGAAGAACTTTCACCCTATGTTCATTCTCCAAAATTCTAGTAGATATTTTAATAAAGAGTTCCTTGAATATATAGGGAAAATTTAGACTACCTTGTATTAGAAGTAGTAGTAGTCAGAACGAGGCCCTTTTTTGTTCGTAAGTTAACGTTCAATAAGCGATAAGATTGCGCAAAATTTTTACTGTTTTAGTGCACTTGCAATTTGTATTGAAGGTACCAAAAGGGTTGTAGAAAATATTTCGTAAGGTAATTAAACTGACCAAATTCAAATACCGTCTAGTTTTTCATTAGGAAGTTATGTTTTTCAGGGAAGTTCAAACTAAATTTTAAAAAATAATAAAACTGTTAAATCTTTAAAAGGATCAGTAAAGTTTACTCGAGTAACGCTGCACACCAGCCAGCTGCCCAGACAGACGGACATGGCTCCAGAATTGAATTCGCTCTTCAGATACTTAAGGTCCAACATGTTAATACGTTACACTTTTTCTCGTGTCAAATGATATAGAGGGTGGACCAAATACAAGTTAATTTTAAAATCATAGATTATTTTAATTCAGAAGCGATTCAAACACTGAAGGCCAATATCATTAAAGCAATACGTGAGCTACAGCCCGAAAGCATTAACAAGGTCTTGGAAAATTGCTGTGACAGATTGAGCTACTTTAATTTAGACACGAGGAATCGAACTGCATCATTAGTTTTTAAGTTTCTATGACTTTTTCCCAGAGAATTTTTGTTTTTACTAAAATGGTAGATTATTTTTATTTTCCGATTTTGACTCAATTTTAACAGCCTATAACTTATATTCGGTTGGTTGTCTCGATAAAACCAGGTTTGATTCAGAAAACCAGTAAAAACTAATGTTCGTAATTGAAATCCTTTACCCAATTATGACCAATGATCGAAACTATATACAATTGATCGTAGTGACTATGTATAGGAAACTGCATACTTACTTTTTCATCCACGGTTTCGTTAATTTGTAAAGGACTAATATTTTAAAGGATATAGAAGTTTGAACAATTTATTTCTGTATTTCTCCTAGTTGGAGGCTATGGCATGCTAAATTTCTTATTTTTATCTATCAAACTAGGTTTTTTACCTTAAATGTAAAATTGTAATGCATGCTAAGCCTCCAGGTTGTAGCAATGTCAAAATATCGAAGACAATATGAGAATAAAAGTTATTTAATTCCTGTTTGCGTACTTTTATAATAACTAAACAGATTTACCAGATTCACATTTACTGATGTAGCAGATTGCATCAATTCGTCACAAAGGGGTCTGAAGATGAACTCGTCATGGAGTTCGAAACGCGTCATCCTAGAGCGTGACAATGAATTGACCATTGATATCAACAATAAAAAATCTCGTTTAGCCAAAGTATCGAATGATACAATAACACAAAAAGATTTTATCTTATTTGTCCAGTTTTTGTACCGTCGTTGATTAAAAATTACAAAGATTTTTGGTCCAGTCTGAAGAAATGAAAAATATCGATATTTTTAAAAAAGGATCAGCTAGGATTTTAATTCAAGCTTTTTTTGATGTATGATCACCCCAGAATACAGTGGCATTTACACTTTTCATCGTCATTTTCATGCAACCTAAAACTGTTTTGAGCCTACAGTGGAAAAAAGGGTGTTTAGGACATATGAAATTTTAGGCCCCAATTCTTCGATTTTCAAAATCTTTTATTGTATTATAACAAAGTTGTACACAGAAAGATTTGTTATTCTAAATTCTTTATTATTATTTTTTAAAAATTGTCAAATTCGATGAAATTTCTTTATTTTGACAGATGATGTAACATGTTATCGTATTGGTCTTTTTAAATGAAAAGCAAATTACTTAGCCTACTTGTAAACACAAAATATTATTTTATTTATAGTTAAAAATTGAATTTTTGGTATATAAGCAAAAAAAAATTGCTTAGTTCAAATTGTAACATATGCTCAAGACGTTCATTCTGTGCACTATTTTGTTTCAAATAACACAAGATAAAAATTTTTTTAAATCGCCCAAGAAATGTACAAAAAAACAAAATAACTAAGATGATTAAAAACTATTTTTTGATACTACATAAACTCGATGACTTAAAATTTAAAAAAAAAATTATAGGCTTTTGTATGATAAAATATTGTCAAAACCATGAGTATTGATTTTTCGTTAGGTTCTTAGTTTTATTTTTTTTTGTAAACATACTATTAACATGAAATGTAAAACCGACTGCCCCCCCCTACATAAGATCCTGGCTACGCCCTTGCTTGTTATCTCTAAACATATAGACTATCTGCCAAAAAATAGGGTTGCAGTTCCCCAAATCCAATAAATCATGAATTTTAGTTCAGTGTCACCTAGTGACAATGGCTTTTTGGCTACTTTTTTTGCTGTCCACAACTTGACAACACCTAAAACTAAGCTTTGACATACAATAAATAAATTTTCAAATCTCATAATCTAAAGTTTACAACAAATCGGATGCCGAAATCTGATAGTACTAAAAATTTCATACAATGGGTGCAAAGCTTCAAAAGGGCATAACTGGAGAACGGCAAGAGAAAATTATATTGTTTTTTTTGCTTACTTATCTCAAACTTCATAATCTTTTAAACTGCATCATTAGTTTTTTAGTCTTCGTACAAATTTTAAAAGTTATAAAGCATTTTTTTCTTATTTGCAGAAAATTTACGAAACACTGTTATATAATGTATCAAAATGTGCAAAATGTCTGACGAAACTTATTACTTATGCACATAAAATTAAAGATCGGAAAATTTTCTTTAAGAATATTTACTCAGAAGCCGAAAAAATGCCGATTTATTTTAGCAATATTCGAGAACAATTCAATCAAGTCAAAAAAGCTCGATTTTTGGTACAAAATCGGTTTGCGCGACCTCTAAACCACTTCCGAAAAATCTCATAAAATTCTCAAAAATACTTAACCTTATGAGTATCCAAATTATGAAAGATCTTCCGAGAAAATTCAAATTTTTTTTTTTGGGACAACCTAATGTAGACCACCCGGAAATCGATATGAGAATAATCAATTAAACCAACTACAATGTCACTTACATTGTAGACCACCCAGAACTCAAGTGTAACAAACTTATGTAAAATTTTTAAAATTTTAATTTTTACAAATATCACGTGATTTTTTCTAAACACAATTTTTTTTGTTCTGCTTAATTTTGGTTTGTTAACCAAATAATTTCAAAGTTTGCTTCAAAACCAAATGAAGTAAACTTAAGGATCAAAAACAATTTTGGGACGAAATTTTTTTTATTAAAATTAACCCCAAAAATGTAGTGCAAAATTGTCCCAATACAATGAAATATGCTCCAAAATGATTATTGGGTCCCATTTTCATAAAAATCCTTATTACTTTGAGGCTTTTTTGCATAATGCCAAAAAGTCAAATTTAAAAAAAAATAAAAGTGACCTCAAAAGTATTATTTTTATTTATTTAATGTATATATTTAATAATACATTGTTATTTAGGTAAAAACTTGCATTGTATCTGTTAAGTTGTGAAACTTCTGGTTTACCGTTGAGACTATAGGTAGAATTTTGAACTTTGGAACCTTCGCAATAAGAAGTCTTACCGATGCGGTCTGTTTCAGTGTTGAATTCAAAGAGAGCGTTTATTCACATATTTACTTAAAATCTAAGCTAATATCGTAAGATAATTACAATTCATTTTATAAAGCAATGACATCTGTATGTGAATCTCTACTTAATGCAGCTTACGATATATATAAAAAAGTACTAAGATTTGTACATTAACATTCCGGGCCCCTTGATGGGTACCATCAAAAAAAAAACAAGTAAATTCACAGAGAAAATACAAAAATTAATGTTTTATGATTAAAAGCGCAAAATGCAATTAGAATATAGGATTCAGTCATGATGTTCAATGGAAGACCGTCAAGATTAGGCATTACACCTCCGAGAATTATTTTGGAATACATATCAGCACCGATGACCATAGATACTGTAGCACTTTCGAAAAAGGTTGGATCAGCTAAAATCATGTTCGAAAATTTACCTTTATAAGTGTCTGGTAATGATTGACTTGGAGTCAACAGTGATATTCTATTATCCACTCGCACCAATGCTTCAATTCGAACGTGTCTATCGGAGTTCGCACGTACTATGACGCGACACATGTCGAAGCCATCCACCTGACTGGCTTTTATGTCGTGTTTCTTAACAAAGGCCTTGGCAATGCGTGTAATCGTGGAAGAGGTGTCGATCAATATTCGAATAGGATGTAAACGTAAACGGCATAAAGGCGAGTAACACGGCCTATCCTCCACTCGTTGGGAGGAAGATTCTCGTCCCTAATAGCTACAATGGAATGAATTTCTATATCCTTTTTTGGGTAGTTCCACTTATTCCTTTTGTGGAGTTCTTTTAAGTATTTGATCTTTCATCGCTGGCAGAAATGTTGTTGCAATACTTTTACACGTGGCCACCGATTGATAACGGACTCGGGATGACTTTCTAATGTAGGCTCAGGGGGTGCAAGAATGGGACCTCCAATAAGAAAGTGCCCTGGGGTCAGTGGATTTAAATCTGTTGGATCATCGGACATTACGGAAATTGGTCTGGAATTTATACAGCCCTCAATCTTCGACAGGAGTGTATTTGTAAGTGTAAGTGTATTTGAACGAACCGGCAACCTTTTTGAAATGAGTCTTAAAACTTTTTACCCCGGCCTCCCATAGGCCACCCATATGGGGAGCACCAGGGGGAATGAAATGCCACGATAAGTTCTGATGGACAAATTTGTTAACTAATCCTGCTCTAGAAGCTGAGAGAAAATCTTTAGCAATATCTTTTGAAGCACCAATAAAATTAGTTCCGTTGTCTGAATAAAGATGTAGAGGACAGCCCCTTCTAGAAACGAATCGGTAGAATGCGGCTAGGAAAGTTTCAGTGGATAAAGAAGAAGTGGCTTCCAAATGAATAGCTTTTGTTGCAAAGCAAACAAAAACGCAAACATAGCCTTTGGGTGTCTTACAACCCCTACCTGCGAACGTTTTAATTTCAAACGGCCCGGCAAAGTCTACACCAGTGGAATGAAATGGACGATGTAAAACCGTCCTTTCTTGGGGCAAAGCTGCCATTAATTGGGTCTGTACTTTCTTTTTATAAAGAACACATTCTTTGCAGTTGTGTATAGTGGTTTTAACCAAATTTTTTAATTTTGGAATCCAAAACTCGGTTCTGATTAGTTTGCTTAATTGGCAGCTATACGGCAAAATTATTGGATACCTTTCGTTATAACATAACGAAGGGGAGTAAGCCAAACGCCCACATGCACGAATGACGCCAACTCCATCGAGGAACGGGTTTAAATTAAGAATCGGTGAAGACTTTGGTATGCTTTCTTTTTTCTGCAAAGCTTTTAGAGTGTCTGAAAATGAACTACGTTGTGCAAGCATGATGAGTCGATTTTTCACGTGTAGCACCTCTGATGAAGTAAGAAGTACAGAAGAATAAGTAACTGTCGATGTGTTGGATGTGTTTTGTGAAAAAATCGGAATATATAACAAATAACTTGTATAGCCCGGCTAAAGGAAGAAAACCGTTCAAGGACGTCTTGATAGTCCGAATGAACAGATAAATGACAACTAATAGTTTTCCGCTCTAAATCCGTGTCCAGATGGAGTTCTGATTTGATAGGCCAACAATCTGAAGACCTTTCCAACCAAGGTGGCCCGTGCCACCATAGATTATTATGGATAAGGTCTTGTGTAAAAACACCTCTACTGGCTAAGTCTGCAGGATTAGACTTGGAATCAATGTGAAACCAATTATCAGCTCCAACTTTTTCGACGATTCTGGACACTCGGTTGGCTACGAACACTTTCCACTGGCAAGCCGGTTTCTGTAGCCACGCTAACACAATAGTTGAATCAGTCCACTTAAAAACATCACAACTAGATACATGCATCTGAGGGATTATGGAATCAACGAGATCAGCAAGTAGTGTAGCACCGCAGAGTTCCAGTTTGGGGATGGATAAACTATTAACAGGAGAAACTCTAGATTTAGAAGTAAGAAGACTGACAGCTACAGAACTACCCTCCAGCTCAACCCGAGCATAAATAGCGGCGGCAAAAGCATCTTCCGACGCATCACAGAATGCATGAAATTGGAGGCTGCAAGTAGGGCTATAAGATACCCATCTTGGCAATTTAATATTACCAATATTTGCATAACTGGACAGAAAGGTTTTCCAATCTTGCAAACAATCGTATGTTATTGGAGAGTCCCAATCGACTTTGGATATCCAAATCCTTCTCATAAAAATTTTAGCTCGAACAACGATGGGTGCCAGCCTCCCTGCAGGATCATAAATTTTTGCTATACCCGATAGTACTTCCTTTTTGGTATATGTGGATAGTGGATAGTAGTACTTCCTTTTTGGTATATGTGGAGCGATTGTCAACAATCGTTTTTGTAAATAAAAAATGGTCAGTTTTGGCGTTCTATTTCACACCTAAAGTTTTTGTTTGACTACTATCATCAAAGCTAAGGAAATCTTCTTGCAATAAATGTTCTTTTGGAATTACCTTGAGAAGCAGTGCTGAATTGGAAGTCCATTTGCGAAGAGGAAAACAGGCTAAGCTTAGTGCAGTTACAAGCTGATCCCTTGCTATAATGGCTGCCTTGACACTATGAAATCCGGCAATGACGTCATCGACATACATTGCGTTTTTTATAATTTCACTAGCAAGTGGGTAGGTAGTAGCAACATCTTTGGCGACCTCATGAAGAGTCCTAATCGCTAGATAAGGAGCAGCATTTATTCCGAAAGTAACCCTTTTTAGTTCAAAGTCTTTCACTTTAGCGGTTGGACTTGCACGATGGAGAATGCGTTGGAATGCAGTATCTGCCACAGAGACCTTAATCTGGCGATACATCTTTTCTATATCTGCGTTAAGTACAAATTGGTAGAAACGCCACCTCAAAAGTAGAATTGTAATATCGTTTGGAAACGTCGGACCAGTATAAAGCAGGTCATTTAAGGATATTCCTGTCGAAGTTGGGGATGATGCATTGAATACCACTCTTGTCTTAGTGGTTGTGCTATCTGGTTTTACAATGGCGTGGTGTGGGAGATAATAGTGACCTGGAAAATTCTCTGGAAGTGGTGTAGAAACTTCTTCCATATGGCCTAATTCAAGATATTCTTGGATAACAGAATCGTATTTCAGTTTGGAAAGGGAGTTTTAAAAGATTAAAAACTCGTTCTGAAATAAATGTTCCTTGTGAGCCCGAGTCAATCAATGAACGAATAGAATATTTTAACCCTAAGTGATTAACCTGAACTACGGCTGTCCCCAGCAGGACGTTTTGTGAATGAGGACGATTGGATATCATTCCGCTGGAACTTGAAGCGATTTTACCAGCATTTTCACTGCCACGATGCAGCAGGCTATTGTGCCTTTTATTACATGAGGAACAATTGAAACGACTTTTACATTCTTTCACACTGTGGGCTCGAGCAAAGCAGTTAAAACATAGATTCAGCTTTCGGATGTTAGATGACCTCTCTTCGACATTCATCTGTAAGAATCGAGGACACTTACGGATGGGATGATTTTCGTTAACACAAAGTTTACACTTAGTGTGTTCAGACGAATCAGAAATATTAGCATGGTTGGTATTTAACCTTTGCGGACCCTTTGAGAAATGTTGTGTGGAGTGGGAATTGGATTGCGTTTTGTTAGAACTTGACTGTCCTCTCGACTCGAGAGGAAAGCATCTAAGTCGACCCACTTGGAGATTTCCTTTTTATTGTTAACGGAATGTTCCCATAAGGATAGAGTAGTGCGTGGAAGTTTGGTAGAGCAAATGTATACGAAGATGGCATCCCAGCTGGAGATATCGATATCATATAATTTTAACTGGAGAGAACACTTCCAGCAACTGCTGGTTCCAGAAGGCAGCGCACGTGAAGTTATCACGCCAATTGTCGACGACGGCTCAGATTGCCCACCACCAAGTCAAGCCGAGGTAAGAAGAGCAATATCGCGGCTGAAAAACAACAAAGCAGCCGGTGCCGACGGTCTGCCCGCAGAGCTCTTCAAGTCCGGTGGCGAGGAGTTGATAACGAGCATGCACCAGCTCCTGCGCACGGTTTGGCTTAAAGAGTGCATGCCCGACGATTGGAATGTAAGCGTATTATGTCCTGTGCTGAAAAAAGGTGATCCAAGTGTGTGCTCCAACTACCGCGGGATCAGCCTTTTACCCATCGCATATAAGGTCCTGTCGAGTGTGCTATGTGAAAGACTAAAGCCAGTGTTATCCAACCTGATCGGGCCTTATCAGTGTGGCTTTAGACCTGGAAAATCAACAACTGACCAGATTTTCACACTTCGGCAAATCCTGGAAAAGACCCAAGAGAAACAGATCGACACGTACCATCTTTTTGTCGACTATAAAGCTGCCTTCGACAGCCCGATACGGCAGAAATTACTTGAAGCCATGGCTGAGTTTGGTATTCCAGCGAAACTGATACGTCTTTGCGGAATGACGCTGACTGACACGAAGTCTTCAGTGAAGATTGGCAAGGACCTTACGGAGCCATTCTATACCAGACGAGGCCTAAAACAAGGCGACGGCCTATCGTACGATCTCTTCAACATTGTGATGGAGATGATAATGAGAAAAGCTGCAGTAAACACGAGTGGCACTATATACAACAAAAGCCACATGCTACTCGCGTACGCTGATGACGTAGACATCATCGGTCGAAAACTGCGGGATGTGACTGCAGCCTTCTCAGGTATTCAGAAGGAATCAGCGAAAATGGGCCTAACGGTGAACGAGGACAAAACGAAGTTATTAGTTTCAACGAACAAAGAATCTACTCGTTTGGGAGACTGCGTGAACGTTGACAACTATAATTTCGAGGTGGTAGATAATTTTGTCTACCTAGGCTCCGCCATCAACAAAGCAAATAATGTCAGCCTAGAAATCCGGAGAAGAATCCTGCTTGCAAATAAATGCTACTACGGACTAAACAAGCGATTCAATGACAGAGCCTTCTCTCGACGAACAAAACTCCAGCTATACCAGATACTGGTTCTACCTGTCTTAATGTATGGCTCAGAATCCTGGGTTATGACTAGGGCGACCATTTTTCAGCACGAAAAAAACGGGTTTCAGTACTTAAAACAGCATGGAAAACCCTTAAAATAAGCACGATAGATTTTATATTCAGCATTTATTATTTTTTTTATTTATTGAAAAACAAACGAACTATTTCACATCTATTAAAGAAGTAATAAAAACAATAGGTAAATTAACAAAATTATTCATATATAGAAAAAATACGTTCCACGTCACACGATGAAACGGGAGCGTATTTAAAAAGTGTTAATTCAGCAGGCGAATATTTTCCGATAAACGCACTTGTTGTTTTGAAATTTTTAAAAATAATATTGTTGATTTTAGTGATTTCCACAAAAAAAAATTAAGAGATGTTTTTCTATAGCATGTTGAATTGATTTTATTGTTGCCAAGCTTACATTCAATGGCAATCCGCTTGACTCAATTTTTGTGATGGCATGCCAGATGCACTTAAAGTTATTTTTTTATGAAGGTAAAGTCGGATTACAAATTTTTATTATAAAGAAAATCTTTGCTTTAGAATCATTTTCGTTAAACTCTTGAATGACTTCCCTTATGTCTTCCAAATAATTAGTATAATACTCCGCTGCTCCCAACCACGTTCCCCATGGTGTCGTTATTGGTTTAGGTTATAGAGGCACATTAGGTTTCATTAGTTTAAATTTTTGTTTTCGATAAGGCGCCTGAAAACTATAGGAATATAACGAATCGGACGATTTAAGCTATCGATAAAAACAGGGCAATTACAAAATCTTGAACACAGGCTGTATGTAAAATAAGAGGACAGTTTGCAAATTTAATACTACCTGTCATATTTTTATGAACCGCAAGGGCTTGTGATATGTAAAATTTTCAATTGATAGAAACATATCTTATCAAAATGTATCAAAAATTTAAAAAAGGGCAAAAACAGCATAACAAAGCACAAACCTTTTAAATAAGCAAGATCGATTGAAAACGTTAAATTAAGCAGCATCAGCAATATTCAGCATATGCTGAAAATTGGTCGCCCTAGTTATGACACAAGCGGATGAATCGGTTCTGGCGGTATTCGAGAGAAAAATACTCCGTAAAATATATGGGCCCATCATCGTTAACGGAGAGTATCGGCGTCGTATGAATCATGAGCTGTACGAGCTGTACACTGACATTGACGTGGTCAAACGCATTAAGGTGCAACGGTTGCGTTGGCTAGGTCATGTTGTACGCATGGACGAAAATGCTCCAGCTCGAAAAGTCTTCGACAATGAACTCGATGGACGGCGCAGAAGAGGGCGACCTAAACTCCGTTGGAAAGACCAGGTTACTGAGAACCTTACAGAACTCGGTGTGACTAACTGGAGAAGAAGCGCAGAAGATCGAGGCGCTTATAATATTTTTCTACGTGCGGTATATAATCCACTGGGATTGCATAGAAGTACCAGCTAAGTAAGTAAGTAAGTATAATTTTAACGATGAAATAGAAGCGTTAATATCACGCAGAAGACTTTTAATTTCCTCACTAGATTCAGACGTAATCGTGGACAAATTGAATAGAAGTTTTAGTTGGCCTTGGACTAACATGTGCTTGTTTTCAAACCTTTTTGTTAGATTCGCCCAAGCAATGTCGAAACCACTATTAGTCAGAGGACATTTCTGAACGATGTCGTGAGCCTCGCCTTCAGTCTTTTTACGTAATGGAAAAGTTTCTACACATTTGAAAGACTAGCATTTTTAATATATATCGCCGAGAACATGTCTCTAAACGATGGCCATGACTGATAGTCTCCTTGGAATGACGCCGTGTCACATGGAGGAATGTGGAAATTAGAATGGATAGTAGAGGTAGGTGGAGGTGGGGGAGGTTGAATCGGCTGGGTAGGATTAGTGGGGCGTGATCGTTCTTGGATATGACTACCAATTTTTTCCATTACTCTAACGTACGTTTCATACGAAGAGTGATACCTCGCACTTATGCTTTCGAGATGATTCTCCCCTCCTTCTTCCTGTGATTGATCTTCGGAACTTCTACCTTTTTTTTCAGTCTCCTCGACGCATTGTTTGTAGAGAACTTTAATAGACGTCCAAATGGATCTAAGTTCCTCTCGATGAACTTCCAGAGCAAATACTGAGGATTCAGCAATTACTGGGTCAGTGAGCTCATGCTCAAAATCCACCAACGATACGTTAGCCCGAATAAATTTTCCTAATGTGTTCATTTTACGGATTGTTAGATAACTTTCCAGCAGGGACACGTGAAATTTACTAACGTACTAGTTTAAAAGTAGAATTTCTAAACTACTTCAAAAGTGGACTAGTTCCAAACTATTGAATTTTGAACCAGTTAACTAAATAGAACTAGTTCCGAACCAGTATTCTCCCTTACTAAGAAACCACAACACACAAATTGCTAGCTTAAGTTGGTTCATATACAATTTGATAGTTTGGGGAAGCTTTTCTGCTTTAGATTTGGAGTAAAATCCGTCGAAGTGAATATTTTTATGAGTTGAAATTTATTTTGTATGTATATGCAATAACCAAATCTTTGTTGATTTCCTCGATTTAAGCTTGGATTTTTTGAAACATTTGTCATTATACGTCAATTATATATTTGAAATTCCGAAAGATGTGATAAAATAATTGGAGGCTTTACTCGATCACTTTAGTAAGAAGCTTTTCGCCACAAATTCAAACCCCTTTACCAACAACAACATCAAAATTATATTATATTTATCAAAATAAACCAATTAAAACGAAGAAGAACGATCTTGTCAGCAACATATATGACGTCATAGAATGTCGACCTGAATGAACGACCTGATATCATGTGGAACTGTCCAACTTAGAATAACAACAATATTCTTTAAAATGTATACGAGCGTGTAGGTAAGAAATATAATAATGGAATAAACGAGCAATTCTCGTCTCTCAATGGAAATTGACTGGACTGGATGTTGAGATCAAAGGGATTAGTTGAAATTTGAAACGATGCATGTAGACATATCAAGCGAAAATCCAACGAATATGTGACGTAAATGAGAGAGTTATTCACGCTTCTCATTGGAAGTTGACTCTTCTGTATAAGTTGGTTTTTCGTTTCAATTCCACTTGTTTAGAAAAACGTAATTATGGAACTTATATAAAATTGCAATATACTTTGTAGTATATAAGAGAAATGGTTAGCAACAGTACATACCCATGTGGTGAGAGCATGAACGAAACTTTCTTATGTGATAATTTGTTGTTTGAAATTTTGTGAACTCTGACAAATTATTGCTGCCACTTATTGGATTATATTTCTTTGAGGTTTTTTCTAGGTTATGTTTTTTTACTTTTTTCTCTGTTTTTATAAAAACATTGTTAAGGTATATTACGGTTCTTCATTGAACTCACTTTCTGGACATTATTTCTGGAACATGTGAAATACTATAGGAATTATTTATGTTTGCAATCTCGCGACATTTACAAAAAATAATTGTTTGTCGCGCTCTGACTAGTTTTGAGCGCATGCATAAATATTAATAGAACACACAAAGTAAAATAATGCAAACCTGGAACGATGATGAAAGCAACGAGATGACCCAAAATGAAATTCAACCATTCGCTGGAAATTTCTACACTGGATTTATTGTAACCAAAGTCCCAATAGGAATCTGGCTCGATGGGACCAAAAATGTTAAGTTGTGAAACTTCTGGTTTACCGTTGGGACTATAGGTAGAATTTTGAACTTTGGAACCTTCGCAATAAGAAGTCTTACCGATGTGGTCTGTTTCAGTGTTGAATTCAAAGAGAGCGTTTATTCACATATTTACTTAAAATCTAAGCTAATATCGTAAGATAATTACAATTCATTTTAGAAAGCAATGACATCTGTATGTGAATCTCTACTTAATGCAGCTTACGATATATATAAAAAAAGTACTAAGATTTGTACATTAACAGTATCAATAAAATTAGCTCAACAATAGAAACTTGTACTTAACTTCATTGTCTTGTATATGTGCAGCTTGCAACAAAAGATTCCATTCGCTGCATATTTTAAGGTGCTTACGCAGCAACATTACAATGTATTGAATTCGATCGTGATGTGGCTTATACTACTTCTTCCTGAGATTCATCCTCACACGATAAATATTAATTTTCTTGGAATATATTCGGTACATCATCAGAGCATATGTCATTCTGCTTAAACGCCATTCGTGTCAGAAATGTCGGCACAGTGATTTTTCCTTCTTCCAACATCATTGTAGCTTCCACTATTTTTGTTTGTTTGTCGATGTTGTGACGTTATTTTTTTTTTGGTAAGAAAGAACCCGCGTCGAATTGCTGCCAAATTCGAAAAAGTGTCCTCTTTTTTTAACGCATTTCCCCAAAACGCTTGTAAGCCGTTACAGCTGTTGCTACTTGTAAACGCTGAAGTTACTTGGGCCATCCTAAACTAAATATTTTAAAGAATAAGAATCAAAAGCATATTATATAAAATACAAATTTTACCTTGCGTATCGATTGCCTTTCAAAATAGTTGAAAAATTAACTAAAATTTAAGAGCAAATGGTTTTTCATGACATTGCGCATAAGAGCTTGGCAGTAATGGAACCCGTTTCAGAATTATATGTGCTTTTAATATACGAAAGAAAAGAAACATTTTTACAAAAAATCGAGCGATTTTTTTTACAAATTTTTATCTACTTACCAGTACCCTACCAGTTTAACATTACTGGCATTTTCATAATCCGTTATGAAGACGGCTGGTTTCATATCAAATATGTTGTTTTTAATATACAACAGCAACTCTTGATAGAATTTTTTAGATTTCTTGGTCAATAATACAAAAACACTGGATAAATCTGTGAAGTAAATAGGTGATTAACTAGTAAAAATATGTTACGTGATTATTGCATACGTCCATAAGAAACTTTCTGTGCTTAGTAGCAATCAATAATTTTTAAGGATGAAAAAATTCCGAAACTGTATCAATCACCTATTATACATGCAGTATAAAAAAATCGAGGATTACTCTCATCTAGTATCAGCCCAGACTTCATTGATACTTCGTCATAGACAAAGGCATTTATGTATATTGTAAGCTTCTTTTAATTTTTGCAAATTTGATATTTTTGTTCCTGGTTTCTGTGCATAAAAAATGTTAACATACAATAATTCTAATAAATATTAACTTACCTTTGGCATGTGTTGCGGAAAGCCGTTCTAACGCTACTTATCGCAGAAAAATCAGAACCAATATTGAATGCATTATTGGCACACTTCTTCTTGATGGAATTTAATGCATTCAACTCTTCTATTTGGTAACAAATTAATTCTAGCTTTGCATGAATTGTGCCAGCAAACATATATATCAATGTCTTTGTAGCTAGATTTTTTTAAAAATTCATTTTCTGTTCCACTAAATAAAATAAATTTGCTATTTTTTTCATTAAAAGAAGCAACCCATTTTCTCGGTTTATTTTATACACTTTTACGACTGTCGTCAACGCGTTGCACCAGCAAACTAATTCTTTGCAAATAAATAATGCTTCTACTTTAACATAACAACAGAATCATAAAAAATACCGTTATAAAATATCATGTTTTGCTTACAAAATTCAAATTTAATAAAAATTCAATATGGACCCAAATTTTATATTACACAATTTGGGGCCATTTTTCATTTTCAAAAATTCGGGCTAGATTTCATAATGCAATTTGAACCGACATATAAAAATGAATTTTGACCCTAAGTTGTTGGTGTCTTATACGGCAACATTTTGTCCAATGTCCAAATTCAATTAGAGTTTTAATGTGAATATATTAAACTTTAATTCTATTATTTGTGTTTTTGTAATCTGCCAGTTTTTTGCCTAAATGCTTTTATTTGTGTTGGAAATTCTCTTATATAAAACACATATATTTTAATTTGATTATTTATTATTATACCATATCCCTTCGTAATGAGGGTGTATATAATTTGAAACTATAAAAAGTGTAACGCATTAAAGAAGACGATTTTCTTAAGACCAAATTCGTTTCAGGACTTTTTAAGACGATTGAGCTACGTCCGTCTGTCTGGCTGGCTGGATGACAGGTGAGCAGGAGAACTCGAGTAAACCTTAACGGATTGGTATGAAAATTTACCAGCATTAATATTTTTTGAAACGAAGTAATGGGATTTTTAATGGGCAGAATAGCCCCATCCCCTCTGGTACCTCCCATACTAAATTTCCTGTTTTTGGATAATTACTATTTCTTCAATAACTTCCAAACGGACAACCGGAATATATTTGAATTTGGTCAGTTTTGTTATTTTGTAATAGTATACAAACCCTAAGAAAACTGAAACGTTTGCCACACCCCTTCTGGTACCTCCCATACAAATGACCGAATTGAATGACATACATAGTATGACATACACATCTGTGTTTGTAAGTAAACTGAATTCACTCAAATTTTGCGAATGATGTTTGCTTATGAAAATTGAACTCAGGAATAAATATGGACTATATCGGTTCATGCCTTCTGGTACCTCCAATACAAAATGACCTATTTTTGCAACATTAATATTTTTCCCATAACTTCCAAACGGACACTTGGGGGGTAATGAAAATTGGTCGATTAATTTATACTGTGATAGGAGGCAAAACCTCATAAAACATAACTATTTGACACTGTACTGGTTACTGTATTATTTATATTTATTTGTTATAAACTTTATTATTTATATTTGTTTAATTCAATATGTATTTATTTTGTTTATTATTTACACGTATTATGTCGATGTACTTCAATTTTATTTGTGTGTTATTATGTTATTTTAGCTATATTATTTGTTGTTATTTATTTAACAAAAAATCTGCCACACCCATTTTACAGATTGCGCCCATTTTTTTGGTGAGTGTTTTTATTGATAATATCTATGAACTTGCAAAGTTTCATGTCAAGGCATCTTTTCAAAAGCGAGTTATGACTTTATTCCGGCTAGATTGAGCATTTGGACCACTGTGCGACGCCGCACAGCTGAAACAATGCTTATGGCAAATCTGTGATAATTTCTTATAATGAATGGTTGCGAAGTTTTTCGAGTCTATGCACTCAAGAAAGAATTATCATTTTGCTGTGAATTCTGGTAGATAAGCAGTGTTGCCATTATGGTGCTTAAAGCACTGTTTTTGGTACTTTTTTGACTCTCCCAAACCCGAAAAAAAATAATTATGGTGCAGCATATATGAAAGGCAATGCCTTCAGTCTTTGATTAGATGAATGAATGGACATATCTGTCGAAAAATTGCTAGGAGTCGTAGTGCGGTATTTTAGCCATCAAAAGAATACTTTTATTACCACATCTTTAGGTCTTATTGATTTAAATGGAGGTACGGCTGATGAATTACATATGGCGTTGGAGTGACTACTAAATATTTTTAAATTGGATTTTAAATATTTAATGGCAATCGGCACCGATAACGCTGCAGTCATGACTGTGCTAATAACGGTTTGTGCCAAAAGATAAAACTCAAGTATAATTTAAAGAACCTTGTTTTGGTTCGTTGCGTGTGTCACTCGCTTCAATTAGCTGTGTGCGCCGTTACAGAAAGAGTTTCCCAAATAAATTGGAGTTCCTTGTGAAAGAAACCCACAATTGGTTCAGCCTTTCTCCTGTGAGACAAAAGGCATATGCAAAAAATTTTAAATTGATAAATGATGATAGATCCAACCCACAAAAGATTCCAATGATGGCAAACACCAGGTGGTTGTCGATTGAAAAGGCTGTTAATGTAATTTTAAAAATGTGGCTCGAGTTATAGGTTCTTTTTAACTCAACAGCTGATTGTTCCTTTGTAACAAATATATTAAGAGATATGTATAATGATAATATTAATTATGTATATTTGTTATATCTGGGTTCAATCTTGGGTGACGTCCAGAAAGTTAACTTAGCGTTCGAAGCGGATAATGCAGATCATGTTAGGTTGTAAAACGATTCAGAGGCCTAACAAATAAAATTATCATACCTTGTGATATTTTTGACTACAATAAAGGTGATATAAATCGTTTTTGCTACCTGGGGTATAACTTCGAAAAATCCTGTGAAGACAATTTGTATCTAGAGATGTGAAATTTGAAAATAAAAAAAAACTTGATTGCGTTTTCTCAAAGTCTTGGGACCAAATTAAGGCTTAACTTTGCAAAAAATTGCAAGTTACTAAAAAATTAATCATTATTAAGGATAAGTAATATTTTTAAAGAAACCCAACATGAAATAGTTACTTTTATAAAAGAATTTATACATGATCAAAATATATTCACAAAAATAGAAACAAGCCTAGAAAACGTAAAACTTCACAAATTCCAATTTACTGAAGAACTGATACATTTTTGATTGAAGTTTATAATTTAAAAAATTCGGTAAATGAGCGTCATTTTGCAGAATTGTCTAGTTTCGTTTTACAATCTTTTTCATATTCTAACGCAAAAGTGGAAAGAACGTTCAGTCTAATGAATTTTTTTAAAGTAGAAAAATCTTGCAGCAATAGTTATAAACTTCCTTCATGTGTTTAAAGCAAAATCAATTCAAATGAATGCTTTAAAAAATCTGATTATTTTATTAAAACTGTTTTGTGGCCGTATGACTGCGATGACGAGAGTTAAGGTTTTGTATATTGAAACAATTTTTTTTAAAGTCCAAATGTACAAAAAACTGTTAAGAAGAATGTTATTAAAAACATATGTTTTATACATTTACTAGTGGGCTAGGCAATGCTTCGCTATTGCATTTTAATTGTAATATATTTTCAAATTTAGGTCTACAAAGTACTTTAAAACGGTACTTAAGCTCGACAATAATATGTTGAGTTTTTTAACTTATGTAACTAATTTCAAGTAACTCCTTAACATGGAAGTTAACTAATTAAGTTTTATTGTTTTCAATTCTAAATATGATAAGCTCTATGGCGATAGTAAAAAGTTCATTATCAAAGTCATATCTATAGTTTCGACATGTAGATTAAGTTTTGTCTGTATGTAGGGAGAAAAAACACTTTTTTCACAAATCGGAAACAGAAATTCCTCCAAAGATCAAAATTCAATTTTTATATTTATCTGTAGTAGCGGGAACCGCCTGTATACTAACTATGTCTTTGGGCGTAAAAATCACTTTTGTTATGCCTTCTTCTCCTATTGACCGCAAATGAAAATTTCGTTTGAAGCTTCATGCCTTTAGCCATAAAAACCTACTTTGCAATGTCTTCTTCTCATCCGGACCAAGAATATACCCGAATACTCTCTATATATTGAACTCGTATTACAATTTTTTGAGATAATTCGGTCACCAACGTTTGGATTAACAAAGTGATGATCTCACGAGGCATATTACGCCGTCGTATTGGAACCATTTCTCCTTCAAATAATGTGCAATGACATGATAAATAAAAAAATCAATTGATCGTCCACTTGGTCTAGTTCTTCTACCAGTTGGATTTTATATGAATGTAGACAAAGATATTTCCTCAGCATTTGCAGAGATCGAGTTGCTGAGAACGGCGTCGGTTCGATAAATTCGAGTCCCCTTTCACACTTACGTCTACTGCGTCGATGTCTTCTATAAGCTGCTCAGATGGATGATTATATGCACCCTAAACTTCACAAAGGGCTCCATAAGTTTGGCGAACAGAACGCGCATTTTATCTTAATGATTTATTACCGATTCGCTCTCCTGAAAAGTAATTAAAAAATATAACTGTAAAGTAAATTAAAAACAAATCACTGTTTTAGTCTGCGCAGCTACCATGTGTCCTAAATTGCCTGGTGTACGGACCATTATTTGATACAGTTAAAAAGTTAAATATTGAAGTGCGTGGGCAGAGCCTCGGCACTTTTTACTTATTAAGTTCCAAATTTCCTGTTCATTAGGGCGGATCAATTTATTCGCGTCGAAAAAAACGTGGTAATCTGTAAATAAAATCAATTCCTAGTTCGCGCTGAGAAGCATGAAGATTTCAGGTAGACATATTTTTTAACAATGAGCAACTATTAAAACCTTCAGACCTATGAGCCCCGGCTCTAATTTTTACCTACTATTCCGATGCTTGGAGACCAAGACGAAGAATGGTATATTTTTGAAATTTTTTTCTGTATGCAACACTCAGAGGCCATAACTTTTAACCAATACATAGAGTTGCTTCTGTAATACTTCATTTAGTTTGTTGGGAAGTCAGTTTTACGCAGAAGTTTTCGGTTTGTGCTCATTTAAAAACAAAAAAATCTCTATCTGAAATCTTCCTGCTTCCCAGCGCGAAATTTTGGTGAAATTTTCTAACAATTCATCATAGATTCCGATTTTGGTTACGATTTTTGCGAATAAAAAAATTTGCCCGTCTTACTATTCATATCTCTGGGCGAACTGTAATATACAGTGGAATTTTGACAGTTATAACTACTTATTTTAATAGCGGTGTAGCACAGCCTACCTCCACCCTTACTGTTATTCATACTGCAAAAAATTGGCCCACCTTTAGGGTTGCCAGATCTAGATTCGCAAAAAGCTGGACATTCGGATTAAAAAAACTGGATTTTGCAAAAATAGCTGGACATTTTCAAATAATGTCTACGAAAAACAATTCCAAGTTTAGTTTTGTATAAATTTTTTTTAAAATATTTTTTAACATTGTTGAAAACATAAAGTAATACAATTGACTTAAATATTTTTAATTCAGACTTTGCAATTTTCGAAATTATAAATAATTCTTTAAAAAAGTAATAATACTTGCACTCTTCACTCAAACCTCTGAGAATTAAAATTAAACAATAAACACAAAAAGAAAAAAAAACAAATATCTTAATAAAAAAGGACTAAAATTAAAAATTGAATCAACAAAAAAATAACAATTCTTTCTACAAAATGAAAATTATAAATTTTTTCAAAAGTTATTGTGTTAAATGTACTAAAAGGACATTTATAACACCAACATCTTTGCTTTAATTTGTTTCTCCAAAATTACTATTTAGCTGGACAAATTTTATCTTAGCTGGACACTGGACAAGTATAAAAAAAGCTGGGCAATCCAGCTGAATCCAGCCCGTCTGGCAACCCTACCCACCTTACTATTCATATCTCAAAGCGAACTATTTTGACAGTTATAACTACTTATTTTAAAAGGGTGTAGCACGGCCCACATCCACCCTTACTGTAATTCATACTGCAACAACAATAACATATGTAACAAATTACATCTTCATACCTCTGATAGTTCATGAGATATAGCCTTTTTTACTTTCAAGTTGTATGGGCGGTGCCACGCTCCTTTATCGCCCACTTTCACCTTGTGTTGCGGCGGGTTTGGGAATCCCATAGTGCAGCATTGGAAGGCACTCCCTGTTCAACCACTGATGTAGGGCATTGTGGCGGCCCCAATAATCTTGCCGATGTGATGACGAGGGGGGGTGGCCAAAGCTCAGTTGGGTCTATGGCATTTGCTCGGGGAATAAACCCAATAAGCCCCTTGTTACGACCAATGCGGGCGATGCCTTCATTAGGGTAAAATTACCAGGTTTAGTAAACTTGTGTATTGATCCCCAAAGTAGGACGAATTGTCCTATTTTAGTTTTTTGTTTTGCTTTGGAGGATCTGTTGTCTGGTGCGTGGTGGTAAGTTATGTTATAATGACACACAACCATGAGAAAAATAGACATGACAAAAAAAATGCGTTGCCAATCGATGTTGTAAATAACAGGGTTGTGCGTAATTGTGTACAAGATGTACAGAGGGCGATGAAGATTAAGAGCTTTCATTCATGAAAATCACCTGAAAACTGTTACTAATTTAAATGTTAAAATTGGGACGGTTAACAGGGATATAGAGAGTGAGATGCTCAGGGAAATAATGAAAATGCGCGAAAAGAAAAATTAAAGATTAGAAATTCCTAAAAAAAGATGGCTGACGAAAAAAAATTAGGAGGGAAAATTTATCATGAGAAAATGTCATTGTATGGATCGCGAAGGTTCAGCATATGATGAAAGACATTATCTCATTAGTCTGCCATGAGACAAGTAACGAACCGGTCGAAGTTAGTTAAAGTGAATAAGTCAGAGTAGGTACGGTACGGTGAAGTGGTGAGACAATGAAAACGTTAAACCAGTACTTTTAAAATAATTATAGGTGCAGGTCCCAGACACAACAATCCTTAAGAAGAAGTGGGCGAACGGCAAGATTCCTTCCACGAAATTACCGGGAGTATTATCGAAAGTTTGTGGAAATACCAGAGAAGTAATACCGGACCGCAGAAAGAAGGATTCTGAGCGTATTCAAGTAAATAAAAAAGCGCTGAAATTGGCAACCAATAACAACAGGTGCCATCTGGATGCACCACCCGGAGTAAACGTTTGCAACTCTTTCGGAATAACAGGTATGATGTGTCTAGTGGCCGCGTTCGTATTTCCGGTGTTCCATTAGCTTGTACTGCGAAAAAGAAAATAAAAGATGGCAGTGATGAAAACACATAAACGGATCCACAAGCTTTGAAAAATCGATGGTCTAACCCCGGGAAAGAAAATTGTTACGCCGTAAGAAAGAAAATCGAAAAAAAATTAGAACGGCTTAAAATCATGCTATGCACTTTTATTGAATATTTCTAATCTTTAAAATATAATAATATCCACATTAAATATATATGTCGCCTGGACAGAGCAATTAAAAAAAACACCTACATACAGAAAAAAAGGCAGAATAGAAAAAAAAACCTAAAAAAAAAATAAGAAAGTCCAAAAAGAAAAGAAAAAAAACCTAAAAAAAAAATAAAAAAAAAAAAAAAAAAAAAAAAAAGAAATAAGTAGAATTAGGAAATAATTATAAGTTATATTTAAGACATTTGAAAGGAAATTAGATTTTTATTATATGATGAATGTAAGGTTGTAGGTGTATTCGTGTAAAGAAGTTTGTTTATTGAAATTGATCTGGTTGGTTTGTTTTTTTTTATTGCTTGACTGGCGTATTAGCCTGGTTTCAGACCACCTAAGCGAGCTCCTTTAGGTAGGGTAAAGATTATTAAAAATTCAAATTGAGTGTGCGAATGTTAATGGATCCAGAAAATTTACAGACTTCGTAGGGCCTGAATTTAAAAATGTGAACAGATCTGATGTTATTTATGTTATCTATGTTTTTTTTTATGTTTGAATTTGAATAAAATATGTATTGAGTGAAAGAAATATGTCTGGCTAAAGCGAATTAGTGGAAAGGGTTTTGGTTCGATGAGGTAAGGGGAAGGTGGTTGTAAGAAATATGGGGTTCAGAAGAAACTTTAGGGAAAAGTCTGAACCGAGGAAGGGAGGGCAAAGTGCTGGGCCATACATCAAGGTCTACGTTTATAGTAGATGTCCATTTGTGTAATTTGTGTTTTTGTGTGTAAAATGTTCATTTTTTTTTTGTTAGTCCTCTGGGTTAGTGTTGGCGGGTTGAGAACCTGACCCTTGAGACCGTGTGCTGCCGGAAGACCAAAGCTAACGCCGTATTAGAGGCACGTAACAGAAATGGCGCCCAAACAGGAAAATAGAAAAATGTCCGATAAAAGGGCATAAAATGTTATTACAACATGTGCAATAGATCAAAGCACAGTGCAATAGAATACTAGTTTTGGACAATAGACTTTTTTTTTGAACTGATCCAATTAACACTCTTAATTATTATTGCAACCAAATATATATGTATAATATGCTTGTTTAAAGTGCAATAATAGGCTTAGGTAGTTATAAAATTCAGATTAGTTTCACCATTATTCAAACGGTCTAGTGCAATATCTTGTTAGTCTGTGTTTAACAATGAATGTATTGACAGTGACCTGTTTTATTTTATGTCGTTAAATTTTAGTGTCAATAAATAAGAATAGATTCTACAAACGGGGAAAATACATGCTGTAACCGTTTCTAATTTAAATTGAGAAAGTCAGTAGTACAGCATTATTAGACGCGGTAATCATGTGAACTCTTTTACGCGATTGACATAAAAGTGCCATGAGTAGAATCTATGAAATCACATTATTTGTTTGTAAATTGTATGGGACATCTACTGAACGTCTAAATTTAATAGAGCACTTTTTGTTATAGTTTTTTTTTGTGTACTTATATAACATAAAAATTTCTTACAAACTACACCTCGAACCACAAGGCATCGGTCAAAACCCTTTTCTCAGTATAAAGAATTACATTTTTTTTGAATATTTAATAAAAATTAGAGACTGTAGTTAGAGTCCATAATAATTGAAGATCTAATAAGAGATAACAAATCAAATTTATAAGGTGGCATGAATATTGTAACAAGGTCTAAAGCGGCGGCAAAAAAACGAAGTAGACCTGAAATTTTTGATCTGAATCGGTCACACTACCAAGAAGGTTATAAAGTATCAAAAATGAATGAAGCAACGAACATAGTGTCAAGAGCGGATAGAAACGGCTGTTTCGACCTCTCAAATACAATTATTTGCCCGGAACGGACAAATGAGGTGGGAAACCGGCAAAACGGAGAAGAAGGTAATGAGGTGTTCGTTTCGGAGAGAAGCATCGACTTAGGTCAAAATGATGAAGCGCGGATACTGAACGAGTCTGATCGAGGAGAGCAGTTGATCCACCGAGAGATGGCCGATATGAAGAAGACAATGGAGGCCTTGGCAAACAGTATAAAAACCTTGTCAGATGTAGTTTTGAAAACGCAAACTAATAATGCATATAATAATACCGTACTGAGTGGGAGTGTCGTCAATAATGATAATAATGGAGTATTACCAGATAGGAATAAAAACAGCAATCCGGGAACGTCCAATGGAACACATAGCCAAACATATCGCCAAACTCCAGTATTTCCGCAGCCAAATGTTAATCAGGGAATGGGAAATGGTCACCTAAACCATGCACCTGTAAATTCAAATTTCAATGAGCAAGTTAGAATCAGGGTCGATAAATTAGGGATTTGTTTCGATGGCAACTCACGATCCAGAGTCGAGGACTTTATATTCCGTTTGGAACACTTGCAAATGCAATACAATATTCCATGGTCAGAGGTAATGAGAGATTTCCACCTGCTAAAAGATCAAGCTAGGGACTGGTATTGGCTATTCTTAGAAGTTCATCATATAGCAGATTGGCCTCATTTAAAAGCGGCTCTGTTAAGCCAGTATCAGACCTCTCAAACAGATTTCGAAGTAATGAGAGACTTAGTAGAGAGGAAACAGCAGCCAAACGAGTCAATTGACACATACTTTCATGTCATGGGCCAACTTCGGTCAAGACTTTATCACCCTATTTTGGAATTTGATATGATTAAAATTTTAAAGCGTAACATACGCGAGAGCTTAGGTAGAATTGTGTATCCAATGAGCATTTCCTCTGTAGAACAATTAAGGGTCGAGTGTAAAGAGGCCGAAAGGAATTTTCCCAGGCGTGACCCCAGACCGGTACAGACCAACATCCGTCCAATCAGACAAATTAATGAGGTCTATGTTGACGACCCCGATTATCCGCTAGGCGAGGAACAAATAGAAGAAGACCTTTCAGCGATTCGGTACAATACAGCTCCGAGGCAACCAATTGTGTGCTGGAATTGTAGAGTTGCAGGCCACGCATTTATGGACTGTCCTGCTGCAGAAAGGTCATTGTTTTGCTATAGGTGCGGTAAGCCTGACACTATAACTCCTCGGTGTCCAAATTGCCAGAAGGGAAACCAGAAGGGGGGCCTGAGTGCAATGGCGACTTCACGTCAGGAGGACAACCCCAAATAGTTAAAAACTTAAGTCGTGAGAAATCGAAGTCTGAAAGGAAAGATAAAGATGTGTGCACGAATAAGAATGAAGTTTACAAACCTGGAAATAGACATTATATACCATTAGATGTAAGACAAGAAAATTATAATAAGGTTAGGAATAAGATATTTAACTCTTCGGTCGTGTACAAGCCAATTTCAAAACATATACTTAAAATTAGAGAACAATTCAAAGAACGTCGACAGTTGCGACGATGCTTGGTAGATTCAGTGCATAGGGCATATGGTGAGAAAAATGATTCGAGAGCCTTCATGGAGATAAACATAAATGGAATAGCTATAAGAGGATTACTTGATACGGGAGCATCTGTTAGTATTTTAGGCAGAAATTGCAGAGAATTCGTTGAAAAGCTGGCCATTGAATTTCATCCATTATATACCAACGTAAAAACAGCGGGAGGTCAAAACCATAGAGTGCTGGGAAAAATTAAAGTCTCTTTACAACACCAGCTACAGGAACATGAAATGATGTTGTATCTTTGTCCAGATTTGGAGCAGGAATTGTATCTTGGGATTGATTTTTGGAGAAAATTCGGTCTAGCCCCTGGTGTATTAGGAGTGGAAGAAATAGACATGGAGAAAATCCAACAAGATTTCGGCAATAAAGATAAGAAATATAAAATGGAATCGCATGAATTGTCCCCTAAACAACAAGAACAGCTCAATGTAGTCATCAAAAGTTTCGACACTTTTGAAGAGAAGGGTTTAGGACGTACAAATTTAGAAAAACACTCCATAAAACTAGTAGAAGGGGCAGTGCCAGTCAAAGAGCGTTACTACCCAATATCACCAGCGGTGCAGGAGATAACCTACAAAGAGATTGACCTTATGCTCAAGTTACGAGTGATTGAAGAAAGTGATAGCGCCTGGAACAATCGAACCACTATTGTGAGAAAGCCCGGTAAAAACCGCTTCTGCTTAGACGCCCGGAAGTTAAACCAACTTACAATAAAGGACGCATATCCTTTACAGAACATAGATGGAATACTAAGCCGAATCGATGAGACACATTACATTAGTAGTGTAGATCTTAAATTCGCTTTTTGGCAAATAGAGTTGGATAGTGAAAGTAAACAATATACAGCGTTCACCGTAGCGGGAAGGCCATTATACCAATTTAGGGTAATGCCTTTCGGACTGTGTAACGCTGCCCAACGTCTATTCAGGCTCATGGATAAGGTCATACCTTCCAGACTAAAAGATAATGTCTTTATATATTTAGATGATCTTTTAGTCATCTCAAGTGATTTTAATGAACATATAAGATTGCTGGGCGAAGTGGCAGATTGTTTGAAAAAGGCAAACTTGACTATTGGTCTTCAGAAGTCTCAATTCTGTTTTAAGGAACTGAAGTACCTTGGTTTCATTATGGGCGGTGGAACGTTAAAAACTGACCCCGAAAAAATCATGGCTATAAGAAATATAAAAAAACCGAAAAATATGAGAGAAGTGAGAAGTTTCTTGGGTACGGCTGGATGGTACCGACGTTTTATTAAAAATTTTGCAACGATATCAGCACCCTTAACTGATACATTAAAGAAATCCAAAAAATTTACAATGTCTTCTCAGGCAATTGAATCTTTTGAGAATTTAAAAAAAGCACTGACTTCAGCCCCAGTATTACGTCATGCTGACTTTTCTAAAAGATTCTGGATTCAGTGCGATGCCTCCGAATACGGGATAGGCGCGGTGCTATACCAGTTAGATGAACAAGGTGAGGAACATCCCATAGCCTTTCAATCTCAAAAATTGAATGAATGTCAACGCAATTATAGCGTGACAGAAAAAGAATGCTTAGCGGCCGTAATGGCCATAAAATTTCGCCCCTACGTGGAGATGATGCCCTTCACCGTTATTACTGACCACGCAAGTCTAAAGTGGCTTATGACATTGAAAGACTTGAGCGGTCGACTCGCGAGATGGTCATTACAACTCCAAGCATTCGATTTCTCTATTGAGCATAGAAAAGGATCGGAGAATGTCGTGGCGGACATGTTGTCAAGGATCCCCCAGGAACTTGAAGTTAATGAAATCGAAAGAGAAACCATGTTAGAGTTCGATTCAAGCTAATTTAAAAACGACGAATATGTCGGTTTAATCGAGACGATTAAGGAAAACAAAGATAAACTACCAGACCTCAAAATAGAAGATGGAATGATATTCAAGAGATTGCAAAAAGATTCAGAAATTGGGGATAGCCCTGAATGGAAGCTCTGGGTACCAGTCACGCTAACACAATCGTTAATAGAGAAGGCACACACGGCCCTGACGGCTTGTCACGGGGGAGTGGCCAAAACGCTGCACAGAATTAAACGATTCTTTTATTGGCCTAAAATGAACGTCCAAATAAGAAATTTTATTAAAAGGTGTGGAGTGTGTAAAGAGACCAAGCCGGCAAATTATAGGCTGATGCCAGGCATTGGGCAAGAAGTTATCACTGACCGCCCGTTCCAAAAATTATATATCGATTTTTTGGGGAAATATCCCAGGTCGAAATCCGGGAATTGTTATATCTTTATCGCAGTGGATCACTTTACAAAATTTACGTTTCTCAAAGCTATGAAAGAAGCCACTACGAACAACGTGGTTCAATTTCTAGTGCATGAAATATTCCATAAATTTGGAGTACCCGAAGTAATCCACAGCGATAATGGATCGCAGTTTACAGCTAAAAGTTTCCAAGACTTGATAAGCACGTACAAAATACAACATTTGAAAACAGCTGTGTATTCACCCCAGGCTAATGCATCGGAAAGGGTTAACCAGTCCGTATTGGCGGCAATACGAGCGTATCTAGATGAAGATCACCGTGACTGGGACCTTTATCTATCTGAGATTGAGTGCGCACTCCGAACATCAATACATTCTGCCACCGGTGTAACGCCCTTCTTTGCCCTTTTTGGTTATCATTTTTGTTCTTCAGGTTCAGATTACAAGTTGGCTCGAAAATTACAATCATTGACCGACAATAGAATAGAAGATTTGGACAGACAGAATAAGTTAGAGTTGATAAGGGAGAAAATAAAAAATAATATGCACGCAGCGTATGAAAAAAGTGCAAATCGATACAATCAAAGAGCCCGAGAAGTAAAGTTTATACCCGGCCAAGAAGTGTATCGAAGAAATATGGGCGTAAGCGACTTTGGTAGTTGTAAAAATGCAAAGTTTTTCAGAAAATTCCTAAAATGTAGGATTATTCGGCCAGTGGGCAACCACATGTATGAGCTTGAAACGCTGCAGGGTAAGCCCGTGGGTATATACCATGTGAAGGATATCAAGGTATGAAGTGCAATTTAATTTTGTGATAAATAACACCCGAGTGCAATATTAGGATAGAATACTATAATTAAGTTAAATATTAAATAGATAACGTGTTCGTCCTATTTGTCTCGGTATCACAGACTGATCATTACATCAAGAGGTACTTCGAAAAAAAAAAATTTGGAATATGGTAGGTTATCTTCTATATTTCCTATTAAGTTGCGTTTGCGACAGCTTATGTACTTCGTTTTAGGTGTTGTGATCAAACCCAAAGATTCTCTTCCAACGTGCTCCCCCTTATAAATCTGCCCACTGTAAAATTCTAATAAGCTACCCTAAATCTATGAGACTAATAGAATACAAATCAAAAAAAAAAAACAAACAAACAAAATGAAACGATAAGTAAAGCCTGCATATGTGAATCCCAATATAGCATAATACAAACGTGGCGAAATACAAACCTTGTAAATTGACGTATGTCGACTTATATATATAATTGCATCCAGGTTTTGCCCAATTGTAATGCAAAAGAATGGGCTCACCTGTCCATAATAAATATAGGGCAGCACTCGGCCAGAGAAATGCTACAAATCACTATAACATATTAGACATTAATAGTAGAGGTCAACAGTCTCCACGCATATACACCAAAAAGACCCGATATTTGTAAGCCCAAACGCATGTCCCCCTGCAACGACAAAACAAGACACAAAGTAAAATTCTATTGTAAATATGGTACAATTACACATCCCTAATGTCTAGGCGATTGTCCTAAAGGGAAATATTACAACGTCACAGGCCCGGCATGAGACCTTAGAGGGTGTGGGAATTCCCCACGTGGTACACACGGTATAAACAAATAGCAGAGAATGCGCCGCACACCGGTGCTTCCAACGTTTCCTAGTTAGCCCCGGAGTTTTGTTGCGGCGGGTTTGGGAATCCCATAGTGCAGCATTGGAAGGCACTCTCTGTTCAACCACTGATGTAGGGCATTGTGGCGGCCCCAATAATCTTGCCGATGTGATGACGAGGGGGGTGGGCCAAAGCTCAGTTGGGTCTATGGCATTTGCTCGGGGAATAAACCCAATAAGCCCCTTGTTACGACCAATGCGGGCGATGCCTCCATTAGGGTAAAATTACCAGGTTTAGTAAACTTGTGGTATTGATCCCCAAAGTGGACGAATTGTCCTATTTTAGTTTTTTGTTTTGCTTTGGAGGATCTGTTGTCTGGTGCGTGGTGGTAAGCTATGTTATAATGACACACAACCATGAGAAAAATAGACATGACAAAAAAAATGCGTTGCCAATCGATGTTGTAAATAACAGGGTTGTGCGTAATTGTGTACAAGATGTACAGAGGGCGATGAAGATTAAGAGCTTTCATTCATGAAAATCACCTGAAAACTGTTACTAATTTAAATGTTAAAATTGGGACGGTTAACAGGGATATAGAGAGTGAGATGCTCAGGGAAATAATGAAAATGTGCGAAAAGAAAAATTAAAGATTAGAAATTCCTAAAAAAAGATGGCTGACGAAAAAAAATTTAGGAGGGAAAATTTATCATGAGAAAATGTCATTGTATGGATCGCGAAGGTTCAGCATATGATGGGAAGACATTATCTCATTAGTCTGCCATGAGACAAGTAACGAACCGGTCGAAGTTAGTTAAAAGTGAATAAGTCAGAGTAGGTACGGTACGGTGAAGTGTGAGACAATGAAAACGTTAAACAGTACTTTTAAAATAATTATAGGTGCAGGTCCCAGACACAACAATCCTTAAGAAGAAGTGGCGAACGGCAAGATTCCTTCCACGAAATTACCGGGAGTATTATCGAAAGTTTGTGGAAATACCAGAGAAGTAATACCGGACCGCAGAAAAAAGGATTCTGAGCGTATTCAAGTAAATAAAAAAGCGCTGAAATTGGCAACCCATATCAACAGGTGCCATCTGGATGCACCACCCGGAGGTAAACGTTTGCCAACTCTTTCGGAATAACAGGTATGATGTGTCTAGTGGCCGCGTTCGTATTTCCGGTGTTCCATTAGCTTGTACTGCGAAAAAGAAATAATAGATGGCAGTGGATGAAAACACATAAACGGATCCACAAGCTTTGAAAAATCGATGGTCTAACCCCGGGAAAGAAAATTGTTACGCCGTAAGAAAGAAAATCGAAAAAAAATTAGAACGGCTTAAAATCATGCTATGCACTTTTATTGAATATTTCTAATCTTTAAAATAAAATAATATCCACATTAAATATATATGTCGCCTGGACAGAGCAATTAAAAAAAAACACCTACATACAGAAAAAAAGGCAGAAATAGAAAAAAAAACCTAAAAAAAAAATAAGAAAGTCCAAAAAGAAAAAAAAAAAACCTAAAAAAAAAAAAATAAAAAAAAAAAAAAAAAAAAAAAAGAATAAGTAGAATTAGAAAATAAATAAAAGTTATATTTAAGACATTTGAAAGGAAATTAGATTTTTATTATATGATGAATGTAAGGTTGTAGTGTATTCGTGTAAAGAAGTTTGTTTATTGAAATTGATCTGGTTGGTTTGTTTTTTTTTATTGTTGACTGGCGTATTAGCCTGGTTTCAGACCACCTAAGCGAGCTCCTTTAGGTAGGGTAAAGATTATTAAAAATTCAAATTGAGTGTGCGAATGTTAATGGATCCAGAAAATTTACAGACTTCGTAGGGCCTGAATTTAAAAATGTGAACAGATCTGATGTTATTTATGTTATCTATGTTTTTTTTTTATGTTTGAATTTGAATAAAATATGTATTGAGTGAAAGAAATATGTCTGGCTAAAGCGAATTAGTGGAAAGGGTTTTGGTTCGATGAGGTAAGGGGAAGGTTGTTGTAAGAAATATGGGGTTCAGAAGAAACTTTAGGGAAAAGTCTGAACCGAGGAAGGGAGGGCAAAGTGCTGGGCCATACATCAAGGTCTACGTTTATAGTAGATGTCCATTTGTGTAATTTGTGTTTTTGTGTGTAAAATGTTCATTTTTTTTTTGTTAGTCCTCTGGGTTAGTGTTGGCGGGTTGAGAACCTGACCCTTGAGACCGTGTGCTGCCGGAAGACCAAAGCTAACGCCGTATTAGAGGCACGTAACACTTGGCTGTAATTATTACTGCTCCAACAACATATATGCCAAATCTCATCTTCATACCTCTGATAGTTCATGAGATACAGCCCTTTTGATTTTCAAGTTGTATGGGCGGTGCCACTCCCCTTTGTCCAATTTGAACGAATTGTAAATCTAAACCACCCGGGGCGCCACCCAAACGCATACAAAAAAATGTATGCAAATCGATCCAGCCGTTTAGGAGGAGTTCAGTCACAACACACGTACAGTATAATTTTATATATATAGATTGGTCATTATTAATATAAAATTATGTACGTAGTATATGAATATAACTCAGAGATCTCACAATAAAGACTACGTATGACCTAATAGTTTTAAATGTAAACATATAATTTTGAGTTAAAAACTTAATTTAAAAGCGCAGTGGTTTTTTACCAGTTTTGAAAAGCTTGAAATAAATTCTAAATCAACGTTAAATGAAAACAAAAATAAATTATCCGTAAAAAAAATCGAAAAATTTTAACTGAAATATTATTTTGAGATTGTGTTCGTCCATAAAATTTATTCCTCTAGGAGGCATCTTCAAAAACTACTTTATGGGGACCACCTTAAGGGTTAGAGATGAAGTATAGATATGTTCTGAGGAACTGTAGGGGCTAGTCATATATTTGACTCCTCTTTGGGCACGATGGGGGCAGTTAGAGATATTTTATTTTATTTTTGTATGGGAGCTTCCTTAAGCGATCAAAATGGAGGGTATCATACCATACCATACAAAAATAAAAATGTTATAAAATTTGCTCCCACCCTAGGAGTGCGAGGTACGAGCTTCGAGATGCACGTACACAAAAGCGACAGTAACAGCGTTCAATCTAATTTTTTTAACACCATGTTAACGAAATTGTATCGATAGTTTCAAAACTTTATACAAAAAAAGTGGTGTGAAAAAAGTATTTTAATATTTTTGTCAGAAGTAGTGCTTAAAATTCTACATCGATTAGTGTAAAAACAACCGAAGTGATGGGTACTATTTCCGACTTATAGCCATTATTACATCTAAATTTTTTGTCACATCTTGTTGTATACGCCACTTAGGGAATTTTTTTTCATTTTCATTCATATGTTTTTACTTCGAAATTTGAGAGTTGCGTTTCTCGAAAAACTTCTATAACTTAACCATTGTGAAAAGAATTTAATTAGACAAATGTGCGTTATTTTCGTGAATAAATACACCTTCTAAACAAAATAATAAACATTAGGGATCCTACTAAAATATAACAAAAACTTCTTCAAACTTAAAAAATAAATGGAAAAAATCCAACCAGTTTTCGGTTTTGAGAAAAAAACATATATACATGACAAGTTATCTATATAAAATGTCGTAGTCTCTTCTTCCCAAACCATTACGAAATTCAACCTCGGTTAAGAATTGACTGAGTTAAAAGCTCCTCAATATCTCAGAAACCATAAAAGATAAATACCTGGGGATTATCTCTTTTTTTTTAATTTTGTGATATACGTGAAGATAAGTTCGGAATGACGACATGATCAATGAGATCATAAGAATTTAAGTTTCATTAGAGTTCCCTACATGTATGCAAAGATACTAAAACCAGTACAGAAATTTCAGTCAGTTAAACTGACTGATAAATACCATCACCCAATATAATATATTGTTTAAGTCTTGAGTTATTGAAAATAATCGATTTCGGACAACCCGACTTACATTTACCCTTACCCTCAGTAAAACAAATAATTTTCTATTTTATTGATATTATAACTCGATTTCGAAATTGGGCGGAGTGGTACATTTATATGGGAGGTACGTGAAGGGGTGTGTTTAGGCTCCAGATTTATTCTCCATAACTTTATCCTGTTATAGCTTTACTAAATACAGAATTTGCGCACGATTGCGTTGGGTGTACTGATATTATTACTACATCCCAAAAGTGGGCGGAAAGGTACATTTGTATGGGAGGTACCATAAGGGGCGTGTCTAGACTTCCAATTTTTTCTCCAAAACTTTGTCCTGTTATAATATAACAAAATACAGAATTTGGGCACGATCGTGTCGAGTGTATTGATATTATTACCCTATTTCTAAAGTGGGCGGAGTGGTACATTTGTATGGGAGGTACCAGAAGGGGCGTGTCTAGACTTCCAGATTTTTTCTCCAAAACTTTATCCTGCTTAAACTTTACCAAATACAGAATTTGGGCACGATCGCGTTAGGTCTTTTAATAATATTAATCGATTTCTAAAGTGGGCGGTACCAGATGTGTATGGGAGGTACCAGATGGGGCGTGAATAGACTTCCAATTTTTTTCTCTAAAACTTTATTTTGTTATAGCTTTACTCAAAATAGAATTTGGGTACGATCACGTTTAATTTATTGATATTATTTCTCCATCTCTATAGTGGGCGGAAAGGTAGATTTGTATGGGAGGTACCAGAAGGGGCGTGGCTAGGCTTTCAAAATTTTTTCCAAAACTTTATCCTGTTATAGCTTTACTAAATACAGAATTTGGGGACGATCCCTTAGGGTGTATTGATATTATTACTCGATTTCTAAAGTGGGCGGAATGATGTATTTGTATGGGAGGTACCAGAAGGGGCGGGGCCATGTAAAATTTCAAATTTCAAAACATTTGGTTGCGTCTTTCGAAAGTTATCGTGCGAACCAGCCGGACAGCCACCCGATAGACAGACAGACAGACAGACGGACATGGCTCAAACGACTTAAAAAGTCATGAATCGAATTTGGTTCAAAGAAACCTAGGGTCTAAAGTGACTCCTTCTATGTGTTACACTTTTGGGTCGTATCAAATGATATATACCTTCATCCCTACGGGTGATGGTATAAAAATATATATATTCTGTTGAGTTGTCTTTTGATTTATAAAATACTAATTTAAAAAAATACCCCAGCAGGAGTCGGACCACGTACCTTTATCATTGACGCCGTGCTAAGGGACTAAGAAAGAGTAGGAGTATTACTGGAAATAATATTGATTTGATGCATGTGCATTATTCACTTGTAATAATAAAACCGTATTATGAGTAATATTTTTACAGTAAATAGTGCAAGGTAATGTGTATCACATTTTCTATAAAATCTGGAATGAAATTGCAAACAAATTTGTCCAAAGTATAGTGTGCAGTCACCTGGTTCGTAGCCCAACTGTAGCGAAAAGATGCATAATGTTCTAGGCTATGGGTTCAAATCCACGAAGGGTTCCTTTTTTATTCATTTGGTTAACTAATTATCTATTTTTAATTAGTAAATTTTTTTAGGTATTTCATTACAGTCTTGGGCACAGTGCACTACATTTTTATTGCACTAAGAATTTCTTTATCACTATTCGTTTAGTGGTAGTGAAAATCGGAATTGCACTACCACTAACCCAATAGTGATAGTGAAATTCGGAATTGCACTACCACTAACCCAATAGTGATAGTGAAATTCGGAATTGCACTACCACTAACCCAATAGTGATAGTGAAATTCGGAATTGCACTACCACTAAACTTTAGTGGTAGTGCAATTAAAATTTAACTATCACTAATTAGTGGTAGTGCAATTAACATTCCACTACCACTAAAGTTATTGCAACAATTTTGCCCTACCACTAATTTAGTGGAATTAAAAATTTGATTGCACTAACATTTTCAATTCTACTAAATTATTGCGCTAACATTTCTAATACCACTAAATTAGTGCGCTAACAATAGAAATGGAATAGCACTTCCACTATCGGCAATTACTCCACACATGGACTTTTTTCTGTGAAAAAATGTAGCCTTACCTTTGTTATGATTTTAAAAAATTACTTACTAAAAATAAATTTATTGACTCCTTCCAGATCAAGCTCTAAAGAGCCCGTTACAGAAGCATCATTACTTTCTGGGGTTAGATCAATTACTAAAGAATCACTTGCATCAACACTATTTTTTCTGGATCAAAATTGAGAAACTCCGAGCCATCACTACTAATATTTTCCGGAGTAAATGTCGGATGATTTATGCTATCATCACTATCAAAAATGTTTTCTTCACTCATTTTTAGTGTAAACGATTTTATTACTAATTTAGTGGTATTAAAAATGTTAACGCACTAATTTAGTGGAATAAAAAATGTTAGCGCACTAATTTAGTGCAATAAAAAATGTTGCGCAATAATTTAGTGGAATTAAAAATGTTAGTGCAATAAAATTTTTAAATCCACTAAATTAGTGGTAGGGCAAAATTGTTGCAATAACTTTAGTGATAGTTAAATTTTAATTGCACTACCACTAAAGTTTAGTGGTAGTGCAATTCCGAATTTCACTATCACTATAGGGTTAGTGGTAGTGCAATTCCGATTTTCACTACCACTAAAAGCTAATTTATAGTGCACTAAAAAATTTAGTGCACTATGCCCAAGTATGTTTCATTACTAGAAGACACAAAATTATTTATTATTTTTTTAGTACTATTCTAGCTCACAAATTTTAGTTACAAAAATTAAAAAGTGTATAAGTACATTTGATTTGATATATATATATATACATATATAAAAGTATTCAATAGCTCTGAAATCGGTCCTGGAAGAACTGGACATATTTATTTAACTGCAAACACCCTGAACCCTCTATGGTATAGTTAAGGTGTTCAAAACCGAAACCGAAAAACCGTAAACTGGTTTTTTTATTTAAAACCGTATGCCGGTTCTTGCAAAAGTTCCATTTTCGAATAACCGGTTTAACCGAGTTTTTTCCTCCGGGTACTCGGTTTTTTAAATTGCTTTTTAAACTCCTCTAAAAGGAGTTATTGAAAAATTTAATTTGAAATTAATTTAGAAAAACTTTTTACACGTTATTTAAGTGGATCTCGCCCACGATGATAGTGACGATGATGGATGCGGTGAAATAGTGGAAGTCGAAAAATCATAAGAGGTCATTCACAACGTGTCTTAAATTATCGCAAAATTGTGGAAGCATGTTAATTCATTTAACAAGTCGAGCGAAAAACAAGGAAAATTGCAGAGCTATGTTTTCCAGGAGCACAATAAATAACTAAGGCTTATTGTCGATGTGAAACACCGGTTGAGCTCCTTATCTGCAATAATTGAACAGTTTCTTAGAATTAACCCATGAGTCATCAATGCGCTTACAAGAACTAATAATTTTGAGAGATTTAAGTCCAGCGCTTCAGCCTTTAGCGCTCGCAATTGAAAGATTATCAAATGATTCAGCGACTCTAATCGACGCTGAAGGAGCATATGCGATTATATCAAATCATAGCAAGATTTAAGGAAAGAAGAATATAAACATTGAATAGCCTAATTATATATCTTAGATTCGGAAAATTTCCTACAAGCTCATCCTGTGTTAAGTATTCTAAAAAAGCGGAAACGATGGAATATGCGAATGAACTTTTTAAAAGAATTTATCCTGAAATTTCCCTAACAACATTGGAGTCTAGTAACAGTTTAGATTGTGAGATGGAGGAATCCCCAAATGGTAGTCTTTGCAACGATTTAAACAGGATAATAAATAACATCCAAAATCCAGCAGAGAAACCCAATTGATATGAAACATGACTATAAGATGATTTCAACTATTTCGATTTCAACAAAACGCGCTTTTGTCAATAAATCCTACTTCCACAATTAGTGAGTGCATGTTTTCTGTATCAAGCAAGAAACAGAAGAATAGATTCAAAATTTAACACTTAAATTGCATACTATTTCGTAAATACTATTTTAAAAAACAAAATTAAAAATATTCCAAAAATGTATTCCTTTCTAAAAAAAACTACTTTGCAAAATAAAATGAAAGATTCCAAAAATTTATTAAAAAGTAAAAACACAAAATAAAACAACACATTTCTTATTTTTTGTAAATAAAAACATTTTTTAAACCAAATTATTTTTTTTATTTTTAACTTTTTAGGACAAAACCGAAAAAACCCGGTTAAACCGGTTTTCTTTCAAATGCTGTATTCGAAATCCGAGTTTTCTAAAAAATCAATTTTTCGAATAACTCGGAAACCGGGTTTTTGGAAAAAGGATGTATTTGAACACTCTAGGTATAGTGCAGATTGACGCACTCTCTCCGGTTTTCCAAATGTTCTGGCCAGATTTCATCATATGGAAATGTACTTTTAGGTCAAGGATTTCCCATATCTGCACACCCCCCCGGTGCCTCTGTGGTATGGTGGACATTGACGCCGCACTCCGGATTCCCGGATAAGGTCATATCCCAATGTAGCATTTTAGTATCGTATATTTATTTTTTGGGACAAGAATTTGATTAAATTAGAGGATAATCCTGTAGAATAGGTCCGTCTCTAAGTCTGGGGTAAATTATGTGTATGTTACTCCAATATTTTCGAAGATAATTGAAATTTTCTTTATACATATGCTGAGAAAATTATTTACAATAACCATTCACAATAGAGAGTAGTGGTGACACAATGGTTGGTAGCTACGCTAGTTATAAAAGTTTATATTTTTACACACATAAAATGTTTTGTTCCGAAAATATCATGGTTTGAGCAAAATTGAAATAAAAGGACCCCGAGATGTTTCCATTTTCAACGTAACACTTTAGGTGAAAGCTTGGTTTAGCACTACCAGAGCAATTGAAGCTGCAAATAATGATATACATTTTTTGAAAGAAATTGCTGATTACACAGTGCAACACACTTTTTCGGGGGTGAACCAAACCAATATCAAACGATAGCATTTGACCTCAGTAACAAAACCCTAAACTCCATTTTGCCCCACTACGTCACAAATTTTTTACAGTGGTTTGAAGTTTGATTTTTGATTCCTTGACCTCCGTCCAAAGTTGACTTTTAGACAGTTTTTCAAAATTGGGCCAAAAATGTCCCATACGGGAGGGAGCTAGAGGGTTAAAATGTTCCGAGAAAATATTCCCCTGATTGTTTTAATATAGGTCCCCGAAGACAAGAAAAACCTCAAATGTACGTTTACAGATGATTTTTCATATTCATTGATTTAACATTTGACCAAAAAAATCAAACTTCAAACCACTGTAAAAAAAAATTTGTGACGTATTAGGGCAAAATGGAGTTTAGGGTTTTGTTACTGAGGTCAAATGCTATCGTTTGATATTGGTTTGGTTCACCCCCGAGACAATGACCATCAAATTGTGTCATAGTGTTATCATTCAGTTGATAGCATTGTGTCGTAACGATTGGTAAAGAGATTCTGTGGACATCTCTGGTATCTCGTGGTGAACCCGTTGCAGTTAAATTATTTGATCCAAATACCCCCTTTAACACTAAGCGGAAAATGTCGAGTGCAATTCGTATAATGAAGAAGGGAAAGAGAAATACGAGTCGAAATTATGTGACGATTAAATGGAGGAATCACCCGACGAAGATAGCGGAAATTAAGACGACGAGGATGATATCAAGGACGAAGAAGACGATGATATAAATTAAGCCGTATTTAATAAGGTGGCCGCACTAGACTGGTAATTTCAACTTATTTCATTCGAATTGGACCTAGATTGTCAAATTTTCTTGCGCTTAGTTCGATTTGTGTAGTTTTTGTTCGACTTATGTCTACTCAAATTGACTTTTCGGGACTCTTTGTAAAAACAATGTTAATTTTATTTTGCAGGGCCTTTAGTTGTTGTTCTAGTGCAGTCAACTTATTAAATACACCTTAATATAGATGAAGAAGATGATATGGATAATAGCAGCGTCATTGGCAACCAAGATCGGGGTCGTACAGTACATGTTGGCTTTGAAGGTGTGAAAAGAATTACCTTGACAACGAAACAGTTAATCAAGAACTCACGAACAACGATTTGATATGTCAGCAGTTTTCATCGTTACCGATCCTGAAACCTGGGAAGAGCGCGAAGACAGCAAGCCCAATAAATATGACGCTACCGAAAAAGGCGTGTAGTAAATAGAGGACTACTGCAACGTATTGTACCATAACGAGAAGAAACAGATACTTTTGATTCAGGTCGTCGCCCAGAATCGGCAACAACAACAAAAAATGTATTAATTTGATTAAATTTCAGAATTATATAGACGTCTTTTTATGTTAAATAATAAAAAATTTATCGCATCATCGGAAAAAAAAATTGTATGGGAACCACCTTAAGGTTCACAGATTGAAGATAGATATTTTCTGAGAAAAAATAAATAAATTTTCAATATGTGATAAAAGTTTTACTGATCGATTTGGCTCCTCTAGGAGCACGTTGCACAGTGCTTTGTCTCATAAACAAATTTTTTTTCATTATGTGATACTGATCGATAAATAAAATAAAAAATAAAACTTGTGTTGAATATGTTAATTAGAATTATTTTCTATCGCTCGCAAAAAATATATTTTTTCCAAAAATTTTTAAAACAAATCTCTATAAGTGATAATATAAATGATCTTTAACCGAACAATGAAAACAAATTCAAAATTCTGTACAGATCAACAAAAACTAACAGTTTTAAAAATTACAAAAGTTTGATGGAAATTAAAAAACGATTTTTTTATTTTGTTGTTATTTTGATTATAGTGTTGTTAAAAAATAATAATAATTTTTGCCACAACTTTTTTTTTAAATAAGTTTTAAACGGTTCTAAATTCACATTTTTACTTTAATTCTATTACTTATAGTTAATTTTATATGGGAGGTACCAGAACGGGTCCGCCAGTCCATATTTATTCCTGAGTCGAATTGTTTCAAGCGTATTCAGTGAACTTACAAAACAGATATGTACATAAAACTATGAGGATCAATTTGTTCATTAATATGGGAGCTACCAGAAGGGTTGTGGCAAAGATTTTGGTTTTTTGACGATTTATTAAATGGTCAAAACTAAATTTACTCCAGCGGTTCGTTTGGAAGTTATTAGAGACTTATAATTTTTACAAAAATAGGTCATTTTGTATGAGAGGTAACATTAGTGGTGGAGCTATTTTGCTCAATTATAATCCCTTTACTTCCTTTCGGAAATGTTAATACTGATACACTTTCAAAAAGATCAGTTAATGTTTACTCGAGTTATCCTCCTTTAACGCATTACACTTTTTCATGTTACAAGAATACAAAAAAGAAAAACATAATGTTCTGCAAACTTTGGTCAAAATTGGTTCATTATCTTGGGTGTAATAGTCTGATGAAATTTCAAGATTCAAAGACACTTTGTATGGGGGATACCAAAAATCCGGTCCAATTCTGCTCAAAATATGTACATTAAAAAAACTGACAGAAAATTAAGTTTTGCAAAATTTTGTCAAATGGATCGATCCACTAGGGTGTTATAATGTGAGGCCCATCCAACCACTGACATCGATGTGAATAAATTTATGCCAGACTTTTCCTGGGGAGGCGTAGAGATTTAATTTTTTTTTTGCGCACACTACTTCAAACACATGTGTAATTAAAAGAACAATTCGTCAATTAAAGTTTTTCCCATCACTTATATAACTTATGTGGGCGTCGGGAGTGTGATGCAAGGTAAAGCTTCTGATCGGTTTAACTTGGCAAACCCAGAGTGATCCTTGCCAATTGCACTTCAAGTCTACTCACAGAGCTCCGTATTCGTAGTACTACTGCGGACGGAGTACCTCCACGTGGTGACGCCTGGAAGCGTGCCTCTGACACCCGTCAGAGCACGACTTACTGTGAGGGGCGAAACCTAAAACCCAGGCATGTCTGCTCAGAGTGAGCGGTACCCTGGTCAGCGTCTGACCCAGAATGGGCGGCTGCAATAAAATCCTGACAGGAGGAGAAAACTGCGACGTGGTGCGCTGGGCTTGCAACCCGCCACTGACGTATAACCGATTGCAATAAAAAGAAGTAAGATAAGAATAAAACGAACCCCCCAAAATGTTGACGACCACCGCAAACGAATTAAGGACCGTGATTTGAGGATATGCACCTGGAATGTTAGAACACTGTATAGACCAGGTGCCTCTAAGTCCTCGAAGAATACAAGGCTGACATAACCGCTTTACAGGAAATCCGGTGGACGGGACACGGGTGCTCGCGCATGAAGACGTGCGACATCTACTATAGTGGCCATGCGGACAAGCACGAGTTTGGATGTGGATTTGTGGTTGGCAAGAGACTGCGACACCTAGTCTCAAGGTTCAACCCGGTGTGTGAACGTATAGCCACCATAAGAGTCAAAACTAAGTTTTTCCACATAACACTTATATGTGCCCATGCTCCGACTGAAGAGAAAAGCGATGAGGACAAAGACGAGTTCTACGAGAGCCTAGAAAATGTATATCACCGTTGCCCGAGCCATGACATTAAAATTGTACTAGGCGATTTTAATGCTAAAATAGGCAGGGAAACCGCATTTGAGCCTACCATCGGAAAATTCAGTCTGCACACCGAATCGTCGAACAATGGCATCAGACTGATTGATTTCTCTGCGGCAAGAAATATGGTAGTTAGCAGCACTAGATTTGACCATAAAAATATTCATAAGGCAACATGGTTATCTCCAGATCAATTGACGAGGAATCAGATTGATCATGTGGTAGTCGATGGACGGCACGCATCGAGTGTTCTGGACGTACGAGTGATTAGGGGTGCGAACATTAACTCCGATCACTTCCTTACCGCAGTCAAGGTACGCACAAGGCTAAGCATGGCGAAAAACGTACGTAACCAGGCACAACGAAAGCTGGACATCGGTAAACTGCGGACCACAGAGGTAGCAAACGCTTACTCCAACCACCTAACTCAACTGCTGCGGAATGCTCCAACCCCTGACAATATAACCTCGCAGTGGCAAAATATAGCCGACTCCTTAGAACGGGCTGCGAGAAACGTACTTGGTAGAGTAACCAATTAATCGGGTTTAGATTTTGTTCGATTAAAAAATTAATCGATTTTGTGATTTTTAATTTGCTCGATTAATCGATTATGTTTTTTAAATTGCTCGAATAATTCGATTAATCGAATAAGTCGAATTATTTTTGTATATCTGTATACCTTACGTGAAAAATATACAAATTTAATGTAGGCGTTCAATTTTATTAACAAAAAACACAAAAATAATATTAAAACGTAAAAACAAACGGAAAATAATAATTCACGTGAATTCAAAAACGTTTATTAAAAATAATAATTAATTAGGTATTTTAGTCACATCTTCTAAAATAATCTTTTTAAAATAATATGCAATTAAGATGTTTGGCTTTTAGTCGAATTTTGTTTCGTTTTAATGAAGCTTGACTTTGAAAGCACCCTTTCACTTAAAGTAGATATTGGTGAAACTGAAAGAATTGCATTGAAAAGTTTTTCTAGTTTTTCTGATCATTTTCTTGTTTTATCTATTTACAGAAAATCAGCAATGATATTACAGTTTACATTCGATTTTTTCAAGTTTTTAATACTTTTTTAGTATCGTTCAATTCCAGTAAAAGATTACACGTAATGATCAACTGAGAGCGTTGGGAAAATAAGAATTCGCAATTTTTTTTCGGGGTTGTTTTGCTTAAACTGCCACCGTTTTACTATTTTTTAACCGATTTGCAATAAAAGGTCATAGCTTTACAACAGATGTAAGATTTTGAAAATCGGTTTACAAAGAGAAGACTTATGAATTTTGGAACTGGTAATTTTAAGAATATCGTAATTTCACTTAATTTGGTATAAAAACATTACTTAACGAAGTGACCGAGAAAAACTAAAAGTATCACTTTACTCTATGGACTCCAGTCTAACAGAAATGCTACATGAGAACCCCTGCATTTTTTTTCCTTCACATTTGTATCACTGTGTTATTTTCATTGATTTCAATTATTTCATCTTCTTCTTCCAACACTATATCATTATCTCATATATTTTGAATAGGTTCAGTGTGAAATAACCGATCATACATTTTCGAGGCAAAGTCTATTGTTTCCGTTTTGGAGCTATATTTTAAAAAGTTATCATTTATGAGGAATGTTCCCGAGTTAAGGTAAAAAACAAGTGAGTTAAGTACTTTTATTCGTCTATCATTTATTCTAAACTTAAGGTGGACAGTCAAATCCTTTGAAAATGAATTATTTACCTTGTCTAAATTGTTAATTAAAATTTTTTTAATAAAATCTAAAAAAATAATTTAAATCGATTAATCGGTTTAAATTGATCGATTATTCGTTAATCGAAATTTACTATTTTTTCTTAATCGAAAAATTATTCGAAAAAAATTCTTCGATTAATCGAACAACGATTAATCGATTGGATACTCTAGTACTTGGGTACTCAAGCGAGAATGCGTGGAACAGGGTTGCCCTCCTGCAAGGACAGCGATGGTCAGCTAGTGACGGACCCGGATAACGTTCTGAAGAAATGGAGAGATCACTTTAAAAATTTACTGGATACTGACACCACTCCAGAAGACCCCGCTCCAATCCATGACGATGGTATTAACTGTCCACCTCCGAGCCAGAGCGAGATACGTATGGCCATCTCCCGCCTTAAAAACAACAAAGCTGCTGGAGCCGATGGTCTCCCTGCTGAATTGTTTAAGGCTGGCGGGGAGGAGCTGATTAGGAGCATGCATCAGCTCATGGAGAACATCTGGCAAGAGGAGAGCATGCCCGGGGATTGGAGTCTCAGTCTGTTATGTCCCATATACAAGAAAGGAGATCGTAGTGAGTGTAAGAACTACCGTGGAATAAGCCTATTACCAATTGCGTACAAGGTCCTTTCAAGCATATTGTGTGAACGTCTAAAGCCAATTGTAGAAAAACTAATTGGACCATATCAGTGCGGCTTTAGACCTGGCAAATCTACGACGGATCAAATATTCACCTTACGGCAAATCCTGGAAAAAACCCATGAAAAGCAGATCGACACCTACCACCTCTTTGTCGACTACAAAGCTGCCTTCGACTCTCCGATAAGGAATAGGCTTTATGAGGCCATGTCTGAGTTTGGTATTCCTGCAAAGCTGATTCGACTTTGCAAATGTACCTTAGACAACACCAAATCCTCGGTTAAGATTGGTAAGGATCAGTCTGAACCATTCAACACGGAAAGAGGTCTCAGGCAGGGCGATAGCCTGTCCTGTACACTATTTAATATAGTTATGGAGAAGGTGATGAGAAAGGCTGGTGTCAACATGTCTGGCACCATATTCCACAAGAGCCACATGGCACTAGCCTATGCTGATGATATAGACATCATTGGCCGTAATCTGCGGGATGTTACTGCAGTTTTCTCTTCACTAGAAAAGGAGTCAGCAAAAATGGGTTTAGCGGTCAACGAGGACAAAACAAAAATAATGATTTCGACGAACAAAGAGTCCTCTCGATGGGGACGCACCGTGAACGTTGACAATTATTGTTTTGAGGTAGTCGACGAATTTACCTACCTCGGATCTTCCGTCAACAAGATGAATAATGTCAGCCAAGAAATTAAATGCATTTTTGAACTTGTAATTTTAGAAATATCGTCATTTCACTTAATTGGCTCTAAAAACATTACTTAAAGAAGTGACCGACAAAAACTAAAAGTATCACTGTACTCTATGGACTCCAGTCTAACAGAAATGCTACATGAGAACCCCTGTATATTTTTTTCCTTCACATTTGTATCACTTTGTTTTTATACCATCACCCTTAGGGATGGGGTATATCATTTGATACGAAAACCAGTACAGAAACTTCAGTCAGGTAAACTGACTGATAAATACCATCACCCAATAATAATTCCTATTACAAGATAATAAATTACCAAAGTTGATTATCCTCCAAGTGCCGGTTTAGAAATTATGGGAGAAATATTAATTTTCCAAACAATGTGATTTTTTTGGAGGTACCAGAGGGTGATCCGGTATAATTCGTATTCATTTCTGATTAAAATTATCATAACTGTACAACTTACGCAAAATTCGACTGTATTCACTGTTCTTACAAAAATATATGTATTTAAAACCATGGGGGTATGTTCGGTATTTTGTATGGGAGGTACCAGAAGGGGTGCGTCAAATAGTTATGTTTTGTAAGGTTTTGCTTCCTATCACAAGATAAATTAATTGACCAATTTTCATTACCCCCCAAGTGTCCGTTTGGAAATTATGGGATAAATGTTAATTTTTCAAAAATAGGTAATTTTGTATGGGAGGTACCAGAAGGGGTGATCCGATATAATCCATATTCATTCCTGATTCAAATTTTCATAGCTGTACAAGTTACGCCAAATTTGACGAATTCATAGTACTTACAAAAGTAGATATGCGTCAAATAGTAAGGGTTTCTGAGGTTTTGCTTCCTATCGCAAGATAAATTAACCGACCATTTGTCATTATCCTCCAAGTTTCCGTTTGGAAGTTATGGGAGAAATATTAAATTTGCAAAAATAGGTCATTTTGTATGGGAGGTACCAGAAGGCGTGAACCGATATAGTTCATATTCATTGCTGAGTCCAGTTTTCATACGCAAACAGCATATGCAAAATTTGAGTGAATTCAGCTTAGTTACAAAAAAGATATGTATGTACAACTATGAGGGTCAATTAAGTCATTTGTATGGGAGGTACCAGAAGGGGTATGGGAAAGGTTTCGGTTTTCGTAGTGTTTGTCTACTTTTGCAAGATAAATAAACTGACCAAATTTAAATATCCTACGATCGTCCGTTGGGAAGTTATGAAAGAAATATAAATTATCCAAAAATAGGTAATTTTGTGTGGGAGGTGGGGTGGGGCTATTCTGCCCATTTTCAATCCCATAAGTTCGTTTTGAAAAATATTAATACTGGTAAATTTTCATACTGATCCGTTAAGGTTTACTCAAGTTATCCTGCTGACCAGCCATCCAGCCAGACAGACGGACATAGCTCAATCGTCTTAAAAAGTCCTGAAACGAATTTGGTCTTAAGATACTTGGGGTCTAACTCGTCTCCTTTAATGCGTTACACTTTTTTTCGTATCAAATGATATATACCCTCATCCCTAAGGGTGATGGTATAAAAAGTGTAACACATTAACATACGACCGGAGGATGTTTGAATTTGGTCAGTTTATTTATCAGGCAATAGTAGACAAACTCTAAGAAAACTGAAACCTTTCCCACACCCCTTCTGGTACCTCCCATACAAATGACCGAATTGATCCTCATAGTTTTACATACATTTCTTTTTTGTAAGTAAACTGAATTCACTCAAATTTTGCGAATGATGTTCGCTTATGAAAATTGGACTCAGGAATAAATATGGACTATATCGGTTCACGCCTTCTGGTACCTCCCATGCAAAATGATCTATTTTTGAAAAATTAATATTTCTTCCATAACTTTCAAACGGACAATTGGGGGTAATGAAAATTGGTCGGTTAATTTATATTGTGATAGGAGACGAAACCTCAGAAAACCTAACTTACGTACATATCTTTTTGTAACTTAACTTAATTTCCCTTTGCACCCCATGAATGAGGTATGGGATAGCTTCTCGCGTTGTTGTGAATTAACACGCTTTCTATTTTTAGATTCACAACTAACGGCACCTACTTATTTATCGACGAATGCGAACGTCACTGTTTTGAGAAGCTCTTACTAGACACGACGATTGAATCGACGCTTAATACTGCGAAGTTGCTGTCAAACAACATTCGAGGGGAGCCGACAATGAAAGAAAATTTTATTTATTTTTTTCTTTTTTAAGATGACTGGAGCCAGGTTTGAACCTGCGATCTCCCGCATGGTAGTCGCGTGTTCTAACCACTATGCCACGGCCGGTCCCTTTTTGTAAGTACACTGAATTCTGTCAAATTTTGCATAAGTTCTACGGTTATGAAAATTTGAATCAGGAATGAATATGGATTATATCGGATCACCCCTTCTGCTACTTCCCATACAAAATAACCTTGTTTGGAAAATAATATTGCTCCCATAACATCCAAACCGGCACTTGGGGGATAATCAAATTTGGTCAGTTAATTTATCTTGTAATAGGAGGCAAAATATAAGAAATTGTAACTATTTGACACACCCATTCTAGTACCTCCCTTATAAATAACCGATATTGCCCCTTTTACATACATATAATTTTTTATGTACCCTGAATTCAAACAAACTTTATGCTGCCCCAATTGTACCTCCTCACAGTGGGGAAAAAAAAGTTTTTTTGGACATTTGAATTTTTAGGCAGCAATTCTTGACCGATTTTCAAAATTCTTTTTTTGTATTATTGGAAACAAAATTGTGCACAATATGTACGTTTTTTTTTTCTTCTGAATTACTTACCGTTATTTTTTTTAAAATTTTGTCAAAGTCGATGAAAAAATAATTTTTGACTTTAATGTCAAATATTTTTTGGATTACGTGTCCTAAAAATTTCAAACTGACCTTAATTAATGTGAACATATGTTAGGAATTAAACTCAATGAAAACATAAGACAAAAACTATTTTCACACTTTATCTCGGTGTCCTGCTGATAATAATTATCTGATTAGAACAAAACTTAATTTACAACCTGGAAAAGTTTTAAATAAGTCGTCTGTAAAAAATAACCCAAATCGGTGAAGGTCGTCATGCAATTTTTTCGCATATGTACCAAAATAATGCAGCTTTAAATTTCTGACAAATTAAAACTTTATGTTTACAAGTAGGCTCAGTAGTGTGCTTTTCATTTAAAAGGACCAATATCTTAATATGTTACATCGTCTGTCAAAAAAGGAATCCTAAAAAACGCTTAAACACTTTTTAGATTTCAATACTAAAGTTAACCCAAAAAAAACTTTATGTTTACAAGTAGGCTAAGTAGTGTGCTTTTCATTTAAAAGGACCAATATCTTAATATGTTACATCGTCTGTCAAAAAAAGGAATCCTAAAAAACGCTTAAACACTTTTTAGATTTCAATACTAAAGTTAACCCAAAAATCGATATATTTCCTGAGGAAATTGGAAAAATTTTAGTTACACTCTCTGTTTAATTACAAAACATTACTTTCGTAACTTCCGTGGTAATTAAATTAATGGGTTTCGAACTCCCATCCCTGCCTTACATTCTCGTTAGAATCTGTCTACTCCTAGTTAATACACCCTTGTAAGTGTTTACATATTCTAACGAGTAACTTAACGAATGCTAAAAGTCGCCGCCACCTTACTTCATCTTGCTATATCTCGTTGACTCTTCAAGTTAACATCTCGCTTCTCGCTATCGATCGCTACCGACAGCATCCCCTGCATATCGTTGCAAACTAATTACAAATCGTGTAATTATAAAGCGAACATTTTGGTCCATTCGAGCCGAATCGCGGTTATCTGGTGTGAGAAACTAATACGGTTTCCTTTTTTGTGTAGCGCCGGATTACATCCACCAGCATCAACAACTTGGTGATCATCAACTTCATCGTCATCCGTCATCATCATAAGGTACGTATAGTGCAGTATATTTACCTAAAAGTGAGCTCGCGAGTGATAAAATATATACATACGTCCATACCTACATCGAAGTTGTTTTGTCTGTTTTCGCACAGACAACAACAACTAACAGATCGACCTACAGGCCGTCGCTAATACCCCCGCTCCCCTCGCCATAGTGTTTGTTCTGCCTATTCTGCGGCTGCAGTGCGAATATTCATACGTATATACACTAGGGATATAACTTTTTGCAATTTTTTGCAAATATCCAAATAGCCCTAGCATAGTCGAATAGGCCATTGAAAATTATATAAAAAAATGTTATTGCTTTTTCGCAGTTGTCAAAAAAGTTCACCCACCAAACGCGGTAGTTTTTAAATGGTTTTTTTATTCATTTAGCTAAAAAGTGCAAAAAACTTTTTTTTGCTTTAATAAAGGCAACTTCGCAGCTTAGATCAATACTTAGCACGATTTAAGAACGGTCAAGCATGTCTTAAAAGACACTGGGTTAGAGAAGCTTCAGTAATTCCAAAGCAACAGCGAAGCAACATATTTGAGAACGCGGTATTAAGGTAATACAGGACATTTATCCATTATGCAAAACAACGCGCACTTTAAATTTGAAGTTTATGTCTTTTAATAATTAAACAAAAATTTTCAGTTTACTATTTTACTTTATTAATAAAGTATTTAAATTTTTTATTTAAAATGAATGTTTTTTTTTTGGGTGATTTTAGAAAATCGGTTTCGTGGGTGAGGTTTTTTATCCGAAATGACCCCAAAATTATTTTTTCGTTAATAACACAACCTTCGCCATCGCGTGGTGCTAGGGCCAAAATTTGGTTATACCCCTAATATACACACGTACATTTATTTGTTCAAGGCAGCAACGACAATCTTAAACTCGAAAAAAGTAATAAGTGCAACTCGCTATAGTGATTTGAATAGTGTAGTGAAATTGTGTGTAATTGGTGTTTTCAAAAGTGCATAGTGGTCGCTACCAACAAAAGAACAAAATATCGACATATTAACTTAATTATTAAGTTTGTTTTCGTTTCTAACTATCGATTTGAAATAAATATAAAAGGCACCACTGAAAACAATACGCACAGCTTCACACATTTATTTGCCTAAATACTGCTGTTGATGTGTATAAACATACGTAGTTACATACTTACCAGTAGCAGTTGATATTTTCGTTTTCCCTTTTGTGTCGCATTCCTTTAATTTGTTTATACCCTACAGGAATCGCGTCAGTAGTGTTCGTTCGAAAACTCGTTTGTAACAAATTGTATTTTTTGCTGGTTTCGTATAATATAGCTTCGTGGGCTATACGGGTCGGTACAAAAAGTGGAAAAATCGTGTGCACCCTACAGTAGGTCACTCGGCTTATTGTAATAAAAGTTTCTTTTTAGTGTATTTTTTATTAACTTTGCTTTCGCTATTGTTGTACATCGCGTTCTTTGAGGTTTTAGCTTATTTGTACGCGGTACCCTACAGTCGGTCGATTCGACTTTTGTTAATATTTTGCAATTTTTGTGGTTGTTTTGGTATTTTTGTTATTTATCGGGTGTTTGGCTACGATTAAGCCTAAAAATTGAATACACCCTACAGTCGGTCGATTCGACTTTTGTTTAAAATTTGCGATTCTCTGGATTTTTCGGTATTTTTGTTAATTATCGGGTGTTTGGCTACGATTTAGCCTAAAAATCAAGTACACCCTACAGTCGGTCGATTCGACTTTTGTTAAAAGTTTGCGATTTTCTGATTTTTCGGTATTTTTATTATTTATCGGGTGTTTGGCTACGATTTAGCCTAAAAATCAAATACACCCTACAGTTGGTCGATTCGACATTTGTTAAAATTTTGCGATTTCTTTAATTTTTTTGGTATTTTATTACATATCGGGTGTTTGGCTACTATTTAGCTTAAAAATCTGGTACACCCTACTGTCAGTCAACTCGACTTTTACTTAACATTTGTTAATTTTTTCGCTTTTTTTTGCATTTTGTTATTTATCGGGTGTTTGACTACGATTTCGCCTGAAAATTGAGTACACCCTACAGTCAGTCAACTCGACTTTTATTAAACATTTGTTGATTTTTTCGCTATTTTTTTGGCTTTTCGGTATTGTCTCGGTAGTTTTTGATATTTTACTTTCGGAAAATCGAATATACCCTACAATCGGCCATTTTTTGTTTTAATTCGGATAATCTTAATCTATAATGCCTATTACCCCTCTCGATTTCTTTATTAGAGCGTCGGATGCTCTAATAAAATTTAACGCGAACTTCAATGCTTTGCGCGATGAAGACCTCGATATTTACAGTCTTGAGGTACGAAGTTCGGAATTAAAGGCGTTGTGGGTAAAGGCAAAAAGCACTTTCGATGAGTGCTTCGTTTATCTGCAATCGGCAGAAGATGCGACGAGTGCGGACATTGATTCTGCGGACGGAAAACACAATGCTGCGTTCGAAGCTTATATGCAGTGTTTAGCCGCAATAAACCGCAAGCTAGACAAAATTCGTGGTACTTGCGGGTCATCTCGACATAGTTCGTCGATTAGATCTGTCCGAGTGGAATCTGAGCATTCGGCACAGAATCCACGTGAAACTCGCCGTTGCATTCCTGTTTCGCCTGACACAAGTTCGGTCTCAAGAGTATCGGATAAATCGAATGTGTTAGTCGAAAATCCGATCACTGTTCCGACTTCGGCTCTCCCCATCTCAGATAGTGTACACAATCTATCGCTGCCGCCATGTGATACTGACGTATTTCATGGCAATTTTCTTTCGTGGCCTACGTTCAGAGACTTGTTTAGCGCGGTCTATATTCACAATTCGCGATTGAGTGACGTCGAGCGACTTTGTCACTTAGTACGTAAGACGAGTGGTGAGGCGCGCGAAATTGTTTCGAAATTTCCAATTACTCATCGCAGTTTCGTTCTTGCGTGGAAAGCCTTGAGAGATACGTACGATAACACTCGTTTCTTGGTGCACAATCAACTCAAAGAGCTTTTCGGTCTTCCGGTCATTGATGGAGAGACAAGCTCGGGTTTGAAGTCGGTACAACGCGGAATTAATGCCTGTCTATCAGCGATGGCCATTTATGACGTGCCGACGGATAATTGGGACCCGATTTTAGCTTTCGTGTGTCTTCAGCGGTTACCAAAAATTACCCAAACTTTGTGGGAACAGAGCGTCAAGAATAAATCGGCTCTATCATCGTGGAAGGATTTGGACCATTTTCTAACGGAAAGAATCCAAACTCTCATGTGTCTTCATGATCTTCGCGAACCTCCGAAGCGTTCCAACGATAAAAAGGTAAAATCGCATTTTACTAATGCAACTTCGAAACCTTCTCGTACTTCTTCAAGTTCATCCTGTGTGCTTTGCCCGAAACAGAGCCACAGATTTCATTCGTGTCCTCGGTTTAAAAATCTTTCGTCTTCCGAGAGATTTTCTACTGTTAAACGCCACCGCTTGTGCGTTAATTGTCTGATGCGAGGACATGAAGTAAAAGATTGTGCAAGCAGGCATAATTGTTCGAAATGCAATCAGAGACATCACACTCTATTGCATCGCGATACGTCCAACACCAGCAATTCGGCTGATGTTGCGACAATAACGGGCTCAATTTCGATTTCGGCTCCCGTTTTTCGCCCCTCAAACCCCTCTGGTGTAGAATCATCCCAGCAATCCACATCGGCTGGAAATCAATCATCAGTCGATCACCGGCAAGTATTTCATGCTTCGGAGAGCAGAGCTGTACTTTTGGGAACAGCTATGGTGAACATAGTTCACCATGGTAATTCGTATCCTGCTCGAGCATTAATTGACCCGGCTTCTGAGGCCTCATTCATTTCGGAGCGCCTGCAGAATCGGTTAAACCTTCCAGTTCGTTCGTCAATTGCCACTATTTCCGGTGTCAATGGTTCAATTTCGGCCACAGCTCGAAAACTTTGTTCGATAAAAATTGGAACGCGTTTCGATGCTTCGGTTCTTTTAGAAACGGAGGCACTCGTTCTACCAACGATATCGGGAAATTTACCTTCGTTTAGAGTCAATTCGGACTTTGAAGCACAAATGCCGAAACTTCGTTGGGCTGACTCTCGTTTGTTTGAAAGTCGTCCAGTAGACATTTTAATCGGTGCTGATCTGTATCCCAGTATTCTACTGGAGGGATCTCAGCAGAACTTGTTTGGTTCGCTAATTGCACAGAACACTATATTCGGTTGGTTCGTTACGGGCCCTATATCATCAAATCACGTTCGTGCTTTTACTAACACTGTCGCGATTTCAGAAGAGGCTAGGCTGAACAATACACTTTGGCGATACAGGGAATTGGAGGAAATTCGTTTGGTTGGGTTCTATCGGGAACTTGTGACTGCTAGGTCCATACTGGCCTTAAAATACTTTGGAGTCCCTTATGACTCACTAACTACGAGTCCCTACTGGCTCGATCCTGAGTCCCTACTGGCTCAATCCAGGGTCCTTACTGGCCCACTCGGGGTCCCTACTGGCCCACTTGGGGTCCCTACTGGCCCTCTCGATTAATGTATTTCGAATAAAAAAGCTCACAGAACTGCACTATACTGCCGTTGCCTTATTTTTAAGTTAGTTTTAAGTTACAACATCCCTCGATGTTGCAAGGTGGCCGGCAATGTTTAATTACAAAACATTACTTTCGTAATTTCCGTGGTAATTAAATTAATGGGTTTCGAACTCCCATCCCTGCCTTACATTCTCGTTAGAATCTGTCTACTCCTAGTTAATACACCCTTGTAAGTGTTTACATATTCTAACGAGTAACTTAACGAATGCTAAAAGTCGCCGCCACCTTACTTCATCTTCCTATATCTCGTTGACTCTTCAAGTTAACTTCTCCTACTCTACCGATCGCTATCGACAGCATCGCCCTGCATATTGTTGCAATATTACAAATCGTGTAATAAAAGGTAAAATTGTTACCTCTAATAAAGCAATTGGCTTTTTGTACATATATTAAAACTATTGTGTTTTATTTCCCCTCTTTCTCTCTTTTCTTTATATCGCTTACGGCGAACACTCTCTTATTTTCATTTATGCATCAAAATATCATAAAGCATACATAATTAAGCCTACTTATACATATGAAATGTTCATATTGCGATTTTAAGTCCTATATATTGCAAATATATGCATTTAACAAATTTCCAAATTTTGACAGATGATGTAACGTATTATGGTATTGGTCTATTTAAATGAAAAGCACACTACTTAGCCTACTTGTAAACATAAAGTTTTATTTTTTCAGAAGTTTAAAACTGCATTTTTTTGGTACATATGCAAAAAAATTGCATGGCGACCTTCACCGATTCGGGTTATTTTTTACATACGACTTTCCTAAAACTTTTTCAGGTTGTAAATTAAGTTTTGTTCTAATCGGATAATTATTATGAGCAGGACACTGAGTTAAAGTGTGAAAATACTGCCTCCAAATAGTTACTTGCAGTTGAGCCAACAAATTTTTTTTGTCTTATGTTTCCATTGAGTGTAATTCGTAACATATGTTCACATTAATTAAGGTCAGTTTGAAATTTTTAGGACACGTAACCCAAAAAATATATGACACTAAAGTCAAAAATTATTTTTTTAAAATTTGTCAAAGTCGATGAGGAATTCAGATGAAAAAAAAAACATACATTCTGTGCACAATTTTGTTTCCAATAATACAAAAAAAGAATTTTGAAAATCGGTCAAGAATTGCGGCCTAAAATTTCAAATGTCAAAAAAACTTTTTTTATCCACTGTGCTCCTGTACAAATAAGTAAAAATTTTTACGTTTTTGCTCCAAAAGCAGACAAAAAATAATACATGTGTAAGTAATTTTATTTTATTTCATCATCTTAAGACTAAAACAAAATCTTATATGAGGTGATGGTATTTATCAGTCAGTTTACCTGACTGAAAGTTCTGTACTGGTTTTGTTTTCAATGCATATATTTTCTTAGCTTAAGTTTATATTTCGCTTTGAACTAATTGGAAAGCTCATTATTTCGTATAAAAATGTAAATGTTGCTGGGAACATTTTCAAATGTTCATGCGAACAACTTAGTACAGCTTCGGCAATATTTTTCCTCTTTTATTTCGAAGCAAAATAATTTGTATGAGGTTTGACAACTTTTCGTACGAAATACTGAACTCAGTACAAGCCGTAAGTCAAGATTATAATGTACTCGACCAGCCTACAATGTGCACTAGGTCATTCCCCCAATTCCCGAAATTTTTTCCATATTGTAGCAGTGTGTATTTAAAAATTTTGTAACTGTTTAAAAACATTAGCTTTATTCACTTTTATCGGAGGGAACGCGAAAATTTTAATATGCCTTTGGGGAGCCGTGACGACAAAGCGGTTGGGAAGCCCTGATGTAGGGAAACAAAGCACTGTGCGTTGGGGGCAGTAAAGGAGCACAATTTATAAATATTTGATTTTTGCATGGGAGCTTCCATAGGGTATTAAAATGGAAGGTAGGTATGATTGGCAAAAATGTTAGGAGAGAAAATAAGTAGGGGTCGGTCATGCATTTTACCCCTTAAGGACGCAGGAGCTGATTTCTTGAAAAAAGAGGGTATATATGTTTTGAGAAACTGTTGGGGTTGCAAAACTTTTGGGGATCGGTAAAACATTTAACTCCTCTAGGAGCACGTTTGGTGTAGTTAGAGAGGTGGGAGTAACATTTCTGAAAATCTGATTTTTGTATGTGAGGCCCCATTGGGGATGAAGATAAATGTTGATTTTTCCCCCTTCACCCTCAACGTTACCTACGATGCGCTGTCATTTAACAACACCCCATCTGCCCCAAATTTTGGCTCAGGCATTTGTTTTCCCAACCACACAAAATTAGGGGGTGGTTCGTATCGAATTCGACAACTTGTGCACTATAACAACCCTACCGTGTACCCATTCAATCCACATAGATACAACAAATACACGCACTTGCGTGCAAAAACCATTCCATTTGAAAACTGTTTATTAACAATAAACCAAACAATACAAAAAACACTTTTTTGATCGTTAGCCGAATTTGATGTATCATTTGATACACTAACGTAAATTGTGACAAACCAATAACAATACAATGAGGCGGCGACAAGGTACAATATATGTGATTCATTTTCTAAGAAAGCAAAGAATGTTTTTCGAAGTGACCCAATGTTGTCAATTATACGATATTGCGATGTAAGCATCAAGTAATTCATTGCAATTTGAATAAATCTTTTGGGAATTTTGTGCCAGGCATTGTGTATGGCTGATACCTCCAGGCTCAATGTTCAATTATATTTAATAAAATTATTTGAAGGGTTCCCTTTTAAAACCAAGTTTTCAATTGCCCATAACCAAATTGTCAATTAGCCCAGAAAGAATAAGAATTTGAAGAAATGTTTGTCTATTTATGATATACATACATACGTCACCTAAATACTTTTGGTAAAGAATTATTAGTGGTGTCGGACTTGAATGTACAAGATTTGTTAGTACTGGTAATTGTTTAGAATTCATATTGATAAGCCTATGGGAACATTTTTATATGTTTACGTATATCTTTATATATAAAATTCTACCGTACGTGGGTTGTGACTGAACTCCTCCTAAACGGCTGGACCGATTTGCATAATTTTTTTTGTATGCGTTTGGGTGGTGCCCCGGATGGTTTAGATTTACAATTCGGTCCAATTGGACAAAGGGGCGTGGTACCGCCCATACAACTTGAAAAGGGCTGTATCTTATGAACTATCAGAGGTATGAAGATGAGATTTGCTATATATGTTTTTGAAGCAGTATTAATTTCAGCCAAGGTGGAAGTGGGCGGTGCCACGCCCCCTTTTCAAAAATCGCTCTAACGGCTTTTCTAATAGACCGATTGATACGAAAATTTTACCAAGTGGTACTTTTGACCTGTTGATAGTCCCTGGTTATAATACGCCGTAATTGGACAAAGGGGCGTGGCACCGCCCATACAACTTGAAAATCAAAAGGGCTGTATCTTATGAACTATCAGAGGTATGAAGATGAGATTTGCTATATATGTTGTTGAAGCAGTATCAATTTTAGCCAAGGTGGAAGTGGGCGGTGCCATGCCTCCTTTTCAAAAATCGGTCTAACGGCTTTCCTAATAGACCGATTGCTACGAAAATTTTACTAAGTGGTACTGTTGACCTGTTGATAGTCCCTGGCTACATTTGGTTGTGATTGGATAAAGGGGCGTGGCACCGGCAAATAAAAAGGGCTATATCTCATGAACTATCGGAGGTATGAAGATGCAATTTGTCAACGAATTACAGTAAGGGTGGAAGTGGGCTTCTGCGTAAAACTAACTTCCCAACAAACTAAATGAAGTATTACAGAAGCAAATCTATGTATTGGTTATGGCCTCTGAGTGTTGGCATACAGAAAACAATGTCAAAAATACACCATTCTCTTCGTCTTGGTCTCGAAGCATCGGAATAGTAGGTAAAAATTAGATCCGGGCCCATATATCTGATGGTTTCAATAGTTGCTTATTGTTAAATATTGTCTACCTGAAATCTTCATGCTTCTCAGCGCCAACTAGGAATTGATGTTATACATATCGTTTCTTAGTGCAATTTTCTAAGATTCATCGTAGATTCCGATATTGGTATACGATTATTACGTTTTTTACGACGCGAAAAAATTGATCGGCCCTAATGAACAGGCTATTTGGAACTTAATAAGTAAAAAGTGCCAAGGCTCTGCCCACGCACTTCAATATTTAACTTTTTAACTGTATCAAATATTGGTCCGTACACCAGGCAATTTAGGACGCATGGTAGCTGCGCAGACTAAAACTTTAATTTACTTTAAAGATATGTATTTTTTTATAACTTTTCAGGAGAGAGAATCGGTAATAAATCCTATAGATAAAATGCGCGTTCTGTACGCCAAACTTATGGAACCCTTTGTGATGTTTAGGGTACATATACTCATCAATCTGAGCAGTTAATAAAAGCCATCGACGCTGTAGACGTAAGTGTGACGGGGGACTCGAACCGCCGTTCTCAGCAACTCGGTCTCTGCAAATGCTGAGGAATGATCTTGGTCTACATTCATATAAAATCCAACTGTTAGAAGAACTAGAGCAAGTGGACGATCAATTGATTTTTTTATTTATCATGTCATTGCACATTATTGGTTCCAACACGACAGCGTAATATTACATGCAGAACGTGAGATCGTCACTTTGTTAGGCCAAACGTTGGTGACCTAATTATCTCAAAAAATGGGAATACGAGTTCAATATACAGAGAGTAATCGGGTATATTCTTGGTCCGTATGAGAAGAACACATAGCAAAGGATGTTTTTATGGCTAAGGGCATGAAGTTTCAAACGAAAATTTCATTTGCGGTTAATAGGAGGAGAAGGCATAACAAAAGTGATTTTTACGCCCAAAGACATAGTAAGTATACAGACCGTCCCGATACTACAGTTAAATATAAAAATTGAATTTTGATCTTTAGAGGAATTTCTGTTTCCGATTTGTGAAAGAAGTGTTTTTTCTCCCTGCATACAGACAAAACTTTATCTACATGTCGAGTCGAAACTATAGATATTACTTTGATGATGAACTTTTTACTATCGTCATATTAAACATTTAAAACAATAAAACTTAATTAGTTAACTTCCATGTTAAGGAGTTACTTGAAATTAGTTACATAAGTTAATAAACTCAACGTATTATTGTCGATCTTAAGTACCGTTTTAAAGTACTTGGTAGACCTAAATGTGAAATATATTACAAGTTAATATGCAATAGCGAAGCATTGCCGGGCCCACTAGTTTTTGTATATAATAGATTAATTGAAAGCTCTTTGCATTGTTTACTCAATGTATTTTGTAAACATTTGTCACAGTTCACATAGCCTAACCCTTAAATTTACTTAAATTCAGTACAAACTATACGATATGCCTGGGTAGGTGCAGCTGTATAAAACAAGAATCTGTTTTTGGAATTTCGCAAAATCTTGAGCTACGGATAAAAACCCGGTTTTTCGTACCTTTATGCATTTAATAGCCAGTAACGTTGTAGACTATGAACCGATTTTTTAGCGGATATATATACGTAGTTATTTGTATATCTTCTCCCTTAGGGATGAGGGAATATACCATTTGTAATGCATTAAAGTAGACGAGTTAGACCCCAAGTATCTTAAGACCAAATTCGTTTCAAGACTTTTTAAGACGATTGCGCTATTTTAATCTGTTACTCGAGTAAACCTTAACTGATCGGTATGAAAATTTACCAGTAGTAATACTTTTCACAATGAACTAATGGGATTGTAAATGGGCGGAATTGCCCCACCCCTTCTGGTATCTCCCATACAAAATTACCTATTATTTGGGTAATTACTATTTCTTACATAACTTCCAAACGGACAACCAGGAGTTATTTGAATTTGGTCAGTTTATTTATCATGCAAAAGAAGACAAACTCGAAACATTTTCCGCACCCCTTCTGGTCCTCCCATACAAATTACCGAATTGACCCTTATAATTTTACTTTTTTGTAAGTACACTGAATTCGCTCAAATTTTCCGTAATTTTCAATATGCAATAATAATTGGAATCCCACCTTCCAATGGATGGGAGCAGTCGATATTCATTTGGAAAACATAAATGAAGGAGATAACTGAGTGTCCGATCGAAAAAACGCTTTTCACAAAACGTCTTATTTCGAAACAAGTTCATTTGTGAAATTCAATAATTGAAAAATTTTTAACTTAGTTCGAAATGATTACCTCTGTTTCTTGAACTTCAGTTCTACAAAAAAACTTAATTCAACATAGGATGCAGTAATTAAAATTTTCTTGCTTTAAAGAAAATTGAGGAATAAACGAGGTATGTATATTAATGTTTTAAATAAATTCCATTTGACAAAACAGCATATTTTATTGTTAATTTTTGCGGCTAAAGTTCTGCAACCAGGCTTAAAATAAGTCTCAAATCGATACCTTAATATAAAAAAGACTCAACTCATAAAAAGCAAAGTATTCATGAGGCGGAAAAACATAATAAAACTGGACAAACTATAACAATAAGGATTTTTTTAATGCAGTTTTTATTCAAATCATTTTTTATTTTTCATCTAATCAGCGCGAGACTCAAACACAAGGTGTTTCAGGATGTTATCAAAATGAACCAGTAAAAAACCCACTTTCAAAAAATATGAGTTGTCTTCTTTATATTAAGGTAACGAAATATTACTATATAACATTTGCCTTTAACATTTCTCTAAATTTATATACCAAACTTTCTATGTACTTAGAGATGTTTTTTTACTATCCTGTAAAATTTGTATTTTGGAAATAAGTTGTTTTGTCAAATGTCCACAGATATATGGGTATTTCCTAGCATTGCGGACGCGCGTTTTTTTCTTATTTTGTAGTTTATTAGGCAATTGTTTGTTTCTTTTTTTTACAAATCTATTACAAAGTGATTGTAAATAACACAGTGCACCACTCTTTTTCAGGGGTGAACGAAACCAATATCAAACGATAGCATTTGACCTCAGTAACAAAACCCTAAGCTCCATTTTGCTCCACTACGTCACAAATTTTTTTTAGAGTGGTTTGAAGTTCGATTTTTTTGGTCGAAAGTTGAATCAATGAATATGAAAAATCATCTGTAAAATTACGATTGGGGTATTTCATGTCTTTGGAGACCTATATTCAAAGAATCAGGGGAATATTTTCTCGGAACATTTTAACCCTCTAGCTCCCACCCGAATGGGACATTTTTAGCCTAATTTTGAAAAACTGTTAAAAGGTCAACTTTGAACGGAGGCCAAGGCTTAGAATCTTCTATAGAAATATTCTTCGCCTGAATAACAAAACCACTACGTCACAATTTTTGTTTACAGTGGTTTAAAGATAGATTTTTTAGTCATAAGTTAAATAAAAGAAAATTAAAAATCATGTGTAAAAATAGATTTGAGTTAGTTCATGTCTTCAGAGACCTACATTAAAACTTTCCGGGAAATATTTCCTCGGAACATTTTTACCCTCTATCTGCCACCCATGCTGAACATTTTAAGAAATTTGACTTTTAAGCTTTTTTAAATTCATCTTAAGATGTCCCATACGGGTGGGAGCTAGAGGGTTCAAATGTTATGAAGAAATATTCCCCAGAAAATTTAAATGTATGTCGCCGAAGACATGAACTATCCCAAATAAATATTTACACATGATTATTCCAATTCGTTTATTCGAATTTTTACCAAAAAAAATCAAACTTTAAACCGCTGTAAAAAAAATTTGTGACGTAGTGGAGCAAAATGGAGTTTAGGGTTTTGTTACTGAGGTCAAATGCTACCGTTTGATATTAGTTTGATACACACCTGAAAAAGCTTGTTGCAATCTTTGCTCAAATGTCGCCTTCTTAACATTTCATTTTGATTTTATTTTATAACCCTTGACTCGTACGGGCTATTTGTCTTCGGTGACTCTTAGTAAAATTTTTCGGAGAATATTTCTATCGAAGATTCTAAGCCTTGATCTCCCTCCAAAGTTTTTATTATTACTATTTTTGTATTAAATTTTTTTTTTAATTTTTCCGAAATTTTCCGATTTTTTAACAAAAATTTTCTATTTCTCTATTCGAAAATCCATTCTGTAACAATCGCACACAAAATCCATACAAAAAAGCAATTTTCGATTTTCCAATTTTCCGCCTTTTCCGTAGGATTTTGCCAAAATTTTCTTTCACATAAACCTTCTCCTGGAAATAACGAACCACTGAACAAAAATTTGTATATATATAGATTTAAGATTTTAAGCATTTCCCATATATCTCCAAAAGGTTGCATTTTATAGCCCTACCTCACTATAACTTTTTATTCGTCTGGATACCCTCTAACTATAAATGCATATAGATATAGGACATCCGGTATGTTAACTAAAGTGGTTCAGTAAAAACGCAGAAATTATGGTCTATTCTTCCGCAGTAGGTAAATGGCTATAAAACACAAAACCGCAAAAACCCACAAATTTTTTTTCCATTTGAAGAATACGATGGGTGAAAAGTGGTGATGCATAACTTTTTGTCCATAGTTCGATTTTGGTACCTATTGAAATTAACAAAAAAAACCCAGTTTTTTCAATACTGCTTTACTAGTAGAAATTTTAATTATAACTAGCTGACCCGGCAAACGTTGTTCTGCCATACAACTTCTGACTCGGCGAACTTCGTATCGCTACAAGTTAACGCCTTCATATAAGCTCCAGAGTAATATTAAAACACCTGTAGTTAAAATATTAATGTGACTTATTTGAATTTAATCGAAATCAGTCAAGAGTTTTTCGATTTGTTTTCCGGCGCTAAAACAACAATGAAGACAGTTTGCCAAAACGCGAAAAACTGAAAAATTCGAGGTTGATCCCACAAACTTCCAATGATTGGCCTTTCGATTTATTGACTGTCATCGCAAAAGCCAATCGAATGGGGAATTGAATTCGCTAGAATTGAAAGGGAAAATCGGTTGGAATAATAGAAATTCGATGGAGAAGGACTGCCTCTCCTTTGAAAAATTTGACGGGGACGTCATCAATCCAATCGAAACATCAACAGCAATTTGGCCATTACAAAGCGCCAGTAGATATTTTGAAAATGCAGTAGCCGATAGGTCGTTTTGCAACGTGACTCTCATGTCCGTAGTTAATTTCAACTCCTTGTCATTCCGCCACAAAGACATTAATTTCATCAGCAGCAGTAGATTTTGAAATGGCGGGAAGCGTTTGACGAAAATCTTCCGACAGAAATATTATAGCCCCACCAAATCGTTTCGATCTTTTGGTCAACTGCCTCCAGAGTTCGTTGATGCGCTATCGTGCATTCATCGTAAATGATGATTTTGTATTCTCGCAACAATTTCGGTGTCGCTGAACTTCTGGATATTGTGCCCAATGGCTTGTCAACTGTGAGAAGATTCATCGGCAATTTCAAAGCGGAGTGTGCAGTTCGACTGCCTTTCAACAACGTGGCAGCAGATGGTGCAACAGCTAACGCAATTTACGACCGATACGCATACAAATTATTTGAGCTAACCTTTTTATTCGTTTCTTTTCCTGATGACTTGTAAACAAACCTGTCGTTGTATTGACCATCACCCTCTCCACGGCAGAACATCAACGGGTATTGAAGTGCATCATATGACCGATGAGTCTCCCGACGTTTGAGAACAATATCGTGTGATTCCACATTTTCACCCTCATATAGCTGTGAAGCCGTCGATTTTCATATGAACAACTTTAAATGCAGATATGTCCTAACCAAAATGTTTAATCGCAAAAAGGATACAGTTGGGATCTCATCTTAAAATAGATTGGGATCTCACCTCGAAATGAGTAGCACGCAGTCGATATTCATATGGATTGGTAAAAAGGTGGTTAATATGCATGTGATAAAATCGATACCTTAATTCTAAACCTAGGTATGTGTAAAATGAAAATTTTACAGAAAACGCCTTTAAAGTTTGTGAGAATGTTACATCATATAGATTGCACTTATATGTTAAGTTAAAATATCCTAAATCTTCTAAATCATGTATTCAAAAACCGAATTGTTGGAAAAATGTATTTTTCGAATAAACCGGAAACCGGTTTTCTGAAAATTTCAAGTATATGACCACTATAATTGTATCCAATGCAGACATTTTTGCAATTGTTCGATCATTTCGTGGTTTATCGAAGTAAAAATTGCACAACGTTGCCGAGTCTCCAACGAAACAGATCTGAAGGAACTTATGATCTTCGTTTGGTAGTGGTAACATAGCGCCAGCTCGATGATGTATTTGCCCTTGAATCTGAATGTGTGGAAGAAATTTCGAGCAAAATGGAAAGAATAGTTTTTAATAATAACACTGACACAAAATAAAACTTTTTCGGAAACACACGAACGTTGGGCAAAACCTTTCCTCAGTTTACACTTTGCTTAAGATATTCCTAGAATATTTAATTTCATTAAATATTATGTCTTCGTTTCTTTTATTTAAGCAACGAAAAGAAATAAAATGTTTTTGCGACCTATTTTAAAAAAGCGAAAACATTTTTTTCACTGAGCTAGGGTTTTACTCAGCTCCAGTAATACTATCTGAACTACTTAACTACGTTTGTGCGTTTTTTTCACTGTTCCACTGTGTAATGAGACGCCATTACCTTTTAACACGGATTTTTGCCGGTTGATCAACAACTTCGGCTCCGAATGACGGCATTTGAAAGCATATTTTTGTGTATTTGCCGGAAATGTTTTGATTAGATTGTATTTCCATAGAGAAAGGAATATGTCACAATTGCTCTGGCGGATGAGTCAAAACGGCAATTTCACCATGCCACCAGCGCAACATAAGCCGGGAGTCTCCGATTGTTAATTCAATGCACTGCAATGCTGGCATACGACAGACAGCGAACCGATATCAACGCAGCGAAGATCTTTGTAGGAGATTGTGAAATCGTATTCAAAAGCAGCTTCTAGTAACATTTTGTCGAATTTGAGGTGGTGATTTTGCAGCGCGAAACTGTGCAATATGGGTACGTCTCCTTTCATTTTTTTGGCACGTTCCTTTTGAGTTTGATTATTACGGACGTTCTGACTTATTATAGCTCGACGCGTACGTCGTCCAAAGTTTGATTGTCCAATAGGAGGCATAAGTCTAGTAAATAACTCTCCCTAAAAACAACCATGTCCTATTCGAAAAATCCAAATTTTTAGAGTTTTTCTGAGTTTTCCATCAAGAATTTGTCTATTTTTCCATTCGGAATGATATGTCGGAATAATTATCTAAACTTTTTCGTAGCCAAAACTATCAAATCATACGACAAAATGCTAAATTTCGTCGAAAAAAAATTTAAAAACTTTCGAATTTTTCCTGAATTTTTTAATTTTGCCATTCGAAAAATCATTCGCAATTAGCGCACACAAAATTCCATACAAAAAATAAATTTTCGGTTATTCCAATTTCCCGGCTTTTCCGGAGGATGTTCCCAAAATTTTCTCTCACCTAAAACTTCTTCTGGCAATTGTGGAAAACAAAAAACCAGTACAGAAATTTCAGTCAGTTAAACTGACTGATAAATACCATCACCCAATATAATATATTGTTTAAGTCTTGAGTTATTGAAAATAATCGATTTGTAATTAAAACCGGTTAGAAAGTTTCAGTCGGGCAACCCGACTTACATTTACCCTTACCCTCAGTAAAACAAATAATTTTCTATATTATTGATATTATTACTCGATTTCGAAATTGGGCGGAGTGGTACATTTATATGGGAGGTACGTGAAGGGGTGTGTTTAGGCTCCTGATTTATTCTCCATAACTTTATCTTGTTATAGCTTTACTAAATACAGAATTTGCGCACGATTGCGTTGGGTGTACTGATATTATTACTACATCCCAAAAGTGGGCGGAAAGGTACATTTGTATGGGAGGTACCATAAGGGGCGTGTCTAGACTTCCAATTTTTTCTCCAAAACTTTGTCCTGTTATAATATAACAAAATACAGAATTTGGGCACGATCGTGTCGAGTGTATTGATATTATTACCCTATTTCTAAAGTGGGCGGAGTGGTACATTTGTATGGGAGGTACCAGAAGGGGCGTGTCTAGACTTCCAGATTTTTTCTCCAAAACTTTATCCTGCTTAAACTTTACCAAATACAGAATTTGGGCACGATCGCGTTAGGTCTTTTAATAATATTAATCGATTTCTAAAGTGGGCGGTACAGATGTGTATGGGAGGTACCAGATGGGGCGTGAATAGACTTCCAATTTTTTTCTCTAAAACTTTATCTTGTTATAGCTTTACTCAAAATAGAATTTGGGTACGATCACGTTTAATTTATTGAAATTATTTCTCCATCTCTATAGTGGGCGGAAAGGTAGATTTGTATGGGAGGTACCAGAAGGGGCGTGGCTAGGCTTTCAAAATTTTTTCCAAAACTTTATCCTGTTATAGCTTTACTAAATACAGAATTTGGGGACGATCCCTTAGTGTGTATTGATATTATTACTCCATTTCTAAAGTGGGCGGAATGATGTATTTGTATGGGAGGTACCAGAAGGGGCGGGGCCATGTAGCCCATTTGCAATACCGTAAGTAGTTTTGAGAAAATAATAACTCGTGCAAAATTTCAAAACATTTGGTTGCGTCTTTCGAAAGTTATCGTGCGAACCAGTCGGACAGCCACCCGACAGACAGACAGACGGACATGGCTCAAACGACTTAAAAAGTCATGAATCGAATTTGGTTCAAAGAAACCTAGGGTCTAAAGTGACTCCTTCTATGTGTTACACTTTTGGGTCGTATCAAATGATATATACCTTCATCCCTACGGGTGATGGTATAAAAATAGAAAAATCGGTTTTGGAGAAAAAATCTGGAAGTCTAGACACGCCCCTTCTGGTACCTACCATACAAATGTACCACTCCGCCCACATTAGAAATAGGGTAATAAATATCAATACACTCGACACGATCGTGCCCAAATTCTGTATTTCGTTGTATTATAACAGGACAAAGTTTTGGAGAAAAAATTGGAAGTCTAGACACGCCCCTTATGGTACCTCCCATACAAATGTACCTTTCCGCCGACTTTTGGGATGTAGTAATAATATCAGTACACCGTTGGGTTGATACCAATCCAATTTTCAAAGGTTTTCCTGTCTTAGGACTATCGAGTCGAAAAAAGGCAATTTATTGTCCGCTTTCTCTTCTTCTGTATAGTTAATTTGTCCGCAAAATTCATTTCAAATACGGAATATGTATGTATTTTCCACTTCGTCTTTTTGATAATGCCAAATAGATCGTCTACATATTTGGACATAAAACGTGGTTTCCTATTCATTTTGTCCATACTTTTATTTAAAAGCTCCTCCATTATTATGTCAGCAATTATCGGCGAAGCCGGTGAGGCCGTGGGCATTCCTTTTTTCTGCTCGTAAATGCTGTCCCTATACTTTAAATAACGCGTGTCCTTTATACAAAAAGTGAGTATTTCCATAATAAGATCTTTTGTGTGGGATCTCAGTGTACTGTGTATTGTTTCCCATTTGTTTTCGACCGTCTTGATGGCCAAATTTTTGTAAAAAAAAATAAATAAAATTTAAATATTTACAACTTCTAAAGTATGAGTGATGTAATTTGTCAAAAAAAATTTTCACAATCAAGATATTTTTTTGTGGATGTCAAGAATTTTACACTTTCAAATCTGGCAAGCCTAGCCCCGTAGTTCACAGTAGCATTTGTTTTCCCATTTGTTTTCGACCGTCTTGATGGCCAAATTTTTGTAAAAAAAATAAATAAAATTTAAATATTTACAACTTCTAAAGTATGAGTGATGTAATTTGTCAAGATTTTTTTTTCACAATCAAGATATTTTTTAGTGAATGTCAAGAATTTTGCACTTTCAAATCTGGCAAGCCTAGCCCCGTAGTTCACAGTAGCAACACTATTTTTAAACAAAATTATTTATTTTCCGCAAGCTCGACCAACTCTATATACATATTTAAAAGGCATACATTTCTTACAATCGCCTCGTGGCTTACATTTTTATTCCTTTACTCCTCTAGTATTTCCTCAACTCGACTAAACCTATCTGTTATTGCAGTTTTTTGTCATGTTACCCGGTTGGTTCAATACCCATTTCACCTGCATATTATGCAATCGTTTGCACTTGAAGCCGACGTGTTTTGGTCAGGTAGTGTACGCGCTGCCAAACGATAAGCGTGGAGGAGAAACTGCGTATCGCAGCTCTAACTGGCATCTGCCCGAGACTAAAATTAAGTTTAAGATGACTGCAGAAGTTCACGTTATTGCCCGCAGAGGTGGACGTGCAAGGCTGTTAAGCCCTCATCAACCCTAATGTCACGTGATCCTCAATCGTGAAGCGAAGCGCATTTTTTGCTCGGTGGAGCGTAGGCGTATCGCGATGACGAGTTTCGACGCGTTAAAATGCAGTAAGCGGTAGAGGACTGAGACTATGAGTGCACCCCCGTGGTCCAAATCTTTAAAGCGAAAGGTAAGCTAAAGGTCCCGTCCGAGCGTGAAGCCGACGTGTTTTGGTCGATTCCGCGTCGTTGCTCTCTAATATTGGGAGAGGACATTGCTCGTAACCATGTTTGGGGTTGCATATTTTGACGTTGGGACACTCTTGGCTGAAGAGGAGTTACGGTGAGTGAAGGGGGAGAGCGGAGAGACAATTACCGAAATATTATTTTACTTTATTAATATTTATTTTTTTTTAATGAAGTACTGTATTTTACTGTATATATATGAATTAAAAATGAGTTTTGGATTTAATTAATTTCATATTTAGCTTCTTTTATTTTAATACGGTTATATTTGCACTTTGTACAAGGCAGGGAGTATGTTTACGCCACTTTTATAGTCGTTCAATCAAAGAGATTTGCCAAAGAGATTTCTCATTACAGTGGCCCAAACAGAGATTTACGCAAATGCGTGTGGACCCTTAATATGGTAATCCAAAATTATATGCTGGCCATGTCGTAATTTGAAGCGAATTGGCATATACTTATTTTTTTTTAATAAAAAAGAAAACCTTCGTTATTGTGCATATTGTGAAAAAGGCAGCAACATCAGCTTCCGCCAATAAAGTTACAGCGACAGCACCTGTGCCGCTAAACCCAAAAACCACCGTGAGGGAAGGCAGGCATCTGCCGCCAGCGGCAACTGCAGCGACAACACCACCAACAGATGCTACTCGGGAGACAGCTCCTGTCCGGCAAAAGCGCCGGCATCTGAGAGGGCAACAAGCTACTCAAGGCAGCTCCATTCCCCTGTAACCAGCAACCCAACAGCCACCACCACCGGTAAGTCAAAACAGTGTCATTTGTTTCTTGAGCAGGTAGATGGTGGCTCAAACACCGTTATAATGATTTTAAAATTTTTCGACAAATGACTTCTATTTTTTGTTCCGTTAACGATCTAATGTTTATCTTAATTATTTTGAGAACGATGGAATTATACAATTTGCATTTTGTACTCATAAATAGTGCCACTGAAACAAAATTAAGCCTTTATAACGACCTTAAAAAATTGCCAGGATTTCATATTTGCGATCCTGAAAATGCCCATATGTATATTGAGGTAGAAAAAAACCTCACTATTACTTGATTCCATAAATGATATTTGTGTGTGTATACATTCATTGGAATTTTGCGCTGCAAAAAACTCGATATATAGGGCTTTAAATAATTTGTTACAAAGATAACTACGTTATAGAGATATTTGTTATAGAGAGCTAAAAGACATTAGGAAAATGCACTGTTTTTGAAAAAAAATTGTTTTAGAGAGTAATTCGCTATAAAGAAGTGCGTTGTAGATAAGTTCTACTGTAGTACATTTATTAAAATTTAAAAAATTTCCCTTATTTTTGTGAATAACATTTTCGAAAAATTTTAACGAAACCGAAGTTAAGTTAATAAATAAAAAATGTCTTGTCACCATCCAGCTCTGAAGCAGTAAGCAAAAAACTTCTTTCCAATGGAACGTTTATGGAATAACTCGTAATTCTAATTCGCTCTGTACAGTTCTTCTCAAACATCTAAATCAACAAAATTACCTGCCAAGATTTCCTGGTTTAGAGAAGAGTCGCCTCTACCACCAGCAAATACGGTCCACTCTACATGAATTCCAACTGGGTCTATTGGCGTTTATTAAAGTAAATTGATAACGACAACAACATCGTCATCAGATGCGATTAATAACCCATCCCCCAGTTGTTCAGTCCGCTTATTATCTCTACTTTGATTTAGTTGAGTATGTTTGCAACTTTCCAAAACTTCCTCACTTCAAATCTGTGATCTGCTGCAATAACCTCAGTGGATTTAATGTTTTGTTTATTTAAAAAAACAACAGTAAACGTTTTTTTATGAACAAAAAGTTAATATGAAAAATATGAAGTGTGCTTCAAAAGGGATATTTTGTAAAAAATATGCTCTAAAAAAATATGAAATATGCTTAAAAGTACCTTACCCACTTGTAAATATCTCGCTCTACAAAAAAACATGCATTTGCATATTTTCGGTTGCCCTGATGTTAACATACGTCCAAAAATGTTCCCAAATCATACCTATCCCCTTCACATCCTAAGGGTGTGTGGGCTCCCACCGTTCTAACCGCCCCCAACGTGCCAAGAGTAGTCAAATGTAATACCCAACCCCAACTGTTTCTCAGAACACATCTATCCTCTATCTTTTTTTCTTATTATTTTTTTTTTTAAGAAATCAGCTCCGCTTCTGCAATGATGCCTCCTAGAGGGGTAAATTGTGTGGCCGACCACAATAACTGGGGGTCTGTCATACTCTTTACCCCTCTAGGGGCGACTCCGGGGCCGTTACAGTGCTTAATGTCGATTTTTTCCCCGTCACCGCCAACTTTGAACACGATGCTCTATCATTTAACACCACCCCCTCTCCAAATTTTGGTTCAACCTTGTTTTTCCCAACCACGTATCTAAATCCTGTTACTAAAGATCTCCAAACAACACTATCGCACCTAGGGTTGCCAGACGATCTTGATTTTTCTTGATTTACAAGAATTTTTAATGCTTGTCAAGAATCAAGAAAAAATAAGTTTTGCCAAGAATTTTATAGACCAACCAAAAAATAACGAAAATGTTTTTTCCTTGAACAAAGTTTTGTAAAAAATCGAATGAACAGTTCATTGAAATATTATTGTGAAAAGTTTTCTTTAGTGTATTTGTTCGAAAATATCCCTGCAAATAATACTGGACTACGTGATCCATTCCAGCTGCTATGGACTAGTTACAACATTGTCCTATGTAATGCAGTCATGGACCATGTCATTGTCAAACAAAATGTTCAAGTTAAGTTCAGTAACGACAAGTGTTCGAGTTTTATCGTTTGAATATTAAGTTGTTGTTTTTTGCAGGTGTTTGTTTTTTTGTAGTGGCTTTTCTGACACGAGTAATATTGTGGAGTAGTTTTGAGGCTACTCTGATGTAATGCAAAGAAGGGTTATGTGGTCCAGCCCTAGGACATCGTAATGTTAAATGGGTTAGTATTTTCCATGCATTTGGGTTATTTTTAGACTAGTTCTCGTCCATACTATAAATAGAAATTATGAATTTTTTAGAGATATTTGTGCGTAAAAGACTTTTTCGGTGAACCCATACAAAATTACAATATTTCCAGAAATATAGAATTAAAATTCTGGCAAATTCATTAACGCTTTTTTGCACTTTAGCCCTTTAAACGGTGAAACAACATGTGAGTATTATAAAAAATAAGTGATACTGAAATATTTAAAACATCTAACGTATGAGTGTTTTAATTTGTCAAGAATTTTTTTCACAAATCAAGAAATTTTTTGGTTAATGTCAAGAATTTTACAATTTTAAATCTGGCAAGCCTAATCGCACCCCTACTGTACATGTGATATTATTATTGTTTAAAAAAAATATTGAAGTTTTTTTAATAACTACTATAATAACGCATATGCTCGAATAATAGATTTTAAGGTATTTAACGTATTCGTATAATTGCCCTCATAATTACCAAAAACTCTTGAAAATTTTTACATGATAACAAGAGAACTGTATCAGAGTTAATGTTAACATAACATTTTTGCCTTTAGCAAACTATGCGACAGTGTAGTTTTTGCCTATTCTACAAAATAAAAACATTTTCTGGTCATTTATTGAACTGTCTGCAAAACGGTAACAGGGCTAAAATCCATTTCTGCCGATAACTATTGAATTATTATAGTTCGTTTTCAATAGGACACATCTGTTACATTAAGGCATGTTGAGCCGATCAAAGGTTTGAATGCTGTACAAACTGACATTATCCCTATGAACAGGATTACAGAACATTCACATATACATACATACATACATATGGATATTAAGGTGGACCCTCAATGTATGGGAGAACTGAAAATTCATCTGTTTCAATTAAAACCTTTTTGTTTTGGGAAAAAATTGACATAAATATGAATTCGATCGGTCGAAAATTGACGTGCCGCTAGTAGTTTGAAGTTTGTAAAAACTGGACAAATTTGTATTTCGATTTTAAAATTTTAAATATTTTTATTTTTTTGCAGTTTGCAAATAATGAGCGTGGCTTATGCATTTTAAAAACAATTTTAGAATTTTTAAAATCGAACAAAATATACCCTATTTTTCACAAACTTTAAACAGCGAGCGGCACTCACGTCAATTTTCAACCGATTGAGCTCAAATTTTTGTTAATTTTTCTTCACCTAACCGCACACAATACTAAATTTTTTTTTTGGAAAATCGAAAAAATTAAGGTCCACATTAATAGATATCTTCTGTGTTGGTGTGTATGTGCACTAGGGTGGTCGTAAAAATCTATGTTAGATTTTTGTCGGTTCCGCCCCCCAAAAATGATAAGTTTTTGCTAATTTTTGGATAGCTAAAGTTTGAGCACTATTGGAGTATGGTAACACGTGCCGCTTTGGGCTTTTGGGCGACATATCTCAAGAACGACTAGTCAAATTTTGATGAACCAAAAATCCGAAATTATGTAATTAATCTGTTATTTTAAGATGTTTATATATCATTTCTCTGCATAATCAACAGAACTTATGAAAAAATAAACTATTTAAAAAACAATAAAAAAATTCAGGACGGGGAAAAGTGTCAAGCCTTACTATTTTCACTTAATGTCACATAACCTGGGATAAAAATTAAACATAAATCATTAAAATCGATGAACGCGTCTCGATTTTATTCACAATTAAGTAAAAGTATATTTGTGATTTTTTTTTTGATACTTTGAATATAATTTAAAAAAAATTGTTTGAGGATATGTACAAAATTTTACGGAAAATGAGTTGATGACTTTGTATGATTCTTAGAATTAATAAAAGTAAGAAACAACCAAAAGGTTATTTAATTTTTATGATTGCGCTAGCTACTCCGCACAGTGTCGTGTTTTCATACAAACGGAGGCCAAACAAAGGAGTTATCATAAAAAAAAGAAACTTAGTAATCATGGCTTTTATAAATAGGAAAGAAGAAAAAAACGAAGTTTTGTGAAAATTGGCCCAAGGACACGCCCATCTCCCATATATCCTAAAATAATAAAAAACTTATATTTCCAAAATTGTTTCGATATATTACTGATAACTGTGTTGAATTATATCAAATTATCTTGTAGGTCCCTCATACTTTGGCTATCTTAAAATCTGCAAAGACTTATGATTTTTGGGGGGTTCTACCGACAAAATTCTGCAATTGTTTTTCCCATATAACATACGATCACCCTAATGCGCACATCAATTCGAAATACTGTAATCGAAATCATTTATTTTGATTTATTAAAGTCACGCCGTTTGTTTGCTCTTGTTTTTGTTATGGTCATATGGAGATTGCATGAAATAGTATCGACGCTCTCAGATAAAGCCAAATCCCACAATTTATAATTGAGTTGATTTGCCAGCAACTATTGACCTGTTTGTTGTGCCGTAGACTGCTCAAATGAATGTGGCACAAAGTGTGACGGAAGTCCAGTCGACAAAATTAAAAAAACCGAGACGTACAAAAAAATTGAGTCGTTACCAGTGTTAGGGTTGAGCTGCCGCCAGTCCAATCGTATTGCAATGAGTAGATCTGTGAAGCATTTGCGCTCCACCCTTGACACACGCATGTATTCGATTTTGTAATCGGTTTTATTGGACCGCTACTCACACTCATCCACAGATGTGTCACAAATATCACACGGATAGAGGAGAGAGAATACATGTGGCGACAATCGGTAAGTGATATGCAAACATCCGTTGAAACGAAAATTGACAATTTGTTTAAGCAATTTTCCGGTTGAGCGGCTTTTTTAAGCCAAGTCCACGTTTTTATCGGACTGCCCCTGAATGCCTATACATATAAATGCACTGACAAACACACCATAAGCTGGCATACATATATACATGTATGTACAAGCCTATGTCCTGTGTATGTACTGCTTGAATCCATGCGTGTATATGGATGATAATTCTACTACAAATCGGATGATTTCTGCTTTTTAATAGTTATTCAACTCAATTGATGTTTTCAGTTCCCGGCTGCACATTTATTGTTCTCGTTTTCGATTTCGTTTTGTTTTTTTCGTTATTTAGTTCTTTTATTCTCGGCGTTATTTGTGTTATTGTGTTGCGCTGTTGCCGTAGTTCATTTGCTGGTTTTCATTTTGTCGCGTATGCAGATTTTCCGACAAAGCGAAAAATTATGACTCCAAATTGGCTGCACATGCAATTTTCCATATGGTTTTGCTGATGTTTCTCGTTTCGTTTAAATTACTTTCTATGCTCGGTCAGGCATTGCGAGTGTTTGTAGAACATCAGAATTGAACTCGAGGGGCGCGAAATAAGCACCAACTGTTCATAAGCTTTCGTAAAAGAGAATCAGAAGATATTGAATTGTGGATTTTACAGGAAAACGTGAATTAAAGTACCGTCAGATATATTTGACGAAAAACGTCAAATATTTCTTTGCTGCAGTCTGACTACAGAATATTTTTGTTTGGCATTGCTAATGTTGGTCAAAATAAATTACACTGCAAGTAAAATTTTAACATACGCAATGACACAGAAAACACTAAGACACCCCAAGATATTTAATTTTTAAGTTTGTATTTCTCTCAAGCGATTGGTTGATGTTCAAGGAAAATAGCTTTTTTTTAATTCAAGACTTACGGCTAGCACAATTATTTTAAATGTGTGGTACTATTAAATCTAATTTTAATTTTTTTAAGAATTTTCGAATGATAATATTGGATTATATATTGACACAAAATGCATATAATTGCAAAGTAACCACATGAAAATAGCTGGCTATCTTTGCAAGAGTTAAGCGTTGACAAATAATTAATAAATAATATTATTCCACAAGAGTTTTCGAAGCCTTTTTTTCAGATGAAGTATAAAAATAAAAAATTGTTCAATGTGACCACTCAAGAGCAAATATTTTCCTCTTTATTGGGCAAGCATTTATTTGAGGCGTACCGACATTTCGCCCAATGTTATTTCGCCCAAAAACGAAAATGGCATATCGCCCAAAACAAATACAATGTAAGTTGTTGTTGCCCTAGAAATTGGGGTTTTGGGCTGTATGACATACAATTTTGGCAATATGACATTTCCCAAGCCGGTAGCGACGCTTGACACACCAAAAATATTAAACAAAATGTCACAATGCCCAAAAAATTACCACATTAAAACAGAAAGTGGTGGCGTGCCCACCACCGCATTCGTCTTTTAATTATTCCAGAGAGAGAGTAGCAACACTGACTACGACGGAGGACCTAGAAGAAATCCACGACATGTGCCCATATTTAACGGCAATTTCGGCACCTGTTACCACCGAAGAAGTGGTTTGGGCGCTGAGGAATCTGTCCTCCAACACCCCGGGGCCGGACGGGGTCCAGCTTGGTTCTCTACGGCGAGTTAAGTTAGACAAATTAATTTTCACTTTTAACTCCTGTTTATTCTTAGGGTACACTCCGGTGGCCCTAAAGAAGAGCAGGACTGTCCTTATCCCCAAGGCGATAAACGGTGGAGACACCAATCTAACATCCTTGAGGCCGATTACTGTTTCATCCATCATAATCGGAGTGTTCCATAAGATTTTGAGCCGACGTTTGGAGGCGATAGTTTTTAGCCGAAACTAGAGGGGATTTTGCCGTATAGACGGGTGTTTCGCCAATTACCACGACCAGCACGATATTGCGAGACTAGAGGCTAAAGGGTAGGCCTCTATGTCTGGTGGCCCTGGACATATATAAGGCCTTCGACTCCGTCTCCCACAACAGCGTTATCCGTGAATTAAGGCTGGTAAATGTGGATGAGAGGACGATTAGATATGTCAGCAACAACCTGGAGGGCGCCATAGCATCGTTCAAAGGCGGTCGCGAAGTAGCCGTCAACAGAGGTATGAAACAGGGAGACCCCCTCTCACCGTTGCTATTTAATATTACCCTTGACGAGCTATTGGTGCGTTTGGAAAAATTCAGTGGCGTGGACATTTAAGGTGTCCGGGTAAGAGCGTTGGCGTACGCGGACAACTTGCTCCTCTTTGCCGAGACCTGACAGTACGCCAAGCGGATGGTAGAGGAGGCTCGAAATTTTATCGATGCGAGAGGAATGGGGATCAATGGATCGAAAAGCCATGCCATCAATTTGGTTTCTGTTCCGAGTAAGAATAAGGTGGCGATATCGGAGCATCCCATTAGGTGTGGCGAGATGACGATCCCTGCAGTCGGTGTGGAGGAGGCCATACGGTACCTAGGGGCGTAGTTTACGCCGTTCGGTGAGTACACCTGCGTGAAATCAATATTATTTGAACATCTGCAACGTTTGAAGCGTGCCCCGTTAAAGCCATCACAAAAGCTCCGACTCCTAAGAGATTACCTCCTACCAAGGTATATTGCGCTTTTCCAGAAGCCCTCTGTTAACATGAAGACCCTAATATATGCAGACCGGAAGATCAGGGTCTTCATAAAATCAGTACTGTATCTCAATTAGCACAGCCGCAACTGAATTTTATATGCGCCGGTAAGATATGAAGGGCTGGGTCTGTATTGCTTATCAGACAGGAAACCTGGTGTTGTAGCTAACAGGGTCCAGAATCTGATCTCGAACGATGCCACCTTCCAGGCAATAATGCAGACCGACCAGCAGTGGCTTAATAGGATACGCAATATGGTGCAGCTAATCAGTGGCAAGGGCGAGAACGCTGAACATACTGCGGAGGCTCTAAATTTCTCTTTCTCAGGGTGCGGAGGCCTGGTGGCAGGACACCGAGAGAGTAGAAGGTGGATTTATGACCCCCACCCTTCTGGAGCGGGGAGGATTATATCAAAGCAATCTTGCTGAGATATAATTTACTCCCATGCAAGGGGATTCCATCCCAGAAATGCCAGAAGATGCCGGGTCGAACATTGTAGGAATTGTCACATTCTTCCGGGCAAGAGGGTCAAGGTTTTGCCTTTCATTATTGGAGCCAGAGGAAGTTGGTGCAGACCAAATGCTGAGTTGGTGGAGGCCATTGGTTAAACAAACATGGACATAAGATGAGCCATAAACGGCGTCATTAAAGGAGGCTGCCTAATGCATGAGCGGTTCATGAGATGTGTGTGGCACCCCATGATATAGTATAAACTTTTTACGGGTGACGGCTGCCCTACATTCGAAATTTTTATCTTTATAATAACGAGAAATACACGTATTTTATTTGTTTTAACCTGAAATTAGGATTTGTAAGCAAATAAAATATGAATAAACTAGCCAAATGCGTCGTCATCTAATTAGTGACGCGCATGAATGGATTAACGAGATTCCTACAGTCCCTATCTACTATCTAGCGAAACCACAGCCAAAGGAACGGGCTTGGAATAATTAGTGGGGAAAGAAGACCCTGTTGAGCTTGACTTTAATCTGGCAGTGTAAGGAGACATAAGAGGTGTAGAATTAGTGGGCGGTATTGATCCTTGTGGTCTTTATCGCCAATGAAATACCACTACTCTTATTGTTTCCTTACTTACTTGATTAGGTGGAACGTGTATAATTTTTTAGCCATTATACGGATATATTAAAATATCTTATGGTATTGGGTTTTGATGCAAGCTTCTTGATCAAAATACTAAGAGTTTGTTATATAATCAAAAACAGATATTGATGGGATGATGGCATTTCGGTGTTATTGTCAATATTTGAAATTTGGTATAACTCTCAATACTCAGGTATGATCCAATTCAAGGACATTGTCAGGTATGGATTTTGGGCGGTACATCTCTCAAATAATAACGAAGGTGTACCAAGGCCAGCTCAGTGCGGACAGAAACCACACATACAGCAAAACTGCAAATGCTGACTTGACCTCGGTGTTCAGTACACACAGGGACAGTAAAAGCTCGGCCTATCGATCCTTTTGGTTTAAGGAGTTTTTAACAAGAGGTGTCAGAAAAGTTACCACAGGGATAACTGGCTTGTGGCGGCGTTCATAGTGACGTCGCTTTTTGATCCTTTGACGTCGGCTCTTCCTATCATTTGTCAAGCAAAATTTACCAAGCGTTATATTGTTTAACCATGCAAGGGAACGTGAGCTGGGTTTAGACTGTCGTGAGACAGGTTAGTTTTACTCTTCTAATGACAAAACGATATTGCGACAGCATTCCTGCGAAGTACGAGAGGAACCGCAGGTACGGACCCATGGCACAATACTTGTTCGAGCGAACAGTGGTATGACGCTACGTCCATTGGATTATGCCTGAACGCTTCTAAGGTCGTACCCGAGCTGGACTGTAATGATAAAAATGGGGTAATTGCATTGTATGGCCATTAAACCATTTAAAGTTTATCTTTGGTAAACGATAAAGGATGTGATGCCAATGTTATTTGTAACACAGCAAGTGCTGGAGGATACTATCACCGGTGCATCATGCTAGTTACGAATAAAACATTATTTAATACAATGAGAATGCCTAGAATCAATTGTAAACAAATCTTTTTTAACAGGCAAGGTGTTGTAAGTGGTAGAGCAGCTGCCATACTGCGATCCACTGAAGCTCATCCTTAGCTTGCCGATTCGATATAACATTTCGAAAGAATTGTTATTAAGAACAAAAATAGAAATATATATTATTGTTTGCAATATCAATATTGTATATACACTCATTGTGTATATGCATATCGATAGTAACATGCATAAGTATATAAATTGAGTAACTCTTATTACATATATATTTTTTTATATATGTAAAATGTTATATATCATATATTTATGAATTATACTTTTTGATCTTGCAATTGTATTGCAGAAAATGTCTGTTTAACAATATGTTATAAAGAACATGTATTTCTATTAAATTAGATATACATTGTTCAATATTAAAGAACATGTATATCTATTAGATATACATTATTATTATTAGCCTTTAAAACAACTTGACACATATATATATTTATATCTTAGTGCCTAAGTCAGAGGCCGAAATGATCAAAGATCTCCAGTCAGTCCTACCAAGCAGCGTCAGTGATTCCTCCACCTGGTCCTTCCAACGTAGTCGCGGTCTCCCTCTTTTGCGCCGTCCTTCGAGGTCTTGATAGAATACCTTTCGCGCTGGAGTTTCCGCATCCATTCTCACGACATGGCCTAGCCAGCGTAATCGTTGCACTTTGATCCGCATGCCGACATCAATGTCGTGGTATAACTCGTACAGCTCATGGTTCATCCGAATCCTAAACTCGCCGTTTACGCAAATGGGTCCATATATTTTGCGGAGTATTTTTCTCTCAAACACCGCCAGATTAGCTGCATCTGCCTGTGTAAGCACCCAAGATTCGGAGGCGTACAACAGGACCGGTAAAATTAGTACCTGGTAAAGCTGGACTTTGGTAGTTCGAGATAGGGTGGTGTTTATAAAGTGCTCGCGTAGTCCAAAGAAACACCTGTTAGCAAGCACTATTCTCCGTTTTATTTCGAGGCTGACACTGTTGTTCTTGTTCACGGCGGATCCAAGGTAGATAAATTCATCCACTACCTCAAAGCAATAGTTTTCAACGTTCACGCTGCGTCCCTAACGGGTGGACACTTTGTTCGATGATACCATTAACTTCGTCTTGTCCTCATTCACTGCCAAACCCATTTTCGCTGACTCTCTTTCAACTGATGTGAAAACAGCTGTTACCTCTCGCATCGTTCGACCGATAATGTCGATATCATCGGCATATGCGAGCAGCATGTGGCTCTTATTAAATATGGTGCCAGACATGTTAACCGCTGCTTTCCTTAACACCTTCTCCATAACTATGTTGAACAGCATACATGACAAACCGTCACCCTGTCTAAGACCTCTCGTCGTATCGAATGGTGCAGTAGATCCTTGCCAATCCGAACAGAGGATTTGGTATTCGTAAGGGTACACCGGCAGAGACGAATTATTTTCGCAGGAATACTGAACTCAGACATGGCTTCGTATAGTCGATGCCTGATGGGACTATCGAAGGCAGCTTTGTAATCGACAAAGAGGTGGTAAGTGTCGATTTGCTTCTCATGGGTTTTCTCAAGAATCTGCCGTAGTGTAAATATCTGATCCGTCATGGATTTGCCTGGTCTAAAGCCGCACTGATAAGGTCCAATCGGGTTTTCCACAATTGGCTTTAGACGTTCACACAGTATGCTAGACAGGACCTTATACGCAATCGGTAAGAGGCTAATTCCACGATAGTTTTTACTCTCACTATGGTCACCTTTTTTGTAGATTGGACATAGCACACTGAGATTCCAATCCTCTGGCATGCTCTCCAGAAGCCAAATGTTCTCTATGAGCTGTTGCATGCTTAAAACAAGCTCATCTCCACCCGCCTGAAACAACTCAGCTGGAAGACCATCAGCCCCAGCGGCTTAGTTGTTTTTTAGGCGGGATATGGCAGTTGTTATCTCAGCTTGGCTCGGAGGTGGACACTCGATGTTATCATCTCGGATTGGAGCACAGTCTTCTTCCGTCAAGTTTTCACACATCAATAGGCTGCAGAAGTGATCTTTATATATTCTCAGTACGCTCTCGGAGTCAGTAACGAGATGACCATCCTTGTCTTTACAGGAGGGAAGACCTGATGCTTGTACCTTTCATTTTATCTTCTGATAGAATTTTCGGGCTTCACCTCTGTTCCTGTAATCTTCAATACACACATTATTCCGCTCTTTAAGCTCTCGTTTTTTTCGCCTGAAGAGTCGAGTCGCCTCCCGCCTCTTCTCCCTATACTTTTCATGAACAGCTCGCGTTGCCATTGGCTGCAGTTTGGCCCTCTATGCAGCATCTTGTTCCCGGGTGGCATCGCGGCATTGATCATCGTACCAGGCATTATCGTTAAAGGGCTTCACATACCCTAGTACGGACCACGCAGTCCTTTCCATCGAGTGGGCAATATGTTGCCATTGCGCGCTAGTATTTTCGGGTGTTGGAGCATCAAGAAGTAGTCGAGTGAGTTGGTCAGAATAGGCGTTGGCTATCTCCGCGGTCTGCAGTTTAGCGATGTCCAGCTTTCTCTGTGCCTGGTTACGCAGGGTCTTTGCTCTGCTTAGCCTAGTACTCACCTTCACTGCTGTCAGGTGGTGATCCGAGTTGATGTTCGCACCTCTGATCACTCGTACGTCTAAGACACTTGACGCGTGCCTTCCATCGATTACCACGTGATCAATTGGTTTCTCGTTACTTGATCGAGAGATATCCACGTTGCTTTGTGAATGTTTTTGTGGTCAAATCGTGTGCTGCTAATTACCATGTTCCTTGCTGCAGAGAAATCAATCAGTCTGATTCCGTTTGGCGATATGTCAGTATGCAGGCTAAATTTTCCGACTGTTGGGCTAAAGGCATTCTCCCGTCCTATTTTGGCATTAAAATCTCCCAGCACGAATTTAACATCATGGCCCGGGCTACGGTCATATGTTTCTTCAAGTTGGGCGTAGAATTCGTCTTTGACCTCGTCACTTTTCTCCTCCGTCGGAGCATGAGCACATATCAGCGTGATATAGAAAAATTTTGCCTTTAGTCTTATGGTGGCGATTCGTTCACTGACAGGAGTAAACCTAGAGACCAGGTGTCGTAGTCTCTTGCCGACCACAAAACCAAACTCATGCTTTTCCGCGTGGCAACTGTAGTACACGTCACACATCCTCATCCGCGAGCATCCATATCCAGTCCACCGAATTTCCTGTATAGCAGTAATGTTAGCCTTATACTCTTCGAGGACATCCACCAGTTGAATAGAGGCACCTGGTCGGTAAAGAGTTCTAACATTCCAGGTGCATATTCTCAAATCATGGTCCTTAAAACGTTTGCGGCGGTCGTCAACATTTTGGGGGTTTCTTTTTCTATTATTTCTCATTTTATTCACTGCCATTATACTGGTGGCGGGTGGCAAGCCCAGCCCACCAGGTTCTGCATTTTATTCCTACTGCCAGGAAACATTTCAGCCGCTCATTCTGAGGCAGACGCTGACCAGGAAGCCGCCCAATATGGAGCAGACGCTATGGATTTTCGCAATTTAGTTTTCGGAAGATGTGGGTTGCTAACCCTCGTCTCCTAGATTGGTAATACTGCTGCTATCTGCACGTCCAATCCCACGATGCAACCATGCTTCAGCGGTTCAAGCCTACTTTTCTGAGACGTCTCTTTGACCATTCAGGATACATGGTTGTAATGCCTTCTAACTTTAGCTAACTACTAAGCGGTTACTTTGAAGTCATTGCCCAGGGAATACTTGGTCTAAGACCGGAAGCTTGGACAGTGCCACAAAGGAATCGATTCTGGTCACTCCCAAGTGAGTAACAATCAGTAACTTTCCACCTCTGAGCAAAGTCCCATTCCCCTAGATTAGATATACATTGTTCGATATAAATACAATTATAGTTGTAGATTTATTTTAAGTTATAAATGACATTCGCAACATACTTTGTAAATATGAATGATAAAAAAGACAACAAAAGTTATTTTTCTAAGTCCAAACTAACACTTGATTGTGTGTACAATAATAAGAAAAAAAATTTTTATTAACATTTTTATATTGTCTGGACCATATTAACATCAAAATATATTAAGATAAAGGAAGAAATTGTTAATATTAAAGACGTCTATAAAAATATTACGGTAATTTTGTTCGACTGTTATAAGACTGAGTGGGACCGGCCGTGGCATAGTGGTTAGAACACGCGACTACCATGCGGGAGATCGCTGGTTCAAACCACCAGTCATATTTTTAAAAAAAAAAGAAAAAAAAATTGTTTTTTCATTGTCGGCTCCTCTCGAATGTTGGTCGACAGCAACTTCGCAGTATTAGTGTCGAGTCAATCGGCGTGACTAGCTTTTCAAATGGTGACGTTTGCATTCGTCGATAAACAAGTAGATGCCGTTAGTTGTGAATCCAAAAATAGAAAGCGTGTTAATTCACAACAACGCGAAAATCTTTCCCATACCTCATTCATGGGGTGTAAAGGGAAATTAAGTTTTTTTAAGTTATAAGACTGTACAAGAGTATTTCTATTCTTATTTTTCCCAAAAATTTTATATGTTCCTGTTTAACTTATTTAACAAGATATATCAAATAACTAAGAACCGATTCAAAATTTTAGGTCAACCTATTTGTCATTCAGGCGAGGTGTGTAGTATTGGTATCAAAACATCAACCAATAACATTGCCACCCGTAGATTTATAGCATGCTAGCAATCAATTCTTAACGCTTTTTATGCCGTTTTGCAAGAAACTGATTTCTTTCTATTCGAGGGTGTAATAATCAGGGCAACCGGAAATATGCACTAAAAATCGTGTTTTATGCGCAAAAAATATTTCCTAAAAAAGCAAAATATAGTCTTAAAATTACAAAACATCCTCATAAAATCAAGAAACATGTGCTCTAAAAAATTTGTGTGGCTTAAATTTTCATCTTCATCGTTAATGAATGCGCCTATTACCTTTAAAATGCCTTAATAATTGCTGGCATAGTAATTAACTGATTCAAGCCATGTTTCCAAATGTGTAGATAGGTATACTGCTCTCCTAAGAAAGAAGTCATAAGCGCCACAATTCAGATAATGGCAAATTCGGAAGCGTAAATTAGTTTCTGATTTTTGCATTAAACTTAAATGACTTATTTTCAACTGTAATTGGCAGAAAAACGTTAAGCAAAATGTCATCTCTACCATTTCTAGCGTGTTTCCTAGTCAAAAAAGTCGTATCCGCCACTTACTATGATAAAAAGTCGGCTTTTAAGTCTTTTTTCCTTAGTATTTATGATTTTTTTGAATAGTATGACTTTTTTCTCAAGTTCTTGCAAACATGACAAAACTTTATTTATTATATAAATTAAAAAGGGCAACTAATATAGGTAAACCCACTATTATTTACGCGAAAAACTTCAAAAAAATTTTGAAGTTATTTGTAGAATTTGGTTTTTGTTAGAGGTTTTTGGGTGCCTATACTAGGCAAAATAGTCGTAAGTCCATTGTCTCTACTTTATCATCAAAATTATCCCGACTTGTTACGATAATAAAATTTAAAAAAATAATATATTTTGTAATCATTCCTGAAATTTTCAAAAACATTTAATTTTAAGACGCGAGAGATAAAAACATAAAAGCTACATATCTCAAAACTATTAAAATGGAGTTGTGACTTTCTTTCTTAGGAGGGCAGTATAGTTTCTGGATGTAATGCAAGGTCGGAAAATATTTGTTTAAAAAGTTCCACTCTATATGGAGCTTTCTTGACATTACCAATAGCTTTATTAACGTTTTCATATAAATATTCCTAATAAATTCATACAATCGATGGATACCATAAGCAATACGTGTCACATACGTCACGAAGAGCAAAGCGTTATTCTTATTGAAGTTGTCGTCCAGATTTTTTATGTCGTCGCCATCGGTGTTGCCAGAAGCCGGCAAAAAATATGCAGAAACTTGTAGATTAGAATTGAACTCGAGGGGCTCGAAATAAGCACCAATTGTTCATAAGCTTTCGTAAAAGGGAATCAAAAGATATTGAATTGTGGATTTTACAAAAGATATTGATATTATATCTATAACAGTTAAGTTATTATTGTGTTTTGAAAAAACATTTAAATTTAATTTTTTTTAAATTTACAATAAATTAAGTGTTAAGAGTAGCTCGAATTTTGAAAAAATATCAATCTCACTAAGAGTTTTTATGTTAAATATATAGGAAAAAGATTTAGCAAAATGTTCAGTTGGGCTAAAAAAATGTATACAAATTACCTATTATGTATTTTAATATTTTGATAATTCTCAAACTTATGTAGTTTTATATTATATAAATGTATTTTAAATGTGAGTCAAAAATCCTCGTTAGTGTTTGCTATTTTTTAAAAATTTTATAATAAAAGTAATAGTTTTGTCGTATTGCGAAAATTATTTTTTTTTTCTTCTAATTTGAAAGTAAACACAACGTGTATTTGGATGGAAACAGAGATCAAAATCTACAGTCATATGTCTGCTATATTTAATGTCAAAAAGTCACTTTTAAAGGCCTACTAATTCGGGAGCGGATAGAGATAATGGAAATATGCACTGTTTACGTATCTCATAACCGTCAATTGTTACTAACTTAAGTACACTAAAATCATTAATGTCAGCCCTAACAAGAGAGCTTTTCACCAACGCATTATAGCAGTTAGAATGCCCGAGCAAGAACTCGCTCTTGTGACTGGGTTAACTCGGTGCTTGGCTCTGTTCTTAATCTCACATTTGACCGCACCATACGTTTGAATCTTATCCTCCGCACATTGTTATAAAACCCATATCGAAAAGAAGGTATAATTTAAATGAATAAAATTAGTGTCTGAAATTATAATCTAAACCCCCGAATCTGTTTTCTTTCCAATTTCTCGCGGTAAAACATTTGCTTTTTAAACCCCCCGCATAATCATTTTTTGGTCAATTCGAGCCTGATATGCAATTGTTTTACTGAAGAGAAACTTTAATTTCAGACATTGGTTTCAACCCTAAAAGAGAATTTGCCTTCAAACTTGAAAACCCGAAAAGTACAAGATCTATCACTGAAGTGAGAAAGTGAGCAAATAAAAACATCGTTTCGCACAGAGTTAACGTTTGGAAAGAGCAAGTAAGCCAAGTTAAAAAGGTACGTTTTAATTCAGTGTGCATGCCGAGAATTTGAGTAATATATTTATATGAGACTTAAATTTCCGAATTGAAATAAGTATATTTCCATATATATATATATATATATATATGTATATATAAGTGGAACGGTAAATCGTTGTAGAATCAACGAGTAAGATCTAAAATATCAGATTTTAGAAATGAAATCCACATCAACTTTAACATAAATATTTACGATATTTAAAGTCATACTTAGAATAGTAACTTCTGTAACTAAAAGTTCTCTCTTTTATGAACTGTCGCCTGTTATTAAGCATTCTCCGACTTTTACCACAAATGTTAAGTAAATAACATTACTTTAATGTTGAATGCATCGTTTTTTGACTAACATTAATGAGAATCAACATCAGCGCGATCACATCAAACGATCTCCGATCTTCAAACGCGCTGTTAAATATTTCAAGCTTAATAATTGTACATTACTTCGCAAATCTAGGGAGTGCTGTTAGACTCTCTACTGTACTCTGGTAACATTGACAACAATAACATTAAAGTGATCACAGCGATCACCCACTGATCTCTTATGCAAATGTTAAGTGATCTAAAATTATGTTAAATCACTATCGTCTCGGACATACTGTTAAGGTCTCTCTCTCTCTTTCTCTGTTTGCATAATTTAACAATAACATCCACTTGATCGCAGCACGCGTATTCTGTTATTGCCATACTAATGTTAACTGATCGCGGCTTAGTCACTTTGCATTCTATGTTACACTCTTACAAATTTTGGAGGTTCTCTTAACTTTTTCTCATCGACGTAGTCTGCTAATATTTATGAGCAGTGACATTACATGAACACTGTTATACTACTACATTTGTCTGTTTTCAACATAAAATTTTGCTGTGAAATCTAAAGTGAGCTGTTAACAGAGATTACACATTTCTAAAATACATTTGTTTCTACACATATTGTGTCAAACACACAGCATAACATGAACACATTTCTATCGACAATTTTAAGAGAATAATTCATTACTGAGATTGTTTTAGATTACACCGTTTCCATAAGTGGTAATTATTTAAAGAAAAAACAACATGATATTTTAAAATATATATTTTTTTTCTTTAAAACATTATGGTATTAATTTCTTACGAACGCTATTGATTGTGTTTGATATTTTTTGCCAACAAAAATAAAATTATCATAAGTAAAATATTGTTTTTGACAATTTGTTTTCATTGACTTATCGATTTTATCTGCAACTTATTCTGTGCTTGGTCCCAAAAATTTTGGATCGTTTCGCTTGCTTTTTTTGCTAGTTTTTTCTTTTAATTTTGTTGTTAAGGTGCCAGGAATTTGAAATAAATAATAAAATTCTTGACAGCGTTTACTAGAAACCATTAAATTTTTACTTTTATATCTAATAAATTGATTGAATCGCTTAGTATGTCGGTCTTACAGAAATTCATTCGCGCTTCGGACAGTGTGATACAGTTTCATGAGTATTTCAGTGGTATTCCTGAAACGGAACACTCTATACATACACTCGAAATACAAAAGGATGAGATCCTCCACTATTGGGACATCCTTCGTTCGGCTTACGAGCAGGTTCTTGACAGCATAGAGTCTGAAGAAGAGGAAATAGACCTCAAGAGTGTTAGGGGAAAATTTTACTCGGCCTACGATGCTCACCTCAAATGCCTCTCTAAGGCAAATGAATTGGTGGATAAGCTCAAACTTGGGTCAGAGAATTCTTTGGGTTCCCACGAAGTTCGGGCAATGGCCAACCCTAACATCTCTCTCCCCCCTTGCGATACCGAAATCTTTACTGGGGATTATGTATCGTGGCCTAGCTTTCGAGACATGTTCTCAGCTCTTTACAAGAACAACCCACGATTGTCAGGTGTAGAAAAGCTATGTCATCTCCTAAAAAAGACGCAAGGAGAAGCCCGTGCCATTCTGAAAACATGCCCCCTCACTAATGAGGGCTTTGAAATGGCATGGAAAAATCTAGTAGAAAGGTACGACAATAAGAGAGTCTTGATAAATGCACAGCTTAGGACATTATTCAATTTAAAACCAATTCACAAGGAATCGGGACCCACCATTAAGGAACTGCAGCGAACAATCAATGACTGCATTACCAACCTCTCGCTTCTTAAAATAGCCACAGATAAATGGGACATCATTTTTGTTCATGTCTGTTCAGCATGTCTCCCAGATTTAACCCTTAACCTTTGGGAACAATCCCTCACAAACAAAACCGATCTTCCCAAATGGAAAGAATTAGATTGTTTTTTGACAGCGCGGTTTTATACCTTAGAATCGGTAGCTGATGTTAGAAATTCCTCAGCTACGAGTGCGTCCAAACCGGTTCACAAAAATCAAAACAATCGCGAAGCAAAGAGGTTAAATGCATACCATACTCAAGTTTCGGAGCAATCGAAACAATGCACTCTTTGCAATGATTTTCACCCCTTACGCCTGTGCCCTTCTTTCTTAAAAATGTCTGTGGACGAACGCTATGCAACTGTCAAAAGACAGAAACGTTGCACAAATTGTTTGGCGACGTCTCATGAATTCAAGAAATGTAAAAGTCAGTATGTCTGCGCAATGTGTCGCATGAAACACCATTCATTGCTTCACCGGTCAAATACCGTTGCGACTGAAACTCAAAATGTTGAGTCTGTCGGACCCCCTCAAAATAACCTCATATCGTCTGGCTCTTCTTCTACTTTAAATCCACCTATTCATAACCCGACCTCTAATGGTGGAACCCTCCAGACATACGCAACTAATTTACAGTCCACTCCCTCCTCTTCAATAATCCTAGGTACCGCTTTAATAGATATCTGTTTAGGAGATATTAGATATAAGGTTCGCGTCCTCATCGACCCCGCCTCAGAGGCATCCTTTATTTCAAAATACTTACAAGGAAGGCTCGCTATACCTACTAAAGCATCGCAAATGGGAGTTCTTGGCCTCAGTGGCTCATTGACGGCAACTTCAAGCCATGTTTGCACTATCACAATCGGCTCCCAAATTGATGCACATTTCGAGACCAAAGTTGAAGCATTTATTGTGCGCAAACTAACTGGTCAGCTGGCTTATGATTCTTATAAGAATCTCATAGCAGCAAATTTTAGCGATCTTCAAATGGCAGACGTTAGTCCAAACACACTTCATCATGTTGATGTGTTGTTGGGCGGAGATGTATATCCCAAAATTCTGAGAGATGGCGTACGATGGGATAACGAACATCATTTAGTAGCCCAACATACGGCGTTCGGCTGGATAGTTACTGGTAAAGTAACAGCCAACAAACCATCTTCCATGTGCGCATCATTTTTCAACAAAATTGCGCTCAGTGAGCAACTAACTCGCTTTTGGGAACTAGAGGAAGTTCCTAAGATACCCATTATGTCAAACGAGGATAAGCATTGCGAGCAATTATTCCGGTCTACGACATATAGGAACCCTTCAGGAAGGTTTGTTGTTTCCCTGCCTTTTAAACGAGAATTTCCTCGCGAGTTGAACTTAGGAAGTTCTCGCGCTATTGCATTGTCGCAATATTTGCGAAATGAAACTCGTTTGGCAAAGGACATTAAACTTAAAACTGATTATGACAACGTCATAAACGAATATTTGACCTTGGGTCATATGACTAAAGTGGCTCCCACTACGTCCTGCTCTTACTACCTCCCTCACCACGCGGTTTTAAAGCCCGAGAGCACTACAACCAAGTTGAGAGTGGTGTTTAATGCCTCAAATCCCTCTTCAAATGGTACAAGTCTAAATGACATCTCGTATCCGGGACCGATTTTACAGTCGGATTTAACAACCCTCCTATTAAGATGGAGACTTTTTAAATATGTCTTCAATGCCGACATTGAGAAAATGTATCGGCAAATCCTTGTCAATCCCAAGGATACCCCGTACCAAAGGATTATCCATCGTGATGATTCCAATGACGATCCCCATGATTTTGAATTGAACACCGTTACGTTCGGTGTCAATTGCGCCCCCTACCTGGCTATCAGAGTGCTATTAGAACTAGCTACAATATCTGAGCCAGAAACCCCGATTGTTTCTGACATTCTCAGAAATTTTATGTACGTCGACGACGTTCTGTGGGGATCCAACGATCTTTCCGAAGCCATTGCCGTTAGAGACGATCTTGTAAGAGTGTTAAGTTCTGCTGGATTTTCCCTTAAAAAGTGGACTTCCAACAATGAATTTCTTCTACAAGACATTCCCCCCGAAAACTTACTCGACTCAGAGTTCCTAAAATTGTCCGACTTAAGCACTACTAAAACGCTTGGTCTGCGATGGAACGCTGGAAGGGATTATTTTTACTTTATTCCCCGTAGAATCCCTAATGAAAATACATTCTCTAAGCGCATGGTATTATCTCAAATAGCAATGCTATTTGATCCCGCTGGTTGGCTAGCTCCCAAAATAATAGTTGCGAAAATTTTAATGCAACAAATATGGAAAGACGGAACAGATTGGGATGAAATTCTCAAGACTGAAACTCTCGCACAATGGCACAAGTTTCTCGAGGATTACCCTCTGATAGAAAACATTAAGATACCCCGCTATGTCGATTACGACTCCTCGTGCACAATAGAGTTTCACGGATTCTGTGATGCCTCCGAAGTGGCGTATGCAGCAACTCTATATATTAGAGTAAAAACGCCAAATGGTCACTTGCTGTCCCACTTATTGACAGCAAAGTCCAAAGTCGCACCAGTCAAATTCGTTACACTCCCCCGAAAGGAATTATGTGGCGCTGAACTAATGGCTCGCATGATCGATTCACTTCGTGCTGACTTAAAACTTTCTAACCACTCCTTGTACCTGTGGACCGATTCCACTATTGTACTAGCGTGGTTACAGAAGCCCCCTAGCATGTGGAATACATTTGTTGCAAATCGTGTCACTTCGATTATCGACAAGGTCGGCAACAACAATTGGATGCATGTCTCCTCACAGGACAATCCAGCCGATCTAGCTTCTCGAGGTATTACAGCTCGGGAACTCATTATCTCGAATCTTTGGTGGCACGGACCACATTGGTTACAATTACCGAAATCCCAATGGCCACCTGGTTCGGCACCTTGGGAAACTGGAGAAGAATTACGACCTGTAAAATCTCACGTCACCCAGCTATCGAAAACAGACATTTTAAGTCGTTTTTCAGATCTTTCTCGAGCTTTTCGAGTAATAAGCTATATCTTCCGATTTTTTCATTTGACGCATCCGTCTCACCGACAACATTTTACATATGGAAGTATCGAACTAGCTCAATCGGAGCTTAATTTTGTAAGAAAACGGCTTACGATTTTGTGTCAGCAGATTTATTTTCCCGAATACAATTATGTTGTCAAGGGACTTAAAATACCTCGGGATAGCAGCATTTTGTCACTAAATCCATTTATCGATTCGGAAGGCCTTATGAGAGTAAACGGTCGACTCTCCCAGGCGCCAACCCTCTCATACGACGAAAGATTTCCAAAGATTCTACCCTACTGTGGACGTTTTACTAGGCTTTATTTAGAATTAATCCACAAAATATCCCTCCACGGTGGAAATTCACTTATGCTGCGCTTAACGCGCATAGAATTCTGGGTGCCAAAACTAAAAAACATAATAAAATCGATCATTTTCAATTGTAAAATATGTGTTGTTTATAAACACAAACAAAGCCAACAAATTATGGCCGCATTGCCTCCTGAAAGGACAACCTTTTCTCGCCCTTTTACATATACTGGCATTGATTTCGCCGGTCCGTTCGATCTTAAATCATATGTATGCCGGGGCATTAAAATCACCAAGGGTTACGTATTAGTATTCGTATGTTTTGCCACTAAAGCTATCCATTTGGAGTTAACGAGCGAAATATCTACACAAGCCTTCTTAGCAGCCTTTGCTCGTTTTTTCTCGCGACGTGGTTCGCCTCATGTTATCTACTCTGATAATGGCACTGCGTTCGTTGGTGCTGCTAACATCATAGCTAGAGACCTCGCTAATATTATGTCCTCCACTAGGGAACAAATTAGGGCTCATTATTTCGCACAATCTATCGATTGGCATTTCATACCTCCTGGAGCTCCTCACATGGGTGGACTATGGGAAGCCGGAGTGAAAAGCTTCAAGGCCCATTTAAAACGAGTCACACATTCTGAACGCTTTACTTATGAAGAGTTCAACACCATGCTTGCTAGGATAGAAGCTTGTCTCAATTCTAGACCACTGAGTCCAATGAGTGAAAACATTTCAGATCTTTGTGCTCTGACGCCTGGCCACTTCCTAATCGGAACTCCCCTTTTGGCACCTGCCGAGCCTGACTACTCACAACAATCTTCAACCCTCGCAAATCGATGGGAAAAATTGAAGATACTCCATTATCAACTGGCGTTGAGGTGGAAGGAAGAGTACCTTAAAGAATTACACAAACGGGTAAAATGGAAACACCCCCACCGTAACTATTCTGTTGGTGATATGGTAGTAATTAGACGTGAAAACGTACCCCCTAATCAATGGGTACTTGGTCGCATAGAAAAGGTCATACCTGGGTCGGACTCAAAAGTTAGGGTAGCCGAAATTCGTACTCAACACGGTCTTATCACCAGACCTATAGTCAAACTTGTATTGTTACCCAATCAGGAACAACAATAATATTTTTTTTCGTTTTTACAGTCTAAAATGTCTACTCCACCACGACGTCTACAATCTGAAAGAGCAGCAGATACTAATCGCCAATTGCAACCAAAATCTCCGGAACAGCGTCAGAGCCATGACTGCCGTTTCTGCCAGCAAAACCATCCCTTGCGAAAATGCATAAAATTTCGACGCCTCTCTGCCATTAAACGTCTGAAAGTTGCGCGTCAGTATAAATATTGTTCAAACTGCCTGGCGCATTCACACCTAATAAAAACCTGCCGAAGCAAAGAGAGATGCAAAGTGTGTTTTGCAAAACATCATACACTTTTACATGACAGCAGCGCCAGGAACCTACAAAAGAAGCGGAAACCGGAGAAACAATTAAAACATAAAGACGATCCTAAACAAGACAACTTGCGTATCTCCACCGAAAATGGAACCGCAACAAAATCAGCTACCATCATCATTAACGTCAATTCTTCATCATAAAAATATTTTTTTATAATCTAACAATAATGAATTAATCTCTTGTATTTCTTTAATATTATTACTACTTATTCTATAGCAATGTACTTATTCTGAATTTAAACCATTGTATTGAATTTATTTATATAATTTTTTTAACTATTAAATTTAACTTAACTTAACTCATTCACCTGTCCCACCTTAAGGTATTGCAATACTGCAAGGGGGGCGGAATGTTTACGTATCTCATAACCGTCAATTGTTACTAACTTAAGTACACTAAAATCATTAATGTCAGCCCTAACAAGAGAGCTTTTCACCAACGCATTATAGCAGTTAGAATGCCCGAGCAAGAACTCGCTCTTGTGACTGGGTTAACTCGGTGCTTGGCTCTGTTCTTAATCTCACATTTGACCGCACCATACGTTTGAATCTTATCCTCCGCACATTGTTATAAAACCCATATCGAAAAGAAGGTATAATTTAAATGAATAAAATTAGTGTCTGAAATTATAATCTAAACCCCCGAATCTGTTTTCTTTCCAATTTCTCGCGGTAAAACATTTGCTTTTTAAACCCCCCGCATAATCATTTTTTGTGGTCCTTCGAGCCGGGCATTCTAACTGCTATAATGCGTTGGTGAAAAGCTCTCTTGTTAGGGCTGACATTAATGATTTTAGTGTACTTAAGTTAGTAACAATTGACGGTTATGAGATACGTAAACATGCACATTACCAATATGATCGGAATATTGCACCCCTCTAATTGTTCACAAAGAGCATTAGGGTGTTCCTTATATGGCATTTTTTCGAATTTCGTTAAAAATATGTAATTATCACGATGTTGGTCATCTATTGTATATATAGATTGTCGATACGACAGTTAGGCATTAGGGTGTGCCGCAATGAGGTTAAAGTTCGATTTTGTTCTTAAATCAGTTTATTGCCGCTGAGTATTTTTCTTTTGTATTAGGGGGCAAAAAAAACTAGAAGCTAATCAAGCCAAACTGAGCTAGAGTTTTACTCAGCTACGGTTGTACTATAGAATCTATATAGTCACGTTCAGGTGTTTTTTTAATTGTTGCACTGTGTAATTATTAACCGATTTAAACGATTTTTTGCAATTAGATAGTGCCTACATGTATACATTATCTCATTTAGATCAAGAGATATTTCAGAAAAACCTTTAATATACGAAGTTAACCTGATCCTAAGACATATTTTTTTATTTTATCAAATATCTCTCGATCTAAATGAAATAACATATAAATGTACGCATGTTTTTAAGGTTTTTCAAAGAAGTATCTAAATGGAAAAAATCTTCGGTTCCTAAATAAAATAAAAAACCGTTTTGGCACCACTGTGCTACATTATAAAAGGGGCGCCCTGATGAATAAAAATTAAAGATTTTTTGTTTTTTTCCGCAAAACTTACTTTTGTGCAGAAAATATATATTTGTACAAGTGGATTTTTAATGTGCAATTGACTCCCAACAGAACCTCATTTGTAGTTTTTGTTACCATTTTAGGTCAACTTATTTATCATTCAGGCGAGGTGTAGGTAATTAAAGTTTGAAAGTTGACCAAAAAAGCCTTGGTCTGATACCTACAAGAATCGTAATAACTTCTTACTGCTTGCGCAGATTTAACAAACCTTGGGCTTGTTGTAAAGGTAATTGAAAGATATGTACTTAAAAGAAACGGTATATGCCGACAATTTAAATGGCTATAATTCGGTCCAGGAGACTCGTAGGAACTTGAATCAACAAAATCCGGTGTTTTACCCGTAACTCAAGCTTTAAGAGGTGTTTGGGAAATTTCAGAAAATTGGTATCATTTCCAAGGTATTTTTTGTTTGTCGCACTGTGCTCTTGGAAATAAGGTAATTATGTGGGAGGAGGCAATGTTTGCACGCTCTGTGTTTCTAAATTATAATATAAGCCATTTTTTTTTATATTCCAATTTGATTCCTAATACATCGATTTTCGTTTAATTCAGCTTTTAACAAACTTTGTGATGATAGCGGAGGAGTCGCAGCAAAGAGTGCCGATAGATCGGCAACTGTTCAAATAGGTATCTGCAATATGACAAAACTCATGTTTTTTAGTTATTACATGCTTGTCTCTTGATGATTTTTTTCAAGCACTATCTAAATGATTCATAAATGCACTTTCCGCGAACATTTTAATTTTTGAAGCGTGAGATGCGCGGATCAAAAACAATTTGGATGTCCTCAAATTTCTTTACTCAAACTACAAAACTCGGCAGCTGCCCTCAGCATAGGAGCTCACTTGGCTCCTAGTGTAGGCCCCGTTGTAATGCCATTTTAAATTCTCGCATTGTTCCAACACTATTCGCCGCTCTCAAGCCATTTCGTTGCTCTGATAAAGGCATTGATGTTTCGCAGATGGCCTACTGATATACAGGTATTTTTCACAAGTGTCCGATGACCAAACTTCTCGTATCTCAGGCTGTGCCAATTGAAAGGAGGACCATCGTGGTAGAGAATTCGGACATTCCAGGTACATATCCTTAAATCATTGTTTTTATAACGTTTGTGGGGTCTTCAACATTTGGTTGGATGGGGGTTCTTGTCTATGAAAATATTTTTTATTGTATTTGCCGATCCTAGTCTTGGAGCAGCCGTTGCGTTGAGCTTCAGTAACTACTGTTACCTTCACCATATAAAGCATAAAATGTGCCATTTATCATATTTGGTACCTTCGCCGTCAAAATTCTGGACATACGCCACACGCATGAAGCACTTAAGAACAGAGATGTTCAGAGTCAAAAATCGCTACATACAGGAATTGAAAAAAAAAACAATGTTAAAGAAGGCCAAAAACCAAAAAAAAAATCACTACAAAATATTGTAAAAAAAGAAACAAAGCAGTTATTCATACATACCAATTTAAGATAACAATTCACTTATTTGAAATGTATTTAATCTGTTATTAACTTACTAGTGGGCCCGGCAATGCTTCGCTACTGCATTTTAACTTGTAATATATTTCACATTTAGGTCTACAAAGTACTTTGAAAACGGTACCTAAGCTCGATAATGATATGTTGAGTTTATTAACTTATGTAACTTATTTCAAGCAACTCCTTAACATGAAAGTTAACAAATTAAGTGTTGTTGTTTTAAATTCTTAATATCATAGGCTCTATGACGATAGTAAAAAGTTCATCAGCAAAGTCATATATTTTACAAATCGGAAACAGACATTCCGTTAAAGTTCAAAATTCAATGTAGTAGCGGTAACCGTCTGTATACTAACTATCTCTTTGGGCGTAAAAAACACTTTTGACATGCCTTCTCCGCCTATTGACCGAAAATGAAAATTTCGTTTGAAGCTTCATGCCTTTAGCCATAAAAACCACTTTTGCCATGTCTTCTTCTCACATAGATCAAGAATATTTCCGAATACTATCTTTGTATTGAACTCGTATTACCATTCTATGAGATAATTCGGTCACCAACGTTTGGCTTTACAAAGTGATGATCTCACGCGCTGTATGGCATTTTACGCCGTCGTGTTGGAACCATTTCTGCTTCAAATAATGTGCAATGACATGATAAATAAAAAAATCAATTGATCGTCCACTGGTTTTACTTCTTCTACCAGTTGTATATATGAATATAGGCCAAGATCTTTCCTCAGCATTTGCAGAGACCGAGTTACTGAGAACGGCGTCGGTTCGATAAATTCGAGTCCCCTGTCACACTTACGTCCAGTGTTGCCACAAGAAATTTTTTTTTCCGACCAAATTTGTTTCTAAATCCTACCAAATTGGGTCAAAACCGACCAAAATTGTAACAAAAAAAAAAAACAATATTTAATTTATAGAAAACTTTTATTAATTGAACAAAAAATAATATAAATTCAGTCTATTATTTTAATTCTTTAAATAAAAATATATACAAAACTATATAAACAAAAACAAATCTCTTATATATACAGAGATTTTGGAGATCATATTTGTCAGTAAATCCGAGATCATTTTTAACATATTTTCATTTTTTTTAAGTCTTTTTTAGCTAACCATACAGTATGCGGACCTTTGTTCGTGATTAATTCTTTACAAAGCATGATACTGTTAATGGTATTAATTTCAAGTTTGTTTCTTAATTTAGATCTTATAAGAGATAGAGACGAAAACTTTCGTTCAGCAGCGGCTGAACTATGTGGTAGTGAAAGTAAATTAAAGACAAATTTAACTAAATTTTCAAAACAATGTTCATTCAAACCATTTTTTATAGCAGATACATTTTTCCAAAACATGTCTATACTTAAATCAGGAGAAAGAGATGTCTCGCTGAGGCGCAATAAATTCCACCCTGTCACTATTAAATCTGGATCACATTCAACAAGACTAGAAAACTCTAAAATAAGGGGCAATATATCTAAGTTTTCCGAAGAAATTACTCTTGGGGGCGTTATTATATTTAAAAGTTTAATGTCTTCGCGCTTAAAATCAAATCGATGTTTTAATTGATCCAAAAATTCAACATAGAAATTTTAAACGTTAGACTTAAGTTCATTTATTTCAGAATCAGTGAAGTTCGCTTTTAAAAAAATGTCCGCTTTTGAACCAATGAAAATTTTTGAAATATCAATTAAATTTTTCATAATCAATTTCAATATTATTGTTTATATATTCTCTTTTTACAAAATTGCTTAGTATTAAAAGAAAATTTGTTTTAATACTCGCATATAAATACGGCAAACGGGAACTTTCAGATTGATTTTGAGATTTTGTAAACTGTGAATATTTATAAATAAAATTATGTGCAACACATGGTAAATTATAATAAAAACATATACTTAAAATTTTTATTCAAAAATCTACCATAATCAGTTTGGGCCTACCATCCGACCAAAATTAAAAAATTGAAATTCGTCCGACCAAATTTGGTAGAATTCTACCAAAACGGCAACACTGCTTACGTCTACAGCGTCGATGGCTTCTATAGCTGCTCAGATGGATGAGTATATGCACCATAAACTTCACAAAGGGCAAACAGAACGCGCATTTTGAAAATAAATTTGCAAGATTTGTAAACGTTGTTCTTGTGTAGTCTTTACATGGTGACTTTTCAAAGAAAGTCTCAATGAAAGTCTATCACACTTCACACACCTCGCCTGAATGACGAATTGGTTGACCTAAAATGGCAACAAAAACGGTAAATGGGGTTTTGTTGGGTGTCAATTGTACATTAAAAATCCACATGAATCAAAATCCTAGCTGATACTTTTTTTAAGATAAAAGGATTTTTCGTTTATTTACTCCGTTTTGCGCTTCTTTTAGAAGTGACGTTCGTTGCCCCATGATTATTGAAAGACACTTCTATCAAAATTTAAGTTTTCTGCACTAAATAAAGCTTTCCCAGCGCGAGCTAGGAATTGATATTACACACAAAGTTTAATGTTGACATTTTCTAACAATTCATCGTAGATTTGGTTACAATTTTTGCGAATAAAAAAACTGACCCACCTTACTGTTCATATCTCTAGGCGAACTGCAATATACTGTGGAATTTTGACAGTTATAACTGTTTATTTTAAAAGGGGTGTGGCACAGCCCACTTCCACTCTTACTGTAATTTATACTGCAACAACAACATATGTAACAAATCTCATCTTCATACCTCTTATAGTTCATGAGATATAGCCCTTTTTATTTTCATGTTGCATGGGCGGTGCCACGCCCCTTTATCAAATCACAACCAAATATAGCCAGGGACTATCTCCAGGTCATCAGTACCACTTGGTAAAATTTTCGTATCAATCTGTCTATTGGGAAAGCCTGCAGATCGGTTTTGAAAAGGGGGCGTGGCACCCCCCACTTCCACGCTGCCTGTAATTAATACTGCTCCAACAACATATATACCAAATCTCATCTTCATGAGATATAGCCCTTTTGATTTTCAAGTTGTATCAGCGGTGCCACGCCCCTTTATCCAATCACAACCTATTATAGCCAGGGACTATCAACAGGTCAACAGTACCATTTGGTAAAATTTTCGTATCAATCGGCCTATTAGAAAAGCCGTTAGAGCAATTTTTGAAAAGGGGGCGTGGCACCGAACACTTCCACCTTGGCTGGAATTAATACTGCTCCAACAACATATATACCAAATCTCATCTTCATACCCATGATAGTTCATGAGATACAGCCCTTTTGATTTTCAAGTTGTATGGGCGGTGCCACGCCCCTTTGTCCAATTGGACCGGATTGTAAATATAAACTAACCGGGGCGTTTATAATTACAGCCAGCGTGGAAGTGGGGGGTGCCACGCCCCCTTTTCAAAACCGCTCTGCAGGCTTTCCCAATAGACAGATTGATACGAAAATTGTACCAAGTGTTACTGATGACCTGTAGATAGTCCCTGGCTATATTTGGTTGTGATTGGATAAAGGGGCGTGGCACCGCCCATACAACATGAAAATAAAAAGGGCTATATCTCATGAACTATAAGAGGTATGAAGATGAGATTTGTTACATATGTTGTTGTTGCAGTATAAATTACAGTAACCGGTCTATTCTGACGTCGTTACAATAGTCACCACGGTTACAATAGACTACTTTGGTTACAAAATCTAAAAATTGGTATTCCGAATCCTTGTTACCGTGACAATTGTTACAAAAATTGTTACCTGCCAAAAAGAAGGTAACAAGGTAGTTTCAGCTCTTTGGAATACTATTTTGAGATGAAAAAATTTTTTATTTTATTGAGGTCGTGGGTACAACATTTTTAGCTCTTTTTGCTATGGAAATGTAGTGGCAAAATGTGTGGAAAGGGAACAACCGCCGAGAAACCTGTGGGACGGCTGTGACAAATTCTCCATGACACAGTATTTGTCCAACATTTTCGACTGTCCACCTAACTGGGGTATGTGTCGTCTGCTTAAGCTCAGTCAAATGTGTATAAATATCTAAAAAGTAAAAATATGTTTACTTTTCTCTGTATTGTGTTTTCATTTTTTGTTTTTAAAATTCAAAAATTAGCTGTGAATTGTCAATAATTTACATTTCACCACAAGGTGAATTTTTTCTTGTTACTAAATTGCCAGAATACCCGTAACAAGAATTGGTTACAAAATTGTAACAAATTTAGAGTGAAAAATTTTTGTAACCAAATTATTAGAATAGGGCCGTAAGAGTGAAAGTGGGCTGTAACACACCCCTTTTAAAATAAACAGTTATAACTGTCAAAATTCCACAGTATATTGCAGTTCGCCTAGAGATATGAACAGTAAGGTGGGACAGTTTTTTTATTCACAAAAATTTTAACCAAATCTACGACGAATTGTTAGAAAATGTCACCAATAAACTTTGTGTGTAATATCAATTCCTAGCTCACGCTGGGAAAGCTTAATTTAGTGCAGAAAACTTACATTTTGATAGAAGTGTCTTAAATCTGAAGTCTGTACGCTTTCAGTAATCATGGGGCAACGAACGTCACTTCCAAAAGAAGCACAAAACGGAGTGAATAAACAAAAAATTCTTTTATCATAAAAAAAGTATCAGCTAGGATTTTGATTCATGTGGATTTTTAATGTACAATTGACACCCAACAAATCCCCATTTACCGTTTTTGTTGCCATTTTAGGTCAACCAATTCGTCATTCAGGCGAGGTGTGTGAAGTGTGATAGACTTTCATTGAGACTTTCTTTGAAAAATCACCATGTAAAGACTACACAAGAACAACGTTTACAAATCTTGCAAATTTATTTTCAAAATGCGCGTTCTGTTTGCCCTTTGTGAAGTTTATGGTGCATATATTCATCCATCTGAGCAGCTAATAGAAGCCATCAACGCTGTAGACGTAAGTGTGACAGGGGACTCGAATTTATCGAACCGACGCCGTTCTCAGCAACTCGGTCTCTGCAAATGCTGAGGAAAGATCTTGGCCTATATTCATATAACCAACTGGTAGAAGGACTAAAACGATCAATTGATTTTTTTTATTTATCATGTCATTGCACATTATTTGAAGGAGAAATGGTTCCAATACGATGGCGTAAAATGCCATACAGCGCGTGAGATCATCACTTTGTAAAGCCAAACGTTGGTGACCGAATTATCTCATAGAATGATAATACGAGTTTAATACAAAGATAGTATTCGGAAATATTCTTGATCCATGTGAGAAGAAGACGTGGCAAAAGAGGTTTTTATGGCTAAAGGCATAAAGCTTCAAACGAAATTTCCATTTTCAGTCAATAGGCGTAGAAGGCATGTCAAAAGTGTTTTTTACGCCCAAAGAGATAGTTAGTATACAGACGGTTACCGCTACTACATTGAATTTTGATCTTAAACGGAATGTCTGTTTCCGATTTGTAAAAGACATGACTTTGCTGATGAATTTTTTACTATCGTCATAGAGCCTATGATATTTAGAATTTAAAACAACAACACTTAATTTGTTAACTTTCATGTTAAGGAGTTGCTTCAAATTAGTTACATAAGTTAATAAACTCAACATATCATTATCGAGCTTAAGTACCGTTTTCGAAATACTTTGTAGACCTAAATGTGAAATATATTACAAGTTAAAATGCAATAGCGAAGCATTGCCGGGCCCACTAGTTATATATAGATTTTACCAATTTCTAAAATAAAGAAATGGAAACAAAACTAACGTACTTTTCATCAACTATAACCATTAGGGCGTTTCACCAAAGGCGTTTTTTGCAACTCTTGAAGCGGATCAAAAAAATGAGGTTATGGTGAAAAAATGTTTATATGTATTATTTTTTTCTGGTGCTTTTTGTTCATACAACTAAACAATTCTCTTCTTAAGGATTTGATCCCACGACAAAAAATTATTATATTAAGGACCACTTTTATAGCACAGTGCAACACATAAATTGGTGCCGCCTTCGTACCCAGCTATTTTTGAAGTATATACCGAGACTAAAAAAATCCCCAAAGGATTTGGCCCCATTACATCGAAACATTTTTTTGTGGATACTCCAATATTTTCACACCAATACGATTTTTTGACTATATTTCGGGAGTCCATATTTCATAAACTGTTGAGAATTTTTTCTTTTCGTCTTCGCAAAGTTGTAGATCTAAACCAAAACAAAAAAAAGTATCAAATAGACCGACCCAAAAAAATTGCATCTAGTGCATGAAAATTTTAAAAATATGGGACAAATGGCTATTTTTTCATGATATTTTCACCATAAAATTATGATTATAATAAGTAATATTCCACATAAATCATACGCCACGGAGTACAACGAAATAAATTTTGTGTGGAAAACATCATGAAAAAATATCCTTTTTTCCCATATTTTTCCAATTTTCATGCACTTTGCTCTGGTTTAGATCTACAACTTTGCCGAAGACTAAAAGAAAAATTTTCTAACGGTTAATGAAATATGGACTCAGTAAAAATGATCAAAACGTGTTGGGGTGAAAAATATTGGAGTATCCATAAGAAAATGTTTCGATGTAATGGGGCCAAATCCTTTGGGGATTTTTTTAGTCTCGGTATATACTTCAAAAATATCTGGGTACGAAGGCGGCACCAGACGATGACCTTAGAAATGTTGCACTGTGTAGTCTTAAAAGTGAAAAATTATTTTTTCTAGATTTCAAACCTCGATAGCTTGAAAAGTTTTCAACATTTTTTAAAGATGTTAAATGCGTTAGAAAGTTCTTTAAATTACCTTTCATTCGGTACATAGATTTTTTTTACTTGTTGGAAAAATATAAGAAAAAAATTAAAGTTTAAGGAAATTTTTTTTTATTTATCAAATTTTATAAAAATTAAAAGAAATTCATTATGTTTCGTTCCTGGTTAAGTGAAAAAAACATCTAAAATACATTGCTTTAATAAAAATATCAAAAATTCAATTCATCAATATATTTGTATTCCCATACAAAATCAAAAGAAATAAAATAAACAAAATCAATACATTTAATGACAAATTAAAATTAAAAAGTAAATTTGTATCTAGCATTACAATACAGTAACCATTAAATGTAGAACAACTGTGGATGTATTTTTAAATTGGTTTCTTAAGAGTTTTTTCAATGACATTTTTGTTAACATTTGTTAATTTTTCGATTGTTATCAACGCTAATCAATAAGTTTTGAAAATCATCCTCATTCTTTGTAATTTTTTTGTTACATATTGTAGCTGACGCCACGCCTCTTTCTGATAAATCATTCACAACACATAGTTTTTCTAGTTTTTTCTTTGCAGAAAAAAAATCATCATCATTCTCAAAGAAATGTGTATCTTTGGAAAAAAAAATTAAGTGGGCAATTTTAATTCATCATAAACCCTTTTACTGTTTGAGGTTACAAAATTATGCATTGTTAGATTTCAAAAAGGGCTTCCTTCAAATATTTTAAAATTTAAATAGTGTGAATTTAAAAATAAAAGATTATTTTTTTGTCTATTTTTTATTTTTTTCAACATTTTTCACAAGTAAGATATAAAATTATAAATACCAAAATAAAGGTATCTAAATTATCTTTATAATACATTTTACATCTTGAAAAAATTTTGAAAACTTTTTAAGTTATCGAGGTTTGAAATCTAGGAAAAATTATTTTTCACTTAATATAATAATTTTTCACACCAATATTTTTTTTGTCGTGGGATCGGATCCTTAAGAAGAGAATTGTTTAGTTGTATGAACAAAAAGCACCAGAAAAAAATAATATAAAAATTTTTTCGTTGTTCTTGATTTTGTTTTTTGTTGATCTTTAATGAATTATGATATTGTCATAGTTCGGTTTGAGATCATTTCTATTGGCAATTGTTTATTATTGCCAATAGTTTTTTTACTCAAGAGTGTGAAATGTATTATGTTGACAGCAGGTTAGGCGTATAACGTTATTTCGGCATTCACCACAATGCCTCGTCAGCGCCCTTTGCTGTGCCTTCTCCTCTATCATCACAAACCTTAAGGGTAGAAAGCATCTCAAAGCTAATGAGAACTTTTCCCAACGGTGCGAAGAAAGTATCCTCGAAGCGCACAACATGCCAGCATAATACACACACAAGCTCTTGCCTATGCATGTGTCCATCGGACACAATTGCACAGGAGTTTTGTTGTTGACAAAGTGCCAACCCCGTTCTGCGTACCGTCAGTGTTTCGTTGTTCTTGATTTTGTTTTTTGTTGATCTTTAATGAATTATGATATTGTCATAGTTCGGTTTGAGATCATTTCTATTGGCAATTGTTTATTATTGCCAATAGTTTTTTTACTCAAGAGTGTGAAATGTATTATGTTGACAGCAGGTTAGGCGTATAACGTTATTTCGGCATTCACCACAATGCCTCGTCAGCGCCCTTTGCTGTGCCTTCTCCAAAGGGCGCTGACGAGGCATTGTGGTGAATGCCGAAATAACGTTATACGCCTAACCTGCTGTCAACATAATACATTTCACACTCTTGAGTAAAAAAACTATTGGCAATAATAAACAATTGCCAATAGAAATGATCTCAAACCGAACTATGACAATATCATAATTCATTAAAGATCAACAAAAAACAAAATCAAGAACAACGAAACACTGACGGTACGCAGGACGGGGTTGGCACTTTGTCAACAACAAAACTCCTGTGCAATTGTGTCCGATGGACACATGCATAGGCAAGAGCTTGTGTGTGTATTATGCTGGCATGTTGTGCGCTTCGAGGATACTTTCTTCGCACCGTTGGGAAAAGTTCTCATTAGCTTTGAGATGCTTTCTACCCTTAAGGTTTGTGATGATAGAGGAGAAGGCACAGCAAAGGGCGCTGACGAGGCATTGTGGTGAATGCCGAAATAACGTTATACGCCTAACCTGCTGTCAACATAATACATTTCACACTCTTGAGTAAAAAAACTATTGGCAATAATAAACAATTGCCAATAGAAATGATCTCAAACCGAACTATGACAATATCAAAAATTTTTTCTCCAAAACCTAATTTTTTTGATAAAATCTATCTCAGCGACCCCATACCCATCTTCAAAAAATCCCAAAAAAATTCTTTTAGATCACAAATTTTAATATTCCGCTTCAAGAGTTGCAAAATTATTTTAGGAAACGCCCTAATAACCATGCAGGTTTTGTACATTAGGGATATAACCTTTTGTAATTTTTACATATATCAAAAATAAAACCACGTTGCTGTTTGGGGCATGATAAAATGTTAAAAAAATATCAACAGTTACTGGTTTCTCAATTAAGTTATTTTTTGTTTAAATACTTATATAATCATCAATAGCGAACCATTTTTTATAAATCTTGTACAAAAGTTTGATCAAATCGCGATATTTTAATCAGAAAAAGTACTTTTCTATAAATTGCTGAATTTTTTGTTTTTCTTATCTAAGAAAATGAACTTTAGAAATCGCTTTTGGTGCGAAGACTTTTTTCGCCGAATTAGCTTAAAAACAGGTTTTTATTATCGGAACAATCACTCCCACATGGTACTGGGGTGTTATTTTGCGCTTTAAAAAAAAGTCGTATCCCCAATGTACATGTAAAAAAAAAATCAAAAAATTTATAAGTTATTTAAAACATTTCGTCATCAGACTAATTGATATTAATTACATTACCTTATGGAAATAATTTTAATTCCATTATCTTATGGAAATAATATTGAGTATATGTTAGTTTTTGATTTTTTGTATGTTTCACTCAAATTGTCGAATTGTCCACTATTGTTATAAAAACAAAGATTTTGGAGAATTTTAGAGAATTAGCATTGATTAAAGTCATATTTGATGTGAAAATCGCTACGCTGCACAGTGGTTGCCGTTTCATACAAAGAGCGGCCAAAAATAGAAGGAGATTTCATAGGTGAATAATATTTGGCACATCTCACAGTCTCTTTTGATGACACCAATTCTAAAATTTGGTTAAAATCTGTGAAAGGATTCAACGACCTCTCTTAGATCCTGAAAATTTAAATTTCATAGTAGGCATACCAGAGTTGGCATATCCATTGATTCCATCAATCTAAGACTAAATCAAAAATTTGGTAAATTTAGGACAAAGTTCAAGGTCCTCTCTTAGATCCTGAAAATTTAAATTTCATAGTAGGCATATCAAAGTCGGTATATAAATTGATTTCATCAATCTATGACTAAATCTACAGTTTAGTCAATGTCGCACAAAGGATTTATGGACCTCTCCTAGTGTACACAATCAAAAAAAAATAACAACGAAAACGGTGAGGCCGCTTTGTTCTATTAAAGATAACTCAACAATCCGCAAATATCCGCAGCTGAAATTTACATCATATAATCTGTAACTATTGGTATACATTTTGGTATACAAATTTGGTTGTTAACTTCGATTGACTTCGCAACTAAAACTCTAAGTGAAATTTAAGTCTACACACGAGTTAGTACTGAAATAGGCACATATAATAAATTAATTTAATAAAATAGATAGGTTTTTAATTCTTTTAAAAAATAGTTAATACCTTTCTTTGCAATATTTAACTCTTCCATTGTATAAGTAATCTTTTTTGAAGAGGTTTTTACGTTTTATTTTGGACCTTCACTTTAAAGTTACACACGCTGTGAAACAAAATTTTTTTCGTAGTCTGCCTTTGGCATTTATTTGTAAAGAGGACAGGTGGAATAAAGCAAAAACGAAAGTAATTTGAAAGAGCAAAATCCATTTTGAGATTGTGTTATCACAGTATTACCCAGAATTTTGACTTAATTTTTTATTTTTGAGCCAATGAGGAATCATTATTTTAGCGGTTTTTTGAAAAAATCGCTACTTCTTTAAAATAGTGGTTTTTGGAAACCAAAAATCATCCAGTAATAAGTACATTATATACGACTTTATCGTCAACGCTGCCTTCAAGACAAAATTTGAAAAATTGATGTATTTGTCGTCAAAACACTCGGTTGACGACAAGCTGACCAATAAAATACTAAAAATCAGTGTAACGGGAAAATAACGACATGAAATTGAAGAGAGAAAAGAGTAAATAAAAAATGCTCAGTTTGTTAAAGACAGCAGTGAGTGATGGTTCATGTATCGTCCGTTTTCAATAAAAGTACTCCAATTTGTGAGCTTGACTTATTAAGCGCTGGTAAAAAACTAATTTTATTGTAATAATGTTTTCAAGATCTTTTAAACGCGAAAATTGTAATAGAAAGCGTAGTTTTTTTTTTTAAAAAATTGATAAAGGCAGCAAACAAACGCCAACCATTTGTACGGCAGGCAATATTTGGGTTAAAACTACTACTACGTTGACGGTATGTCAACGACAATTTGATCGACATCATCAGGTCGTGCATGATTGTGTGGGTTGCATGTCGCTTATATACGCATCAACGACATTTTGACTGACATTGTCGCTCATCATGTCGTGCATGACAAAACAGACACTTGTATTAAAATTTCGCCGACGATTTGAATGGACAGTCCCCTATATGTCATCAATGATTTACTATCCTTGAGGATGTCGTGCATACACTTCCTACTTGGCATATATATTTGCACGACAGAAACTTCTATTCCGCAATGCTCAACAAGAAGGCAAAAAAACAACTGAAATTTCTGTACTAGTTTGCCTGTACTGAGTTTGCACTCAAAAATGCTGCATTTGAATTATTCGATTTTTGTTATCGTGGGTTTCAGCTAAGTAACGGTAAATAAGAGCAAGATTGAGGTATTTGGAGCTTTCTTTTGGCAATAAAAAAGAAATAATGGAATGCTTTAAAAAGACACCACTTTCTCTAACGCTCTTCATTTCGTTTTGCAATAAAAAAACAGATATTTTGCTTTAGCTAAAATCTACACAAATGTCAGCATTTGATCGATTTTTATCTGACAACAAGTTTACTGATATGATTTACCTTCTAAATATCGCAATACTGGTGAAATGATTTTCTAATGTTTTCAAGACTTATGAATGTTAAACCTTTCTGTTGCCAAATTTTTCTTTGACCACAGATTTATGAATTTGTGGTCCTGGTAAAAAGTAAAAATTCTAAAATTTTAGGTTTTAATTTTATCTTATTATTTATAAGTCAAGCTCGTGGCCAGGGTTTTGTATATTTAATTTATTCAATATTTCGACCCTCACAGTTCAAATCGGACATATACGTGCCCAATTTGTCGGAACGATTTGAAAAAAACTGGATGCATTTAGGTGTTAGCATGACGCGATTCAGTAAATTTAAAAAAAATTTAACGCCACAGTTTGCCTCACCTCAAATAACATAGATGCAGATAGAAACACGGCCTGCAAACTTTTCCTAAAATTCAAATCTGGCTCGAAAACAAAACTTATTCTGTTATGTACAATATTCAGTAATATATTACTGCATCGTTGATGCCACTAAATTCTTCATACTAGCCTGTTGTGGTGAAGAAAACAAAAAATGCACAAAATTAATTCTAAGGTTGTGTGACCGCAGTTCATTTCTCGGGCTTTTTTAACGTTTCCACATATTAGCGTTCGTTTATGGTTAACTCAAATCGAATGATTGTCCATCATTGCCTTATGCAATTCCAATAAAACAAAAGTAAACGGCGACTACTGCTGTGGTAACGCAAAACGTCGACCTTAATTACCTTAATAAGAGTCATCACCTTTAACTTCTTCTGAAGTAAGTGAGCGGGGCATAGGACAATGTCTATCAGTGGTTGGATTGTGCTGGAAACAAACCGAATGTTGGTTTCTGTGTTACATATTAACTCTTATGCTTGTCCAATCGATGTCACATAAGTGTACATATGTACATTAAGGTGGTCCGTACTTCATACACAAAAAATGTTGTGCCGGTCACTGCCTAGAAGGACATTTATTTTCAAGACGAATACAAAATTCATTACCTTTTTTGTTTCCCGTGTCTCTATTTATAGTCCGATCGTAACCTGTGACATATCATTGTTCTTAAAATGACAACGCCTACATTTTCTTCTTTGATCACTTTTCACTCCTACGTCAAATTCTAGAAGTTTCTTCTTGAATCTCGGTTTTTACCCCACCGAGTCAAAATTTTTTCTAAACGATAACAAAGTCTTCTTATGTTCATGAAAGAAAAAAAAACATAATGCGCAATGTAAAGGGGCGTGGCAAAAAAAAAAAATAAAAAAATTTGGAATATCTTTCATTCAAGGGGTGACCGGCACAACTTTTTTTTATCGACCCGCCCTAATAAACACATGCTTGAAAGGACAATTTCTTTGTGGTCCATGAACAAAAGGACAATTTTCACGAGTATTGTTTGGCACTTACTGTTGTCGCGTTGCTGACACACAATCTTTTTTTCCGGTTAAACATGCATGAAACATTTATTCCAGTTGGAGCAATCCATTCATGCGTTACGGAAGAATATTACGATATTTTAAATATTTTATATGAACCATTCGACCTTACAACCTCTTTTCATCGGCCTTTATGAAACACTTGTTCTCTTCGCCATTTTCACGCTGACATTTGTACACCCTCCATTATGTTATGGGATAGACTAAACTTGGCGTGCAGTTGGTATCAAATAATTTTTGCTCTTTACATACGAGTACTCTCACTGAGTAAGATTTGTGTAAAGAGTATTATTACCTTGCAAATTACATAAAGGAAAGGAATGTTGGCTGACTGCTCCTATATATTTTAAGGAATTTTTTTGGTTAGTTCGGAAAAAATACATAACTTCCAGGATGAGATATGTTTGATCACAAGTATTTGAATTTGTAATATTATCTATATACAACTTCGCAAGACTGAGCGGCTGGCGGCAAATCCTAAAAAATTTAAACTAAAATTAGGACTAAGCTTAGGTGGGCAATTGATGATTGTCTCCCCCATTATCCAGTCATATGGCAAACTCTACATAAAACACAATTTTATGAACAAATAAATATATGTACATAAATAAACCTCAAATTAAATATACACATTAGAGGCCTCAAAAATCAACAGAAAATAAGCTACTCAATTAACACAAAAGACGACAAAGTATACGAAATTACACCATTCCGATTGTTTCAACAAAAAAGTTCTGTGATATTACTTTTAAGTTCTTCTGTGATATTATTGTATAATTTAATTATTTACCAAATTATTTAAAAACACAGTACAAAATTTTTCAGCTCTGATTTGGGACTCAATTTTGAGTTGACATTTTGTAAAACCAAACCCTCAAGGTTGGTGATTTTTAATATAATGATTATTTATTTTAAATACTCTGAAAGTTGTGGTATCTTACTATTTTTGGGGTCAATGCATCTATATTTTGTAATTATTTTTATTTTTGAACGCCGCCAGAGGTCGCATTCGTACATTATTCTGGATTTGATCGCTGTTTGTCCTCGAAGTGCTATCTGCTGAAACTTAGTATGCAAGCTTCTATCCCCTAAGCGAATACTATGTTCTAAGATGGGCATGATCGGATAAAAACTGCTAACATCTCCAATACAAACTCCCTCCATTTGGGGATGTCCGTCTGTTTTCCCTAGCGATTTAAGCCGTAGATTAAGGGTAAGCAATGTGAAATATGGTATGCGAACTTATATCCTCTTAGAATAAGTTTAAAAAACTACTCACACCCCGTTTGCATTGGAGGTGGCAAACTTCTCTATTTGTAGATAATTAATATTTCTTTCATAACTTTTAAACGTAACACTACATGATCTTACAACTTTGGCAGATTAATAAAAGCAGGTAAAACTCAAGAAAATCTAAACTTTTGCCACATCCTATACAAATGACCTAGTTCAACGTAATATTCCAACACCCATATCTTTTTTGTAAGTACAGTTATGTAACTCCTTATGTAACCCCTTCCGCTTCTGGGACCTCTAATACAAATTTACCTACATATGTTTGGAAAAAATAATACTTTCCCCATATCATCCAAATGGGACTAAAAAAATCCCCAAAGGATTTGGCCCCATTACATCGAAACATTTTTTTATGGATACTCCAATATTTTCACCCCAACACGATTTTTTTATCATTTTTACGGAGTCCATATTTCATTAACCGTTCGAAAATTTTTCTTTTGTCTTTTCATATCATGAATTTGATCGCTGTTTGTCCCATATTTTTACAATTTTCATGCAATATTTGAGACTTTTTTTGCTCTGGCTTAGATCTACAACTTTGCCGAAGACGAAAAGAAAAAATTCCGAAGAGTATATGAAATATGGACTCCCTAAAAATGGTCAAAAAATCGTATTGGGGTGAAAATATTGGAGTATCCATAAAAAAATGTTCCGATGTAATGGGGCCAAATCCTTTGGGGATTTTTTTAGTCTCGGTATATACATCAAAAATAGCTGGGTACGAAGGCGGCACCAATTTATGTGTTGCACTGTGTTATTCAACATAGTTGTGTGTCTAGAAACATCAGTAGAAAATAGCTTCGATTTGGTTCGGTTATTCTATAACAAATTGCAAATATTTAATTCTTGTGTTTTTGTTGGGCTATTTATATTTAGTCATACAGTATTTGTCGATGTAAATAAAAATAAAGGGTTTTCCAATGAGAGGTGTTATTGCGAAAGGCCCGCTATTTCGGTGGCTGCCACTTTTGAAGCTTTTATTCTTTGACATTTGACAAGTAGAAACTACGCCATTACCAAAAATGGAACGATCGTCGTGAAGCACCTTATCGGACCGCAATACAGAAATTGGTGGAAAAATTGGAGCTGTTCGGACAAGTTAGTGATGTGGAGAATATAAACCGTGTTCGTCGCTCAAGAACAACTGAGAATATTGCTGCTTTAGGCCCATTTCCACCTTGGTGGCTTCGTCAACAAGCAAAATTATCGTATCTGGAACTTCGGAAAACCCAAGAGATATTCTCCATCCTCAACGTGTGACTGTTTGGTGCGGTTTATGGTCCGGTGGGGTCATTGGACCTTCCTTTTCCGAAAATGAGGTTGGATCAACAGTTCCGGTGAATGGATTGCGCTATCGAGAGATGATTAATGATTTATTATGGTCGGTGTTCAACAAGACGGCGCTACGTGCCACACGAGCAACGAAACCATTGATCTTTCACGGGAAAAGTTTCCGGATTGTGTTATCTTTCGAAGAGGTGATCACAATTGGCCACAGAGATCTTGTGATTAAACACCTTGCGACTTCTTTCTTTGGGGCCACTGGAAAGATAAGGTCTACGCCAAGGGCGTAGCCAGGTAGGAGCAGGGGGGGGCAGCTGCCCCCCCCTACAGATTGAAAACTATAGTAAAAATTTTTTATATTTATATAATTTTGTAACACAATAACATAATTTTTTATACACTACATGGAGTTGGAAAATATGGAAATTAATATAAACCAGTACAGAAAGTTCAGTAAGGTCAACTAACTGCTAAATACTCTTACCCTATAACCTTTAACTGAACTTAAGTTAAATTAACTTATTTTTAAGTAAAAGTCCCTCTGTATTACTATTTCCTGCTTGTATAGCGGTAACTATATGAGATAGTAAGGCCAAACGTTTACAGACATGTATAAAACTGTAAAATGGACACAGTGTAGAAAGTGTTAAAGAATTCAAAAACAAATGAAAAATCCTTCTTAAAATAACTGGAAAGATTTACGCTTATTTGTATTGCAACTACTTATACGCACAACGAGGCTCTTTTTATACCATCACCCTTAGGGAGGAGGGTATTTAACATTTGATATGAGAAAAATTGTAACGCATTAAAGTATCTTAACACTAAATTCGTTTTAGGACTATTGAGCTATGTTCGTCGGTCTGGCTGGCTAGCTGGCTCAGCTATATTTAGCAATAGATGTTCGCTTATGAATATTTTTTTGGAATTTGTCTTTAAATTTTCTTTCATACTAGGATGAGACCCACCCTATTATACCCTCTTCTTTGTATGCGAATTTTGTTCTTAGTAACGAACGTGAAAAAAATGATTCTATATCATTCTAGTCGTATGGTCAGAAGTTTAGTAGTCTGATTTAGTGCCATGCCTATTTCTTCTATGTATTCAAAAATCTTTTAGTAGTTGTATTTCCGTAATAGTTTTTACGGCTGTTTCAAACTTTTTAATTAAAGTTGAAACCAACAAAATGGGGCTGTTTTAAAATATAAAGATCGCACGAGAAAAATTATAAGGCCGGTAGTTTCGGGTTTAAATTCAAGAGAGTTTTTTATTATTTAATATGTCTTCCCAAGCTGGACAAAGGAATACAAAGGAAAAGTAGAAGAACAATTGACAGGACTTAAAGGAAATATTTGACATTCAACTAAATAATTCGTTAATAGGAGGGTCGATAGAAAATTATGGGAAAGTGTATTTCATCTAATATTTTTGGTAAATTTCTTAATAAAGATAACAAAAGTCATGGCAAATGGCTGAACAGTATCTAAAGTCTATGTTATTTGGGTAAAACTATATTGAGTTTTTTTAACGGAATATTCACACCAAATTTTCCATTTCTAGGCTGACGGATTTGGTCAAACCAAGCTAGGCTCGCAATACTCAACTTCTCATTAAAATAAATATTTCCCTCAATCTCGCCATTGGCCGTTTGGTCTTAGCGGTGATAATATTTCTCTCATTTTTAATACCAAAAGTACGAATTTTGAAATACTTTTTTTTTAAGAAATCCCTTCTAATTCTAGAGCGATTTTGCCCATGTAGGTACCAATTCGGCAGATTGTACCAATTTTATCCCTTTTCCAATTTTTCTTCCATAAAAGTAGGAATTTTGAAAAACTTACTTGTCCAATAAAATTCTACTATTAGCCTTTGATCTGGGTGATGGTTACAGTTTTATCCCTTTTTCGGTCTCCTTTTTTTTACTTCATGAAATAAACATTCAACCCGATTTTCGCGTTCCTACCTTAATCCGTTTGGTCTGGTTGATTGCACCAGTTTTATTCTTTTTTGGGCCGTTTTTAGCACTAAAAGTACGAATTTTCAAAAATCGCTTCGTGCGGCTCTCTAATTTTATTGAGAGAAAGCCCATGTAGATTTTCGCTACTATAGCTTTAGCCGTTTGGTCTAGGTGGTGGCACCAGTTTTATTACCCTTGGTCTACGCTAACAGCCAAGCATCGATTCAAGACCTTAAAGATAATTTGATTTGGTATTATGTTCTAACTTAAGCTTTATTTAAGCATCAAAATCGCATCTGGCAGTAATGATAATTATAAATAATTTGCGGCAAATTTTTAAAAAATAAAATTAAAATTAGTGAATTAATATGAGTTGGTAAGTATTAAGTTGGTAAGTATTATTTATTAACCATATATTTGTGGAATAATATATCAATATTTTTAAAAGTGATAACATAAATGATAATTTGCGATTGGGATGATGTTGAAGAGCAGTTTCAGAATTCGGAATCTCAATGTGCACTTGCAAGTTCTACTCCTGCAAAGCGTAGAAAAGTGCAAGAAGTAAATGCAATCAACAGTCAGCGTTCAGAAATTTACGAAAAACTTATCCAATTCCTATCTCAGAAAGTGTCACAAGGAAAAGAAGACATAAGTTGGCAGAAGGGCTATAGAGAGTATGTTGGGCAGCAGCTTTCTGCATATTCAGAGTCAAATGCTCGCAGGTGAGTTTGAAACGCATAGTACTCAAATAACATTTGATGCGAACTTATATTTTCAGACTGAGGACTCTAATTAATAATATCATCGACTCATTTGAAGCACAGGAAAACAATTACATTTTACATTTTTTTTTTTATTTTAATATTTTATATGTGAACAGAATGTGATTTCTTTGTAATATTTTAATTTTATTTTTTATATAGAAACAGAATGTGATTTTAAGTTGCCAAATAAATGAATTGAACTTTTTATTTCGATTAATTGAATTTTTAATTAATTGCTTGTATTGTCATGGAACTTCTCCTTCATTTAAAAAATATTCCGTGAATTCTTGTCGAATGAGCTTGGATGTTTCGCTTTGACGACCTTGATTGCACAATGGTTCTATCGAAAACAAAATAGTCTCAGTCCGCACTGCTTCACGCCATCTTACTTACTTAAGTGGCCAATTACAATTTACGAAACGTAGTTCATAAATTTGAGGCCTGAAGTAATAAAGAATTCCACACGCTTCGGTCTTCTGCGTGTGTTCTCCAGTTAGTCCTACCACTTGGTCCTTCCAACGGAGTTTGGGTCTCCCTGCTCTGCGCCGTCCTTCAGGTTCGCCTTCAAACACCTTTCTCGCTGGAGCATTTACATCCATCCTGGCAATATGTCCCAGCCATCGTTCACGGTGCGTCCCCATCGAGAGGACTCTTTGTTCGTCGAAATCATTATTTTTGTTTTGTCCTCGTTGACAGCTAACCCCATTTTTGCTGACTCCTTTTCTAGTGATGAGAAAACTGCAGTAACATCAACGCAGATTTCGGCCAATGATGTCATCGGCATAGGCTAGTGGCATGTGGCTCTTGTGGAATATGGTACCAGACATGTTGACACCAGCCTTACTCATCACCTTCTCCATAACAGGACAGGCTATCGCCCTGCCTGAGACCTCTTTCCGTGTTGAATGGTTCAGACTGATCCTTACTAATCTTAACCGAGGATTTGGCGTTGTCTAAGGTACATTTGCAAAGTCGAATCAGCTTTGCAGGAATAAAGCCTCATGAAGCCTATTCCTTATCGGATAGTCGAAGGCAGCTTTGTAGTCGACAAAGAGGTGGTAGGTGTCGATCTGCTTTTCATGGGTTTTTTCCAGGATTTGTCGTAAGGTGAATATTTGATCCGTCGTAGATTTGCCAGGTCTAAAGCCGCACTGATATGGTCCAATTAATTTTTCTACAATTGGCTTTAGACGTTCACACAATATGCTTGGAAGGACCTTGTACGCTATTGGTAATAGGCTTATGCCACGGTAGTTCTTACATTCACTACGGTCTCCTTTCTTGTATATGGGACATAACAGACTGAGACTCCAATCCCCGGGCATGCTGTTCTCTTGCCAGATGTTCTCCATGAGCTGATGCATGCTCCTAATCAGCTCCTCCCCGCCAGCCTTAAACAATTCAGCAGGGCAATCCAGCAGCTTTGTAGTTTTTAAGGCGGGAGATGGCCATACGTATCTCGCTCTGGCTAGGAGGTGGACAGTTAATACCGTCGTCATGGATTGGAGCGGAGTCTTCTGGTGTCAGTATCCAGTAAATTTTTAAAGTGATCTCTCCATATCTGCACAACGTTATCCGGGTCCGTCACTAGGTGACCATCGCTGTCCTTGCAGGAGGGCAACCCTGTTCCACGCATTCTCGCTTTAACTCTCTTGTACAATTTTCGGGCTTCCCCTCTACTTCGGAGCAACTCAGTGCACTCATCCTGCCTCTTCTTCAGCTCCTTTTTTTTCTTCTAAAAAGACGAGTTGCCTGACGTCTCTTCTCCCTGTGCCGTTCACGAACAGCTCGCGTTGCCATTGGCTGCAGTTTCGCCCTGTATGCAGCAACCGTCTCTCTCGTGGCATTGCGACATTCATCATCGTACCAGGCATCTTCTTGAGACGGCTTTGAGTACCCAAGTACGCTTCTCGCAGCCCGTTCTAAGAAGTCGGCTATATTTTGCCACTGCGAGGTTATATTGTCAGGGGTTGGAGCATTCCGCAGCAGTTGAGTTAGGTGGTTGGAGTAGGCGTTTGCTACCTCTGTGGTCCGCAGTTTACCGATGTCCAGCTTTCGTTGTGCCTGGTTACGTACGTTTTTCGCCATGCTTAGCATTGTGCGTACCTTAACTGCGGTAAGGAAGTGATCGGAGTCAATGTTCGCACCCCTAATCACTCGTACGTCCAGAACACTCGATGCGTGCCTTCCATCGACTACCACATGATCAATCTGATTCCTCGTCAATTGATCTGGAGATAACCATGTTGCCTTTGAATATTTTTATGGCCAAATCTAGTGTTGCTAACTACCATATTTCTTGCCGCAGAGAAATCAATCAGTCTGATGCCATTGTTCGACGTTTCGGTGTGCAGACTGAATTTTCCGATAGTAGGCTCAAATGCGGTTTCCCTGCCTATTTTAGCATTAAAATCGCCTAGTACAATTTTAATGCCATGGCTCGGGCTACGGTCATATACATTTTCTAGGCTCTCGTAGAACTCATCTTTGTCCTCATCTCTTTTCTCTTCTGTCGGAGCATGGGCACATATAAGTGTTATGTGGAAAAACTTTGTTTTGACTCTTATGGTGGCTATACGTTCACACACCGGGTTGAACCTTGAGACTAGGTGTCGCAGTCTCTTGCCAACCACAAATCCACATCCAAACTCGTGCTTGTCCGCATGGCCACTATAGTAGATGTCGCACGTCTTCATGAGCACCCGTGTCCCGTCCACCGGATTTCCTGTAAAGCGGTTATGTCAGCCTTGTATTCTTCGAGGACTTCCGCCAGTTGGATGGAGGCACCTGGTCTATACAGTGTTCTAACATTCCACGTGCATATCCTCAAATCATGTTCCTTAATTCGTTTGCGGGGGTCGTCAACATTTTGGGGGGTCCATTTTATTCTTTTCTTACTTCTTTTCATTGCAATAGTTTATGCGTCGGTGGCGAGTTGCAAGCCCAGCGCACCACGTCGCAGTTTTCTCCTCCTGCCAGGATTTTATTACAGCCGCCCATTCTGGGTCAGATGCTGACCAGGGTACCGCTCACTCTGAGCAGACGTGCCTGGGTTTTAGGTTTCGCCCCTCACAGTAAGTCGTGCTCTGACGGGTGTCAGAGGCACGCTTCCAGGCGTCACCACGTAGAGGTACTCCGTCCGCAGTAGTACTAAGAATACGGAGCTCTGTGAGTAGACTTGAAGTGCACTTGGCAAGGATCACTCCGGGTTTGCCAAGTTAAACCGATCAGAAGCTTTACCTTGCATCACACTCCCGACGCCATCGTCCATCCGTATTCACTTGGTCGTAGTTTCTTGTTTGTGCATAGGTACCACACTTGCGTTTGTTAAAAAAAATTGTATAATGCACATACTGCAAGAACAACTTTGACAACATTTAGTGGGGAAAGATCCATTGTTTTTCTGATAACTCGAAATCGGCTTGATATTAACCCAAACACGTTTTACGAAACACGCCTAAATCTGGACAACATGCAATTGAAAATTCTTTCCTTCGGGTTTTGATTCCGAAAACTATATGGTTTCATAATATTGGAATTTAAGGGAAACCGTCATCTGCAACAATTACATATGGAATAGGTTTTTGTCTACAGGGCAGTGGTTTCGGTTGCGGCAAATTCAACGTGTTATTATATAATGGGACTTTGCCCAGAGGTAGAAAGTTACTGATTGTCACTCACTTGGGAGTGACCAGAAGCGATTAATTTGTGGCACTGTCCAAGCAGCTAACTACTTCCGGTCTTAGACCAAGTATTCCCTGGGCAATGACTTTAAAGCAACCGCTTTGAAGTTAGCTAGAGTTAGAAGGCGAAATGTTGAGTAACCTAATCGGCATGCTACCACCGATGCGTCTTAGGAACTAGGTAACAGAAGTTACTGAAACTCAACACAGGCTCTCTTAGTGGCTTTGGCAGCCCCAAGAAACTAAGATCGGGAGCGGTGGCCTAATAAGCCACTCTCCTTAAACAAAAATTTATTATGAAAACACGAAGAAAACGAAAAACAAGAACCCCCCCAAATGTTGACGACCCCCGCAAACGATATAAGGACCATGATTTAAGGATATGCACCTGGAATGTCCGAACTCTATACAGAGATGGTGCCTCTATCCAACTGGCGGATGTCCTCGACAAATACAAGGCTGACATCACCGCCATACAGGAAATGAGATGGACGGGACAGGGATGCACACGACGGAAGAACTGTGACATCTTTTACAGCTGCCATGCAGAAAGACACGAATTTGGATGTGGTTTCATAGTCGGCAAGAGACTTCGACCATTCGCCACCATTCGCATCCGGGCGAAATATTTTAGCATTACGCTGATTTGTGTACACGCCCCGACGGAAGACAAAGACGATGACATCAAAGATGCATTCTATGAGCGCCTGGAGGATATATATGACCGCTGCCCTGCACATGACATTAAAATTGTTCTGGGAGATTTTAATGCTAAAATAGGAAGGGAAGATGCTCTTGGTTCAGCAGTCGGAAAATTCAGTCTACACAACAACACCTCCGATAACGGATTCAGACTGGTAAGTTTCGCGTCGGCAAGAAACATGGTTGTGAGTGGAACCAGATTCCCGCATAAAGATATCCACAAGGCAACCTGGATATCTCCCGATCAAAATACAAAAAATCGTGTGATGCGCGGTGCAAATATCGACTCGGATTACCACCTAGTTGCAGCCAAGGTACGCACACGATTAAGTAGAGCTCCTTCTGGTAAGTTTCTCGTTGGCAAGAAACATGGTTGTGAGTGGAACCAGATTCCCGCATAAAGATATCCACAAGGCAACCTGGATATCTCCCGATCAAAATACAAAAAATCAGATTGATCACGTGGTAATTGATGGAAGGCAGGTCTCAAGCGTTATGGACGTGCGTGTGATGCGCGGTGCAAATATCGACTCGGATCACCACCTAGCCAAGGTACGCACACGATTAAGTAGAGCTAAAAACACTCTTAATCAAACGCAAAGGAAGCTAGACATCACAAAGCTGCAGACCACTGAGATAGCCAATGCTTACACCAACCAACTCTCTCAATTACTCCATACAAATCCCCCTAGTTCTGATGTTCCCGACATGCAGTGGCAGCATATTGCGAATTCTATGACCACTGCCGCAACAACCGTACTGGGTTATGAAAAATCACGCTCAGACAAGCCCTGGTACGATGACGAATGTCGCGAAATGTCTGAGGAAATGGATGCTGCATACAAGGCAAAACTGCAGCCGATGGCGACGCGTGCGGTGACGGAGCGTTATAAAGAGAAAAGGAGGGAGATGAAACGCCTGTTCAGACGGAAAAAGCATCTGTGGAAGAAAAGAGAGAGCCAGGATATCGAAAACTACAGGGATAGAGGTGAGGGCCGAAAGTTCTACCAAAAGGTAAAAAGTAAAGGTTTTGGAACAGGGATCCCCACCTGTAAGGACAGAGACGGAAATCTGGTCACGGACACTCAGAGTGTGCTGCAAATATTGAGGGAACACTTTCAATCTCTTCTCGTTCCCGAAGGCAGCATAAGTGACAGAATCGCACCAATCATCGACGATGGAGTAGATTGTCCACCACCGAGCCAAAACGAGATCAGCACGGCAATTGCCCGGCTTAAAAATAATAAAGCTGCGGGAGCCGATGGACTGCCGGCAGAGCTTTTTAAAGCCGGCGGCGATGACCTGGTAACATGCATGCATCAGCTCATAAACACGATTTGGCTCAGGGAATGCATGCCCGATGATTGGAATCTGAGTGTTCTATGTCCCGTGCTTAAGAAAGGCGATCCTAGTGTGTGTACCAACTATCGCGGGATTAGCCTTTTACCCATCGCATACAAGGTCCTGTCTAGTGTGTTATGTGAAAGACTAAAGCCCCTCCTGGCGAACCTGATTGGACCTTATCAGTGTGGCTTTAGACCTGGTAAATCCACCACCGACCAGATATTCACGCTACGACAAATCCTGGAGAAGACCCAAGAAATGAAGATCGATACCTACCATCTGTTCATCGATTACAAAGCTGCATTTGACAGTCCGATACGACAGAAATTGTTGGATGCTATGGCTGAGTTTGGTATCCCCGCAAAACTAATTCGACTCTGCGGGATGACACTGACTGACACGAAGTCTTCAGTGAAAATTGGCAAAAATCTGTCAGAGCCATTTTCTACCATGCGAGGCTTTAGACAAGGCGATAGTCTGTCCTGCGATCTCTTTAACATCGTAATGGAGATGATCATGCGGAAAGCAGCAGTAAACAGGAATGGCACCATATTTAACAAAAGCCACATGTTGCTCGCGTATGCTGATGATATCGATATTATTGGACGTGGATTGCGAGATGTTACTGCGGCTTTTTCGAGCATTGAAAAGCAGTCGGCTGAAGTGGGTCTGGTGATAAACGAGGACAAAACCAAGTTATTTGTTTCAACGAACAAAGAGTCCACTCGTCTGGGACGCTGCGTGAACGTTGACAACTATAATTTTGAAGTGGTAGATGATTTTGTCTACCTTGGCTCCGCCATAAACAAAAATAATAATGTCAGCCTCGAAATCAAAAGACGAGTATTGATCGCAAACCGCTGCTACTATGCGCTAAGCAAGCGATTTAACGACAAAGCGCTCTCTCGAAAAACAAAGATCCAGCTCTACCAGATTCTGATCCTACCTGTCTTGCTCTACAGCGCAGAATCGTGGGTAATGACACAAGCGGATTAATCTATTCTGGGAGTCTTCGAGAGAAAAATACTCCGCAAAATATTTGGACCCATCATCGTGAACGGCGAGTACCGTCGTCGAATGAATCATGAGCTGTATGAGCTGTACAACGACATCGACGTGGTCAAGCGTTCAAATAGACCGAATGCGCTGGCTTGGACACGTTGTACGAATGGACGATAACGCTCCGGCTCGAAAAGTCTTCGGCAATAAAGTCGATGGGCGGCGCAGGAGGGGGCGACCAAAACTCCGATGGATAGACCAGGTGACGGAAATGTTAAGTAAGCTTGGTATGACGAACTATCTACGGAGCGCAAAAGACCGAAGCGCTTGGAATGGTTTTCTACGTGCGGCTACTGATAGATGAATTTCTGTTGTTGCTGCCAGTAAAGAAGAAGAAGAAGAATTATATAATCCATTCGATAGCGAACATCTACTGAACACTCCGCCATCGGACTCTCTACCCTTTGCACCAACGTCGATGTAAACAAAATTGTAGTTCACGTCCACAAGCGCCATAAAAACAATGCTGTTATTCTTTTTATAATTGAAATATGCGCTTCCACAGTGTGCTGGTGTTTTAATATCGATGGTTTTTCTATCTAATGCCCCGATTGAATTTGGAAAATTCCACGTTTTATTTATACTTTTGGAAATACTCTCCCATTCCACCTCTGTTGCTGGCATCCGTATCAATAGATATTGTTTTTGATAAGTTTTTTTATGTAATAAATTAGATTTTACCTTTAAAAATTCATCTCTTAATACTTTATATAATGAAGTGCAGACTTCAGGCACGATATTGTATATCGATGATCTTGATCTTTTAAACAAGAACATCAAATTTGCATAACTGTCCCCAGTCGCTAAAAATCGTAAAGTAATTGTCAGACGTTCTCCGGGGCATATAGATTCCCGCATATTAGTATTGGCCTTTTCTTTTGATGGGGTGACGAGATTAAGCAAATAATCAAAATCGTCTGGTGACATTCGCACAAAGTGTTTGTATTAGTCAGGATCAGAGAATGACAATAAGTACTCGGCATTAATGTATACTTACCTATACTAACACACAGAGAATGTTTACAAACTCTTATTTGCGTTGAAAAAGATATATTTGCACACCATTTATAACGAACGTTACCTCTACCTACCCTTACTTTTGTTTCTCATACACAAAATACACTCGACGAACACGAGGTCAGATGCCGAAGCAGACTCAACTTAGTTATGTAGTGATCATCATAGATCATCGTGTTTGATCGTTCTCACATTCGTCAACTCTCTTAGCACTACGGGTGACATGAGTACTCATGTGTACTCCTGTACATTCCCATACTCTACGGAACAGAAGTATAAATTTGTATATAAGACGAGGCATTGTAAAAATATGCCTGCAAACATGCCTTCAAAGGTAGTTTGTTGACATTCAAATACGCCTTTCTTTTCCAGGCATGTATACAGGCTATAATAAGTCCTTCACTAAGCCTAACAAAAAATTCCATACCCATGCACATTTCGCTTCTCGAATGAGACCTGCAATGAGGCCTCTTACTGGGATGAGAATAGATCCCGCAGACATGCCTCTTTCCCTTCTTAAAACTGGGATGTGAGCAGCCCTACTGTGTACCCCACAAAAATACCATAGATGTGCACAAAGGGCATGCCAACTTTCTTGCCTTAAACAGGCCTGTTGACAGTCCTATTATTAAAAGGCAGAATTGACGTTCATAGCCATGCACTTATCACTTCTCCGATTAGGCCTGTTGACAGGCCTCATAAGGGAAGGTAAGACAGATGCTGTTGTTTATGTAAACCACATGTTTGTTATTTGTCGTACCACAACTATATCACGTGATAGCCGAGTAGGTAGCATGCCCAACTATGAGTACTTTCGCGAGTTCGATTCCCGCTGCTGGAGATTAAAAAAAATAGTTATTACAAATTTTAATGAATATTGTATTAAAAATTGATAAAAAGATAGGAAATCATTTAATATGGAAATAATTCTCATATGTTTTTTTTTTATTTAAGTCCTTCTATAAATGCTCTTTTGAAGGCCTGCAAGCTGGTCTGCAGTAGCAATGCCTCATAGAAGGCCCTTGTTATAAGGACTCCAAGCATGACATACTAGGCATGCCTACTGAAACGCCTTCAATGAGAAAGGGAATGTGCAGGCCTTGCCTGCCTATGGCGCCCTATGTTAATGAAGACTGCATTTGAAGGGTAGGGCTTCTGACTGTTTTTGCAGGCCTGTAAGAAGGCATGCAAAGCCCTATTTTTTGCTGCTGGGTATTAATACTTCAACAGTACTCTTATTATAGATTTTGTCATACTCTGTTCAGGATCATTCCTTTTCAATCGCTCCCTAAAAGACACGTACACACCATTACCTTCCAAAAGAAAGGGTCGAACCCAATGTCCCTTTTGTATTGTAATATTGATGCTATGATGATTGCGTCGTCGTCCAAACTTATTATTTATAAATTATATAAATTATTAAAGAAGCAAAACAGCTGATCAAAGTGTAAATTAGCTTCAACAAATGTTGATCAAATTTTTCTCAAAAGATTTTGAAATAGATTTTGATCAAATTTTTGAAACGTGTAAATAAAACATCAAAATGACTATTCAAAATTTTACAGTACAACACATGATTTTAGAACTAAATTCTGAGAATTGCACGTGAAAGTAGAACAAAAAAAAAACTTCTCTATCATAAAAGGGATAGTTCATGTCTGCGGAGACATACATTAAAATTTTCAGAGGAACATTTCATCACAACATTCCTGCTCCTACCCTGAGGATGAATTTTTAAATACAGCTTTAAAGTCAAATATCTCAAAATGTTCAAAATGGGTGGCAGATAGAGGGTTCAAATGTTCTAATGAAATGTTCCTCTGAAAATTTAAATGTATGTCTCCGCATGCATGAACTATCCCAAACCTATTTTTAAACATGATTTTTCATTTTCTTTTATTTGACCTTTCTCTAAAAAAATCCAACTTTAACCCACTGTATACAAAAATTGTAACATAGTGGAGCAAAATGGAGTTTAGGGTTTTATTACTGAGGTCAAATGCTATCGTTTGATATTGGTTTAGTTCACTCCCGAAAAAGTGCGTTGCACTGTTTGCTCAAAAATAGACTTTTTAACATTTCATTAACATTTCATTTTGATTTTATTTTGGAACCTTTGACTCGTAGAGGTTATTTGTCTTCGGTGACTCTTTGTGAAAATTTCCGGAGAATATTTCTATCGAAGATTCTAATCCTTGACCTTCGTCCAAAGTTGACTTTTAAACAGTTTTTGGGCTTTAAATGTCCTATACGGGTGGGAGCTAGAGGGTTAAAATGTTCCCAGAAAATATTCCCCTGATTGTTTTAATATAGGTCTCCGAAGACATGAAATACCCCAAACGTATTTCTACAGATGATTTTTCATATTCTTTGATTCGTCTTTTGACCAAAAAAAAATCAAACTTTAAACCACTGTAAAAAAAATTTGTGACGTAGTGGAGCAAAATGGAGTTTAGTGTTTTGTTACTGAGGTCAGTTGCTATCGTTTGATATTGGTTTGGTTCACCCCCGTGACAATGATCATCAAATTGTGTCATAGTGTAATTTAATGGCCATACGAATATTTTTGCTCAAGGTGAATTTTTATCAATTTTTCTATATTTTAACATGGTTATATCTCGGTATACCGTACGGAATATCTCTTTTATGGCTGAAGCAATGATGTGGATATTGAATAGGTACCATAAATTTCACTTTTTGTTACAATAAATTGTACTTTTTGGTACAAATAAATTGTATTTTTTGGAACAATAAATAGTACTTTTGGTACCAAAAATTTCACTTTTTGGCACAATAAACTGTATTTTTTGGTTCCATAAATTTTAGGTTTTGGTACCATAAATTGTACTTTTTGTTACAATAAATTGTACTTTTTGTTACCATAAATTGTACTTTTCGGTACCATAAATTGTGCTTAGATATTGAATAGGTACCATAAATAGCACCTTTTGATACACTAAATTGTACTTTTTAGTATCATATATTGTACTTCTTCGTACAATAAATTGTACTTTTTTGTACCATAAATTGCAATTTTTGGTCCAATAAACTGTATTGTTTGGCACCATAAATTGTTCTTCTTAGTACCATAAACGGCACATTTTGTTACAATAAATTGTACTCTTTGGTACCATTAATTGTAGTTTTTGGTAAATTATTTGTATTAGTTAGTGCAATACATTTTGTTGCAATAAATTAAATTTTTGGATTTGTAAACCAGTTATTGAGGAAAAAAGCTGGGGATAAAATTAGCATTTTTGCGATTTTTAAGGCACTGGATGAACTTTTTTAGTGTAGATTTGTTCCGCTTTTTTTACCCCTATTCAATATCTACAACTTTGCTTCAGACACAACAGAGATGTTCCGTACGGAACTGAAGTTAGTATGTCATTGTTATGCATATAGTCAACAATTCGTTTTTAAACGCCTTATATCCCGAGAACTGATAAAGATATTGATAATATATATTTTTGATTGTTGACCTCTTAATTATAATATTGGGATTTGGTTCGGCTATAGGGTCTGAATTTAAAGACAATTTTTATGTTGTACTTTTATTCCATTTATTTATTTCCGATATTTCGACTAACATCGTTAGTCATCATCAGGGTTATCTATTATTCACAAAGATACAAAAATGTTACAAATAAACACATAAATAAACATATTTTTACATTGACAGAAATTCTTACAAAAATCGGCAGATACAATGATACTGTCTTGAGTCAGCTTCTGTAAACTACTAGCTATTTGGTCGTCTGTTCTTGTCAATAAGATGTCTATACATCTGAGAGCAATTTGATGTATCGCTCTTATAATTTAGTCTCTGTTCCAACGGTGTATCAATTATGTGCAGCATTTCTAAAGTATATCTCTGGGCGTAATTCCTCTCTTCCACAAGTATCTCGACGTCGTCAAAATTTGGTATATGTCCTGTTAGAGTACTGTGGGCTGCAAGAGCAGTTTTTTGCTCCAATGGTTTCCCAGTCGCTTTCTGGTCAGTTTTGTGCGAAGCCAATCTCGCTTTAAGTTTTGTCCTTGTTGTTCCAACATATACCTTTGGGCATATGTCGGATCCGTCACCATTGCATTTAATCTTATAAACTAAGTTGGACTTTTCTCCTTTTTCCACTTTGGCTTTGGTCTTACTGAACAATTTGTGCGTCGTATTATGGGGTTTGTGAGCCATTTCTATTTTATTTTTATCATAAATGTTTGAATGTTTTAGTCTGTCTGAAAAACCAGGTACATATGTGACAGATTTGTATATTTTGGCCTCTTTGGTAACATTTTCACTATTATTTCTTTGGCATGCCTTGTCCAGTAACTCGTTTATAGTCATTTTTGGGAAACTGTTCATCTGTAGTATGGTCCTAATTTTGTTTTTGTTAGTATTATGAAATTCCTGGTCACTTATATTTAATGTTCTTTTTATGAAGTTCATTGCTGTGTTAATTATCGTTCGTCTAGGATGTTTGGAATAGAAGTTTATGATTCTTCCTGAAGCAGTTTCCTTTTGGTACCAGTCAAATTTAATATTATAATTTTCTCTGATGACCAGGATGTCCAAGTATGGAAGTTTTTTACTGACTTCCATCTCCATTGTGAACTGTATTTGTTTGTTGAAACTATTTAAAATTCTAAGTGTAGTTTCAACTTCGCTTTTCTTAATAATACAGAAAATGTAATCTACGTATTTTGTCAATATTTTGGTTTTTGTGTCATCTTGTTCATTGATGCATCTAACAACTCTTCCATCACTATATCTGCTATTACTGGGGAAGCTGGTGAGCCCATTGGCTTGCCTTTTCTCTGCTCGTATATTTTTCCTTCATAGTTAAAGTACCTCGTATCTTTAATGCAAAAAGCAAGAATTTCCATGAATAATTCTTTTGTAATTTCGGTGAAGTTTTTTAATGTGTCCCATTTATTCTCTATCGTCTTAAGAGCTAGATTTACTGGTACACTAGGGAATAAGGAAACAACATCAAATGATGCCAAAATCTCATCGTCTTCAACAAGTGTGTTGACAATCTTTGCTTTAAAATCTAGTGCATCATTTACATTATATTGTGAGCCCTTTGTTAAATTTTTAAGTACATTGATGACATATCTGCACAGTCCATACGCGGGAGAATTAATAGATGAACAAATTGGTCGAAGAGGTGTTCCATTTTTGTGGATTTTTGGGAGACCGTATATCCTTGGCGCAATAGCTGTTCTACTTATTAGTTTCGTCCGTTCTGTCATATTAATTATACCTTTATTGTATAATTTTTCTACTAAATTGTTGTTTTTCGTTTGGAGGGTTGATGTTGGATCCTTTTTCAACCTTTTATATGTGCATAAATCCCCTACTATTGTGTCCATTTTATTCTTATAATCGGACTTAGTCATCGCTACTGTTTTTCCTCCTTTATCTGCACACACTATTAATATGTCCGAATTTTCTTTCAAAAAAGTTTTCGTCTGTCCCACTGTGTTAATAATCAGTTTGTCTCTCTGACTTAGTTTTTGTCTCTGTAAGTGGTCGTCAATTAGTGATATGTATTTTGCTTTCGCAATTTCTTGGTGCTCTTTGTTCTCTAGTGTTTGTACAAGTTCTTCTCTTTCAGCAATACACTTAAAAAACGGAAACGTTGTTCTTGTATCCGGCAAAGCATATTTTGGACCTAGTGAGAGTAACCATTGTATGTGTAATGGTATCTCTGTAGTAGCCCGCTTGTTCAGCAAAACTACAACAGACACCTTTTCTGTAATGATTTCGTCGATGATAACACTCAGTACTTACTAATTTATACTGTTCGTAGTATACATCATTAACGATTTCGTTAAACTGCGTATATACTTATATCATTAATCCAAAGTAAGCGAGCGTTGCGTCAATTGACTCCCATGCGCATTACTAGGGGATAGTAAAATAAACAGACATATTCATTTTCATATTTTTTTTACTCTTCTCTTCTCTTTTTTAAGTGCCGTTATTCTCTGATGTGTTTGTAGCAAATAAAAAAAAATAATTTAATGTTCGGTATGTTAAACGGTGGTTGAAAAATTTCATTCAGTGTTTGATCTGGAAATGTAAAGTCAACAACTGTGTTAGAAGTTTTTCGTATTTGAATGCAAAGTTCTCCCGGCTTTTTTTTAGTATGGGATATGAAAGTAGCGTTCCTCAAAATGCATTAATAACTTAACCACTTGTTAACCGATTTTTACAAACAAATATGCGCTTTAGTCGTAAAAGCAAACTCTTTCTAAATAACAAAACCAACATTAGGTTATTCTAATAAAATAGTTGCTAAAAACTTCTTCAAACTTAAAAAGTAATGAAAAAATCCGAAAAGTATGAATTATTGACGCTAAACAAGACAGCTATAAGAAGATATCTATATATAAATATATTTCGTTGGAAATTTCTAAGATTCTTCTTCCTAAAACCGTAAGTCAAGATTTTGGAGATTTTAGGGAAATTTTGTATACATATTCATATTGTACTCGACCAGACCTACACCATAAACTATGTCACTTCCCAAGTTCCTTCAAATTTTTCCATTCTGTAGTAGTATATTATTAACAAACTAGTTCACTCCACTTCATTATCTATTTCATCGACGAAAGTTATTACGAATTACCATTAGTGTTTTCGTCAATGGATGGTAAGCGAGAGGGTGGCGATTGTATACCTCCTATGGCATCCCCATGTTAAATTCGTCAATAAAACGTATGGTGGGTATATTGACGAGGAAGTACTGTGTCATTCCTGGCCATCAATGGTATCATTACATACGTAATGCTTACCAGAACAAGCGGGAGTAGTATTCACAAACCATCCTTGGTTGTGTTGTAAGTTCATCTCCCTCTCATTTCGCTCATGGAGATTTTGTAATTTTCTCATTTGTCTTGTTTTGTTTTTGTGCATGTAATTTTCGTATAATGTTCTCTCACTGTTTGTGAGTTGAACTCTGTCTTCTTCATCTAATAACTTTTGGAGCTTTCTGTCGACGATCTCTAATAGTTTTTTGTTCTCCAATATCTGAGTGTGTTTTTGAATAATAGATAACCCTGATGATGACTAACGATGTTAGTCGAAATATCGGAAATAAATAAATGGAATAAAAGTACGATATTGATAATATTCACATATACTATTTAAACATATGGATTTTAACTTGATTAAAATTTTAAATTAAATATATAATAGTCTGCGATAATCAACTGCGGAATCCAATTAAATAATTTTTTTCAAAAATACCTCAACTTCACATCGGTGCCCGGACATAACCCCCACGGACATAATCCCCAAAACGATTTTGGGGCCTATGTCCGCCACGCTCTGCGGACATAACCCACAATTTGCATTTGGGATTATGTCCGCGGGGCATGGCGGACATAAGCCCCAACAAATATAACGGACATAACACCCAAACTAATTTTGCGACTTAAAGTAATGAATAAGCGTGATGAAGTTGATGAAGAGGGGGTGGGCGGACGCCCACCCCCATAAAACAGAGTGACTTTTTAAATAACTAACAAATTACGACGTATGGGGCGGGGGGCGTGCCCCCCGCCGCATTCGTCTCGCGCTGGAGAGAGAGAAAAAGAGTAGCAATGCTAATTACGCAACGAGACTAACTACGGCGGATGCGGCGGGGGGCGTGCCCCCCACCTTCACATCAAATATCTCGACATCTATAAGAGGTATGGTAAAAGCAAACACATACTTTTATAGGTCTTGACTCTAGCTATTGAACGACTTATTACTAGGTAGTCCTTCTACTCAGCGGCAATAAACTGATTTAAGAACAAATTCGAACTTTAACCTCATTTCGGCACTCGTTATTACCTAAACTATATTTGCACTGAATAGAGTTTGCGAAAATTTTGTATTCTCTACGACTCACAGTGAGTGAAAAGATAGGTAAACTGCGGATTAATTCTGGGAAGCCCATTATTAATAATATTTATATTTTTTTTGGAATAACTATACACCGTGACCGGCCGTGGCATAGTGGTTAGAACACGCGACTTCCATGCGGGAGATCATAGGTTCAACTCCTGGCTCCAGTCATCTTAAAAATAAAAACCAGTACAAAAATTTCAATCAGATAAACTGACTGATAAATACCATCATCCACTATAGGATATTGTTTAAGTCTTGAGTTATTGACATTAACCGATTTGTAATTTAAACCAGTTAGAAAGTTTCAGTCCGGCAAGCCGACTTACATATACCCTTACCATCAGTAAAACAAATAATTTTCTATTATATTGATATTATTACTCGATTTCTAAAGTAGGCGGAGTGGTACATTTGTATGGGAGGTACCAGAAGGGGCGTATCTAGACTTCCAGATTTTTTCTCCAAAACTTTATCCTGCTTGAACTTTACCAAATACAGAATTTGGGCACGATCGCGTTAGGTCTTTTAATAATATTAATCGATTTCTAAAGTGGGCGGTACCAGATGTGTATGGGAGGTACTAGATGGGGAGTGGACAGACTTAAAATTATTTTCTTCAAAACTTTATTCTGTTATAGCTTTATTAAAAATATAATTTGGGTACGATCACGTTTGATTTATTGATATTATTCCTCCATCTCTATAGTGGGCGGAAAGGTTGATTTGTATGGGAGGTACCAGAAGGGGCGTGGCTAGGCTTTCAAAATTTTTTCAAAACTTTATCCTGTTATAGCTTTGCCAAATACAGAATTTGGGTACGATCCCGTTGGGTGCATTAATATTATTACTCGAATTCTAAAGTGGGCGGAATGATGTATTTGTATGGGAGGTACCAGAAGGGGCGGGGCCATGTAACCCATTTTGCAAAATTGCAAAACATTTGGTTACGTCTTTCGAAAGTTATCGTGCGAACCAGCCGGACAGCCAGACAGACGGACATGGCTCAAACGACTTAAAAAGTCATGAATTGAATTTGGTTTAAAGAAACCTAGGGTCTAAAGTCACTCCTTCTATGTGTTACACTTTTGGGTCGTATCAAATGATATATACCCTCATCCCTAAGGGTGATGGTATAAAAAGAAATAAATTTTTCTTTCATTGTCGGCTCCCCTCGAATGTTGTCGACAGCAACTTCGCAGTATTAGTGTCGAGTCAATCGGCGTGTCTAGTAAGAGCTTCTCAAACAGTGACGTTTGTATTCGTCGATAAACAAGTAGATGCCGTTTGTTGTGAATTTAAAAATAGAAAGCGTGTTAATTAACAAAAACGCGAGAAGCTATCCCATACCTCATTCATCATTATCATCCTTTTCTTCATCATAATCATGATATGTTTTTAGCAGAGGGTGTTCCTTCACAATAACTTAAGTTAGTAAAAAAACGCAGTAAATCCGCAAGATTTTTCTTTTGGATATATAAGCGATATCTCATATTATAAGAGAATTTAATAAAATTTGCTAGATTTCTCCCAGAAACTTGTTAAAACTCAGTGTATATATCGAAAATACAACATTTATGGAGCACTTAATTATATACCCAAATACCTGGAGTTGATGATTCCATTATAATATTTTTACTTTTAGAAGACGTAATAAAAATTATAAGTAAGCGAAATATCTCAATTTTTTATTTAAGCCACGTCACGCAAAATTTGTTAAAATTGTTTAACTTTGACCGCTCACTGTCAATAAAGTAATTTACTCAAAGCAGTATTATTAGCAATTAGTGATGTAGAATTTTATTCACTTTCACCCAATACCAAATATGGCTGTGCCAGATAAACTTCAACTTTTGAATTAATCCACACTTTTGGTACATTTCAACCCTCTGTGGGTTGATTGGGGAAGTGATGCCCTACACCGTAAGTCTTACTCCGGACATGCGTTCTTCCTCGATGGTTGTATTTTTTCCTGGGCTTCATAAAAGCAAAATTGTGTGGCATTGAGTAGCACTGAAGTAGATACATCACATTGACAGCTGCAAAGAAAGAGGCTGTATATCTGAAGGGTTTAATGAGTGAGCTTGGAGTACACGATGCCAACATTTTTGCTGTATGGAGATAATTAGAGCGCGCAACAATTTGCCAGAAATCCTGTTTGCCACTGCAGGAGTAAACATATTGACATCAGGTACCATTTCATTACGGATAAACTGTCGTAAAGTCAACAACGTGTATCGTTTTATTGGTCTCTGCAAAGATAAGTTCTAACAAATTTTCATACGGATCAGTTAAGGTTCATTGTAATAATATTGAAATTTAAAATGAAGAAAAGCAAAAGGTACTTATCCACGATATTCAAGGTCGAAGGACATTTCCAAATTTTAATGTCTTTGACCCACAATGACCATTTATTTGTATCCTTAATTCCTAAAAAGGAACTGGAAACCTATAAGGCGATAGCACGATCGTCTCAATCCGATGTCGCCTTCACAAGTTATTCCAATTTGAAATCAGCTATCTTTGCACAAAAATACTACAGTTGACCAACTTTAGACAGCAGAAACGAGGAGAATATATGTGCAAAATTCCAAAAGTATATTTTTTGTTGAAAATAAATGCTTACTCCCATAGTTAATTTCTAACATTTTCAAAAAACTTATAAATCTGTTATTATAAATCTACCTCATATCCTATTGGCAACGTTATTCAAGGTCCAGTTTTCGAAATATAGCGCTCTATTTTTAGCTCTCCTATATATTTTTGTTATTCTCAAAATAAGTTTTTTTTGGCGAAAATAATTATTTCTTAAATCTATTGAACAAGTTTACAACTAACTTGAAGACTAACTTGAAGGACACGAGGCGCTTAAGTATGAAATGTTTTCAACGGAGAACAATAAATTAGCTGGAAAGATTTCACAACCATATATATTAGACAAAATTCTCCAAATATATAAACTTTTAAAAATTAACAATACCAGGCGTACACAGGAGCGAAGAATATCAGTTGAACAAATATAATATAATATTTAGAAATAAGTTAACGTCTTGAATTGCCATTCAAATGGGCTTGTGCACAAAGAGTTTGTCAAGCTATTTAATTCGCAACATTATATCCTGTTCATAATTTTATATGTAACAAATATAAAAGATAGTGAATGGTTATTGGACGAGTATGTAATGGATGCATCTATTCACATAAGTTATGCACAAAATAAATTGTATAATTATTACTTTATCCACCAAATATCGCAAACCTATCCAAATTATTCTGATCTCAATTGTAAATGGAACACAAATCCTCTTTGTGTACCACGAGCCTCGTGATTTTCTATGCTGGTTTTCATTCCAGTAGCGTTTAGAGGATTATTTATTCAATAAGCTCAACACTTGAAATTAAACTGACCGAATATGTACACAATGAGAACATTCCATACAATCACCGCGCGGCACTTCGATGCTAAAGGATGCACTACCACCACCGATTAGATGAAAGCGCAGAGAACACAAGGAAGGGATGGATGCAGGAAAAGTAATCCACTTGAGTTATTTATGCTCTGCCTACTGAGTGGAGGCAGCACATCGATGGATGATACTCATATGCATTAAGTCCAGATCTTATGTATGAACATTCAGAACGATGGCATCGAGAATGTGGTAAACGTTAAGCTCGGTCTTTAAATAGAAATACGGGCACAGAAGATAGTTTAAACAGATAAATGATACAAATAATTAGTTTACTTTGTATATTAGGGTTGGTCGATTAAGCAACCGATACTGATTTTTCGATAGCTTCTGGCACGAGGAACGGCATATAAAATCCAAATTTAAATTTTTTTAATTTTTCTCAACTATTATTTTTAATGATTTTTTAGTACAATGCAAATGCTCAAAAATCTAAGAGTAAAAATCGAAATAAAAACGATTTTTCGAGAAAAACTCGTCTAAAAACCCAACAAAAACATTTCTTTGGAAAAACTGCTATCAGCGTTGGTTTAAGCGTACAATTTCACCTTGGAAAGGTAATACAGTGCAACCTCGCCTAACGCAACTATCAGAAATTGTTGATGTTGCGAAAATTGACGTTGCTACGACAACAGATTCACAATTTTTTGGGGCGGTACTTCTCTTATACATTTGAAATGGAATAAAAAACACATATTAACACACATTTAAAATATTTTTGAATTACAATTTTTTTAATACAAAACTTTTAACAGTAAAAAAATTAAATAAGAAATACACATTCTAATAAGGCCTTAGCAAGCATACGTATTATAAATACTTCAAGACATTCTCTATTTTTTTATAATTTGCTTGACAATATTTCCCTCAAACAAATACTATAAGACATGGAAGAGTAGGGAAACAAATACAATAACCTTGAGTATACGACGAAATTAAACAATGTAAATACAAGTTCTCTCAATTTATTGTAAATAGTTTTAATTTTGAATTTAATGACGACAATGTACGAAACGGCTTCTGTTATAAGTAGGTAAAGAAAAAAGATAAATAATAAATATTTCCGACTATTCCTTTTTGTATAAACGACCACACAGTGCATCCCTCTAATACTACCGATGGGCAAAATTAGAAAAAGAGGTCTTAGGGAAATAATTTTTTAGAACGAGCCCTAATATTATAGAACTAAGAAAATTTCAACGCTTCATAAAAATTTACCACACATAGCATCCTCGTCTCACACATTTCGGAAAATATAGCGCAACAAATATATATATTTTGCTAAAATAAAAATCCGAAATGTGACTAGTCGTTCTTGAGTTATGCCTTCCAAACGTGGCTATAGGAGCTTAAAAACTTTCAAGTCCCAACGGGTTAACATACTCCATTCGTGCTCAAACTTTGACTATCCCAAAATCTGCAAAGGCCATTTGAAGTTTTTTAAAATAAAACGAGGGATGTCTAATATTTTGGGAAATACTATTGTTCGCCGTAAGCGATGTAATGTAAAAGAGAAAGAGGGGAAATAAAACACGATAGTTTTAATAAGGATAAACAAAAAGCCAATTGCTTTATTAGTGGTAACAATTTTACCTTTATAATTACACGATTTGTAATTTAGCAACAATATGCTGGGGATGCTGTCGGTAGCGATCGATAGAGGAGCAAGTTAACTTGAAGAGTCAACAAGAGATACGCCAAGATGAAGTAAGGTGGCGGCGACTTAAAGCATTCGTTAAGTTACTCGTTAGAATCTGTAAACACTTACAAGGGTGTATTAAACAGGAGTAGGCAGATTCTAACGAGAGTGTAAGGCAGGGATGGGAATTCGAAACCCATTAATTTAATTACCACGAAAATTACGAAAGTAATGTTTTGTAATTAAACAACTATAATAGTAATTTCTTAGGCCGACTATTAACTACAATTAGTAAAGAAAGCGCTATATTTAAAACTTCAAGAACTTTTGGCCAAAAACTGACGTAACTTTTCTACGAGGGACCCAAGATTTCAAAATGAACCAAGGGTTTTCAAATTGGTAGCCAATCTAGCCGAACTGAGCTAGGATTTTGCTCAGCACCGGTAGTACTATCGAACCTATATGTGACCCGGTAAGTTAAAAGGGACCTATGCTCAGAAAATAAGTTTTGAAGAAAAACGACTTGGAAGTTAAAAAGTTGATTTTGATGCACCTGAACGCTTTTATGGCTTGAAACTTGTTACTCGGGGGTTTTCGGGGTCGGTGATTACGAATCTGGTATAAGATTTTGAAAATTCAATATGGCGGACTATTTTTGTTATATTATTGGATTTGTTTGGAAAATTCTATAAAATAAAATTAATATTACCTTTGAATGTTAGTTATTGGCAAAATTAGTTTTTTCGAATTCTAAAAATAGCATTCTTTTATGGATTTTAAGGCTTTGATTTAAATGTTTTTGTAATATACAGGAAGAAGAATTTTGAACTTTTGTCAGTTCTATTGTGATTTCGAAATGTGAGAAAATTGAAAATAGTAGGAAGTTTTGTTTCAAAAGTGAGTGAACTAAATTATTAACTCTTTTACTGCGCGCTACGTTATCTACTCATTTCAAGATTGGGTTTTTTGTTTCGAAATTCTATTTATTGGTAAAATGTGTTCAGAAGATGAGTTTAAAAAAAGAAAAGACTGTATTTGTGTGAAAATGAAAACAATTCGGAACATGATGTTAGTGCTGTCAGTGTAAAAAACCAGCGTTTGAAAAAAACTCACAAATGTGCACAAAATGTATGCAAAACTCTTTTCATGAGAGTGTTTGAGAGGTAAATGTGACACAAACTCTGTACCGTTGAGCATGTTAACATGCAAACACATCTCGCTAAGTGTCGGAAAACGATGTTGCTCTTTTTTCTGACTCCCGTCGTGTGTGCGATAAAGATGACACAACTCATATGTGCACTGAGAAACGAAAATACCCAAACACGGAGTAACACATGAATATTCATATAGAGAAAAAAACACATACATACATATATTTACACATATACAGCTATATTTCTTCTTCTTCTCTACCAATCTTTTAGTGTCGCTCGTTTATGTGTGCACACCATCTTTGAGTGCTCAGGAAAAAATTGTACAAAAGAGTTTTGTTATGTGTTGACTCTGTGTGCGGAGCATCTTCGATCATTAAACTCTTGTGTTTTGAGTTCGCCTGCGCTCATTACCGACGTTTAAAATGTGTTGAGCAGAGTGTTTTGGAGTCTTTTCAATCCCTGTAAAAAACTAGTCCACCAAATTGGATCTGCCATTTTGAATTTTAAAAATCCGACTTTAAATTCATAAGCAGCGACCACAAAAGCCTTCGAGGAACGAATTTAAGACAAATCTGATCAATTTTTAAAAAAAAATTATCCGCCATATTGCATCCGCCATATTGGATCCGCCATTTTGAATTTTCAAAATCTAATACCAGATTCGTAATCAGCGACCCCGAAAACCCTCGAGTAACAAGTTTCAAGTAAATCCAATATCATAACAAAATCATCCACCATATAGGATCCGCCATATTGGATCCGCCATTTTGAATTTTCAAAATCTAATTCCAGATTCGTAATCAGCGACCCCAAAAAACCCTGAGTGGCGAGTTTCAAGCAAATTAAATCAATTGCAGGAAAGTTTGTCACATCGGATTCTTTTTTACTTTTTTTTTATCAAAAGTGTCTAATTTGAAGCTAATTTCTGCCACTAATGCAGCTAGAAAGCTGTGGTTTGTTGCATTAGAAAGTACGTGTTGTCTACTATAAGAATCACCAAAAAAGTAAAAATCGATTTTTTCGACCCCCTTTTAACTTACCGGGTCACATATAGTCACGTTCGGGTTTTTTTCAATATGTTTTATTTAGTGTCATATTGTAATCAAACATAAAACTTAGGTCTGTATGTTCTTTCTCGCAGTGCTAAATCATTTATGTTTATAGATTTTTTTTATCTAGTTCTTAAAAAATACATTTTATTTACCTACTCACGAAATAAGTTTACTTCAGCGCCACCTACTGCGTCCATTTGTACATACACTTTTTTTCATGATCAAAAAAATATACATCTAAACATCAGGTAAATTGGTCCATACGTTCAACACAAAGATGTTAAGCATACTGGGTTTGATTGAAATAGGACAAGCAATATACGTTTTCAAAACGAGTCCACTAGGGTGTCCCATTCAAAAAAAAATTTTGGGGGTCATTCTTAATTTGAATACTCATAAGCCTAAGAATTTTTGAGAATTTTTTCAGATTTTTCGGAGGTGGTTTAGAGGTCGCGCAAATTGATTTCATACCAAAAATCGACCTTTTTGGGCTTTTTGAATTTTGCTTCAAAATTGGTAAAAAAATAGATATTTCTTCAGCTTCTGAGTCAATATTCTTAAAGAAAATTTTCCGATCTTTAATTTTATGTGCATAAATAATTATTTCGGCAATGATTGTGCACATTTTGATAATTTAATAACGGGTTTTCGTAAATTTTCAACAAATATGGAAAATAATGCTTTATAACTTTTAAAATTTGTATAAAGATTAAAAAAAACTAATGATGCAGTGAATTACGGCAACTAATCCCGGTTCTGTCAAGGCTTGCACAAAGCTTGGATTTTTTTTGGCAAAGTCAAAATTTTATTTTCAAAAATTTTTTTTGATGGTTCATAGACCGAAACGTCAGAATCATCGCTATCAACGCTGCTGATATCCTCCTTTTCAAACGGTTTTGATTTGGTCTTCCGAACTTTATTTGTGGGCTGAGATTTTCTCAAAGGTTGACCTATATTGCAGAACGCGCTTTTCAAGTCGTTCACGAAGTCCTTTCTTTTCTTAATTTCGAGTTTGGTTTTTCTAGACTTACCCTTTCATAACTTTGCCCACTCGAGTGCAATATTATTATTTTGCGAGAAATATTGCACAGTTCCTGATTTGGATTCCACAAATCTCTGAAAGTCTTTGCTATTATTCTGGCGCTTTTGGAAACAGTGCACTTTTCCACTAAATGCAATTTAAAAAATCTTTGCAGTATTTGCATTTTTGTCGGTGGTTTGGCAGTATCAAGGTCATCAATCATTTTGCCCACACACCACACATTCCTTGTATTCGACAAAGGCTCATCTATTTTAAAAAAATATTACCCAATATTTTTTGGACTACTTTATGATAATTTTAACTTACCGGAGAAATAAAACTTCAGATTAACAAAATATTTTTATTAAAAAGACGGGACTTCTTGTAATAATTACAAATGTTTTGAAAGAAAACGACTGGTTTTTCACAAAAGGTTTTTTTTTCTATTTCTCTGCCAGCTGATCACAAAAACTTATCAGCTGATTTAACAGCGGATGCAAACCACCCATATTGTGCTTTGTGAAGTAGCTTTGATTGCTAGAGCTAGAGATTGATAATTACCGCAAGAGGGCTCTAGCATAAAAGCTTTTATCTGAAGCCATAAAATTTATCTCAATCTCAAGCAAGCGTCTTCCACTTATCAGTTTACAAAAATTTTAATTGTATACTTGTTATCTCTAAACCTGCCAAAAATAGGGTTGCAGTTCCCCCAAATCCAATAAATCATGAATTTTAGTTCGAGCCATATCAGTGTCACCTATTGATAACGGCTTTTTGGCTACTTTTTTTGCTGTCCACAACTTGACAACACTTAAAACTAAGCTTTGACATACAATAAATAAATTTTCAAATCTCATAATCTAAAGTTTACAACAAATCGGATGCCAAAATCTTATAGTACTAAAAATTTCATACAATGGGTGCAAAGCTTTAAAAGGGCATAACTGGAGAACGGCAAGAGAAAATTATATTGTTTTTTTTGCTAACTTGTTTAAAACTTCATAATCTTTTAAACTGCATCATTAGTTTTTTTAGTCTTCATACAAATTTTAAAAGTTATAAAGCATTTTTTTTCATATTTGCTGAAAATTTACGAAAAACTGTTATATAATGTATCAAAATGTGCAAAATCCCTGACGAAACTTATTACTTATGCACATAAAATTAAAGATCGGAAAATTTTCTTTAAGAATAATTACTCAGAAGCCGAAAAAATACCGATTTTTTAGCAATTTTCAAGAACAATTCAATAAAAGTCAAAAAAGCTCGATTTTTGGTACAAAATCGGTTTGCGCGACCTCTAAACCACTTCCGAAAAATCTCATAAAATTCTCAAAAATACTTTACCTTATGAGTATTCAAATTAGGATAGATCTTCCGAGAAAATCCAAATTTTTATTTTTTTTTGGGACAACCTAGAGTCCACTCCAGCGCCACATACCTGGTCCATATATACAAAAACTTTGTTTTCTTGAGCAAACATACATTCTGAATTTTAGTTAAATTAATCCATTCGTTCAAACTTTCGGTATAAATCCACCATTGCGCCACCTACCGGTTACATTTGTACATACAATTTTTTCTCATGGTCAAACAAAAAGACATTCTGAATTTTAGTTAAATTGGTCCATCCATTCACAATTCCGCATGAAAATACAATTGTACCTATTCTGATACCTACCAATATAATCAATACGATCGACTAAAAAAACTAACTAACAATACAGATTAAAAGAAAATAATTATTTAACTATGCCCTTATGTATTTCACCTTAAATTTTGATTTATTCTTAAAGACGTCGAGATTAGTCATTGCTTTGTATAGGATTCAAAATTTAAGCACTAATATGTTTTGAATAAACCCAAAAATTTCTCAAAAATTTAACTCATGTTATGTTGCAATTAAGACAAAAATAGTTAATTAACTTCTGGATTAATCATTTTTTGTTGGGTAATGTCTTTTTGAAGTGGAATTTTCTAAAATTCCAAATCATATATACCAAACAGAAAAATAAACAAAACAAAATAAAATTCATTTCTGTCAAAAGTGGAATGGTCAAGTTTTGAAAAGTACCTCCTCGTTTGAGCGCAAGTTGTCTTTGCTCGAAAGTAATTAAACAGGTCACGAATTTTTGTATTTTTCTCCCTTAAAAAAATTTAATAGCTCAATTATTGAAAGGTGTAAAATCGGATGATTTTTCTCATCTTAGCAGAAACCTTCTGAAAATTGAGTTTCTCAGGTTGTCAAATTACACTGTTCTACAAAAAAAAATATTTAAAAATTTTCTGGGTATCTAAAATGTGATTCCTATGGTTATTAATATCATGATTTCAAATATGTTTGGATTTAATTTTTTCGCTTTTCATTATGTTGCATTAAAATACATTTTGCAAAAATATATTGAAAACCATAGTTTATAACGTTATTTCTTTATTTTATCCCGAAAACCCTTGCAGTCTCGCACAATATTCCAGCAGCAGTCACCAAGTATAGTATGCACCTATTTTCCTTCATTGCGCTTATCAAAGATTAGAATGTCTTTGTGAAACCTTTCACCACGTTCATCGGACACGTGGCTGCTGCAGCATTTATGAAAGAAATCCAAATGAGAGGGCAAAAAATTTACTTTCACGGACATGTTTAGTAGATTTTAGTATAATATTAAAAAGAGAAGGGTGGCAATCAGGGCAACCGGAATACGCAAATTCATATTCTTTAGAACGATATATTAACAAATGTATAAATTATTTATATGTTTCATGGTCCTACAAGTGTTTTGAAACCTATTTGTTAGAGCATATTTTTGCATATTTTACCCATAAAGTCATATTTCGGCATATTTTGGGCTTAAGAGCATATTTTTAAAATTATATCACTATTTTAAGCATATTTCATATTTTTTAGGGTATATTTTTAACAAATATCCCTTTTTAAGCATAATTTAATTTCACATTAATTTTTCGTTCGTAAAATCAAGGAAGCCTTTGCAACTTTGCTGTTTTGAAAAGTTTGTTTTACACAACTGTGGAATCTTAAACGATTAAAATCTTGTTTTTCGCGCTCGTTCTTATTCAATAAGTAAACAAAAATAAAAAATAAGTGTTTTCAACCAGCACTGATTTCGATCCTGGACATAATGCCTAAAACTAAAACGGGAAAAGTAGCAGAGGTAAGGCGCTTGCAGAGGAGTTTCCTGACTTGCAAGCTGATGGAGGATTCCTCTATTGTAAAACCTGTAGCAAAGTTATTACAACACAGATCGCAGATTTTAAGTTATTCAATTAAGTTAAAGAAGTGAAAATAAGCAAACAAAACAATTGTTTTTGCCAGAATGTTCCGGTAGACTCTCAAAAGAACATGATTTTTAAGAAAATAATGTGCCGAGCTTTCGAGTCTGCTGACATCCCAATTTACAAAATGAGAAACCAAAATATAAGAAGACTTTTTGAGGAATACACGAACTACCAAGTTCCATCTGAAACAGTTCTTCGAACTAAACAATATACGATATACGAGAAAAACGAAAAAATCAATTTATATGCATCTCAATAGATGAAACAACTGTGTGACGAGCCATCAAAAATCTGGACGTCAATATCAATATGAACAATGTTTTGCTCTTTGTGACGGATGCAGCTCCATACATGGTAAAGGCTGCAAAAGCTATAGTGACATTTAATCCCAAAGTGACGCATGTGACATGCATTTAGACTTGCCAGATTTAAATTTGTAAAATTCTTGACATTCACTACTTTTTAAAAAGAAAATTGAACAAACTATACATTTAAAAAACAAATATAATATAAAATTTTATTACGTTCATACAAAAAAAAGCAGTTAAAACAAAATAAAAAATGTAGTTAATTTATAAAACAACATACATACAAAAAACATAACAAATTCAATTAAAACAAAATAAAATATTCAATTAATTTATAAAAAATAAAATAAAAATGAATCAGTCTGAACCCAAAACAACGCAACTTCGAAAATGTAACGACGCACAGTGAAAAAATTTACTAATTCGAAAAAACGAAATATGTACTAATTCGAAAAAACACAAAACGAAACAACGCAAAGCGAGGTATTGGTGTACACCAAACTGGTAAAAATACTAATAAATAAAAAAATAAAAAAAAAATAATAAATATAAAATTTTATTTATAGAAAAAATAAAAAAAAACCTAACATTTTAACTCATGAGCTAAAATAATACAAAAACAGTATAACATTTAAATTCATAGGTTAAAATTATAATACGTTTCACAAACGTATTTAAAAATGAGAGATCGTGTATGCAAAATAGAGATAGAAGATTTGTTTACAAATTTTCAAAAATTTACTGGTTCTTGTTAATAAATAGAAGCTTGTCGACCACGAGCGGCTTGAGGCGCGTTCGCCGATCAGAAATAATTTGCCCAGCCTTGTTGAACATTCGTTCTGACTCGCAGGAAGTTGCCGGCACACATAAACATTTTTCTGCTATATATTAAGTTAAAGTAATAAGCTAGAAATTAATAAAATTTCAGTTAATCCTTACCTTTTGCGTGTTTTCTTCTGTATATCTGATAGTCGCCATTTAACATCGATGTTTCACAAACATTCAAAAACATCGATACATCGATAGTACTATCAATGTTTTCTCCATCTCTATTTCGCTGAGAATAAATAGGGGTGGGTTTATAATTACGGAAATAATCGGGGAATTACCTCCTAGCTATAAAAAGCGTTTAGTTGGGGAAATTGCCGAGAATTTGCTGAAAATATATACATATATCTTGTAAAATTTATTTTAACTTTCGGGTCGATCTCGAATATCGGGCTCGAAGGACCAAAATGTTCCATGCTACAATAAATTTCCCAGAAATATTGCGGTGAATAAAAAAAACACAAAACGTATAAATTTATTTATAAAACCAGTACAGAAATTTCAGTCAGTTAAACTGACTGATAAATACCATCACCCAATATAAGATATTGTTTAAGTCTTGTGTTATTGCAGTTAACCGATTTGTAATTAAAATCAGTTAGAAAGTTTCAGTCCGGCAGCCCGACTTACATTTACCCTTACCCTCAGTAAAATAAATAATTTTCTATTATATTGATATTATTACTCGATTTCTAAAGTGGGCGGAGTGGTACATTTGTATGGGAGGTACGAGAAGGGGTGTGGTGAGACTTCCAGATTTTTTCTCCAAAACTTTATCCTGCTTAAACTTTACCAAATACAGAATTTGGTCGCGATAGCGTTAGGTCTTTTAATAATATTAATCGATTTTTAAAGTGGGCGGTACCAGATGTGTATGGGAGGTACCAGATGGGGCGTGGACAGACTTCCAATTTTTTTCTCCAAAACTTTATCCTGTTATAGCTTTACTAAAAAGAGAATTTGGTTCCGATCACGTTTAATTTATTGATATTTTTCACCATCTCTATAGTGGGCGGAAAGGTAGATTTGTATGGGAGGTACCAGAATGGGCGTGGCTAGGCTTTCAAAATTTTTTCCAAAACTTTATCCTGTTATAGCTTTACTAAATACAGAATTTGGGGACGATCCCGTAGGGTGTATTGATATTATTACTCGATTTCTAAAGTGGGCGGAATGATGTATTTGTATGGGAGGTACCAGAAGGGGCGGGGCCATGTAGCCCATTTGCAATACCGTAAGTAGTTTTGAGAAAATAATAACTCGTGCAAAATTTCAAAACATTTGGTTGCGTCTTTCGAAAGTTATCGTGCGAACCAGCCGGACAGACAGACAGACAGACAGACGGACATGGCTCAAACGACTTAAAAAGTCATGAATCGAATTTGGTTCAAAGAAACCTATTGTCTAAAGTCACTCCTTCTATGTGTTACACTTTTGGCTCGTATCAAATGATATATACCTTCATCCCTAAGGGTGATGGTATAAATAAATAAGGGTTTGCAGCAACAACTATACCTTCATCCCTAAGGGTGATGGTATAAATAAATAAGGGTTTGCAGCAACAACTAGTTAACTCCAATTTTTATAATTGCGTGGAAAATAAAAAAACGGTTCAAAAATAGAGAATGCATTTAAATCGAATGTGACTTTGCCTTATTATTTGTCACGTACCACTACATGCTTTGGCCAAATTCCATTAAGATATTCGTAAAATTCGCAATTCTAGAGCCAATTTTATTCAGGAGTTAACTCCTTTTTGGCCCAAATAATTGCTTTCTTTTCAAAGTAAGGAACCATTTAATATGGGCAATCTAATAGAAAATTGGTTTATTTAGTGTTGCCAACTATCAGGGGATAACATAAAGGGTAAATATAAGCAAAGTGGAGAAAATATGGAAAGTCGCATACTGCAATGCGCATTAAACGGCTATAAAAGCGAATGTTAAACTAGCAGAGGGATCAGTCGTTTGGAGACCGGCCAAGTAACATCGCCACTGTTATCTCCATGCTGTTTGTCGACAATCATTTAGGGAAACAAAGAGTCAGCTCCTGGAGTTAACTCCATGTTGCACTAAACGAATGAAGCAGTTAACTCTTTCTAGCGGATACCTTCAGAACTATCAATGGGAGATAAATCATTGTTGAACCAAACGAAAGAATGATAATAACTTTATAATTTAAGAAAAACTGAGTTCACAACCTTGAAGATACTAAGTTAACTACGTCCAAAAATTACAAAATTTGTTATTTTCTCAAAGATCCCTTGATCTAAATGATATAGAAAGTATTAAAAAATAACTTTTAAGGTTGCTTTCTGTAGTGAAAGCATATCGAGGCCCATTTTTTATTCGTAAGTCAACGTAAAATAAGCGATTGGATTGTGCGAATTTTTCCTGTATGCAGTGCACTTGCAGCAAATATATTTATATTTATATATATGGGTGATGGTATGAATATGTTTGACAGAAATATGTTTGGAACATACATTTCAGGTCAAAGACTATTAAAAGAAGACGAGACGTCTTGATTTCATAATTTTAATAAATTTTTGTGACCTCTCAATTATTTATGTTTTTGTTTATGAATAAACCTACGGAAAAAGTTGAATTACCCAGAATGTACTTATCCAACAACTGGTGAGAGAAGGACCTATCATTGAACTGATATTCAAAGGAAATTTATAACAGTACTCAATAACGAAATTCGTCGATGCAATTTGTTTCTTGTTGATACACAGCTTGTTAAGAAAAATTAAAATATCAATTAATGAATTAAAATTTTATAATTTTATATCGATTAAAAATATTACTTAACAGTTAAGAATACCAAAATGGTCGAAATATTAAATTCTATGCATACGGTTTTATATTTGAAATAATTTGCAAGTATGTCTAGCTTATCGATAAATTAATGTAGAATAGGCGTATCTTAATTTTTTATATAATTAACAGGAGGAGGAAAAAACTAAATAGAATCGACACGATATGTATCTGTGAATTCTTTATTTATTAACATAACTAAATTTTGTTTTGTACGAAACTTGTATTTGATGGTCCCCTACAAGTATATGCAAACAAGATACGCCCTTTCAACATAAAGCCATCAATATATCCGCTACTACGTATGCGATTTTGGTTCTTGTAAATGAAGTAAAAAATGTGAAAAAATTCAAATGCTTTGATTGAAAGCCTGATTTAGTGCCGTGTATCCCACAATTGATCTAAAAGATAAATATTCCCTCCCTTTTTCGCATTTTTGCATTTACTAACAATTTTATTCCTTTTCGGCCTTTTCCATTCAAAAATTTCCATTCAACATTAAAAAAATTTTGTCATCGTACAACTACACTATAAAATATGTTTTAATCTTACTTTTACGATTCTACCTAGGTGTGAGTGATTGTGCCAGTTTTATTTATTTTGTTTACATATTACCCTCTTCTGATTTCATTTATGAATCTATTTTTTTATCGTGTAAATAATACTAAATACCCCGAGTGAAATTTTTGCCAAACATCGAAAGTCAAAAATGTATTCAAGAATTTCACATTTTCAGAGAATGCGTGTATTTCCAAATAATCATAATTTTGCACAAAATATATTTTTTAAAGCCTTATCTTTTAGAAAAATTTAAAAAATTGTTATAGGTTTCCTGAAAAGAAACTAAAGAAAAGGTTAAAAAATTAAACTTTGAAAGGTCGGCATTTTTAAACATGCTTTAGGTTACTTAAATATTTTTGAAGTGTATACTCAAATGGCCGGGATATAAATAAAATACTGAAAAAGTCGATGAAAAAATTGACACTTTTAAACGTTGATAGAGAATATCTCAATAATGGTGTAAGTTAATTTGCAACATTGATCGTGTTTATTGTTTGCCTTACACAGTAGATTCTTAAAAGTAAAACATCTTTGTAATCGGCTTATAATTGTAGAAGTACCAGCCTTTGAAAATGTCTGCAACTGCAAAGTGGTCAACTTTGTGTTGACACAGATTGCCGCTGAATTCGAAATTCTAAAAGCCCGCAAATGTCTAAAACATTTGGAAATAATCAGAACAATACTTTAAAAGTTGTGATTTTATCATCGCGTTTTTTCCAATCGGCCCCACAGTGCGGCTTTAAAGGTTGAGGATAACGTGCGGCTAAGGTACCAACTTGATTTAAGAACTGTATGTTAATTAATTTTAAATTATTAATTGTTACAGAATAATTTGTTCTAGGTTAATTTAATGAGATTTTATATTTTAATAACGTTCTTGTTTATCCCTAATTGACCATTTTGGTTGAAATGATGGGAAAGTTATTATTAGAAAAACTTCCGCAAAATTGTCAATGTCTTAAACTGTTGCTAAGACACTCTAGTTTAATTCCTTATCACTTTGCTTTTGGCACCAGAAGAAACCAAGATGGTAGGCTCTGGCCGACTAGAGAACGAATTTAATGACAAATATTTGACCAAAATATGTTTTCTCATATTTATTCAAATATTGTCCACACGCTGTCAGTTGCTTCTTGCTAATTGTGCATTTACTATTTTGTTGCATTCAAGTAAAGTAACAGTTTCAACAGACTGTGCGAAGGCGTGTATTCTGTTCAAATATTTAAGTAAAATGGAAAATTGTAAAACATGTATATATTATTTAATACATATAGCTAAATAAAATTATAATTTAAATTCCTACTAGTAAAGCAGCATTGCAAAATATTGTATTTTTTTTGTTAATTTCATGGGTACCAAAAGTGAACTCTGGTCAAAAAAGTATGCATCACTATCATCACCACTTCAATCTGGGATTAAATGTAATGTTTCAATATGAATTGTTCAGATGAAAAACAAATTTGCATGTTTTTCCGGTTTTGTGTTTTATAGCTATTTACCTGTTGCGGAAAAGATACCATATTTTCTGCTGCTTTATTGTACCACTTTCGTTGACATATCTCTATACATTTATACATGCGAGTGTTAGAGGGTATTCAGACGAATAAAAAGTTATTCAGAGGTCAGGATCTAAACTACAGGGTTGGTGATGTATTTTAAATACTTGGAATCCTATCTTTTTATATGCAAACAATTTGTTTGTATAAAATCGGCCTTAAGAGCTACCCCCCTAAATCTTAACAATTTATTTTTCACGCTTCACGGAGTAATTTTTTAAACATTCTGCTTCATCAATATCTTTTAAATAATGTTGGCCTTCCGAGATTTTTAAAATACCCCTCTGTGCAGCGGCGGCAAAATTTCTGTTTTGTTTGGGTCCTTACCAAAACAAAAAAAGATCATCAAGTTTTTACAAAATCTTGGACACAAAACGGCGACCGAAAAAAGGACGCGAATTTTTACAGTTCAGCAGATACATATCGAATAAATCGGCGGCTACAAATAAGTCGACATGAGCCGTACACTTTGGCGGCGGCGCATCCGTTTATTCTCCGTCGGCTTCCTCCTTTGAGCAGAACATCCTGCGGACATAAACAAAGGAAAAAGACAACAGAATTAGCACAGCCTGAAGAAAACCGGTCAGAATGAAAACTTTGAAGGAATAAGCTAAAACAAAGAACATAGATACAGAAAAAGTATATTCGTTGTTTCTTTTTATCATTAAATAAAACAGCGGTAGGTCGGTAGAATAAGAGCGTGGATTGGAAGAAGAGGAGCGTTGGTTGATAAATATTAATATGCAAAACTTAGAATAAAATTATAAAATTTTAATGTTGATGTAATGCTACATTTATCTTTGTGACTGTCGAGTCAGAAAATGGAGGAAATCCTTTTTATTTACATCGTGCTATCAGCTCACTACCGATCTACAAGTGTGTTAGTTTAGGGCGTAAGAATACTACATTTTGCGACGGTCTTATTTGAGTTCTTGTGATATTTATATTCTTTGGCTAAAATATGAGAACAGGAGATATGCATACATCAGAGAGTTTTAGAATAAAACAGAAAATAAACAACTCAATTACCAATAAAGAAGGCAAAAACTATTCAAGCCCACAGTATTCCGTTGCAATAGTTTAAACAAAGTTTTATGATATTAGTACTTAAGTTCCTTTGTGATATTTAAATATGTTTAAGTTTTGTAAGTTGAAATTCAATATTAAAATATTTACAGTTAAACTATGAAAACGTTTTAATGTAACCGTAACAGGTATTTCAACAATAGCAAATCTCCTGAAAATGTCGGAAAAAGCCGAAGAAACGTAGAGAAATAAGATGAAATAAGATACTTTTATTTACATCAACACCTAAAATACCCAACAAAACACAACAAATTATAAAATAAGTAATTGGTTATAAAACATAATATAAAATGTTTTTTAAATAGTATCATTGACTTGTTGTGGCGATATATTCTTTACTCTCGAAAGTATTACCGGCAACCCAGGATTACTTCCCGGAAAGTATTTTCCGCAATACCGCAATACTGCTGTTGTGAACTGTACGGTAGGCAATATTGCTTTGTTTGTTGGGATGTAAAGCACAATAAAAACAAACAATCTTGAGAGTGAACACAATAATTCGAAACATGTCAACAGCAGTTTCCATGTAGCCATTGCAACTTTATCATAGATTTGAAAAATGTATTTGAAATACGACAGCCAACTAATGATCCAGAAAATGAAAAGGGAGAAACTTTACACCCACCTGCATCGTTCGACAAAGTGGTAAACGGAATGGCATATGAGCCACAGCTTGCCGTAAATCGCAGTTAGCGTATCGAGGCAATTGAGAACAGAACTGATTCAGAAAGATTGCAAAACATAACCCATGTAGCAAATAATACAATACTACGAAGTTTGCGAATTTCATGTTGCCGATTTTGTGAATAGAAGCGCGTTACGAAGGCTAATACTGCCAAATAGTATTTTTCTTGCCACGAACTTTTATAGGCAATAAATTACCTATACAAGACGAACCATTCTATTGCACACAGCTTAGGTATTTGTCATGCGCTTACCTTTTTCACAAGCGTTTAAACTATATAGCCACATTTGAAAATACAAGTGAGTCAGTAAGTCTGACAAATTCTTAGCGCTTATATGGTACAATTGTTGTGGTTACTATAACATTTGTGATTTGTTATTGCTAAAAGTGCAAGCACATGGGATGTAATATCCCAATCAAGTAAAAAAGCCGAGTTGGAGTAGTGTCGAATTTAAATGACATTGAATTGTCATTCATTACTTAAGATCTTCTTGCCATTTACATCTTATAAGTCGCACTGCTAGTGAAATGCTTTTTAACAGTTTCTAAGTTTTTATGAATGTAAATAATATTTCATTTGCAAAAATGCCACTAATGATTAGAGTTTCTCTCCCGGGATTCCCGGTCATTTTTAATTCCCGGTTTTCCGGGAAATTTGTCCGGGATTCCCGGGAAATTTAAACACCTTTGGCAGATCAAATTTAAAGAAGCGAATTGAAGAAAAAAGGGACAAGCGACTTTAAACTTTAGTGAATATCTTAAAGATCCAACAGTATTTGATAAGAATGCTAATAACTTATTTCAAACTGCTTCAAAACCAAATGTGATCGCGTACGCTGAACAAATTTATACTCGACTTTTTATAGAAGACGGTATCGACGAAGTTCTGGAATAGGCCGAAATTCCTATTTGTGACATTAGTACCGAAAGACCATTTGAGGATATTTTAACCGATACCATAACAAATGCAAATGTTGCATCACGTAATAGACTACTCACTAATTCGATAAAAAACGATTTACAATTTCACGAAGCAAGTGGAAAAGCAACGGAAAATTTAACCATTTTATTGAATGCTCTTCTGATAATAAGGCCAACATCAGTTGAAAGCGAGAGAATATTTTTAACAACAGGGCAATTTGTAAATATAATTAGAAACAGACTGTCTGATGAAACCATTAACACTCTTTCCGTTTTAAAAACGTTTTTTCAAAATTATTTTTATATATACCTTAAAATTAATGTTTTTCGTTTGTTATGTTTTTGTTTAACTTGCAGCTTGTTATATATGATCTCATGAATTAACAAATAAATATCTATGTACATACTGCAAAAATGTATAAAATTAACATAGTTGGTCTTGTTTTTCTACTGCGCTAAAATTCCCGGGAATCCCGGGAAAGGCAAAAATTTTTCCCGGTTTCCCGGGAAATAAAAAGTCCGGGGAAAAGAGAAACTCTACTAATGATGCACTCGTAATGGCTGAAAATGTTTATGAATACGTGGCTCTGTCAAAGAATAAAAGCGCAATCATTTTGGGTTTTCATTGCATCATTCAACAGTCAGTGAAAGCTTTACGGCGAATTCGACTTTTTGAATGGACACTAGGGTTAGTTCGATAAACTATTTAGAACGTCGTTTTTACTTATTTAAAATATCGCAAAAACCTTCTGCATCTTTTGTTAAAAAGCCATTTTATTATTTTCAATTTGTTCTTAATTTAAACTGGACAATTTTTTTTGTTAGTCTTTGAAAAAAATTCATTTTACCTAATTTTGGCACGCTGATCACGATTCTGCTATTTTTATTTTTGTCTTTTAACTCGAAACTGCAAACTTTTTAGATTTTTTTCACTATTTTTAAGTTTGATGAAGTTTTTAGTCACTATTTTATAAGGTTACCCTAATGTTTGTTATATTATTTCGAAAGTGCATGTTTTTTACAATTAAAACTATTTTTTCTTGCCAAAATCGGTTAGAAAATGGTTAAGTTATTCAAGTTCTTCGAGAAACGCAATTTTCATCTCATTACTAAATTTATACAGTTGAAGAAAAGACCAACAACACCAAAACAAAATATAGAAAAAACCCATGCAAGTTACAGATAATTCTTTATATTTCAACATATTTGTTGCAAAACGCCCAAAAATACAACTTATTATGAAAGAATTAATTTTTGAAATTTCCATTTTTTTTGAAAACGTTGATCAGTTGCAATCAGTAGTGCGCTAATAGCAAATGAAAAATTGGCAAAAAATATTTACGTAGAACATCTTTGCAAATTTCATAATCGCTACATCTCAACAACCAAATGAGCAATATAGAATCAAATTGCAGATTCGTATTCAACGTAGTAAGAAACGCAAGTTAAAAGACCAACTACGAAAAAAAAAATATTCTTTAATATTTAAGATCTCTGAAAATTCAAAATAAAAAATCGGTTTCTAGCTAAAGTAAAGTAATAAAAGTAATTGCATTTGGTGCGGAAGGTTTTTTCGCCATTTCAAAAAAGTAAAAATCATCATATTCTTCATGTCGCGATTCAGCTATTTTAAAATATTGTAAATCCAAAAAACATTTCCTGTGCCAGTTCTATAGAATCCACATCCACATAGATTTTCCTATCTTGTTAATATTATTTTTACAATAACAAAATATAAAACTTTAAGTACATAATGAAAAATCTATATTTATTGTTTTGATAATCTCAACATATATAAAAATTTTATGTATGTTCGTGATCGCTGAACTCAAAAACTACTAGACCGATTTTGTCCAAATTTTATATGCATGCTCTATGGACCGTGAGTAGTGTTTGACTGTGTAGTTTGAAGTTCGTCCGACAGATGGCGCAATATTGAGTTTTTTGTGTTTTTGCACCGGATCCAGACTTGCAGTGAAAATAAAATATGAAGGCAAAACAACGTTTGCCCGGGTCAGCTAGTATTTAATAAAACCAACAACCAAACTTAATTTATTATAAGATTTCAAGTTAACGAATTCATGTTATTCATAACATAAAAAAAGTCTGAAAAGAATTGATAACTTTTACATGGTTTTTTCATTGGAGGTGGTAATTGACACTCTTCAAATTCCCTGTCACATATCATCGTTCCAACTGAACCCGTCATAGAATATATAAATTACCCGTCACAAAATAAGTAGTCTCTTAAACCTACAAAATTTGTCTGCAATTTTCTAAATAATGTACCATAACTTAAAAGTGACTTGTTCGATTTTGTACAAATAAATAAGAAAAATCCATATTTATACTTACTATCAATGGTTTCAGAAACATAAAAAAATTGTCGCCACATTTAACATTCGATTTTTCATGATAAATTTGTATTGATAAAATCACACGATTTATTTTCTATCTATATATATAAAAATAAGTTGCATTGTGTTAGAAATTTTGTTTCTGCAAACTTCATATGAAAGGTGACGTTAATACCAAGGTTTTTATGTATAAACGGTCTTTGTATATGCATTGGTTCTTGAGTTATAGCGAACACTGCATTCATTTCGAAACATGTATGTGTGTGTGTGTGTGTGTGTGGGGATGTGTGTATTGTTGTAACGTATGGGCTCGAAAACGGCTGGACCGATTTTGATGAAATTTTCAGGGAATCTTCCGAATAACCTCGCAAGTAACATAGGCTAAACATTGTTTGAATTTTTCCACATTTAGGGGGTGAAAATAGCAAAAGGGATAAAAACTCCCCTTTCCTAAATATATATGTTTGTATGTTTGCAACGTATGGACTCGAAAACGGCTGTGCCGATTTTGATGAAATTTTCAGAGCATCTTCAGAATAACCCCGCGGATAACATAGGCAATACATTGTTTGGAGTTTTCCACATTTAGGGAATAGAAATTGGCAATTCGTTGCTATTCCATTTTACTCAAACTATTCATTTAATTTATATACTTAGCTATTGTAAATCACATCTTCGGGGATCTATGAAATAAATTAAATATAAACACATCACTAAAACCTTAAATATTTAAATACATTATGCACAGCAATGAGCTTTCTTATATGTTAACTTAACCGATATTTCAAACCCCTGCCCCACGCCGTCGCCACGCCCCTTTTTTCAAATATCGCTCTGACGGCTTTTCTAATAGATCGATAGATACAAAAATTTTACCATGAGGTACTGTTGACCTGTGGATAGTTCCAGACTACATTTGGTTGTAATTGGATAAAGGGGCGTGGCACCGCCCATACAACTTGAAAATTAAAAAGGCTATATTTCATGAACTATCCGAGGTATGAAGATGAAATTTCTTACATATGTTGTTGTTGCAGTATGAATTACAGTAAGGGTGGAAATGGGCTGTTCCACACCCTTTTTAAAACAAACGGTTAAAACTGTCAAAATTCCACAGTATATTGCTGTTCGCCTAGAGATATGAACAGTAAGGTGGGCCAATTTTTTTATTCACAAAAATCGTAACCAAAACCGGAATCTACGTTGAATTGTTAAAAAATTTTACCAAAAAATTTTGTGTCTAAAATCAATTCCTAGCTCGAGCTGGGAAGCATGATGATTTCGGATAAAGATTTTTTTTGTTTTTAAATGAGCACAAATCGAAAAATTCGGATATGTATTTTTTGAGACCTTTTGCGTAAAACTGACTTCCCAACAAACTAAATGATTTATTACAGAAGCAAATCTATGTATTGGTTAAAAAGTAATGGCCACTGAGAGTTGGCATACAGAAATTAAGTTTTAAAAAATCATTTTTCAGAATATTGGGCGGGACTCCAGACAATGTCAAAAGTATACCATTCTCTTCGTCTTGGTCTCCAAACATGGGAATGGTAGGTACAAATTAGAGCCGGCCCATAGGTCTGAAGTTTTCGATAGTTACTCATTGCTAAAAAAAATATCTCTGCCTGAAATCTTCATGCTTCTCAGCGCGAACTAGGAATTGATTTTAGACTTATAGTTTCTTAGTGAAATTATCTAGGAATTATCGATTACCACGCAATTCAATATTTGGCTTTTAAACTGTATCAAATAATGGTCCGTACACCAGGCAGTTGAGGACACAAAGTAGCTGCGCAGACTAAAACAGTGATTTGTTTTTAATTTACTTTACAGGTATGCATTTTTGAATTACTTTTCAGGAGAGCGAATCGGTAATAAATCCTATAGATAGAAAAATTAAGCAATATTCATTGTAGTTATACTGGAAAACATTTTTTGTTTGATTGGGGCACAATTTAAATTTGTATAGTATGTTAGGGGTAACATTAGAAACCTTTTGTAAATAACCTATGTATGGGGTATTTTTTTGACGTATAGAACTTCTGGTAGGTATAAGTGTAAATCTATCTGTCATACTAATGAAGTGTAATAAACTTCGTTTCACTACACAAGAACAACGTTTACAAATCTTGCAAATTTGTTTTCAAAATGCGCGTTCTGTTCGCCAATCTTATGGAGCCCGTTGTGAAGTTTACGGTGCATATACTCAGCCATCTGAGCAGCTACTAGAAGCCATCGACGCTGGAGACGTAAGTGTGACAGGTCTTGAATTTTTCGAACGGACGCCGTTCTCAGCAACTCGGTCTCTGCAAATGTTGATTAAAGAAATTGCTTGGCCTACACTCAAGAACTAGAGCCAGTGGACGATCAATTGAATTAAACATTATTTGAAGGAAAAATGGTTCCAACACAACGGCGTAACATGTCATACAGCGCGTGAGACCATCACTTTGTTAAGCCAAACATTGGTGACCGAATTATCTCAAAAAATGGTAATACGAGTCCAATACAAAAAAAGTATTCGGGAATATTATTGATATGTGAGAGAAGAAGACATGGCAAAAGAGGTTTTTATGGCTAAAGGCATGATGCTTCAAACGAAATTTTTAGTGGCGTTCAGTAGGCGAGGAAGGCATGACAGAAGTGTTTTTTACGCCCAAAGAGATAGTTAGTAATCAGACACCACTACAGATAAAATTAAAAATTGAATTTTGAAAGATGATGATGAACTTTTTACTATCGTCATAGAGCCTATGATATTGAGAATTTAAAATAATAAAACTTAATTGGTTAACTTCCATGTTAAGGAGTCACTTGAAATTAGTTACATAAGTTAATAAACTCAACATATTAATATTTCACTTAAGTACCTTTTTCAAAGTACTTTGTTGACCTAAATGTGAAATATATTACAAGTTATTATGCAATAGCGAAGCATTGCCGGGCCCACTAGTTTATCTATATATATAAAATTGCTTGGTAACTGACTGACTGGCTGGGTGATTAAGCAGCGCCAACCAAACGGCTATAGATAGGATGATGAAATTTGGATTAGTTGTGTAATTATCGATAAGACGCCAGCTAAAAAGGGGTTTTTTCAATTCAAAATTCCCAAAAAGAGATAAAGCCGTCTATCTCCTAAGCCAAACGGCTAAAGCTATCATAATCGTACTTTTAGGACTAAAAAGGTCCACAAAGGGTAAAACTGGTACCCGCATATAGATCACAAATGTAGAATCGTGAAAATTTTTATGAGCATGCTTCCTACAGAATATAATTAGAATTAAGGGGTAAAAAATTCCAAAAATTTTGGTAATTTTTCGGCAATCAGGTCTATGTATGGAAAGATTTTAGATATTTTTAAACCTTCAACTTTATTTCCAGGAAACAAATCAAAGGTAAAGAAACCATAGCAATTTTTAATATTTTGATATTTTTAATATTTGTCATAATCTTAGTATTTTAATAAATGATTAGTTATTTTCAAGATTATTATCCTCTTAATATAACAATAGTGTATGTGCTCATACACCATTATTTTTTTATTGCATATTTAGAATCTCCATCATTGATTCTATTTCGTCAAAATCTACTTCCACAAAGTGCGTCAAAAGGTCATTGAAAAAAATAGTGTTTATTTTCTTCTTCAAAAATTTCATAGACATCCGATTTGACGAAAACTTTAAACTCGATTTTCTCAAAACACTAAAAAAATTATACACTATTGTTTTATTAAAGGGGCGATATAATATAATAATATATATAATACTAGCTGACCGGGCAGACTTCGTCCTGCCTAAAAAAGTATTGACCTAAATGTAACTTTTTAGGGTGGAACAAATCTTCGGGGTGCATTAGTTTCTTTTGATATTCTAATCGAAATTTAACAAAAAATTTGAGGTATATTAAAGGATAATATTTTTTAATGCCAGAAATTTATTCTAATTCTTTTGATAATACGACTTGTATGAGAAAACCAAAGGAGTGCACATATGTTAATCAATGGGTCATCTTTACGTGAACATGCAACATAAAGCTGTCCATGCGAAAAACATGGATATTTTAAATTCAAAGCGCTAACTTGAATAGGCCTTACTTCAGCTTTATTGATAATCCTCGCAAATTTTAACCGAACTGGAAACTGTAATCATTTGAATCAAACTGCAAATCCGTGGGTATCATTTGAATACATAGTAGCAATATATCGGTTCCCTTAAATTTTCTGATTAATTCCTATAATTCGCGAACAAAGGGTTCTAACGTTTTTTTGTGTGCCATAGTACACTCATCCCTCAATATTTGACATGTTTTCAACATTTTTTATCTTGATATTACATGTGCGGTTGTCAGAAAATTGCAATTTATTGCGCTATTCTGCAACATCCAATAGAGTTGCGCAATACAGAAGGATGCAGTAACCAACGCGATATGTTTTGCGATCAAACATTCTCCAAAATCAACAATATCAAATTCCATGGGTGCATCAAGGAAATAAAATATTACACTGTTGTATGCCGTTTCATGACAATTCGCAAAATTACGTCCAATGGACGGGGCCACACCTACTGATTTAGTACTTCAGATTCCGCACTTTAACAAATTAGCTCCTCTTGGCGGGGCCACGAGTAATAATCCTTTCCCGCCAGCCTTTGACCTGATCATATTGCATCTTAAACTTAATTTCTCTTTACACCCCATGAATGAGGTATGGGATAGCTTCTCGCGTTGTTGTGAATTAGCACGCTTTCTATTTTATGATTTACAACTAACGGCATCTACTCGTTTATCGAAGAATGCAAACGTCACTGTTTGAGAAGCTCTTACTAGACACGCCGATTGACTCGACACTAATACTGCGAAGTTGCTGTCGACAACATTCGAGGGGAGCCGACAATGAAAGAAAAATTTCTTTATTTTTAAGATGACTGGAGCCAGGATCGTATTGCATCTACGCCTCTTTAAAGTCACTTGTTGAAATAGTACGCCAGTTTTGTTAATGGGTTGGGCTACACCTCACACAGATCGCTTCAAACAAACACAATTTTGTTTTGATATGCAGAGTATACATTAGACTGGGTCGGTCCCAGCATTAAAAAAAAAAGTTGCACTTGTCAGTCCCTAAATTTGAAGATTAGGCAACAACAATTCTGGGACACAAGAAAATAAATTTTTACGCGCACCCTAAAAACGGCCCATTTAGTTTTTTCTGTGCTGTGATGTCATTTGAAGTCCGATCAATAAAAAAAAGTACACTGTTGTTTTTGGTTTTACAAAGGCTACATTTCCTCCATATGTCATTTTTGACTCCGACGTCAAATTTGACAAGTGACTGATTCTATCTCGATTTCTACCCCTTTTTTCCGGAGATTTTTCATAACGCACGTAAAGATCTTAAAAAATTTTGATTATATTAGAAAGACACGTTAATTTCGACGGCCGATACACGAATTACATCAAGTTACTCAGATCAAATTTTAGTAGTGCGGAATACTTGCTATGGATAATACAAGTATTTTTGTAAAAAAAATTAAAATCGGACAATATCTTTAGCTCTTGCATCGTGGTCAAATTGGTGGGAAGGAGAAAAAAATCCACATCAAGCCAAGAAACTGCCGCGGAGTCGCCCCTAGAGGGGTAAATACATTCCTACCCCTCATCTTCACACACTACACCCACCGCTTAAATTCGCCTAAAGGTGTTAAATGTATGACCGACCTCTAATATTTTTGCAACTCCAACAGTTTTTTTTAGAAAATATCTACCTTCTATCTTCAATTATTAAGGTTGTAAAACCAAAAACAACAGTGTACTTTTTTTCTCGATCAGACTTCAAATGACGTCACAGCACAGAAAAAACTAAATGGGCCGTTTTTAGGGTGCGCGTAAAAATTTTTTTTCTTGTGTCCCATAATCTTTGTTGCCTAATCTTCAAATTTAGGGACTGACAAGTGCAACTTTTTTTTTCGACCCTATCTAGTATACATGTATGTAAATCTATCTTATTTTGTTGTCATCTGAAGTTTAGATATTCAAATTGGTAAAATTCCTGAATATTTTTGTATGGGAAAAGTCTAAAATCGACTTCATGAATGGACCAAATGTGTTATGCATTGTTTGAAGATTGTCTTTCTAATGAAACCGATTTGTTGCACATCTGTTGGATAGTTTTAAAGTCTATAGCGGTCATAGGTAGAAACAAATGCGCAGTTTTATATATATCGCTGGCCTAACATGTAAAGGCTTTAAGTCCACTTTTTTTCGAAATTGAGATTTTGATGTAGTTATGTTCATTAAGTAAAAATACATCGATTAAAAAAAAATACAGTTATCTCATTTGTAGTTGTTGTTTTGTAGTGATGAGTAAAGGCGCTAAGTCCAATTTATCACATCTTTGTGTAATATAGCACTTCTTCCAATGTTACTATATCAACTTTATCGCGAGGAATGGTCTGAGAATGGTCCAACCAATTGATATAATATTATTTCTCACTGGCTACACTCAGTCATGACATTAATCGTCGACTGCTTATCTCTCTTTTGTTTGATTGTTTTTTGTCTCTCCTGTAAAATTGTAAAATATGGACTTAGAGCCTCTACATGTTAAGCCAGCGATATGTACTACGTATCTAAAAAAAAAAAAAAATGGTGTACAAAATGTATAGTAATTCATCAATTGAGAACGGCTAGGCCGATTTTGCTAAAAAAAATTAAGTTGTTCGTAATTGCCAGGAGAAGGTTTATGTGAAAGAAAATTTTGGGAAAATGCTACGGAAATGTCGGAAAATTTAAAATTGCTAATTTGTATGGAATTTAGTGTTCAATTGTTACGAAAGGGGTTTCAAATGGCAAAATAGAAAAATCGGATTTTTTTTTTTTCGAAGAAATTTGTCTTATTATCGTATGATTTGATAATTCTGGACAATGTAACTGTGAAAAACTCGGCAAATTCCGGTAAAACTTGATAAGTTTGGATTTTTTCGGCAAAATTTTGCATTTATCGCTTTATTTGATGAAAATCGCAAATGAAATTTTTGTTTAAAATTTTGTGTGCAATTGTTTTCGAATGGAAAAATGGAAAATTTTGGTGGGAAAATTATGGAAAAATTTAAAAAATTTGAATTTTTAGACGAAATTTAACATTTTATCGTATGTTTTGATCATTTTGGATGATGTAAATGTGAAAAATTTCGGATAATCATTCCGAAATGACTTTTTGAATGGAAAAATAGAAATATTCCTGGTGGAAAACTCGGAAAATGCAGTCGAACCCGATCGGATGACATGTGCGTTCCTATGTGCGCCAATCTGCTGTCGACTTTCGGAATGCCAGTGCCAAATCGTTCGATGCAAAATGTATTCGATCACGAATTTTAACGGGAGCAAGACTATAATCTAGTTGAGCTGACCGAAAGAGTTCGAACAAATGTGCCGCTGTTTAATGCCGAGAACAAGAACGTGTACGATTCGCTGATGAAGGTTATTGACGATAAAACGGGAGGCATTTATTTTCTCGATGCTCCGGGTAGGACAGGCAAGATATTTTTTTTTTTGTTGAACAATTCAGTACAGATCTTATAAAACGTTGGCCGCTGCATGGTATGGCTGCCACATTGTTGGAAAGCAGTCGAACTGCTAATTTCGCTTTGAAACTGTCAATGAATCTTCCCACTGTTAAAAAGCCAAAGTAAACAATGACCAAGAATTCGGCAACAGCGAAATTGATGCGAGAATGCAAAATCAACATTTGGGATGAATGCGCGGTAACGAATAAATGAGATTTGGAAGTAGTTGACCGAACGATGAAGGATTTACGAGGTGATTTAAAACGATTTGGTGGGGCTATGATTTTTCTCACGAAATCTACTGTTGCTGATTTACTTGAACTATGCTTGAAATCGACGTCAATGTCAAGAATTTAAAATTGACCACGAACATGAGATGTGATTTAACATGTGATTTAACCGTCAAATTCAAAGAAGAGGAAGTCCTAATCTTACGAATTCTGATTATTCCAACTGACCATCCATTCCAATTCCCCGTGCGGTTGGCTTTGGAAATGACAATCAATATCACAATAATCGCAAGGCCAATCATTGGAAGTATATGGGATTAATCTCGAATTTCCCTGTTTTTCGTATGGTCAGCTGAACGTTGACTTTTCGCGGTTTGGAACCGCCTTAGCTGTATGTTTTTGCGGCGAAAAACTAACCAAAAAACATTGTTTATCATACCACTCGTAACTGAGTTTAACTGAAGACATTAAATCGGGGTGAGACGAAGTTCGCCGGGTCCGCTAGTCTAATCTATAAAAATATTGTAAAATATGTATAGTAATTCTTCACTTGAGAAAGGCTGGGAAGATTTTGCTTAAAGTTATTCGTTATTGCCTTGAGAAGGTTTTTACGAAAGAAAATTTTGGAAAAATTCTCCGAAAAAGTCGGAAAATCGAAAAAATCATTAATTAATTTTTTGTATAGAATTTTGTTTGCAACTTTTACGAAATGGCATTACGAATGGAAAAATAGAAAATTTTTTGTGGAAAATTCTGATAATTCATGAAACGCAAAATATTTGATTTTATGTATCGATGAAATTTTCAGTTTTCGCATGGTTGGATGATTTTGAACTATGTTAGAGTGGAAAATTTCGGATAATTGTGAAAAACAGCGAGATAATAGATGTTATGGCGTACAACTTGGTTGGAGAAGTTAACGAGTTAAATTGTAGTATTAATTAATAATGCTGTGATCCATGCCACGACCTGATAGATGGCCCTATACGATGACTTAGACAGTGCGCAATTAAACAGGTGACCTTTGTCATTTTCTATTGAGCAAATTTGCAATTTTTTTGCTGCAATTGTTTCGAGTATATCGGACATCACATCCGCCAACTGTGCAAGAATTAAGATCAATTGATATTCTATGCAATATTTATCAATTCGACAATTTTTTTAAGAAATGAGTTTTCGTGTAAAAAATTAGGTTATCCAACTGGATTGGATACATTCTGTAACAACTTTATTGTTTTTATAGGGAGAGTTATTCGCTGAAATCGTAGTCAAGGTCAAAGAAGTTGAAATTAATCGCGAACTTGAGAGAATCCACATCGTCGAAGGAGGTACACATCGCCGGTACAAAGTGTTCCCCAGCATTGCATAAAATTATAAAAATTTCGATTGAATATGCAGTAGCAGGGAAAATAAAGACGTCGATGGCTTTAATTTCATTGTTCAAAGTCAAATCGCTAGAGAACAGAAATAAAGGTCGATCATCATATTGTGGAACTTGAAATAACTGAATTGTGCAACGGAGATCATCCATTCCAATTCCCCGTTCGGTTGGTTTTTATGCCATGACAATCAATAAATCGCAAAGCCAATCGTTGGAAGTCTGAGGGATTAATCTCAAATTTCCCCGTTTGTCAAACCGTCAGCTGGGCGTTGCATTTTCGCGTTTTGGAAAACCGCCTTCCTTGTTTGTTTTTGTGCCAGAAAACAAAAAAACTAATTTTTAAAAATTTTGTTTAAGTTATCTCTCTCTACTGATTTTAATTCCATTCAAATGAATCACATTTAAACTTGAACTGTCTGTGTTTTATTATCACTCTGGAGTTAATCTGAAGATGATAAATTTCATATCAAAACCTATAAAAAAGTGACATTTTGTACCCGACCCTCTCAGATTTTAATGAAATACAGCTAGATTTTACCTATAGAAACACAACCTCATGTTGAGAAATTGCGTTTTTGAAAATATGTGGGCGTGACAACGTATCGAAATATTTGAAAAATTACGGTAATAGGTACTTTTAAGCTGCGATTACTATGGAACGATTCAACCGATTTGAAAGATCTTGATGCCATTATAAAGGTATATAAATCAGCTTTCGAAAACATACACTGGAAATTTTATATTACACTGAAAAAATTTGTTTCCAAAAATAAAAGTTTAAACTTGGAAAACACTTCGAAGATCAAGTGTTCTTTAAAAAAAAAAATATTTTTGATAGGTCTATTAAATATATATAACATATCTAAAAACTAAAATGGAGTTTTCCTTACTTTTTTTTGAAAAAAAAATTTAAGTAAATGCATCTCTTGTTAACTTCCTTCTATTTTGATATTTTTGTGTGAAAAAAAGAATAAAGTAGCTAAACTTTGGAAGTTATACAGATTTTTTTTGGTAATTCTAATAGATTAGAACAAGAATCGTATTATAATTTTTTCAGACACCCCCAAAAATATGGACCTTGATAATATTTTTTTTATTCTTATTTTTTTAGATTTAATATATAATTTCGCGCAAGTAGTACTGTTGACTCGGAATATTTACTAACATTTTTTTTTGCACGAGTTAATATTTCCCCAAAACTACTTACGGTATTGCAAATGGGCTACATTGCCCCGCCTCTTCTGGTACCTCCCATACAAATCTACCTTTCCGCCCACTTTGGAGATGGAGCAATAATATCAATAAAACCAACGTGATCGTACCCAAATTCGTTATTTAGTAAAACTATAGCAGGAAAGGGTTTTGGAGAAAAAGTTGGAAGTCTAGCCACACCCCTTCTGGTACCTCCCATACAAATGTACCACTCGGCCCACTTTAGAAATCGAGTCATAATATCAATAAAAAATTTTTTTTTAAACTGAAACTTTCTTACCGTTTTTAGTCAAGAAATTTGTAGAACACATGAATAAGCTGGTGAGATGCATTTACTTTAAAATTTTTTAAAACAAATTAAGAAAAACCCCATTTTAGTTTTTGGATATGTTAGATGTTTAAACTTTCATTTTTGGCAACAAATTTTTTCAGTGTAATATAAAATTTTTGTAGTGTATGTTTTCGAATTCTGATTTATATACCTTTATAATGGCACCAAGATCTTTCATCGGTTGAGTCATTCTATAGTAATCGCAGCTTAAAAGTACCTATTACCGTCATTTTTCTAATATTTCGATACTCTGCCACGCCCACATATTTTCAAAAACGCAATTTCTGAAAATGAGGTTGTATTTCTATAGGTAAAATCTAGCTGTATGCAAAATTTCATTAAAATCTGAGAGGGTCGGGTTCAATGAATATCGGTTTTGATATGAAATTCATCAGATGTAAATTGAGGTGAGACGATGTTTGCCGGGTCTGCTAGTATATTAAAAAGTTTAATATTTGCGGTTTTTTATAAAAGTGTACAAGAACATATTGGTAGTATCTTACTAATTTTTATGATTGATGCAATCCAATGCACAGTTAATAAAATCCGATATAGGTTTTTTCCAAAACGTGGTCTCACTAACCCTAAAAAAATTTTACTACTTTTACATATTAAGCTCTTCTTTTACATATTAAGCTCTTCTGAACCCCGAGCGAAATTTTCGCCAAACATCAAAAGTCAAAAATGTATTCTAGAATTGCACATTTTCAGAGAATGCTGATTTTAGTGTGCATTTCCAAATAATCATAATTTTACACAAACTATATTTCCCAAAGCCTTGCCTTCTAGAAAAATGTAAAAATGTGTTATAGGTTTCTTAGAAAAAACTAAAGAAAATGCTTATTGTTTGCCTTACTCAGTAGAATCTTCAAAGTAAAAGATCTTTGTAATCGGCTTATAATTGTAGAAAGTTTCTGCAACACAAAAGTGGTCAACTTTGACATCCTGTATCGCCAAATGTGTTGACATGTGAAAGCCTGACTCCTTCTCTACAAATGTCTACAACATGTGAAAACAACTGTGATAGTCGAAAAAATTAACTTTGATGAATCCTTTTCGAACTATTAGGACTATTAGAAATCGGTATATATCCATTATTCATGGATATAGCTAAGTCTGCGGTTACGAAATGTTTTGACTTTTTTTTTTAAAAATTTCACGTAATTTAAACCATTAATGTCGATCAAAAGTAACGATTTTGGACCATTTCTAGCCATTTTTTCATATATACCGATTTTTGGAGCCAATCTCACACTTCCAAAAGTACTTTCATACTCGGAATGTGATGAAACCAAAAGCTCTTGAAAATTTTTTTAGTTTACTGCAAAATTTTTGTCCACGTATTTGAAGTTAGCGTTTTTGCAATGCTGGCTAACAGGGAAAATCCATTAAAAATTTCTTAATAAATGTCTTTTATCGCGGAAAGTTGTGGTATCTTACTGTTTTTGTGGTCGAGGAATCCATTTTTGACTTTTATTTTTAAGCGCCGCCAGAGGTCGCTTTGATACATTTTTTTTTTATTTGATTGCATTTTTAACCTTTCCTAGCGATTACAGCAGTAGATTAAGAGCTATCGAGGTGAAATTATGTATGCAAGCTTCTATTCTCCAAGCGGAAATTAAGTTCTAAGATGGACATGATCGGACAAAACCTATTGCCACCTCCCATTTAAATTGTACTTTTGTGTGGTCTGTCTTGCGATCACAATCGTAGATTAAAAGCTATCGAGCTGAAATTTGGAATCCAAGTTTCTATCCCTTAAGCGGAGATTATTTTCTAAGATGGGCATGATCGGACAAAAACTACTCCAATCGGACAAAAACTAACCCTTTTTGGGGATGTCCGTCTGTTTGTCCTCGCGATTACAGCCGTAGATTAAGAGCTATCGAGCTGAAACTTGGTTCTAACCTCTTAAGGAAGTTATGTTCTAAGATGAGCATGATCGGACTATTTCTCCCACCTCCAATGTAAACTCGCCCTTTTTTTGGGCTGTCCACCCATATCCAGTATCCACAATTTTTATTTCCCATTTACATTCCTATTATTCAATATCTATTTTGCTTTAGTGTAGTGTTTGTCTTTGCCACTCGCGGTTAAAAGTTTGTGACAAATAGGACACACATTTTTTTCGATTTTAAAAAATATACATATTAATTGTAATATTTTCTGTCTAAACCTTTACAAAACTTACCAATTTTTTGTAAATTTGTTTTTTTACCTAACCTCACACAAAACTAACCGGTTTTTTTAAATCGAAAAATAAGGTCTACCTTAGATTAGATAGCGTGTAAACAATACTTAAAAGTTTATAATGTTCTAAGATGCAGACAACAACATTTTTTGTAGAAATAATCATTTTTAATAACATAATTTAATTTTCTTTACAATGTTACGACTCAACGATTGCCATTTTTATACCATCACACTTAGGGGTGAGGGAATATATCATTTGATACGAAAAAAGTGAGGAGACGAGTAAGATCGACTAAAAACTAACCAAAACAAATATAAGTAATTTTATTTTAATTAAAAATCTATTAATTTCAATAACTTAAACAATATCTTATATTGGGTGATGGCATTTATCAGTCAGTTTACCTGACTGAAATTTCTGTACTGGTTTTATTGTCTAATATGACATTTCGTTTCGAAGGTGTTTGGGTTTGTCGAACCAAAAAGCACTCAAAATAACTAGTAAAAAACCAAAAATGTTTTTCATTCGCCATATGACGTACGAATAGTTTAACCCATTAAAAGCCAACAGTCTTTAAAATCAAAAATCCTTCATTCTGATTATTTATTATAGATAAAAAGAACATAAAGAACTTAAAAAATATGAAAAAATAAAAATTAAATTGTATTTTGAAGGTTTTTGAGGCTGTACCCAAGCAGGTACAATGGCTCAATGCATATATTCATACTAGCGGACCCGACGAACTTCGTCTCGCCCCAATTTAATGCCTTTAGATAAACTAAGTAGAGAGTGGTATGATAAACAATGTTATTTGAATAGTTTTCCGCCGCAAAACAAACAAAGAATGTGGTTCTCCAAAACGCGAAAAGGGAATGTTCAACTAACCACACGAAAAACAGGGAAATTCGAGATTAATCCCACATGCTTCCAACGATTTGCCTTGCGATTTATTGATTGTCATTACCAAAGCCAACCGAACGGGGAATTAGAAAGGATGATCAGTTGGAATAATCGGAATTCGTAAGATAAGGACTTCCTCTTTTTTGAATTTACCCTTGATGGTCGTCGGTTAAATCACATTTTTTATCATATCCTGACGGACAACCGCGTACCGTTGCACAGTTTCAGTTGATTCAGATTCCGCAATATGATTATGATCGATCCCACCTTCTTCTGTATATTACGCGGCACATTAAGCGAGTTAAAAAATTCGGTCGGATTGTTGGTCGCTTCATCCTCGTCGGTCACGCCGTAAATTAATTTGTACGAACGCAGTTCTCCAGCGATTTGACTTTCTAAAATTAAATTCAAGCTATCGATGTCTTTATTATTCGCTGCTAGTACTGTCCGCTGCTAGTACTGCCCGTCATAGCCCTACCAAATTGTTTTAAATCACCTCATAAATCCTTCATCGTTCGGTCAACTACTTCCAAAGCTCGTTTATTCGTTATGTCCCATTCATCTCAAATGTTGATTTTGCATTCTCGCATCAATTTCGCTGTTGCCGATTTCATGGTCATTGTGTACTTTGGCTTTTCAACCGTAAGGATATTCATCGACAGATTCAGATTGAGGTCTTGACTGAATTGTCGCTAGAATCAAAAAATATATGTCATGCCTGTCCCACCCGGAGCATCGAGAAAGTCAATGCCTCCCGTTTCATCGTCAACAGGCTTCATCAGCGAATCGTACTCGTGCTTATACTCGGCATGTAATAGTGGCACATTTTTTCGAACTCTTTCGGTCAGCTCATCTCGATTATAGTCTTGCTCCCGTTAAAATTCGCGATCGAAAGCATCTTGCATCGAAAGATTTGGCGTTGGCATTCCCAATGTCGACAGCAGATTGCCGGGTTCGACGGATGACATGTGTCTTCGATAATCGCAAACAATGTACTGACGCTGATCGCTGACGCAAAAACGGTCGCATCGGCGAGCATTGAGTCCATTTTCAAGCACATTTAATTTTCGGCAAGCCTCCCGAAATGCATCGCACAGAACACCATCCACAGTACGTCATCTAAGGTTTGATCGTCTAATAGGAGGCATTAGCCAAGCATATAACTCTTCCTTTAAAACTACAAAGTCGTTACGGAATGGAAGCCCGCAATCCAATTGGATAACTTAATTTTTAACACGTAAACTCATTTTCTAAAAAAAATGATTAAATTGATAAATATTGCATAGGATATCAGTATATATGTATTTTTTTATCTAAATATTATGTACCTCGTTAAATTCTCCAACCAACATTTATCCCAAATTTTTCACTTTAACATCGTTCAAAAACATCAAATCAAATTTTCGATAAAAAAAATTCAAGTTTTTTGCGTTTTTCCGGAATTTTCCGAGTTTTTTTGCTAAGAATTTTCTATTTTTCCATTCGAAAAGCCATTCCTTAACAATTGCACACAAAATTCCATACAAAAAAGCAATTTTCGATTTTTTCAATTTCCCGACTTTTTCGAATGATTTTCCCAAAAAAAACTCCTACCAATTACAAACAATTGAAAAAAAAAATTGAGCAAAAGAGGCCAGCCGTTCCCACTTGGTCAATTACTGTACACTATTCACACCATTTTTGTACATATAGATTTCACAATAATCCGAAATCACAACGAATTTTCCACCTTTACGTCGCACAATGGCATTTCTGAGGAAAAAATAGTGTTCTTCAACTATGCAATTTCAAAATTTTAATGATGTGGTTTTGTAAAGAAATATTTGGATAAGAATAATTCAACAACGTTTTTTATGATAAGTGAAATTTTGTAGTTAAAAAAACTAACAGAAGTCAACGGAAATTTATTCAATGAAATTAGATTCAAATTATTGTCCAAATAAAGAACTTTTTTTGTGTGCAAGTTTATAGCTATGGCTTTTGTTTTATTTTTTAATGAAAATGTAGCACTTACCTTATAATACAAAAAAAATTATTGAAATTGGAAAAGTAAACTAATTATTGTAATTTATCAAAAATTATACTAAAAAATATTAACTTTTCACTTTTTGATGGAAAAAACACTTTATGTGCTTTGCCTTGCTTAGCCCTCTAACTATAAAAAAATTTAAGGTCCAAGTCGGTACTTTCAATTGAGAAAAAAAAATTTACCGCCAAATACCGTCTCTTTTAGCAACATCGATTTTACTGCATGTATTTGTGCGATATTTTCGGTGTATTTTAAGGCTAATATCTTTCGAGGAGGGTTGTTGGGGATATTTACTTCTTTTGTATGGAGCCATCACATGTTTAACTTTTGAATAAAATTTAACATTTTTTAACTTATATAAAATTTTCTTATGATTCTAGACAGGGAAGAAAATCCACAACTTTCAATGGGCGTAAAATCTAAAGTAGGCGTGGCATCCCCAATATGTTTAATTTTTTTTCATAAGGAGAACTCAATTAAGAAGTGTCCCGAATTTCGAGTACCTAGGTACAAAAATAAAAATTTTGGCAAGGGCAGTTATATGAAGGGCAGTAGGCGGTTTTCGAAGATTTTTTCAAAATTTCTTAATTTAGCCCAAAGAAGTTTTTCTGCAAAATTTCATTGCTGTACGACCACTCCTTCTATTTTTTTCCAACAAATGTATGAGGCGGTGCCACTGTGCGTCGTCTAAATTCATCAAATCAAGCGATACAATGGAAAATTTCGTTTTTTTTCTTTCGGAATTTTCCGAGATTTCCCCCACCAATTTTTCTATTTTTCCATTCGAAAATACATTTCGGAATGATTATCCGAAATTTTTCACATTTACTTCATCCAAAATTATCAAAACATGACAAAATGTAAAATTTCGTCAAAAAAAAAAATAAAATTTTTGGCATTTTTCTTTAATTTTTCAACCAAAATATTAAATTTTTCCATACGAAAAGCCACTACGGAACAATTGCAAACAAAATTTTATACAAAAATGTAATGTGCGATTTTCATCAAATCAAGCGATACAATGCAAAATTTTGCCGAAAAATCCAAATTTTTTGAGTTTTTCCGGAATTTTCCGAGTTTTTCACTGAGATTTTTTTATATTTCCATTGGAAAAGTTATTTCGGAATAATTTTCCGAAACTTTTCACAGTTACATCGTCCAAAATTAACAAATCATATGATAATGAGCAAAATTTCGTCGAAAAAAAAAATAAAAATGTTCGTATTTTTCCGGAATTTTCCGAATCTTTCAACAAAATTTTTTTATTTTTCCTTTTGAAAAGCCATTTGTATCAATTGCACACAAAATTCCATACAAAAAAGCAATTTTCGGTTTTTCCAATTTCCCGACTCTTCCGGAGGATTTTCCCAAAATTTTCTTTCACATAAACCTTCTCCTGGCAATTACGAACAACTAAAAAAAATTTCAGCAAAATCGGTCCGGCCGTTCTCAATTGATGAGTTACTATACATTTTTACCACCATTTTTATATATATAGATATGCTTATTTGTTTGTATGAAAATTTTGAAGAACTCCTTATATACACACTAGGCTACGTCAAATAGTTAAAAATTTCATCTTATTTAGTTGTGACATTGACGAAAAATGCTTTCCAGCAGTAAGTGCTACACTAGGAACTACTGATCGTTTAGATATTGAAGGTTGCGTGTAGTTTTATAGGTAGTACCGGACAATAGCACGATAAAACACCAGTATCTAAATTTTTGAGCTGTTGGCTTCCTTGTACAACTTCCATGCGTTGGAGTGAAAAGCGGCGTCCTCTGTGAATGAATGCGCATTATACTGTGAAACATAAAGGCGAGTTTGATCAACTTTATAATCGACCTCTTCAGAATCAAACAGAGTTTCGAACAATTTATGCTCCGCCTATCCTCCTAAGTTCGGTTTCATTTCGTTATTGTTGTGCATAGAAAAGTTTATTTGACATTTCAATAGAACATTCTCTTTTTGATCGTTTGGGGTAGTTTCTTGCATGATGTTTGCAATAAGATCCTCACCATCATCATCTATCTTTTTATTAAATCGTCTGCATTATGAGATTGATAGTTTGATGACATCAAATACCATGTCATTTCAAAAAAAAAATCTAATCGAAATGTATACGTTATCAGCCATTGTACCAAAGCGAGTACACTGTTTTTCAAGCTTACCTTTTTATGATCATTTTTTTTTTTAAATTAGACAATGATTTGTTTGTAAATCAAGTACAAACTCTTTTAATTGTTTTGCGACACACTTTTGACAGAATCAAACGATCACTGACCTACTCAAAATAAATCTGAAAAAGGCTATACAAACTAAAGCAAAATTCGAAGTAATGTAATTTGCTGTCGCTGATTTGTCAATGTCTTATTATTAAGAAGAGTACTCATAACACAAAATCAAAACAAATTCTGAAATAACTATTTTCCTAGTGGATTTAAGGCCTTTCAAAAATGAGAAACTTGCTGTACCTGTGCAAGTACAATGGCCAGTAATGGGTTAAAAACAGGCCATTAGTATTTTCTAGGGTATTAACTTTGCAGGAATACCAAACATGAAATTGCTTTATTTAGCCTATGCCGGAGTGTCGAAGACAGCGTTTTAGTCTAGGAAGAGGTGGTAGGTGTCGATCTGCTTTACTCCAGGATTTGTTGTTAAGTGAATATTTTATCCTTCGCATATTTACCACAATCAAAAAAAATCAAGTATTTCGTACATAAATCATACCATAGCTGTCAAAAATTCGGTAAGTACGGATTTTTTTTTAAATACAGTATAAAATGCTTGATTTAAGAACTGAAAATCCTAGCCTGGAATTCTTATTTGAAGAACACATTCAGCCTGGTCGGGCTTGATATTTAAGCGTAGAATTCTTAATTGTATATACCATTAAGCCTGGTGGCGCTTGATTTTTAAGTGCAGAATTCTTAATTATAGATCCCATTGAGCCCGATGGAGCTTGTTATATAAGTATAGAATTCCTAATTGTAGATGACATTAAGTAGAGGGACTTAATATTTTAATGTAGAATTCTTAATTGTAGATGTCATTAAGCCTGGTGGAGCTTGATTTGTACGTGTAGAATTCTTAAATGTAGGTGACGTTAAGCCTTTTGGGGATTTTAATTTCTATTAAATAATATGCGGATAGCTATATATATATGGGACCGGCCGTGGCTTAGTGTTTAGAACACGCGACTACCATGCGGGAGATCACAGGTTTAACTCCTGGCTTCAGTCATCTTAAAAAAAAGAAATAAATTTTTCTTTCATTGTCGGCTCCCCTCGAATGTTGTCGACAGCAACTTCGCAGTATTAGTGTCGAGTAAATCGGCGTGTCTAGTAAGAGCTTCTCAAACAGTGACGTTTGCATTCGTCGATAAACAAGTAGATGCCGTTAGTTGTGAATCTAAAAATAGAAAGCGTGTTAATTCACAACAACGCGAGAAGCTATCCCATACCACATTCATGGGGTGTAAAGAGAAATTAAGTTTTCTTTTTAAGTTTAAGCTATATCGATAGTTGCCAAAATATCTCATCAGCACCCGTTTGCTGTGTCTTCTTCACTATCATCACAAACCTTAAGTGTTATAAGTTAACCCTTTGTCGTACACATGGGTCTGGTCAGACCTTTTTCGATTTTAATTGTAATTTATGTACATTCCATCGACTTGGTGTGTTTCAAATGAACGGTATTTTTTCTGATATCTGTCAATTGAGTTGTGATCGTTGAAATAAAGTTACATCAGTTACATAAGTTTACGCGTTGTTTCTTTATTGCTTTAGTGCAATTTGAGCAAAAAGAATGAAGAACAAGAATTTATTTATAATACGCGACTCCGCAGTGGTAATAATGATGATGATTAACTACTGATTTGGAACGTGAAAGGGTCGCTGAAGATGGCGAATGATTTTGAGATCCAATAACAACGACGATGATGATGCAGATTATGTGCCTAACGAAGACGATATATACTTACTTACTTACTTACTTATGTGGCCAATTATAATTTACGAAACGTAGTTCATAAATTTGAGGCCTGAAGTAATAAAGAATTCCACACGCTTCGGTCTTCTGCGTGTGTTCTCCAGTTAGTCCTACCAGATGATGGCACATCGCCTACCACTTGGTCCTTCCAACGGAGTTTGGGTCTATCTGCTCTGCGCCGTCCTTCAGGTTCGCCTTCAAACACCTTTCTCGCTGGAGCATTTACATCCATCCTGGCAACATGTCCCAGCCATCGAAGTCGTTGGATTCTAACTCTTTTAGCTACGTCGATGTCGTGGTAAAGCTCATACAGCGCATGGTTCATCCGATGGCGAAACTCGCCTTCGACACAGAGAGGTCCATATATTTTTCGGAGTACTTTTCTCTCGAATACTCCCAGGTTTTGTATGTCCGTTGTAGTAAGCACCCATGATTAGGCAGCATACAACAGAACAGGTAAGATAAGCAACTGGTATAGCTGTTTCTTAGTATTCCGAGAGAAGGTGGTGTTACTAAAGTGCTGCCGAAGTCCTTAGAAACATCTATTGACTAGCACTATTCTCCGTTTAATTTCTTGGCTGACATTATTTTTCTTGTTGACGGAAGATCCGAGGTAGGTAAATTCGTCGACTACCTCAAAACAATAATTGTCAACGTGGCCATGCGGACAAGCACGAGTTTGGATGTGGATTTGTGGTTGGCAAGAGGCTGCGACACCTAGTCTCAAGGTTCAACCCGGTGTGTGAACGTATAGCCACCATAACAGTCAAAACAAAGTTTTTCCACATAACACTTATATGTGCCCATGCTCCGACAGAAGAGAAAAGCGATGAGGACAAAGATGAGTTCTACGAGAGCCTAGAAAATGTATATGACCGTAGCCCGAGCCATGACATTAAAATTGTACTAGGCGATTTTAATGCTAAAATAGGCAGGGAAACCGCATTTGAGCCTACCATCGGAAAATTCAGTCTGCAGACCGAAACGTCGAACAATGGCATCAGACTGATTGATTTCTCTGCGGCAAGAAATATGGTAGTTAGCAGCACTAGATTTGACCATAAAAATATTCAAAGGCAGCTTGGTTATCTCCAGATCAATTGACGAGGAACAAGATTGATCATGTGGTAGTCGATGGAAGGCACGCATCGAGTGTTCTGGACGTACGAGTGATCAGGGGTGCGAACATTGACTCTGATCACTTCCTTACCGCAGTTAAGGTACGCACTAGGCTAAGCATGGCGAAAAGCGTACGTAACCAGGCACAACGAAAGCTGGACATCGGTAAACTGCGGACTACAGAGGTAGCAGACGCCTAATCCAACCACCTAACTCAACTGCTGCGGAATGCTCCAACCCCTGATAATATAACCTCGCAGTGGCAAAATATAGCCGAATCCTTAGAACGGGCTGCGAGAAGCGTACTTGGGTACTCAAAGCCGTCTCAAGAAGATGCCTGGTACGATGGTGAATGTCGCAATGCCACGAGAGAGACGGTTGCTGCATACAGGGCGAAACTGCAGCCAATGGCAACGCGAGCTGTTCGTGAACGGCACAGGGAGAAGACACGTCAGGCAACTCGTCTTTTTAGAAGAAAAAAGAAGGAGCTGAAGAAGAGGCAGGATGAGTGCACTGAGTTGCTCCAAAGTAGAGGGGAAGCCCGAAAATTCTACAAAGTAGTTAAAGCGAGAATGCGTGGAACAGGGTTGCCCTCCTGCAAGGACAGCGATTGTCAGCTAGTGACGGACCCGGATAGCGTTCTGAAGATATGGAGAGACCACTTTAGAAATTTACTGGATACTGACACCACTCCAGAAGACCCCGCTCCAATCCATGACGATGGTATTAACTATCCACATCCGAGCCAGAGCGAGATACGTATGGCCATCTCCCGCCTTAAAAACAACAAAGCTGCTGGAGCCGATGGTCTCCCTGCTGAATTGTTTAAGGCTGGCGGGGAGGAGCTGATTAGGAGCATGCATCAGCTCATGGAGAACATCTGGCAAGAGGAGAGCATGCCCGGGGATTGGAGTCTCAGTCTGTTATGTACCATATACAAGAAAGGAGATCGTAGTGAATGTAAGAACTACCGTGGAATAAGCCTATTACCAATAGCGTACAAGGTCCTTTCAAGCATATTGTGTGAACGTCTAAAGCCAATTGTAGAAAAACTAATTGGACCATATCAGTGCGGCTTTAGACCTGGCAAATCTACGACGGATCAGATATTCACCTTACGACAAATCCTGAAAAAACCCATGAAAAGCAGATCGACACCTACCACCTCTTTGTCGACTACAAAGCTGCCTTCGACTGTCCGATAAGGAATAGGCTTTATGAGGCCATGTCTAAGTTTGGTATTCCTGCAAAGCTGATTCGACTTTGCAAATGTACCTTAGACAACACCAAATCCTCGGTTAAGATTGGTAAGGATCAGTCTGAACCATTCAACACGGAAAGAGGTCTCAGGCAGGGCGATAGCCTGTCCTGTACACTATTTAATATAGTTATGGAGAAGGTGATGAGAAAGGCTGATGTCAACATGTCTGGCACCATATTCCACAAGAGCCACATGCCACTAGCCTATGCCGATGATATAGACATCATTGGCCGAAATCTGCGGGATGTTACTGCAGTTTTCTCATCACTAGAAAAGGAGTCAGCAAAAATGGGTTTAGCGGTCAACGAGGACAACACAAAAATAATGATTTCGACGAACAAAGAGTCCTCTCGATGGGGACGCACCGTGAACGAAGACAATATATCCGACATTGAAAATGATCTGGTCATCGAACCAAATGAAGTGTTTGTTAGTGACGATGCAGAAGATATACGGTTACAAGGTGAACAACAAAATGCGGCTGATGATTGTTTCTATGGTAAAGGCGGAACAAAATGGGTAAAAAATGCCCCGAATAGTGGTATTCGCCTGCGTCAACACAATATTATGCATTTTCGAGCAGGACCAAAGGAGCAAAACTCTATTCCAATTGAGGTGTTCAAGAAATTTTTTACACCAAACATTCAATTCATCATAATAAGTGAAACGAATCGTTATGGAAAAGATGAAGTAAATAAATGGAATACATCTAATGCCAATAAAAAAACCTAAAGTTTGGAAAGATGTGACCGAAAGTGAATTGGATGCATTCGTCGGAATTCTTTTAGCAGCTGGTGCTTCACGCAATAATTTGCAAAAGGTGCAGGATTTGTTGCATACAGATAACCTACCCATATGGAAAAGTGCACAGAAAACCCCTTATTTTGTTCAAAGTTGTTTCAAAAGTTGATTACATTTGTTTTAGTTGCATACCTGGAACTTAGTAGGATTAATGTTATATAAATAGCGTTTGTGAACAATATTTTTTTTATAATAAAACACAAAATAGCATAAACAAAACAAGTTTTTTCTCTTTTATGTTTCATTATATTATTTGTTCAATATTTTTACTTGTGCAGGTAGTTCAGTAAAAGCTAAACAATAAATATAGAAAATCTACCTTGAGGGTATCAGTAAACGGTGACGCTAATGAAATAATTTCAGCAAAATAGCATCTTTTCCATACATATCCATAGTGGGTCTGGCTAGACCCATGTGTTACGAATATGACTATCGAAATATGTGTATGACGGGGGGTTAAACTTAATTTAGAATGCGAATAAATTGTGGGACAAACCATCAAGCTGAGAGGGTAAATGTTATAACTCTCCCAGACATTTTTTTCTCAGAGATTAATGTAAGATTTTTTATTCTTACTTTAAATCAGATAAAACTTGATATTTATTCTAAAAATTTTTTACTTCTCAGTTGACTAGTTTGCACTTAAATTTCTCCAATTAAGTATGTCTTAATTATTTCTACACTTACATTTTTGAACATTTTTTGACTTGTTTTAAGAATAATAAGTTCAAATCGTACTTAAATCTTTAATTAATTTTTCTGCAAAAAATAAGGGTTTTAAACTTTTTGTTCTCTAAAAGAAGGAATTTCGAAAAATCGTTCGTGCAGCTCTCTAATTCTGTATGAATTATGATAATAGCGATAAGAGAAACAACCACTCTTATCCTATCTGCAGCCGTTTGTTTAAGGCGCTGCTAAATCACCCAGTCAATCAGTCAAATACCAAGTACGAATCGTACGTTTTTTTTTAAAATAAATTTATGACAAAAAATATTATTATTCTTGCGGTAACAAATTTTTAAATGTTTTTATAACAATGGTATGGAAAATGTTATACAATTTTTTGTCTATCTCTGAAACAATCGATAGTATTATAAGCATAATTTAAAGGTAATATTATTGTGAATTTCACAAGTCGCTTTCGAGTTATAATAAATTTTTTAGAAAAAAGTCTCAAAAAATTGCACACAAATTTTAAATGTCAGTTTGAGGTTAATTGATACTTAATTTGTGACAGGTAATGAATATATAATAGGACGGATTCAACTGGTTCATTGATATGTCACAGGGAATCTGAAGAGTGTCAGTAACCACCTTAAATGACAAAGCCATGTTAAAGTTACAAGTTTTTTCAGACAAAAACGATGTTTTTTAAGTTACTTAATACACTCAATACTCAACAAAGTTCGTGTGAAGAAAAGAAAAAATAAAATCTTGTTATTTTATATACACATGAAAACAAAACGATTAAGATAATTAAACATCTTTTCAATTAATTTATTTTTTTGTCTATATTTGTTTTATTAAATATTGTTAAACCAATAAGTATTAATTTTTCAAAATGTACGTAAAATTTTAATTTTTTTATTATAATAATAATATTTACAAAAAATGTTATCCTGGCTATGCCCTTAATAAAAGCCCCTTTTTGCACCTACCATACAAAATATTTATGGAAAATGACTGTTATGGCAGAAAACTTTCATTCGAAAAGCAAAGGAATATATATTTGAATTGGGTCAGTTTTATTTTCTTGCTAAAATCACAGAAAGCCGAAATATTTTCTACACAATTTCTGGTACCTCTCTTCACTGCATCGTTGTGCTGCTCCCTGCCCCTACTTGCCTACACTCTTGCGCATCATAATAACCAACATTTTTGAGGAAAAAAAATTTTCTGTCGGTTTGCTGAAGGTTTTTTAGAAAACAAATTTTATTTCCAATTATTTGTTGCAAATATTCGTTCAAATCGTACCGCAGGGCGAATATGTTTAATCTAATGTATATTTGCCACAATTGATCGAACAAAAAAAAAGAGGCAAACAAAAGTGCCTAGTGTGAACACAAAATCGACTTTGTATTGCTTTGACAATATCTTGAGCAAATAAGAGAAAACATTATTGTAATAATTACACTATGTCACAAAATTTCAAAAGTTTCTGTATCCGGGACATTTAATAATACATTTTAATGTAAAATTTCACGCTGAATTCAAATCTGCTCTCAGATATGTGGAAAGTAGAACAGATTCAATTTTTAGTGTTTTGAAAAAAGGTAGGTCTACTAAAATGCAATTTTCTCTGGCTTTAATTCACCGATTTTACTGAACTGTGACAAAAATATAAGGATCAACTATTTAGAAGCCGGGATCAAAAATTTGTTGCATTGTGTTATCGACCTTTTTTAATGTATAATTTAATTTTATTAGATAATTCTAATTGGGCTTTTAAGGTCCTTCTCTTCAATTCTAAATAAATGATTGTTTTTTTTCATTGATATCCGAAGTTTCGCTGGTATTTTTCAGCATCTTCAGGGATTTTTTTTAAATCTGGCAACGACTTGTAGAAATAACAAAGGAGCATTAGTTTTCAGTCTTGAATTTAAACATTAAAATAATAATAAACCTTACAATCAATCTTTTTCGTCACATTTCACATTTAAATAAAATTACATTTAATGTTCTTAACAACATAAAACATAAATTTCAAGTTAAACTTAGAAACAATCACAAAAATAAGAAAATGTCACAGTTTTAATGTTTTTTTTTCTTAATACATATTTTGGTCAAATATGGGCCAAATCTGACGGCACCTTAAGTAAGTTGGTTAAATGAATACTCACTTGCCTGTTAACATACATCTATGTAGATATTTAAAGCAGTTGAGAAAAGCTTTATGATTTGACAGTTGCTTTTGTTTGTTTAATTTGCTTTTTTTGTATGCAACACTTTGTGTTTGTTGTTTACATTTTAATTTTGACAGCAGTTTCGATTTAATCCGATAAAAACTAGAGAAGGCAACGATTTGATCATAATTCTGAAGGTAATTCTAAATGAATTACCTTTAAGAAGGTAATTCGCTCTTATAATTTTGTATGGAGAATTGCGTTATTCGGCATGTAATTTGGGGTTGAATTACGAATGAGATCGCGAATTACGAAAAATTACTGTAGTGTGGACATGGTATAAGTAACAATGATGTATATAAGTATTTATTTTGTTTTTTTTCGACCATCTTTACCGATTGTTAACGATTAGAAAGTAATCTTTATTAAGAGAAGTTGAGACAAATAAAAAGCTAATCAGTTTATTTGTTGACATCAGTGGGCTTAGTGGTAATATAATCGCTGCCACTTCGGGCATCCTTTGCAAACTTGCTGGGAACTAAAATTAATAAATTTATATGAACGGCCTACAAAATACTCAGAACTTCCCGTTCTAGAAATCTTTGAAAATCCAGCTGACAGGCCTTAGGATGCACTTGTATCCTAAAAGATCCAGTACACATCCCTCCCCGCTTATAAAAAGTGCCGCATGTCAGGTCTTCTCACAAATGCCTGCTAGCAGACATTCCACAATGGTCCCTCTGAGCAAATACGTGGCCAAAATTATTTTTTTTACTTTGTGTTTTACCATTTTTGTCGTTACACAAAAATTAAAAACACATCAAAGCAACCAGAAATTAATTCTATTTTTGTAAACTGTTGTTTACCGTTAGTCATTGGAGCGACAAAGTAAGAACTTTTTAGTATAGTTTTGAAAACAATTGAGTGCAGTACAACATATGTATTTTGTCATACCGTGTTTTTATAAAAATATAACAAATTTAAAAAAAAGTTGTAATGGATAATCTTACCTATATTAAGTACTTAAATAATACCCTATTACAAGTTTGAAAAAAGAAAGATAAATAGGAAATAATTCACCTTGTTTACATGCATATTTAGTTTTGTAATTTTTCACTTTATTCAAATTGATTTAGTTTAAAAAAAAAGTCCAAGTTTGTCCAGCATAAAATTAACTTTCAAAAACAACATGTGATCTGCTCAACTATATTCTTTAATTACATCTTGCGAATACTTGCAATTATTAAATGTATATACATTTTTCTAAACAACCCTTCAAAAATATGAAGACGAATATGACAAAATATGAAGAATATGAAGACGAATTCGAAGATGGCAATATAATCTAAGAGAGCAAGCTAGACATAACTGACACATAATGTATAATTTTATTTTCACATCATAAAAATATGATTTTAATTGAATTAATATTTGCATTTATTCGTTAATTATAAGCTAGCAAAGCAGAAAGCAGATTTGGATCAATAAGGAAGAAAAAGTTGTACAATTGACAACATATAACAATATTAATTTATTTCTGAACAAAAATGATCATTTTCTTAACTTAAATAATTTTGGCCAGAAAAAAATGATTTGAATCCATTGTGCATTCCTCTGTTTTATAAAAGATCCTTTTCTCCCTCAAAAAGCATTGAAAAATAAAATTTAACATGCAAACGATTAATAATATAGCGTAAAACAAAACCGAATAAAGTAAAGTTATACATTAACTAAGCCATTTTATTTACGAAATTTAAGAAAAATTTAAATTTCTCTTACTAAACTTACAAAGATAACATATAACAATGTGGAGCCACTGGCAATTCTTATAACATAGGAAATCAAATCAAACGATAAAAAGAACATTTTCTATAATAATTTATTTTTTCAATAAACATATTACAAATAAGTTGCAGTAATGAATAGTACGGCTTAGAACAATAGGAAATGCAATTATTTTTGTAATTTTGAAATAAAAACTGTTATTTTAAACTTCTTACTTCTTCTTGTGTTCCTATTGCAGTAACCTTTTGCTTGCTTTTGTTTACCTTTTTGGTTTTTCTTATTTGTTGTTGTTTTGGGGACACTCTTTTGGCTTCATCAAACCAGCGGCATATAACTGTAGGAAACTCATGTAAGACTATTAAAAACACATGAGATATTAAAATAGTTTCCGTTTCCGGGTTTTATTGGAGATAAGCTATTTTTCCTCGCAGAAACCAGTCAAGAGATTGCTTACTGATATGAATGATAGCATTGTCCTGCTGAAAAAGCCATTCCTTTTGTAGACGCTCTCTTTAAAATGTGACTAAACCTATTGGAGCACATTAACGTAATTCGAACTTTTCATTTTAGACGATACCAGTTCGCGAGTAACATCAAAGCAAAAAGAACCCACACCATCACATAGCTACTGGCGAAGTTTCTTTTAGAAAAATATTTTGGCTTGTTCCTTAGATCTCTCCAGTAATAATGAAAACCATCGTGTCATGTAAGTTCTACTTTTTAGGTCAGAATAAATAACCTGTAAATCAACACATTATAACTACATGACATTTTTATATAAATTAAAAAGCTTGCTTCAGACAAGACAGTATTCATATTATTTCTGGCAAAGCAGAGCGACGTTTCTTATTATTAAGAGTTAAACGGGGTGCTGCCTTAAGTTTTTGGTGGGTAATATGCTTGGTGCTGCTAATCAAAAGTTTAGTGGTACTTTTTGAGACCTTAATTGACTGGAGGTCAAAGATGTGTTGCTCACTTTTCGTAAAACATGTTGGACCTCGCCCATCTTCATCTTTTTACGTACACCACGTTTTGTTATACGCTATGTGGGTCAACTATTGACTCCTTGGAAGCTCCGATTATTTTTTTTGCAATTGCTTTGCCTTGATCTACCTCACATAGATAAGTACCACTCGGCAGTTTATCACAAAATAATCAAAATAGCACGAACGCTTGTTTTTATTATTTTCATGTTTTTGTTTACATTTCAATTAACCCGTTATTTATCATTTTTTCTATAATAATGGGCCTCTGATTTGTACGAAGTAAAAATAGACTTCTAAAAACTGGAACAAAAAGGTAAAAAGGTCGCTCACGTTCTCACATAAAATTTCCCGTGAAAAGTTTGATTTATCTCATGTTTACGAGTGATTCACTTGCTTATAAACAATCACGCCACGAGCACCTATCTCAACTAGAAATGCATAACCACCTAATTAAATAACTGTCCAACAAATCAATGAAATGGAATATGTTTAATGGGTTGAGCCAACGCCAGTTAATCTGACAAAACATTCCCTTAAAATGTAAGCACTCTTGTAGGCATTGGGTGGCTATCATACATGCCCTAGCTGCTATACTAGAACATGATGATCCAAGGGAAAGGTGGATATGAATAGTTGACCGCTTTAGTGTTCATTTGGAAAATCTCTACGCGAGTTTGATGATGCTGCCGAAGGGAACACTCGATTTATTTCACAATGGAAACATGTTTGCTGGAATTTCATTTTGTGGAATTGTATTTAATCCCGGCTTATTTAAACAAGTACCCACGATATTTATATGTCTGGAATCAATGTTGTCCTTTCGGCAACAGTGTTTATGTGAGCACGGTTATGTACATATACAGGTGTACGAGGGTAGTTGAATTTCATTCACATGCAATTATCGTTTTCTCGTTGCATTGGCTTAAAGGGATGATGACAATAGACCTAATAGTACGCTTTTAGTGTTATATAAGCTGATCCCTGTTGGTTCCTTCCATAAAAAGTAATATATTTTTTAAAAAATAAAATTTCGCCTATCACTTCCAAACGGCAAACTTGAAATTGGTCAATTTAAATATCTTTGTACGAATCGTGGAACTCCACCGTTCGTATGTTATGGGGAAGAAACTCTCTTCAAACTTTTCAAAATCAAATCTTTTATAATAATTTTTAAACAAGTAACCTTTAGACGCTTACAGTTGGAATAAAAAATTTAATGATGTTTATCATAGTTTGGAATAGATAAAGGTAGTATATCAATGCCATTAAAAGTGGAGGACATGTTGGAAACTGCCAAAAACAGCTCCTTAAACTCTTTATCTGCAAATTTGTCAATCTGTGGAAAATTGTTGGACAAAGATTTGATCGTTATTCTAATAGCCAAAACCCGAGACGAACGAGAGTGAGTCATCCGAATTCGATTCAAATTGAGTTTCTCTATCTCGATAGCTTTCGTTCGCCTGTTCTTACGCATGGATTTTTGGCATTTGATTGCAAGATCGATAATTTTATACTTTTCTTACTATTTCCCTCAACAGTAGCAAAAATCTACTAATTTGTTCGGAAATAAATACAACACTACATAAAAGTAATCAGTTGAAAATGACATATCAGATGAGGCAAACAAAATAATCACAACAATCAGTTAAAAGGAAGCCGACGAGAAGTTTAACGTTTCTAAATAAGCAAATTCGGGATTTTCATCCATTTGCACCGCCAAAAACTGCTGATTGTTGGTTTGATGAAGTGAATATTACTAAAGTCTGTTGGTATTTCTCAATTTATTGCTTTTATTTTAGGTTTTTCGTCACAGTCGATAAAAAACCAACAAGTAAGTTAATTCGAGGTTTATTGAAACAAAAATTAGTTTTCTTTCGCTTAAAGGCGAAAGTTGGCTATTTTTGAGATACAGAAACGACTATAAATTAAACATCAAAAGCGATAAATATTTTCGAATATTAGAATCAAAAGCAACACTTAATACACTAATATTGATAAACATCATTGTGGAAAAAGAACAATATTACTCTCCATCCTAAGGATTTTTTAGTATTAGTATATAAAATTGTTAAAGCCTGTTTCTGTATTTCGAAAGATAGCTTTCGTTCGCATTCTAAGCGAAAGAATACTCATTTGGGTTTCACTAACTGTACTTTTGTACAAACGACGACTAGAATGACAAGTTGAACGAATACGTAAGCGTTTTCATACAAATTTGCATTTCTCTATTTCGAACGTTGTGACATCTCTGCGAATGCAATCTCAAAATCGCACACATGCTGTTTTGTTGTCGAGAGGACGGACAGTGAAAAATACAGAAAAACCAACAAAATAAAACAATGGCGTAAGTATAAAGTAGTGTAATTATGAATTTATTACTTATATTTCCTATTTTAGGTAGAAAAAAAACATCGCAGCAGCTGCAGACCAGCGTTGCCACTTTAGGATATTTCTCCCTAGATTTGTGGTTTTTTTTCGTTTAGGATTTTTTTGGGGAGAATTATTAAATAATTTGTTAAGGGGTATTTTGGGTTGAATATTTATATTTCACAAAAATACCCAACCTTCCGAAATGTGTCATCATAAGCAGAAACCAGTGTTGTAAGTTATTCAATAAATTTTGAATCAAATAACCAGGGACATAACAGTTGTAAGAGATATGACCAAAACGTCTTATTTAACCATTAACATTGATTAATTCAAATAATGGTTATAGGAAACCATTATCGAAGAGTAATATTTAATTATGGTTATCGTAACCAATATAAGCTACCGAAAATTTTTTTGGTTACTAATAACCAGGGCAACCGGAAATATGCCCTAAAAATCGTGTTTTATGCGCATAAAATATGACCTGAAAAATGGCAAAATATCGCCATAAAATCAACAAAATCATGCTCTACAAAATTAAAGTCACACAATTTTTTTCATATGAATTAGAAATATTTTTATTTAAAGTAAAAACAGCTTAAAATTAAAAAAAAAAATATTATTTTAAATTCAGACTTTGTAAATATTTTTGGTAAATTTACATACACAAATGTCTAGTAAGTAAAATTAATTAGAAATAAATATTTAAGTATTATTATTTAAGGAACAATTAAAGAAATATCGCATGAATTTAATTAACATTAAAATAACAAAAATCTTACACCATGTTTCCTAAGTATCACGGTGTTTTTGTATGTTGAGCATCTTATTTGAGGTTGTTGTTGCAATAAACAACAAAATATTAAAAAATATTATTATCGAACAAAAAATTTTGTCTATTACAACGTAAAATGTTTTTGTACATTGAGAATGATCTTTCGACATCCACAGCGAATTGAAGGGAATTTAAGGGGCAGTATTTCCTTTACTTCGTATTTTGATGTTAATGTTTGCGCAAATACTTTTCACCTCTTCCAAGCCAACGTTTTTTTTATATAATTTGATTAAATTTTATTTACTATTAAATTTATTTCGGAATCCGATATATTATGTATCAATTTAAAAGTGTCTTCATTCACCTGTTTGCAAAATTTTAATATGTTTTGCAATAAAACCGTAATTAGAAGAATATAAATCAAGTCAGATGTAGTTTGGAGGTCTGTCAAGACATCCTTTGCAGTTTTAATGGATTGTGCATCCTCATCGTTTAATGCACGTAGGACCTCTAAAATGTCTTCATGATTGTTGGCATAGTAGTTAAATCCTTCAAGCCATGTTCCCCATCGTGTTGTTATAGCTTCTGGAGGTTATGGAAGGTCTGGAAACATTTGTTTAAAAAGTTCCTCTCTACATGGAGCTTTTAAAAATACCTTCTTAACATTAGCAATAGTTTTATTAACGTTTTTATATAAATTCCTAATACATTCACACAATCGATTGACTACATGAGCAATACATGTCACATGTTTACTTTCGGATAAAATGCTGCTATAGCTTTTGCAGCCTTCAAAATGTATGGAGCTGCATCCGTCACAAAAAGCAAAACATTTTTCTTATTGAAATTGACTTCCAGATTATTGATGGCGTCGTCCCACACTCGAGCAATTGTTGAGTAATTAGCCCTTTCGAAGGCTGCTGAATATAGTAAAAATTGCAATTTCCTTAATACACCTGTTTGCATCTGTTGCATCTATAGTTTCATCGATTGAGATCCATATAAATTGATTTTTTTAGTTTTGCTCATATATTGTCCATGCAGTCGTTGTATAAATTTTCTAAATGTTTAGTTCGAGGAAATGTTTCGGATGGCACTTGGTAGTCCGTGTATTCCTCAAATAGTGTTCTTATATTTTGATTTCTCATTTTGTAAAGTGGAATGCCAGCAGACACAGTTTATCTGGAATATCATGTTCTTTTGAGAGTCTACCGGAACATTCTGGCAAAAATTATTGTTTGGTCTGCTTATTTTCACTGATATGACTAAGTTGATTATATTTGCCGCTTTCCACATGTTGCTTCACTTGAAATCTGCGTTCTGCTGCAATAACTTTGCTGCAGATTTTAGAATAGAGGAATCCAACATCAGCTCGTAAATCAGAAAACTTTCCTACAACCTCCATTAGTTTTGCTGCTTTTGTCGGATTAGCTTTAGGCAATATGTCCAGGGTCGAAATCGGTGGTAGTTGAAAAGCACCTCTTTTTATGTTTTGTTTACTTATTGAATAAGAAAGCGCGAAAATAAACGGATTAATAAACGTTTAACATTTCACAGTAGTGTAAAAAGTAGTAGTAGATTTGCCTGTTACATTTGAAAAAAGCAAAGTTGCAATTACTTTTTTTTTACGAACAAAAAATTAATGTGAAAAACATAAAATATGCTTAAAAAGGGATATTTTTGAAAAAATATGGCCTAAAAAATATAAATTATGCTTAAAAAAGGAGTTTTTTTTTAAATATGATACTTGAACCAAAATACGCCGAAATATGACTTTATGGGTAAAATATGCTCTAACAAATAGGTCTGAAAACACTTGTAGGACCATGAAACATGTAAATACATTACCCATTTGTTAATATCTCGTTGTAAAAAAACATGCTTTAGCATATTTCCGGTTGCCCTGCTAATAACCATTATCGAAAGTAATTTAATTTTTTGGTTATCTCTACTCAGATATATATCGTATTTTGATGAAATGTTTTTATATACTCTCATCCTACGTGTAGGAGTATAAAGATCATTTGATACGACCCAAAAGTGCAAGACATGGAACGAGTCACTTAAGACGCTAGGTTTCTTTGAACCTTATTCATGTCTTGAATTTTTAAGTCGTTAGATTCATGTCCATCAGCCTGTCTGTAAGGCTGGTACGCACGATAACCCGCGAAAGACGTAACCAATTGTTTTGAAACTTTGCATGGGTTAATATTTTCAAAAAACTACCTATGTGATTGCATATGGGCTACATGGACACGCTCCTTCTGGTACTTCCCATACAAATGACCGAATTGACCCTCATAGATTTACATGCATATCTTTTTTGTAAGTAAACTGAATTCAGTCGAATTTTGCGTATGATGTTCGTTTATGAAACTTAGACTCAGGAATGAATATGGACTATATCGGTTCAAGCCTTCTGGCACCTACCATACAAAATGACCTATTTTGTGAAAATTAATTTTTCTCCCATAACTTCCAAACGGACACTTGGGGGGTAATGATAATTGTTCGATCAATTTATATTGCAATAGGAAGCGAAACCTCAGAAGCCCTAACTATTTGACACACCCCTTCTGGTACCTTCCATATAAATAATCGATATTTTGTATACACACTGAATTCAGACAAGTTTTGCCAAGGTAAGCGTTCATTGAACGTTGATTTACGAAAACAAGCAGACATGTTGTGCTGGCCCTAATTGTAAGTCAAATTTTTTACGGTTTTGCTCCACAAGCAGACAAAAAACAATCTATAAGTAATTTTATTTTAATTAAAAGTCTATTAATTTCAATAACCCAAAACAGAAACAATATCGTATATTGGGTGATGGTATTTATCAGTCAGTTTACCGGACTGAAATTTCTGTACTGGTTTAATATCCCCTTTTATTTTTGGCCTCCGATTGTATGAAAACACGACACTGTGCGGAGTAGCTACCGCAATCATTAAAATGAAATAACCTTTTCGTTATTACTTACTTTTATTAATTCTAAGAATCATACAAAGTGATCAACGTTTTTTCTAAAGAGTTTTGTAAATATCCTCAAATATTTTTTTTTAATTCATTCAGTACGATTGTCCATATACATTGTATCAAAAAATCAAAATTTTTGTCAAATAAGATACCTTCACTTAGTTGTGAATTAAAGCGAAACGCATTCATCGATTTTCATGATCTATGTCTCATTTTATTCATTGGTTATGTGCATTACGGTAATGTAGTAGGACTTGAAAATTTATTATTTTTTAAATATAAAAAAATTTATTTTTTTAGACAATTTTTTTATATTTTTAAAAAACTTTTTATAACTACGAAACTGTTCATTATGCAGAGAAATTACTTATGAACAGGAATATTAATTCCTTTATTTCGGATATATGTTTTATCAAAATTAGACTAGTCGTTCTTGAGTTATGCCCACCAAACGTGGCTGTAGGAGCTTAAAAACTTTACATGTTAACATACTCGAATCGTGCTGGCTATCCTAAAAGCTGCAAAGACATCATTCTTGGGGGATGGCACTGACAAAAATTCAACACCGATTTTTACGACCATCCTACCAACCCCAGCTATCACCACCTGTTACAACAACAACCATCCTACCATACATATTTATATATACTTTATTTCGTTGTTAAATTCATTGAAAAAGGTTTCCAACAGTTCATATAAAAATTAATTTATTACATAATTATCTGCTGTAAATTCTATGGACCATAACTATTTTTTTTCTTTGCGTGAGTGGCGTGAGTAGCGTGATTCACGCAAAGTATGCACTCACGCACGCTCATGCACGAAGATTTTTTTGGCACTCACGTTCATGCACGCTCACGTGAGCGAATTTCCAACTTACTCACATTCACGCATGAATCACGCGTGATTCACGCCAATCACGTAACGAGTGCCCATCTCTAATATCAATACGACCAACGCTGTTGTGCTCAAATTCTGTTTTTAGTAAACCTATAACAGGATAAAGTATTGAAGAAAAAAATTTAAAATATAGCCCCTTCTGGTACCTCCCATACAAATGTATCATTCCGCCCATATTAGAAATCGAGTAATAATATCACTGCACCCAATGGGTGAGGGTATTTATCAGTCAGTCATCTGATTGAAATTTCTGTGCTGTTTTTTTATATAGAACTCTGAAACTTAATTTATTTGATGTTTTCGATAGAAAATAAAAATTTAATTTCCAAAAGAAAATGTAAAAAACACTAATTGTTCGAAATATCCTATTCTATTAATATTGTAAATGTGAATGTCTTTCTGTTTGTTTATTGGTTTGTTTGTTTTATGTTTGTTGCTCAATCACGCCTTAGCGGCTGAACCGATTTTAATGAAATTTCGAAGACAGTTAGTGTACTATATGGAAATTACCGTAGGCTATACATTTTTTTAACTTTTGACCCTATGGGCGAAGTGAGCGTGGCAAAACATTTTTTAGAGCTACGGGGGTAAAATTTTATACACAGATAGTACTCGGCAACACGAAAATTAATATGTGGACGAAATTTTAACTTTGGACCAGTGGGCGGAGTGGGCGTGGCAAAACATATTTTAAGAGCTAGGGAGATAAAATTTAATACACAGATAGTGCTCGGCAACATGAATATAAATATGCGGACGCAATTTTAATTTTGGATCACTGGGTGGAAGGGGTGTGGCGAAACTGTATTTTAACCCTAGAGGAACAAAATTTGGTACATAGATAGTACTCGGCTACACGAATATGAATATGCTGACGAAATTTAATTTTGGATCACTGGGCGGAGGGGGCGTGACCAAACCGTATTTTAGACCCAGAGGGATACAATTTGGCACACAGATAGTACTCGGCACTTCAGATCCAAATTTGCAGACAAAATTTTTATTTTCAACAAGTGGACGAAGAGTTCGTTGCAAAACTGTATTTTAGCCCTAGAGCGATATTATATGATATGCATATAATATTGGATACCAAAAAGTTCAATTTATTTTATCAAAAAGTACATTTATTGTACCAAAAAACACAATTTATTGTATCAAAAAATACATTTATTGTACTTAAAAGTGCAGTTTATTGTAATATTACGTATAGGCGAACTTCTCTATAGTGAATTTCTCTCTATAACGATTTAAAAAAAAACCGCATTTTCATAACCTTTTTCAAACATTTTTACCTCCCTAAAACAATTTTTTCTATAACGTAGAAATCGGCGATCATCAGCGACTACGCTATAGAAAAGTTCGACTGTACATTAATTGTACCAATAAGTACAATTTATTGATCAAAAAAGTGTTTTTTTTTTTGTACAAAAAAGTACATTTATTCTACCAAAAAAAAAACATTTATGGTATCAAAAAGTAACTTATTGTATTGAAAAGAAATTTAATTGTACACAAATAGAACAATTAATTGTACCACAGAGTACGTTTATTGTACCAAAAAGAACTCTACAAAAAGTTGCAGGCATGAGTACACCGTGCGCAGAAAGGAATGTGGAATATTTAATATTTGTATAAAGATAGGGAATGTGGAAAAAATATCTTGAGGACTATACATATAAGGTAATATTTGTATAAAGATAGTACTTGGCGCTATAGATATGAATTTGTAGACGGTTGTTTTAATACCGGTTAGTGAGGTTGATCAGGTTAAGGAGTAACTTAGAGCAACGAATTGTTTAAAGAGCGAGCATGAACGACGCTTAAGCTAACCCCTTTAAGTAGGAGTGTGAAACATATTATGTATAAACACTTGTCAAGTAAGCAATAGCGAAGCATTGCCGGGTCCACTAGTCATTATATAAAACTTAAAAAAAAACATCCTTTAAAAAACCGTTCTTTTTTTTTGACAATAAAATCTATATATATAAAAATGGTGTAAAAAATGTATAGTAATTCATCAATTGAGAACGGCTTAGACGATTCTGCTGAATTTTTTTACAGTTGTTTGTAATTGCCAGGAGAAAGAAGGTTTATGTGAAAGAAAATTTTGGGAAAATTCTCCGGAAAAGTCGGAAAATTGGAAAAATCTAAAATTTTTTTTTTTGTATGGAATTTTGTGTGCAATTGTTACGAATGACTTTTCGAATAGTAAAATTTTGTTGGAAAATTTCGAAAATTTCGGAAAAATTCAAAAATTTTATTTTATTCGACGAAATTCGAAAAATTACGGGTGATTATTTCGAAATGACTTTCCAACTCTAAAAATAGAAAAATTCTCGATGGAAAACTCAAAATCTTGCATTGTATCGCTTGGTTTGATAAAAATCGCGATCAAAATAGTACATTTTTGTATAAACTTTTGTGTGCAATTGTTCCGTAGTTGTTTTTCAATTGGAAAAATAGAAAATTTTGGTTGAAATATAATGGAAAAATGTCAAAAATTTTAATTTTTTCGAAGAAATTTTACATTTTATCGAATGTTGTAATAATTTTGGATGATGTAAATGTGAAGAATTTCGGATAATCATTCCGAAATGACTTTTCGAATGGAAAAATAGAAAAATTCTTTGTGGAAAACTCGGAAAATTCCGGAAAATCTCGAAAGTTTTGGATTTTTTCGACGAAATTTTCCATTGTATCGCTTGATTTGATGATTTCAGACGACGTAAAGGTGGAAAATTCGTTATTATGCTTGGAAAAATTCGGATTATTGTGAAATATGTATGAATATAAATGGTGTGAAAAGTGTATAGTAATTTATCAAGTGAGAACGACTGGCCTATTTTGCTCAAATTTGTTTTCAAATGTTTGTAAATTGGCAGGAAAAATGGAAAATTATTTTTTGTATGAAATTTTGTGTGCAATTGTTACGAAAAGGCTAATCGAATGGAAAACTAGAAAATTGTTAGAGAAAAACTCGGAAAATTCCAGAAAAACGCAAAAAATTTGATTTTTATCGCATAATTTTATGATTTTGAACGATGGTCGTGCCGGCCGTGGCATGATGGTTAGAACACTCGACTACCATGCGGGAGATCACAGGTTCAACTCCTTGCTCCAGTCATCATAAAAAAAGGAACAAAATTTTCTTTCATTGTCGGCTCCCCTCGAATGTTGTCGACAGCAACTTCGCAGTATCAGTGTCGAGTCATCGGCATGTCTAGTAAAAGCTTCTCAAACAGTGATGTTTGCATTCGCGGATAAATAAGTAGGTGCCGTTCGACTGATCATCCAGTTAAATTCACCGTCCGGTTGGATTTGGCAATGACAATCAATAAATCGCAAGACCAATCGATGGAAGTATGTGGGATTAATCTCGAATATCCCTGTTTTTCGTGCGGTCAGCTGAACGTTGCATTTTCGCTTTTCGGCGAACTGCCTTCGTTGTTTGTGTTTGCGGCGGAAAACTAATCAAAACCATTGTTTATCATACCACTCTCTACTAAGTTTATCTGAAGGCATTAAATGGGGCGCGACGAAGTTCGCCTGGTCCGCTAGTTTAATATAAAAATGTCAACAGTTTTTATTAATTCATTCGTTGTTAAACGTATTTTATTTAACGTATTTCGCTAATACATATAGTAATACAAAGTACTCAAATATAATTAGATACAGTAGGTTACAAAATCCGTAACCAATACAGAAATTTCAGTCGTGTGAAGTTACTGATAAATACGCTCAGCCTATGCCTGATATAATAATTTAATTATGATATGATATAATTCGCCAACAAATGTAAAATGTTAAATTCAATACATCTGGACATGTCGTTATTTTATATGGGAATACCGAAATCGTCTTTCACGGTATCAAATTATTGGGAAAAGATAAATTTTCGGAAAATTGCCGAATTTTAAGATTTAATTAACATTTACATTGTGAATAATATGACTAAATTAAGAGTATTTACATAAAGAAGTATTGGGGGCAATTTCGGTCATTTGTATTGAATGTACCAGAAGGAGTGTGTCGAATGGTAAGGTTTTTTGATGTTTTGCCTACTATTACAAGAAAATGTATCTGGTCAAATCTAAATATCCTCTACTTACCCGTTTGAAAGTTATGGAAGAAATATTAATTTTTCAAAAATAGCTTATTTTGTATGAGAGCTACCCAAGGGCGTAGCCAGGTAATAGCAGGAGGGGCAGCTGCCCCCCCCCCCCCTACAGCTTTGAAAATCTGTCATAATCCCAGAAAATATGAAAATTCAAATAAATTAGTACAGAAATTTTACTAAGTTGAACTGACTAAAAAAAACTTTCACCCTATGTTCATTCTCCAAAATTCTAGTGGATATTTTAGACTCTGAGTCAATGAAATTAACTGATTTTTAAGTAAAAGTATCTATGTATTATTATTGCCCTGCTTGTGCAGTGGTAACTGTTGGGCAAAAGTTTACAGGCATGTATCAAAGCTGTAGAAATGGTTACAGTTTAGAGAGTGCTAATGAATTCACAAAATATTAAGAGTTCCTCCTTGAAATTATTGGGAAAATGTAGACTTCCTTGTATTGGAACACTAGTACGCAGAACGAGGCCCTTTTTTATTCTCAAGTTAATGTTCAATAAGCGATAAGATTGTGACAAATTTTAACTGTATTTAGTGCACTTGCAAGAAAGATACTTAGTATGTAAGTAAATGTACCAAATTCAAATATTTTCCAGTTTTTCATTAGGAAGTTATGTTTTTATTTAGGAAGTTAAAACTAATAAAACTGTTAAATCTTTAAAAGGATCCAGAATTAAATTCGCTTTTCAGATGCTTAAGGTCCAATGTGTCTCCTTTAACACGTTACACTTTTTCTCGTGTTAAATGATGTAGAAGATGAACCAAATATAAGTTAATTTTAAAATCATAGTTTATTTAAATCCAGAAGTGATTAAAATACTTAAGGCCAATATCATCAAAGCAATCCGTGGGCTACAGCCCGAAGGCATTAACAAGGTCTTGGAAAATTCAAAAGATAGAATGAGGTACTTCGATGCGAGCCAGATGCAGCTTATGGAACGAACACAGGAAAAATATTTCAAAAAAGCAATATAGTGTGGAATTAAAAATTTTTGAGGCAACTGATTCCGTACTCGATTTCCGAATCGATTCTTTTAACAAGACATGAGACTAAATTTGGATTTGTAGATTAGATTCAGTGAAAAGAACACTGTGGTAGTCGAAAAAATAGACAAGACCGGACTGGACGGTTTTAACATAATTCGGAATCGTACTGCATCATTAGGATTTTGAGTTACAATAACGGTTTCGGACAAAATTTTTTTTTTACTTTGTGAGTTGTTGATTAGATTTTCGCCAAGCTATATTTGGGATTTCGGATAAGCATGACTTATTTAATACAACTTTGTCGAAGACGGCATATCCGAAATCCAACGAAAATCCAATTTGAAATTAAAGTCAAAATTTTGTTTTTCATCGACTTTGACACATATAAAATAAATAACGATAAGGAAATCAGAATAAAAAAACCTTAATTCTGTGCAAAATTTTGTTTCAAATAACACAAGAAAAAAAATTTTAAAATTGCTCAAGAATTACGGCTTAAAATTTCATATGTCCAAAAAAAACAACAAAGATGAATAAATTTTTTTTTTTGGAATTCTACGACCTAAAATATTTTAAAAAAAATTTTGTCTACCTTTGTTTATAAAATATTGTCAAAACAATGAGTTTTGATTTTTCGTTAGATACTTAGTTTTAATTTTTTTTTAAACATACTATTAACATGAAATGTAAAACCGACTGCCCCCCCCTACATTAGATCCTGGCTACGCCCTTGGAGCTACCAGAAGGGGTCATTCCATAGTCAAATTTTCATAAGCGTACATCTAATGAGAATTATGCTTAATTAATTATACTTACAAAAAAGGTAATTTTGTAGAACTATTAGGGTCAATTCGGTAATTTGTGTAGGAGGTACCAGGAGCGGCGAGTCAAAGGTTTCGGTTTTTGGGAATTTTTCTGCTATTACAAGATAATTAAGCAGTTGTCATTGTGGAAGTTTAAGAATAAATATTATTTATTTATAAATAAGTAATTTAGTATGAGAGGTACCAGCCCATTAACAATCTCATTACTCCATTTTTGGAAATTTTAATAGTGGTAAATTTTCATACCGATCAATTAAGGTTTACTCGAGTTTTCCTGCTCACCAGCCATCCAGACAGACAGAAATGGCTCAATCGTCTTAAAACTCGTCTCCTTTAATGCGTTACACTTTTTCTCGTATCAAATGTTACATACTATTATCCCTAAAGGTGATGGTAACCAAAAATTTTTTGGTTGCTATAATGATTATCAGGGCATCCGGAAATATGCTACAGCATGTTTTTTTACAACGAGATATTAACAAATAGGTAATGTATTTACATGTTTCATGGTCCTACAAGTGTTTTGAGACCTATTTGTTAGAGCATATTTTGGCATATTTTACCCATAAAGTCATATTTCGGCGTATTTTGGTTTAAGTATCATATTTAAAAAAAAAACTCCTTTTTTAAGCATAATTTATATTTTTTGGGCCATATTTTTTCAAAAATATCCCTTTTTAAGCATATTTTATGTTTTTCACATTAATTTTTTATTCGTAAAAAAAAAGTTATTGCAACTTTGCCTTTTTCAAATGTAACAGCCAAACTTGCGACAGGTTTGCCTACTACTAATAGTACTATATTTTTGGACATAATGACTAAAGCTAAAACGGCAAAAAGCAGCAAAACTAAAGGCGCTTGCAAAAGAGTTTCCTGACTTGAGAACTGATGAAGGACTCCTCTTTTGTAAAATTTGCATCAAAGTTACTGCAGCAGATCGCAGATTTCAACTAAAGCGGCATTTGGAAAGCGGCAAACATATTCAACAAAATCATAGATGTGAAAATAAGCAGACAAAACAATTATTTTTGTCAGAATGTTCCGGTAGACTCTCCAACGAACATGATTTTCAGGAAAAACTGTGCCGAGCTTTTGTGTCTGCTGATATTCCACATTACAAAATGAGAAATCAAAATATACTTAAAAAATAAATGGGACCGGCCATAGCATGATGGTTAGAACACGCGAATCCATGCGGAAGATCCCGGTTTCGATTCTCGCCTCCAGTCATCTAAATTAAGCTTTCATTGCCGGCTCCCTCGATGTTGTCGACAGGAAGGTCGCAGTATAAGTGTCGAGTCAATCGGCATGTCTAGTAAAAGTTTCTCAAAACAGTGACGTTCGTCGATAAACATACAAGTATTGCATATCGTTGGAAAGGACAAAACGTATTTTTTGGAGAAATAATCTATATATATAAAAATGGTGTAAAAAATTTATAGTAATTCATCAATTGAGAACGGCTGGACCGATTTTTCTGAAATTTCTTTTCAGTTGTTCGTAATTGCTAGGAGAAGGTTTATGTGAAAGAAAATTTTGGGAAAATCCTCCGGAAATGCCGGGAAATTGGAAAAACCGAAAATGGATTTTTTGTATGGAATTCTGTGCACAATTTTTACGAATGATTTTTCGAATGGAAAAATAGAAAAATGTTTTTAGAAAATTCTGGAAAAATTCTCGGTGGATAACTCGGTAAATTCCGAGAAAAAATCTTGATTGATTTGATGAAAATCGAAATTTTTTATAATTTTTTTTCACTTTTTTTAAAATAGGCCAACACATTTTATTTCTTTTTGTCACTTTTGTTAAAAATGACGAAGGTATTATATTTTTTGAAATTAACTTTTCTAGGAATATCTTTAGCTAAGTGTTAACCAAGCTAGGGTTTACTTAACGTTCGGATGTTTTCGAAAGAGTCTGCTTTTGTGTCTTTTGTGTCATATTAAAATGAACAATTCTTCCAATTTTTGTTTAAACTTGCTTTCAAATATTCAGATTCAAGGGCAAATACACCATCGAGCGGGAGCTTTGTTCCCACCACCAAAAGAAAGAGCACAAGTTCCTTCAGATCTATTTCGTTGGTGAATTGGCAATTGTACTAGATCAACGTTGTACAATTTTAACTGCGATTAAACGTGAAATGATCGAGCAATTGCTAAATCTTCTGCAAGAGCATAACGCATTGGTCAGATTGTTCAAAAACGCATTGGATACAAAGCATTTTGACGACCACAAAACAGAGTAGACGAAAGAAGCTCTAGAGGCCATGTAAGACAATTCAATGCTCCCACTATCAATGTAATTGCAGTGGTAATTGTTGGGGAGAAAGTGAAATCACTGCACTTCAATACCCGTTGATGTTCTGTCGTGGAGAGGACCTCAATTTAAAGATGGTCAATGCAACGAAGTGTTTGTTTACATGTCATCACTTCTTTTTCATTCACATGTACGTCAAGGTCGAAACGGAGCGTCTCAATTTTATTCGTTTTAATCAGTCGCCACATTTCGAGAAGCTTGACAACGTTTGCATTTGCTCGAAAAGGATACGCATTGGGACTCAACTCTCGCCGAGGTAACTGTTTCTGCTGCAGTGAATGAAATTCGTACTTTGTTTGCGATCATCATAGCCACGTGTCATCCGTCGAATCCGATTGTGGGAGAAATACAAGGACGAGATAGCTGATAACATTTAGCACAGAGTTCGCACGACAACATCGAATTTCGATCTTAAAATTAACGAAATTGGGAATACCAGCGCCAACTCGTTCGTGACCGACGAGAATGAGGCGACCAACTATCTGACAGAATTTTTGAAATCGCTAGATGTGCCAGGAACTACTTTACATCTGAAGGTGGGATCGATCATAATCATGTTGCGGAATCTGAATCTTCCGAAATTGTTCAACGTTACGCGGTTGTCCATTAAGAAACTGATGAACAGTGTGATTAAAGTGACGATCATCAAGGGCAAATTTAAAGAGAGGAAGTCCTTATTCCACGAATTCCTATTATTCCAACCGATCGTCCCTTCCAATTCAAGCGAATTTAATTCCACATTCGATTGGCTTTTGTGATGACAATCAATAAATCGCAAAGCGCATCGTTGGAAGTTTGTGAGATCAATCTCGAATTATCCTGCTTTTCGCACGGTCAGCTGTACGTTCGCATGTCGGCAATCCGTCTTCATTGTTTGTTTTTTTGGCCGGAAAACAAATCGACAAACACTGTTTACCAGATCGCTCTTCACTAATTTAGATTAAATTCAAATAAATTAAATTAAAATTTGAACTATCTGTGTTTTAACACAGTGCAACATTTCTAAGGTCATCGTCTGGTGCCACCTTCGTACAAAGCTGTTTTTGAAGTATATACCGAAACTGTAAAAATCCCCAAAGGACTTGGCCTCATCACATCGAAACATTTTTTATGGACACTCCAATTTTTTTTTACTCCAACACGATTTTTTGACCATTTTTACGGAGTCCATATTTAATGAACCGTTCGGAATTTTTTTTTGTCTTCGACAAAGTTGTATATCTAAAAAAAAAGATATTTTTTCATGATGTTTTCACCATAAAATTAGCTGGGTACGAAGGTGGCACCAATTTATGTGTTGCACTGTGTAATATTACCCTGGAGCTTATATGAAGGCGTTAACTTAGGAGCGAGACGATGTTCTCCGGTTCCGAAGTTGTATGGCAGAACAACGTTTGCCGGGTCAGCTAGTATCTTATAGAGATGAGCACGTGAGGGAGCTTTCATATGCGTTTCACTTATGAAAGCATGCACTTTGTGTATAAAATTGTAAACATTAGGGTGTCCTTATAAAATAGTTGCTACAAACTTCTTCAAACTTAAAAAAGGGAAAAAATCAAAAAAGTTTGCAATTTCGATATATATCGATGGAAAAATCGGTTGATATTTATCCACGTTACTGGCTTATATGTGCGGAAAGGTACGAAAAACCGGTCTCATAGTGGTCTTATAAGCAATTTAGGGTATCTAGACACGATCGGATTGTATTGATATGTTCACGAAAGTTGTTCAACGTTACCGTGGCTTTAATTTGGCGAACACTGTTAGTGAAAAATTTAGACTTCTCAAAGTAATGCTGCAAAAAGTGAAAAAAAACAATTTCTTCCTCAAATTTTTTGAAATAAGTCCAGAATTACCGAATATAGTTTAGCGCTAAACTCCCAGCTACTTTATTATCGAATATAGTTAAGCGCTATCATGAAGTATGAGTAAGCTGTTGTACAAAAACTGATGACACCTTTTTTCAAGGGGCTTACTGATTACGAGAATCTTTTGGGGTCCAAAAAAAAATTGGTCACCAATCTCGCCAAACTGAGTGTTGGGTTTTATTATCCTTCGAGCGTATAATCAAACCTACACTCACAAGATCTTGTATTTATTTCACTGTGTTATTTGCCTTCTGTTATATAATACATTTTAAATTTTAAAAATATAGTAAATTAATATGGAAATAAATAAATTAAAGAATTCATGAATACATAACATCAAAACAAAAAATAATAATTTTATTTATTTTATTTTACAATAAAAATTATTCTAAGAATTTTTGTGTAAAAAAAATGTTATCAACATTTTCTACACAAACGAATTTTTCTTTCTTCTAATATTCTTCCTGATGTAGGAAACACCCTTTCACTTGCAGCTGAACTGCATGGGATACACAAAATATAAGCTGGGATGTTTTGCAAAAGAGGAATGTGCCCAGCTGCCTTCCAAATTTTAAAATCTCGTGCAATCTCGTTAAATTGTTTTAATTTCTACTGACATAGCTTTTATAGCTGAATAAACTGGATTTTTTTGATCCTGGCTACAAAATTTTAATTCTTTATTTAATTTATAAAATAGCATAGTGCGATAAATACAGCCGAACAGGCATGTTGCTGATTTTGTCACCTGTTTTTACTAAATTTTTCTGCAATCGCCTCCATACAAATTATTAATGCAAATCAAAACTTTTTTTCAAATAACTAGAAAACTATGCCTGATACCAAAATTCTGATATCGTAATTGAATTTTCCATTTTCATAGTATTTCCTCCAAAATATAATAAATTAAATTCCATCGGGTTTTTACATGTTGTTTTAACGATTTACTGAGTTTGCTTTTAAGTTATGAGCGTTTAAAGTATCCGACAATTCTTTTGCAAGTTGCCCGAAAACACCTCAGCTTTAACTGTTTTAAATTTAATTAATATACCATTATTCGTTCAAAAGTTTCAGAATTAATTCCAAAATTGCCGTCAACGAAATCTAATGCTGCCGATTTACTTCCAACATGCTTGTAATTGACGTCAATGTTAAGAAGTTTAAATTGACAACGAACATGAGAGTCGGCTTCTATCGGCTGCTGAATTCTCGAGACAACTGCTTGCGCTTGGCAAAAGTCAAATTCCTGTTGATGTTTCGAATGAAATAATATCGTTCCCTGCATCATCAATGCGTTCCCCGGCTTTGTACAAAATTAATAATATATCGATTTTATTAATGAACGGGCAATACTAGCAGCAAAGATTGAATTTCATTTTTCAAAGTCAAATCACTGGAGAACTCTATTCGTACAAATCCACGAGACCGACGAGGATGAAGCGACCAACTATCAGACAGAACTCGGTTGATGTGCCATAAACTCCGCCGCATAGTTTACAGCTGAAGGTGGGATCGATCATAATCATATTGTGGAATCTGAATCAAACAAAATTGTGCAACGGTACGCTGTAAGTTGGACAAATTCCAACTGATCAGCTATTCCAATTCCCCGTTCGAGTGGCTTTTGCGATGACAATCAATAAATCGCAATGCCAATCGTTGAAAGTCTGTGGGATTATTTAGGATTTTCTTGTTTTTCGCATGGTCAACTGTATGTTGCCCTTTCGCGTTTTGGAAAACCGTCTTTGTTGTTTGTTATTGACCTGGAAAGCAAATCGAAAAACATTGTTTATCACATCACTCACAACTGATTTAAATTTCATTCAAATAAATCACATTGAAATTTAATCTATCTTTGTTTTATTATCATTCTGGAGTTTATCTGAAGTCATTAAATTGGGGTGAGACAATGTTCGCCGGTTTCGCTAGTGTCATATGAATTCCTTATACATTCAAACAATATATGGAGACCATGAATAACACATATTACATGCGACACATTCGAACAAAATGCCTCAATTGCTTTTGCAGCCTTTACCATTCATGCGTCAAAAAAGGCAGAACCTAATTCTTATTGAAGTTGACATACAGATTTATGATGGCTTCGTCACACGGTCAAACAATTGTCGAATAATTATACTTTCTTCTAAAAATTTCTTACTTGCAATTTCCTTGTCAGAACTTAATGCGCCGACTATAACGTTTGCCACGTTTCTGCCTGTCGCAATTACCGTTTTGGTCTATTGCGAATCATATAAATTGATTTTTTAGTTTTGCTCGTATTTTGTCCATTCAATCGTTGTATTTCTTTTTTAATGTTTAGGTCGAAGAACTTTTTCAAACGGAACTTGGTAGTCCATATATTCCTCAAATAGTTTACTTATGTGGTGGTTTCTCATTTTGTAACGTGGGATCTTAACATGCCTTAAAGCTTAGCACATTTTTCGTGAAAACCATGTCCTTTTGAGAGTCTACAGGAACATTCTTTCAAAAGCAATTGTTTTGTCTGCTAAATTTCGCTTTTTGATTTAGTTAAATATGTTTGACGCTTTCCAAGTCCTGCTTAACTTGAAATCTGCGATCTGCTGAAACAACTTTGTTGCTTATTTTGCAATACAGATATCCTTAGCTCGCAAGTCAAGAATTCTTTTGAAACTGCCATTATGCTTGCTGCTTTTGCCGTTTTTGCTTTAGGCATTGCGTCCTGGATAGACGGACGGATGATTAATACAAAGTTACAAAGATTTCCTTGTATTTAAGAACAGAAATTGATGTGAAAATAAGCCAAATATGCTTTAAAAATATGAAATATGCATAAATAAGGATATTATTTCAAAAATATGCTGTTTAAACGAAAATGTGACCTAATGGGTAAAATATGCAAAAATATGCTCTTAAAAATCGATGTCAAAACACAGAGTAGGAAACATAAAAATACCTTACTCATTTATTAATATCTCATTTTCCGAATTACTAAAGGAATATTTCATAATCTGATTGAAAAAGTTTTTGTTGGGTTCAGAAAAAAGTATTATTTTGATTGTAAAAAATTACACTTGAAACATAATATTTATCATGAATATTACGAAGCATAGTTTCGATTTTCATCATGAGGAGAAAGAATTTCAATTTAAACTGTTCAAAATTATATGATGAATATCATATCAAAACCGATATTCATTGAACCCGACCCTCTCAGATTTTAATGAAATTTTGCATACAGCTGGATTTTACCTATAGAAACACAACCTCATTTTTAGAAATTGCATTTTTGAAAATATGTGGGCGTTTCAAGTTAACGAAATATTAGAAAAATGATGGTACTACGTACTTTTAAGCTAAGATTATTATGGAATGGCTTAACCGATTTGAAAGATCTTGGTGCCATTAGAAATGTATATAAGTCAGCTTTCAAAAACATACACTGTAAAAATTTTATATTACACTGAAAAAAAATATTTTTAGATAGGTCTATTTAATATATATAACATATCATTAAATTTACGTTAAAGTGTATCAAATGATACATCAAATTCGGCTTCCGATCAGAAAAGTGTTTTATATTGTTTGATATTTTTGGTCAAATTCAGTGTGTCACGCACTAGGATGACGCGTTTCGAACTCCAGGACGAGTTCATCTTTAGACCCCTTTGTGACGAATAATAACATATCTAAAAACTATAATAGGGTTTTTCTTATTATTTTTTTAAAAAAAATTTAAGTAAATGATCCTCCAAATTTCTTGACAAAAAACAGTAAGAAAGTTTTAGTCGGGCAACCCGACTTACATATACCATCACCCTTAATAAAACATAAAATTTTCAATTATATTGATATTATGACTCGATTTCTAAAGTGGGAGAAGTGGTATATTTGTATGGGAGGTAATAGAATGGGTGCGTCTACCCTTCCAATTTTTTTCTCCAAAACTGTATATAGCTTTACTAAATACAGAATTTGGGCACGATCGCGTTGCGTCTATTAATAATATTAATCGATTTGTAAAGTGAGCGGTACCAGATGGGTATGGGAGTTACCAGATAGGGTGTGGCTAGACTTCCAGTTTTTTCTCCAAATCTCTATCCTGCTATAGCTTTACTAAATAAAGAATTTGTGTACGATCGCGTTGGATTTATTGATATTACTCAAATTCTAAAGTGGGCGGATTGATGTATTTGTATGGAAGGTACCAGAAGGGGCGGGGCCATGTAGCCCATTTGCAATACCGTAGGTAGTTTTGGGGAAATATTACGTCGTGCAAAATTTCAAAACATTTGGTTGCTTCTTTTGAAAGTTATCAGCCGGACAGCAGACAGACGGACATGGCTCAAACGATTTAAACTGTCATGAATCGAATTTGGTTCAAAGAAACCAAGGGTCTAATGTAACTCCTTCAAACGGCAAAAGACGTTCATCATTGGGCTTCACAAACTTTTAAGACATCCAGAAAAGTTGCTTATGCAGACGCTGACGACTACAACAAAACAAAAGAAGACCTATTTTCAAGGTATATAAATGCTAATACTATTACAGGAACTCAAAGCTTCCATTCTTTTATACCTTTAGATGAAACTTCACTAAATGTTAGCATATAATCCGAAAGTTAACAGTATTTCGTGCGCAAAATTTATCAAGGTTAAGTCCATATTTTTGAGAAATTTATAATACGATTCTTTTTCGATTCTAATAAAATTACCAAAAAAAATCTGTATAACTTCCAAAGTTTAGCTTCTTTATTCTTTTTTGTCACACAAAGATATCAAAATATAATATATATATATTTAGTTAACAACAGATGTATTTACTTCAAAAATTAAAAAAAAACCCATTTTAGTTTTAAGATATATTATATATCGTTACCATAATATACAAAGGCCCTAACTCATGAAAAACGAAGTTTACAGGAGGAGGAAAAAACTAAATAAAAAAGAAACACACCAGATACAAAAACATTTAAAATGCAGTTTTTATTAGCTTATAACTTCGCTATTTTTCAACGCATCTCCGTAAATTTTTTATGGAAGGTGTATCTGATTGTGCTCTGTCAGAATCGACAAAAAACACGATTTCAAAAAATTATGAGTTGGGGCCTTTCTATATTAAGGTAACGATATATTAAATAGACCTATCTAAAAAATTTTTTTTTTGGGTAAAAGACTTGATCTTCGAATTGTTATCCAAGTTTAAACTTTTATTTTTGACAAATTTTATTTTCATTGTAATATAAAAATTTTACAGTGTATGTTTTCGAAAGCTGGCTTATGTACCTTTCTTATGGCACCAAGATCTTTTAAATCGGTTGAGTCATTCCATAGTAATCGCAGCTTAAAAGTACCTATTACTGTCATTTTTCAAATATTTCGATACCTTGCCAGGTAAAATGTAGCTAAATGCAAAATTTCATTAAAATCTGAGAGGGTCGGGTTCAAAATGTCCCTTTTTTTATAGGTTTTGATAAGAAATTCATCATATATATTTTGCTGAGTCTAACGAAAGCAAAACAATTTTGATAAGTAGTATCAAAAAAGATTGAAATGTATTTCAATTGCAGCATTTATTTTAAAGAAGATTAACGGTTTCACATATTTTTAACTTGCCGACATTCATTTGTACACAATTTGAATTTGTGATATGAAAATTAACAAAAATTAACATGATTTTCAGTTTTTTCTAAATGTCAAAATATATGCTAGCCCTTGGGGCACGTAAAATATGTGACAATTGAATTCACCACAAAAGTCAAAGTTTTTAATTGAAACAAAATTATCAGTCATTTCGCCCACAGCCATGTATCTACAAAGTTAAAAAATATTTCTAAATTAGTACGATATTTTTGTTTGATAAAAACAAAAAATAAACACGTTTTCCGGTATTTGGATTTGTGTATGAGACCATTGTTTGTGTCTGGGGAATTGAAACTATGACGTTATCTATCAGTGATACTCAACTGTACTTACTTATGAACCCAGAATTTTGCACCCCCGAAATTTTTTTCACACTGCAAGGTAGACGCATTTGGTATTCATCGGTAAACAGCTAATGTATTGTCTGCACTTTGTAAGGAAACATCTTCAAATCTTTTACCGAAATTCTTGTAGGGACCGCCGTTAATGCCGAATTGCGTGGCACGTCGTCTGGTTGATGTTCCCACCTTGTGTATGACCCTTAACATTAGGCAAGCAGAGTGATTTACCTTACACATTTTTCTTTTGTTCTCGATAAATATTAAAAGTATTACCAGAATCAAAAGTGAAAATATGACAAGTCTCCAAAATATAATATACCGTATAAAGATTAATGAACGCCATGGAAACGTAACTTTTGCAGTATGAGTTATGTTTATTATAAATGTAAATTATGTTCCTCCTTTGAAAAATTCTTCCGCAACATTTTGAGCATTCATTCCTTCAGAAGTTTAAGCAAAATGCCTCTTTATCAACACAACTTTTATTGATTTAAACACAGATTTAAGTTAGAAAATTTAAATAAGCATGAAGTTGATATACTCATACTATGAGTTTGGTATAGTTTAAATTGCCACTTAATATTGGCAAAGTAAATGTATTAGCAAATATAGGTTTGCGTCAAAAGTAAAAAATTTATCAATATTTATTTATACAATTAAGAATAATTCTATCTGATTTGCCAGTCAATGTGCCCATTCCTCCACAAAAGATGAACGTGAGTCACTTATGACAGCGGAAATTATAAATATTATTAGAATATTACTGGATTATTATAAGCAGTATCAACTCCCTTTTTCAACTTTAATCAAAGTTTAGTTATTTTGCTCTTAAACTTCCCTCGTACATACGCGTGTGTGGGTGTTCGATTGTGCCCTTATATTGTTAACGGTAAACAAAAACAACAAAAAAACAATATCGGCCTTCCATGCGTACTTACACATGGATCTACATAAATAAATGAAGCATTTTTTTGTCTGTAATTCGCTATATCTCCATATCTGTGCATCCAATTAAAACAATAACGATTCATTGCAATTATGAATTGTATTTGTGTGCATCAGGGCTTGCACTCGCTCAGCAGCGGAATTCATGCCTTGGAGGGCCTTTAATGAATTATTTCAGAGGCACACTTGTTTTAAATTAGCCTACTATTACAAATATTTTTGTTGCCGCAAAACTTATTATTTTCTCATGGTATCTCCACTCTGTGCCATCCAATTAATATGCACTCGATTTTTAGATTTGTGGTAACAGTGCAGTCAACTAACCTGTAAGTTCATTTTTGGGACAGTCATATCACAGAGAAATAATATAAAGAGTATCCAAGATTCCAGGTTGTTAAATGTTGTGTCGAAAAATGCCTGGAAAACGAGGCGCTAGCGAACTTTTGTAAAAAAAAAACTTCCACGAGAGCTGATAAAAATAGTACTTTTGTCCCATTGAAATAAATAAAATAGTCTTCAACAACCATTTTTCTCTCTGTTAACACCCTGTAGTTCGCAAGCACATAAAATGTTATTAACAGAGCTCGGGACGGTAGGGGCTGGTCATATCCCAAGTTATCGCACGAACTATGTCGAAATCAGGGTATGATGGTTAGAACACGCAACTATCATGCGGGAGGTTAGAGTTCGACCCCTTTCTCCGTCATGTAAATTTTTTTAATCGGCCCTTCAAAGCAACTTCGATGTAATGTCGAGTCAATCGGCATGATGTTCGGATTCGTCGTTAAACTGTTGGAGTCTAAAAATGAACGAGTCTAAAAATTAAGCGTATTTACCATTCATATGTGAGAAGTTCTTCAATATCTCATAAATCACGTGGTTGAGGTAAGATCAGTGATGGTATACAAAATTGAACAAAAATCGTCAATATTGGGTTTTGAAATCGTCAAAACCTGATTTTAAAATCGTCATTTGAATATCTTTCTAATCGGTTTTTATATTTAGTTTTATTTAAATTAACATGACTAGTTCTCTTTCAACATTTGCTGACGAATGTGGTAGTATTAGATTTTTTTTTAACAAATTTTGTTAAAACTGGAAAATCTAGCTTAGAGTCCGCACGTCTTACCTCACAGACTGTATTCCAAAATTTCAACAACTCTTCGTTGGTACTATTAAATATATTTCTAAAATCAAACTGAGATACTTCGCGGAATTCGGAGTCTTAACTTTGCAATAGACAAAATCCGTTGTCTTCAAACAGTGAGATTCAAATGAAATGTCAAAAAAGCTGAAGGTAAAATCGTATATAGTATATATTGTTCTCTCTATACAATAAACACCACAAGTGATTCAAAAAGTATTGTTGCCATGTATTGTAATGAATTCAGCTTTTTTTGGCGTCACTTTAATTGTTTGCTGATTAAGTTAGGGTTACCAAGCGCAAACTTGAAAAGGAAAGTTGTAATTTGTAAAAATCGTCATTTAATGGGTAAAAATTGTCATTTCTGTTTTTTGACAAAAAATCGTCAAAATGACGATAAATCGTCAAATGTACCATTACTGGGTAAGATAAAAAAAGAGAATATGATCGACTGCATTGCTTTAGACGCAATCAACCCCCATTTATAAAAGATAAAACGAAAAACGGTTGACTTCGTTGCAAAGAAACATGTAGCGCATTTTAATTTGCTGAAGAGAGCTGATACAATAATGTATTAAATTATTGAGAAAAAAAATAGTTTTGCCTTAAAAATTATTTTTTTTAAATATCCAAAACTGAAAACCGTTGTCTTACTACTTTCACGTAATGTGACATAACCTATGAACAAAATTTGACATATCTAGGTCATGAAAATCGATTATGGCGTTTCGCTTTTATTCATTGTTAAGTGAATGTATTTATTTTGGAAAATAAAAGTTTTTTCCATTCAGGATATATGAGAGGTGGGCGTGTCCTTCGAGATAATTTGATATAATTCAACACAGTTGTCAGTAATATATCAGAGACAAATTTTGTTCAATTCCAACAAAAATTTTTAAAAATTTAAGTTTTTTCATTCCATTATAAGGTGGGCGTGTCCTTGACCCGATTTTTGCAAAACATGTTTTTCCCTATTTACAAAGGCAATGTATACTAATTTTCCTTCTCTTATGATACCTCCTTTTATTTTTGGCCTCCGTTTGTATGAAAACACGACACTGTGTGGAGTATCTACTGCAAATTATACAAATGAAATAACTTTTTGGTTATTTCTTACTATTATTTATTCTAAAAATCATGCAGTCATCAACGTTTTTCCAAAGAATTGTGTACATATCCTCAAACAATTTTTTTTAAATCCAATTCAATACGAATATCCATATTCATTGTATCAAAAAATCATAAATTTTGCCAAATAAATGATACCTTCACTTAATTGTGAATAAAAGCGAAACGCGTACATTAGGGTGTTCCTTATATAGGATTTTTGGGAATTTCCTTAAAAAAAAGTTATTAGTAGCGAAGTTGGACATCGAGCTCCACCTGCCATTTGTTATTTACAAAATTACGAATATGTTGTGCGAAATTTCTCATCGATAGTTAGACGTTAGAGTGTACCACAAAGAGGTCAAAGTTCAAAGTTTGTGTTGAAATCAGTTTATCGCCGCTGAATAATATCCTGTTTTAGATTGAGGAACTAGTAATATGCCATTGAATAGGTGAAGTGATGACCTATAAAAGCATATGTTTGAACTTACCATATCTCTTATAGATATCGAGATGTTTGATGCAAAAGTGACGGTATTTTTGTAAAAAAATGAACAAAAATTTTTGAAATTGTATTGCTATGTATATTATTGCAGACCACCAAATATTTCAACAATTTATCATATATCAGGTTAATGTTTACAAAAAATTATATGAGCATATTTTCAAATACCTCTTTCAGTTTCCGAGATATCAAGCGCTAAAAACCGTTTTTTTTTTTTTGACATAGAATATTATATAGACTAATGCATCTAAACTTTGATCTCTTGTTCCATCTAAATGCACATTGTGTCTTCTTTCTAACGACACCAAGTTCATTAATATCCTATGCTTTTTTCAAGAGATATTCAACATTTTACACACCAACATCGTTAAATATTGTTTTTGTTTTGTATTTTGAATGAAATTTTGATGTCAACAGTGGTTTGTTTACGCAAAATGTTTTTCATATTGATAATTATTTGTACAATTATTGTTATGTAAATATTTCAACTTATGTAATCCATAAGATTACTGTGGCGATCTTAGTTGTGTTATAGATGTATTTTCAAAAAACCGGTTTTCCGAACCGGGTATTAGAAACTCGGTTCCAATATGTTAATTTTTACATTATTAGAAGTACGTAGTATGTCTGTGGATATAAATAATACATATAAAAACTATTTTTTTACATCAACGAATATTGTTAAAGCTTTTTCATCACAAAACCATTGTTGACATCAAATTTCATAGAGCAAACCGATAAAAAATATACACATTTGGTGATATATCTATGTTAAAAATCGTATATCTGCTCAATGGGGCATTGGATGGTAAAGTTTTTGGTGTCATTAGAAAGTAGACACAATGAGTATTCGACTGGAACTACAGATCAAAATCTAGACTCATTATTATTTGCTATATTGAATGTCAAAATAACGGTTTTTAAAGCCTGATATCTCGGGAACGGATAGAGATATTGAAAATATGCACATATACTTTTTTGTAGACTTTGACTTGATATATGCTAAATTGTGGAAATATATGGTGGTCTGCTACAACCCAATCCGTAAAGCAGTTTAAAAAATTGTTGTTAATTTTTTCTTCCAAAATACCCCCAATTTTGCATCATATATCTCGATATCTATGAGAGATATGGTAAGTTCGAACATATGCTTTTATAGGTCGTCACTTCACCTATTCAACGGCATATAACTAGTTCATCTATCTAAAACAGGAAATTATTCAGCGGCGATAAATTGATTTCAACACAAAAATCGAACTTTGACCTCTTTGCGGCACACTCTAACGTCTAACTATCGATGCGAAATTTCTCACAACATATTCATAATTTTGTAAATAACAAATGGAAGGTGGAGCTCGATGTCCAACTTTGCTAATAATACCTTTTTTTAACGAAATTCCCAAAAATCCAATATAAGGAACACCCTAGCGTACATCGATTTTTATGATCTATTTCTAATTTTGTTCAAAAGTTATATGACAAAGTTCTTTAAAAAGGAAACGAAACCTGCAGAAAAAAAGTGGGTATGTAGTTTTTGTAACGTAGAGATATATATTGGCATTTTTTCCAATGCTCTTTTTCCCTAACAATATTTTTTTTGTAAAATTAAAAAGTAACAATTTATTTTCCCCCTTATTCTATGTAAACATGAGGAATTTTGGTGCAATGTAGGAACCGATTGGAACAACTTTTGTTATATTTGGGTATAAATATGGAACTACTATAGGCCAAACGGACAGATTTGACCTTTTTAAGTTAAAATAGGAGAAAGAAAAGGGAACATCTTGTACTACGTTGGTCTTTTTATTTTGTCCTAAATATTTTAACAGAGAGTACGTTTCAACTCCTCTTTTCTTTTTTGTCAACCAAATATTAAAAAGATTTAAATTTTGCAAACAGCCTGAAAAATTTTTTTTAGTGCAAAATAGTGCACATTCATGCTTTTGCAAAAAGTTTACAATTCTCTTCTGTAATTTCGGATTTTTTGGATTGCTTAACAATTTTAAAAAAAAAATTAAAATCCTCCAAGAAATTAAAAAAGTTAAAAAGAAATGTTTACATTTATTCCAATAAACATGTGCAATTTTTGCAACAACATATTTTCCTTTTTAAACTTTTCTTTGATAAAGTCAAAATACTTTCTATCACCTTCGATATCTATAAAGTTGGCTTCACTAGAAATGTGATAATTGTTCTTAGACTGGGGCTACGCTGGCGTTTTGTTGACGAGCGTTTTGAAGAGCTTTCGTAGAATTATACACAGGAATTTTTTGTCTCGCGTCGTAGAAAATCCCGGCGTTCAGTTTGTAGAAAGCTCGCGTTTTCAAAAGCTCTCACTCTCTCATCGTATGGGTGTGTGTTTTGTTGGTGACGTTGTTGGTATTAACAAATATTTTTCTGCTTCTGAAAAAACAAACACACACGATGAGAGAGTGAGAGCTTTTGAAAACGCACGTTAACAAAATGCCAGTGTGGCACCCCAGAAACGTATTCGACGTTGTGTTTTTTTAGGCGTTCGAGCTTTTGAAAACGCGCGTCAACAAAACGCCAGTATGGCCCCAGGCTTAGACGCCATTTAAAGTATACACTAAAAAAGAGCCCACAGAATTTTGTTTACAAAATCTCTGAGAGTGTCAACTTTGATGGTTTGTAACATAACAGTAAACTGCGGTACTCTTAAACAAAATATGTTTTTTTTGTCTCTAAGTGTTTTAAATAAGATTATCGTGAAAATAATTCATTTAAAGAACCTAAAAAAATTGACTTTTGGCCAAAAGAAACTTAGGGTCTAAAGTCACTCATTCGATGTGTTACACTTTTGGGTCGTATCAAATGATATATGGTATAAAAATTGAATTCAAATGTTAATGAATAAGATATTACACTGTTTTTCAGTCGAGCTTTTGAAATAATTATTGGGTAAAGTAGATTAATATCGATTGCCAAAATTTTTGAAGAACAGAATGTGAACGGCTCCACGAAAAGCCCCCCAATGAAATAACGCCCAAACGAGAAATGAAATATTCCCCAAATTTTTTTCATACATTTTTGGGTATTATTTCATATGAAATAACTCCCAATTTTTCTGGGCCGTGTTTCATTTTTCTTTGGGAATTATTTCATTCCTCATTTGGGATTTTCAAATTATGAAATAATCTCCAATGAAATAACACCCAACCAATTTTTTTAATTTGGGGATTGTTTCATATCGTGAATAATTTGGGAGTTATTTCATTTTTTATTCGGGGGTTATTTCATTTTTAAAGCTGTTGGTTTTTAGGGGTTAAAATTATATAATTATATAAAAATAGGCCTTTTACAAGAAAACTTTTAGCCTGTGAATATATTACAATATCTTTTGAATGTTTACAGATATTTCCATTTGTGTTCATATTGACGGATAGAAAATCAATAAAATGCACCGAGCATTTTTTCATTTTGAGAATTCGATTAGTACACACTAAGAATGGATTTTTTTTTAAATTTGTAAGAGTTCTTCTAAAGGAAGAATTCAATAAAAGCAGAGAGTTTGATTTGCTTGTGAACACTGGAGGTGGTTGTGTAAAGGCCAAACGTAAAAGGCAAATTGTCTTCCGAACTGGAAAACCAGAGCAGGGCTACAACGATCTACGATCCACACGATTCATTTCAATAATTTTGCGACTTCATGAAATTCTTGGTGAAACTGACTCTTTTATGAATTTTGGGCATAATTTCATTTTTGTTGCTGATGGGGTTTATTTCATTGGGGGTTATTTCATTTTAATCATTGGGTGTTATTTCATATGAAATAACTCCCAAATATTGGGGGTTGTTTCGTTTTCGGTTTGGGGTTTATTTCATTTATTTTTCGATGTTATTTCATTTACTGTTTTTGGGTGTTATTTCAATTTTTTGGGGGTTTATTTCATTGGGGGTTATTTCCTGGGCGTTATTTCATTGGGGGGCTTTTCGTGGAGCCATGTGAACATCATAATTTAATATATTTTTTTCCTACTGACACTGCTAAACAAATTTATGCATACAATTTATGTTTCAAACTTAAATTTAGATGTATTCCTAAATTAACCCTGCATTGATAACCATATTGGAAGTTACACAAATGATAACCATTCGTCTATGAGATGTATCATAGTTTTCCTTTATGATGACAGCGTTTTAGTAACTATTTTATAACTTTTTTTATTTTAATGGATTCTTCATATAATTTCTCCATTATTTAAAAATATTTTCTTAAAAAAATTTTTTTTATTAAAAACAAAAAATCAAATAAACTATTCTTCTTATTAAATGAACAAAAATATCGTGCTATTCTTTAAAACTGCCGTTTTCTTAAAAACTAAAATTAACACATTTATTTTGCTTTTCTTTCTTACTTAAATATAAAATTATATAAAATATATAATATTTTAAATGTATTGCAAAATCAAATACAAGTTTTGCACATGTCATTTTAATGTTCACCGCATATAGGCTTATTACATTTAACGCATTCTATTTTTGACATACGCCTTATTTTAGAGGGTCAAACGGAAGTATACCTCTTTTTTTTTGGTTATGGTTCTTTTTGGCTCCCATTGTCGTCTTTTTCTAGCCCTTGAGGCTGTGTTATAATATATAAGAGAGATAGAGGAATAATATCAATAAATCAAACGTGATTATACACAAATTCTATTTTAAGAGAAGCTATAACAGGATAAAGTTTTGAAGAAAAAAATTGTAAGTCTATCCACGCCCCATCTGGTACCTCCCATACACATCTGGCACCGCCCACTTTAGAAATCGATTAATATTATTAAACGGCATAACGCGATCGTGCCCAAATTCTGTATTTGGTAAAGTTCAAGCAGGATAAAGTTTTGGAGAAAAAATGTGGAAGTCTAGACACGCCCGTTATGGTACCTCCCATACAAATGTACCTTTCCGCCCTCTTTAGGGATGTAGTAATAATATCAATACACCCAACGCAATCGTGCCCAAATTCTGCATTTTATAAAGCTACTAGTGGGCCCGGCAATGCTTCGCTATTGCATTTTAACTTGTATTATATTTCATATTTAGGTCTACAAAGTACTTTGACAACAGTACTTAAGCTCGATAATGAAATGTTGAGTTTATTAACTTATGTAACAAATTTCAAGCAATTCCTTAACATGAAAGTTAACAAATTAAGTGTTGTTCTTTTAAATTCTAAATATCATAGGCTCTATGACAATAGTAAAAAGTTCATCAGCAAAGTCATATCTTTTACAAATCGGAAACAGACATTCCGTTTAAGATCAAAATTCAATGTAGTAGCGGTAACCGTCTGTATACTAACTATCTCTTTGGGCGTAAAAAACACTTTTGACATGCCTTCTCCGCCTATTGACCGAAAATGAAAAATTTCGTTTGAAGCTTCATGCCTTTAGCCATAAAAACCTCTTTTGCCATGTCTTCTTCTCACATGGATCAAGAATATTTCCGAATACTATATTTGTATTGAACTCATATTACCATTCTATGAGATAATTCGGTCACCAATGTTTGGCTTTACAAAGTGATGATCTCACGCGCTGTATGGCATTTTACGCCGTCGTGTTGGCACCATTTCTCCTTCAAATAATGTGCAATGACATGATAAATAAAAAAAATCAATTGATCGCCTACTGGTTTTAGTTCTTCTACCAGTTGTATATATGAATATAGGCCAAGATCTTTCCTCAGCATTTGCAGAGACCGAGTTGCTGAGAACGGCGTCGGTTCGATAAATTCGAGTCCCCTGTCACACTTACGTCTACAGCGTCGATGGCTTCTATTAGCTGCTCAGATGGATGAGTATATGCACCATAAACTTCACAAAGGGCAAACAGAACGCGCATTTTGAAAATAAATTTGCAAGATTTGTAAACGTTGTTCTTGTGTAGTCTTAACATGGTGATTTTTCAAAGAAAGTCTCAATGAAAGTCTATCACACTTCACACACCTCGCCTGAATGACGAATTGGTTGACCTAAAATGGCACCAAAAATGGTAAATGGGTGGGGGGTCAATTGTACATTAAAAATCCACATGAATTAAAATCCTAGCTGATACTTTTTTTAAGATAAAAGGATTTTTCGTTTATTTACTCCGTTTGCGCTTCTTTTAGAAGTGACGTTCGTTGCCCCATGATTATTGAAAGCGTACAGACTTCAGCTTTAAGACAATTCTATCAAAATTTTAGTTTTCTGCACTTAATTAAGCTTTCCCAGCGCGATCTAGAAATTGATATTACACACAAAGTTTATTGGTGACTGGCCCACCTTACTGTTCATTTCTCTAGGCGAACTGCAATATACTGTGGAATATTGACAGTTATAACTGTTTATTTCCACTCTTACTGTAATTTATACTGCAACAACAACATATGTTACAAATCTCATCTTCATACCTCTTCTAGTTTATGAGATATATCCCTTTTTTATTTTCATGTTGTATGGGCGGTGCCACGCCCTTTTATCCAATCACAACCTATTATAGCCAGGGACTATCAACAGGTCAACAGTACCATTTGGTAAAATTTTCGTATCAATCGGTCTATTAGAAAAGCCGTTAGAGCGATTTTTGAAAAGGGGGCGTGGCACCGCCCCCTTCCACCTTGCTGTAATTAATACTGCTCTAAACAACATATAATACAGCCCTTTTGATTTTCAAGTTGTATGGGCGGTGCCACGCCCTTCTGTCCAATTGGACCGAATTGTAAATATAAACCAACCGGGGCGCCACCCAAATGCATACAAAAAAATTTATGCAAATCGGTCCAGCCGTTCGTGAGTTATAAAGTCACAACACACTTGCAACAATTTTTTATATATATAGATAACAGGATAAAATTATGGAGAATAAATCTGGAAGCCTAACACACCCCTTCTCGTACCTCCCATACAAATGTACCACTCCGCCCACTTTGAAATCGAGTAATAATATCAATATAATAGAAAATTATTTGTCCTTAAGTCTCACATGGCTTATATTCATCCAAAAACGCAAAATATTGAATAGGTAGAACCGAAGGCCTTAAACATTTAACAACTAGGCGTATGTACGAATGCTTAGATGTAAATACAAATGTGAATATGTTTGTGTTCTATGTATCTATATCTTGTTGATATTTAATTTTTGCTTTGGTTACTGTCATTACAAAAATTTATAGTTTTGTGTGTTTGACAAAAACGCTTGTTTATAAAAGCATGAAATTTAAATAATAACATTTATGCTTAATACCACAAACCTGACCCTCGACTTTCGGATTTGGATAAAATAATTCTAAAGTTATTATTCTACACAATCTACACACTGCTTATGAGAGACTAGTTGCGATTTCTAATCACTCAATTTAATAAAAAAAAATTACAACATTGATCGCATACAAAAAGGCGTTGCTAAAAATAGACAAGCGTGCCCTAGGATTATTTGTTTTTCCGAATCATCAGTAAACGAATTAGTTTGAGTTCAAATACACACAATTATGTTAACCATTGGTAATTTAATGACGAATTTATGTATTTTACATTATTATTAGACTATAAAAACCTCAAATCAGAATGCTTAGCTTCGATTAGACAAATATATGGGCCAACAATAAGATCGTTGTTAATTTTACATTAGAAAATTTTTTCTAAATTGTTTAACTAAGAACCGATACATGGTATCGCTGGAAATGTTTACTCTTTGTCTTCATAGATATCTACAAGAAGAGCTGTAAATGAGTTATTCTTGTTTTAAAGGTTTAATTTGAATTGATTCAAATTTCATTCAATTAAAATTTGGTGGAAAGAACTGCGAATAATTTAAGACCAGTAAGAAAGTTTCAGTCGGGCAACCCGACTTACATATACCATCACCGTCAGTACAACAAAAAAATTTCTATTATACTGATATTATTATTCGATTTCTAAAGTGGGCGGAGTGGTAAATTTGTATGGGAGGTACCAGAAGGGGCGTGTATAGACTTCCAGATTATTTCTCCAAAACTTTATATAAAAATATATATAAAATATTATTTACCACGTTTTTATTTCACAATTAATTGCACAACTGAATGAATGCGTGAATTGACTGTAATCTTGCATATCGCATGATTCTGCATCCCGTTATGTTCAGCACCGTTATTTTCGATTACCTGCCTACTTCCACTCCGAAAATACTCAGACAGAAGTGCTTTTTATGAGCCCATGGTTAGAAAGCACTGAATGTGCTCCGAAAACCCTCAAATTTATGTGTTTACTTCAAAGACGCTCTTAAACTCGGCTCTTTTCGGACACATAATTTGGAGCCCTCTGAACTTGGCTTGCTGGGGAGAAGCAGACAAAGGGAATCAGAACAAAATAATAGCAAGGCGAATGGTTAGGAAACGTACAATGAAACGAAGGTCTACTAAAATGCAATTTTCTCCGGTTTTGGTTCACCGATGTTTGCAAACTGTGACAAAAATAAAATATAATACAATTATTTCTTAAAAAAACGATAGTAGTTTAAAATCCAATCATAAATGACAAACTTATGGTAGTAGACCTACCTTTTTTCAAAACACTAAAAATGGAAATTCAACGATATCTCAAAAACCGTTCTACTTTCCACATATCTGCAGATCAGCGTGAAATTTTACATTAAAATCAATTTTTTAATGTCCCGGATACAGAAACTTATGAAATTTTGTGCCATAGTGTTATTTATTCAATATTGAACGAATCAAGTACCGTTATGCCATCAGCCGCAAGTTTGAATTCAGCATGAAATTTTACATAAGGATCAACTAACTATTTTTTTTTTATTTTTTTATTTTTTTATTTTTTTATTTATTTATTTATTTATGTTGCAATGATACGTTCATCATTTGTATATATAAATCACTGTTAATTAAGTCATGTAACTGCAACTTTATTGAAGCCGTGTAAATTATTTTAAAAATTTGGCAACAAAACTCCAATCTTCGTCGCATATATTGAAAACTGCATTATCTCTGCCCAATAAATTAATGAAATCCTTTGACTCCATTAGCCTTTCTAACATGAGATAGGTAGAGTTCCACCTAGTTGGGCAGTCTATGAAGGGCCTTTTTTAGCTCCCATTTTTTAAAAGGTTTAGATATGTTTGCGTTCTAAATTTTTTGCAGACCGTTCTTAAATTTTCCAGTTTGCTCTTAATAACTTTTGCTTTTATGACATCCATCATGCAAAGTTGAAGCGTATGAGCTCCACATCGCACGTTTGTAATGTTTTCCATGGTGAAATCAATATTCATGTGTAATTCATTAAGTTCAGAAGATTGCAATTCGCCATCCGTTTCAATTTCACAATACGTTTCATTATTTAAATACCTGATGATTCCACAATTGCCACTTCTGCTGTTTTTTTTTGTTTATCGAACATGAAACTTTAAGATCTCTTTTTGTTTTATTTAATATTTTACATCCTTTATTTTTCATATAGTCGTTGTAAATATCAGAGTGCACAGATTTTAAGCGCCGTTCTAAATGGCCTGCATGACTACTTAAAATTTGTCAATCGCACTTTCCGTTGTTACATATATTTTCATTGCGCGATACACAAAGGACGCAACAAATCGTTTTTTGAACGCGGCATACTGCTTTGCATTGTTTTTAAGTCTTATTACAACTAAATATCAACTGCCGATCATAACGCGCGAACGATCTCTTTGTATGTGTTTCGTTCCCAAACGTTTCAAAAAGCGACGCTGGCGAAAGAGCGATATTGAAATCGGTGAGTTTGCGCTCTTCAGCAATATAAAATTAGTGCTTTCGTATTCTGTCACGAAGATAACCAATACAAAACATTTGAACCGTTTCTTTGATTTCGCGAACAATTATTTAAACGTTTCGTTTGTTTGCCCACTCTGATTTATATATTTATAAATATATTTCGTTGAAAATGTCTAAGATTCTTCCATCAACAAATCAAAAAAAAAAGTCTTCAAAACCCGGTTTTTAAACCGTTAGTAAAGATTTTGGGGGTGTTAGGGAAATTTGGTATACAGATTCATATTGTACTCGAACACACCTATATCATGTACTAGGTCACTTCCCAAGTTCCTTAAAATTTATTATTAACGAACTACACCATTTCCAATTGAAATTCAAAGAATATCAATTGAAATTCAAACAATTTATTTTAATTTCAAACATTCCATTTGAAATTCAAAAAACATGAATTTAAATTTTAAAATCTTCAATTGAAATTTAAAATACATGAATTGAAATCCAAAATTCATCAATTGAAATTCGAAACTCGTCAATTGAAATTCAAAAGTCGTCAATTGAAATTTAAATCCAGTCAATTGAAATTCAAAACTCATCAATTGAAATTCAAAACTCGTCAATTGAAATTCAAAACTCGTGAATTGAATTTCAGAACTCATCAAGTGAAATTAGAAAAATGTTTTGGTAGTTTTAATCATAATACACTCTACTCGAACTGAACTATATGTGAATGATTTTAGTACTTGTATTGAATTAAAAGTTTAAAGCACAAATATAACTGCAAATGGATCAAATAATGTTTGAGCCTACCATCAGAAAATTCAGTCTGCACGCCGAAACGTCGAACAATGGCATCAAACTGATTGATTTCTCTGCGGCAAGAAATATGATAGTTAGCAGCACTAGCTTTGACCATAAAAATATTCATAAGGCAATGGTTATCTCCAGATCAATTGACGAGGAATCAGATTGATCATGTGGTAGTCGATGTAAGGCACGCATCGAGTGTTCTGGACGTCCGAGTGATCTGGGGTGCGAACATTGACTCCGATCACTTCCTTACCGCAGTTAAGGTACGCACAAGGCTAAGCATGGCAAAAAAACGTACGTAACCAGGCACTACGAAAGCTGGACATCGGTAAACTTCGGAGCACAGAGGTAGCGGACGCCTACTCTAACCACCAAACTCAACTGCTGCGGAATGCTCCAACCCCTGATAATATAACCTCGCAGTGGCAATTTATAGCCGACTCCATAGAACGGACAGCGAGAAGCGTACTTAGGTACTCAAAGTCGTCTCAAGTTGATGCCTGGTACGGTGATGCATTTTGCAAGGCCACGAGAGAGGCGGATGCTGCATACAGGACAAAACGGCAGCCCATGGCAACGCGAGCTGTTCGAGAACGGCACAGGGAGAAGAGACGAGAGGCAACTCGTCTTTTTAGACGGAAAAAGAAGGAGCCGAAGAAGAGGCAGGATGAGTGCACTGAGTTGCTCCGAAGTAGAGGGGAAGCCCGCCCTCCTGCAACGACAGCGATGGTCAGCTTGTGACGGACCCGGATAACGTTCTGAAAATAAGGAGAGTCAACTATATGTAAAAAAATGCAAAATTAGGGTTTGCATGCGTTTTCTATTTGTCCTACGACAATAAATAAGTTTTTCACCCCAAATTTTACAGAAAAATTGCAGGTTTTCATGTTATTTAAATCGCTAGCATCGAAACGACATCATTTATTTGAAAAACTTTCAAGGAAGAAGGAATATATGAAGATCGGGTAAAATATTAAGCGCACCTCCAAAAATTGAAAAAAAAAAATCAAAATTTTTTATAAAAAAACGGCACCTAAGAAAATTTTATTAAATCATTTTGCTGTCTAGGAGGTCAAAATCTATGGAAAAAGTGTTTTGAAATCTTGTTTGCAAAAAATTGTTGTTCTGTGTTATCAATTAATTTAAAAGTGTCTTCAATCACCTGAACTTGTTCAATAAGCGTAAGACCTGATGTTTGCAAATTTTTAATATGTTTTGCAATAAAACCGTAATTTGAAGCAATACAAATCAAGTCAGATCTAGTTTAGGGGTCTGTCAAGATATCCTTTGCAGTTGTAATGGATTGTGCATCCTCATCGTTTAATGCACTTAGGACCTTTAAAATGTCTTCATAATTGTTGACATAGTAGATAACTGCTTTAAACCATGTTCCCCATTGTTGTTATATGTTCTGGAGGTAATGGAAGGTCCGGAAAAATTTGTTTAAAAGCTTTAAAAACATCTCTTCACATTACTTAATTACTTAAGTGGCCCATTACAACTTACGAACGTAGTTCATAATTTTGAGACCTGAAGTACTAAAGAGTTCCACACGCTTCGGTCTTCTGCGTGTGTTCTACTGTTGGTCAAACCAGATGGTGGCACGTCGCCTACCACTTGGTCCTTCCAACGGAGTTTGGGTCTTCCTTCTCTGCGTCGTCCTTCAGGTTCGCCTTCAAACACCTTTCTCGCTGGAGTATTTACATCCATTCTGGCAACATGTCCCAGCCATCGTAGTCATTGGATTCTGACTATTTTAGCTACGTCGATGTCGTGGTAAAGCTCATACAGCTCATGGTTCATCCGATGGCGAAACTCGCCGTCGACTCAGATAGGTCCATATATTTTTCGGAGTACTTTTCTCTCGAATACTTCCAGGTTTTGTATGTCCGTTGTCGTAAGTACCCATGATTCGGCAGCATACAAAAGAACGGGTAAGATTAGCACCTGGTAAGGCTGTTTCTTAGTGTTCCGAGATAAAGTGGTGTTACTAAAGTGCTGCCGAAGTCCGTAGAAACATCTATTGGCGAGCACTATTCTCCGCTTGATTTCTTGGCTGAAATTATTTTTCTTATTGACGAAGGACCCGAGGTAGGTAAATTCAAATACTACCTCAAAACAATAATTTTCAACGTTGACGCTGCGTCCCCATCGAGAGGACTCTTTGTTCGTCCAAATCATTATTTTTGTTTTGTCCTCGTTGACCGCTAAACCCATTTTTGCCGACTCTTTTTCTAGTGATGAGAAAACTTCAGTAACATTCCGCAGATTTCGGCCAATGATATCTATATCATATGCATAGGCTAGTGGCATGTGGCTCTTGTGGAATATTAATCCAGACATGTTGACACCAGCCTTTCGCATCACCTTCTCCATAACTATATTAAATAGTGTACAGGACAGGCTATCACCCTGGCTGAGACCTCTTTCTGTGTTGAATGGTTCAGAGTGCTCCTTACCAATCTGAACCGAGGATTTGGTGTTTTTCAAGGAACATCTGCAAAGTCGAATTAGCTTTGCTGGAATACCAAACTCAGACATGGCCTCATAAAGTCAGTTCCTTATCGGAGAGTCGAAGGCAGCTTTGTAGTCGACAAAAAGGTGGTAGGTGTCGATCTGCTTTTCATGAGTTTTTTTCCAGGATTTGTCGTGGAGTGAATATTTGATCCATCGTAGATTTGCCAGGTCTAAAGCCGAACTGATATGGTCCAATTAGTTGTTCTACAATTGGCATAAGACGTTCACACAATATGCTTGAAAGGACCTTGTACGCAATTGGTAATAGGCTTATTCCACGATAGTTCTTACATTCACTACGATCTCCTTTCTTGTATATGGGACATAACAGACTAAGACTCCAATCCCCGAGCATGCTCTCCTCTAGCCAGATGTTCTCCATGAGCTGATGCATGCTCCTAATCAGCTCCTTCTTTTAAGGCGGGAGATTGCCACACGTATCTCGCTCTGGCTCGGAGGTGGACAGTTAATACCATCGTCATGGATTGGAGTGGGGTCTTCTGGAGTGGTATCCGTATCCAGTAAATTTCTGAAATGATTTCTCCATATTTTTAGAACGTTATCCGGGTCCGTCACGAGCTGACCATCGCTGTCTTTGCAGGAGGGCAACCCTGTTCCACGCATTCTCGCCATAACTCTCTTGTAGAATTTTCGGGTTTCCCCTCTACTTCGGAGCAACTCTGTGCACTCATCTTGTCTCTTCTTCAGCTCGATCTTTTTCCGTCTAAAAAGACAGTCGCCTCTCGTCTCTTCTCCCTGTGCACGTTCACGAACAGCTCGCGTTGCCATTGGCTGCAGTTTCGCTCTTCATCATCGTACCAGGCATCTTCTTGAGACGGCTTACCCAAGTACGCTTCTCGCAGTCCTTTCTATGGAGTCGGCTATATATTGCCACTGCGAGGTTATATTATCAGGGGTTGGAGCATTCCGCAGCAGTTGAGTTAGATGGTCGGAGTAGGCGTCCGCTGCCTCTGTGGTCCGCATTTTACCTATGTCCAGCTTTCGTTGTGCCTGGTTACGTACATTATTCGCCATGTTTAGCCTTGTGCGTACATTAACTACGGTAAGAAAGTGATCGGAGTCAATATTCGCACCCCTGATCACTCGTACATCCAGAACACTCGATGCGTGCCTCCCATCAACTATCTCATTTCTCGTCAATTAATCTGGAGATAACCATGTTGCCTTATGAATATTTTTATGGTCAAATCTAGTGCTGCTAACTACCATATTTCTTGATGCCATTGTTCGACGTTTCGGTGTGCAGACTGAATTTTCCGATGGTAGGCTCAAATGCGGTCTCCCTGCCTATTTTAGCATTAAATTCGCCTAGTACAATTTTAATGTCATGGCTGGGGCTACGGTCATATACATTTTCTTGGCTCTCGTAGAACTCGTCTTTGTTCTAATCACTTTTCTCTTCTGTCGGAGCATGGGCACATATAATTGTTATGTGGAAATACTTTGTTTTTGCTCTTATGGTGGCTATACGTTCACATACCGGGTTGAACCTTGAGACTACAAATCCACATCCAAACTCGTGCTTGTCAGCATGACCGCACGTCTTCATGCGCGAGCACCCGTGTCCAGTCCACCGGATTTCCTGTAAAGCGGTTATCTTGCCTTATTTTGCCTTGTATTCTTCGAGGACTTCCGCTAGTTGGATAGAAGCACCTGGTCTATACAGTGTTCTAACATTCCAGGTTCATATCCTCAAATCATGGTCCTTAATTCGTTTGCGGTGGTCGTCAACATTTTGGGGGGTCCATTTTATTCTTTTATTACTTCTTTTCATTCCAGTTGTTCAAACGTCGGTGGCGGGTTGCAAGACCAGCGCACCACGTCGCAGTTTTCTCCTCCTGTCAGGATTTTATTGCAGCCGACCATTCTGGGTCAAACGCTGACCAGGGTACCGCTCACTCTGAGCTGACGTGCCTGGGTTTTAGGTTTCGCCCCTCACAGTTAGCCGTGCTCTGACGGGTGTCAGAAGCACGTTTCCAGGCGTCAGCAGTTCCACGAATACGGAGCTCTGTGAGTTGACTTGAAGTGCAATTGGCAAGAATCACTCTGGGTTTACCAAGTTAAACCGATTAGAAGCTTTACCATGCATCACACTCCCGACGCCCACCTTCTTCACATTAGCAATAGTTTTATTTACTTTTTCATATAAATTCCTAATACTTTCACACAATCGATGGAAACCATGAGCAATACATGTCACATGCGTCACTTTCGGATTAAATGCTACAATAGCAGTCTACACCTGTGTGGAGCTGCATCCGTTACAAAAAAACAAAACATTATTCTTAAATAATTTGACGTCCAGCTTTTTAATGGCGTCGTCCCACAGTCGAGTAATTGTTGAGTAATAAGTCCTTTCCAAGGCTGCTGTAAGAAGTAAAAATTTCTCACTTGCAATTTCCTTGTGTGAACTTAATCCGCCTGCTATAACGTTTGCAACATTTCTGCCTGTTGCATCTATAGTTTCATCAAATTAGAGACATATAAATTGATTTTTTATCTTTGCTCGTATATTGTCCATGCAGTCATTGTATACATTTTTTAAATGTTTAGTTCGAAGAACTGTTTCGGATGGCACTTGGAAGTTCGTGTATTCCTCAAATAGTGTTCTTATATTTTGATTTCACATTTTGTAAAGTGGAATGAGAGTCTACCTGAAAATTCTGGCAAAAATAATTGTTTATTTTCACTTCTATGACTTAGTTGAATATGTTTGCCGCTTTCCACATGTTGCTTCACTTGAAATCTTTGATCTACTAAAATACACTAGTATTAGTAGAAGGAAAACATGTAGCAGATTTGGCTGTTACATTTGAATAAAGCAAAGTTGCAAAGGCTTCCTTGTTTTTACGAATAAAAAATTAATGTAAAAAACATAAAATATGCTTAAAAATGGGTATTTTTTAAAAAATATGGCCCAAAAATATAAAAAACTAGCTGACCCGGCAAACGTTGTTCTGCCATACAACTTCTGACTCGGCGAACTTCGTATCGCTCCAAGTTAACGCCTTCATATAAGCTCCAGAGCAATATTAAAACACCTGTAGTTAAAATGTTAATGTGACTTATTTGAATTTAATCGAAATCAGTCAAGAGTTTTTCGATTTGTTTTCCGGCGCTAAAACAACAATGAAGACAGTTCGCCAAAACGCGAAAAACTGAAAAATTCGAGGTTGATCCCACAAACTTCCAATGATTGGCCTTTCGATTTATTGACTGTCATCGCAAAAGCCAATCGAATGGGGAATTGAATTCGCTAGAATTGAAAGGGAAAATCGGTTGGAATAATAGAAATTCGATGGAGAAGGACTTCCTCTCCTTTGAAAAATTTGACGGGGACAATCCAATCGAAACATCAACAGCAATTTGGCCATTACAAAGCGCCAGTAGATATTTTGAAAATGCAGTAGCCGATAGGTCGTTTTGCAACGTGACTCTCATGTCCGTAGTTAATTTCAACTCCTTGTCACTCCGCCACAAAGACATTAATTTCATCAGCAGCAGTAGATTTTGATATGGCGGGAAGCGTTTGACGAAAATCTTCCGACAGAAATATTATAGCCCCCCCAAATCGTTTCGATCTTTCGGTCAACTGCCTCCAGAGTTCGTTGATGCGCTATCGTGCATTCATCGTAAATGATGATTTTGTATTCTCGCAACAATTTCGGTGTCGCTGAACTTCTGGATATTGTGCCCAATGGCTTGTCAACTGTGAGAAGATTCATCGGCAACTTCAAAGCGGAGTGTGCAGTTCGACTGCCTTTCAACAACGTGGCAGCAGATGGTGCAACAGCTAACGCAATTTACGATCGATACGCATACAAATTATTTAAGCTAACGCTTTTATTCGTTTCTTTTCCTGATAACTTGTAAACAAACCTGTCGTTGTATTCACCATCACCCTCTCCACGGCAGAACATCAACGGGTATTGAAGTGCATCATATGACCGATGAGTCTCCCGACGCTTGAGAACAATATCGTGTGACAAGGGCGTAGCCAGGATCTAATGTAGGGGGGGGGGGGCAGTCGGTTTTACATTTCGAGTTAAAAGTATGTTTACAAAAAAAAAAAATTGTAAATAAAGTACCTAACGAAAAATCAATACTCATTGTTTTGACAATATTTTATCAAGCAATAATAGACCAAAATTTTTTAAAAAAAATTGTAGGTCATCGAATTCCAAAAAATTAATTTTTATTAATCTCAGTTGATTTGTTTTTTTTTGACATATGAAAATTTAAGCCGCAATTCTTGATAGATTTAAAATATTTTATTTTGTGTTATTTGAAACAAAATTGTGCGCAGAATGAACGTTTTTTCATTCTGAACTCCTTATCGTTATTTTTTTTAAATGTGTCAAAGTCGATGAAATAATAATTTTTGACTTTAATTTCATATATTTTTTGGGGCTTATGGGCTCAAATCAATTTTCGCAGACTATAGATGGATTTTCGGATATGCCGTCTTCGACCAAGTTGTTTTAAATAAGTCATGCTTATCCTAAATCCCAACTATAGCTTGTCGAAAGTCTATCCAACCCCTTAAACTCAAAACTCAAAAATCTTATGATGTAGTTCGATTCCACATTAGGTTAAAACCGTCGAGTCCGGTCTTGTCTTTTTTTCGACTACCACAGTGTTCTTTTTCACTGAATGTAATCTACAAATCCAAAGAATTAATTAATTTAGTCTCATGTCTTGTTAAAAGAATCGATTCGAAAATCGAGTTTTTTTTAATATTGTTTTTTTATATTTTTACTGTGTTCGTTCAATTGGCTGTATCCGGCTCGCATCAAAGTACCTCATTCTGTCACTCCAATTTTCCAAGACCTTGTTAATGCCTTCGGGCTGTAGCTCACTATGATATTGAATTTAACTTGTTTTTGGTCCACCTTCTATATCATTTGACACGAGCTAAAGTGTAACGTGTTAAAGTAGACACGTTGGACCTTAAGTATCTAAAAAAACGAATTCAATTCTGGAAAAGAGTTCGTCTGTCTGGGCGGTTGTCTGCTGTACAGGAGAACTCGAGTAAACTTTACTGATCCTTTTAAAGATTTAACAGTTTTATATTTTTCAAAACTTAGTTTCAACTTCCTAAATAAAAACAGTACTTCCTAATGAAAAACTGGAAGATATTTGAATTTGGTACATTTACTTACATGCTAAGTATCTTTCTTGCAAGTGCACTAAATACAGTTAAAATTTTTCATAATCTTGTCGCTTATTGAACGTTAAATTACGAATAAAAAGGGCCTCGTTCTGCGTACTAGTACTTCCAATACAAAGAAGTCTACATTTTCCCAGTAATTTTAAGGAGGAACTCTTAATATTTTGTGAATTCTTTAGCACTTTCTAAACTGTAATCATTTCTACAGCTTTGATACATGCCTGTAAACGCCTGGCCAACAGTTTCAACTTTACAAGCAGGGCAATAATAACACATAAATATTTTTTCTTACAAATCAGTAAATTTCATTGACTCAGAATATCCACTAAAATGTTGCAGAATGAACATAGGATTAAAGTTTTAACCTGTCAGTTCAACTTAGTAAAATTTCTGTACTGTTTTAAATTGATTTTTATATTTTCTGGGATTTTGACAGATTTCCCAAGATCTAGGGGGGGGGCAGCTGCCCCCCCCCCCTGCTCCTACCTGGCTACGCCCTTGTCGTGTGATTCCACATTTTCACCCTGCTATAGCTGTGAAGCCGTCGATTTTCATATGAACAACTTTAAATGCAGTTATGTCCAGAAAACGCCTTTAAAGTTTGTGAGAATGTTACATCATATAGATTGCACTTATATGTTAAGTTAAAATATCCTAAATCTTCTAAATCATGTATTCAAAAACCGAATTGTTGGAAAAAGGTATTTTTCGAATAAACCGGAAACCGGTTTTCTGAAAATTTCAAGTATATGACCACTATAATTGTATCCAATGCAGACAATTTTGCAATTGTTCGATCATTTCGTGTTTTATCGAAGTAAAAATTGCACAACGTTGATCTAGTTCTATTGCCGAGTCTCCAACGAAATAGATCTGAAGGAACTTATTATCTTCGTTTGGTAGTGGTAACACAGCGCCAGCTCGATGATGTATTTGCCCTTGAATCTGAATGTGTGGAAGAAATTTCGAGCAAAATGGGAAGAATAGTTTTTAATAATAACACTGACACAAAATAAAACTTTTTCGGAAACACACGAACGTTGGGCAAAACCTTACCTCAGTTTACACTTTGCTTAAGATATTCCTAGAATATTTAATTTCATTAAATATTATGTCTTCGTTTCTTTTATTTAAGCAACGAAAAGAAATAAAATGTTTTTGCGACCTATTTTAAAAAAGCGAAAACATTTTTTTCACTGAGCTAGGGTTTTACTCAGCTCCAGTAATACTATCTGAACTGCTTAACTACGTTTGTGCGTTTTTTTTTCACTGTTCCACTGTGTAATGAGACGCCATTACCTTTTAACACGGATTGTTGCCAGTTGATCAACAACTTCGGCTCCGAATGGCGGCATTTGAAAGCATATTTTTGTGTATTTGCCGGAAATGTTTTGATTAGATTGTATTTCTATAGAGAAAGGAATATGTCACAATTGCACTGGCGGATGAGTCAAAACGGCAATTTCACCATGCCACCAGCGCAACATAAGCCGGGAATCTCCGATTGTTAATTCAATGCACTGCAATGCTGGCACACGACAGACAGCGAACCGATATCAACGCAGCGAAGATCTTTGTAGGAGATTGTGAAATCGTATTCAAAAGCAGCTTCTAGTAACATTTTGTCGAATTTGAGGTGGTGATTGTGCAGCGCGAAACTGTGCAATATGGGTACGTCTCCTTTCATTTTTTTGGCACGTTCCTTTTGAGTTTGATTATTACGGACGTTCTGACTTATTATAGCTCGACGCGTACGTCGTCCAAAGTTTGATTGTCCAATATAAGGCATAAGTCTAGTAAATAACTCTCCCTAAAAACAACCATGTCCTATTCGAATAATCCAAATTTTTAGAGTTTTTTCGAGTTTTCCATCAAGAATTTGTCTATTTTTCCATTCGGAATGATATGTCGGAATAATTATTAAAACTTTTTCGCAGTTCCATCGTCCAAAACTATCAAATCATACGACAAAATGCTAAATTTCGTCGAAAAAAAATTTAAAAACTTTCGAATTTTTCCTGAATTTTTTAATTTTGCCATTCGAAAAATCATTCGCAATTATTGCACACAAAATTCCATACAAAAAATAAATTTTCGGTTATTCCAATTTCCCGGCTTTTTCGGAGGATGTTCCCAAAATTTTCTCTCACCTAAAACTTCTTCTGGCAATTGTGAACAACAAAAAAAAATATCAGCAAAATCGGTCCAGCCGTTCTCAATAGATGAATTACTATAAGAATTACTATTACACCATTTTTATATATATAGATATTATTTATCTCGTTAAATTTTCCAACCAACATCAAAATCATGTGAAAACTGCAAAGTTTCGTCGATAAAAAAATCAAATTTTTTGCGCTCTTTCGAAACTCGGAGTTTTTCGCTAATAATTTTCTATTTTTGCATTCGAAAAGCCATTTCGTAACAATTGCATTCTAATTTTCGAGCTTTTCCTAAGGATTTTCCCAACATATTCTGGCATAAAATATCCTGCCATCCAAATCTTTCGATTTTTTCCTGGAATTTTCCGAGTTTTCCACCAAGAGTTTTTATATTTTTCCCATTCGAAAAGTCATAGTTGTTCGAAATTTTTCACATTTTCAACGCCCAAAATTTGTCGAAAAAAAAATTTTTTTTTGCATTTTCCATAATTTTCCATCCAAAATTTTCTATTTTTTCATTCAAAAACCGACAAAAATTTAATTTTCGATTTACCTCAAATCAGGCGATGAAATGCAAAATTTTGCCGAAAAAATTCAAATTTTTCGATTTCTTCGGAATTTTCCGAGTTTTCCACCTAGAATTTATCTCTTTTTCCATTCGGAAAGTCATTTCGGAATAATTATCCGAAAATTTTCGCAAGTAACATCGTTCAAAACTATCAAATCGTACGACAAAAACCAAAATTTCGTCGAAAAATAGTATTAAAGTTTTTCGATTTTTTCCGGAATTTTCCAAAAAAAAAATTTTATTTTTCCATTCGAAAAATCATTCGTAACAATTGCGCACAAAATTCCATACAAAAAAGCAATTTTCAGTTTTTCCAATTTTCCGGCTTTTCCGGAGCATTTTCTCAAAAGTTTCTACATAAACCTTCTCCTGGCAATTACGAACAACTGAAAAAAAATTTCAGCAAAATCGGTCCAGCCGTTCTCAATTGATGAATTACTATACATTTTTGCCACCATTTTTATATATATAGATACGCTTAAGAAATGCAGGTTTTTTTTTAAAAAAATATGCTCCTAATCCAAAATTTGCCATTATATGACGTTATGGGTAAAATATGCCTAAATATGCTCTAACAAATAGGTCTCAAAACACTTGTAGGACCATAAAACGTGTAAATACATTACCCATTTGTTAATAGCTCGTTGTAAAACAAACATGCTGTAGCATATATAGCATGTACATTAAAATGACATGTTCAACACTTGTACTTGTTTGAGCAATGCATTGAAAATGTTATATATTTTTCATAATTTTATATTTATATACTTAAGAAAGAAAAGCACAATAAATGTGTTAATTTAGTTTCTAACAAAACAGCAGCACGTTTCCAAGAATACTACGATATTTTTGTTCATTTAATAAAAGACTGGTTATTTGATATTTTGTTTTTAATAAAAACAAATTTTTTTTTTAGAAAATATTTTTAAATAGTGGAAAATTATATGAAGAATCCAAAAAAAGTTATAAAAAACGCTGTCACCATAAAGGAAAACTATGATACGTACCACAGACGTATGGTTACCATTTGAGTAACTCCTGTAGGGTTATCAATGCAGGGTTAAGATTTATAAAGTCTTATGAAAACAAAAAACCTTTGATAAAACCATATTACTAAAAACTGAAGATACTAAATTACACTATGCCAACAGTAAGCGTATGCAACGACAATATTCATATTCGAATTTAAGCCAGCACTTGCATATTATGATACATATACACGTTTCACTTGGGGAAGACTAAACGATAATATGGCTGTAGGTTTATGTGCTGTGCGCTTGCATTGTTTCCACTTCAACGCGACCACAACTGAAATCACTTACAGGACCGCATTATATACAAATATAAATACCAAATACGACCCCTCTCCCATGAGCCCAAACCCGGCAATAATTGTTAATCCTTAAATTAAGAAACAATCATAATAGTCGCATTAAAAGCACCACGCTCTTGTCCTCAAATCACGGGAAGGTGGATAAGAGGACACACACATTGCTATGTGTATGTTCTCTGCTCAGTTGGGTCTGCGTTTTGTACACTGGAAGATATATATTGTTTGGAAAAAAATAGGATTTTATTTCACTTAAAATTATTTTTACGAACAATGCAAACTAAACTATAGGTACCAAATTAAGATTCAATACTCTTTGTTTTGATAATATTTTGCTAAACAAATATAGATAAAAAATAAATAATATTTTTGGAAAAAATTTAAATTAACGAATTCATGCAATTCAGTAAAAAAAATTGGTCCTAATTGTTTAGATTTTATTTACACATAAAACAGCGAGGCGTAGATACCATATTTATAATTAAAAACAGCGCTTATTAGAAAGACAATAATGTAAGTACAGTAAAATTCGCTTAGCAGCACATTCCGGATAAGAGCACTTAAATTCGTTATGGCTGCATTTTATTGCAGCATTTGTATGAAATTATCTCATTTAACTGCATTTTGCTTAGCTGCACTTTAGTCCTAGCAGCCCCGATGATTGTGTTTTACAGTTCAATTTCAATTTATAGAAAAAATTTCGTTTACCAGCACTTTCGAAATCGGTATCTTATAATCTTATGTTTATCGAATATATGATTGTGTAAGTAATTACAAACGATTAATAACACTGTGCTACACACAAAATATACAGGGGTTCTCATGTAGCATTTCTGTTAGACTGGAGTCCATAGAGTAAAGTGGTACTTTTAGTTTTTCTCGGTCACTTCGTTAAGTAATGTTTTTATAGCAAATTAAGTGAAATGGCGATATTCCTAAAATTACAAGTTCCAAAATTCATAAGTCTTCTCTTTGTAAACTGATTTTTAAAAGCTTACATTCGTTGTATAGCTATGACTTTCACCTTTTATTAAAAAAAATAATTTTGAAAATCGGTTAAAAAATAGTCAAACGGCGGCAGTTTAAGCAAAACAACCCCGAAAAAAATTGCGAATTCTCATTTTCTCAACGCTCTCAGTTGATCATTAAGCTGCGCAATGTATATTTTTTATTTTTGTATTATGCTATATTAAAGTAGCTTTCTAAAATAGGTAAGTTTATAAGAATCGGTTGAAAAATGAATTTGCTATAAAAACATTACTTAACGAAGTGACCGCGAAAAACTAAAAGTACCAATTTACTCTATGGTCTCCAGTCTAACAGAAATGCTACATGAGAACCCCTGTATATTTTTTTCCTTCACATTTGTATCACTGTGTAATTTACCTTGAGGGCAATTTTCAAAAAAAAAAAAAAACGGTAACAAATTGGGGTAACTGCATCATATATAAAGGTAAAAAAATCCGGATAACTGTAAAATATTTAAAATCTTTTTAGTTGACTGTAATACGAGGGATGATCGCGAAAATATTACGATGTTATATATTAGTGGAAAGCTACAAATGTTATCTTTCATTTCGTGTATATCTTAGTACAGTTGCTAGGGTGTTTCAATATTAATTATTATGATTAAATTTTTATTTAGTTTAAAGGTAAACGGAAACACGCTACGAATGCAGTTCTCCAGTGATTTGACTTTGACAATAGAGTAAAAGCTATCGACATCCTAATTTTTTGCTGTTAGTATTGCCACTTCATTAATCCAATCGAAATTTTTATAATTGTATGCAAAGCAAGGGAACACTTTGGCGATGTGTTCCTCCCTCGACGACGTGACCTACAAAAATTTGGTAGGGAACTATATCAATTCAGTTTAAACATCAACAGGAATTTTGCCATCGCCAAGGTTTAGCAATGCGACTCTCATGTTCGTGGTGAATTTAAACTTCTTGGCATTGACGACAATTTCAAGCATGCTTTAAGTAAATCGGCAGCAGTAGATTTCATGATAACGGGAATCTCCAGAGAGCAATATAATAGTCCCTCCTAATCGTTTTGAATTACCTAGTAAATCCTTTATTGTTCGGTCAACCACTTCCAAAGCTCGTTTATGCGCAATCGCGCATTCATTCCAAATGTTGATTTTGAATTCTCGCATCAATTTCGTGCGAAGATTCATCGGCAGCTTCATAGCGGAATTTGCAGTTCTACTGCCTTCCAACACTGTAGCAGCAATTCCACAGGATGCTGCGGTTAACGCAATTTAAGATCTTGACCGAATTGTTGGCAGAATCAACGAAAAAATATCTTGCCTGTTCCACCGGGAGTCAAATTGCGTACTGCCTAAGTCATCGTATAGCACAATCTGCCAGGTTGTGGCATTGATCGCAGCATTATTATTCTTTAACTATTATTTATTTCATTAACTTCTCCAAACAAATTTACGCAAACATATTTGATCTCACTGATTTTCACAATTATGCAAAAGATTATACGATTCATAACGAATTATCCACCTTAAAATTGTTTAAAATCATCAAATCATGCGAAAACTGCAAAATTTCGCCAATAAAAAATATCAAATCTTTCGCGTATCTCCGGAATTGTCCGAGTTTTTTGCCAAGAATTTTCTATTTATTCATTCGAAAAGCCATTCCGTAAAATTGGCATACAAAATTCCATACATCAAATCAATTTTAAATTTGGGCTTTGTCAGAAACCGCTCTTTGCCATTTGAAAACATTAAAAAACTCATCAAAATCTGTTAACAACTCGCAAAGTTCTGCGAACAGGAAGAAGTCACTTTCGAGTCGCCGTATGGGAGCTACTCTCCAACAATTTTATTTTGAGCCATATTTTCAGAATCTGGTCAGTTTAATCATGGGTTTAAATTTGTCTTACAGTGTTATACCAAAGTATGAAACATGCACAAGTTGATAATGTTTTCTCGGTAATCGCCGTTATCCCCCATTGTATTGGTTGTCGTGGAAAATAACGTTGTATATGTGAAGTAGGTGTTAACCATACGAGAGGTTGGCGGTGTGCAGCGAAGCTCGACATTGTCGAACTTCATTGCGATGCAGTCCTTTACGAGGTTTGTATCAAAAGTTGATACGAAATAGGATTCGTTCCTTTTGCGGTTTTGATAAATTTGTTTGTTGGAAGTTGTATACCTAATGGTTATATTATATCTTTTTGGTCTTCATAGTGAAGAAGTTAGCAGCCTCAGCTATGTCTGATCGAGTTTAAGTTTAGTTTGATTAGTTGACGGGATCTATACCAATTTAATATATATTCCCCAAAGGCTCCACCAAAAGCCCCCCCCCCCCCCAATGATATAACGCCCAGGAAATAACCCCCAATGAAATAAACCCAAAAAAAAAAGGAAATAACACCCAAAAACAGTGAATGAAATAACATCGAAAAATAAATGAAATAAACCCCAAAGCGAAAACGAAACAACCCCCAATATTTGGGAGTTATTTCATATGAAATAACAACCAAAATGAAATTATGCCCAAAATTAATAAATAAATCAGTTTCGCCAAGGTTTTTATGAAGTCAATATGGACCAACATCAAAGTCGCAAAATTATTAAAATGCATCGAGTGGATCGTAGATCGTTGTAGCCCTGCTCTATTTTTTGCAGTTCGGAAGACAATTTGCCTTTTACGTTTGGCCCTTACACAACCACTGTTCACAAGCAAATCAAACTCTCTGCTTTTATTGAATTCTTCCTTCCGAAGGAACTCTTACAAATTTAAAAAAAATTCCCTTCTTAAATATCATTCTCAAAATGAAAAAATGCTCGAAGCATTTTGTTGATTTTCTATCCGTCAAAATTAGCACAAATGGAAATATCCGTAAACATTCAAAATACATTGTAATATATTTACAGGCTAAAAGTTTTTTTGTAAAAGGCCTATTTGTATATAATTATAAAATTATAACCCCCAAAAATCAACACCTTTAAAAATGAAATAACCCCCGAATAAAATATGATATAACACGCAAATTATAAACGAGATGAAACAAGCCCCGATTTTTAAAAATTTGTTGGGTGTTATTTCATAATTTAAAAACCTCAAATGAGGAATGAAAGAATTCCCAAAAAAAAAATTAAAAACGACCCAAAAAATTGGGAGTTATTTCATATGAAATAACATCTGCACAATAGTGGTTAGAACACGCGACTACCATGCGGGAGATCGCAAGTTGAAAACTGGCTCCAGTCATATTAAAAAAAAAAAAATCTTTCATTGTCGGCTCCCCTCAAATGTTGTTGACAGCAACTTCGCAGTATAAGTGCCGAGTCAATCGGCGTGTCTAGTCAGAGCTTCTCAAACAGTGACGTTCGCATTCGTCGATAAACAAGTAGGTGCCGTTAGTTGTGAATCTAAAAATAGAAAGCGTGTTAATTCACAACAACGCGAGAAGCTATCCCATACCTCATTCATGGGGTGTAAAGGGAAATTAAGTTTAAGTTAAGCTATCACGCCTGTTTTGCTAATTGTGCCGTTCCCTAACAGTTCGGGTTACAATTGGCTGTAGCGTTGCCCTATAAGCAGCATCCTGCTCCTCAGACGCTATTTGACATTTTTCATCGTAACAGGATTCATCTGAGCGCCGTTTTTCATATCCTAGAACGGTTGTTACGGCGGTTGCCATGGAATGCACAATATGCTGCCACTGTGTATCGGGAACGTCAGAAGTTGAGGCGTTGTGTCTGGGGTTTGCAGCTTCGCGATATTCAGCTTTCTTTGTGTTTGGTTACGTGCGTTTGTCGCTCTGCTCAATCTTGTGCGCACCTCGGCTGCAACCAATATTAGCACCTCCGTGGTGCTTACACGCACGTCTATGAAACTAGATACAAGCCTGCCATTAATTACCACATGGTCAATTTGATTTTTGGTGTTTTGATCGGGGGCTAGCCATGTTACCTTGTGGATATTTTGTGCTGGAATCTGGTTCTACTCACCACCATGATCCTTTTCACTCGAAAGCTAACCAGCTTAAACCAGTTGTCGGTATGCAGGCTGAATTTACCGATCGATGGACCAAGAACATCTTCCCTTCCTATTTTTGCATTAAAGTCTCCCAGCACAATTTTAATGTCGTGGCCAGGACGGCGGTCGTATGTTTCTCTAGACGCTCATAAAATGCATCTTTTCTCTCATCGTCTTTATTTTTCGTCGGGGCATGAGCAAAAATCAGCGTGATGTAGAAATATTTCGCTTTGAAGCGGATTGTGGCTATTCGATCACTAACAGTATTGAATCGAGAGACAAGATGTCTGATTCTCTCGCCAACTACAAATGCAAATTGGTGCTTTTCGGCATGACATCTGTAATAGATGTCGCAAATTTTTACGTTGCCAGCATACTTGTCCTGTCCATCTCATCTCCTCGATAACAGTGATTTCAGGCTTATATTTTTTGAGGACATCCGCCATGATACCTTCTCCAGGTGCATATCCTTAAATCATGGTCAAGGGCGTAGCCAGGTACAGATTGGAAAATACAGTCAACATTTTTGATATTTATATAATTTTGCGAAAGATGTACGCTTATAATTTTTTGACTATGGAATTAATATGGTCTACATCGGCTGACCCCTTTTGGTACCTCCAATACAAAATGACCTATCGATTAATTTTTTTAATTCTCTGTTACTTTTTTTTGTTTATGAATGAAAATATCTGCGGTAAAAGACAAAATTTCAGGGAATTTAAAAAACTATTTTATCTTTTAGAAAAAAATTTTGTCTAAGGGAACTTCTAGAAATTTACGTCGGAGTTAAAACTGATCAAAGAAGAAAATTTTTTATTTCTTTTTTTTTGGAATTCGTCTTTAATCGTACATTCTAGGGTGTGACCGGCAAAAAATTTTTTATAGACCCACCCTATTGTACCCGCTTCTTCGTGTGCGATTTTTGGTCTAAGTAACAAACGTGTAAACAATTGAAATGTTTTGATTAAAAGCTACGCTTCAATAGAAACATTCATTCAAATTTCAAGATTCTAGAACTAGTCGTATGGTCAGAATGTTTAAAATTCTGATTAAGTGCCATGCCCAGTGATGGTATATTTGACGATTTATCGTCATTTTGGCGATTTTTGGTCCAAAAAAACCGAAATGACGATTTGACGATTTTTACCCCTTAAATGACGATTTTTACAAATTACAACTTTCCTTTCCAAGTTTGTGCTTGGTAACCCTAACTTAATCAGCACACAATGAATGTGATGCCAAAAAAAAATGTTGAATTCATTACAATGCTTGGCAAAAATACTTTTTGACACACTATATGCAAACAAAATGACCACAACATGAAATAGATGAAGTTAGAATGGACTGCATTAATTTTTACATCGAACTTTGTGATCCAGTTCTGAAACAATTTAAATTTGAAAATAAATTCAAATCATTAAACTTAATTAATCCGAATGTATTGATAATTGGTCCAGGACAGTCTTTCTCTATTATTGTAAAAGAGTATTAACATTTTATTGAATACAATAAAATGCCAGTTAGATTTTAGAAGTATATTTAATAGAAACATCGAAGAGTTGTTGAAATTTTGGAAAACAGTCTGTGAGGTAAGACGTGCGGACTCTAAACTACTTTTTCCAGTTGTAACAAAATTTATTAAAAAAATTCTGATACTACCATATTCGTCGGCATATTTAGAAAGAGAATTTACTCAAGTTAATTAAAAATAAATAAAGAAAACGATTAGAAAGATATTCAATGGAAGGTATTCTCTTCACAAAAGACTTCCTTAAATTAAATAAAGCTAATTGTTATGATTTAAAGGTAAAGCCAGACGTACTTAAAAAGTTTAATAGTGACATGTGTTTAAATAACAGTACATCTGCTTAAAATGTAAAATTATTTCTTAAATAATTTTTTAAGACTGTGAAAACTAGGAAGGTTATAGCTTTCTAAAAGCACAATGTAATACAAATTGTATAAAAATATATTAATATGTAAACGGATTATGTTGACAGCTGGCAGGGCAGATAGCTATTGCGATGGTTGCCAAACCATCATCATCAGTGCCGTTTGCTGTGCCTTCTCCACTCATTATCACAACCTTAAGTGTTAAAATCTTCAAGCAATCAATGTGAAGCTCACACACACCGGTGCGAAAATGGTATCAATGAACACCACACGTCAACATTAGCAATAATAGAAAAGATCTTGAACCGAACAATGAAACCAAACTCATTATTTACATATACAGATCAACAATACAAAACAAGAGAAATTAATACGTAAACTCTCACTTTTTGTGGTTATTGTTATTGTTTTTTCAGTTTTTGTTTGTTTTTAAAGTTTATTTTATACAATGAATTATTTTACTTAAATTAATTTTTAACTTATTTTAAAGAAAACGTTTAAAAAATTTATTTTATTGTTTTTTTTTGCGTTAGTTTGTTACATATACGATAAAATGAGTAAATTTGTGTGTAAAGATTTTTTGACGATTTTAAAATCAGGTTTTGACGATTTCAAAACCCAAAATTGACGATTTTTGCCCAATTTTGTATACCATCACTGGCCATGCCTATTTATTCTATATATTCAAAAATATTTTATTCGCTAAAGTCTACGTTATAAGGGTAAAACTATTTTTAGTTTTCTGAGCGGAATATTCACACCAAATTTTCCATTTCTAGGCTGAATGATTTCGTCAAACCAAGCTATTTTATGTATGTAGACTAACTTTCTGGCTCGCATTATACCGCCGCTACTTTGTCGTAATCAATTTTTGTTCGAATTTCGAAAAGGCCATTTGCATCGCATAACTTCTCTTTAAAATAAATATGTTTTTTCATTTTTTTGGATTTACCATTTGCCGTTTCGTTTTAGCGGTGATTATATTTCTCTCACTTTTATCACCAAAAGTACGCATTTCAAAAAAAAAATTGTTTAAGAAATCCATTCTAATTCTAGAGGGAATATGCCCATTAGACCGTATCGCAAAAAAAAGTGATCCGTACACCAGCGAATATGAAAAATTGTTCCAAGGACATTTCAAAAAAAAAATTTTTTATTTTTTTTGCCGAACGTAGGTCGTAGTCGCCTTTTTAGTTTTACCACCCTAATGTGACACCCTAATGATAGAAATTTATAGCTCGCAAAAAACCATAAAACTTTTGCGAAGAAAGTATCTCGATAAATACAGCACAACTATCTAAAAAATGCTTTTATAAATTCATTGTTGCCGATCGTAGGGGTCACCTTTTTAAATTTGTCATAGCTTCAGTATTTACATTCAGATATTAAAGTATGATATATCGATGTGTTTGTCTGTGGCATACCAATTTTTTTAATTCAAAAGTCTTTGACCTGAAGTAACCTTTACATCATACCTCAAATTACACAACAAGGAATTAGCAACAAAAAGCAAAGTAAAATAATAGAAATTTTAGTCGATCATACCTCGACGTGATTTAAGTAAGCTATATTTTTGACGGCTCTCGGGCTTAGATAAAATGTGGCCCATGCATTGCTTGTCGGTGACCGCCATGGCAGATTCATGTACTACATGAACAAAACCCTCGGCGAAGTATGAGTCACTTTTGAAGTTTATAAACTTAACAACTTGTGGACCGAATATTTGACGAATGCATCCAGTTGCATCCATATAGCCATCTAAACGCACTATCGCATCCGTTATCATCGATAACAAAACATTTTAAGGGTGGACAAATTTTGTTAGTAGTAAAGGTAATTTGAGATCAAAGACTTTTGAATTAAAAAAATTGGTCTGCCACAGACAAACACATCGATATATCATACTTTTATATCTGAATGTAAATACTGAAGCTATGACAAATTTAAAAAGGTGACCCCTACGATCGGCAACAATGAATTTATAAAAGCATTTTTTAGATAGTTGTGCTGTATTTATCGAGATACTTTCTTCGCAAAAGTTTTATGGTTTTTTGCGAGCTATAAATTTCTATCATTAGGGTGTCACATTAGGTTGGTAGGAAATTAGATTTGGGGGGTAAGTACTAGAACGGTACACTTGAGGTCAATGGACCTAAGAGCAAAAATATTAGCCTCGCTGAGACAAAAAATTCGCTGTATCAAGCTTTAAGATCGGACTGTTAATATGGAAGATATAACGAAAAAAACTAAAAAAAATTTTTAAATGTCCTTGGAACAATGTTTCATATTCGCTGGTGTACGGAGAACTTTTTTTTGTGTGCCTGTAAGGTGATACGGTCTAATGCCCATGTATGTTTTCGCGAATCTACCTTTAGCCGTTTCGTACGGCTGATAGTACCAATTTCATCCCTTTTCCGACTTTTTTCCCCTAATAGTAGGAATTTTAAAAAAATAACTAGCCCAATAAAATAAGAACTCCCTTGTTTTCGCCAATCTCTCTTCAGCCATTTGATGTGGGTAATGATTACAGTTGTATCCCTTTTTCTCCTCTTTTCTTCCTAAAAGTACAAAATTCAAAATATCCCTTCCTAGCACACGATTACTTCATAAAATAAATATTCAACCCGATTTTCGCTATTCTACCTTAATCCGTTTGGTCAAATTTTGAAATTGTGTTTAAGAGGTTTATTGGTACTTATTTTGTGACGGTTACGGTATTTATTCTGCGACATATTCAGTTGGTACATTGATATGTTACAGGTATTCTAAAGAGTATAAATTACCACCTCCAATGGCAACGTCATTTAAGTAACTTGTTCTATTCAGACAAAAAGGACGTTTTTTATGTTTTGCCAACCTTCTCGCAAATACGCGAAAAATCTACTTTAAGCTTCCACGTGAAAATTACTCAGATGTGTGATGTACTTAAAAATAACTTTAAAAGGAAAGATGCCATAGAGAAACCATCAGCTGAAAAATATTCAATAATAAAGTTCGTAAAAAAAAATTTACGAATATATTAGGAGACGTCAGGCAGATGTCTGGCAGATGGAAGTGACCAAAGTGTATTAAATAAAGTGAGACAGATACTGACATTTCTCTATTCCGGCACCCTTGCAATGTCATTAGTTTGTCAGTTCTTTAACCCTTAAATCAACAAAAATATCGTAAATAAGTTTGTTTGTGAAAAAATAAATAAAAAAGTTTTGTGTGGGAATCAAGATGCCTGGTACTTGCGCCGTTTGCAAGACTGCCCATAGGAACAAAGTTCTTATGTACTCAGTTTCCAGTGAAGAACGGAAAAGAAAGCGATGGTCGCAGGCGTGCCGCACAAGCTTCAGCGCCACGGCAAAAGTGGGCTCTAAACATTTTGAGGCAAGCGATTTTATGGACAATGTAGGCAAGCGGAGAAGGTTACTGCCAGGTGCAATACCAACGCAGTACATACCTTTCGCTGCAACAACTGTTGACAAGAATCTTGAACAAACGCAGCCAAAATCAACTTGTGCACTGGTCAAAGTGGCCGGCAACCGTTCAGTATATACACTGTGTTGCTGCTATTGTGGAGAAGAATTTTTGCTGTGGAGTTGGGCAAAATTCTTAACCCATATGTCGGAAGTACACGCGAGTGCGGGGAGTAAAAGCTATGCTGACGCAGGAGTGCAAACAAAGTATGTTTTCGCATTAGAGGACGTCCATATTTTACGCAATAAATAAATATCTTATTACGGACCTAATATATAACAATGATTAACGATTTGGGTAAAAATGTGATTATGTAATATATGGACGGCCCTTTAGCAATCTTCACTTGGGGAGGTTTTCCTTTATATTTTCTTGAAATTTGTAATAATAGTAATTTGTAATAATAATATTTATAGAATTTCATAATCTAGCTTTTACTATTTTTCTCATTTTATATGAGATAATTTATTTATGGGGCTTTTTGGGTACAATGTTCAGAACAGGTTAATAGAACATAGCAAAAGAAAACTTCAGAAAATTAAGGGTGCTGTCAGTATCTGGCTCACTTTATTTAATACACTTTGGAAGTGACAAGACTTTTTTGTGAGATAAATTAAACACTAGTTTATTTTTTACATTTCTATATTTATGTATTATTAAAAAAACCCGAAAGAAACCGATTAACACGAGTTTTTCATAATTAAGTATTCGTAAACCGAGTTTTTGAAATAATGTAAATATCGAATAAAACTGAAACCGCTTTTTCGAAAAAGCTCTACTTCCGTCTAATACCGCGATTATGTCATAAAATCAAAATACACGTCAATTACAATGATACATACTGTTTTCCACTTTTTACCCCTTAAGGGTAAAAATTTGCAGAAAAACGTCATAGAAAAAACCTACATGTCAAATTTCAATGCTTTAGTCGTTTTAGGTTGGGGGAGTCATCAGTCTCATATGATTGATATACCGATGTTTCTAAAAGGGACGTGGTACCGTCCATTTCAAAGCAAGACGAAATCCTCTTTATATCGGTAACATTTTTAGCAAATATCGTCTTCATAACTTTAATGGCTCGTATGATATGACCGATTGGAATTTCGGTTTGAGTGACAAACTATCTACGGAGCGCAAAAGACCGAAGCGCTTGGAATACTTTTCTACGTGCGGCTACTGATAGATAAATTAATGTTGTTGCTGCCATTGGATGAAGAAGAAGTGAGCGGTGCCACGCCCCAGTGTCTAACTTTGTTTTCATGTACTTTATGACAGAGGTCCACTTATTTGGCCCATATAACTACAAATATTTATCATATAAACCAAATACGTACTAATAAAGGTATGTTCATTTGAATGCCTATTACTAATAAACCACTACACAAACAAATACATATTTTAAAAACAAACCTTACCATTGACGTCAGCTTTCAAAGGAAACTTACGCATTTCAGAGAACCCGGCACAATTGAACTTATTTTTATATATGGGTAAATCCGAAATAATTATACCATAACTAGCTGACCCGGCAAACGTTGTTCTGCCATACAACTTCTGACTCGGCGAACTTCGTCTCGCTCCAAGTTAACGCCTTCATATAAGCTCCAGAGTAATATTAAAACACATATAGTTCAAATTTTAATGTGACTTATTTGAATTTAATTGAAATCAGTGAAGAGCGGTCTGTTAAACAACGTTTTTTGATTTGTTTTCCGGCGCTAAAACAAACAATGAAGACAGTATGCCAACGCGCGAAAAACTGAGAAATTCGAGGTTGATCCCACAAATTTCCAATGATTGGCCTTGCGATTTATTGATTGGCATCGCAAAAGCCAATCGAATAGGGAATTGAATTCGCTAGAATTGGAAGGGAAAATCGGTTGGAATAATAGAAATTCGAGGAATAGGGACTTTTCTCCTTTGAAAAAAATTTGACGGGAACGTCATCAATCCAGTTTATAACGTAAACAGGAATTTGGCCATTACAAAGCGCCAGTAGATTTTTTGAAAAAGCAGTAGCCGATGGGTCGTTTTCCAACGTGACTCTCATGTTCGTAGTCAATTTCAACTCCTTGTCATTCCGCCACAAAGACATTAATTTCATCAGCAGCAGTAGATTTTGGGATGGCTGGAAGCGTTTGACGAAAATCTTCCGACAGAAATATCATAGCCCCAACAAATCGTTTCGAATCACCTCATAAATCCTTCATCTTTCGGTCAACTGCCTCCAAAGTTCGTTGATGCGCTATCGTGCATTCATCTAGGGTTGCCAGGCACCGAATTCGAAAAGTCGGGAAAACCTAGTTTAAAAAGCGGGATTTGTCGGGACAAATCTAAAGATCATATTGTATTGGTTTTGACATTTTTTATTAAGAAATATTATTTGAAAGCTCATTACAGTTTCATGCTGATAACAACCATTATTATAATGGATTAAAAAAACTCAAACATAACAATATTCAGACATGACTTATACAAAACATACACTATAAGTTAATATTGTTTTTATTTTTTGTTTTATTTTTCACCGAATTGACTAGTTTTACTCCTTCGTCAGTTGTTAAAAATTACTGGAATTCCTGACAGCTTTTACCAATATTCAATCTAATGATTAGTTCAGCCTTTATAATGTAAAAATACATTCGGTTTTTATCTTTCGTATATAAATTGTTTAAAATACTAAATAAAAAGCGTTAATTATCGGCAAAGAAAATATAAATGAGATCAATTTAAACAAATTCGTGATTTTCTTTGCCACATTTGGTGCAAATGTGACCATATTTTGTCATCTTTGGGCAATTCTCCATTAACAGCTCGAAGACTGTAGTAGTCGCTGAACAACATGGCATTGTCCACTGCATCTGATAATTGTAGAAGTTTGGGTATTTCTCCCAATTATTTCCAAGTTAATAGTGAGTCTTTTAGATTAAATGCTTCAATTTGTCCAAAAATATACATTTCTTGAAAGTTGTAATGTTATGAACAGCTGTGGTAAATCAGATGATAGACAATTGTTAGGTATGGGAAAGAGATTAATGCCAGTGATGAAAAAATGTTAGGTGCACACAACTAATTCATAAGAGAAAAGTAATTTTTTGTACCTTCTTCAATGTGTTGTTTCTTTGATAATTCTAAGTATAGGTAGTAAATATTAAAAAGTCGGGATTTTCTCCTGAATAACTTCAATACTCGGGACTCGGGATTTTCGCGAGAAGTCGGGAAAATCCCGCCTATTCCCGCCCATCTGGCAAGCCTACATTCATCCCAAATGAAGATTTTGCATTCTCGCAACAATTTCGTTGTCGCCGAACTTCTGGATATTGGCTTGTCAACTGTGAGAAGATTCATCGGCAAATTCAAAGCGGAGTGTGCAGTTCGACCGCCTTTCAACAAAGTGGCAGCATATGGTGCAACAGCTAACGCAATTTGCGATCGATACGCATAAAAATTATTTGAGCTAATTTTGTTATTCGTTTCTTTTCCTGATGACTTGTAAACAAACCTGTCGTTGTATTGACCATCTTCAAATTGTGTTGATATTCACCCTCTCCACGGCAGAACATCAACGGGTATTGAAGTGCATCATATGACCAATGAGTCTCCCGACGCTTGAGAACAATATCGTGTGATTCCACATTCTCACCCTGTTAAAGCTGTGAAGCCGTCGATATTCATATGAACAACTTTAAATGCAGTTATCTCCTAACAAAAATGTTCGATCGCAAAAAGGATACAGTTGGGATCTCATCTTGTGAGTACATCATATAGATTGCACTTACATGTTATGTTAAAATATCCTAAATCTACTAAATCATGTATTCGAATTCAAGTATTTGAACACTATAATTGTATCCAATGCAGAAAATTTTGCAATTGTTCGATCATTTCGTGTTTTATCGAAGTAAAAATTGCACAACGTTGATCTAGTTCTATTGCCGAAAATCCAACGAAATAGATCTGATGGAACTTATGATCTTCGTTTGGTGGTGGTAACAAAGCGCCAGCTCGATGATGTATTTGCCCTTGAATCTGAATGTGTCGAGGCAATTTCGAGCAAAATGGGAGGTATTATTTTTAATAATAACACTGAAACAAAATCAAACTTATTCGGAAACACTCGAACGTTGGGCAAAACCTTACCTCAGTTTACACTTTGCTTAAGATATTCCTAGAATATTTAATTTCATTATCTTCTTTTGTTGTCTTCATTTCTTTTGTTTAAGCAACGAAAAGAATAGAAATGTTTTTGCGACCTATTTAAAAAAGGGAAAAAAATATTTTTCACTGCGCTAGGGGTTTACTCAGCTCCATTAATACTATCTGAACTGCATAACTGCGTTCGTGGGTTTTTTTTACTGTTCCACTGTGTAATGAGACGCTATTACCTTTTAAGTCGGATTGTTGTCGGGTTGATCAACAACTTCGGCTCCGAATGACGGCATTTGAAAGCTTCCTTCATATTTTTGTGAATTTGCCGGGAAATGTTTTGATTAGATTGTATTTCCATAGAGAAAGGAATATGTTACAATGGCACTGGCGGATGAGTCAAAACAGCAATTTCACCTTGCCATCAGCGCAGCATAAGCCGGGAGTTTCCGATTGTAACTTTAATGCATTGCAATGCTGGCATACGACAGACTATGAACCGATATCAACGCAGCGAAGATCTTTGTACGCGATTGTGGAATCGTATACAAAAGTCTATATTTACGACTGGTCTTCTTCTGGAAACATTTTGTCAAATTTGAGGTGGTGATTGTGCAGCGCGAAACTGTGCAATATGGGCACGTCTTCATTCATTTTTTGGCACGTTCCTTTTGCGTTCGATAATTATGGACATTCATCAAAATCGGTCCAGCCGTTCTCAATTGATGAATGACTATATGAATTACTATTACACCATTAATATATATGTATATAGATATTATTAAGCTCGTTAAATTTTCCAACTAACATCAAAATCATCAAATCATGCGAAAACTGCAAAATTTCGTCGATAAAAAATCTAATTTTTTGCGCTTTTCCGGAATTTTCCGAGTTTTTCGCTAATAATTTTCTATTTTTGCATTCGAAAAGCCATTTCGTAACAATTACACTCAATTTTCCCGGCTTTTCCTAAGAATTTTCCCAAAATGTTCTGGCATAAAAAATTCCTGCCAATTGCGAACAATTGAAAAAAAATAGAGCAATCTGGGCCAACGATCTCTCCTGATAAATTTTTCAGCAACACAACGAATTTTGCACCTTCACGTCGTCTGAAAAATCCAAATCTTTCGATTTTTTTTCTGGAATTTTCCGAGTTTTCCACCACTTATTTTTCCATTCGAAAAGTCATAATTGTTCGAAATTGTTTACATTTACATCGCCCAAATTACCAAAACATACGATAAGATGCAAAATTTTGTCGAAAAAAAAGGAAATTTTTTTGGCATTTTCCAACTAAAACTTTGCATTTTTCCATTCGAAAACCGACAAAAATTTAATTTTGCGATTTACCTCAAATCAGGCGGCGAAATGCAAAATTTTGCCGAAAAATTCAAATTCTTAGATTTTTTCGGTATTTTCCGAGTTTTCCACCGAGAATTTATCTATTTTTTCCATTCGGAAAGCAAGTTACATCGTTCACAACTATCAAATCGTACGACAAAAAGCAAATAGTATTCAAATTTTTCGAATTTTTCCGGAATTTTCCGAATTTTCCACCAAAATTTTTTTATTTTTCCATTAGAAAACTTATTCGTAACAATTACACACAAAAAAGCAATTTTCGGTTTTTCCAATTTTCCGGAGAATTTTCTTTTACATAAACCTTCTCCTGGCAATTACGAACAACTGAAAAAAAATTTCAGCAAAATCGGTCCAGCCGTTCTCAATTGATGAATTACTATACATTTTTGCCACCATTTTTATATGTATATATAGATAATAATTTCAGAGTTGTTAAAACCACATATATTTGTTAATCCATAAATGGGCTATATGTTTAACCCTCAAAATATATAAGGCATAAGCTTTTTCGGTGATCCATTTATGAATGGCAGGTTAAAACCTACACTTACATCGTGTTTTTATTTGTTTTTCTAAAATATATGTTTTGTAGATGTTCATAAAATGGCAAAAAGGACCATATTTATTTGCCATTTTATAATAAACTTAAAATCTAATCAATTGTCTACAATTAAATATAAACAACGCAAAAGGTTGGTCATTCAGAAGATATAAATAATGTTAAGTTAAGATGGACACAAGGCATGTAACGTCCGCAACGGAAAATAAGGGTTTTTAAATTTAACTGCTTTAATTTTTGGTTTTTCATCAATCGAAGTATGTTCGTAAAGAGAGCCAATAGTGCGCTTAAAATACAAATATATATAAATGTGTTTTTACACCATTCTACAGGAAAAATATGAATGACAAAGTGTATAACGTCCGCAACGGAATGCATTTTTTTCCAAAATTATATTTATTGAACACAGCAACTGTGAACTCATATGAAGTGTTTGTGGAATGAGTTACTAGTTCTAGAGATTCAGGTACACGACTCCACCTGGTGACAGGTCTGATATTATGAGCATTTCTTTAACATCAACAAAATTTAACGATAAGGGCATGTATTGCGGTTAGTCGGCTGTTCTGGTGCCAGTACCATATTGATCTGCATTGTATCAATGCAAATGTACATACTCATGTTTCTTATGTTTAAAGAAACATACATCTTGAATTTCAGTTAAATTGGTACATCCATTCAAATTTTCGAAATAAGTCCATCCCAGCGCCTCCTGTCGAGTCCATTCATATAATATGTATATACAATTATTATATTTATACCTGTGTGTGTCAACAGCTCATTAACAGTATGTCTTATGTTGATACAATTTTTTATGATAAATAAGATAGAAGGAAAAAGTGTAACGCCCGCAACGTAACGTCCGCAACAGATGAACCAACAAATTTACAACTATCATTAAAGTCTTTTTAAAATCCTTAAATATTCCTTTTTCCCTTATGCATTTCGATTTATCTGGTTGCTATGCAATATTAGCTAAAATAGCTGCAAATGCACGTTGACATCGAAAACTACTTCCATTTTTTGTAACGTCCGCAACGGCACTTTTGGCACGAATATTGTTTTTAGTAGTATGGCAATCAATTAAATGTCATTTCAAAGTACTCTCAAATAGCTGTTGTTGCTGAAATTTATATGCAAATATCTCACTCATAGCGCAAACGGGATTAATAAAACAAAACATAAATGCGTACGAATGTAACGTCCGCAACACTGTATGGTAAATCCAGTGTTGCGGAATCGATATCCTTCAAAAAATGTTCAAATATATTGCATATATAACTGCAATAATATATATACCGACGATATATTACTCAGTCAAATATATTGCATATATAACTGAGTATAGTCATTAATATCTTTGTGTCATATGTAGTCATTAATATTTTTTTATACCATCACCCTTAGGGATGAGGGTATATATCATTTGATACGAAAAAAAGTGTAACGCATTAAAGGAGACGAGTTAGACCCCAAGTATCTTAAGACCAAATTCGTTTCAGAACTTTTTAAGAAGAATGAGCTATGTCCGTCTGTCTGGCTGGCTGGATGGCTGGTCAGCAGGATAACTCGAGTAAACCTTAACGGATCGGTATGAAAATTTACCAGTATCAATATTTTTCAAAACGAACTTATGGGATTGTAAATGGGCTGAATAGCCCCACCCCTTCTGGTACCTCCCATACAAAATTACCTATTTTTGGAAAATTAATATTTCTTCCATAACTTCCAAACGGACAACCGGAGGATGTTTGAATTTGGTCAGTTTATTTATCTTGCAAAAGTAGACAAACCCTAAGAAAACCGAAACCTTTGCCCCACCCATTCTGGTACCTCCCATACAAATGACCGAATTGACCCTTATAGTTTTACATACATATCTTTTTTGCAAGTAAACTGAGATCACTCAAATTTTGCGTATGATGTTTGCTTATAAATGATAGACTCAGGTATGAATATGGACTATATCGGTTCACGCCTTCTAGTACCTCCCATACAAAATGACCTATTTTTGGAAATAATATATTTTTCCAATAACTTCAAAACAGTCACTTGGGGGGTTATGAACATTGGTCCATAAATTAATGTTGTGATAGGAGGCGAAACCTCAGAGAGCCTAACTATTTGACACACCCCTTCTGGTACCTCCCATACAAATGACCGAATTGACCCTTATAGTTTTACATACATATCTTTTTTGTAAGTAAACTGAGATCACTCAAATTTTGCGTATGATGTTTGCTTAAGATAATTAGACTCAGGTACGAATATGGACAATATCAGTTCACGCCTTCTGGTACCTCCCATACAAAATTACCTATTTTTCGAAAATTAATATTTCTCCTATAACTTCCAAACGGACTCTTGGGGGGTAATGAAAATTGGTCGATTAATTTATGTTATTATAGGAGGCAAAACCCTAGAAAACCTAACTATTTGACGCACCCCTTCTGGTACCTCCCATACAAATGACCGCACTCACCCCCATAGTATTACAAACATATCTTTTTTCTAAGTACACTGAATTCAGTCAAATTATGAGTAATTTGTACGCTTATGAAAATATGAATCAGGAGTGAATATGGACTATATCGGGTCACCCCTTCTGGTACCTATCATACAAAATTACCAAACGGACATTTGAGGGGTAATGAAAATTAGTCGGTTAATTTATATTGTGATAGGAGGCGAAACCTCAGAAAACCTAACTATTTGACACACCCCTTCTGGTACCTCCCACACAAAGGACCGAACTCACCCCTATAGTCTTACATACATATCATTTTTTGTAAGTACACTGAATTCTTACAAATTATTCGTAAGTTGTACGTATGAAAATTTGAGTTAGGAATGAATAAGGACTGTTTCGGTTCACCCCTTGTGGTACCCCCTATCAAAATTAATTTTTTTTGAAAAATTAATATTTCTCACATAAATTCCAAACCGGCACCTATACCCCCTACACAAATATGTAAAGTTTTGGACGATTTTGCACCACAAGCAGGGGAAAAAATATACCTAAGTAATTTTATTTTAATTAAAAATCTATTCATTTCAATAACTCAAGACTTCAACAATATCTTATATTGGGTGATGGTATTTATCAGTCAGTTTACCTGACTGAAATTTCTGTACTGGTTTTTGGATAAATCTGCAGCAATATATTATTGCAATTATAAAAAACATTCTTTGATTTTTTTTTCTTTTTTGAGCTTAGTTTGATTTGCTCAGATTTTAATAATTACACCGTGACACAAAATTAAACCTTCCGAATCGCAACGGGATCAAACTAAAAGCAAATGAAAGTTGACATTTTGTGTAACAAAACCCTCAAGGGTTTTTATACCCTTCACCTCGCGAATGAACAGAGTGAAGGGTATATTAATTTTGTGCTTCCATTTATAACGCCCATAAGAAAGCGTGGTAGGTATGACAATATATATATATATAAATGATCAGCATCGAAATCTGAGTCGATTTAAAGGTGACCGTCTGTCTGTCCCCGCGATTACAGTCGCAGTTTAAGAGATATCTAACTGAAATTTGGAATGCAAGCTTCTATCCTCAAAGCGGAGGTTAAGTTCTAAGATGAGCCCGATCGGTCAAAAACTACACCCACCTTCCAAACAGACTCCCCCGTTTTGGGGTCTGTCCCTGCGATTACAGTCGTAGTTTAAGGGCAAACAATCTGAAAATTTGTATGCAAGCTTCCATACACTAAGTGGAGTTTGAGTAGTAAGATGAGACTGATCGGTCAAAAACTACTCCCACCTCCCATATAAAATACCTATTTTTGGGGGTGTCCTTATGTCAGTCCCCGCGATTACACAAGTAATTTAAGAGCAATCAAGCTGAAATATTGTACGCAAGTTTTGTTGCCCTAAATGGAGGTTGAGTTCTAAGATTAGCCCGATCTGTCAAAAACTACTCCCACCTCCCATACAAACTCCCCCTTTTTGGGGGTGTCAGTAGTAATTTAAGAGCAATCAAGCTGAAATATTGTATGCAAGCTTCCCTACCTCCCATACAGACTCTCTCTTTTTGAGGTCTGTCCCTGCGATTGTCCTCCTAACTGCCCCTGATATACAGCCGTAGGTTAGGAAATATCGAGCTGTAATTTGAAATGCAAGCTTAAATCCTATAATAGGAGCTTATGCCGTAAGATGAGTAATATCGGACGAATACTTCTCCCACTTTCCATACAAACTCCCCCTTTTTAGGGGTGTCTGTCTGTATGTCCCTGTAGTTCGTGAGCTTTTGGGCTGAAATTTGGTATGTAAGCTTCTGTCCAGAAGCGGAGGTTAATTTCTAAGATAAGCAAGATCCGATTTGAATTACTCCCTGTTTTGTGGTACAAAGTTTAATTTAATATAGTTGTAGTGCAAATAACCAGTTTTATCACCATTTTTACAAATGGTGAAAGGTATCTGAGCTTCGGCATAACCGAAGATAACCGCCTTACTAGTTTTAAGTTTAGTTCGAGATTTTTTTTTACACGCATTTAAAGTTGATTATTTTTGAACGTTGCAATGTGCGTTGGCTAACATGAAAAAATCATTAAAATAATGCTTATTTATTTTTATTATTCAGGAAAGTGGTGGTATCTTACTGTTTAGCCCTTAATCTACGTATGTAATCGCGAGAAAACACAACAAATGCAATCTAATCCAAAAAAAACTGTACAAAAGCGGCCTTTGGCGGTGCTTTATAATTAAAAAAAAATTAAAAATGGATTCCTTGACCCCAAAAACACAACTTTTCTGGATAAAAAGTATTATATTATGACATTTTTAAAGGATTTTCCTTGGTAGCCAGCGTTAGAAAACGCCAACTTCAAATGCGTATAAAAAAATTTCGCACTAAACTAACAAAAAACCTTTAAGAATTTTGTTATGTATGAAGTAAACTTTCATTTGCTTTTGGTTTCATCCCATTCCGATTTTGGATGTTGCTCAGTGTTATTCAGAATAATTAAACGTTTCTTCTTCGCCGGTACATTGTTGTTATGTGTATGTACACAAATAATTCGGGGAATCTGGATTTTTCCAGGATCTCGGGAAATCCCTATTCAAAACAAAAATAAACAAAAAATACCTTTGTCTATTAAAAAAATATTTTTTATTTTAATACAATCAAATAAATATGAAATGAAATATAAAAATAATTCTAAAAATCTCGTTTTATGGTTTATCCGAAAAGTTGTTAATACTTAGCCAAGCCTCTTATAGACTATCTCCTTATAGACTTATTCAGATTTTTCGAAATTTTTGAGGGAAAGAATGTCTATCAAGTGAGGAACTGGTGACATTATCCAGGTCAATGGATAAAGCTAATTCGTACTTTTTGAGGTAAAAATGCCAAAAAGGGATACAAATCGGTACCATTGGGCACTCTTCTTATAGAATTAGAGAACAGCACGAAGTGATTTTTTGAAAATCGTCTTTTTATTGGCAAAAAGGACTCAATCTAAACGACTAAAGCTATAATCGCACAGATCCGTATCCGAAAGCATTTTTCAAAATTCGTTTTTAGTGCTAAAAATACCCCAAAAAGGGGTACAACTTGTACCCCCAGACCAACGGCTAAAGGTAGAATCGCAAAAATCTATAAGGGAATGCTTCTTATAGAAGTAGACAGCTGCATGAGGAGATTTTTCAAAATTGTTACCTCCGAAAGAAAAACCTAACCAAACCCAGACCAAACGGCTTAAGGTAGAATAGCAAATACCGGGCGGAGTTTTTATTTTAGTAGTAGTTGTGCGCTGTGAATTCATATCAAATTGGTACCATAACCCAGGCCAAATGCCTATAGTTTATTTTATGAAACAGTTGCATGACATTAAGAAATTTCGATCTTTTAGGATTAAAAAATCGGAAATGGGTTGAAACTATTACCATCGCCCAGACCAAGTGGCTAAAGGTGGAATCGCGACAATTAGATTTAACACTTATTTTATGGGGTAATTGTGAAACATGAAGGGATTTTTTGAGATTCGTACCCCTTGAGATAAAGAGGGGAAAAGTGTAATCATCTCTCAGACCAAGCATCTGAAGGTACAATCACCCAGTCCACCAACAAAGAAAGTTATATATCAGTCAATCGGCTTAAAAATATTTTTTAGAATGTGTGCCTATCAATAAGTAATTATTCAACAACTCATGTACATAGTATTGCTGATCCATTTTAGCAGTTCTATACGTTCGAATTTTGTTCTTCTTCGGTCTTTTGCGCTCCGTAGATAGTTCTTCACGTCAAACTTATATAACAGCTCTTTCACCTGGTCCATCCATCGGCGTTTTGCTCGCCCCCTCTTGAGCCGTCCATTGAGTTTATTGCCGAAGACTCTTCGAGCCGCAGCATTTTCGTCCATTCGTACAACGTGCCGAGCCAACGCATTCGGTCTATTTGAACGCCCTTGACTTCGTCGATGTCGTTGTACAGCTCATGACTCATTCGACGACGGTACTCCAAATATTTTGCGTAGTATTTTTCTCTCGAAAACTGCCAGAATAGATTGATCCGCCTGCGTCATTACTAGGCCGACCAATGCTGCTTAATTTAACGATTTCAAGCGATCTTGCTTATTTAAAAGGTTTATGCTTGTTTATGCTGTTTTTTCAAGGCGCCTTATCGAAAACAAAATTTTAAACTAAGCGGAGTATTATACATGTTATTTGGAAAACATAAGGGAAGTCATTCAAAATTTTAACGAAAATGATTCTAAAGCATTGCGACAAAGCAAAGAGATTCTTTCTAATGAAAATTTGTAATCCGACTTGACCTTCATAAAAACTAAATTTAAGTGCATCCGGCATGCCATCACAAAACTTGAGTCACGCGGATTGTCATTGAATGAAAGCATGGAAACAATAGAAACAATTCAGCATGCTATAGAAAAACTATCTGATAAAAATTATTTTAAAAAAATGACGACCGTACTTGCTTGAAATCCTGGCTTTGTGGAAATCACTTAAAAGTCTAAAACAACAAGTGCGTTTATTGGAAAATATTCGCCTGCTGAATCAACACTTTTTAAATACGCTCCCGTTCTATCGTGTGACGTGGAACGTGTTTTTTTTTCTATGTATGGAAATTTTTTCACAAACCAGCGTAAAAGTTTCACCTTGGAAAATTTAAAAATACACTTAGTGCTTAATTGTAATTGTGACATTGACCAAGGTATAATCTCACTTTAAGATATTTATTTTTTTGGTTGGAAAATTACTTTCTTTGTATGAATACCGGACTGAATAATTTTGTTAATTAACTTATTGTTTTTTATTACTTCTTTAATAGATCTGAAATTGTACTTTGTTTGTTTTTCAATAAATAAAAAAATTAATAAATGCTGAATATAAAATCTATCGTGCTTATTTCAAGGGTTTTTATGCTTTTTTAAGTACTGAAAACCGTTTTTTTCGTGCTGAAAAATGGTCACCCTAGTCATTACCCAGGATTCTGCGCTGTAAAGTAAGACAGGCAGGATCAGTGTCTGGTAGAGTTGCATCTTCGTTCGTCGGGAGATACTTTATCATTATAACGCTTGCTCTGCGCATAATACCGGCGGTTTGCAATCAATACTCGTCACATTATTTTCAGGCTGACATTTTTATATTTGTTTATGGCGGAGCCGAGGTAGACAAAATCATCTACCACTTCAACGCTATAGTTGTCAACGTTTACGCAGCGTCCCAAACGAGTAGACTCTTTGTTCGTTGAAACAAATATCTTAGTTTTGTCCTCATTAATCACCAGACCCACTTCTGCCGACTGCTTTTCAATGCTCTAAAAAGCCGCAGTAACATCCCGCAGTCCGCGGCCAATGATATCAATATCATCAGCATACGCGAGCAGCATGTGGCTTTTATTAAAGATGATGCCAGTCGTGTTTACTGCTGCCTTCCGCATGATCATCTCTATGATGATATTAAAGAGATCGCATGACAGACTATCGCCTTGTCTGAAGCCTATTTTCATAGAAGACTTCGTGTCGGTCTGTGTCATCCAGGAAAGTCGTTTCAGATTCGCGGGGATACGAAACTTAGCCATAGCATCTAATAGTAATGCATAATACAAGTATAAAAAAACCATGTCGAACAGTGTAATTTTTGAATTTCAGATTTTATAGTATTCCCTCCAACATATAATAAATTGAATTCCATCGGGTTTTAATTTTTTTTACTCGTAAGTCAAGATTTTGAGGGTGTTAGGAAATTTTGGTATATAGGGTCATGTTGAACTCGACCAGACCTACAACATGCACTAAGTCACTCCCAAAGTTCCAAACGACTGTCACATAGTGTTATTATATAAATTATTCTTATTACACATCTATCTAAATATATATACAAAAGTGAACATTTGTTTCTACCTATGACCGCTATAGACTTCCAACCGATGTGTTACAAACCGGTTTCAATCTTCCGAGGATGGTTATAGGCTATTTAAATATTGCATTAGGCACATTTGGTCCATTTATTGAGTCGATTGTCGATTTTTCCCACACAAAAGTTATTCAAAATCTTGGATTTGTGAAAATTTAAATATTGACAAATAAAATGTCTCCGACATATGATACATTTATGTAACATATGTATGTAAAATTTTAAGCTTATAGGATGCTACAGCATTCAACCGATGTTTTTGAGATGTGGGCCACCCATTACACCTACCTATTCCCTTACCAAAAATGCAATCTGACCTACTCTTACAAAAAGTGACTTTAAATTAGGTGTGGATGCAATATGATCAGATCAAAAACTGGCGGGATTAGATTATAAGGTGTGACCTCGTCCGTAGGAGCTAATTTATTAAAGTGCGGTATCTGAAGTACTAAATTAGTAGGCATAGAAGACCTAGAACTATTGTTCGAATGGCCATAAAATTCGGTGTGGATTCAATTAAGATCAGTATACGTATTTTAAAGAAAATGGGCGGGATTGAAATTTGGTGTGGAATAAACACCAATATGCTTGATCAAGCCAAAAATCGGTGGTCCTGCCTTATTCTGTCTTCCAAACGCAATAGCTTGAGTACTATAGCATCATTCGTCTAGATATTTGGTATGGAATTATTTGGTATACAACACTGTTTTATAATCAATTTTATTTCCTTGCAATAAATTGCAAAAAATTGTTGGAACAACTTCAGCGCGCATTACAGGATCTAAGAAGCAATACATGATTGAGTCATCCTTTTAACTGAATTTGAACCAGAAAATATAAGGGAACCGATATATGTATGTAGTTCAATGTATGCATTCCAATGATTGCCGTTTGATTTTAAATGATTACAGTTTCCAATTCGGTTAGAATTTGCGATAACAATCAAAAAAGCTGAAGGACAGTCTATTCAAGTTTCCGGCTTGAATTTGGAAAATCAATGTTTTTCATATGAACAGCTTTATATTGTTATTCACGTTTAGAAAGACCCACTGATTAACATATGTACATTTCTCCTCCCATACACGCTGTATTATCAAAAGCATTACAATAAATTTCTGTCATTAAAAAAATAGGATCCTTTAATACAGCCGTTCAAGGTTTTCCTACGAAGGTTACGTCATCCCATCAGCTGTTTTTGACGTTTTGCTTTATTGTTTTATTTCCTCACAAATCTGTCAAAGTGATTTCAATTACAGAGTTGCCAACTCGCAGCAATACTTACATTTTGTGATGTATTTACAAAAGCAAATAAATGTTTTCTCAGACATTGGGTCAAAAAACCATCAGATACACCATACACATTGTAAAATTTCTGTCTTTAACAAAATATGTACCTTTAATAAGCCTTTTTGTTAAGTTTCGTTGAGAATATCCCAAAAAAAGTTACATTTAAGTTAATTCTTCTTTAGGCAGTACGAAGTCTGCCCGGTCAGCAAGTTAACATATAACATAAATAATATGGGTCCTAATATGGATCCATGAGGCACACCAGATGAAATACTACACAAACTGGAAATACTACCATGAGAAGTAACATATTGAGAACGTTCACACAAGAAGTGGAAGTATTTGAAAAATTTAATTGATTATAAAGTTTATCACACAGTATTGAATGGTCTACAGAGTCAAAAGCCTTACTAAGATCTAGTATTGCCAGGACACTTGGTTTTTTTCTGTCAAGAGAGTTTCGTATATTATCTGTCAGATTGATCATAAGTTGTACTGAGGTTTTTACGAAACGCTGATTGACATGGATATATTAAAGAGTTTCTGTCGAGATACTCACAAATTTTATCTCTAAGCAAGATTTCACAAGATTTTTGAAAGTGCAGGTAGAATGGGATATAATCAGTAAAGTTTAAACCGGTTGTATCTTTCTTCCTTACGGGATTCACGATCGCAACTTTCCGTTCAGAGGCAAAGTGACTTGTAGTTATTACTGTGTTAAATATGTACAACATATGGTGACTTATGAAAGGAAGAATTAGCTTAACAAATTAGATAGGTATTGTATCTCCCAACGGCGTTATATATCATCCTACATATTGCACTATAAAATTCTATTTTATCAACATTGCGAAAGTTAAAACTGTTTTGTCGAGAGTCAACAGAAGGTAAAATATAGCTAGAATTCGAGTTGCGTGTAGCAGATGTAAAAAAAGTATTTAAATTGTCAAGATCAATAGCACAGGGTTCAGTATCACAGCTATTAGCACCCGTAGCACTTATTCGGGACCAAAAGTCAGCAGAGTTTCTAATGCCACTAAACATTCGTGTGCCATTTGCGCGTTTTTTACACCTTAATACTTTATGAGCAATTGCAATATAATATTTAAAGATTTTTTTGTTACTCTCAGTCTGATTCTCCATGTATGCCCTAAACGCAAGATCTTTATATATCTTTGCCCTGAGTATATTATAATTGTTTAACCATCCAGCGGTGTTGGAGTTACATAGTTTGCTTTTAACAGGTACACGACGAGTATACAGGGAATAAACAATTTGGTTGAATCGATGTTTGTATGTCAGTATTGGTCGTTTCATAAATAGGAGAAAAGTCAGAATCATAAATATCACAGATGAGATTATCAATATTAATTGCATTATAATCACCATATGTTTTGACAAAACTTTTGAGAAAATTTTTTCAAAATTTAAAAATTAAATAAAATTTAAGAAATAGACAGAACATGTATTGAACGAGCATGAAGGCATGACTAGAGTTAAGAGGTGAAAAGTAGAATTGGCTACTACGTACAATCGCAGATTTATTACTTAGTAAGGTATAATTAATTAAAGTGGAACTATACCATTGCATGTTGTAGTGCGTAGGGATATTATTGTGTAATACTGACAATTTGCAGCGCAGTAGTAACTCCCGAAGGCAATCATAATATTGTCGACGTAAAATGTCCAGATTAAAATCCTCAACAATAACATTAATTCAAAAATAATGTACATTGGTAATTTAAATATTTCTTTAGTTATTTTCAATTTCATTAGTTGTTTTGTTTTCAATCTACCATTAAATCTTTTGGTTCACTGTTTTCATCTGCTAATTTTTTTAATATTCCCTTTTTTCAACCTCTAAGTTAAACATTTTCTCCTCCCATTTCTTTTTTTCTTCTCTGTCTATTTCTTAAATTTTATTTAATTTTTAAATTTTGAAAAAATTTTCTCAAAAATATAATTTTTCCTTTTTTCGAGCACTACCTGGGGTACTGCCAGATGGTGAATCAAGGCTATGAGATGTATTAGACATTTCATAATTTTCTTCCATGGAAAACACGGTGAACTCATTTTCAGGAGAAGACACCGAACAATCTGCAAAGAAAAACCATTAAATTTTAAAAAATATGTATATAGTTTATATTCGTTTAAAAAATTGTATGAATAAATACTTATGTATAAAATAAATGTGTAAACATGCTTCTGTTCCCAATGGATAAAATAGAAAAGAAAAAAAAAATAGAATAGAATTTACATTAAACGTGAGATTTTTAAGTCACCTACACTCTATTTATAAGTTAATAAGGTTTATTAATTGTTTATTATATCTTACGCAAATATCTTATGTCCACTGGTTATTAGGACTAATTTAAAAGTTCCAGCAGTTCTAAATCATGTTAGAGGGTAGTTTATTCCAAGCCATTGATAAAAGGCAAACTGTATTCCTTAAAACTAGGCAGCAGTAACATTAATCCCAAAAAAGGTATAAATTAAATAGACAAATTAATAATTATGGTAGAAAAGTTGGGATAAATGAGTTTTTTTTAAAAAAAGGGTGATTCTGCAATGCAAAGAATTTACGAGTTGAAATAATCGAGGAGTTGCATTTATCACGGGTTGTGTTAGGCGAGGTTACAATGTATTATAAAGTTTATATGCCACAAATATTTAGCAGAGCTGTCAACGAATCTTTCTTTTTCGAATTAATTTGCGAATCATTCATGCAATGAATTGAAAAATGTTGAATTAATTCTTTTCACTAAAAAAAAAATCTAATAATGAATATCAATTCAAATGATCGAGAAAAATGAATTGCCATTAGCTTTTCAATTCTTTTGAATTGAATTGATTTTAAGTTAATTCAAATGAATTAGAAAAATGAATTGCAATCCATTTCAATAAAATAAAAAATAAATTGCAATCAATCATGGTGAACTTGGTGTTTGGAGTTTATTTTTATCAACTTGTGCTGCCTCTAAAATTAGTGGAAAACAGTGACTTTGAAGGGGAAAAGTTATAGTGTAGCCATAATTCCATCGCCGGCTGGTCATATGATAGGTGATACTATATGGAAAATTGTAAAAGAGGGAGAAGAGGACATTGTGTATGACACTGTTTTCAATCAAAAGGACCATGATACAAATTTAGTGGTTGGAGAGGTCTTCCCTACTCATAACGGGTGCTTTTAATGCATTGTATCAACAGTATTTTGACTAACATATTGCAAATGTTGCGTGGCAATAGGACGTATTGATAGCGGTCGACGCGGCAGTTGTGGAAAACCAAGGAGTCCATCTGATAGCTCACTCACTGGCTTTGCTAAATAATTTATCTTATAATTTCATAAAATTTGCCAAATTTCAAATTGAATGGATGAGTGAAAGTGATGGAGGAAACTTTTACTTTAAATGAGTCAGAATGATTATTAAATACTCTTAGTTCATGTATCCGCACATACATATATGTTCATTTGTTAAATACTACTAGTGCCTAACAATTTACAAAAGTGATCCAACAAAAAAGGTAGAACTCAGCCCGGGGGACCCGTAGGGACCTGAAAATATATTTCATTTAAGTGCACATAATAATTTATTATAGAACCCGAAATTCCGTATAGGCCCCAACTTTGACCTTGCTTTTAGCGCATAAGAGCGTATTAGGGTGAGCGTGATATTTTATGATCTCCGCCCGTTATGCACTTTTTAAATTTATTTTTTTTAATTATCCGAAATTTGAAAACAACAAAAAGAAAACCGCTCGATTAAAGTAAATTGGTTTCTTTTTTTATAAAAACACTTAATTTAGAAGAATTTACTTACCTACGCTTTCTTCAACTTAGGCTTTAACTTCAACACATTTATCTTTTCACTGTTATCTGCAGACTTACCTGTATTTGTAGTTAAATAATGTAGTTTTCCTTATATTTCCACCTTGGTCACCAAGATACCACCAACCTCTTCCAGCTCCACCCTCATTTCCTCCAAAATCTGTAAATTTTCGGGCACACCTCGCAACATCTTAATTTTTGTGGCCCACACATCACACAAAACTATTTCCTCTCGTTTTGACCACAGCTTCACGTATCTCCCGTCCTCATTTTTTTTAATTTTCTTATGTTTTCTCTTCATTCTTTGGACATATTTAAAAAGCGGCAATTCACACGAAGAAATTAATTGCAGGCAATTTTTGATTTCTCTTTTAAAGTGGCTTCTAAAAATAATGAACATTTTCACGAGGAGTTTTTGCATGCAATTTTTTGAAGTTTATTTTGCCAATCTTCTTTAATTGTTCATTCGTTGAAATTTAATTTATTCGTGATAATTTAAAATAAAAAAGGTGTTTAAGCAATTACAAAAATAAAAATGGAAGATTATAATAAAGAAAAAATAATGGAATATCTCTTTGACGTTACTGGACTGGCTGTTGAAACATTAGATTTGGCCAGCACCGAAGATGTGGAAATTATTTTCGGGTTGTTGGAATATAGAAACCGAATATGAATAAAACAAATTAACAAGAATACGAACGATAGCAAAAAGAAATGTCAAAAAATATCTTGAAAAACGAAAACCGTGCAATTTTTGCTACCCCGTTTGCCTACAAAAAATAATTGCACGCAACATTGCATGCAAAAATTGCCTCAAAGTTACTACTTATTGACAATTGTTTGAAATAAATAAACTTTCTGTTGGACGCCAAGCACAGGTGTTTATTGTTTTTGTAGAAATGTCACATTTTCGAGGTTGGTGAGAAAAAAACCCGGTAGTTGCCGAATACCACTGAAATCGCAGTGTTGCACTCGAATATGCTTTATTCCAAAACATGTAGCAAAACATGTCTTTTTCGATAAACACTTCAGGAACTTGTTTTTGGCATAATGAAAACGAAGTATTAGATACCATTATCCGTTCAAAAATTACAGATTTAATAAACCGTTTTGACAACGATCTGCACCGTTAAATTTTTTTCACCATTTATTTGACTTTATAATATAACAAAAGTTTTAATAAACTATATAAGCATTAATTTAAATTTAGTTTATCGATTTGGCAAGAGAAGCATCCATATAATCATACCCCTGTAGTTTTTTCGTGACAATTAACCCCAAAAGTGGCAGTACTATACACTGTAGACTGGTTATAAAACTATCCACATTGATCCTATGCTCGGAAGACTAGTTCAAAACTATCCACATTGATCCTATACTCGGAAGATTGGTTCTAAAACTGTGGAAAATTTTACTGTCACTTTGTGGTGCCACTTAGCTGTCTTCTTTTGTCGCAGATGGTGGATAGTTAAAAATGTGTGTCATTGAGCGTTTTAATAAATTTTTGAAAGAATGAGATAGGGAGAGCTTATGACAACACAATCAGAAAAGCAAAAACAACAATAGTTCAATGCAAAAACTTCTGACCATAAGCAAAAACAAAATGTTGTAAAGAATATGCGAGTCAAACGAAGAAAAAAAAACACACACAAGAAAAGTACCGTTTTCTAAAACAACAACAATAGCAAGGGAGTTTTTTGGAAACACTTGCATCTGCACAAACACAACAAGTGGAATATTTGAAAATTAAATTGAATTTGCGTGAACAAATTTACACAAGCCCTTGTGAAAAATATAAATTTGTTAAAGAAAATAAAAGTGAATCAGTAAGTATGAGCAAACGAAATATAAGAAGACAAATTATTCTTTTTCTGATAAATATCTACATAAATTCTTTAATTTCTTAATTTCAGAAGCAATAATTCCCAACGCACGAGACGGTGGCTCGGAAAATCAGCTGCGTGAAGCAATTCGACTTCCGAAGAAAAGACATTTAAAAAGAATAGCAGGAAGCAAAATTTAAATACAACATTTTTTTATGTATAGATGAATTTTTTTATGTTTTTATTTTTAATGAAATAATTTTTTTTAAGTTTTATAAATAATAATAATATTTACTTTAGGAAAAATTTGGTGTTTTTTATGGGAGTGGTTTAGTAGGTATAAAGAGACAGTAAAGGGTAAGCAAAATAGAACTGTCTTTTTGTGTCCTCTTGGTGGCAATTTACCCTCTTGTAGGACAACTAAATGTTAAAGTGGCCAGTCATATGGCTAGCATTCGGACATGTTTTATAACCAGCTCGGAGACAGCCACATGGACTATAGAGCAGGGGAATAGTTTCGTAGAAACAGCTAAAAACCAATCTTCTTGGGATAGATTTATGGTGGGTATAAGGAGACAGTTAAGGAGACAGCTAAAATGAACCACCTTTAGACTATCATTAGGGGACGTCTTGGTGACAATTTACCCCCCTCGTAGGACATCGCAATGTTAAAGTGGCCAGCCATATGGCTAGTATTCGGGCTAGTTGTGTCGCAAAGGGGCTAGTTTTTTGACCAGCTCGTAGACAGCCACATGAACTACAGGGACATATAACCAACTCACATAACATACATACGGGCATACAATAATGGGTATATTTGTATTATTCGTACATGTACGGAACACTGTGAAGGTTTGAAGTAGACTTTTTAAGAAAAACATTTTACCTTTTTATCGATAAAGGGGGTATGGGACATTGCTCAGAGGTGGTCAGTTACTGATTGTTACTCACTTGGGAGTTACTAGAATCGATTCATTTGTTGCACTGTCCAAGCAGCTAACTACTTCCGGTCTTAGAACAAGTATTCCCCGGGTAATGACTTCAAAGCAACCGCTTAAAAGTTAGCTAGAGTTAGAAGGTTTTACAACCATGTATCCTCAATGGTCAAAGAGATGCTCAGGAAATAGGCTTAAACCGCTGAAGCATGGTTGCATCGTGGGATTGGACGCGCAGATAGCATCCCTATTACAAATCTAGGAGGCGAGGCTTAGCAACCCACATCTTCCGAAATTTAAATTGCTAACGAATCGTTAAATATTCAGCCTCTAAATAAAAAACCGAAACACTCGTTGACGACCGTTGCATTTCGAACTAGGACTATGATTGGATACTGGAACGTAAGAAGTCTCAGAGACGGTGATAACATCACCACCGGTTTGAACGCCAGGTATTTGCAAGCTGAACGTGAAATGTTGCGGTACGGTCTTGCCATCCTCGGTTTAAGTGAAATTCGATGGACTGGTTCTGGTAAGTATTCGTCTCCAAGCTCACAGACGGTCATGTTATATTCTGGAAAGGAAATAGCAAGCAATCAGGCGTTGGAGTAATGTTGACAACCAATGCACATAAGAGCCTAATAAATTGGAAACCTGGATCTAAGGTTAGAAACATCTCTCTGATACAGTGCTATTCCCCAACCGAAGCTGCCACATATGATGTGAATGCAACGTATGACGACATTCCACGAGGTGATATCGTAATTGTCATTGTAGACCTGAACGCCAAGGTCGGTTCTGACAATGAATCGCTGAAGCATGTAATGGGCAAGCACGGGCTTGGTTCACGGAATGACAACGGTGAACGGTTTATTGACTTTTGCAACGCTAGAAAGTTCGGTGGCACTCTCTTTACCCATAAAGATTGTCATAAGGTAACGTGCATGTCTCCCAACAGGCATAACACCGCAAACCAAATTGACCATTGCGCCATTAGCCACCGTTTTAAAAAATGCCTGCTTGATGTACGTAGTAAACGAAGTGCGGATATTGGCCAATCTTGAGACCACTACCTAGTAGTAGCCAAAATATGTTTATGTACCGCCGCCATATTAAACAACAGGCAGAACCTCCAATCCAGGAAATACGATGTTGGTAGATTAAGGAATATTAATGTTCGAAGCAATTTTACCTCCCAACTCCGACACCACCGAAAATTAACTCCCTGCTTCCATTGATTCGAAATGGCACCATCTTAAAAACACAATACGATCATGTGCAGATAATAATAATAATAATGCTTCCAAAAACTCCGAAGAGAGGAATCTTCTAGAAGATAAATATAATGAACGCCATAAGACGGTACAGCGTGCATTGCGTGGAGACAAACGAAGGTGTATAGATTGTCTCGCTGAGGAGGCTGAAAATGCAGCAATTTCTGGCGATACTCGCAGTTTTCCATGTCACCAAAAAACTTTCTGAACGCAAATTGCACACCGATCATCCTATCCGAGATCTGGCTGGAAATCTTTTTAGCTCCGAACAAGAACAACTACAAAGAAGGAAGGAACATTTTTCCATAGTCTTAAATAACATAATAGACAAGTCAATAAATACAACAAATAACAGGTTTGGAACCTCACCACCTAGTTTATCAGAAATTACAGCTGCGATTAAACAACTTCCGAATGGTAAAGCCGCCGGCACTGATGGTATCCCTGCTGAAGTATATAACAGCCTAAGCCACGATGTCGAAAGAAACCCTAAGCGAGCGAAAATCATGCACTCACTTTCGCTTTAAATCGGTAGCCACTAATTTATGAGTTGTCGTTCGCATGGCCTTACGTGTTGTAAACAAAGCCATTTAACAATTGTCAAACAACAGCTGCCATATCAAAAATTGCAATTAAAAAGCGCTTAATACTAGAAATAATCGCTATAATCGTGAATAAGAGCTAAAATTATTAACAAATTTAACAAAAACAAAAAACATCAGATATTTATTAAACAACGACATTCAACGTCAATTCATTAGTATACAAAATTTTATTTCCAGCATATTCAATTATAATTGCTACTGATCCGCAAATAAAGAAGAAATAATTAACTAAATCAAAAACTAGGACAAAAAATGTGCAGCGGGGCACTGAAAACATCAAATGAGTTAAATAACTAGAAACTGTACCTACTAACTATTATCGAATAACATATAAACCAGTTCAATTGTGCTTTTTTAGCTCTACACGAAAGCATAAACACTAGTGAGTGTTTTTGACATTTGTGTTCGCACAGATGACATCGAAAATAATTAGTGGCTACCGATTTTGTACTGAAATGCTTACGTTTTGTTCGCATTGATTTTCGTACTAGTTGTCGTTCTAATATGAGTTAGTGGCTTCGAAATCAGCTGTTTGTCGTGTAGAAACCATGCGAACGTCAACATTTGAGATAGTGGCTTAGGCTGTTAGTGTGATCCAACACTCACTGCATTACTCATTTACAAAAAAAAGGAGATTTAAAAAATTTTAACAATTGGCAGAGCAAATGTTTGACAATACTGCTAACTTTTTCTTGGTAATATATTGACTGATTTCAATTCATTGGAACTTCATTTGATCTTCAATTCTGAACTTGCTTAAACAAACGAATGTAATGAAAGTAAAAAATTGTGTATTATGAACTGTCACAATATGAATTAATGTGCCATTTTGTTTATATCAATTTAACTTTTTTGTTTTTGAATATAAGTTTACACTTTTTCTCAAATGCTTAATATTGTGCCAAGGGCTTTAAATACTTAATATTGAGATCAAGGGACCGTAAATAATGATTACACCAAGGAACAATGTATTTGTTGATTGAGAACTGAATGTTGTTTTCAAAGTTATTTAGGATGCTGAATGCGATATACCGTTATGCCACAAATTAAGGCCCTTCCATTACATATATTTGAATAATTTAAAAACGGATCACCGTATTCAAGTAAAAATTAAATTCAAAACTTGTCAATAATGTTATATTTAAGCCGTGCCTTCAAGGTTGATTTTTATTGAATAAAAAATGTTTTCGATTTTTTTCATGGGCCAACTTAAAATTTAGATAAGACGTACAAAAAAACCCTATGTGGTTTTTTTTAAATTTTTTTCTTTAATGTTTAGGGACGCTACCGGGGTTCAAAGTTTGTAATTATACCGTCAGCCTTAGGGATAGGCAGGATAACTCGAGTAAGCCTTTAAAGATCCTTATGAAAACTTGTCAGCATTAATATTTACCAAAACTAAGTAATGGAATTGTAAATGGGCAGAATTGCCCCACCCGTTCTGGTACCGTTGGGGATGTAAAGTGAATCTTGCATCTCAAGCCGACTCACAACCTCCTTCGTGGTGGCACCTGGGATACGGTATTCATGATATTTTTTTATCATGAATAGCGGCTGATAGTGATTGACGAATCCTGATGGTTGGGCTAGCCACCCGCCTTCATGTCCTTTACTGGCTATGAAAACACGACAAAGAAAAAATAACAAAAGGAACCCCCTAAATCTTGACGACCCCCGCAAACGAAATAAGGACCATGATTAAAGAATATGCACCTGGAACGTCCGGACTCTCTATAGAGAAGGTGCCACTATACGACTGGCGGATGTCCTCAAAAAATATAAGGCTGACATCACCGCCATCTAGGAGTTAAGATGGACAGGATAATGATGCTCGCGACGTAAAAATTCCGACATCTATTACAGCTGCCATGCCGAAAAGCACGAATTTGGATGTGGATTTGTAGTTCGCGAGTGAATTAGACATCTTGTCTTGCGATTCAATAGCAGCAATCCGCGATCGAATAGCAGCAATCCGCATCAAGTCGAAATATTTCTACATCACGCTGATTTGTGCTCATGCCCCGACGGAAGATACAGACGATGATATAAAAGATGAATTTTAGGAGCGCCTCGAGAAAACATACGACATTGAAATTGTTCTGGGACACTTTAATGCAAAAATAGGAAGGGAAGATATTCTTGGTCCATCGATCAGTAAATTCAGCCTTCATACCGACACGTCAGACAACGGGTTTAGGCTGGTTAGCTTCGCAGTGGGAAGAAACGTGGTAGTGGGTGGAACCAGATTCCAGCACAAAGATATTCACAAGGCAACTTGGCTATCTCCCGATCAAAACACCAAAAATCAAATTGATCATGTGGTAATTGATGGCAGGCATGCATCTAGTGTCATAGACGTGTGTGTGATCCGTGGTGCTAATATTGCTTCGGATCATTACCTGGCTGCAGCCAAGGTGCGCACAATATTGAGCAGAGCGAAAAACGAACGTAACCAAACACAAAGAAAGCTGGACATCGCGAAGCTGCAAACCCCAGAGATAGCTACTGCCTACTCCAACCAGCTCTCCCAACTTTTACGACACAACGCTTCTACTTCTGACGTTCCCGATACACAGTGGCAGCATATTGCGCATTCCATGGCAACCGCCGCAACAACCGTGCTAGGATATGAAAAGCGGCGCTCAGACGAATCCTGGTACGATGAAGAATGTCGCATAGCGTCTGAGCAACAGGATGCTGCTTATATGGCAACGCTACAGCCAATTGCAACCCGTGCTGTTAGGGAACGGCATAAGGAGGAAGTAAAATGGGCGAGACAGCTATTTAGGCGAAAAAAAACGTCAGGTGAAGGAACGGGAGAACGAGATACAGGGATAGAGGTGAGGCCCGAAAATTTTACCAGAAAGTAAGAGCAAATGGATACGGTAATGGCCTCCCCACCTGTAAGGACAGTGATGAAAATCTGGTCACGGATACGCAGAGTGTGCTGCACATATGGAGAGAACACTTCCAGCAACTGCTGGTTCCAGAAGGTAGCGCACGTAAAGTTATCACGCCAATTGTCGACGACGGCTTAGATTGCCCACCACCAAGTCAAGCCAAGGTAAGAAGAGCAATATCGCGGCTGAAAAATAACAAAGCAGCCGGTGCCGACGGTCTGCCCCCAGAGCTCTTCAAGACCGGTGGCGAGGAGCTGATAACGAGCATGCACCAACTCCTACGCACGGTTTGGCTTAAAGAGTGCATGCCCGACGATTGGAATTTAAGCGTATTATGCCCTGAGCTGAAAAATGGCGATCCAAGTGTGTGCTCAAACTACCGCGGGATCAGCCTTTTACCAATCGCTAAAGTCAATGTTATCCAACCTGATCGGGCCTTATCAGTGTGGCTTTAGACCTGGTAAATCAACAACTGACCAGATATTCACACTTCGGAAAATCCTGGAAAAGACCCAAGAGAAACAGATCGACATGTACCATCTTTTCGTCGACTATAAAGCTGCCTTCGACAGCCCGATACGGCAGAAATTACTTGAAGCCATGGCTGAGTTTGGAATTCCAGCGAAGCTGATACGCCTTTGCGGAATGACGCTGACTGACACGAAGTCTTCAGTGAAGATTGGCAAGGACCTTACGGAGCCATTCTGTACCAGACGAGGCCTAAAACAAGGCGACGGCCTATCGTGTGATCTCTTCAACATAGTGATGGAGATGATAATCAGAAAAGCTGCAGTAAACACGATTGGCACAATATTCAACAAATAACCACATGTTACTCGCGTACGCTAATGACGTTGACATCATCGGTCGAAAAGTGACTGCAGCCTTCTCAGGTATACAGAAGGAATCAGCGAAAATGGGTCTAACGATGAACGAGGACAAAACGAAGTTATTAGTTTTAACGAACAAAGAATCTACTCGTTTGGGAACCTGCGTGAACGTTGACAACTATAATTTCGAGGTGTTAGATACTTTTATCTACCTAGATTCCGCCATCAACAAAGCAAATAATGTCAGCCTAGAAATCCGGAGAAGAATCCTGCTTGCTAATAAATGCTACTACGGACTAAGCAAGCGATTCAATGACAGAGCCCTCTCTCGACGAACAAAAATCCAGTTATGCCAGATACTGGTTCTACCTGTCTTAATGTATGTTTTACAATCCTGGGTTATAACACAAGCGAACTAATCGGTTCTAGCAGTATTCGAGAAAAAATACTCCGTAAAATATATGGGCCCATCATCGTTAACGGAGAGTATCGGCGTCGTATGAATCATGAGCTGTACACTGGCATTGACGTGGTCAGACACATTAAGGTGCAGCTGTTGCGTTGGCTAGGTCATGTTGTACACATGGACGAAAGTGCTCCAGCTCAAAAAGTCTTCGACAATGAACTCGACGGAAAGCGCAGAAGAGGGCGACCAAAACTCCGTTGCAAAGACCAGGTTACTGAGAACCTTACAGAACTTGGTGTGACTATCTGGAGAAGAAGCGCAGAAGATCGAAGCGCTTATAATATTTTTCTACGTGCGGTATATAATCTACTGGGGTTGCAAAGAAGTACAGTAGATAACGGATATAAGAAACTCAAAAAATACAAGAAATTTGTTTCTTATGTGCGATTTTTTCTTATAAGCAATTATTGTCCGAAGAAAATTAATGTCCTGTACTTTAATAAACTTTCTTATATGCGGGTTTTTCTTATAAAAGATGTTCTTATATCCGATAACTACTGTACCAGCTAAGTAAGTAAGGTAATTTTGTATGGGAGGTACCAGAAGGTGTGGGGCAATTTTGCCCATTAACAATTCCATAACTTAGTTGTGAAAATATTAATACCGACAAATTTTCATAAGGATCTGTTAAGGGTGACGGTATAATTACAAACTTTGAATCCCGGTAGCGACCCCTAAACGTTTAAGAGAAAAATTAGAAAAAATGTGAAATGTGAAACGTTTTTTTTTGTACGTATTTATAAAATTTTAAGTTGGCCCATGAAAAAATCCAAAAAAAATGAGACTCACTTTTATGCCTACGTTGGTTAAAAATTTGCCCAGTAGTTTCAGAGATATCGTTGAAGTTCTCAAAAAAGTCAACAATTTATATAAAAAAAGAAAAGAAAGAAGATGAACTCGTCATGGAGTTCGAAACGCGTCATCCTAGTGCGTGACACACTGAATTGGACCAAAAATATCAAACAATAAATAAAAAAAAAACACTTTTCTGATCTTGAGCCGAATTTGTTGTATCATTTTCGATACACTTAACGTAAATTAATAAAAAAAAGAATATTTTTGTTCTTTAAATATTCATAAAACATAGAAATGCTACGAAGATACCAGCTTTGGGCGATATTCAAATATTTCAATATATTTTGATTAAAATGAACTTCGTTCCGGTCAACAACTTTTGATTTTATTCACAATTTACTAAGTAATCTGCATTGATAAAAATTGCGACTTCCCACTTTAGAAATCGATTAAAACTTCCAATACACCCAACTAGATCATGCCCAATTTCTGTACTTAGTAATGCTGAACCAGGATAAAGTTTTGGAGAAAAACTGGAAGTCTAGCCACAACCTTCTTGTACCTCCCATATAAATGTAACGTTCCGACCGCTGCTTTTTTGTTTGTGGCTCAATCGTAACATACACAAGACATTGGTGAATAGGTCTCGAAGATTACTACATTTGCTCTATAGATGTCGCTGACGTACGACATCATTTTGAAATGATGACCTCATTTAGAGCAGTTTCTAGCCCTAAAATTTAAAAATATTTTTTCGTAGGACTTTTTTCCTGTTGTTTGCATTATTAAAGAAAATTATTGCATACTTTTTAACGATATCGAAATAAATTAAATACATGTTATTGCATACATTTTAGCGCAAATAGTGTTTTTAATTCCATGCGTGTGAAGATATTCAGCGTCCCCAATATTCAAGTACTCGTCGAGACCTATTCATCAATGTCTTGTATGTTACGATTGAGTCACAAACAAAAAAGCAGCGATAAAAAAACGATTTTGGATGTTTTTCGGGGGGGGGGGGGGGGTGCGGGAGGAAAAAAATTTTTATTTAAAGTTGCCTCGAGGTGTTCTTTGATATTTGCCCCCCACTTTGGAAGTTTTTTTTGGGACCCGGTCTAGCGTACATATTACGCAAAATATTACGGAATTAAAAAATATTTACAAAAATTAATATGTATGTATTTGTATGGTAGGTAGCAGAAGGGTGCGGCAAAGATTTTAATTTATTAAGATGTGTGAAATATTAGTTTTCCAAAAATGATATTTTTGTATGGGTGGTACCATAAGAGATCGCCCGATTAGTCCACTTTCATTCCTGAGTCAAATTTTCATAAGCGTACATCTTACGCAAAATATAACTTAATTCAGCGTACTAACGAAAAGGTATGTATGTAAAACTATAAGGGTCAATTCGGTCATTTGTATGGGAGGTACCGGAAGGGGTTTGTCAAAGGGGTATATCTGGTATTACATGGTTATTAAACGATTCAAATTTACATGTCCTCCAGCTGTCCGTTTTGAATTGGGGAAATCGTTTTTTTTTTTCTAAAAATATGTCATTTTGTATGGGAGGTACCAGAAGGGTTGGAACAATTCTGCCCATTCACAATTCCATTACTTCATTTTGGAAAATATTAATACTAATAAATTTTCATAAGGTTTATTCGAGTCATTGTGCCCCCAGTTATCCAGCCAGCAAGACAGACGGACATGGCTCAATCGTCTTAAAAAGTCCTAAATCGAATTTTGCTATAAGATACTTGGGGTCTAGCACGTTTCCTTTAATGCGTTACACTTTTTTTCGTATCAAAAGACGTACACCATCATTCCTAAGGCGTCGTTTGGTCGTTGCGTGTAAGCTTCTCGAACTAGCAATAGAATTTCTCATTAATCTGAAACTGTCTTAAAATCAGAAATTCATTTAAACAATTGTGTAAAGCCAAAGTAACCAAAATGTTTTCCTCTTCAGATATCTTTTAGAAATAACATCCCAATTTACGTAAGTGTATCAAATGATACATCAAATTCGGGTAACGATCAGAAAAGTTTGATATTTTTGGTCAAATTCAGTGTGTCACGCACTAGGATGACACGTTTTGAGCTCCATGACGAGTTTATCTTCAGACCCCTTTGTGACGAACTGATGCACAATGGTATATCATCAGCTACAATTATGTCAAACATGTACATGCGAAGTAGATATCAGCCGAAAATGTCCAGCATTATAGTTTGAATTTGACCGTTAATATTCAAACATGAGAATGGAGGATATTTTATCCCCACGTTTCCCTTTTACCTCAAAGCTTAAGCTTCTGTACAAGGTTTTGTTGGTAAACTAAGCTTACTTCAAGTTGCTAAGTCAAAGTAAGCACATAGTTTTTAGGCCGTGACATGCCAATGTATTTTAAATTGTATTGTTTTTTAGTTTTACTCGATCGTATTGATTACACAAGGGAACAAGTTATTTGTTGTTTAAGAACTGAATATTGTTTTAAAGGTAATTTGGGACGCTGAATCCAAATCTGCACTTGGTTTTTTTGTATCAGCTCGACTTTTCGCGATATACCGTTATGTCCATAACTAAGGCACTTCCACTACAAATATTTAAATAACTTGAAAACGGTTCACCATATTCAATTAAAAAAAAAAACTTAAACTCGTCAACAAAATTATATTTAATCCGTGCCTACATTGTTTTTAATTTGGCCTAGTAGTTTCAGAGATATCGTTGTAGTTTTAAAAAAAAAAACAAAAAATTTACAAAAAAAAAAAAAATTGTTTTTTAAAAATTCATAAAAAAAATTAATGCAACACAAATCACAGTGTTTGTCTTAAAACATTTAGTTTAATATAGTGTGAATCAAATGAGCTTTATTTCATTAAAATCTCTGCACACCTTTTGATTTTGTCAACAATTTCCTGAGATAACTAAATTTACAAAAATCACGATTTCCATACAGAAATAACATTTATTAATATGTTTGTGAAAGTGTAACTCGAGCAAACCTTAACGGATCGTTATGAAAATTTATCAGTATTAATATTTTTCGAAACGAACTTATGGGATTGTAAATGGGCGGAATAGCCCCACCCCTTCTGGTACCTCCCATACAAAATTACCTATTTTTGGATAATTTATATATCTTCGATAGCTGCCAAACAGACTACCGGAGGATATTGAAATTTGGTCAGTTTATTTATCTTGCAAAAGTAGACAAACCCTAAAAAAACCGAAACCGTTGCCATACCCCTTCTGGTACCTCCCATACAAATGACCGAACTCACCCCAATAGTCTTACATACATATCTTTTTTGTAAGTTCACTGAATTCAGTCAAACTATGCGTAAGTTTTACGGTTATGAAAATATGAATCAGGAATGAATTTACACTATATCGGATCACCCCTTCTGGTACCTCCCATACAAAATGACCTATTTTTGGACAATTAATATTTTTCCCTGGACTTTCAAATTGACAACTGCCGATTAATTAAATTTGGTCAGTTAATTAATATTGTAATAGGAGGCAAAACTATAAATTAAACTATAAATAAATTTGCAAATTTGTCATGATTTTTAAAAATACAAAATTTTAATTTTTTTTTTGGGTAGAAACAAAAAATTGCGAAAAATCTGTTATCACCGAACTTAGCATAACTCATTCAATTTTCAATCGATTATTATGAACATACATGTTTTAGAAAGCTATTTTAATATGATATTCAATAAAGCTAATAAAAATAACAATTTGCCCCCAACCGATTACCTTTCAGCGTGAAGAAAATTAAAATGTGTAATTTTTTTTGTAATTTTTTTTTTTTTGAATAAAACAGCCGTTACTCAGTCATTTTTTTTTTGTAATATTAAACAATTTGATTTTTTTCAAAGGCAACAACGATATCTTTAAAAAAAAAACAAATTTTAAAATCCGGCTTATGAAAAAAAAATTATGATTTTTTCAACTATAATTTTTTGGAAAAAAAGTCGAAAATACGATTAGTACCTGTAACTTACAAATTCGAGCTGATGGAGAAAAATGGAGATTAGATTTGAAATCCGCGACCTCAAATTAGTAAAAAACAGCTATCGAATTCCAAACAACACTCAAAAAGTTCAATTTTGTTCCCTTGTGTTATATATCACAATTTACGTTTGTGTATCAAATGATACATCAAATTCAAACAATAAAAAACAATATCCTGATCGCTACCCGAATTTGATGTATCATTTGATACAATAACGTAAATTTAGAATTTATATTTAAACACTACTTTGTCTTTGGCCCTCGTACATGTAATACCCATACGTTAGTGTGGGCATTACAGCGATGCATTGGTATAACGATGCACATTATCCAAACAGTTACCATTATCATCTATTTGTCTGTCGTCCCTTAGAATCCTGGAGCGGTGTTCCCAGAGCAGCATCGCTAATTTGCGACTGTAAACAATGACGGCTGTCAGTTGCAATTCTAAGTGTAAAATGCGAGAAATTATTTTAACGATTTAAAATACACATTTACGATAACACATCCAGCCAAATGGAATACCCGACTCAAAAAAAATATATTGCAGAGAATAGAATATACTGAAAGCGAACGGATGTTGAGAGGAGAGTACATCGGGCATATTATTTAAACGTTAAAACAGAAAGGAATAAAATAAATTAATGCACGAATTAAGTCAAAATAATGCTAAAGGCACTCGTGCACTCAGTCGTATTTCTATTCTCACGCGTTCATATGTTATATTTTATTGTATGTGGCAATGTATATTTGTATGTATTGTATGTCACCTTGGAAAGGTAATATTTAAAACAAATTAAATCAGCCGATTTTTTTATTACCTACTACAAATCTTAAAAACAAGAAAAATTAAATTTGGACGCCGTGAAAAGGTTTTTTTTGTTATGACGCACAATGGATAACATAGGGTAAATGCGACACATTATTGATTTTTGCGAAAGCTTGAAATTAACAATAAAACCAGTTGATAGAATACGGTTGGTAAGGCTAAGATGCACCCGAATGTGACTATATAGGCTCGATAGTACTACCGAAGCTGAGTAAACCCCTAGCTCAGTTTGGCTACCAATTTTATTTTTTGACCCCCTAAACATTTTGAAAACTCTTGGGTCGCTCGAAAAAATGGTGACATCAGTTTTTGGCCAACAGTTTTAAATATAGCGCATTATATCCTTCGGCAAAACTTATTATTTGTCAATACAAATGGCAATTCATTGTCACTCACTAGGATGACGCGTTTCGAACAACAGGACGAGTTCATCATCATCCATTCTCATGTCAATATAAATGGTTAATTCATGGATTGATGCATGGACATTTTCGGCTGATATCTACTTCGCATGTGGACATTACACATAATTGTAGATATATATATATATATAGCTGATGATATACCAAAATGCAACAATTGTCACAAAGGGGTCTGATGATGAACTCGTCATGGAGTTCAGTTCTATATTGAGGATATAGAGCGATAAGGGATAGGTGAGGCCGGAAATTTTACCAGAAAGTCAGAGCAAAAGGCTACGGTAATGGGCTCCCCTCCTGTAATGAAATCTGATTACAGATTACAATTGTCGACGACGGTTTAGATTGCCCACCACCAAGTCAAGCCGAGGTAAGAAGAGCAATAAAGCAGCCGGCGCCGAAGGAATTCCGGCAGCGCTCTTCAAGTCCGGTGGCGAGGAACTGATAAAGAGCATGCACCAGCTCCTGGCTTAAAGAGTGCATGCCCGACGATTGGAATTTAAGCGTATTATGTCCTGTGCTGAAAAAAGGTGATCCAAGTGTGTGCTCCAACTACCGCGGGATCAGCCTTATCAGTGTGGCTTTAGACCTGGAAATTCAACAACTGACCAGATATTCACACTTCGGCAAATACTGGAAAAGACCCAAGAAAAACAGATCGACACGTACCATCTTTTCGTCGACTATAAAGCTGCCTTCGACAGCCCGATACGGCAGAAACTACTTGAAGCCATGGCTGAGTTTGGTATTCCAGCGAAGCTGATACGCCTTTGCGGAATGACGCTGACGCTCCTTACGGAGCAATTCTGTACCAGACGAGGCCTAAAACAAGGCGACGGCATATCGTGTGATCTCTTCAACATAGTGATGGAGATGATAATCAGAAAAGATGCAGTAAACACGAATGGTACAATATTCAACGAATAACCACATGCTACACGCGTACGCTGATGACGTAGACATCATCGGTCGAAAATTGCGGGATGTGACTGCAGCCTTATCAGGTATACAGAAGGAATCAGCGAAATTGGGACTAACGGTGAACGAGGACAAAATGAAGTTATTAGTTTCAGCTTAAATCTAGTTTACGGACATAGCTCAGATTTTGACCAAATTTTTTAGAGATATTTGACTATCCCTAGTATAATGTAACAAAAAATTTTGGAACAAAGTCCATGCTTCCCGAGTTATGGGTCTTCAAAGCTCGTATATATACCATGCTGTAACTTCTATACTTGTGGTCGGATCGTTTCCAAATCAGACTTGTTCGAAAGCTCACTGAAAATACTTTACAATAGCACACACACAAATTATATATATATATATATATATTAACCCATTGTGTGCTAAAATTTCAATTAACCTATTTTGGACCATAACTTTTTTAAATAAATTATTTTTATTCCCAAAAAATGCTTATATATCGGTAAATTTTTTCTGCACCAAATTAATGAGGAGTCTTTAACCTTTCCAATGAGGCACTGATCTAGCTAAAGTAGCGAAGTTACTAAGCTTTAAATTTAATTTTTTTTTATTTTTATCTTGATGTTTCTTATTTCTTATTCGAATGATTTTTCAAGTTATGATAAAGCATGATGCAGTTGATCTAGCGGGGGGCGTGCCCCCCACTGCATTCGTCTTGCACCATAATGTGTTCAAGACAACGAAACTAACTACGGCGTAAGCATTCGTCTTGCATTTAAATGTGTTTAAGACAGAGAGAAAGTAGCAAGATAAAGTACGCAACTAATAACGGCAAGCCCCCCACCGCATTCGTCTTCCATTTTATTTAATTTTGAAGCTTAATGTTGTAATCTTCAAATTCGCTTTATTAACTTCTTTTTTACAATTAATTCTTAAACTATATTCGTGTGTGGAAATTATATGGAAATTATAATAATAATAGGGTTACCATCCAACACTTAATAACATCGGAACCTTTTTAGCTAGATCAGTGCATGATACCTTATTGGAAAGGTTAAAGACTCATCTTTAATTTGGTTGACAAAGACCGTTATATAAGCATTTTTTGGCAATAACAATTATTTATTAAAAAAAGTCATTGTCTAAAATAAGTTATAAGTGCATATATATTGTTGTAAAGCTTTTTCAGACAGATTTCTAACAAGCCTATTTTCTTCCCGATCCGACCACAAGTATAGAAGTTACATCATGGTATATACAAAAACTTTGAAGACCCATAACTCGGGAAGTATGGACTTGGCTCCAAAACTTTTCTTCTTCTTCTCCTAAATTAATTCCCTACACCTAAAAAAAATAAAAAAATAAATCGGTGCTATGTCCGTAAAGTAGATTTGTTCCTTAGTTTCAATGAACACAGAATTTACACGTCTGGAAAACTGCGTGAACGTTGACTACTATAATTTCGCGGTGGTAGATAATTGTAACTACCTATGCTCCGCCATAAACACAACAAATAATGTCAGCCTCGAGATCCGGAGAAGAATCCTGCTTGCTTATAAATGCTACTACGGACTAAGCAAGCGATTCAATGACAGAGCCCTCTCTCGACAAACAAAACTCCAGCTGTACCAGATACTGGTTCTACCTGTCTTGATGTACGGTTCAGAATCCTGGGTTATGACACAAGCGGGTGAATCGGTTCTGGCAGTATTCGAGAGAAAAATACTCCGTAAAATATATTGGCCTATCATCGTTAACGGAGAGTATCGGCGTCGTATGAATCATGAGCTGTACACCGACATTGACGTGGTCAAGCGTATTAAGGTGCAGCGGTTGCGTTGGCTAGGTTATGTTGAACGCATGGACGAAAATGCTCCATCTCGAAAAGTCTTCGACAATAAACTCGATGGACGGCGAAGAAGAGGGCGACCAAGACTCCGTTGGAAAGACCAGGTTACTGATAACCAGGGCAACCGGAAATATGTCCTAAAAATCGAGTTTTATGCGCATAAAATATGACCTGAAAAATGGCAAAATGTGACCTAAAAATCAACAAAAACATGCCCTAAAAATTAAAGTCATACAATTTTTTTCATATGAATTAGAAATATTTTTATTAAAAATAAAAAAAAACTGCTTAAAAATTAAAAAAAAATAAAACAATATTATTTTAAATTCTGACTTTGTTAGTAGTTTTGGTAAATTTACATCCACAAATGTTGAGTAAAATAAAATAGAAATAAATATTTTCGAGGAAATATTCCCCGGAAAATTTTAATGTAGGTCTCTGAAGTCATGAACTATCCCAAATTACAAATGATTTATCATTTTCTTTTATTTGACATTTGACCAAAAAAATCTTACTTTAAACCACTGTAAACCAAAATTGTGACTTATTGGAGCAAAATGTAGTTTAGGGTTTTGTTACTGAAGTCAAATGCTATTGTTTGATTTTGGTTTGGTTCACTCCCGAAAAAGTGCGTTGCACTGTTTGCCTGAAAATAGACTTTTTAACATTTCATTTTGGGTATATTTTGAAACCTTTGACCCATAGAGGTTATTTGTCTTCGGTGACTCCTAGTGAAGTTTTCCGGAGAATATTTCTATAGAATATTCTAATCCTTGACCTCCGTCCAAAGTTGACTTTTAAACAGTTTTTCAAAATTGGCCCAATAATGTCCTATACGGGTAGGAGGGTTAAAATGTTCCGAGAAAATATTCCCCTGATTGTTTTAATATAGGTCTCCAAAGACATGTAATACCCCAAACGTATTTTTACAGATGATTTTTCATATTCTTTGATTCGACTTTTGACCAAAAAAATCAAACTTTAAACCACTGTAAAAAAAATTTGGGACGTATTGGAGCAAAATGGAGTTTAGGGTTTTGTTACTGACGTCAAATGCTATATATGTTTTGCAATAAACCCGTAATTTGAAGCAACATAAATCAAGTCAGATCTAGTTTGGGGGTCTGTTAAGACATCCTTTAAAGTTTTAATGAATTGTGCATCCTCATCGTTTAATGCACTTAGGACCTATAAAATGCCTTCATAATTGTTGGCATAGTAATTAACTGCTTCAAGCCATGTTAACCATCGTGTTGTTATAGCTTCTGGAGGTAATGGAAGGTCTAGAAACATTTGTTTAAAAAATTCCTCTGTACATGAAGATTTTAAAAATAACTTCTTCACATTAGCAATAGTTTTATTTACGTTTTCATAAAAATTGCTAATACATTCACACAATCGATGGACACCATGAGCAATACATGTCACATGCGTCACTTTCGGATAAAATGCAACTATAGCTTTTGCAGCCTTTACCATGTAACATATGGAACTGCATCCGTCACAAAAAGCTAAACATTATTCTTTTTGAAGTTGACGTCCAGATTTTTGATGGCGTCGTCCCACAGTCAAGCAATTGTTGAGTAATTAGCCCTTTCCAAGACTGCTGCATTTAGTAAAAATTTCTCACTTGCAAATACCTTAATACTTACTACTTACTTAATTTCCCTTTGCACCCCATGAATGAGGTATGGGATAGCTTCTCGCGTTGTTGTGAATTAACACGCTTTCTATTTTTAGATTCACAACTAACGGCACGTACTTGTTTATCGACGAATGCGAACGTCACTGTTTGAGAAGCTCTTTCTAGACACGACGATTGAATCGACGCTTAATACTGCGAAGTTGCTGTCAACAACATTCGAGGGGAGCCGACAATGAAAGAAAATTTTTATTTATTTTTTTTTCTTTTAAGATGACTGGAGCCAGGTTTGAACCTGCATGGTAGTCGCGTGTTTTAACCACTATGCCTTTATACCTTAATACAACTGCTAAAATGTTTGCCACATTTTTGCCTGTTGCATCTATAGTTTCATCGATTGACATCCATATAGTTGATTTTTTAGTTTTGCTCGTATATTGTCCATGCAGTCGTTGTATAATATTTTTAAATGTTTAGTTCAAAAACTGTTTCGGATGGCACTTGGTAGTCCGTGTATTCCTCAAATAGTGTTCTTGTATTTTGATTTCTCATTTTGTAAAGTGGAATGTCAGCAGACACAAAAGCTCGGCACAGTAATTCTTGAAAATCGTTTTCTTTTGAAAGTCTACCAGAACATTCAGACAAAAATATTTGTTTGGTCTGCTTATTTTCACTTTCTGCGATCTGCTGCAATAACTTTGCTGCAGAGGTTAGAATAGAGGAATCCACCATCACACAGTGGTTCCTTTTTGGTTTTTTTTGGAATTAATTCTGTAACTTTTGAACGGATAACGGTATCTTGATGAAATTTAAAATAGTGTAAGCTGAGGTGTTTGAAAATTTCAAATGCTTGAGGAATGTGCATTTATGAACCGATTAAAAAGATTTTGCATTTAGGTAGTGCTTCGAAAAACCTTAAAAAAAACATGCTTACATGTACAGGTTATCTCATTTAGGTCAAGAGATATTTGAGAAAATAAAAAATATTGTGTAATTTTTGGACGAGGTTGATTTAGTATTTTTAAGGGTGTGAGCTCAGTTTTTCGTTGATTGTAAAGATATTTTTATCGTTAGTTTTCTTATAAAATTCTGAATGAAATTGCTGAAAGAATAATGCAAATATTTTGTTCCAGTCAAAAGTTATAAGCATCGCAAGTAAAAGTATCCAAAAAAAGGCCTATTTTTACTGATTTTTTGCAAAAAGGCGAATATATTCTTTCGTTTGTAAAAAAAAAATTTCTTCCGGGAGGTGGAAATTTCTTTATTATATCTCATAGAAATGTTCATGCAGATGCATTAAATGCTAAATTTGAATCAGTTTAGCAAAATGGTTCCCCGGCAAGGGAAGTCAAAAATACCCAATTTTTGAAAAAAAAAATTTTTGTTTTTGAAAATTCTCAAATCGCAAATCGCCAACGAGAAAGCTCATTATATATTTTTTTGACCACATATGTGGACTAGTTAACTGTAACGTATTTCAATATCCCTGCTATAAACAAAGACAGTGCGGCCATTTTAGTAAAAATATCGGAATTTTGGAACATATTTTCCCCGTTTTGGGAATTTGGGTATTTTGTTGTAAGATATGGCAACATATTGTTATTCTTTTTTTAAGGACAATTTTATGTACACTTTTCCAAAATTTCGTTAAGATATTCCAGTCCGTTTGAGTTTTACGCTTTTTTTCATATAAGATATTATTTCTCCAAAAAATGCGTTTTGACCAAATTTTTTGTTTGACTCAGAATCATGCCCACAATAAAATGTGCTTTTATTTTATTAAAACTTTAGGTTAAACTCTATGTTATTCCCTTTCCAACGATATGCAATACTTGTATATCGAGAGTTTAATTATTCTTTATAATTATAATCAAACTTCACTACCTCTGTAAAAAAAGTATATATCATGAAACACAAATATATATGGGGGCTATATCTAAATCTGAACCGATATGCTTAGTTTTGTTACCACATTAGAATAGTGTAAAAAAACTAAGATGTGCAAAGTTTTGTTAACATCAGAGGAAAAATGTGGTTTTTGGCTGCAATAATGTATAAAGGGTTATGCTAATTTGTATGGGAGGTACCAGAAGGGGCGGGGCAAGCGGACCCATTATTTCAGTATATACTACACGCTGTAAAATAATAATACCGTCCAAATTTTAGCTTCGTAGAGCCCTCCAACATGAAGTTAGTGATAGAATAGTGGTTTTAGGGAAATAGGTCATTTTGTATGGGAGGTACTTGAGGGGGAGTGGCAATTTCGCCCATTTTCCAACCAACATCACAACTAGTAAATTTTATGCCACTGGTAAATTTCTATTGAAATTGATTAAGAACTACTCCAATGATCGTCTTAACCATTTACCCAGCCGGCCAGACGGACATAGCTTTATTGGGTTAAGAATCCCCGAAACTTATTTTTTCTGAAGGAATCTAGGGTCTCAGTTATATGCACTGATGGGCGTAACTTCTTCCCGTATAAAATTATATATTCCCTCTTCGATGTTACTGAGATTATACAAATTTTGTTAAAAATTGTAATAATAACACACAAAAGCAGCAAAAACATATAAATATTGCATTAAAAATCAAATATATAACTTTAAAAATAATTTTGGTGGATATGTTTATGCAATAATGGAAATTTTTCATAATTTTTCCCGCATCCCTGTAGAAAGGGATTTATAAATCATAAATAACTTAACTTAACAGTCTACAAACTTGTAAGTTTTATTAATAAGTAACGATTCCATAATAATTTTCTTAATCATATATGAACTAAAAGTGTATCTTATTGCATAAACATATCCACCAACATTATTATTTAAGTTATAAAGCAACATTATTATTTAAGTTAAGTTTGATTTTTAATGCAATATTCATATGGGGAATGGGACTTTGCCCAGAGGCTGAAAGTTACTGACTGTCACTCACTTGGGAGTGACCAGAATCGATTCCTTTGCGGCACTGTCCAAGCAGCTAACTACTTCCGGTCTTAGACCAAGTATTCCCTGGGCAATGACTTTAAAGCAACCGCTTTGAAGTTAGCTAGAGTTAGAAGGCGAAACGTTGAGTAACCTAATCGGCATGCTACCACCGATGCGTCTTAGGAAGTAGGTAACAGAAGTTACTGAAGCTCAACATAGGCTCTCCTAGTGGCTTTGGCAGCCCCAAGAAACTAGGATCGGGAGCGGTGGCCTAATAAGCCACTCTCCTTAAACAAAATTTATTATGAAAACACGGAGAATAAATATAACAAGAACCCCCCCAAATGTTGACGACCCCCGCAAACGATATAAGGACCATGATTTAAGGATATGCACCTGGAATGTCCGAACTCTTTACAGAGATGGTGCCTCTATCCAACTGGCGGATGTCCTCGACAAATACAAGGCTGACATCACCGCCATACAGGAAATGAGATGGACGGGACAGGGATGCACACGACGAAAGAACTGTGACATCTTTTACAGCTGCCATGCAGAAAGACACGAATTTGGATGTGGTTTCATAGTCGGCAAGAGACTTCGACACCTGGTCTCGCGGTTTAACCCTGTAAGTGACCGTATAGCCACCATTCGCATCCGGGCGAAATATTTTTACATCACGCTGATTTGTGTACACGCCCCGACGGAAGATAAAGACGATGGGATTAAAGATGCATTTTACGAGCGCCAAGAGGAAACATACGACCGCTGCCCTGGCCACGACATTAAAATTGTTCTGGGAGACTTTAATGCAAAAATAGGAAGGGAAGATGTTCTTGGTCCATCGATCGGTAAATTCAGCCTGCATACCGACACGTCAGACAACGGGTTTAGGCTGGTTAGCTTCGCAGCGGGAAGGAACATGGTAGTTAGTGGAACCAGATTCCAGCACAAAGATATCCACAAGGCAACTTGGCTATCCCCCGATCAAAACACCAAAAATCAAATTGATCATGTGGTAATTGATGGCAGGCATGCATCTAGTGTCATGGACGTGCGTGTGATCCGTGGTGCTAATATTGGCTCGGATCATTACCTGGTTGCAGCCAAGGTTCGCACAAGATTGAGCAGAGCGAAAAACGCACGTAACCAAACACAAAGAAAGCTGGACATCGCGAAGCTTCAAACCCCAGAGATAGCTACTGCCTACTCCGACCAACTCTCCCAACTTCTACGACACAACGCCTCTACTTCTGACGTTCCCGATACACAGTGGCAGCATATTGCGCATTCCATGGCAACCGCCGCAACAACCGTGCTAGGATATGAAAAGCGGCGCTCAGACGAATCCTGGTACGATGAAGAATGTCGCATAGCGTCTGAGGAACAGGATGCTGCTTACATGGCAACGCTACAGCCAATTGTAACCCGTGCTGTTAGGGAACGGCATAAGGAGAAAGTAAAACGGGCGAGACAGCTATTTAGGCGAAAAAAACGTCAGATGAAGGAACGGGAGAGCGATACAGGGATAGAGGTGAGGCCCGAAAATTTTACCAGAAAGTAAGAGCAAATGGATACGGTAATGGCCTCCCCACCTGTAAGGACAGTGATGGAAATCTGGTCACGGATACGCAGAGTGTGCTGCACATATGGAGAGAACACTTCCAGCAACTGCTGGTTCCAGAAGGCAGCGCACGTGAAGTTATCACGCCAATTGTCGACGACGGCTTAGATTGCCCACCACCAAGTCAAGCCGAGGTAAGAAGAGCAATATCGCGGCTGAAAAACAACAAAGCAGCCGGTGCCGACGGTCTGCCCGCAGAGCTCTTCAAGTCCGGTGGCGAGGAGTTGATAACGAGCATGCACCAGCTCCTGCGCACGGTTTGGCTTAAAGACTGCATGCCCGACGACTGGAATGTAAGCGTATTATGTCCTGTGCTGAAAAAAGGTGATCCAAGTGTGTGCTCCAACTACCGCGGGATCAGCCTTTTACCCATCGCATATAAGGTCCTGTCGAGTGTGCTATGTGAAAGACTAAAGCCAGTGTTATCCAACCTGATCGGGCCTTATCAGTGTGGCTTTAGACCTGGAAAATCAACAACTGAGAAGATTTTCACACTTCGGCAAATCCTGGAAAAGACCCAAGAGAAACAGATCGACACGTACCATCTTTTTGTCGACTATAAAGCTGCCTTCGACAGCCCGATACGGCAGAAATTACTTGAAGCCATGGCTGAGTTTGGAATTCCAGCGAAGCTGATACGTCTTTGCGGAATGACGCTGACTGACACAAAGTCTTCAGTGAAGATTGGCAAGGACCTTACGGAGCCATTCTATACCAGACGAGGCCTAAAACAAGGCGACGGCCTATCGTGCGATCTCTTCAACATTGTGATGGAGATGATAATGAGAAAAGCTGCAGTAAACACGAGTGGCACTATATTCAACAAAAGCCACATGCTACTCGCGTACGCTGATGACGTAGACATCATCGGTCAAAAACTGCGGGATGTGACTGCAGCCTTCTCAGGTATTCAGAAGGAATCAGCAAAAATGGGCCTAACGGTGAACGAGGACAAAACGAAGTTATTAGTTTCAACGAACAAAGAATCTACTCGTTTGGGAAACTGCTCCGCCATCAACAAAGAAAATAATGTCAGCCTAGAAATCCGGAGAAGAATCCTGCTTGCAAATAAATGCTACTACGGACTAAGCAAGCGATTCAATGACAGAGCCCTCTCTCGACGAACAAAACTCCAGCTATACCAGATACTGGTTCTACCTGTCCTAATGTATGGCTCAGAATCCTGGGTTATGACACAAGGGGATGAATCGGTTCTGGCGGTATTCGAGAGAAAAATACTCCGTAAAATATATGGGCCCATCATCGTTAACGGAGAGTATCGGCGTCGTATGAATCATGAGCTGTACGAGCTGTACACTGACATTGACGTGGTCAAACGCATTAAGGTGCAACGGTTGCGTTGGCTAGGTCATGTTGTACGCATGGACGAAAATGCTCCAGCTCGAAAAGTCTTCGACAATGAACTCGATGGACGGCGCAGAAGAGGGCGACCTAAACTCCGTTGGAAAGACCAGGTTACTGAGAACCTTACAGAACTCGGTGTGACTAACTGGAGAAGAAGCGCAGAAGATCGAGGCGCTTATAATATTTTTCTACGTGCGTAAGTAAGTAAGTAAGTATTCATATGTTTTTGCTGCTTTTGTGTGTTATTATTAGGGCGACCAATTTTCAGCACATGCTGAATATTGCTGATGCTGCTTAATTTAACGATTTCAAGCGATCTTGCTTATTTAAAATGTTTGTGCTTTTTCATGCTGTTTTTGCCCTTATTTAAATTTTTGATACATTTTGATAAGATATGTTTCTATCAATTGAAAATTTTTACATATCACAAGCCCTTGCGGTTCATAAAAATATGACAGGTAGAATTCAATTTGCAAACTATCCTCTTATTTTACACACAGCCTGTGTTCAAGATTTTGTAATAGCCCTATTTTTATCGATAGCTTAGATCGTTCGATTCGTTATATTCCTATAATTTTCAGGCGCCTTATCGAAAACAAAAATTTAAACTAATGAAACCTAATGTGTATTCATATTCAGTATTCATATTTTTAAAAACGAACTTATGGGATTGTAAATGGGCAAAATAGCCTCACCCCTTCTGGTACCTCCCATACAAAATTACCTATTTTTGGATAATTTATATTACTTTCATAACTTCCAAACGGACGATCGTAGGATATCTAAATTTGGTCAGTTTATTTATCTTGCAAAAGTAGACAAACCCTAAGAAAACCGAAACCATTGTCATACCCCATCTGGTACCTCCCATACAAATGATCTAATTGACCATTATTGTTTTACATACATATCTTTTTTGTAAGTAAACTTAATTTACTCAAATTTTAAGTATGATGTTCGCTTATGAAAATAGGACTCAGGAATGAATATGGACTATATCGGTTTGCGCCTTCTGGTACCTCCCATACAAAATTACCTATTTTTGGAAAATTAATATATCTCCTATAACTTCCAAACGGACTCTTGGGGGGTAATGAAAATTGGTCGAATAATTTATGTTATTATAGGAGGCAAAACCCCAGAAAACCTAACTATTTGACACACCCCTTCTGGTACCTCCCATACAAATGACCGAACTCACCCCCATAGTCTTACAAACATATCTTTTTTCTAAGTACACTGAATTCAGTCAAATTATGAGTAATTTGTACGCTTATGAAAATATGAATCAGGAGTGAATATGGACTATATCGGGTCACCCCTTCTGGTATCTCCCATACAAAATTACCTATTTTTGGAAAATTAATAATTCTTCCGTAACTTCCAAACAAACATTTGAGGGGTAATGAAAATTAGTCGGTTAATTTATATTGTGATAGGAGGCGAAACCTCAAAAAACCTAACTATTTGACACACCCCTTCTGGTACCTCCCATACAAATGACCGAACTCACCCCCATAGTCTTACAAACATATCTTTTTTCTAAGTACACTGAATTCAGTCAAATTATGAGTAATTTGTACGCTTATGAAAATATGAATCAGGAGTGAATATGGACTATATCGGGTCACCCCTTCTGGTATCTCCCATACAAAATTACCTATTTTTGGAAAATTAATAATTCTTCCGTAACTTCCAAACAAACATTTGAGGGGTAATGAAAATTAGTCGGTTAATTTATATTGTGATAGGAGGCGAAACCTCAAAAAACCTAACTATTTGACAGACCCCTTCTGGTACCTCCCATACAAAGGACCGAACTCACCCCCAAAGTCTTACATACATATCTTTTTTTGTAAGTGCCCTGAATTCAGTCAAATTATTCGTAAGTTGTAGGTATGAAAATTTGAGTCAGGAATGAATAAGGACTGTATCGGTTCAACTGTTTTGGTACCCCCTATCAAAATTAAATTTTTTTGAAAAATTAATATTTCTCACATAAATTCCAAACCGGCACCTATACCCCCTACACAAATAAGTAAAGTTTTGAACGATTTGCACCACAAGCAGGGGAAAAATTATACATAAGAAATTTTATTTTAATTAAAAATCTATTCATTTCAATAACTCAAGACTTCAACAATATCTTATATTGGGTGATGGTATTTATCAGTCTGTACTGGTTTATTACTACTTTTATAGATGTGAAATTGTTTTTTGTTTGTTTTTCAATAAATAATAAAATTATAAATGCTGAATATAAAATCTATCGTGCTTATTTCAAGGGTTTTTCATGCTGTTTTAAGTACTGAAAACCGTTTTTTTCGTGCTGAAAAATGGTCGCCCTAGTTATTATTACCATTTTAAACAAATTTTTAATAAAGTTTATATAACATCAGCTTCAGAAAATAGGAAATATATAATTTTATATGGTAAGAAGTTAACCCCATCAGAGCATATAACTGACCCCCTAGATTTCTTTAGAAAAAATAAGTTTTGGGGCTTTTTAACCCAATAAAGCTATGTCCGTCTGGCTGTCTGGGTAAATGGTTAAGACGATAATTGGAGTAGTTCTTAAACAAATTGAATAGAAATTTACCAGTGGCATAAAATTCACTAGTCGCGATGTTGGTTGGAAAATGGGCGAAATTGCCACGCCCCCTCAAGTACCTCCCATACAAAATGACCTATTTCCCTAAAACCACTTTTCTATCACTAACTTCATGTTGGAGGGCTCTACGAAGCTAAAATTTGGACGGTATTATTATTTTACAGCGTGTAGTATATACTGAAATAATGGGTCCGCTTGCCCCGCCCCTTCTGGTACCTACCATACAAATTAGCATAACCCTTTATACATTACTAGTGAGCCCGGCAATGCTTCGCTATTGCATATTATCGAATACTGCCATTTTTTGTTACTCGCGGGGTTATTCGGAAGATTTCCTGAAAATTTCATCAAAATCGGTCCAGCCGTTTTCGAGTCCATACGTTACATATATACATACACACATCCTCTTTTATATATATAGATTGCAGCCAAAAACCACATTTTTCCTCTGATGTTAACAAAACTTTGCACATCTTAGTTTTTTTACACTATTCTAATGTGGTAACAAAACTAAGCATATCGGTTCAGATTTAGATATAGCCCCCATATATATTTGTGTTTCACGATATATACTTTTTTTACAGAGGTAGTGAAGTTTAATTATAATTATAAAGAATAAACAAACTCTTGACATACAAGTATTGCATATTGTTGGAAAGGGAATAACATAGAGTTTAACATAAAATTTAAATCAAATAAAAGCACATTTTATTGTGGGCATGATTCTGAGTCAAATAAAAAATTTGGTCAATACGCATTTTTTGAAGAAATAATATCTTATATGAAAAAAAGCGTAAAACTTAAACGGACTGGAATATCTTAACGAAATTTTGGAAAAGTGTACATAAAATTGTCCCTAAAAAAAGAATAACAATATGTTGCCATATCTTACAACAAAATACCCAAATTCACAAAACGGGGAAAATATATTCCAAAATTCCGATTTTTTTACTAAAATGGCAGCACTGTCTTTGTTTATGGCAGGGATGTTGAAATACGTTACAGTTAACTAGTCCACATATGTGGCCAAATAAATGTATAATGAGCTTTCTCGTTGGCGCTTTGCGATTTGAGAATTTTCAAAAACAAAAATTTTTTTTTTTCAAAAATTGGGTATTTTTGACTTCCCTTGCCGGGGAACCATTTTGCTAAACTGATTCAAATTTAGCATTAAATGCATCTGCATGAACATTTCTATGAGATATAATAAAGAAATTTCCACCTCCCGGAAGAATTTTTTTTTTTACAAACTAAAGAATATATTTGCCTTTTTGCAATTTCATTCAGAATTTTATAAGAAAACTAACGATAAAAATAACTTTTCAATCAACGAAAAACTGAGCTCACACCCTTAAAAATACTAATTCAACCTCGTCCAAAAATTACACAATTTTTTTTATTTTCTCAAATATCTCTTGACCTAAATGAGATAACCTGTACATGTAAGCATGTTTTTTGAAGGTTTTTCGAAGCACTACCTAATTTTCAAACACCCGAGGTGACCAACTTGGGATGGCCACACAGTGGCCCCCACACCCGCTAGGGAGCCGAATATTTCCAAATCATCTCGAAAACACCTCAGCTTAAACTATTTTAAATTTCATCAAGATACCGTTATCCGTTCAAAAGTTACAGAATTAATTCCAAAAAAAACCAAAAAGGAACCACTGTGCATCAGCTTGTAAGTCTGGAAACTTTTCTACAACCGCCTTTAAATTTGCTGCTTTTATCGGATTAGCTTTATTCATTAAGTCCAGGGTCGTAATCGGTGGTGGTTGAAAAGCACCTCTTTTTCATGTTTTGTTTATTTATTGAATAAGAAAGTGAGTTAAAAGATTAATAAACGTTTAACATTTCACAGTTGTGTAAAACATGATTTGGCTGTTACATTATAAAATAATGTCAAAAACACAAAAAATGCTTAAAAAGGGATATTTTTGAAAAAAATATGGCCTAAAAAATATAAATTATGCTTTAAAAAAGGAGGTTTTTTTAAAATATGCTCCTAAAACTAAAATTTCCCGAAATATGACTTTATGGGTAAAATGTGCCAAAATATGCTCTAACAAATAGGTCTCAAAACACTTGTAGGACCATGAAACGTGTAAATACATTACCCATTTGTTAATACCTTGTTGTAAAAAAAACATGCTGTAGCATATTTCCGGTTGCCCTGCTGATAACCTTACAGAACTTGATGTTAGAAGCGCAGAAGATCGAGGCGCTTATAATATTTTTCTACGTGCTGTATATAATCCAGTGGGATTGCAAAGAAGTGCCAGCTATGTAAGTAAGTATATATCGTACCTGTTCGACAAACGAGAGACAACTCAAAATTTTAGAAACATAAAGTGTTACCCTTTGGCTGAGTCTGTAGAAGTAATTCTGAAAACAAAGAGTGTGGTCATAACGTTTTTGTTACGGAAGAGGATACTAAGAAAGGACCATTTTTCCTTAAGGTATAGATGGTGTGGTTTTTTTTTATCTTTTTATTGCAGAAAATTAAAATTTAGAAATTTTAAAGCTGTCTCCTTTTGTCGATCATGTGCGATATATTTATTACAATTATTATTTTTAGTATATTTTCAAGCTTTAATATTGATAATATATTTATTATTTTGAATACTTTTAAGATATTTTAATTTTTTTTATATTTAACATTTTGGTATTGATACCAAAGATTCTAAAAAGTGAATCATTTTTCATACTTCTAAAATTATAATCCAATTAATAATTGTAGAAGTGCCAGTCTTTAAAGTTTCTCCAAAGTGGTCAACTCTGACATCCTGTAAAATAAATAATTTTTAGATGTCATCTTCCATCCCCAACCATTTGAAGTTGGCGAGCGTAGTGTTTTTTGTGCACAAAAAGTTCCGAATTTATTAATTGGTGTCAAAAGTTGCGCAATGTGAAGTAGATTATGCTAAAATTTTTGTAGAGTAATTTTGGTCCACCACCGCATTTCAATGTTGGAAATAAATAAGTTAATTTTCCATGCAAAAACATAACACGTTGTTAAGTGCTTCCTTTTAATCAAGAAAAGTAATTTTGAAAATTTTTTGGTTGGTATCTTTCATCTGTAGAAAGCGTATAAAAGTTGAATTTTGTAGTGTACTTTGAACCTGTATACAAAATTGGAGTCAAAAGTTTTGTAATGTAATTTGTGACAATCGACTGCCTGTGACGAAAGATGTTTTAACTTTGATCATTTATCATAATTCAAAACTAAAAAAATGTAAATAAAGAAATCCATCTACCGCCTTAAATTCCAGTTTACTCCACTTCGTCGCAATTTTTTTATTACAGTTATTTGAAATTTGATTGTAATAAAAAGTCGAGTCAAAGAATTTACATTTGGGATAGTCTTCGGAGAAATCCATTAAAATTTTCCGGGGAATTTTTCATCAGAACATTTGAACCCTCTAACTGTCCGTATGGGACATCTTAGGATGAATTTTAAAAAACAGCTTAAAAGCCAAATTTTCTCAAAATATTCAATATGGGTGGCAGATAAAGGTTAAAATGTTTCGAGGAAATATTACCCGGAAAAATTTAATGTAGGACGAACACATGAAATCTATTTTTACAAATGATTTTTAATTTTCTTTTATTTGACTTTTGACCAAAAAAATCAAACTTTAAATCACTGTAAACAAAAATTGTGACGTATTGGAGCAAAATGAAGTTTAGGGTTTGTTACTGAGTTTAAATGCTATCGTTTGATATTGGTTTCGTTCACTCCCAAAAAAGTGTGTTGCACAGTTTGCTCAAAAGTAGACGTTTTTAACATTTCATTTTGATTTTATTTTGAAAACTTTGACTCATAGAGGCTATTTGTCTTCGGTGACTCTTAGTGTATTAGAATATTTTTATCGAAAATTTTAAGCCTTCCTTCACCTCCCTTCAAAGTTGACTTTTAAACAGTTTTTCAAAATTGGGCCATAAATGTCCCTGCAGGTGGGAGCTAGAGGGTTAAAATGTTCCGAGAATTCCGAGTATTTCTCCGTTCCGAGAGAATGAGACGTGTTTTACTTTTGCTCCGCTTTATAATTTGTAAAATAACAGATAAATAACAGACTGATTTGGTTACCAAAACACACAAATATATTGCTATAAAACTGCACATTAGTATTAGGGATGTAACGAATGTGCTTTAGCGAATGCGAACGCGAATGCGAATATTGGAATATTTTTTTTGCGAAAGCGAATGCGAATGCGAATACTTACTTTTGGTTTTTGCGAATGCGAATGCGAATATTCCAAAATTGTTTAGCGAATGTCAAAAAATGGTTTACGTAAACGAATAATTTAGTTTCATTGCTATTGGCTGCCATTTCAAATAAAAATATGTATTCCAGTTAAGTAATTAAACATAAAATATTTATTTTAAAGTAAAACAAAAAAATATATATATACAATTCTCAGAAATTCAGTCTTTAAGGTAACTAAACAATAATTTTATTTACTTTCGAACACTTTGACGTATTCAGTATTCAAAGTTTAGTAGAGCCAAGTTGAATTTAACAAAAAGAAGCTTCGCTGCTTTTTCGCTATGCAATCTAGTTCTTAGTGGATCATAGATAAGTCCGGCTCCATTAAACAACTGTTCGCTTGGGACACTTCACGGAGGCGTAGCTAAGAACTGGCGTGCCAAATGTACTAACTTTTGGAATTTCGAGCTGTTTAGTTTCCACTACAATACATTATCTTCTGAAATATGATTTTTTTTTCTTTATTGTATTCAGCTAACAATTTTTTTCATTAGAGACTGAAAACGTGACTGTCGGCCTCAGTCCCATTATTACTTTTATTTAAGACATTTTTTTGCGAATGCGAAAGCGAATGCGAATATTGAAATATATATTTATACGAATGCGAATGCGAAAGCGAATGTACAAAATGATGCGAATAATTCGCATTCGCATATGCGAATGCGAACGTTCGTTACATCCCTAATTAGTATAACGCTGCTTGGTTAAAGTTATAGAAAACGAAATTACGAAAAACAATAATAAAAGTGATAATAGATACCAAGCAAAGTACCTAAATATACAAAAGTAAGAACAAGCACAATTCTTACTCTCATCGAGTCAAATACAAAAAAAACCAACAGCTCAGAAAACTCCCGCCACACAATAACATATAATTCAGCAGAAACAGCAACAAATATTCATCTTCCGCGATCTATCCATCATCTATCCAACTGTCATCTTTCAACATGGGCAAAAGCCAAGGAAACAAGAGAATAAGAGACTCATCGTTGCGTCGGTCTCTTTTAGATGACGATCCAACAACTCCTCTCTTTTGCACCAACACAACAACACAACATGCTGATCCACCTCACATCCCACAATAATCAGCTCTTAAGAGATTAATTCTCAGAGATGTTTAGGAGATGATTTTTCTTATTCTCCTCTGGTTTCTGATTCCTCCTCCTCCCTAACACTGGTACTATTTACATATGTAAATATTCTAATTTTAAAATAGCTACAATTTATACCTTTATAACCCAATTTGAAAAAAATTTCGACTCAGTGACTAATTTTTTATGCACTTTCCGAAAATAATATTGGTGAAAAAAAAAATTAATAAATGTTATAATTTTTTAAATATTTTTGATTTTTTCTTTAGTATCTGACACTATTTACATTTGTAAATAAATAGAATTCTTGGGTTTATTTGGGAAAAATTCAGTTTTTTATTATATAATTTTTTGAAAATAGAAGTTAGATAGAATAGTTATATAATCAGTCTTTTAAACAGCCTTTACATTTCCTTTGAGTTTTACTATGCTCGATACAAACCGGTTTTTTACACTGAACACACATCTTTCTAGTTGATCGTTTTCTCTTGCTTTCTTCATGATAGCACAAATAGCAGGCGCCTTTTATTTTTGAGTGTCCACGATCATCTTCATCCGGAACAAAATCCTGCCTTGGGGAACTACCCAAGGATTGAATAAGTTTACCATTTCACGTGGTCAATATAAGTGACGCAAATTCGGATATTGGTTTACGGATCTTTCCTCTCTAGAAGCTTGCTGATCAAAACGAATAAATCTTGATAGATTTGAGAAGCGCTTTTGTGACATGGCGGCTCGATACAATGGAAATGCATTTTGTTGCCGGAGTGATTCAATAGTCTCGCTGTTAGAATTATGACTCCTTCATTGTACTCTGGTACATCATTTTCTTCTTCAACCTCAATTTCCACTTCGAATTCATTTTCTGAGTCGCCTCCGTGCCCCACTTCCACGGAATATTGCACTGTTTCGATATCGGAGGTATTATCATTAGGGTTTTCAAATAACGCGGACGTATCACCGTCATCATTTATAATACTTGTAGTAGCCCTTGTTGTTATTTCTTTTCCATCTGAATCTATGTCATGAATAAGGTTTTCAAAATACTTTATTTGCATGTCATAGGGAAGCCTGTAAAATTAACAACATAGAAATATAAAAGAACAAAGCAATTCTATTTTTCTTACCGGGCTACCTCTAAACCACTCAAAAGTTTAATTTTTTTACTATTGTTTGCCATTATAGCTATACCCTTTTTGAATATGCACATCAATTTACACAACAACGGACTGCAGAGAACTGACAATAAACTTCAGCATTAAATCAGTAAAAGCAAATATAACGGTAGTTTGAAACATAAATATCAAACAAATAACAACAGAATGCATGTTAGAAGTAAACAAAACAACGATCGACAAAAATTTCCATGTAAAACGTATGAAAATTACCATATTTACAAATGTAAATAGTGCCAGGATTCGAAGAAAAAAATTAGTACCAGAGTTAGGGTTAAACAACTGATAGACGAACGTTTACACAGGCAAAGCGGTCAACTATACGAACGCATAAAATCGTTGTTGGTTGAATTTGAGAACCGCTTAATGAACGAGTTGGACAAGAGAGTGTGTGACTTAAGAGTTGAGATTGATGAGGTTTCACAAAGGCTGTCCAAATTTGAAGTCGCAGCGGACTAAGGGAATTAAAAATTCAGGCTTTAAAGCAAGAGAATTCCCCAGGTGCCTCCGACTTGCGCCTAAATGGAATACAAATCGAAGAGAATGAAAATCTGCATGCTGTATTTGATACAATCTGTAGAAACATAAACATACAAACACCTACTTTAAAATCAATATACCGGCTTCAAAATAGAGACAATACTAAAAAACATAATTCTCCTGATGCTGTAATTATCGTTAAACTTATGTCTCCTTACGAAAAAAATTTCTTTTTAAAATCCCTAACCATATATAAGAGAAGCCATAATAACATGCTACAAGCTAGAGTTTAAAAAGAAAACATACATTCAGTCCGCGTATACATTTAGAGGACTAGTATTTATAAAACGTGCAGCTAACGATGAACCAACTTGCATTGAACATGTGGACATTCTAGGTGGGTTTCGCCCAATAAACAACGACTTTGAACAATCCATCTAAACAGCAATTATGCAGCAACAAAGTTATATTTATAATATTTATTTTTTTAACAAATTATTTATACACATTGCTTAAATTTCTTCTTTATTTTTATGCATTTTCTTTAATTATATATTTATATTTTTATAAATTAACATTCACTACTTTTTTAGCGTTGCTAATGAGATATTTTTTAACGAATACTTTCTTCTTTATGAGCCGTACACCTAGCTCTAACATACATTCGAAAGACGTCAGTTATGCTATGGTGAAAATTTAAGTTAAACAAAAAGATGGCTTAAAGATTTGTCATATAAATGCGCAAAGATTTAATAACAAAATTGATGAGTTTAGGTTAACGTTTAAAAATTCGGGTGTGGATATTATTTGCGTCTCTGAGACGTGGTTTAATGTAGATACGCCTGAGTCATTAGTTAGTCTAAAAGGTTATCATTTATATAGAGCAGATAGACAATCTTAAGGCGGCGGTGTAGCAATCTATGCCACAATTAAGCACCAAATGTTGCATTAAATCTGGACCTGGTAAAGCAGTCGAACACATTTTTATTGAAATTTCTTCGTTTAACAAGAACATATTATTGGGATACGTTTACCGTCCGAACCGTAATATACATTTTGGAGACTGTTGGAACAATTCCTGACAGAAAACATGTCATCTCTGGGCCTTCTTCCTACAAATTCCACAACACCTACACACTTCTCTCGCAGTAATAATACCTTACTAGATCTTTTCTTTATGTCTAACTCCCCATTCATACTTTTGTAAGACCAAATATCCGCTCCGTGTTTTTCCAACCATGATCTAGTTTTTCTTACGTATGACTTCAAAACGCACCAACATGAGCACACTTATTAATACAGAGATTTCAAGAATATTGATTATAATTTATTGGAGGAAAAAATTAATGGAACTGACTGGGATAGTGTTTATTACATTCCATCAGTTGATAATAAGCTTTGTTTCCTTCAAGACAACATTTTTAATATATTTAATTCCACAGTTCCTCTTATAACGCGAGTGATAACGGTTAAAACTAGACTTTGGTTCTCGTCAACGGTCAAGATTGGAAGCGATTTAAAACCCCTGAACTTCGAGATGAAAATTGTGCTGCTAGGAAAGACGTTAATTGGAAAATTAAACATGCCAAAACTGTATATTTTTCTATTAAATTCTTACTTACTCTAGATTCCAAACAAAAATGGAAAACCATCCGCGAAATTGGCATTGGAAAACAAGTAGCTAATCATAATTACCAGCTTGATGTCAATATGCTTAGCACAACTTTTACTAGCACTCCCACTGTTGATACCAACAATAACTTCTACAATTTCGAAAATATTTTGCAAAATAATGCAATAAACTTTGAATTTATATGTGTAAATCAGTTTGATGTTTTATCTTGTCTTTCTGAAGTAAAATCTAACGCCAAAGGTTATGATAATATGGATTCAAGGTTTTTAAGAATACTTCTCCCAATTCTTTTACCTCGCATAACTTATTTTTTCAATACCATCATTACCACTAGTTCCTTTCCTTCAATGTGGAAACATGCTAAAATTATACCCATCCCGAAATCTAATATGTAGTGATTAACGGCCAATTGCCATGCTTTGCTTTTTATCTAAAGTATTTGAAAAGCTTCTTCACAAACAAATTAGTGAGCACATCAGCTTTAATTTGTGGCATACAGCAAAAATTTAAGTATAAAGTACAGAGTGTTGATGGCGAAAAGATATGTAATTTTTTGCTACTATTTATTATGCATTATAATATCTAATGAGTGGAAAAATGTGAAACATCCGACAAGAAACGTCCGAATAAGCGAGTTACATAATAATGACCGCAATACTGTCCTTAATTAAGACAACGTATAGTTTTTCTGAAAGCTTGTTTAATTTGTAAAATATATTGTCTTGACGAAATTTTTGTACGGCTGATAAATTCGCAGATATTGGCCTAGTTTATTATTTATTTATTTATTATTTATTTATTATTAACCTAGTCTCAAAATGTATTCCGTTTTGTGAAACGTCCGAACGCATATTAAAAATCTAAATTTTACTTAACGGTTCAGTTTAACAATAATTAATTAATATATATTTATTATACCCATTAATAGCTCTTCGATAATACTCTCCTTTCCGAAATAAATCCTTGGATGGTATAAAAATTCGTTAAAAGAAGCGTTCGAATGAAACGTCCGACACGCTGGGACTTACCCATATTCTTTGATTCGACTTTTGACCAAAAAAATCAAACTTCAAACCACTGTAAATAAAAAAATTTATATATTATATTATAATAAAAAACAAAAACAATATAATACAATTACGCTGCCTTTAAATTTTTTTTAAATTACTAATTTATTAAATAAATCTGTTTATAAATCAAAAATTCTGAACTGAGTAGAATTTTCTCATCGGTACCAAAAAGATTTTTTTATTTACAGCACCCTATTAGGGTTAAAATAAAATTAGGCAAATATATCTTTAAATGTGAAAACACATTGTTTGATACGTAGGGTCGCCAGATATTAAAATCGGAAAACAGTAAGTTAATTTACAAAAAATAGTAAAATTAATAAACAAAAAAAAAAGTATATTATGTCATAAACGTATTTATATACATATTGTTGGTTTAATATGCAAAGGCTCTAAGTCCACTTTAATTACTTCCTTACTTACTTAACTGGCACTTCTTTTCACTCCCATTGGATTATACCGCACGTAGAAACATATTATAAGCGCCTCGATCTTCTGCGCTTCTTCACCAGTTAGTCACACCGAGTTCTGTAAGGTTCTCAGTAACCTGGTCTTTCCAACGGAGTTTTGGTCGCCCTCTTTTGCGCCGTCCATCGAGTTCATTGTCGAAGACTTTTCGAGCTGGAGCATTTTCGTCTATGCGTACAACATGACCTAGCCAACGCAACCGTTGAACCTTAATGCGTCTGACCACGTCAATGTCAGTGTACAGCTCGTACAGCTCATGATTCATACGACGCCGATACTCTCCGTTAACGATGATGGGCCCATATATTTAACGGAGTATTTTTCTACCGAATACTGCCAGAACCGATTCATCCCCTTGTGTCATAACCCAGGATTCTGAGCCATACATTAAGACAGGAAGAACCATTATCTGGTATAGCTGGAGTTTTGTTCCTCGAGAGAAAGCTCTGTCATTGAATTGCTTGCTTAGTCCGTAGTAGCATTTATTTGCAAGCAGGATTCTTCTCCCGATTTCTAGGCTGACATTATTTGCTTTGTTGATGGCGGAGCCTAGGTAGACAAAAATATCTACCACCTCGAAATTATAGTTGTCAACGTTCACGCAGTTTCCCAAACGAGTAGATTCTTTGTTCGTTGAAACTAATAACTTCGTTTTGTCCTCGTTCACCGGTAGACCCATTTTCGCTGATTCCTTCTGTATACCTAAGAAGGCTGCAGTCACATCCAGCATTTTTCGACCGATGATGTCTACGTCATCAGCGTACGCTAGTAGCATGTGGCTTTTGTTTAATATAGTGCCACTCGTGTTTACTGCAGCTTTTCTCATTAACATCTCCATCACTATGCTGAAGAGCCCTCGTCTGGTACAGAATGGCTCCGCAAGGTCCTTGCCAATCTTCACTGAAGACTTCGTGTCAGTCAGCGTCATTCCGCAAAGACGTATCAGATTCTCTGGAATACCAAACTCAGCCATGGCTTCGAGTAATTTCTGCCGTATCGGGCTGTCGAAGGCAGCTTTATAGTCGACGAAAACATTGTACGTATCTATCTGTTTCCCTTGGGTCTTTTCCAGGATTTGCCGAAGTGTGAAAATCTGGTCAGTTGTTGATTTTCCAGGTCTTAAGCCACACTGATAACGCCCGATCAGGTTGGATAACACTGGCCATGGTAGTTGGAGCACACACTTGGATCATATTTTTTCAGCACAGGACATAATACGCTTAAATTCTAATCGTCGGGCATGCACTCATTAAGCCAAACCGTGCGCAGAAGCTGGTGCATGCTCGTTATCAGCTCCCATTACCGTAACCTTTTGCTTTTACTTTCTGGTAAAATTTTCGGGCCTCACCTCTATTCATGTATCGCTCTATATCCTCGTTCTCCCGTTCCTTCGTTTGACGTTATTTTTGTTTAAAAAACTGTCTCCTTGTGCAGTTCCATAACAGCCCGGGTTACAACTGGCTGCAACGTTGCCCTATAAGTGGCATCCTGTTCCTCAGACGCTATGTGATATTCTTCATCGTACCAGGATTCGTCTGAGAGCCGTTTTTCAAATCATAGCACGGTTGTTGCGGCGGTTGCCATGGAATGCGCAATATGCTGCCACTGTGTATCGGGAACGTCAGAAGTAGAGGCGTTGTGTCGTTGAAGTTGAGAGAGCTGGTTGGAGTAGGCACTGGCTATCTCTGGGGTTTGCCGCTTCGCGATTTTCAGCTTACTTTCTGTTTGGTTACGAGCGTGTTTCGCTGTGCTCAATCGCATCATGGCTGCAACTAGGCAATGATCCGAGCCAATAACAGCACGCCCGCCATCAATTACCACATGATCAATTTCATATTTGGTGTTTTGATTGGGTGATAGCTAAGTTGCCTTGTGAATATCTTTGTGCTGGAATCTGGGTCCACTCCCTACCATGTTCCTTTCCGCTGCGAAGCTAACCAACCTAAACGCATTGTGTGACGTGTCAGTATGCAGGCTGAATTTACCGATCGATGGACCAAGAACATTTTCAATTCCTATTTTTGCATTAAAGTCTCCCAGAACAATTTTAATGTCGTGGCCAGGGAAGCGCTGTTATGTTTCTTTGAGGCGCTCGTAAAATGCATCTTTGATCTCATCGTCTTTATCTTCCGTCGGGGCATGAGCACAAATCAGCGTGATGTAGAAATATTTCGCCTTAATGCGGATTGCGGCTATTCGATCACTAACAGGATTGAGTCGCGAGACAATATGTCAGAGTCTCTCGCCAACTACAAATCCACATCCATATTCGTGCTTTTCGGCATGGCAGCTGTAATAGATGTCGCAATTTTTACGTCGCGAGCATCCTTGTCCTGTCCATCTAATCTCCTGGATGGCGGTGATGTCAGCCTTATATTCTTTGAGGACATCCGCCAGTCGGATAGTGGCACCTTTTCTATAGAGAGTCCGGACGTTCCAGGTGCATATCCTTAAATAATGGTCCTTATTTCGTTTGCGGGGGTCGTCAACATTTGGGGAGTTCCGCTTGTTACTTTTTCTTTGACGTGTTTTCATAGCCAGTAAAGGACCTGAAGGCGTGTGGCTTGCCAAACCATTAGGTTTCGCCGCTCACTATCAGCCTCTATTCATGATTAAAAATATCACGAACACCGTTGCCCAGGTGCCACCACGAAGGAGGTTGTGAGTCGGCTTGAGATGCAAGATTCACTTTACTTCCCCAACGGCACCCAACTTTAATTAGAAATTTCAATGCAGTATATACATTAAGTAAAAATACATCAATTACAATAACAGTTATCTCATTTTTGTTGGCATATTGTAGTGATGAGCAAAAGCGCTTATTCTATTTTATTACATCTTTGTGTAATATCTCACTTCATCCAATGTAAGTTTATTTACTGCGTTGTACATTGAGCGTTTGATTGTTTTTCGTGCCTTCTGTAAAATTTTAAAATATGGACTTTGCATATTAAGTCAGCCATATATATCGTTAGTAAATCCATTTTAATTGCACCAGTTATTGCAAAAAGAGTTTAGAGCATCAAATTTTATACTATACCCATATAACACAATTGAACAAGGTATTTGTCAATAAAGAACTGAGTATAGTTTTTAAAGTTATTTGGGACGCTGAATTTGAATCTGCACTTGGTTTTCAGATATACGAGACATACCGTTTTGTCAAATATAATATGTATAATATAAATATATACATATATTTTAATTATTTAAAAACGGTTAACCATACTCAATTAAAAAAAGAAATCCTAAATTCGTCAATAAAATTTTCTTAAAGCCATGCCTACATTGCACGGTGGTTCCGCCCATAGGCCAGATATCAAAAAACTGATCACAAAGTATTCAAACGAAATGTAAACAAAATATCTCTACAATGTCCAGACTTCATAATGGCAAACCGGATTTTTCTAGAAATCTAACGCGAATTTCTAAAAATAGAATTAAAACACGAACCCCTGTTCCAGCAGCTGAACGCTTGTCGAATAATTCAAAACAAGAGTGCACTTCAGATCGGTCTTTTTTGTAAGATATTTTTTGTAAATTTAACTTTTTACAACTTGTTTCGTGTCAAAATAAATTTCCCAGGAAATATTTCGGGTAAAATAAAAACACAAAAAAGTATTAGTTTTTTCGTTTAAACGTTATAAAACGTATGGGTTTATTTATACAAATAAATAAGGGATTTTCGGGGTTTTAAGTTGCGGGTAACTTACGTTCCGTTCGGGGTTTACAGGAGTAATAATCTAAGTATTGTAAATTTACATGATACTAACCGGGATGTAAAGTATCATTTCGGGATAACTGAGAGCGAGAGAATAATGATAGAGAAAAAGAGAGAGGAGCGCGGATAACAATAGAAAGTACGAGAAAACTTAACTATATAAAGGTACGAGGGTAGATTGATAATTATCCGCGTAAACATCCCGCCCCCCTTGCAGGATTGCAACAAAGGAGGATAGGTGCTATTGCGAGGAATTCGGGGAATGAGTGGTATAACAGTTCATTTACTTAAAATTACGGTACATTTTAGGTATAATTGATGTCCGACATTATACTTCTTCAAACGGGGTGCTGATCTTGTCCAAGACTCATCAAAGTTGCATAGGGGTGATTACAGCGTTTCGGGTAAGTTTGGGCACACGTCGTTTAGGGCTTGGCGATTCTGTGTGAGTAAACTACATCTGACGGGAATAAAAAATAAAACGAAAAACTGAAAATAAAAGATAAAAGAAAGAAAAAGGGAAGAAAATGTATTAATGCGGGTTATGGAATACGAACAGTTCCAAGGTAGAAAACGGGAAAATGCGCCTGAAGGTATTTCTACTATCCATTTGTTCGGGGAATGAATATTCTGTATAACTGCATCCATGTGGTGACAAACTGAGGTTTTAAATCCGTATGAGGCATACTTATTTCACGGGGAAAGTTGGTAAAACGTGCTATGGCATAATTATCGCGTGTTTCGAGGCAAATAATGTCGCTATCGCAGCTTTACATCTCTGTCGGGTTGTCTTTGTATTCAACGTGCGACCAGAAATTCAGTGCCAACTTTTTGTAGTGGCTGCCGCTCTATTCGCAACAAAAGTAGGCCAATGGCATTCGGGATTTCGTACTAGTGATAGTACTAGAGTGGAGTAATTCCACAGTGGAATCGAAAGATTCAATATATTTGGCCATTAAAGAGTCTACAAAGAGCTCTAAGCGGGGTAATACACATAATTAATGGGCGGTACTTTTGTTTGGGATGCAAGTTAATGCAATTTTATCTCGAAACGGGGAAGAGATGGCGCGAACACATAGAGGGCAGCAATTTTGATTAAAAATATTTAAGTTTAAATTTCGGGAGATTGATTCCGTTGACTAATGCGTTTATCCAAAACGTTCCATTGGGAAAGCCAATTTTCGGGATTACAACTTTTCATTTCCGAGGGGCCGTAATGTGTCATCGCATCATTTTTCGCTGCCTGCGTAACGGGGTAAATAAAGAATCTACTATTTGTAGCATTCCAACGCAGTGTCCGAGATTTCGTGGCATTCATTTCTGAGTTTTTACGGTTTAGTAAGCGATGTCGTGGTAATTCATATTTTAGATGGGGATGCTCTTTTGATCGGTTTCCACAATAAAATCTGTCGGGATACATAACATTCGCTATCTTGTTCGAGGTATTCGTGCTGTGAGGTCGTTTATTGTCGGGTATATTGGTATTCGGGCATTCTTTATTCGTTCGAACTATATTACTTTGGCCTGCAGTTCTTCGGGATGATACATTTTGTCGAAGCGGGGGATGAACGATATCTTCGTGCTTTTTAATCGAACTTGCCGAGTTTTTTCGTGTACAGCCTTCAACTCTACCAGTGACTATCCAACCGAATACAGTCTTCTGTGCAACTACATTGCCATCGGGATGTTTTCTAATATCGGGTAGAATTATGTGCGGATATATATCACCTCCAAGAAGTAAATCCATTTCCGTCGAGGAATTTTCGGGATAATATTGTGAGCAGGAATTAAGTTTATCAACTACATATGCCTCAGTTTCGAATTTAAATTCGGGTTCAACGTTTGATGCGAGTGAAATCTTACAACGCTCCGAAGTTGTGGCAGCAACATTTCCCGTTAAGCCGGATATTTCTGTACTTGGGGTATAATATGTTTGTATACATAGTTCTTTTTGCATTTGCCGGGAAATAAATGTAGCCTGAGATGCGGGGTCAATTAATGCACGAGCAGAACGATTTACATCGTTGGATTGTAATTGACAAGTCGTGGTACCTAGTGTAATCAATGATGTTAAATCTCCTTTTATGTGCGTATTAAATGACTGCAAAGTACGGGATGCAGAGGAAGTTCCGGGTCCATCAGGGGGATTTTGAGCGGTTTCAGAAGTGTAAGAAGACGTGCGAGCACGGTGTTCCTCCGACACACGGGATATATTTGTATTATCATCGCGATGTAAAAGGGAATGATGTTTTTGTTTACACATGAAACAAACATTAGGGCTCTTACAGTTTCCAAACTCGTGAGAAGTGGCGAGACAATTTGTACAGCACTTTAATCGTTTCACGGTCGCAAATCTTTCTTGCACGGTATTTCCGAGAAAAGTCGGGCAGAGCCTAAGTGGATGACGGCCGGAACACAGAATGCATTTACCTATGCCTGTGTTGTCTTGAGCATTCGTCCCATATGAGCGGATTCTTCTAACATCTGTTACGGGTTTTCTGGGGGAAGATGTCTTTTCGGTATTCGGGGTATTATCTGTATGACTTCCTCGTATATCTGATACTGATTCTAGCGTGTGGTAACGGGTGGTCAAAAATGAATCCATATCTGACCATTTAGGGAGCGCGGAGCCGCGTGGTATATTTTGTTCCCATAGGCAGAGAGTTGTTTCGGGTAACTTTGTGGAACAAAGATATACAAAAATTACATCCCAATTTTTCGTTTCGATATTTAGCAGTGATAGATTCGATATGCAATCATTGATCGTTCTCTGTAAGTCTTTCAAGTTTGGCCCTGTTTCTTTCGTGATCGGAGAAATAGTGAATAAAGTTTTCAATTGGGCGTTAATAAGAACTCGCTTATTTTCATAACGATCTACTAAATTCTGCCATGCTAGAGCAAAGCCATCGTTCGTAAGGGGGCACGTTTTAATAATGCTATGTGCCTCACCCTTAGTTTTCTGTAGTAGATAATATAGTTTCTCTACGGGACTTAATCGAGCATTATTTTCGTAAAGGGCCGAGAACATATCTCTAAAAGTTGGCCAGTTGACATAATCGCCATAAAATATCTCAGTATCACACGGGGGAAGATTAATAATTGGAGGTGGTATTGATACTGGTGCCTGTGGTTGTTCTACGGGTTTAGGGGGAATTTCCAAATTTCGACGATATTCCGAAATATGCCTTGTACGAGTTTAAATATTTTCCCCTGATCTCGGTCACAGGTAATTCATGATCACTCTCCGATTCTATCAAGAGCTCATCGTAAATTTCCCTTATTGGCTCCCATAACCGATTAAGTTCCTTTTCGTGAACCTCTAGTGATCCTAATTTATGTTCGCTAGGGGGAATACCAGCTAATAGGGCTTCAAATTCGGCCAAGCGGTCGGTAAAACGGATTAAATCGTTAAATGTAGTCATTTTGACGGGAAAATATATTTAATTTCGGGGAAAATGCGAATAAAAAATCGAAAATAATATGAAATAATCGGGATAATCTGTTCAGAAGTATCAATAAAAATTTAAATTGTCGTAGAAATGTTGAATATATATGTAAATTATATTATAAATCGGGGAAAATATAATAGATCGGGTATTATATGGTTACAAATATAATAAAATATCAATCAAATGTGGTAAAAATACGAATTTCGCAAGTATTTATTACTTAATTTCGGGTTAATTGTGCGGTTGGTGATGAGAACACGTAAAAATGAAAGCTGTTTATGCATTTTACCCGTTGTAACCGGTTATTTATATTTGATTACAACACTAATATACTTCGAGAGATAGTGAATGATATAATACGAGACTATAGGCGGGCAAATTATTCGGATCGGGCCGAGAAACCATAAAAATATCACCGGTTTTTTCGTTGTATCCGGTTACTCTTAGTCAATAACAAAACTAATATCTGTCGAGAGGTAATGTATAAAACAATTCGTGAGTATGTACGGGTATATTTTCCGGATAGGATGGTAAAAACCGTTAAATAACGTTGGTTTTCGCGATTTACCCGTTGTAACCGGTTATTTATATTCGATTACAACACTAATATTGTTCGAAATATAGTGTATGATGTAATTCGGAGCTTTGTGCGGGTAAATAATTAGAATGGGACGAAAAACCGTAAAAATGTCGCCGGGTTTTCCGTTTTACCCGTTAAAACCGGATATTTTCGTTCGTTTACAACACTTATATGTAAAGGGTAACAACGTGTGGTACGACGCGCGAGTTATTATAATGTTTATACCAACAATTGTATTTGTATAGTTATCAATTATACAAAAAACGTGAGATTTAAATTATGTATATATGAACCGGGTTATCTTATTGCTCAAAAACACACAGAACTATCTTTATTGTTAGTTATAGTTAGTTATTATAATGTTTATACCAACAATTGTATTTGTATAGTTATCAATTATACAAAAAACGTGAGATTTAAATTATGTATATATGAACCGGGTTATCTTATTGCTCAAAAACACACAGAACTATCTTTATTGTTATTCTCATTCCGTTTTATGCTATGTCCGTATTGATGAGACACACTACGCGTCTAACAGTGAGAGACCGAGGGAAACCTAGCTTTAGTTGCTCAGAGAATAACTACGCGTGTGTTTTATTCCGCTTTGTGCTATGTCCGTGTTGATCGTTTTTAACACAGCAGTTTATGGATTCGAAGGGTATTCGCGGGGGGAACACATGTGTATTGATAATGGTTGTGCGAGAGATCGTAGTTGCCTGTGTTTTGTTACTCTTTGTGCTATGTCCGCGTTGATCGTTTCAAAACAGCGGCTTATAAAGTCGTGAAGTTTTAGCGGGGAATAAACACTGTGTTGGGAGAACAATATAAGCTGGTGTTTTGTTATGCTTTGTGTGATATACGCGTCGCTCGCATAAACAACTATTGCCTGGTAGTTTAAAGGGGGTAATTGCGGGGAAACGAACGCAGAACAGAGAGACTTATTAGGGAGAATATATTTCTGTGCGGTTCACTTTAGTAAACAAGCGGGGAAAACGAACGCAAAAAGGGATAATTATGCGGGAGTATTGGGAATATTCGCGAGAGAACCGTAGAGTGTGTCTATTACATTAACTCGGTTGTTTATACAGATTAGAGGTAAACGCGGGTAAGTGTTATTGTGCGATTACAATAACAACAATCAGCGAGATTTAAGGAGATACTTATATTCGCGGATAATGTTCTCAGAGCACTTTCACAAATTGTTGGTATAAACACTTGTATCACTTTTATACACAGAAAAAGTACGCAACTTACCCTTTCTCTGAAGATAAGTAGGGGTGGGTTTATAATTGCAGGAATAATCGGGGAATTAGAACCTGGTGTTTAAAAGTCGTCTATTTCGGGAATTTGCCAATAATTTGCTGAAAATATATATATTTCTAGAGAAATTTATTTCAACTTGCGGGTGGATCTCGATATCCGGCTCGAAGGACCAAAATGTTTCGTGTCAAAATAAATTTCCCAGGAAATATTTCGGGTAAAATAAAAACACAAAAAAGTATTAGTTTTTTCGTTTAAACGTTATAAAACGTATGGGTTTATTTATACAAATAAATAAGGGATTTTCGGGGTTTTAAGTTGCGGGTAACTTACGTTCCGTTCGGGGTTTACAGGAGTAATAATCTAAGTATTGTAAATTTACATGATACTAACCGGGATGTAATGTATCATTTCGGGATAACTGAGAGCGAGAGAATAATGATAGAGAAAAAGAGAGAGGAGCGCGGATAACAATAGAAAGTACGAGAAAACTTAACTATATAAAGGTACGAGGGTAGATTGATAATTATCCGCGTAAACACAACTGATGTCAGTTTTTCTACGTGTCTGTAAACCTCTGGGCATACGACCGTTTACGAACACATTAGTAATTTCTTTTTAAAGTTTGTTAATTTCAACAACTCGATTGGTAAACAATGTGTACATAGGGAGAGAGTATTTATCAGTCAATCAATCTGTTTGAAATTTATGTGCAGCTTTAAATAGTTTCTAAGACCGTGGTGAACATTTCAGCTCTCTACTATTATTAGAATAATTTTTGCCTCGCCTCCGTACAAGCGGATCCACTGTGCATTGGTTTAAAATTTTCCCAGTAGTTTCAATGATATCGTGAAGGTAAAAAAGGCAACAATTTCATAACAAAAGAACATTTTTTCTTTAAAAATTCATAAAAAAAAAACAAAATAAAAATGCTACAAACATCCCAGTTTTGGTCAAAATTCACGTATTTCAATATATCGGTATAACTGAATTGATAAAAATCGCTACTTCCCACTTTAGAAATCAAGTAAAAATACCAATAGACCCAACTAGAACATTCCCAAATTCTGTACTTAGTAATGCTGCACCAGGATTAAGTTTTAGAAAAAACTAGAAGTCTAGCCACAACCCTTCTTGTACCTCCCATACAAATGTAACGTTCCGACCACTTTGGAATTAAGCAAAAATAAAAATACACCCATCGCGTTTGTACCCAAATTCTGTGTTTTGTAAAGATATAACCGTATAAAGTTTTAGAAAAAATATGGAAGTCTGTCCACGCCCCTTTAGAAATTAAGTAATAATATCAATACACCCAAAGCAATCGTTCCCATATTATGTACATTGCACAGTGATTCCTTTTTTGACCTGGGAACCATTTTCTGATATGATTCAAATTTGTCATTAAATGCATCTGCAGAAAATTTCTATGAAAAAAATAAATTGCCACCTCCCAGAAGAATTTTTTTTACAAACGAAAGAATGTAGTCGCCTTTTTACCAAAAAAAAGGTTAAAAGTAGACCCTTGATTTGGAAATTTTTACTTGCGATGCCTATAACTTATAACTGGAACAAAATACAGTACGAGCTCGATTTTCGCAACCGATAGCAGCCCAAGCCGGTTGCAGTTACCGAGATTGTTGCGCTTACCGAACCTCTTTTGAAAATTGTTATTTTACATTGTGCAAAATGTCCAACGTCACTAAAAAAAACTATACTATTACAGTCATTTGTTCACTCACATTAAACAGTGCCGTAACATAGCATGCAAATTAAAAAAAACATATAATTTCTTCGAATACATTGAAAAGTTGCGCTCATCGAGACTGTTTTTTTGAACGTGTTGCACTTATCAAGACTCATGTGTAAAAAAGAGCGGTTGAGCAAATCGGGGTGTTGCCATTATCGGTAGTTACGAAAATCGAGCTCGTACTGTATATGCATCATTCTTTCAGCAGTTTCATTCAGAATTTTATAAGAAAACTAACGATATAAATATCTTTAAAATGAAAGAAAAACTGAGCTCACAACCTTAAAAATTCTATATAAACCTCATCCCACAATGACACAATTTTTTTCATTTTTTTCAAATATATCTTAACCTAAATAAGATAACATATACATGTAGGCATTTTTTTGAAAGTTTTTCGAAGTTTTTTTAAATCGGTTTATAAATTCATTTTCCTCGAACATTTAAAGGTTTGAAACGCTCGAGGTGACCCACATTGGAAGGCCACGCAGTGGCCCCCACACCCAGTAGGGAGCCGAATATTTCCAAATCATCTCGAAAACACCTCAGCTTTAACTTTTTTAAATTTCATCGAGATACCATTATCCGTTCTAAAGTTACAGAATTAGTTAAAATTAAAAACTGAAAAGGAACCACTGTGCACTGTACACTCAAATCTACCAGCATGAAAAGTGTGGAACATATTCCACTTGCAGTATTTCTTTTATTCGATACGAATCAGTTACCAAATACCCACATAAGCATAAGGAAACAACATGAACATGTTCACCCTGTGTTGGTGTTTATCTGGGACACAAACCGGGAGATATGGATTATAGGATAGTTTCAGGCTTTTGTTATAGTCATTTTGTTGTTGCAGTCGAGTACGTTTACGTATAGCGAACTCCCAGGGACTAGGCATTTTACTTCGTTATATGCGAACATCGTTATATCCGGGGTATAAAATAAACAGACTGAAATTAATTTTTATTAATTTTATTGTTTTTACCACTATTTGATTGAAATAAATATGCGAAAAAATCAATTTTAAAAGAAATTAAAAAACGATGAATGAAAACAACAAAATTAATTTAAAAATTTGTTTAAAACACATTTGGTTTTTTAAATTTTTTTTTAAGTTAATATTAACTGAATTTTTCGCTAAAAAAATTCCATCTCTTCGAACTCGTCACTGCCAACGTCTTGTACTGTAATATTTTCACAATATCAACATCATATAGATTTTCAGTTGTAATAAGATTGTCATCTATTGAAACAAATTGTATAGAAGAAATGTCGTTTGGTTGTGTAACATCAATGAGATCGAATTTCATACAAACATAAATGGATTTCTGACGCTGAAATTATTTTATATATTGACCGTCAAAAAAGTTATAAAAACCAGAAAATGGGACAACAAATATTGTTCGTTATAAAAAAAATTTTGTATAGACGATGTTCGCTATAACTGCATAGATTTTTATGTAGAAATAAAGCAAAATCGTTGGGACCAGAACAAGTGTTCGTTATAAACGAAGTAGACTGTTTTTATAAATTGGGGCATAACCGCGAATAGCGTTTCCAATGCCGTTTTAAAATAAGAAAGGTATTTCAGATTAAATGATTCTATTGCTTAGCTCAAACAACATATCACCCAGTATCTCATCCGTTATCGCTCTCAAGAATATATAAGAAAGTGTTAGTCAGTGGAAGAACGTTGTAAGTGATTAACAAAATGAAAAACATTTTTTTTCTGGTTTAGCTCTTTTGTCGTATAACTTTTTATTTGTATTTGTATTTATTTATTGGGTACCGGCCGTGGCATAGTGGTTAGAACACGCGACTACCATGCGGGAGATCGCAGGTTCAAACCTGGCTCCAGTCATCTTAAAAGAAAAAAATAAATAAAATTTTCTTTCATTGTCGGCTCCCCTCGAATGTTGTTTGACAGCAACTTCGCAGTATTAAGCGTCGATTCAATCGTCGTGTCTAGTAAGAGCTTCTCAAAACAGTGACGTTCGCATTCGTCGATAAATAAGTAGGTGCCGTTAGTTGTGAATCTAAAAATAGAAAGCGTGTTAATTCACAACAACGCGAGAAGCTATCCCATACCTCATTCATGGGGTGCAAAGGGAAATTAAGTTTTTTTTTTATTTATTTATTGTTTTTCTGTACAACAAGACAAATTATCTTATAATTATAGTACAGAAATTAAGGATGAAACATTGCAAATAATTTTAAGTAATTGTAGATATAATATAATATTAAAAAAAATATATGAATAAAAATAATTAAAAAAAAAAAAAAAATTACAACAAGATATTAACAAATGGGTAATGTATTTACATGTTTCATGGTCCTACAAGTGTTTTAAGACCTATTTGTTAGAGCATATTTTGGCATATTTTACCCATAACGTCATATTTCGGGAAATTTTAGTTTAAGGAGCATAATTTTAAAAAAACATCCTTTTTTAAAGCATAATTTATATTTTTTAGGCCATATTTTTTCAAAAATATTCCCTTTTAAGCATATTTTGTGATTTTGACATTATTTTTTTTTGTTCGTATAAACAAGTTTCTTTGCAACTTTGGTTTTTTAAAATGTAATACCAAATCATGTTTTACATAACTGTGAAATGTTAAACGTTTATTAATCTTTTAACGCGCTTTCTTATTCAATAAGTAAACAAAACATAAAAAAGAGGTGCTTTTCAACCACCACCGATTATGACCCTTAACATAATACCTAAAGCTAATCCGATAAAAGAAGCAAATCTAAAGGCGGTTGTAGAAAAGTTTCCAAGACTTACGAGCTGATGGTGGATTCCTCTATTCTAAAATCTGCAGCAAAGTTATTGCAGCAAATCGCAGATTTCAAGTGAAGCAACATGCGGCAAGCGGCAAACTTATTCAACTAAGTCATAGAAGTGAAAATAAGCAGACCAAACAATTATTTTTGCAAGAATGTTCCGGTAGACTTTAAAAAGAACATGATTTTCAAGAAAAAACTGTGCCGAGCAAAACTAAAAAATCTATTTATGTATATGGATGTCAATCGATGAAACTGTAGATGCAACAGGCAAAAATGTGGCAGGTGTATTAGGGAAATTTAGCAGGTGTATTAGGGAAATTGCAAGTGAGAAATTTTTACTACATAAAGCAGCCTTTGAAAGGACTAATTGCTCAACAATTGCTCGACTGTGGGACGACGCCATCAAAAATCTGGACGTCAACTTCAATAAGAATAATGTTTTGCTTTTTGTGACGGATGCAGCTCCATACATGTTAAAGGCTGCAAAAGCTATAGTGGCATTTTATCCAAAAGTGACGCATGTGACATGTATTGCTCATGGAGTCCATCGATTGTGTGAATGTCTTAGGAATTTATATGAAAACGTAAATAAAACTATTGCTAATGTGAAGAAGTTTTTTTTTAAAAAGCTCCATGTAGAGAGGAACTTTTTAAACAAATGATTCCAGACATTCCATTACCTTCAGAAGCTATAACAACACGATGGGTAACATGGCTTGAAGTAGTTAACTACTATGCCAACAATTATGAAGACATTTTATAGGTCCTAAGTGCATTAAACGATGAGGATGCACAATTCATTAAAACTTCAAGGAATGTCTTGACAGACCCCCAAACTAGATCTGACTTGATTTATATTGCTTCAAATTACGGTTTTATTGCAAAACATATTAAAAATTTGCAAACATAAGGTCTTACGTTTATTGAACAAGTTCAGGTGAATGATGACACTTTAAAATTGATAGATAACACAGTGCAACACATTTTTTCGGAGGTGAACCAAACCAATATCAAACGATAGCATTTGACGTCAGTAACAAAACCCTAAACTCCATTTTGCTCCAATACGTCGCAAATTTTTTTACAGTGGTTTAAAGTTTGATTTTTTTGGTCAAAAGTCGAATTAAAGAATATGAAAAATCATCTGTAGAAATACGTTTGGGGTATTTCATGTCTTTAGAGACCTATATTAAAACAATCAGGGGGATATTTTCTCTGAACATTTTAACCCTCCAGCTCCCACCATTATAGGACATTTTTGGCCCAATTTTGAAAAACTGTTTAAAAGTCAACTTTGGACGGAGGTCAAGAATTAGAATATTCTATAGAAATATTCTCCGGAAAACTTCACTAGGATTCACCGAAGACAAATAACCTCTATGAGTCAAAGTTTCCAAAATAAAATCAAAATGACATGTTAATGAAAAGGCAAACAGTGCAACGCACTTTTTCGGGAGTGAACCAAACCAAAATCAAACAATAGCATTTGACTTCAGTAACAAAACCCTAAACTACATTTTGCTCCAATAAGTCACAATTTTGGTTTACAGTGTTTTAAAGTAAGATTTTGGTCAAATGTCAAATAAAAGAAAATGATAAATCATGTGTAAAAATTGAGATAGTTCATGACTTCGGAAACCTACATTAAAATTTTCCGGGGAATACTTCCTCGAAAATATTTATTTCTATTTTATTTTACTCAACATTTGTGTATGTAAATTTACCAAAACTGATAACAAAGTCTGAATTTTTTTAAGCTGTTTTTTTTATTTTTAATAAAAATATTTCTAATTCATATGAAAAAACTTGTATGACTTAAATTTTTTAGGGCATGTGTTTGTTGATTTTTAGGTCATATTTTGCCGTTTTTTAGGTCATATTTTATGCGCATAAAACACGATTTTTAGGGCATATTTGCGGTTGCCCTGGTTATAAGTTATTAAAGTACTCATAAATAGATTTTTTACAGAGCGATGCATTACCATTAAACTGTATATTGGAGGGCAGCATGTTCCAAAGACGTATCGACGCAACGAAAAATTGATGTTCTGATATGCGATATCGATATCTGATATACAATAAGTCATTTGACCTCAACGATTGACTGAACGATAGTCGACTGTAAAGATAACTTGGTTCCATGGATTATATAACCTTGTATAACAGTATCAGAGCTTTTATTTTAAGGAGATTATTAAATGTGACTCCACTCGCTTTATGGCGTTTCGCTTTACGGCCAACATTTTGGGAACGTATCTAGGCCGTATATCGACGTATAGGTGTACAATCCTTCTGGTTAATAATGGAAAATAATTTCACTCAAATGGCTGCCTCGGCTGGCCATGCAGTAGCCTACACGATCGGTCCAATTTTTAAACACATTATCGATTGTGTGCAGCTGTATTTCACCAATGGCTTCACGAATATTATCGGCGTAACACTTATCTTTCGTTCAACATGGCCCGATAACGATCGCCTTTGACTTTGACAAACACCCAGCAAACCAAAAGTTCCGACGTGTCGGACATCAGATATTTCTCTTACATTTCATCAGAAAATTTGCCGAAAACAACTGATATCGTCATAAATGCCTTCAGAAAAAAACCGAGTTTTTCTGCACACTCTTCCGAATTTTGTGCGCCAAGTCTGTACGCTCTCTAAATTTTTATACTCACTAAACGATTTTGTCTGCACATTCTCGAAAGGGAATTTTTTGTTCTTCTTCTTCTCACAAGAGAAACCTGTCGCTATGGCATGTTTTTTCGTTTTCTCTTGAGGGAGCACATTGGAATGCGCAACGCACTTGACAAACAACAACAACAAAAGCAAACCAGTTTAGGAATTTCTAAAACGGGTTTTTTTGTTGTTTGTCAAGTGCGTTGTGCATTCCAAAGTGTGTTTTCACCCTTATTATCAGTTGAAATTGTGCAATCAATAGATGAAGACGTGACTTCGTTAAACGATAGAGGCACACATTAAAAATTATTTTAATAGTGCCAAAGATCGTCTTAATAAGCGCAAAAAGAGAAGGACAGAAGCGGAATAAATGTAATGTAATTAATATATATTAAATAATTTTAAGTCTTTTTCATATGTTAAATATTATATATTAATTATTTTTTTTTTTTAAGAAAATTAATTTTTTTAGTTTAATTCAATATGCTTTTATCTTATTTGTAACTTGAAGTTTTTTTGTCACAATTACCATTGACAAAGTTAATAAATTTTTTGTTTAAAATGAATTTTTTTTATTTTACTCTAATAATATGTAATATGCTTCAATCTGTTTTAAACTGTGAAATTTGTTTTTTTTATTGCAATTGAAAATAAAAATAGAAAAAAAAATGTTGTGGAATTTTTGTGTAAATGGGATTAGTACAAAAAACAGAATAATAACAGAAATCTCTGACGATTTTCGTACATTTACTCAGAATTCTGTCCGAAATTCTCACGAATTCTCGTAAAAAAATTCCGTATGCCGTCAGATATTTCTGCCCATTTTCGGATTATTTGCCAGAGTTACTTCAGAAAAATCCAAAAGTCCCTTCGAAATTTTTCGAAATTTCCCTCAGATATCTGACCGAATTCTGGCCGAAAAGTCTGCACAAGTTTCCGAATTTCCCAGACATTTCGGTCCGAATTCTTGTCAACCACCCATACAACTTTCGGACAGAATGCTGACAGAATTCGGCATCAGAATCGGCAACTTGTGCAGACTTTCTGTCAGACATCTGACCGAATTCGGAGAAAATGGTTTGCTGGGCAGTGACTCATTTTGGGTGCATCGTCTTTTCAATGTATGCGTGCGGGTTTTCTGTGCCCCAAATGCGACAATTTTGCTTGTTTACATACCCGCCAAGATCAAAATGAGCTTCATCTGAAAAGATGATTTTTTTGGCAAAACATTACCATGATTTTCAAAGTAATGTCACAATATTTCCCAGCCTTGTATCTGTCAAATCAGACATGAGCTAAGTGCTACCATTCACGAAATAAGCACTAGTTGAAAAAAAAGTTAGATGGCGGACCCGTTACTATGTTAAGCATAGGGTAAATAATTTGACAATATAACCTATTGTCCTGGTCCCTGAGTTAATATAATATTATAATAAATGTAAAATTAAATTAATAATGTTGTCTATGAAATATATATTGCATAATAGGTTGTAGGTAGTTAAAATTAAAAAATAAGAAATAAAAAGTACAAATTGTTTATAAATAATCGTTATAACTTAACAAGGATTTTAAAAGAAAAACACAAAAAACAACAAAGCAAATATTACAAACAAAAATACAAATATGACAAAAATAAAAAAATGAGAATCAAATAAAGCTAGAAAATACTAGAAACAAATTGAGTTACAACGTACTTTGTTGTTCATTGTTCATGCTCTAAACTGTTGTTATAATGCTGATTTAAATTGCCGAATATTAGATATTTTTGGTATGTTATTCCAAAGATGAATTGTATTAATAAAGAAAAACTTTTCTGAAATATTGCGCCTAATTTGGATTATTTGTTTTCCCCTTGGTGACCTTGCTAAAATTATATATTCTCTTTGGTACAGCGGTTTAGAAGTATATAATATTTTGTGCAAGGCAACGAATGTTAAAAAAAATTCAAATGTTACTCCAAATATTTTGTTGAAGTGCTGAGTTATAAATATGATCCCGGCTGCGTATTCCGTATACGTATCTGAACATGTTATTAAATGTAACTTGTAATTTATTTAATAAATTTCTATTACAGCTTGAAAACAATTCACAGTGTTGATATACACTTTATATGATTTTATATGGTTAGACCAGGAAAGCTTACTGCCAAAATGTACCCCAAGACTTTTGACACTCGATACTATTGCAATTGCTAAATTTTTATAATTGAACTAGCTGACCCGGCAGATTTCTTCCTGCGACCAAAATTATTGATAGAGATGTTGAGTACTTGTTGGAATCTAATAACGATTGGCTAATTTCCTTTGGCCTCTGAAATTTTTAAATTTAAAGGGCGATACCCTTTTATTATTATGTATCAACAATTATTTTTTATTAAAAGTTCTGTTGTTGTACAAAAAAGCACGAATTACAATGGATTTTTTGTAATTTCTTCAATTTTTTTACATTTTTTTTTTGCAAACTTTCAGTCGGAGCTGCTTAGCTGACTTCGAATACTTGAAATAACTCACGCTTGTTATTACTTTCCCCGAATGTTAAAAAAGGAGGTTTTTATTCTTGTGAAAAAGTAATTCCCGAGAAACTCATTTTCATGTATGTTAAAAATTCATTCTAAACTTTGAGTTACCATTTATTCTGGTGCATCTTTAACCTTTTGCTTTTAGCGATTGTTTACAAGTTTACTCCATTCTCTCCGTTTATCTTCTAAAAGTACCAATTTCATACCTGCCGTATAATACCGCGGTTATGTCATAAAATCAAAATATATGCATCTTACGACGCATCTACGTCACAGAAGGAACCTGCCAAATTAGCCGTATGGGTTGGGAAAGTGATCAGTCTCATATGAGCAAATTTTCCAGCGAGACTTAATCCTACCAGTAACGTATGTAGCAAATCTCGTCTTCATAACTCTAATGGCTCGTGGGATATGACCGATTGAAATTTCGGTTTGTATGGGCGGTGCCACGCCCCATTGTCTTAATTTGTTTTCATGTTATTTATGACAGAGGAGAAAAATTCGTAGCAATCGGTTCATTTATTTGACCCATACATATAACTACAATTTATGAAAAACCTTGTCATTGATGTCAGCTTTCATAAGAAATCAACAGAAACAAAATCGGTTCACACATTACAATGAACATTAACTTGAAAATCAAAAGGGCTGTATCTCATGAACTATCAGAGGTATGAAGATGAGATTTGGTATATATGTTGTTGGAGCAGTATTAATTACTGCCAGGTAAGAAGAAGGCGGTGCCTCGCCCATTTTCCAAAAATTACTCTGACGGCTTTTATAATAGACTGATTTATAAAATAATTTTAGAAAGTGTTACTGATGACCTGTTGTTAGTCTCTGGCTGTACTCAGTTGTGATTAGATAAAGGAGCGTGGCACCGCCCATACAACTTGAAAGTAAAAAAGGCTATATCTCATGAACTATCAGAGGTATGAAGATGTAATTTGTTACATATGTTATTGTTGTTGCAATTACAGTAAGGGTGGAAGTAGGCTGTGCTACACCGCTTTAAAAATAAGTAGTTATAACTGTCAAAATTCTACTGTATATTGCAGTTCGCCCAGAGATATGAATAGTAAGGCGGGCAAATTTTTTTATTCGCAAAAATCGTAACCAAAATCGGAATCTACGATGAATTGTTAGAAAATTTCACCAAAATTTCGCGCTGGGAAGCAGGAAGATTTCAGATTGAGATTTTTTTGTTTTTAAATGAGCACAAACCGAAAACTTCTGCGTAAAACTGACTTCCCAACAAACTAAATGAAGTATTACAGAAGCAAATCTATGTATTGGTTAAAAAGTTATGGCCTCTGAGTGTTGGCATACAGAACAAAATTTCAAAAATATACCATTCTTCGTCTTGGTCACCAAGCATCGGAATAGTAGGTTCATGCTTCTCAGCGCGAACTAGGAATTGATTTTATTTACAGATTACCACGTTTTTTTTCAAGGCGAAAAAAATTGATCCGCCCTTATGAACAGGCTATTTGGAACTTAATGAGTAAAAAGTGCCGAGGCTCTGCCTACGCACTTCAATATTTAACTTTTTAACTGTATCAAATAATGGTCCGTACACCAGGCAGTTTAGGACCCATGGTAGCTGCGCAGACTAAAACAGTGATTTGCTTTTAATTTACTTTACAGATATGTATTTTTTAATTACTTTTCAGGAGAGCGAATCGGTAATAAATCATATAGATAAAATGTGCGTTCTGTTCGCCAAACTTATGGAGCCCTTTGTGATGTTTAGGGTGCAAATAATCATCCATCTGAGCAGCTAATAGAAGCCATCGACGCAGTAGACGTAAGCGTGACAGGGGACTCGAATTTATCGAACCGACGCCGTTCTCAGCAACTCGGTCTCTGCAAATGCTCAGAAAAGATCTTTGTCTACATTCATATAAAATCCAACTGGTAAAAGAACTAGACCAAGTGGACGATCAATTGATTTTTTTATTTATCATGTCATTGCACATTATTTGAAGGAGAAATGGTTCCAATACGACGGCGTAATATGCCATGCAGTGCGTGAGATCATCACTTTGTTAAGCCAAACGTTGGTGACCGAATTATCTCAAAAAATGGTAATACGAGTTCAATATATAGAGAGTATTCGGGTATATTCTTGTACCGGATGAGAAGAAGACATGGCTAAGAAGGTTTTATGGCTAAAGGCATGAAGCTTCAAACGAAATTTTCATTTGCGGTCAATAGGAGAAGAAGGCATAACAAAAGTGATTTTTACGTCCAAAGACATAGTTAGTATACAGACGGTTCCGCAACTACAGATAAATATAAAAATTGAATTTTGATCTTTGGAGGAATTTCTGTTTCCGATTTGTGAAAGAAGTGTTTTTTCTCCCTACATATAGGCAAAACTTAATCTACATGTCGAAACTATAGATATGACTTTGATGATGAACTTTTTACTATCGTCATACAGCCTATCATATTTAGAATCTAAAACAATAAAACTTAATTAGTTAGCTTCCATGTTAAGGAGTTACTTGAAATTAGTTACATAAGTTAATAAACTCAACATATTATTGTCGAGCTTAAGTACCATTTTAAAGTACTTTGTAGACCTAAATGTGAAATATATTACAAGTTAATATGCAATAGCGAAGCATTGCCGGGCCCACTAGTTTTCATATAAAAAGATATGTATCTCAAAAGTCATTAGAACTTCATGAAAGTCTTAAAGCTTTCACTTTTATAATACTCCAGATACTTGTTGACAACTATACACCTGGTTCGGTCATTATTCACTCTAATAGTTATCCACATTAGTGTGGATCACAATTGTATGTGACCACACTCTGCTGCCTATAACTCATGGACCACTAAACGTTCAAAAAATCGTCTCACACATTTTAGAGAACATGTATCACGGTCACAATGCAAATTAATTTTATTACTACTAACATTGTATGTGAGGTGGAGATCCCTCTTCACTAATCAAGATAATAAGTACCATATTTTATCCCCAGAATTGGCAGTTAGATTCTGTGAAAGTGAGGAAGTATGGCTGATAACGGGTCCAATTGTGATAAAAACCGTCTACGGATCTACTCATATCTTTAAATATTATAATAACTTAATTTGTGTTAGTAATTATTTACAATTTGCGACTTAATAATTAGTAATATATTTCCCTATTTACATCATATGGGCAAGGCCACCGTCAGTAACGTCACGTTCGTGTACATTTTTTGGTCAATATCTTTACTAAATACTATTATTTCTCCCAACTTGAGAGCGGCATATGAAATAACTCGTCATAACTTTTGTTTCATACGCAAACAATTTTGCTGTATCTCGTTTTGTTGTGAAGTTATGACCATTTTACCCTAAACGACCAAAAAAATCATCGTAGAGGAGTTTTAAGATGCAACCTGGGGAGAAATTAAGACTAAACCACTCTCATAAATAAATTGTAGTAAATCGGGCTTGACCTTTAGAGCTGATTTTTGTATAATAGAGTGTTAGTTAATTAAATTATCTCTTAAATAATGTATACAATCTGATCAGTTTTGCATCATTAAAATTTTAAATTTTCCCTACTTTTCAGTCTTAGCGGCTATTTAGTACGAAAAATGTCAAATTTACTTCTGTTTTTGTTTTTTTTTTTGCAAAAAATTTGTGAAATTTCTTCCTAAATGGTGATAAAAATTTTGTGTCAGTATTTTGAACTAAAGCCAGGACACTCTGTAAAATAAAAACACATTATTATCGGAAAAAACAAAAGTCTTTATTAATTCAGACTTGTTAATTTTTGCAAAATTAAAGCATCGCTTCAGTTGAAGTTTTTTTTAACGTAAAAAAACATAAAATATCACAATAAATAAATATTGTTCGCTATAAACGATGTTCGCTAAAACAGTAAAGATTTATATTGAAAGTTCGTTATAAACGAACTCGACCGTATTATTATTTATTATTTTGTAGCTTACCAGTATTTCATCTCCAACTGCAAAAAATTTCAAATCAAACAACACTCTTTAATGTCGATAGGTACCGTATGAAATAATTTATTAACACGAAAATAAATATGATTAAATATTTAAGGACCAGACCAACGTTGCACCACCCTCAAACTACGTGCGTAACTCGTGCAGCCAACATAAGCTCGAAAGGTTTAGAATTTGTTTGCTGTAGTTTAAGTTTCAAGTAAATGTGATCGGTTTTTTTTCACTTTTTTTGTCGTTTATGTTATAAAACATCATTTTGAGGTTTTAGAAAATATTATATAACATGAGGGCGGCGGAATTTAAGTCTGGCTTTAAAAATTTACAAAATAGTATAACTTAAGAATTAATTTACAATTACTTATGTATATCTAAATGAACTTATCAATAGTACATAAATTATACGTACTCCCAAATGGCGAATACAGTCTTTTTTTTACACCAATTATTGGTATCAAGTGTAATGGCCGCGTAATTGACAGATCCAAACCCGTAGGATGAAACTTTTTTTTGGCAGAAATAAATGGAAAGTAAACCGATTACAAGACACTAGCTCAAAACCTGGATGAGGTGTATAGATGTGTGTGCGTAAATTTTTTTATATTGTCAAATTGTGTCAAAACAACATTATCTTATTATAAAAGTTTTATGATTAAATAGAAATATTAAAAGTCACATCCATCACAATACAAATTAAAAAGTTTAATCAAATTGTGACTTATCATAATAATCCAAAGTAAAAGCAATTGAAGACCTCAGTGTAAGAAAAGTGCAACTCCATTTCATATCGAAATTAAGTTCTTGTATTTAACATATTTGATATTGCGCATCTTTTCGTACAATAATTAGGAAAATCCAACAATCTCCCATTAACCCTTTAATAACGAGACGACATATTGGGCATTTTTTTTAAAAGATTTTTCCAATACTACATATAACTAAGTTAAGAAACGATTTTTACATAAAAAATTTCAGAAAAATCTCCATTTTTACTGTTGTTATGACGACAGTTACCATAAAGAAATAGCTTTTAAACAGGTAAATAAAAAGAAGCAGGTACAAAATACTTCATTTAATACGTTTTTATGATATTTGATATTGTTCTCAAATAACTAAAGCTAAAAGTCTTTAATATATATGACTTTAAGCTACCAAAAAATGTTCTTAATATGGAGCGGTAAATTAAGAATGAAAGATCAAAGCAAGCTTTGATGAAATCAAAAAAAGTTGTTGACATTTATTCTTATTTTGTTTTATTGCGTGTAACATCTTACGCTGACAACGTTACCATATGTTAACAGTCGTCGTTAATGGGTTAAATTAGGATGGAATGTGAACTTGTTTTCATCGATCGGTTAAATCTCTACTCTATTATTGCTAATAGAGTTTTGTTTTACAAGAGTTGTGTGAAATTGGGCGGATAGCTATTTCGATAGTTGCCAAACTATCATCATCAGCACCCTTTGCTGTGATTTCTCCACACATCATCACAACCTTAAGTGTTAAAAGCTTCAAGAATACATCGAGAATAGAGTATACAATCATTCGACTTTTTCGAAAAGCCGGTTTCGGTTATATTCGAAATTTACATTATTTCAAAAACTCGGTTTTCGAATACTTAATTAAGAAAAAACCGGGTAACAGAGTATTTTTCGAGTTTTTGCTTTGTGCACAAAAGCAAGAAATAGTGTTACAATTATAGGCAATTTAATTTAGAAATGTTAAAAAAAGCGGAAGGGAGCGTTTGACAGAAAAAATATGTCTAAATCTTATTCTAATATTAATTTGATTAAATTACGTTCCAATACTAGCCAATTATTGGGCATCTGGAGCCAGCTTATTAATACGGTCAATTACAAAGTGCAACATATTTTTGAGAGCGTAATAATTCTTTTACATGATGAAACCCTTAGGCGAGTATATAACCGGCGAAGTTTTTAGTTTAACCTAAAATAGACTTTGTAATAGAGACTAAAGAACTACGTTCCTAACTCGTTCCTTATTTTTTTTCAATATCAAATGTCTGCAATAAAATTTAACAATACATTTTTATGGAACATTTTAACTCTCTATCTCGAGTCCTTTACAACATTCAAATGTTTCTCGGAAAATTTTACATGGTGTGCTCTAAGACTAAAAATCTATATCTCCAAATTATACTCTCTTGTCTCTTTTCATATCACTGTCTGAGTGTTTCTTATTGTTTTAGTACATATTAGATATCAGATATTTTCAATGAAATTTAACGATGATTTTCGTTGTGAAACCTTTAAACTCAAACAAAAAATCGATATCTTTAACTTTTTATGATGTTGGAAAACCGGAAAACCCGACCTCAAAAATCCATATTTTGTAAAAACCGGCTGACGGTTTTCAACAAAAAAACCGGTTTCCGGTTTCGGTTTTGTATTCTCTAATACAGAAGCTCAAACACACTAGTGCGAAGATGGCATTAACGAAAACCACATGTCAGCATAATTAAAAAAAAAACTTAATATTTTCGCGAAAATTTTATAATTATGCTAAAAAGTATAATTCTTCTAGAGTAACGTAAGATAAAAATAGACAACTCCATCTTTTCAAACTCATTTTTTATCTAATAGAATGTAAATGAAATTTAGATATGAAATTTATATAATATAGTGAAATTTTAGTATTCGGGTACTTAGTTACTTAAAATATTTAGTTACACTAAATCTAGATTGCAATTTTCTTCAATATATCGTTACCTTAATATAAAAAGGACGTAACTCGTAATTTTTGAAATTCTATTTGTACTTATTCTTGTTAAGTATGTCGAGATACACCTTGTATTAAAATCTCGTGCAAAATGGAAAATAACGAAGTTATGGACAAAACAAAACTCATTCGATTTCAGAAAGTTACATTAAGTTTTTTAAAATGTCCTACCCAGTAGGAAGTTCCGTCATACACGACTTTGTCGTCAACGATGTACTCAAGACAACATGTGACAAATGTATGTACTTGTCGTCAAAACACTCGGTTGACGACAAGCTTACCGACAAAATACTAATTTTGTCGTGCATCAAGCACATTCAAAAAAATCAATGTGTTGCTATGATAATGGGAACAAAAAGAAAGGAATCTGACGTAAAAATTTTTTAGATTATTAAACGGACGAGCAATTTTATAGTTTGAAATCTCGAATGAATGGGAATGCCGTATAAAAGTTTCTCCTTCACTTCTCTCTTGGTCAGTAGTATGCCAAAAGTATCAAAAATTCGTCATTCTAATAAAAAGCTAAAAAACAGCTAAAAATCCATCTTTTCAAATGGCACCAATTGACAATTCAAGACATACATATGAATCAACGACAATTTGACCGAAATTTTCACCCATCATGTCGTGCATGATTGTGTAGGCGACGTGTCGCTTATATAGTCATCAACGACAATATAACCAACTTTGCCACTCATAATGTCGTGTATGATTGTGTGGGCGATAGGTCGATGGTATAAACATCAACGAAAATTTGACCGACATTGTCGCTCAACAGGTCGTGCATGACAAAGCGGACACTTGTATGAAAATTTCGTCGACGATTTGTATGGACGGTCCCCTAAATGTCATCAACGATTTACTATGGTCATGCACCTATCCTTGAGGATGTCTTGCAGACACTTCCTACTGGGTAGTATTGTTTTCTTTGTTTTGCTTTGGTTTTCAAGTGTATGATGTTATTTTTATGGTAATACAGGTTATAATTCTAAACGTATATATTACAAAACTGATACAAGGATACACTCTTATATTTTGATCACGCTGTTTCAATGTGTTCAATCGTAGCCATAAAAAGGATGAATATCGTATCTATAGTGCTTACTGCAATTAAACATTTCTTGATCATTAGTAGGCTCCGTACACTTCGATATTAAATAAACACAATTTGAGAAATTTCGTTATAAAAGCTCGCTTCGATTGGTGTAAAAAAATCTTGAAGAAATTAAGCCGCGGTGGTGTATGACATCATAGACGACGAAACATGGACCTATGCATATGAGCTGGAAATGAGTATGTTGAAGACTTTAAATTGCTTATATTGAAGGTAACCACCTGTGTGGAAAAAAAGTGCAACGAAAATTAGTCGAAACGAATGCACAATTGTTATTTTCACCCTTAGGGATGAGGGTATATATGATTTTATACGAAAAAAAGTGTAACGCATGACAGGAGACGAGTTAGACCCCAAGTATCTTAAGACCAAATTCGTTTCAGGACTTTTTAAGACAATTGAGATATGTCCGTCTGTCTGGTCAGTAGGATAACTCGAGTAAACCTTAACGGAGCGGTATGAAAATTAACCAGTACTAATAATTAATGGGATTGTAAATAGGCAGAATAGCCCCACCCCTTCTGGTAACTCCCATACAAAATTACCTATTTTTGGATAATTTATATTTTTTTCATAACTTCCAGACGGACACTTGGGGGTAATGAAAATTGGTAGGTTAATTTATCTTGTAATAAGGCAAAATATCAGAAATTGTAACTATTTCGCACACCCCTTCTGGTAAATCCCATATAAATAACCGATATTGTCCCTTCTACATACATATAATTTCTGTACGTTCACCGACTTCAGACGAATTTTGCCAAGGTAAGCGTTCATTTAACATTGATTTATGACAAAAAATAATCAGACATGTTATGCTGCCGCTATTTGTACCTCCTGTACAAATAAGTCAAATTTTTTACGTTTTTGCTGCACAAACGGGCAAAAAATAATATTTGAGTAATTTTATTTTAATTAAAAGCCTATTAATTAGTAAGTATGTAAAGACATAAACAATATCTTATATTGGGTGATGGTATTTATCAGTCAGTTTACCTGACTGAAATTTCTGAACTGGGTTTTATTATTATGTGCACTATATAAAGCTCGTATATGTGCTTAGTACAAAGATTTGGTACAAATGGCTAAGTCGACTAGTGTAGCTATCCACACCTGGTCCACTTTTTTTAAAACAAATAGGAATATCCAAAGAGAAGTGATATGATTTACAAGACCTATACAAATTTCTGCCAAAATACTGTCTTAAATTTTTTTTTTTTGCCGAATCCAACTATTTCCTACTATTTCTTCTAGTTTTTGTTATTGTTATGTTTTTCTTCTTAAATGTACTTTTTTAAGTATAAACTACTATGTTAATATCTCCTTATTTTATTCGTTTTTAAAAGCCCTAACTCATTTTTTCTTTAATAAAATCCAAATAAATAAAGAAAATGAAAAATATTCTAAAAATGGATAACTTTAAAAGAGTTGAAGCAGCAACCGTGTATGTGTGCTGCACTTATTTACGTTAATTATAAAAAAATATTTTAAAACATAGGTGCCGTTAGTTTTGAATCTAAAAAAAAGAAAGCGTGTAAATTCACAATAACGCAAGAAGCCATCCCATACCTCATTCATGGGGTGTAAAGGGAAACTAAGTTAAAATTTTAATAACCAAAAAGCCATAAATTTTTGAAAGTGAAATTTGTAAGATCGTTTTCGTCCAAAGCTTAATAATGGTAATTTTGAACAGAAATCATGATTTTTTGTTTCAACCATTATTAAACGTTTTTCAGATTAACATCCTATGGGAACACAGACTTTTTTAATAATGCGTTTTATATTTATGATCTAGAACACAGTGGAAAAATTGAAAAAATTCCCTGAGTAAAACCCTCTCTCAGTTCGGCTAGATTGGCTACCAATTTTATTTTTTGGTCCCCTAAACATTTTGAAAACCCTTGGGTCCCTCGAAAAAAGGTGACACCAGTTTTTGGCCAACAGTTCCTACAGTTTTGTATATAGCGCTTTCTCTCCATAGGCGACGTTGTAGCTAATAGTTCACTTAAGAAATTACTATTATAGTATTTCCCAAAACAAATAGACTTCTTTCGGTTTATTTCGAGAAGCCCAAACACACCAGTGGGAAAATGGTATCAACGAAGTTTCTTGAAGCTTTTAACACTTAAGGTTGTGATAATGAGTGGAGAAGGCACAGCAAAGGGTGTTGATGATGATAGTTTGGCAACTATCGAAATAGCTATCCGCTCTGCCAGCTGTCAACATAATCCATTTCGCACAACTCTTGTAAAATAAATTCTATTAGCAATAATAGAAATAGATCTTTAACCGAACGATGAAAACAAATTCAGGATTTACACATATAGATCGACAATAAAAACAAGAGCAAAATAAAATGATTTATTTAAAAAACTTTTGGCAATTTCAAATGTGTAACCGTTTGAACAAAGCAAAAATTAAACCTATCCAAAAATTCAGCACCATGTCTTATTTGTGGTTATTCAAACAAAATGACAAATGATTCAATCAGTCTTGACTTAACTTAACAAAACAGTACTTAACATAACAGAATGTAAAAAAGTGCAAAAGTAGTCATTATTGACAACTTAAGAGACTTAAGGAACATAAACACATGTTTAAAGTATGCCGTGGTCTTATAGTACAAAAAGTATAATTTTGCACCAGAGAAATTAACTTTTCATCGTTTTCCCATTCTTCTAAACGACAGCATATTCCCAAGAAACTTTGCAAAAAAAACAAAAACAAGAAAAAATTCAGCTGCTTGACGCCAAACAACAGGTTCCAAAATTGTGTTAAGTTCCGTTAAGTGATTAATAACTACTTTCATTCAAATAGTATGTAGTAGATTCAATCAGCTGCTCTCTTCTGTATTGTTAATTTAAGTCAAGAGGTAGAGGTAGAGTAAATTTAAATCTACAGCATGATGCTGATATAGAAAATCATGGAAGATTTTCTATATCAGCCGACTATGGGGTGAAACCCCATAGTTCAACTTATTATACTTATTGTGTTGTAAATTTGCATATCGTCACCTGAAATGCCCAAAGACGTAACCCTCACAATCATGTTTTTGCAAGAGAAGCAAAAAACATAATTTTTAGGAGAAGCAAAAAGTGTCATATAATGGAAAATATTTAATTTTTAGACACGATTCCTTCCCTTAAGATCGACGATAAATTTATATCTATAGAGAACAATTTTTTTTATGAATTTCGGAATTCATCAGCATTATGTCTTTTGTGGTTGCTCATGCAATTTATGCAATAAAATCGTTATTTTTGGAGGTTGAATCGTAAAATTTAGTAGGGGCATGTAGATTTACTTGGTATACCGTATTCAATCAAAAAAGTGTTACGTCTTTGGACATTTCAGGTGACGATATGGTCTTTTTATCATACATCGATTAGCTTACTTATTCCTATACGAAATCGCCCATATGTATCTATCCACCGCCAAGGGTTTCCTTAATACATTAAAAATTTACAAAAGATTTGTACATATAAAGTGACAGTGTTTGTTGGAGGAAATTTACACATTAGTTTGCAGGGACGTGTTTGATTTGGTAACTTGTTGCAAGAAAATAGGTTGAAGTTGTATGTGAAAATTGTAGACACAATGTGGTGCACAGTAGATTCCACAGTTGCATGTGAGAATCTTAGTTTTAGAGAGAAAAGCTGACAACTGCGAGGTTTATTTAGAGTTGCTGTTGATGTGGCGTTACATATTTTAATGCGGATTCTACTGCATAGCGTTGCTTGGTTTTTTAAGCAGTTTGGACCTGCTGGCATCTGTATTGTCCATTTTTCGAGAATAGCTTAAGAGCGGAAACATGACACTATATCCCTCTGGTGTTATTGGTGATGCATCACAAGGTTCTGGACTTTCCCTTTCGAGTTGATAATTGGCCATTTCAATATTAATTTGTTCGAGAGAACATGTACCCTCGCTGGTTATATTATTAAATTTATCGATGGTGTCCGCTAATGATGTCTGGGCTACAATATCCAGCCCAGAGTCGTTTTTTAAAGGAGAACACTTACGTGTCTTTGGCAACAGTTCCAGTTCGTCGCTCTCAGTTTCGGCCATTTCTACGGATGCACTTGGGAAATCGAGACATGGAGCTAGTAAGGTGGGATATTTTGATATATATTCCACTATTTCCGAAGCCGTAGGGCGTATTTTGTTGTCTCTGTTCCAGCAGGCCTTTATTAGACCTTCCAAGTGAGGTTTTATGCCGATTGGTATCTGTAAGGTGTTACCACTCTTAACGTACTCCAGGACCTGGTTGTTGGTCAATCCTTGATAGGGAAATGAGCCAAATGTAATGACTTCAAAAAGAACGACACCGAAAGCCCAGACGTCGGAGGCAGGCGTGAACACGCCCAGTGCCAGAGACTCTGGCGCCATCCATCGGACGGGTAACATACCCTTGCGGTTAAATCTGTAGTAATCACTCTCATATGTGGGACGGGACATACCGAAGTCGCCGAGCTTCACAACTCGCTGTGCATTCACCAAACAGTTTCGGCATGCAATATCGCGGTGTACATACTTTTGCTGGGCTAGGTATGACAAGCCACGGGCGACATCAAGCGCATACATAGTCAGCCGCTTTGAGGAGATATCCGATTCGTCGCTAACCTTGTCGTTTACCATGTGACGTCGAGCTAAGAGATATGTTTTCAAATCGCCGTACAGCATAAATTCCATTATTGTGTAGATTGGTTCAGACTGCAGACAAACTCCCAGTAATTTAACAATATTTTTGTGGTCGAAGCGCTTCATGGCTTCGGCTTCCGACAGAAAATCTAGCCGGTCTTCGGTTGAAGCTCCCGTCTTTAGAGTTTTAACGGCGACGGCCGTCCAGCCTTCTGAACCTATCTGGGCTTCACCACCGTATACTGTGCCGAACGCGCCTTCGCCTAATCTGCGATTTACAACAACGTTTTCTTTGGGTATTTCCCATTTATCTAGTGTATTGACATTACTCCTGGACGGTGACAGTAGATCAATTCCAAAGTTTTTCATAATCTTCGCAGAACGTCTCATTTTTCGATTGAATCGGCGTTTCCAAAACAAAAATGAAACCAGTGATACTACTACAACAGCTACTAGACACACGACGGCTGTAAATGCTATAGTGGCATTTTGACAATCGGTATTCAAGAATTGAGCCAATGTGGCAAAACTGCAGTCATATGTTCCATCACCAGGAGGTTTCTCATCGGAGAGCCAAACTATGGCTGTCTTGTTAAGCAACAACTTACCGCCATCGGTACGCATATTTCGTCCTGTTCCCACAATGTGCGGTTTGTATTGACCTACACGGAAGGATTGATTATTGCGCCATTGTGTTACTAGCAGGTTTGTTATTCGCGATCCACCTTGGCCGAAGCGTACTCTCCCCGAAAGGCCTTCAAAGTCGGTTTCCCATATGATGTCAATAAGACGATTGTACGCATCATCGGATTGCAAGTTTCCCGTGTTGTCCACGGTCTCTCGCAATAGTTTGTCTGCCGCAAGTGCATACACCCAAACAGCGTCGTAGGCAAAGGCTGTGTACATAGACATGCTGTCAACACTGGAGCTGTAAGCATCTATCCACTCTTTAATAGTAATATTTTCCTCCATTAAAGTCCCGTTGTTGCCGAAAGGGGCATGCGTAATGCTAAAGTGACCCTCGAAAGCCTAGAGTAATGATAAATCATCAAGTGAACACACTAATAACCATAAGACCCTTAATCGATATCTTACCCGCTTCAGTTCCTCACTGGAACAGCCACTGCTTGCGTCACCGCTCAGAACACTACAATTCTTCGAAATCCAAGAAGGTAGGAACCATACATATCCCTCATATGCTGTCATCTAAAACAGTAAAGTTTGCACCTCGTATCACCAAAAAATAAAGCAATGTCACTTACTCCCAACTTGTGAGCTTCGCATAGGGCCATACAAGCATACTTATCTTGGATGTCAGCTATAATGATTTTTGCGTTCCTCTTTTTTAAATCCAGCAGATACTGTAAGCAAAAATAAGAGAATTATAAATTACAAATTAGTCACCAAAAATATACCGTGAACAATAATATCGTAAATGACTCCAAGGAGGCGAAAATATGTCTGAAATAAAACGAGACTGGACATATGTTACGCAATGATACAAAGTTGAACTTTCCGATTTGGAATGGGGTAAAAACAAAAGCAAATAAACGTTGAAATTTTGTATAACAAAATGCATTTGTACACCCATTTGAAGTTGATGATTTTTGGAAAGTTGCACACCTCGCCTGAATGACGAATGGGTTGACCTAAAATGGCAACAAAAACGTCAAATGGGGTTTTGTTGGGGGTCAATTGTACATTAAAAATCCACTTGAATCAAAATCCTAGCTGACCCTTTTTTTAAGATAAAAGGATTTTTCGTTTTTTTACTCCGTTTTGCGCTTTTTTTAGAAGTGACGTTCTTTGCCCCATGATTCCGCCATCAAATCATAGAGATAATGTAATGTGTTATATATATAGCGTTCAAATACTTGAATTTTTCAGAAACTCGGTTTCCAGTTTATTCGAAATAAAACTTTTTCCAATAATTCGGTTTTCGAATACCTGATTACGTAAAAAACCGAGTTAACCGGTTTCGTTCGGTTTTCGAAAATTTAAAAAAAAAATCAAAATATGAAATAAATATGAACACTTATGAATATCGATACCTTAATTCTAAAGTATGCTTAGTCAACTTAGCATGTTTGCAATTAATAAGTATTATTTAATTCAATTTTCTTCAATTTTCATTCTATATAAAACTTAGGATGATCAGTTCATCCAAACTGAAGTTATAAGAAAATTTGAATTTAACATATAAGAGGAATCTATGTTACTCAAAACCTTTAATCTCCTTTCCTGCAAAACTTAGATTTTAAATTTAGTATGGTTTAGAATTAATATGTGGATTTCTTCCAAAATTGGACAAATGGATGCTTAGCATAGGAGATAATGGTACTAAAGTTTTTTTTAATGAATGTTGACAACTTCCCACCCGTTTCAAGGTGAGATCCCAATCTATTTCAAGATGAGATCCCAACTGTATTGAAGTGATTTTTAAAAATCTTTTTCCGATTTGACACTGAGCTTAGGAGATAACTGCACTTCAAGTTTTTCATATGTATATCAACACGCTCTCTACCCATTTGAAGTTGAGTTTCCAACTTTTTTTAATATGAGATTTCAACTGTATAGCGGTGATTTCCCAAATATTGTATATGGTGATCATAAAATATGGTTCTATTTGCGATCGGACACATAGTTTGAACAATTTCATATGAATATGGACGGCTTCCCAGTCATTGCAAGATGAGATCTCAACTATATTTTATTGATTTCACAACTTTTGTATAATTATCACAAAATAAGCTCTTTTTTGTGATTGGATACTTTGTCCAGGAGATTTTGACAATTGGATGTTTTTTACATGAAAACAACCCTCACAATAAAAGGGGAGAGGAAACAGTCATCTACCAGCACACAGTGGTTCCTTTTTGGTTTTTTTGGAATTAATTCTGTAACTTTTGAACGGATAATGGTATCTTGATGAAATTTAAAATAGTTAAAGCTGAGGTGTTTTCGAGATGATTTGGTTCCCTAGGGAGTGTGGGGGCCACTGCGTGTCCCTCCAAAGTTGGTCACCTCGGGTGTTTCAAAATTTCAAATGCTTGAGGAATGTGCATTTATGTACCGATTTAAAAGATTTTTTGCATTTGGATAGTGCGTCGAAAAACCTTCAAAAAACATTCTTACATGTACATGTTAACGCATTTAGGTCAAGAGATATTTGAGAAAATAAAAAAAATTGTGTAATTTTTGGACGAGTTTAATTTAGTATTTTTAAGGGTGTGAGCTCAGTTGTTACTTGATTTTAAAGATATTTATATCGTTAGTTAGCTTATAAAATTCTGAATGAAATTTCTGAAAAAATAATTCAAATATTTTGTTCCAATCAAAAGTTATAAGCATCGCAAGTAAAAGTTTCCAAAAAAGGCCTATTTTTACTGTTTTTTGCAAAAAGGCGACTATATTATTTCGTTAGTAACAAAAAAATTTCTTCCGGGAGGTTTATAAATCATAAATAACTTAATCAAGAGTCTATGGGCTTGTAAGATTTATTTATAAGTAACGACTCCATAATAATTTTTTAGTCTCATGTGTACTAAAAATTTCTCTTATTGCATAAAAATATCCAGCAAAATTATTTTTAAAGTTATATATTTGATTTTTAATGCAATATTCATATGTTTTTGCTGCTTTTTATTGTTATTATTACCATTTTTAACAAATTTTGAACAAAATTTGTATAATCTCAGTAACATCGAAGAGGAAATATATAATTTTATACGGGAAGAAGCCCATCAGTGCATATAACTGAGACCCTAGATTCCTTCAGAAAAAATAAGTTTCGGGGCTTCTTAACCCAATAAAGCTATGTCCGTCTGGCCGGCTGGGTAAATGGTTACGACGATAAATGAAGTAGTTGTTAATGAATTTCAATTGAAATTTACCAGTGGCATAAAATTCACTAGTCGCGATGTTGGTTGGAAAATGGACGAAATAGCCACGCCCCCTCAAGTATCTCCCATACAAAATGACCTATTTCACTAAAACCACTATATTGTCACTAACTTCCTGATGGAGGGCTCTACGAAGCTAAAATTTGGATGGTATTATTATTTGACAGCGTGTAGTATATACTGAAATAATGGGTCCGCTTGCCCCGCCCCTTCTGGTACCTCCCATACAAATTAGCATAACCTTTTATACATTATTGTAGCCAAAAACCACATTTTTGTTCTGGTGTTAACAAAACTTTGCACATCTTAGTTTTTTTACACTATTATGAAGTGGTAACAAACCTAAGCATATCGGTTCAGATTTAGATATAGCCCCCATATATATGTGTGTTTCACGATATATACTTTTATTACGGAGGTAGTGAAGTTTGATTATAATTATAAAGAATAAATAAACTCTTGACATACAAGTATTGCATATCAATGGAAAGGGAATTACATAAAGTTAAATAATTTACAAAAATTAATTAAAAGCTCATTTTATTTTGGAAAAAATGCAAAAAATCTTTCAAATCGGTTCATAAATGCACATTCCTCAAGCATTTGAAATTTTGAAACACCCGAGGTGACCAACCACACCACCTTGGGAGCCGAATATTTCCAAATCATCTCGAAAACACCTCAGCTTTAACTTTTTTAAATTTCATCAAGATACCATTATCCGTTCAAAAGTTACAGAATTGATTCCAAAAAAAACCAAAAAGGAACCACTGTGCAGCATTTTGCAAACAACTTTTGGTATTGCACTAGGAAAGTTCAAAAAGCTTTGTCTGAAATTTGCCCAAGAATATCGGATAAGTATAAACAAGATTTATGTCGACTTGGCTAAAACTAACCATACAATGTTCTGTTGAAATTCTCCTTTTTGAAAAATCGGTTAACCGACATCAAAAAACCGGTTAAACCGGGTATTCGCAATTAGCTTTTTTGAAGAAACCGGCGTACGGTTCCGGAGAAAATAACCGGTTAGGCGGTTTTCGTTTTCGGTTTTGAACACCCTAGTTATATCCCATTGGAAGCGTACGGACTTTAGGTTTAAGACACTTCTGTCCAAGTGTCGGCACTTAATTAAGTTTTGCGGAAAAAAAACTGAAAGTCTTAAACTTTTATTTTTCCCAAAAATTTTATATTTTCCTCACATCTCGCCTGAATTATAAATAGGTTGACCTAAAATAGCAACAAAATCGATTGATATGATTTTGTTGGGAGTAAATTGTACATTTAAAATCCACTTGAATCAAAATCCTATCTTATCCTTTCTGTAAGATAAAATAATTTTTTGATTTGTATCTCCGTTTTTTGCTTTTTTGGTAGTGACGTTCTTTGCCCCATGATTCCGCCATCAAATCATAGATATAGTATATCGTGTTATATCTCATTGGAAGCGTACGGACTTCAGCTTTAAGACACTTCTTTTCAAATTCATGTTTTCAATACAATTATAGGCTTTAATAAAATAACTAAACTTTTGAATTTAAAAAAAAAAATATTTTTTTGCCAGTTTTCGTACCTGACACACATCATTATTATCTAGCAACCTGGAATAAAACTTTAGGAGAATACGGGGCCTTAGGAACAACATAAAACTTTTGAAAATGTCAAATCTGTGTTGTTTTTCGAGAAATTCAGTTTGTTACCGCGTATTCCTTTGCAATTAATATCGATATTAAATTATTAAATCGGGTATTGTATTATTCCTTGTGTTAAAAACCTTGTGTAAAAACTCATAAATGGTCACTTAGACCATAAATGTGATCACGAAAAAAACCGGGAAAAAATTTTTTTTTTTTTAAAATTCAAAAGTTTATTTTTTTTTATTAAAGCCTATAATTGTATTGAAAACATCAATTTGGTAGAAGAGTCTTAAAGCTGAAGTCCGTACGCTTCCAATGAGATATAACACGATATATTATATCTATGATTTGATGGCTGAGTCTTGGGGCAAAGAACGTCACTTCTAAAAACGCAAAAAACGGAGATACAAGTCAAAAAATTCTTTTATCTTACAAAAAGGATATGCTAGGATTTTGATTCAAGTTGATTTTTAATGTATAATTGACCGCCAACAAAACCCCATTTGCCGTTTTTGTTGCCATTTTAGGCCAACCCATTCGTCATTCAGGCGAGGTGTGGTTGGCTACCAAGAAACAAATCGTTACAAATTTGATAAAATAATGCTTATTTATTTTTATTATCCTGGAAAGTTGTAGTATTTTACTGATTTTGGAGTCGAGGAACCCATTTTAAATTTTTTAATATTTGAGCGTCGTCAGAGAGCGGTTTCGTAAATTTTTTTGATCTGATCGCATTACTGTCTATTTTTATATACATACACAAATTTGATAAAATAATGCTTATTTATTTTTATTATCCTGGAAAGTTGTAGTATTTTACTGATTTTGGAGTCGAGGAACCCATTTTAAATTTTTTAATTTTTGAGCGTCGTCAGAGAGCGGTTTCGTAAATTTTTTTGATCTGATCGCATTACTGTCGAAGGTTAAGAGCCATCGGTCTGAAATTTGGTATGCAAACTTCTATTCTCTGAGCAAAGGTTAAGTTCTAGAATGAGCATGATCGGACAAAATCTACTCCTACCTCCCATACAAACTCCCCCTTTGCACATTGGTCGGAAATCGGAATTTTCTGGGCCAAATTCAAAAATAAAATTGTCCAATTTGTATTTTTTTTATTTCTATATGAAGATAACACTCCAAATAAGAAGAAAAAACGAAAGTACCATGCGGGTGATCACTAGAGTTTCTCTCCCGGGATTCCCGGTCATTTTAAATTCCCGGTTTCCCGGGAAATTCGTCCGGGATTCCCGGGAAATTAAAACACCTTTAGCTTTAAAGAAACGAATTGAACAAAGAAGGGGGAAGCGACTTTATACTTTAGTGAAGTATCTTAAAGATCCAACTGTATTTGATAAGAATCCTAATAACTTATTTCAAACTGCTTCAAAATAAAATGTGATCGCGTACGCTAAAAAAATTTATACTCGTCTTTTTAAAGAAGACGTTATAGACGAAGTTCAGGAATCGGACGAAATTCCTATTTGTGACATTAGTACCGAATGACCATTTGAGGATATTTTAACCGATGCCAGAACAAATGCAATATTGCATCAAGTAATAGACTACTTAATTACTCGATAAAAAAGGATTTACAATTTTACGAAGCAAGTAGAAAAGCAACGGAAAATGTCACCATTTTCTAGAATGCTCTTCTGACAATAAGGCCAACATCAGTTGAAAGTGAGAAATTGTTTTCAACAACAGGGCAATTTGTAAATAGAGTTAGAAACAGACTGTCTGATGGAACTATTAACGCTCTTTACGTATTTTCAAAATGACAAATTAACTTTTATTTTTTAACAACTATTTTTATATACATACACATTAAAATGAATGTTTTTGGTAATGTTTTTGTTTTACTTGCAGCTTGTACTATATAATCTCATACTTCAAAATTTAAAAAAATTAACATAGTTTGTCTTGTTTTTCTACTGCGCGAAAATTCCCGGGATCCCGGGAAATGAAAAGTCCGGGAAAAAGTGAAACTCTAGTGATCACAGGATCAACCATTCATCTAAAAAAAATTCTTTCATTGCCGGCCCCCTCGATGTTGTCGATAGCATCTTCGCAGTAAAACCTTCTCAAACAGTGATGTTCGCATTCGTCGATAAACAAGTAGTCGATAGGCAAAGGTAGTTGTGAATCTAAAAATAGAAAGCGTGTTAATTCACAACAACGCGAAAAGCTATTCCATACCTCATTCATGGGGTGTAAAGGGAAATTAAGTTAAGTGTTTTTCAAGATTTTAGTTTAAACAGTAAATAACTTTAATTGTGTATAATTAATAGAGTTTTTTCTGTCTTTCTTTCAACCAAATTGGAGGTTTTTTAAGAGGCTCAAACATTCACAGAATGATGTTTCATCGACTTAAACTTACGTTAATCACCTAACATCGGCAAACCCTTATCACTACGTTAAAATTTTATGTTCCTTATTTTGCCCTTCCTTTGATAAAAATGTTGAAAAATCTATTCCGAAAATTGAGAAGACCTCCGATATGCATGAAACATAGCACTAGGTGATTATTGGGGTCTCTGATTTCGAATCTGGAGTCAGATTTTGAAAAAAAAATAACAAACAAAAAGGCAACATAATTTTCAAAAAATGCTGGAATTCACCTGAACAAAAAGTCCGCGTTTTCGTATCCGCCATTTTGTATAATAATATTGACTCCAGATTTGGGACCAGCGACCTCAAAAACCCCCATAGCATTGAATTCCAGCGTTTTTTTAAATGTCCGCCATTTTGTATTCTCGGTTTTGTTTTTAATTTGATTTCAAATTTGAAACAAGCGACCGCAAAAATCGCCATACCCACAATATGGTTGAATTCCAGCATTTTTTTTTTTAATGTTCGCCATTATTTTTTTTCCAATTTTACTCCGAAATCATCAAATTTCCTTCATATTAAGGTCAAAGTTTTTACAGGTCTAACCAATGTGCTTTGTGGAGATGTTCGTTGGTCTGTCCTCACGATTACAGCCGTAGATTAAAATATATTTAACCTCAAACTTTTATACTACAGATAACATATTAAATGCTAATCCTTAAACCGTGCAACACTTTCAAACTTTATTGATACATACACATCGGCAAGGCCACGAAAAAAGAAACCACATTGATTTTTTTTTCTGTCACAAGGTCCAAAATTTTGTTTATATTTCAAATGTCTAATATGTATAGAATATGGCAGCAATGTATGCCAGTGCAAAATTTGTGTCTGCTTTGACATTTTACATCCTTTTCATAAGTGCCACATGCAAGGTGTATTTGGAAAATATACCAATGTCGGCGAAAAAGGTAAATTTTGTTGTTATTTTTTATACTTTAGACATATGATTACTTTTTTTTATAGAATACAAATCAAACTATTGATTTTTGTACAAAGCTTGGGTTTTGGACCAGTTAGGGCTTAAAGTAATCAGCCACAAATAAATGGTGACGTTACTGACAAATTTTTATAAAATGTTTTGTTATGCATTAACTAATTAGCAAAGAGGTTGGATGAGCTGATTTTTTTTGAGTACTTTGAAGTACTCTTTTTACTTTTTTGCTTAACAATTTGGTATTTAACTGCTCGACTTCGATTCCTGGAGACAAGCGTTATGTTAAAAAGCTAAAAGAAAGCAACAAATACGACGAGTACAAAAGGAAAAAGCTCATCACTGCATAGTAAAAAGTGCATGGGAATTCGTTGAGGCGTTCCAATATACACAATCGCAAATATTAGTTGCGGAAGCTGCTGAAGAAGAGTTTAAAAAATAAACACCACTTTGGATACGGCCACAATTTTTGCAAACGCAAAAAACATTCGTGGCATTTCGCCTTCGTACCAAATCCGTACCATTGGGGACGAAATAGCAGCTCAGCAGGAATACAATTAAAATTGCTTATTTTTGTGATATTTTATGTTTATTTACGTTAAAAAAAAACTTCAACTGAAGCGATGCTTTAATTTTGCAAAAATTAAAAAGACTGAATTAATAAAGACTTTTGTTTTTTCCGATAATAATGTGTTTTTATTTCACAGAGTGTCCTGGCTTTAGTTCAAAATACTGACACAAAATTTTTATCGCCATTGAGGAAGAAAATTTGTGAAATTTTTGCAAAAAAAAAAACAAAAACAGAAGTTAATTTGACATTTTTCGTACTAAATAGCCGCTAAGACTGAAAAGTAGGGAGAAATTACAAATTTTAATTTTAATGATGCAAAACTGATCAAAAACCAACTTCAACCCTCAAGCTATACACTAGACCATTTCGTTTTACCAATTTTTTCGAAAAGTCATTGGGATAATATATTTTCTAATTCTACTTAAAAAAACAAAAATTTTGGTATATAAAACTTGAAAATTGATCAACGTTTAGGGGTCGCGCAAAATCGTTTAAGGTTTTTGGCTGCAAAAAGGCTTGTTTCAAAAATACTGATTTACTTATGTGATTAAAAGTTTTGATACGCTTGACCGATTTTAATCAGATTAGACTTGTTTTAAAGGTAATAATATTTCGCACATTTTTTGTGAAGACATCAAAACATTTCAGATAGTAGTTTGAGTTTAAGAACCCTTCAAACCTAAAAATTTTAAAATTTTAATTCAAAATTTACCTACTTTTGCCCATTAAAAATTTTTTTTTTTTAGTTTTGGGTCTATTTTTTGGATATCTTTAAATGCACAATTGACAAACACTTTCTAACGATACTTTTGATGTATGACAGGACCATGCAAATGACATATGTTCAGCAGCAGCAATAATAATCAATAGTGATAAAAATTAAACTAAAACTGTGTACTATGTATATTTTTAGTAAGGAAAACGATTTAGGTAATTAAAAAGAAGATACGATAACAAATTGGATACGATAACACCTTTTGTGTTCTTTTTGTATGTTTTATTCCTTCTTTAGATGACTTGTACTAATTAGTTTTGCTGGTTATTATCCTTCGTCAAAGTGTTGTTCACAGTTTTAATAAACCCAATAGCAATCGTTGACAACGCTGATATTTTTCACAATTTCTTTAATCCGTTTAAAATTCTCATTCTTGGGCCAATTTGACGGGTGGATAGCAAGAAAACCGCTGTCTACTCCAATAATATCGAAGAATTTCATAGTATTTTCTGAAATCATTTTTGTAACATTTCCTTCGCAATCTTGGTCACCAGGATGCTTTAATGCAGACGTAATTTTAATTAAAGTTCCTTTGGTATGCGTGGGGTCGAAAAGAAAAAAGCCGAACGCGATGTCACCTTTATACCATGAATGCCACACAAAAGTTTTGAGTGCAACATTTGCTATCATTTCATTTGATTTGCGGTATTTTTTTTAGATTTTATCAACAAAATGTCGTTTAATGGGGCTTGTGTTGCAAGGGGACACGTAAACCAGTTTTGAACGTAAATTTTGACCACAAAAATGTTGATCTGAATTAATCCATTTAGCTCATCACTAGCGAAATAGTAAAAATTTCAGCAACAATTAAAAATTCTATTCATTATATTATACGTCAAAAGTATCGTTAGGAAGTGTTTGTCAATTGTGCATTTAAAGATATACAAAAATTAGAGCCAAAACTAAAAAAAATAATTTTTTAATTGGCAAAAGTAGGTAAATTTTGAATTAAAATTTTAAAATTTTTAGGTTTGAAGGGTTCTTTAACTCAAACTACTATTTGAAATGTTTTGATGTCTTCACAGAAAATGTGTGAAATATTATTACCTTTAAAACAAGTCTATTCTGAACAAAATCGGTCAAGCATATCACAACTTTTAAGCATATAAGTAAATCAGTATTTTTGAAACATGCCTTTTTGCAGCCAAAAACCTTAAACGATTTTGCGCGACCCCTAAACGTAGATCAATTTTCAAGTTTTATATACCAAAATTTTTGTTTTTTTAAGTAGAATTAGAAAATATATTATCCCAATGACTTTTCGAAAAAATTGGTAAAACGAAATGGTCTACTATACACATTATTGAAGAGATAATTTTATTAATTAACACTCTATCATACAAAAATCAGCCCGAAAGGTCAAGCCCGATTTACTACAATTTTTTTATGAGAGTGGTTTAGTCTTAATATCTCCCCAGGTTGCATCTTAAAACTCCTCTACGAAGATTTTTTTGGTCGTTTAGGGTCCCTCTATTAACCCAAGAGAAAAAAGACCCGAGAGTCCTACCGAAATTCGTACGTGTGACGTTACTGACATTTTTGTGTGACGTTACTGACACTGCTTTTATGGCGATTACGTGATTAAAACATAAAATGTAAGCCCACCTTTTGGATAAAAATCATCTTTCAGCCTTCCTTTTTTAAATACTGGTCAATTATAAACATAAACTCATTTCAATTCGCTAATTTTTACACAAACGTTCAGTAACCTCAAAACACACTTTCAAAATCCGGTGACGTTACTGACGGCTTAAAATTGTCATAACTTCACAACAAAACGAGATACAGCAAAATTGTCTACGTATGAAACAACAGTTATGACGAGAACTTTCAAGTTGGGAGAAATAATAGTATTTAGTAAAGATATTGACCAAAATATGTATACGAACGTGACGTTACTGACGGTGGCCTTGCCCATATGTAATATGTATTACATATGATTTTATCTTTTTTTCGTAATTTAAATTTCAATTTTGTACATTTTATCGTTCAAATGATCCTTTCGAGAGGTACGTGGTATAAATTGCTCCATAGGTTGTGTGCCAAGATTCAGTGTGGCAATGATAATTTACTTATAGCCGTTTCGCCATACAAATGCTATCCCATATTAACGTATAAATTACATGCTAACCTAAACGGCGATAAGTTGTACACAAATTTCAAAATTTAATGTAAATAAACAAATTAAATTAGAAATACAAATTAAAAACTGACATATGTATTATTTATTTTTGTTATATATTTTATGAGCCCCAAGGGCTAGCATAAATTATGACATTTAGAAAGAAATTAAAATCACAATAAATTTTGAAAATTGTCTTTTCACAAATTCAATTTATGTATAAATTAATGTGAACCGGCAGTAAAATATGTTAAACATTAAGTTCCTTCAAAGTAATTGGAGTAAAAGATAGATATTACAGTTTCATTCAAAGCTATTTGTCAAAATTTGTTAAATTAATTTGGCACAGCAAAATAAGAAACTTTTTTCACCACACGAAACAAGTTTTTCTATGTGAAGAAAAGTTTGTTTTTCGCCCACAGCCTTTAATAAAAATTCTGCGAAATTTGTGTTACATTTACAACAACCTGGTGCTGCGGCGTATGTCTAAAGCTATTTTAGATTGTTGTATGTTGAAAGTTGCTAGTATTTTTGATTGTTTGTTTAATGGACAATATTGTAATAACGGGTCCGCCATCTAACGTTTTTTTTTTTCAACTAGTGCTTATTTCGTGAATGGTAACACTTAGCTCATGTCTGATTTGACAGATACATTGTTTTATCCTTCCGCTGAACGAATATGGTTGTGTATAAGCTTGAACAAGACTGGGAAATATTGCGACATTACATTGAAAATCATGGTAATGTCAAGGTAATGTTTTGCCAAAAAAATCATCTTTTCAGATGAAGCTCATTTTGATCTTGGCGGGTATGTAAACAACAAAGTTGTCGCATTTGGGGCACAGAAAATCCGCACGCATTCATTGAAAAGCCAATGCACCCAAAACGTGTGACTGTATGGTGCGGATTTTGGTCCAGAGGCATAATTGGGCCATGAACAAGGAGTGGCCGTTACAGTCAATGGCGATCGTATTCGGGCCATGTTTAAAGAATTTTTGTTCACAAAAATTGAAGAGGAGGATATTGGCAACATTTGGTTTCAACAGAACGGCGCTACGTGCTACACAGCCGAAGCTACACTCGATGTTTTGCGCCCTGTTTTTGAAGATCGCATTATTAGCCGCAGAGCTGATGTCGTTTGGCCACCTCGGAGCTGCGATTTGACACCGTTGGACTATTATTTGTGGGGTGCCCTCAAAGATAAGTGTTACGCCGACAAGCCAGAGACAATTGACGCTTTAAAGGACAATATTCGTGGACCCATTAGTGAAATACAGGTGCACACAATCGATAATGTGCTTAATAATTGGACCGATCGTGTAGGCTACTGCATGTGCAGCCGAGGCAGCCATTTGAATGAAATTACTTTCCATTGTTAACGGGAAGGATTGTACTTTCAAATAAAAAAAGAAATTTGAGAAAATATTTAGTAGTTTTTTTTTTACAGCATTATCAAAAAAAAATATTTGGCGTACCCTTTACTTGACAATCTTCTGTAGTTAGCTTAAGAAACTGTTGTGTAAAGTTTAATGCGCTTCTGTTCTTATGATAGGGAAGTAATCTTATGATGGTGAAGTAATGCATAAACCTAGGATTTCTTCATATTTCTTATGCCTGCTTCTGAGCTGCTATCACTGAAAATACATTCCTTATAACCGCTACGAGCCATTGACAAAGCCTGAACAACTATACAGGGACATTAAACGTAGAATGGCCGTATTTAGGGTATACAATTTCAGGTAATGGAGTGACACCTATCATAAATTGAAGCATCAATACTCCCTGGATTCGTCCAAGGTTACTGCATTGGCAGCTTTGTCAACAAGAGGCATTATTGGCCTATACATTAGAGCGGGTCTTTAAAAATTAGTTTTTGAATTTGAGACACTAATAGTTCTTAAAAGCTGTGTAGTATGCGTCAAAAAATAAGTTGATGTGGACCTAGGCTTGCCAGATTGAAATTTGTAAAATTCTTGACATTAACCACTAAAAATCTTGATTATGAATAAAAATGTTGACAAATAACAACACTCATTCGCGAGAAGTTGGGTTTCAATTTCATTTATTTTTTTGATAAAAATATTATTTTCGAACAAAAAGTTAAAAAATTAAAGAAAACAATTCAGTAAAAATTAATAAAAATACATAACAAACTAATTTAACTCGTAAAAGTCAAAAGTTTCAGTCTTTTAATGTATAAATATTTTATAAAAAAAAAACAAAAATTAACTCTTAAAATTTTAGTTTTTTTTTATACAGAAGAATTTGTATGCATAAGTCAACTAACGTTTTTGCCACATATATTTAATATTTTTTGATACAAAATTAACCAATTCTGTACCATCAGGAGTTTTGTATAAAGTTTTGAAAGCTTCTACAATCTCCATTAAAATTAATTCTGATTAACAGCTCAGCTTTTATTAAATCTATTACTATCCTTGAAATACAAATTATTTAAAATACTGATTGCTTTTTCACAAAAGACATTGCTGCTTGTATCGAGAAAACAAATGAAACCAATATATTTAAATTTTGAAGATTGCTTTCCGTAAATTTTTCGAAAAATTACAAATTAGAAAAATCATAAACTTCTCGAAATACACAGTAATCGCTATATAAGTTATCATTATTAATATCATTTGAAATTCCTAATACTTTAGGAAGCTCTGACAATGCAATCCACGTTTAAAGAGAATGACTTGAAACTTTTTAAAAACTGATTCTTCTTCTTCTCAAAATTTCACGTAATTTAAACCATTAATGTCGGTCAAAAGTAACGATTTTTTTTACCATTTTTAACCATTCTTTGAGGTTTTTATATACCGATATCTCAAAAACTGGAGCCAATCTTACACTTCCAAATGTACTTTCGCACTCAGGGGACTCCCCCGTAATAGTTCGAAAAGGATTCAGCGAAGTTAATAACATTTTCAAATATAAGCAATTATACTATAAAATATAAAAAATAAAATTTCCAATCGGAAAAATTACTTTTACCATTTTTGTAATAGGAAGACCATCAAAAATAATAAAGTGGGAATAGTAATGTCGATATTTTTTGATTTTGTTGTTTAATACTTCCAGTCATTTAGGATTTCCTCTACAAAAACAAGACTGCGCCAGCAAGGCCTACAAGAATATAGACGGCGGCCAGTCCAATGTTGTCAAATTGTAAGTGTTGAATTAAGGTGGGAAATATAAGTGTTGATAGATTTTTGAACAAAAACACTGAAAGAAAACAGCAATAATATTTAAATAAAATATTAATGAGATTTTCACAAAACTTTGTGGAAGGATAAGAAAACAGAAAAACCATTTTAGGTTATTTTTTGGTTGGCCAGTAAAAATTCTTGACAAAACTTATTTTTTCTTGATTCTTGACAAGCATTAAAAATTCTTGCAAATCAAGAAAAATCAAGATCGTCTGGCAACCCTATGTGGACCCTAGATAGGGTTGCTGTATATGGCGGAAAAAAAGTTTATGTTTTCTCCCCCCAGTTTTGAAGTTTGTCTGAAGACAATATGATTTCAAATCCTCAATCATCAATTTTTTTTCAATTCCGTGCACCTTACCACGCCCCCGATATAGTATTTAATATAATATGTTTTATCGTCAATTGATAACCACTCGAAACGAGGCCCATATCGTTATTCAAGGTTATTTAAGGGCTACATTTAACTTATTTGACATTTTTGACCCCGACCTCAGTTTTAGTTTTAAAATTGAAAATTTTTTAAGTAGCTTTAAATTAAATAAAAAATATCGGAGATTTTGTTATTTTCTTTTAGATTAAAGTTCAAGTTAATTTATTATGAAAAAATATTTCACCGAATTTTATGTTTTTTTTATTTTCCCGTCAAAAATTACGAATTGTCTTTGGGTAATCTTTAATCGTAGGGGGTGTCCCCCTCGGCTTAATTTTTTTTGTATGGGAACCGGCCCGTATATTGTCTTCTCAGTGCGCATTAATATATGAAAAAGTAGGAATTATGGAAAAAAATTATATTTTCTTTCAACATTAACTAGTCGAAAGCGGTACTCCTAACTACCAAGAATTGTATAAATATTTGTAAAATCTATACTTGTTCTAGAAACCTCTGTCCAAACGTCGAAAAAATTAATCAAATCGGACTCCGCGAGTTTAAGAATTGACAAACATTTGCATTGTCAAATAAACTAGTCCTCAGCCCGATCAGATTCTAATGTGAAATGGCCAAAATATTCATACGAGACCACATCTTCAAGTGGTTTCTTATTAGCAGTGTTTTCCTTGATGGCGTCCCTCTCTTTTCATTCACGCAGCTTATCGGTCGTATTCTTATCCACTGGACCTATGATCATTTTCCGATTCATACGCAGATCTTGCGTTCGTTCATACGCAGATCCTAAGTCCTCACGTTGAAAACAGAGTTGCCAACAATAATCTATAACACTGTTCTACAAAAAAAATTATTGGTTTTTTATATTTCTTGGTATATGAATTCTGATTCCAAAGGTTATTAATATTATGGTTTTTTGTAAATTGGATTCTTTTGGTCCTTTCTTTATGTTGGATTAAAATAAATTTTGCATAAATGTAATGAAAACTTTATTTGATCCAACAAAATTTTTTCTAAGTACAATAACCGATACTAGTAAAGCTTTAAACGAGAAAAATAAGAAGAACGAATATGTGTTTTCTATTAGTTAATAATTTATTAATTTATTTTATGCTGAATGTCCTACAGTCTTCTAAAATATTCCAGCAGCAGTTAGCGAGCATAGTAGGCATCTGTTTTCCTTCGTAAAGCTTTTCTAAAGCAGCGCAACATGAGCGAGAGAGCCACACATGTATTCTCACACACAGGGTTGCCAGTTTTTTTTAATGCCAAATCCCCAAATTGAATTAATCCCCAAAAATTCCAAAAAAAAAAGCCAAGATCCCCGAAAAAATCCCGTTACTTTTAAAAGAAATTCGAGCAAGTATTAGGTTTTAAAATTACAATTTATAACTTAGTTCAGTTTAACAAAACAAACGAAACGATATCTTCAGTATAAATAAATCAAACTTAAATAATATATTAAATTATTTTTGTAATATTAGGAACAAAATTTGTTGTTTTTTTATTTATTTAAAAAACAAAAAACATAACAAAAAATTCATTTAGTTGAATACAAATTATATTAGTATTCAAAAACATCTTTAAAAAAAATCATATTGTATATATTATTATATATTAATCAGTTAATTAAATTCAGTCCTCTTACATAAATGCGTATTATTTGTACTTGAATTTTCAGTCAATGTTTATAATATTAAAAACTTCAGATTCTAAACATTCGATGTCGTTGCCTTTTACTAAATTTTTATACATTTTGTGAGAGTTAAACCGCTTAAGCATTTCCGGTGACGGATTGTACTTACCACAACATATTGAATTGGTTTAAAATAGGTATTTATTCTTAATAATGCCTCTAGAAGCTCATATTGAATTTTGTTGCGTAATTTAGTTTTGGTGGTGTTCTTAAGTGAGAATACTCTCTCCACGCAAGCATTACTAGTTGGCATGCAGAGAGCTGCATCCCGATAGGAATAAGTTTTAAGCCTAATGAGTTAAGATTAGTAATGATGACATCGCCGAAAATGTTTTTCCAATTCACGAATGGCATTTTCCGCCACTGAGATTCTTCTTATTAACATATACGATAAACAGATGATTTTTGAGCCGTGTCCCCACACTTTGGCTTGTTAATGATAACTATACATGATTGCCAACCACTTTAACAAAATAGATAAGTGCTACATTTGTGACTCTTTATAGTAGTTATCTAAACAAACGAGACAGTATGTTCGATAATCCGCTAAAAAACACATGTGTGAGAAAACTTAGAATATGATGAAAAATCCCCTTTAATTCCCCAAACAAACGATGACATCTCCATAAAATTTCCATATCCCCAAATCAAAAATGTCATCCCTTTTTTCAAATAAAAATCCCCAAAAAGGGGAAAAATCCCCTAAACTGGCAACGCTGCTCACACATATTGAACGAAAACAAACAAATCCATTCAGTCTCGCTTGAGCATTCGTCCGATGAGGTTGTGCCGACGCTTGTTGTTAGCACGGCAATAAGAGAAATGCATTTTTTCAGTAAAAAATAATTCTTATATGTTAATGTATGTTGCTACGCGCACGCCAGTAATATTTATCAATTATTTCCTGAAGTTTTATATTTTAATTTTGTTCATAATTATAACAATTTCCCTCACTACAGTGAGAGAGGGAAGAGAGCAACACACTAACACAAACTCATATTGTGGTAGTATTGGGCTGCCGTTCACTGTTTTAAAGTTAGAATGTGTTTGTGGAACCTTTCACCATATTCATGGGACACGTCGCTGCAGTATTCATGGAAGAAATCGAAATAAGAGTGCAAAAAATTCACTTTTAAGGACATGTTGCATCCCAAGTTTACGTAGAATATAAAAAAGAGAATAAGGTGATAATAAAATAGAATAGGGCAATTATTTCATCCGAACAGGCATGTTGCTGATGTTGCCACCTGTTTCTACTAAATTTTTCAGCAATCGCCTCTATACAAATTATTAATGGAAAACAAAACTTATTTTCAAATAACCAAAAAAACTATGTCTGATAGCAAAATTCTGTCAAAAACCTTTAGAAACACATAAAGCAACACAATTAAAAAACCCTTGTCGAAGTGTTTTGTTTACAAAGCGAATGCAACCCTAAGTTTTGTGTATACAAAAGTAAAAGCTCCCTTACACAAACAACAACAATGTAATGTGGTGTATGCAAAAAAAAAATGCAAAGAAAAAGAAGTGCGAACAAGTGAACATTAGGGATATAACTTTTTTTGAGTGGAAAATCCCTCACCAATACCATTAGGGGAATATTTGTTGTGATAACAAAAAAAAAACGGTTTTTAGGTTTATTCAGTTATTACGTGATATATGTAAGTGTTGGAAGTTTTTAATCTTTTTAAGTTATATTATTATTTATTGTTTGACACTTGTTAGGCCCATTATTATACGCTCACCCTATGGATAGGAGGTAGGGTTCTTAAATTTACGAACTTTTTAACTTCCCGGGAGAAAAAATTATTTTTTGCTAAATCCCGGGAATTTTTAATAATTTACAACAATACAAAACAAGAGAAATCAATACACGGGAGGTACACTGGGTTGACATTTGTTGCCAAAAACAATTCTATGGAATTTTGTCCGATGGACAAAGCATAGACAAGAGCTTGTGTGGATTATGTTGACGTGTGGTCTTCGTTGATACCATTTTCGCACCGGTGTCTGTGAGCTTCACATTGATTGCTTGAAGCTTTTAACACTTAAGGTTGTGGTAATGAGTGGAGAAGGTACAGCAAATGAGAACTGATGATGATGGTTTGGCAACCATCGAAATAGCTATCTGCCCTGCCAGCTGTCAACATAATCCATTTCACACAACTCTTGAAAACAAATTCTATTAGCAATAATAGAAAAGATCTTGAACCGAACAATGAAACCTAACTCATTATTTACATATACAGATCAACAATACAAAACAAGAGAATTTACAAAATTACCTTTTTAAGTTTTAAAAATAAAAAAATGTACAAAACACTTCAAAACATAAGATAAAAAATAATTGGTATAAACAAAACAACTAAAAATTCAAAAGATTAAATTATGAGTTCGTACATTGTTTAAAGTATAAAAACAAAGTTTTAAATTATTTTTTTTTTAAACTGTTTGATTGTAATTTTAGTCGATCGTGTTTTTATATATTAAATTTACGTTAAGTATATCAAATGATACATCAAAATTCGGCTTACGATCAGAAAAGTGTTTTTTATTTTATTGTTTTAAATATTTTGGTCAAATTCAGTGTGTCACGCACTAGGATGACGCGTTTCGAACTCCATGACGAGTTCATCTTCAGACCCCTTTGTGACCAACTGATGAACAATGGTACATCATCAGCTGTATATATATCTACAATTATGTCAAACATGTACATGCGAAGTAGATATCAGCCGAAAATGTCCAGCACCAGTGTTGTATTTTTTGAATTTGACCGTTAATATTCAAACATGAGAAATGGAGGAAATTCTTTCCCCACGATTCCCCTTTTTACCTTAAAGCTTAAGCTTCTTTACAAGGTTTTGTTGGTAAACTAAGATTACTTTAAATTTTTCTATGTTTTTTTTTTTATTTTTCTATTTTTTTTTTTTTGTAAAAATTTAAGAGCATTTAAGATAATGACTCATCACCGCTGCTTAGCTCGTCTCCAAAAAGTCGTTTAAAAATCTCCTCAGTAATTAAAACCAGTACAGAAATTTCAGTCAGTTAAACTGACTGATAAATACCATCACCCAATATAATATATTGTTTAAGTCTTGAGTTATTGAAAATAATCGATTTGTAATTAAAACCAGTTAGAAAGTTTCAGTCGGGCAACCCGACTTACATTTACCCTTACCCTCAGTAAAACAAATAATTTTCTATTTTATTGATATTATTACTCGATTTCGAAATTGGGCGGAGTGGTACATTTATATGGGAGGTACGTGAAGGGGTGTGTTTAGGCTCCAGATTTATTCTCCATAACTTTATCCTGTTATAGCTTTACTAAATACAGAATTTGCGCACGATTGCGTTGGGTGTACTGATATTATTACTACATCCCAAAAGGGGGCGGAAAGATACATTTGTATGGGAGGTACCATAAGGGGCGTGTCTAGACTTCCAATTTTTTCTCCAAAACTTTGTCCTGTTATAATATAACAAAATACAGAATTTGGGCACGATCGTGTCGAGTGTATTGATATTATTACCCTATTTCTAAAGTGGGCGGAGTGGTACATTTGTATGGGAGGTACCAGAAGGGGCGTGTCTAGACTTCCAGATTTTTTCTCCAAAACTTTATCCTGCTTAAACTTTACCAAATACAGAATTTGGGCACGATCGGTTTAGGTCTTTTAATAATATTAATCGATTTCTAAAGTGGGCGGTACCAGATGTGTATGGTAGGTACCAGATGGGGCGTGAATAGACTTCCAATTTTTTTCTCTAAAACTTTATCTTGTTATAGCTTTACTCAAAATAGAATTTGGGTACGATCACGTTTAATTTATTGATATTATTTCTCCATCTCTATAGTGGGCGGAAAGGTAGATTTGTATGGGAGGTACCAGAAGGGGCGTGGCTAGGCTTTCAAAATTTTTTCCAAAACTTTATCCTGTTATAGCTTTACTAAATACAGAATTTGGGGACGATCCCCTAGGGTGTATTGATATTATTACTCGATTTCTAAAATGGGCGGAATGATGTATTTGTATGGGAGGTACCAGAAGGGGCGGGGCCATGTAGCCCATTTGCAATACCGTAAGTAGTTTTGAGAAAATAATAACTCGTGCAAAATTTCAAAACATTTGGTTGCGTCCTTCGAAAGTTATCGTGCGAACCAGCCGGACAGCCACCCGACAGACAGACAGACAGACAGACAGACGGACATGGCTCAAACGACTTAAAAAGTCATGAATCGAATTTGGTTCAAAGAAACCTAGGGTCTAAAGTGACTCCTTCTATGTGTTACACTTTTGGGTCGTATCAAATGATATATACCTTCATCCCTACGGGTGATGGTATAAAAAGACTTGATTTTGGAGTGTAAAAAAAGAACTTGGAATTGTAATCATCTGAATTGTGTAGATATTTTACCAAAGATTACATTTGTATGTCTCTTCTTTCATTTACTTTTGTTTTTAAAGAAGTTAACATTTTAATTGATAATGAATTATACTTATTTTAAAGTTCTTCAAAAAGTTTAGAAAGAATAATTTCTGCAATGACTAAATTACAATCTCTTCGATTAAGAGCATCCACTGCTACGTTCATTGCATGAAGGACTTCAAACAACATTTTCAATCATAACAACTATTGAGTTCCATCGAGTTTTTACATAGCTGCATAAATTAATTTATTTTCCAAGTTCTGTTTTAGCATATTGTTGTAATGATGCTGTCTTAATGGACTCTTTTTAAATACTTTTATAATTTTTCTTGTGTTGTCTAAAACTTCACTGTAGTTTGGAAATATGCTATAACTTGAAACTTCAAATTCATCTTTATGTTCTAAATAATCGGATTTTTCTAACATTTCTAACAACTCCCGAAAATACCCGATGAAAATTCCCGGAAATTTTTTCCCGTACAGGAACTCTAGTAGGAGGGTATACTATATCATTTTATACGACCCAAATGTGTAACACACAGAAGGAGTCACTTTAGATCCTAGGTTTCTTTGCGCCAAATTCGATTTATGAATTTTTAAGTCGTTTGAGTCATGTCCGTCTGTCTGGCTGGTACGCACAATGCCTTTCGAAAGACAAACATATTGTTTTGAAACTTTACATAAGTCAATATTTCCCTAAAACTACTTAAGGTATTTTGGTACTTTCCATACAAAAGTTCCATTCCACCCACTTTAAAAATCGAGTAATGAAATCAATACTCCCAATGCGATCGTGTCCAAAATATGTATTTATTAAACCTATGGCAAAATAAAGTTTCGAAGGAAAAATTGGAAGTCTAGCCCCGCCCCTTCTGGTAAGTCCCATACAAATGTACCATTCCGCGCACTTTTAAAATCGAGTTATAATATAATATCAAAATGTGCGATCTTATTCAAATCTCGTACTTTGTAAAGTTATAACTAAACAATGTTTTGGAAGACTAGATACGCCACTTCTGGTACCACCCATACAAATATACCATTCCGCCTATTTTAGAAATCGAGTTATAATATTAATACACTCAACACGATATTGCCCAAATTCTGTGTGTTGTTAAGCAAATTTTATGTTTTTACTGAGGGTGAAGGTAGATACCGAGTAATAATATCAATACATCCAACGCGCTCGTGTGCAAATTTCGTACTTTGTAAAGCTATAACTATATAATATTTCGGCGAAAAAATTGGAAGTCTAGCCACGTCGCTTCTGGTACCTTTCATACAAATATACCATTCTGCCCACTTTAAGCAAGTATAAACTTTTTACTGAGGTTGAGGGTAAGTCGGTTTACACGACTGAAACATTCTTACTTGTTTCTATAATAATATATAGAACTAGCTGATTCGCCAGACTTTGTCCTACCTCCTAAATTATTAATAAAAATGTTTCGTACTGCTACAATTCAATAAAGATTGGTCCATTAATTTTACCTCTGAAACGTTTCAGTTTAAAAGGGCGCAGGCATTTTTCGCCCTCTTAGACACATTGATGGGTAATTGAATCGAAAACGTAAAGGTATACGTTGAACAATATTTAGGCTTAATACAATGCATACCGGACCCAAATGGCATAAAGTCAAAAAAAGTTGAAGAATTTTTTAGAAGTGTATACATATTCTTAAACACAACCCTTTAAAGGGCCAAAAATATAAATTTATAAACTTACGTAGCGACTCTGTTTTTATCTATTCGATCAACATCTTTTTCTTGAGAAAAATAAATTGTAATAAATTTGATGGGAGTGTAATATAACTCAAAATCAAAATCCACATCCAAAACACAAAATCTACAAACTCCAAACAAAAGATAAAGAATTTACAAAAGATGTGTTTACTTTAGGCCGAATTATATTAGTGCAACAACAAAGCCGGCTGATCCTACTTATTCTGTGTAAATATTTTGATAAATGAATATTGTTGTTTTCCTTTATTGTTTATGTAAGTGTCCTAAATGACAATTTGTATTTATTTCAGTTTGTGTAAATAAAAATTGCTATATTGAAAAGTTATTTTGCTTTAGATATTTGCGCATTCATCATTAAATTTTTTTTAATTATGTTTTTCATTGTTCGGTTTAAGATCTATTCTATTATTGCTAATAGAATTTGTTTTTACAAGAGTTGTGTGAAATGGATTATGTTGACAGCTGGCAGGGCAGATAGCTATTTCGATGGTTGTCAAACCATCATCATCAGTGCCGTTTGCTGTGCCTTCTCCACTCATTATCACAACCTTAAGTGTTAAAAGCTTCACACAATCAATGTGAAGCTCACACACACCGGTGCGAAAATGGTATCAACGAAGACAACGTCAACACAATCCACACAAGCTCTTGTCTATGCTTTGTCCATCGGACAAAATAGCATAAAATTGTTTTTGGCATAAAATGCCAACCCAGTGTACCTCCCGTGTATGTATTCTCTTGTTTATTTATTTTTTTTTTTTTTTCGATCTGTGCAGAATATGAATATGTTTTTCATTGTTCGGTTTAAGATCTATTCTATTATTGCTAATAGAATTTGTTTTTACAAGAGTTGTGTGAAATGGATTATGTTGACAGCTGGCAGGGCAGATAGCTATTTCGATGGTTGCCAAACCATCATCATCAGTGCCGTTTGCTGTGCCTTCTCCACTCATTATCACAACCTTAAGTGTTAAAAGCTTCACACAATCAATGTGAAGCTCACACACACCGGTGCGAAAATGGTATCAACGAAGACAACGTCAACACAATCCACACAAGCTCTTGTCTATGCTTTGTCCATCGGACAAAATAGCATAAAATTGTTTTTGGCATAAAATGCCAACCCAGTGTACCTCCCGTGTATGTATTCTCTTGTTTATTTTTTTTTTTTTTTTTTTTTCGATCTGTGCAGAATATGAATATGTTTTTCATTGTTCGGTTTAAGATCTATTCTATTATTGCTAATAGAATTTGTTTTTACAAGAGTTGTGTGAAATGGATTATGTTGACAGCTGGCAGGGCAGATAGCTATTTCGATGGTTGCCAAACCATCATCATCAGTGCCGTTTGCTGTGCCTTCTCCACTCATTATCACAACCTTAAGTGTTAAAAGCTTCACACAATCAATGTGAAGCTCACACACACCGGTGCGAAAATGGTATCAACGAAGACAACGTCAACACAATCCACACAAGCTCTTGTCTATGCTTTGTCCATCGGACAAAATAGCATAAAATTGTTTTTGGCATAAAATGCCAACCCAGTGTACCTCCCGTGTATGTATTCTCTTGTTTATTTTTTTTTTTTTTTCGATCTGTGCAGAATATGAATATGTTTTTCATTGTTCGGTTTAAGATCTATTCTATTATTGCTAATAGAATTTGTTTTTACAAGAGTTGTGTGAAATGGATTATGTTGACAGCTGGCAGGGCAGATAGCTATTTCGATGGTTGCCAAACCATCATCATCAGTGCCGTTTGCTGTGCCTTCTCCACTCATTATCACAACCTTAAGTGTTAAAAGCTTCACACAATCAATGTGAAGCTCACACACACCGGTGCGAAAATGGTATCAACGAAGACAACGTCAACACAATCCACACAAGCTCTTGTCTATGCTTTGTCCATCGGACAAAATAGCATAAAATTGTTTTTGGCATAAAATGCCAACCCAGTGTACCTCCCGTGTATGTATTCTCTTGTTTATTTTTTTTTTTTCGATCTGTGCAGAATATGAATATGTTTTTCATTGTTCGGTTTAAGATCTATTCTATTATTGCTAATAGAATTTGTTTTTACAAGAGTTGTGTGAAATGGATTATGTTGACAGCTGGCAGGGCAGATAGCTATTTCGATGGTTGCCAAACCATCATCATCAGTGCCGTTTGCTGTGCCTTCTCCACTCATTATCACAACCTTAAGTGTTAAAAGCTTCACACAATCAATGTGAAGCTCACACACACCGGTGCGAAAATGGTATCAACGAAGACAACGTCAACACAATCCACACAAGCTCTTGTCTATGCTTTGTCCATCGGACAAAATAGCATAAAATTGTTTTTGGCATAAAATGCCAACCCAGTGTACCTCCCGTGTATGTATTCTCTTGTTTATTTTTTTTTTTTCGATCTGTGCAGAATATGAATATGTTTTTCATTGTTCGGTTTAAGATCTATTCTATTATTGCTAATAGAATTTGTTTTTACAAGAGTTGTGTGAAATGGATTATGTTGACAGCTGGCAGGGCAGATAGCTATTTCGATGGTTGCCAAACCATCATCATCAGTGCCGTTTGCTGTGCCTTCTCCACTCATTATCACAACCTTAAGTGTTAAAAGCTTCACACTGCTTTGTCCATCGGACAAAATAGCATAAAATTGTTTTTGGCATAAAATGCCAACCCAGTGTACCTCCCGTGTATGTATTCTCTTGTTTATTTTTTTTTCGATCTGTGCAGAATATGAATATGTTTTTCATTGTTCGGTTTAAGATCTATTCTATTATTGCTAATAGAATTTGTTTTTACAAGAGTTGTGTGAAATGGATTATGTTGACAGCTGGCAGGGCAGATAGCTATTTCGATGGTTGCCAAACCATCATCATCAGTGCCGTTTGCTGTGCCTTCTCCACTCATTATCACAACCTTAAGTGTTAAAAGCTTCACACAATCAATGTGAAGCTCACACACACCGGTGCGAAAATGGTATCAACGAAGACAACGTCAACACAATCCACACAAGCTCTTGTCTATGCTTTGTCCATCGGACAAAATAGCATTAAATTGTTTTTGGCATAAAATGCCAACCCAGTGTACCTCCCGTGTATGTATTCTCTTGTTTATTTTTTTTTTTTTTTCGATCTGTGCAGAATATGAATATGTTTTTCATTGTTCGGTTTAAGATCTATTCTATTATTGCTAATAGAATTTGTTTTTACAAGAGTTGTGTGAAATGGATTATGTTGACAGCTGGCAGGGCAGATAGCTATTTCGATGGTTGCCAAACCATCATCATCAGTGCCGTTTGCTGTGCCTTCTCCACTCATTATCACAACCTTAAGTGTTAAAAGCTTCACACAATCAATGTGAAGCTCACACACACCGGTGCGAAAATGGTATCAACGAAGACAACGTCAACACAATCCACACAAGCTCTTGTCTATGCTTTGTCCATCGGACAAAATAGCATAAAATTGTTTTTGGCATAAAATGCCAACCCAGTGTACCTCCCGTGTATGTATTCTCTTGTTTATTTTTTTTTTTTCGATCTGTGCAGAATATGAATATGTTTTTCATTGTTCGGTTTAAGATCTATTCTATTATTGCTAATAGAATTTGTTTTTACAAGAGTTGTGTGAAATGGATTATGTTGAATGGATTATGTTTTTAATTTTTATTTCAGAAATTATGCCAAACATAAAGTCTTCTCACGTTCGCATGGGTGTTGAAACGGCTTATTGTTCATTAAAGTGTCCTCTGTCACGTAGTATTAGTGTGATTTGAAGCATTATTTTTGGTTATTCGTGTCAAAATTCGTTCTTCCACAAACTAAATGGGGAATAGCTTTGTTGCAACAGATTGAGCACTTCCAAGAATTTAACAAAATCTGAATGACAACAAATTTAAGTTTATATTAAATAAATCACCGGAACATGATGAGGCAGCTGATTTAAAATCTGAACCGTTTTCTTCAAAATTAAATATATTCTATCTATGGCCAACAAAAATAAATTTTGTTAAATTTATTCGCTATCGAACGATATTTGTAACCTGCTTTGCACCTATACTCTACACGAACAGCCGACTTATACGGGAGCTCTGCCAGCAGGATTTAATTAATAACTCGAGTAAATGAAAAGATATTTTAAACAAAATTTAAACTTAAGGCTTTTAACGCACTCACCACATACTGTCTAAACTTTAATGTCAACTATATATCATGACTCCCATACAACTGATTAATACACTTTTTGGAGTTCTTAACATTTTACATTTCTAAGTAGAATTAGTATTTGGGGAAAAATATAATATTTATATATCTGCTAATAACTAATTTATTATTCAGAATCTAATAAAAAAATTAAAATTAGTGAGCAAATCTGGGCTACCAAATCAGGTTGGCTAAAAAACGTCTGGTTATATTGTACGAAAGGTACCGGAAGGGGTCGGCCAATATAGTCCATATTCATTCCTGCGTCAAGTTTCAATAAGCTTATATCTTGTATAAAATATGACCGAATTCAGTGTAAAAGGGTGAATTCGGCCATTTGTATGGGAGGTAACAGAAGGGGTGTGTAAAATGCATTGGTTTTCTCAGTTCTGTATTTATATTTTTTGAGTTTATGCCAACAAAAATTGATTTGGAACCAGTGTGCAATGTTTATATTTTTGTATAGGAATTCTGTTCGATTACTTGCATAATTAAGTCATACCTGTTAAATTTTGATTACGATTAGTAATCAATTACATTACATTTTAAAAGAATCGTAATGATTACATAATTCCTTATTAAGAATTTTTTAATTACTAATTGATTACGATTACAAATAATCTAAAAATAATCAAGATTACTGGAGATTACGAAAAAATAATCGAAAATAATCAAAAGTAATCAAAAAATAATCCGACTACTTTCAACGATTACTTTCGAAAATTTTTGATTACTTTCAAAAATTGAAAAAAATCTTAACAAATAATTCTGATATAAACTTTAGCTTTTATAAATCCCGACTTACATATACCCTCACCCTCAATAAAACATAAAATTTTCCAATACATTAATATTATTACTCCATCTCTGAAGTGGGCTGAAAGGTACTAAAAGGGGAGTGACTAGACTTTCTATTTTTTTCCAAAACTTTATCCTGTTATAGCTTTACTAAATTCAGATACGATCCCGTTGGGTGTATTGATATTATTACTCGATTTCTAAAGTGGGCGGAATGATGTATTTGAATGGGAGGTTCCAGAAGGGGCGGGCCATGTAGGCCATTTTCAATACCGTATGCAATTTTGGGAAAATATAAACTCGTGCAAAATTACAAAACATCCTTCAATGTGTTACACTTTTGGGACGTATCAAATGATATATACCCTCCTACCCGTAGGGTGAGGATGTTGTTTTTACTTGTTATTATTTACTTGTGTTATTTATGAATTGGAAATTTGTTAAATAGCATTTGAACTTTTGTTGTTTTGTCTACGGCTTGTCGTAAATTATCATTATAATTTTAATTGTTGAACGAAGTAGAAGGGTTTACAAATTGAATTAACAAATCCATTATTATATTTACACCGTCAACAGAGGGTATAAAAATATATATATGATGTACATTAGGCTGATCGAAACAATCGATGATGGGTTTTAGTCGGAGCCAACCTCCAAAAATGATAAGTCTTTGCGGAATTTAGAATTCCCAAAGTTTGAGAACGATTGGAGTATATTAACCCCTGCCGCATTAGGCTTAAAGTTTTTAAGCCCCTACAACCAAGTTTGTGGGGCATAACTCAAGAAAGACTACTTCAATTCCCTTAATCTGTACGCATATAATTTTCCTATAATACGCAGTTCCGAAGTAATAAAAAATTTATAAAAAAAATTTGCCTTAAAAATTAAAGCGAAACGCGACAAACTTTTTTTTCATGATCTCTCTCTCATGTTGGTCATAGCCTATGACTCATAGGTTATGTGACCATATTTCCTTATTTTGCCTTTTGAATTTACGCTAAAAATTTTGAAAAATCTAGTCCGAAAATTTAGGAGACTTCGAATATGCATGAAACATAGCTTTAGGGGGTTTTTAGTTTTTTTACTCCGGATTCTAAATTAGCGACGCCAAAAACCCTTTTTGGAAGTCTCGTTGATATTAAGCCCAAAATTTTTGAAGACCTGACCAATGTGCATATTCTCGAAAAAGTTGATGTTTTCCACCCCCAGTCCTATAGTTTGTCCAAAAACAATTTTATCCGTGCACCCAAGAACCCCTGAAATATTATTTTTTTTAATGTTTGTTTCAATTTAGATAAGTACTTCATTATAAAAATGCTGTATTGTCATTTGTCATTTGGTCTCCCATCGAAACCAGGTGTATATCACTATTGATGGTTATTAAAGGGCTACATTTTGCCTCAGACTTCGACGTCAATTTTAGGTTTTGATTTTCTTAAATCGTTTGTTACACCCAAATTATGCATATTTCTGTTAAAATTCGTAAAGATCGCAAAAAAATTTTAAAATTTTGCTTTTAAATTATGTTTTTTAATTCATAAACAAAAATGTCTAAAAACTAAAATGCAGCCCACGATTAACCGTGAATAACGATTTACAACCCGTTTCTATCGAATATCAAATGACGAATCAACATAATAAATATCATTTTGGGAGGGCGAAAAGATGCACGGAATAACAAAGTCCTCAAATTGTATTCAAACAAACTTCAAAACTGGACGCATCGAGTGGTCCTATCTGATAAACAATGCTATATTTCACAAAAATACTGCCAAATTTCCTAATCCATACAAAATCAAACAGTTAAAGAAAATATTTTGTTTTGATGTTGCAGTTAATTTTCATCAACTGCTTGATTTTGCATGAATAGTTTAAATATTTTATCACAATTTTTTCCTATCAAATATGCGTTTTATACATGAAAAAATGTTTTTGAACCGTAAGTCAAGATTTTGAGGCTGTTAGGATACTTTGGTAGTAGGGTCATGTTGTACTCGACCAAACCTACAACTACAACATGCAGTAGGTCACTCCCAAAGTTCCAAAAGACTGTCATATAGTGTAATCTAACAAGAAAATGAAATAAACTTTTAGAAAAAATTTTCGTCACTCCATTGATTATTGACATTCAATAAGTATAAATGCAAGTAATTTTGAAAATAATCAAAAATTTTCAAAAGTAATCGTTGAAAGTAATCGAATTATTTTTTGATTACTTTTGATTATTTTTAATTATTATTTCGTAATCCATGGTAATCCCGATTATTTTTAGATTATTTGTAATCGTAATAACTAATCATCTAATCATTATTTAACAGCTATGAATTAAATAAGGACAACTTGTAGAGTTTTATGACTCTCACTGTTGTAGTGCTCCACATATTTGATAACAGCAAACCATTCATAGGAGCGCTCCGAAAAAGGAGTCAGAAAAGAATTCTATAGAAGAGCTTTTTCGAAGCTGTGAGGTGTTTCATTAACAATTTGGAAAACTTTTGCTCCATAGGAAATAAACTTCTCGTCTGAGCACCGATATTGTTCCTAAAATATCCTGAAAGTTGCAGGTGGCTGCAGATGATTTGAACAATTTGCAATCACAAGAAAACATATTAATTTACAAAAAAAAATCTGGAACGAATATCCACTAATATCAGAAGTTCCGGCATACTACCGCATACTTCTAAATAAGCATAAAATAACTTTTTTCCCCTTAATTGAGACGAATGCAACATTAAGGAAAAATACGTGTTAAAGCTTACCGTCTGAAACATATTTTGTGATTGACAGCTTCCAGCTGATCAACAAGATCATGTCAATCAAAATAGAATCGATATATAAAACACTTCAAATTTAATTATCCGACGCTAGACCGACCACATCGCCCAAAATACGCTGGCCCCAAAACATTTTCTTGAATGCAACCCTACCCTACACTGTTTTTTTCTATTAGATATAAGTTTAAAATTAAACCATAAGTTTCAACTAATTTTTCTGAAAATATTTTTTTAATAAATTGAAATAAAAATAAAGTTTTACGTATGTAGTTTGTAACCAATATAATAAAATTCGTAATGGTTTTGTTTTTTGTCTTTGTTATTTCTTGGTGTGGTATTTTAGAGATACATAATCTCAAAATACTTGTGTTTCGTGGTGTAAATGTTATATGTGCCCTCGCGTGTGCATAAATGTTGAAACGCATAACTGTTCTTTAAGTGTCCTCTGTGCGGAAGTTACCCAAATTGCGTTTTGAATCATTATTTTCGGCAATTCATGCCAAAATTCGCGCTTTTAACAAACTTAATGGCGGATAGGTGTAGTTTTAACATACTAAGCACTTCTAGGAAAATCTAAATGACAACAAAATAAATCAGAAAATAATTGAAGGAAGATAGAGCCAGCGTTGCCAGTTTAGGGGATTTTTCATCTTTTTGGGATTTTTATTTGAAAAAAGGGATGAAATTTTTGACTTGATGATATGGAAATTTTATGGGGATGTCATCGTTTGTTTAGGGAATTAAAGGGGATTTTTCATCATATTTTAAATTTGTACATTAAAATGGTTTTGAATATGGTCTGTGTGCCAACTAGAAATGCTTGCGTGGAGAAAGTATTTTCAGTTATGAACGCCACCAAAACTAAAATACGCAAAAAAAAATTCAATATGAGCTTCTAGAGGCATTATTAAGAATAAATACCCATTTTAAACCCAATTCAATATGTTGTGATGAATACAATCCGTCACCGGATTACTCTTACAATATGTACAAAAATTTAGCAAAAGGCAAAGACATCGAATGTTTAGAATCTGAAGTTTTTAATATTATGAACATTGACCGAAAAATGGAGTACAATTAATACGTATTTATGTAAGAGGACTGAATTTAATTAACTGATTAATATATAATAATATATACAATATGATTTTTTTAAAGATGTTTTTGAATACTAATATAATTTGTATTCAACTAAATGAATTTTTTGTTATGTTTTTTGTTTTTTATATAAATAAAAAAAACAAAAAATTTTGTTCCTAATATTACTAAAATAATTTAAAGATATCGTTTCGTTTGATGAAAAACAAAATTTTGTTATAACCTCTTTATCTTTTTGCGTAATACTTAGGAAGAAGCTCCATATTAAGTAAGAGAAACAAAATCCTCTGAACTGATTGTCCTAAAATATTAGCAAATAAAGAGGGTGACGTTACGTGACAAAAATAGAAGAAATTTTTTTCTTCTTTCACAAAAACACAAACTAGTGCGAATTGAATCGGACTTTTTTGATAAAACCATTTTTAATATGATTTTGAATATTATAAATTTGTTTTAAAATTTGCTGAACTATGATATTGTCATAGTTCGGTTTGAGATCAGTTCTATTGGCAATTATTTATTATTATTTCAAGAGTGTGAAATGTATTATGTTGACAGCAGGTTAGGCGTATGACGTCATTTCGATATTAACCACAATGTCTCGTCAGCGCCCTTTGCTGTGCCTCCTCCTCTATCATCACAAACCTTAAGGGAAGAAAACATCTCAAAGCTAATGAGAACTTTTCCCATAAAGCATCCTCGAAGCGCACAACATGCCAACATAATACACACAAGCACTTGCCTATGCATATGTCCATCGGACACAATTGCATAGGAGTTTCGTTGTTGGCAAATGCCAACCCCGTTCTGCGTACCGTCAGTATAACAAAAAACAAAATCAAGAACAATTTGCTGAACTTTAAAAACTTTTTTTAATTTCTTTGTACAACCTATTTTGTGAAACGTGATGTGACATAAATTTCCTTTTTGATAATTGATGACAAAACTATTTAAAAAAAAAATAAAATTTTTATTTGCGAAATTAGGGAATATTTTAAGTTATACCAAAAATTGTTAATCACGAATGGTACATTAGAACGTCAATAAAATAAAATCATAATTTTGCAACTAACTGATCATTTTTTACTATTATTGAAGTGTTTATTTGTTAGTTTTAGTCGATCGTGTTTTATATATTAAATTTACGTTAAGCGTATCAAATGATACATCAAATTCGGCTTACGATCAGAAAAGTGTTTTTTATTGTTTGATATTTTTGTTCAAATTCAGTGTATCACGCACTAGGATGACGCGTTTCGAACTCCATGACGAGTTCATCTTCAGACCCCTTTGTGACGAACTGATGCACAATGGTACTTCATCAGCTGTATTATAGTTATATAGTTTGAATCAATTTGAATCACCAATTATAGTTTGAATTTGACCGTTAATATTCAAACATGATAAATGGAGTAAATTCTTTTCCCACGATTCCCTTTGGTGATGGACATTTTCGGCTGATATCTACTTCGCATGTACATGTTTGACATAATTGTAGATATATATATACAGCTGATGATGTACCATTGTGCATCAGTTCGTCACAAAGGGTCTGAAGATGAACTCGTCATGGAGTTCGAAACGCGTCATCCTAGTGCGTGATACACTGAATTTGACCAAAAATATCAAACAATAAAAAACACTTTTCTGATCGTAAGCCGAATTTGATGTATCATTTGATACACTTAACGTAAATTTATTATTGAAGTTATTTAGTGTTGTAACAAATATTTTAAGACAAAAGTACACTTGTATTACACCGTGCAACAGTGGTTTTCACACTAGATGAAGACCATATACACGTGAAACTAGAGACCTTATGTAGTAAAACTGCGTTCTCATTTTATCGCCAAAACGTCAGGTTTTTTTTTAAAAGGACTTCAAAGTTTCAAAGGGTATACCACTTTCAAAAAATGAAATCAAATATTTCCACGAACCATTTCATAACGATATGGATATCAAATGAAAGGTAAGAATCTCAGCAATGCAAACAAATAACAGATTTTAATGGATCTGAACCAAAAATTTACAACATCTTCATCAAGTGTGAAAAAAAATTGAAAATTGTAGCAGGGTGTTATCAGTAAATATGTATGTTATTAAAAATTCATTGAGGTGACCAGATTAATGCAATTTTGCAGTTCGTTTAATCATAGATAACAATTAGATAAGCTTTGAACATTTTAATTTAATAAAATTTAAGTATTTGTCTTTACAAATACGAGTCAGAAATTTTTCCTTTCGGTGGAATTATCCATGTAGAGTACACACCCAAAAAAAACTTATTTGTTGCTCGCTTGCTGCAAAAAAAATGTATTTTGTTTCGAAAATTCAACGTTTGCCACAATCGTTGAAGTATTCGACGCAAAATGAAACAGTTGCCATCAACATTGCTTTTTTTACAGTACACGAACATTTGTTTAATCCTACATCGCTTAATTTTTCGTTTGGGGCAACGATGGGAGACGTTTGTGCAAAATATAAAACCTTTTTATTTGGGAGAGTTGAGAGAACAAAGAGCGTTACTTATTTCTAACAGCAAGCGAACATTCGTTTGGGACAACCGTAGAAGATTATTGGGGAATATTTAAATCTTTTATGCTTAGAAGAGTTGAGAGAACATGCTTTTTGTATTTTTATATTTTGCACAAACGTCTTCCACGTTAGTCCCGAACGAATGTTCGCTCGCTGTGACAAATGAGTGAGTGGAGTGTATCAATCATTGAGATGTTCCAGAACAATCGCTATCGTGTAGTGTTATGGTGTTTAGTTTTTCGTTTGTGGTTGAATTGTGAACATCAGTTTGTTGAGCGTCGTGTCGTTGTTTTTTTCTTTATGTAAAGACAATGTTTTTAAAAGTAAATTTCAATGGAAAAGACAATCTAGTGAAAAAACTAACACTTTTGACGAGTTAAATAATAAATTAAAGAAAATGTTTGAACTATCAGTGGCGTTATAATTCGCTAATAATAATTTGGAAATTGCGCAAGAAGATATTATGAATATATTTCACAATATATAAGTTATTGCACATAAAGGGTATACACATAAAGGGTAAGTATTTTATTTTTCAAGAAGCTGAACACCAAATGAAACTTGAAGAGCAACTTCATTATTTTTGATATGGTTATGAAAGTTTTACAATTTTATGTTATTGCAGGCCCTAAAGACAGAAGCAAATTAATCGTATTATTGAATACGGAATTCTTTTATTCGTACACAGTCACAGTCGTTCTCGACTACACCTGGACACAAATGCAAATTTGTACACTAAAAGGTATGATATTAAAATATGTCAGTTAATTTTATTCATTTACTAAATTGGTTTTTTTTTCAGGAATTCACAATATTTTTTGAAAGGAATCACTAAATAAAAGGAATCGACTACACCTGGACACAAATGCAAATTTGTACACTAAAAGGTATGATATTAAAATATGTCAGTTAATTTTATTCATTTACTAAATTGGTTTTTTTTCAGGAATTCACAATATTTTTTGAAAGGAATCACTAAATCATTTTTGAGAACTTTAGAGTGAACAGAAAATTAACCAATTGTAAATGTATGTGTAAAATTATAAATCCATGTATATATTACTAATGAATATTAAAATAAATGAAAATCCTATTTAAAAAAAATTTGGTATTTAATTTTTGGTAAAGCAAAAATCCCGACTGGGCCAATGGCGTTTACCGTTTGCAACAAACGAGTTTGTATGTTTGCAGCAAACGAGGATTTATTTTGTGGTAAAAGTGGGTTATTTAACGGGTTATTTATATTTATTATAAGCGGGTTATTTATTTTCATTTGTGGCAAACGTGGATTTATTTTGCGGCAAACACAATTGTTTTTGATACAAACGAGTTTTCCATTTGCGACTAACGAAATAAAAGTTTGTGTCTACGTTCTTTTCATTTGTGACAAAAGAAATTTTATTGTGCCTCAAAAGAGTTTTTCGTTTACGACTAACGAAATATTTTGCCGTAGTTGTTCTTCGTTTGCTACAAACGTATATTGAGTTTGCGATAAACGATTATTTCATACCCACAATAGACACAACTACTTGTGGTAAACAAGTTTTGTTCACTTCAAACGAAGTTCATTTGTCTAATTTTTCGTTTGGGAGCAACAAATTTTTTCCTTCAGTGCAGGTACTAAGGACAGGTATCGCCTATATTTTACTCGAAGGGCCGACATATTAGTCCGCGGTGTTTGTATTACGCCTGCTAAATGTGCAAAGTTACAACACTGTAAATATATTTAGGCGAAAAAAATCGATTTGGGACCAGGGTGCGCCGATCAAATAAGAGCAGATGGATGTATCGAGGTTAGAAATCACAACCATCCGTATTAATAACATAATAAAATTGTAATCATGAAAAATTTCTTTAAAGTTGAAATATGTATGTGGTTGGTCAATTAAAAAATTTCGGTAGTTTTGACCTGGAATTGCATCAATATAACTCTAGATAAATTATTGTTAATATTCATGTACATACATATGTATAAATTCACCTTGTTCATTTGCCATGGGTTGACATCACTTAGAAATTTTTTGCTTATTATTAATTCCAAATTATTGTTTTTCATTTCAGATTCCATATGAGAAATGTATTCTGTGTACTTTTGGCCGTCCTCTGTTAGAGCCGCAACTCTTTTCCAATTTATGGCTTTCATTAGGCTGATGAAGACGTCCTCATATTGCCGATTGGACCCAATTGTGCGAAAGAAATAGGGATATGCTTGCCGATCAAGAAACGATGCTCCTTCGGCCGAATATGATATTACAGCCATATTAATGTGACGGGATATGCCTGCAATAGGTTCAACTGTCTCACTGCAAGCGGGACCTACAATGCCCAAAATCTCCCGGGGAGTTATGTAGTGGAGAAAGCTTTTCATGACAATATCAGCTTTGCATTCGCCGTCGTTCTCATGAACATGAAAATTGTATTTGCTCAATACAGTTTTGTTGTCATTGATTGCTTTCACGGCTCTGCGAACTGCCTGCACCAAGTTTTGATGACCTCTTTTGTTTTGCTTTATTGGAAATATCCCTGCAATAGATATTGTGGTTCGTTCTTCTTTTACCCATCCAGCATACTCTTCCGAATGGTTACGGAGCCAATCGCAAGCCAAGTGGTTGTATGTGTCATCTGTGATATCTGTCAAATTGGATCGTCTGTCTTCTAGCTGATTGAAGAGCTGTTTCATTGTATAACCGCTAATCCAGAAGAGACGTAGCGCGCTTATCAATCGATCATCATTCGATAGACTATAAGTGTAGTATTTCATGACAGGCGTCAATTCATATTTGCAATTCGATACCCAGAGAGAGCGAATCGCATCACACATAGGCATTTGTATCGACTCAAAGTTGTGCCTATTGCTGATCACATCCGATGGCGTCCAGTGCAGCACCAAGAACCGTTTGTTGGACTTCGAGTCCATGTAGTGAGCATATATCCGGTGCAACTGTACTCGGAAATGGGGTCCCAGCCACAACACATTCATAAAAATTTTCATTTCGACGATCTGGTGCTTTACGAATGAAGTGTCAGTTTTATACTCTGCCAAAAGGGTTGCACATGTTACATTCGTGCAAAGGGGACTGCGATAGTACTCGTACCTGAAAGCAAAAATTAAATCATTCGGTTTAAGATCTTCCCCCTTTGTGGTAATACTAACCCACTTTCTTGGGTCATCAACTTCAACTGATCATCATCTACAATAAACTGATCATACAGAGGATGAGATCGATCTAGAAATACTTTGTAGTGGGGCTCATACTCTGACGAGATGTTCAGGTTTGGAAACGCAAACCACCCGAATCTTCCCGGATGCGTTGAAATTCCAGCTTGTTGAACATTTATTGGCTTAAGGGCATGCCCCATGGATGGCATCCAAACACCCACGTTTATCATTGAAATGTTATTATATCGTTTGCTGAATATGTAAAATGTAGAAATTAATAAAAATCAATAGTTCAAGCATATACTGATTTGCAGGATGAATTATTCATACCTCAACAAGTCCATAGTGTGGCTTAGTTTCTTCTCTTCATATTTTTGATCATCAGGGCTCCCATTAAAATCGACAGGAAATATGTGAATATTTCGAAAATTAAGAACATCGCGCAGGAAGAGGGCAAATATTCGAGTGAGAAGTTGGTGCAGTGGCCAAGAGTTCACTTGCAAGCCAATCGGAAGTAAATCTAAAGTAAAATTCGGTTCTGAAAATAAAATAAATGTAATTAGGAGCATATTGAGTATTCACCTAAAAAAAAATTTGCACAAATATGCTTTAATAAATAACTAATTGATCCGTCCAACAGTGAATCGTTTCATATAGGCTGGACGAAAAAAATGGATAGTGAATTTTGAAATTGTTCTCAAATGTCTAATTACCTTAAAAATTTCATTTTGAAACCTGTTAATTTTATATTTTGTACAATTAACCCTTAAACTCGAATTATACATTTACATTGTTTGACCATGTCTATTGCGTCGACGCATAGTTCGAACGACGCCAGCCGTCTATTCAAAAATTAAGCGAAACCCGGCCGAAAGCAAAAAAATAATGGCGCGTAAGATTAAAAATCAATGAGTTATACTTATTTTTATAAAAGACTTGGGACTTGGTGCTTTCGAACGACATACAGGACATTTGTTGACTACAGCTTTAAAAATATAGAACAAGAATATGCAAATATCTTTGGGTGAAGCACGATGATAACCTGCACAAAAAAACCATGTTCACAGATGACAAAATTGTTATATTGCAGGAAAATATAACATGGAAACATTAAGGGTGTATGTACAGTAGACCTGGCGCAGCTAATATGGGGTTTTTTATTTTTTGGAATATCAAATGTGGGTAGCGACTAAAATATGCGATTTGATGCCAAAATCGATGTAGCAAATTTTCAGGTTGATCGGATGATGCCAACACGTGCCCCAATGAGGTCAAAGGTCAACATTTTGAAAAACCACCAAAATATTGTTTATTTTAAATTTTATCAATTGTTTTAATGAGAAATATAATATAAAAATACTATAAATTAGAACATCATTTATAAATTGTAAATTAGTTATCAGTTTCATGAACTCTGAAGTACACTATGCGACAAGAATCAAATACATATATATGATTTATATAATAATTTATAGTATAAATGTAAATGTAATTATATTATAATTTATTATATAAATGTAAAACAGTTAAAGAGAGTGCAAGATTGGTGTTAAATGAAATATTTCCTTTTTGTGATAAAACTAGAATCCTAACTCCAGACCAAAGTACACGTGCTGCAAAAGTCATTAAACATTATGAAATCTCCGAAACGAAGTATAATTCAAAAGAATTTATTTGACTTTGCCCACGTTGACGTTCTCAAGATTATTAGTATATAGCAAGATAGAGATTTCTTAATAAAGCAGCGAAAAAATGGGGGTGTCGGTAGCATGACTTGTGTCGATCACAATGTCACAAATGAAGAAAAAAGAAAGACACAATGATAGGAAGATGAATGATAGATGATGAAGAAAAAACCGAACTTGGTTTAATTACTATATTCTAATGTAGTACTTGGCCACACGTTGGCTATTTTTTGTGCACTTAATTTCATGTTCAGACTTAACTTTGAAAAATTTTAAATTTGAGAGTGATGAATTGGGAGATGATATGCAGACGAAGGATGAAAAACAGATTGATAACATTCCAAGTTGCTGAAATATGCCGATTCAAAAACGTGGAAAGATAAATTTTATAGACGACAGAATGCTAGCTTGTATGGATGCCGGCAATATGTCATCTCCATTAGATATAAACTTCATCAGTGAAACTTCTAAAGCGTTAGTTCACAATATTGAGGATCTACTTCTGAATTGCACAAGTTTTCATGAGCAACGTTAAAAACACCGTCGGCGTCATGGCAAAGAAAGTATTGAAAATTTCAATGTAATTTTTTTATATTTTGTAGATCCCTAAAAGATTAGTTTTGCATTGGGACGAAAAGCTACTTCCCACTTGCTAATCAAACTTAATTTCCCTTTAAACCCCATGAATAAGGTATAGGACAGCTTCCCGCGTTGTTGGGAATTAAAACGCCTTCTATTTTTAGATTCGCAGCTAACGGCACCTACTAGTTTATTGGCGAATGCGAACGTCACTTTTTGAGAAGCTTTTACTAGACATGCCGAGTGACTCCACACTTATACTGCGACGTTGCTGTCGACAATATCGTGGAGGCCGGCTGTGAAAGAAAAAAGGTAGGCGGGAATCGAACCTGAGATCTCCCGCATGGTAGTCGCGTTTTCTAACCATCACGCCACGAGACGCAATTGCTGGAATAGATAAAGTTGATATCCCCAACATTAAGGATTTAACTGGTTTTACAGTAGCTCAATCAGTCTACGCCTATTTGCTAATATTGATATTCTGAATTCATTAGCAATTAAATGTTTTGATACAACTGCTGCAAAAAACGGCCCTTTTGTCATAAATATTAAGCGAAAGTACATATTCGGCATGATTATAGAGAACTTCTACAACTTGGTGGCAGCATTCCCAGTTTCACATTTCGTGCACCTGGAGTGACGTCACATGCAAGTTTCATGTACAAGGACATTTATTGTTAAAAAATGTATATTTTTCACACACTTTAAAATTTCTGCGATTCAGTTGAATGGAACTCGTAATATGTGAATTTTTTTAGTAAGTCTCTATAGTCCAAATATGTAGTAATATGCGACTAATAAAGAGGATTATTGGCTGTTTTGATACTTAAAATATATACAGTGCTATTGGAAAAAATTCGGAACCACCTGTGGTATTTACATGTAGACTCAGAAATAAAAGAAAAGATGGTATAAGTCTGATAAAGACCATTATATCGGTGATGATGTTAATAATTTCAAATTATTCACATCCAAGTATTTGAGCTCTTTTCTGACTACGAAAACAAAATATTTTTTTACTTGTTTGGAGATTTCTTACGCTTTAATCCATCAAATTTCTTAGGCCAAGCATTTTTTAAAGGGAAGCTGATCGTCAAAAGCATTACTGTTGTGAATGCCGTCGAAAAAATAGTCAGACTAATAACTGGCTCTTACAAATGCTTAACACATAACGAAGACGATAAACAGTACTTGCTGCACACTGTAGGGGGCTAACGTAAGGACCTCTCAGTCTATACAAAATCTTCACTGATTTAAAATAAAACTTATAAACCCTTTTAACGAAAATTAAGGAAAAACCATTATATCTAAAGTAATTTTTATTTAAAAAAAACTATTAAAATGCAATAAAAAAAAGTTTTTTGGTGGTTTTTATAAAATGTTGATCTTTGACCCCATTGGGGCACGGGTTGCACCATCTGATCAGCCTGAAAATTTGCTATATCAATTTTGGCATCAATTCTCATATTTTAATCGCTACCCACACTCAAGATTCCAAAAAAACGTTTAAACGCCAGGTCTAATGTACAGTCATCTAAAGATGAATCTGAACTTATCCCACGGTTTGAAAAGGGTCATTATCCAGCCTTAGTTATGTATGGTGGGGGACTATTACGATGAGATCTCTCATATGCATTATTTTGAACAAGGGGTCAAAACGTCGGGCGAAGTATAAAATGAAACAATTTTGAAATCTATTGTAAAGCCACTTAACCATTCCATTTTACAAAACCAGGCCTGTAAGTTTTTGCGTCGGCTCATAAGGTTAAAATATCACAACAATTTTTCAGCATTTAATAATTCTAAAGAGTGAAGCTCTACAAGTCCCGATTTAAACCCAATGGATTACGAATGATAGACAGTTTAGAGGGCATGGTACGCCACGACTGATATTACAATATTGTTTTTCTTAAGGCTGCTTTGATACGAGTTGTAGCCAATTTTCCATTAGACGCAGTGGGTGCTGCTATTGATGATTGGCAAGAGCGACATAAGGCGTGCGTGAATGACAAAGGCGAACATTTTGACTGAATTGAAAGACAACATTTTAATTTTGGACCCAATGGGCGAAGTAAAATTTTTTTAAAGCTAGAGAGATACAATTTGATGTCCAGATAACACTCGACAACATGAATAAGCGACAGAAATTTAAATGTGGGACCCTATGGGCGGAGTAGGCGAGAAAAAACTTTTTTTTAGAGATAGAGAGATACATTTTCATAACAAACCAGAGTTATGAAAATGCAGACGATGTTTTAATTTTTGTTCAGTGGACAGAGTGTGCGTGGCAAACTACTTACAAGAGCTAGAGAAATAAAATCTGATACTCAGATAGTACTTGACAACACGAATATGAATATGCAAACAAAATTTTATTTTAGCCCCAGAGAGGGCTTTTTTTGTATCAGATAGTGAAGGGGCGTAAATAAGACCTAAAAAGCTAACATTTGGCACACATATAGCACTTGGAACTACAATTACTAATTTTCAGATGAAATTTTAATTTGTTCGATTCCCGTCTCCAGTCATCTACATTTTCCTTTCATTTCCGTCCACCTCGATGACGGCGACAGCAACTTCGCAGTATAATGTCGAGTCAATCGGCATGACTAGTAAAAAGCTTTTTAAACAGTGAAGTTCGCATTCGTCGATAAGTAGGTGCCGTTTAGTTGTGATTCTAAAAATAGAAAGCGTGTTAAGTCACAGCGGCGCGAGAAGCTGTCACATATCTCATTCATGGAGTATATCGTCAGCTGAAATGCAAACGGCCCTATCTAACATTTTCATTACTTTACAGGAGAAACAAAAAACTGTATAAAACTATATATATTAATGTTTTTAGAGCAATTTTTTTCAATGTAACCTGTAAAACACCGACATATTTAAATTTGAAATAAAAATTTATTTTTTTTAAATATTGTAAAAGTTATGTTAGTTACGTCCTTTTGACGTCTGATTTTCTGAAACAAAAAGCCCTAACTACAATTCAAATTTTTTAGTTATTTGTCAGTAACTTGTCAATACATTTGTAATGAAGTAAAATATCGCTGTAATAACAATGGGTACATAATTTAAAACAAAATAAATGAAAAATTATTTAAGCATGGTTGCCAAATGTGAGTATGAAAACAAATACTTTAGATTTTAGCTTGTATTTTTTTTAATGCATGATTACGTATAATTACTTATGTATAATTTTTCCCCTGCTTGTGGTGCACAATCGTCCAAAACTTGACTTATTTGTGTAGGAGGTATAGGTACCGGTTTGGAATTTATGTGAGAAATATAAATTTTAAAAAAAAGTTAATTTTGATAGGGGGTAGCAAAAGGGGTGAACCGATACAGTCCTTATTCATTCCTGACTCAAATTTTCATACGTACAACTTACGAAAAATTTGACTGAATTCAGTGTACTTACAATAAAAGATATGTATGTAAGACTATGGGGGTGAGTTCGGTCCTTTGTATGGGAGGTATCAGAAGGGGTGTGTCAAATAGTTAGGTTTTCTGAGGTTTCGCTTCATATCACAATATAAATTAACAGACTAATTTTCATTACCTCTCAAATGTCCGTTTGGAAGTTATGGAAAAAATATTAATTTTCCAAAAATAGGTAATTTTGTATGGGAGGCACAGAAGGCGTCAACCTATAGAGTCCATATTCATTGCTGAGTCCCATTTTCATAAGCGAACATCATACTCAAAATTTGTGCAAATTCAGTTTACTTACAAAAAAGATATGTATGTTAAACTATAAGGGTCAATTAGGTAATTTGTATGGGAAGTACCAGAAGGGGTATGGCAAAGGCTTCGGGTTTCTTAGGGTTTGTCTACTTTTGCAAGATAAATAAACTGACCAAATTTAAATATCCTACGATCGTCTGTTTGAAAGTTATGAAAGAAATATAAATTATCCAAAAATAGCTAATTTTGTATGGGAGGTACCAGAAGGTGTGGGGCTATTTTGCCCATTTACAATCCCATAAGTTCGATTGAAAAATATTAATACTGGTAAATTTTCATACCGATCCGTTAAGGTTTACTCGAGTTATCCTGCTGACCAGCCATCCAGCCAGCCAGACAGACGGACATAGCTTAATCGTCTTAAAAAGTCCTGAAACGAATTTGGTCTTAAGATACTTGTGGTCTAACTCGTCTCCTTCAATGCGTTACACTTTTTTTCGTATCAAATGATATATACCCTCATCCCTAAGGGTGTTGTGTTTGTTGTTGTGTTAGTTAGGGCCCTTTGCATTTATTAAAACGAACACTTTGTAGTAAGGGCCTTTTGTATTTGGTTAATAAAACAACTATTTTTAATCGTAGGACTCTGTAATTCTATATGAACATGTAGTTTGAATAAATACATTATAATCAATCAAAAAACCCATTTCGATTTTTTTGTTAGTTAGGGCCGTTTGCATTTCAGCTAACGATATAGGGAAATTAGGTTTAAGTTCACGGAATTTTTTTGTTCGCTTTATAAAAACTTATCGCACTCGTTCAACAATGCTGTATTAACTCAAAATTTTTTTTAATTTTATCTTATTGGCCAAAAACAATACATAACACTTATTCTACCTATGGTTAAAAATTCCCATAGTTCTGACTACTCTTTCTTAATAATATTACATGTTGTGACCTTTTTGCTGCTGAAATGGTTTATTTTTGTGAATCAAGAAAACTAAATGAGTATTTTGAGTTATTTGAAGTGATTGGCCTTAAAAATAATAGTTTTTTCCTATAAAGATTAGTATTTTGAGTTAAGTGTTTATTCTAATAATACAAGTTTGTTTTAGTCAGGCAGCAACTGTTTGATTGATTCTTATGAAAAAAAATATTTCAAGAAAATTATAGAAACTAAAAAAATCGCTTTTCTATCTGCAGACAATAAACAAATAAAAAGGTTATGCGTTGCAATACAAGAATTCATGGGTTTTCTAAATATTGCCGAACTTTTGTTAATGAAAACTTTCTTAAGCAATGCGAAAACAGTTTTTTGTGTCTCCTGAAAATATTGAAGTTTTTGAGTTAGTACAGTATTGTTGAACTAGTGCGATATCTTACTTTCTCATCTTCAATAGCATAGTCTTTATCAAAAACGAGTTGGTTCCCAGTATCTTCGTCTACGGGGGATACACTGAGTTGGCATTTGTGCCAAATACAATTCTATGCAATTTTGTCCGATGAAAAAAGCATAGACAAGAGCTTGTGTGGTCTTCGTTGATGCCATTTTAGCACCGGTGTGTTTGGGCTTCTCAATGGTTTCTTGAATCTTTTAACACTTAAGGTTGTGATAATGTGTTGAGAAGGCACAGCATTGGGTGCTGATGAGTTTGGCATCTATCGAACTCTTGTAAAACAAACTCTACTATAAATAATAGAAAAATTATCTGAAACGGAACAATTAAAAGCATATTCCAATTTCTGCACAGAACGGCAATAACAAACAAGAGCAAAGCCCAAAATTTGCATTTTCTTGAAATGTCTATGGTCTCAGTTATATGCTTTGAAGGGCTTATATATCTATCTTTCCTGTTAAAAATATTATATATATTTATACTGGTAAAAATAATGAATACTGCATTAAAAGGCAAATTTATTAGTTAAAAATTAATTTGGCGCACATTTGTAAAGAACCAAATCATCTCGAAAACGTTTTAGCTTTACCCATTTTAAATTTTATCAAATTATCATTGAACGGATATCAATAGCAACAGAATTAATTTAAAAAAAAATCGTGTTGGCACCTCTGTGCACTGTTACATTGATCAATAAACTACCGGATTCCGATATTAGTTTAATAGCAAACAAATTGAATCAAATTACAACAAAAAACTATGGCTTGGAAGTAATAATAATGACTTGTTAAGAATTGTGTGGATCTAAAACAGTCATCGGCAGCAATACAACCACAATATGAGTTTGTGTTGGTGAGTTGTTTTCTTCGCTCTCTCACTGTAGTAAAGGAAATTGTTGTATAGTTTTTTCATAACTATGAACAAAATTACAATATAATAATCTAGGAAATATTACTGTTGTGCGCGTGGCAATGCACATTAACAAATAAGAATTCATTTTTACCGAAAAAATGCATTTCTTTTATTGTCGTGCTAACAACAGGCGTCGGACGAATGCTCAAGCGAGACTGATTGAGTTTGTTTGTTTTCGTTCAATATGTGTGAGAATACATGTGTCGCTCTCTCGCTCATGTTGCCCAAGTGCGCGCTCTCGCCGGTCGCTGATCTAAAACCAACATTAGCATCAAAATACGACTTTAAGGTACTACTGTCCCTAATTTTGGTTCCAATTACATCCATGGATATTGAAAAATCATTCTCAATGTACAAAAGCATTTAACATTGTAATAGACAAAATTGTTTGTTCAAAAACTTATCTCATTGTTTTGTAGTTCATTGAAACAAAAATCTCAATTTAATTCCTTACATACAAAAAACGCCGTGATACTTGGGGAAAAAAAGTTTAATATATTTCCATATTTTATGTTAAAATGATGTCATGTGAGCTATTCTATTTTAAAAGTGTTCCTTGAATAATAACTGCGTGATCTTAAAATTTAAGTACTTTTTTCAAACGAGTCGAACTTATCTCAAAATAAGCTTATTTTCCACACTCATTTTCGCACACAAACTACAGTTTTTAAGTTTTTATTCCAATTGAAATTGAACGATTATTCCTTTGTTTTAGTTAAACTCCAATGTCATTCCTTCAGACAATGACTAACAACAAGTTAACCACTCGATTTCCGTTGGTTAAACAACGGAAAAAATAAATTGAAACTGTAACAGTCCTATCCCTCAGGTTGTACCTTTTCATGAAAGAACAATAGGCGCTGTGTTTAAAATAATACTTTTATTACTTAATTTCCTTATTCTAGGAGAAAAGTGGTCGTCCGGAACTTATTACTAAGACTAGTCAAACCACTTTAATCTTTGAAGGCTAGATGTTAAGTGATCTTTTCTTAACAAGTTGCTCTACTTTTATACACTTTCTGATCACAGGGTTGAACATGTCCTGTGTGTTATTTCTCATAAGAACAGAGTTGCATTTAATAGTAATTAACAAGAATGGCGGTTATTTTAAATAACCAGAGTTGTATTGTAAACAACGTCTTAAAATATATACAGGGTTACATTTAAATGAATTCAAAGTAAAATGTAACCGAAAATAAAAGTAAATAACTACAACAATAAGATAAAAGGTAATTCAAATAATAATATATACATATGGTCTGCTTCAGTCTCCCCCCTGATGCTGAAAACGTCCCGATGAAGCATCAGAATAATTTTACTTGTGGGTCATCCTCTTCATCTTTCCTATTGGGTGACAATCGACACCCTCCCCCTGGATCTGAACTGCCTCGGGAGCATATCCGCTGTCGGTGACCATCTCTTACATGCGTATGTATACGATGAGCAGCAAAGGATGTATTACCTACTGGGTTGGTATAAATGTCATCATTGCGCACCAATAGTTTTCTTCTCTTCTGGGTTTCGCATAAAGTCACGCCATCTGCATCTTGAAGCATCCGCACATCAATGGAAAACAACGGCATAAAAACTGAATCTAAGTATTCATCTTGCTCCTTGCGTCTTGTCTTCATAGGTGTTGCGAATAATCTTGAAGAGTTGCCTGGAGTTAGTTGATTCGCGGGAATGGCGCTACGAAATATATCTTGTATCGAATGCGGCGAATAATCGTTATCAGTCTTCTTTGCTGGCGGTGGTCTCTTCAAATTAGCATTCAAGTATGGCGAAGGGAATAAAACTGGATCTGGTTGCAGTGGTACGTTTCTCTCTTCTAGTGTTCGTTTGTGTAAACGCACATTCGGTGGAGTATATGGTAGCGGTGAGATTACGTTCTTACCTTCCACAAACTTTATAAAATGCGATACTTCCTCAAAGGCTTTTGTTGTTGGAGATTCTTCGTGAGCCTTTAAATCCAGCGAGTAGATTTGCATTTCCAAAGGATTTGTAAATGCAAATTTTGTCCTTGGGTCATCCTCAAAGTGCCAATATCGCTGCGACATGTTCAAGACCACGCCAGACTGCTCCAAAAAATCCGCTCCAAGCAAAGTGCGATTCTTTGTGGCATTTGGAAGACAAACAAGTCGGATTTTTCTCACTCTCCTTCCAAAGGTGACATCACAAATCGTTGACTTCACAACACATGTCGTCACAGAACCGTCAGCTAAGCAAACATCAGCATGCACATCTTGGAATACGCAACCATTTTCCTCCAGAATTCTCCTGAGATTCAAGCTGGCAACGCTAATCTTTGCACCACTGTCAAATATAGCTTCACCCATCAAATCGAAAAACTCAACGTGCGTTGTTGGTAATGTATGACCAATTATTCCCGATGAAATAGAATTGAATGCCAAATGTTGTGGACTGTCCTTGTTGTTGTTGCTGCAAGTGGTACAGCTTGATCAATACACACCAGGAGCCCCACACCCGTAGCACGCAATTGTTGGTTTTCTGATGTTGTTGTTTTGCAGTGTGCTTAAGCTGGTATTACACGAGGTGTATTTTACACATGGATTGTCAATTCAAAAAGCGATATGTAATTCTGCATGTCTGTCAAAATGAGCGTGTACATTTGGTTTATAATTTTTGCGTTCAAACGTGCTTGTGTATGTATACATGTGTTTATCATTAACAGCTGACTTTGCTATATTTTATCATCGCCAAACACAGCTTTATTTGCCAAATTTAACTAAAAATATGTTGAAAAACACTCATTAATTGTTCTATGTACTATTTGAAATAAAATACTTATCCTTATCAACTTTTTGTCAGCAAACGCTTTGTTGTTTTTCAAAAACAGCTGATTGCCGATATGTATTACATGTCAAAATAGAGCACGCTCTAAATGAAATGTATACATATGTTATCCAACACATTGTTTTACACAAGCAGTGTTTGAAAGGGGTCACACGACATGTATAAATTTTACACTGTAAAAATTGACATGTCATATGTACAACACATGTCGTGTAATACCACCTTTAATGGTGGTTGATTGTTCACCTGTTGTTGTTGTCTCTGTTGTGGCTGCTGTTGTGATTGTTGTCTCTGCTGTGGCTGCTGTTGTGTTTGTTGTTGTTGTCGCAACTCATCCTTCTTTTCTCTCTTCAAACATGAATCGATGCTATGACCAAACGAACGACGAAATGAGCAGCGGCTAGATTTTGTTTCGCTCTTTATCTCTTCGGTCGTTGATACTGGTGGTCGGATTTCCGATAGCAATAATTCGGCTTCTCTGCATGCGGAAAGTAACTGCTCAAATGTTTTCACACTCTCTCGTTGCACGCGTTCTCTTATTTGTGAGGTAAGAAGTCCAAATATCAAATTCGGTTGAACTTCCTCAGTAAGAGACACTTTGAGTTGTGAAAACAAAAGCCTCTTTTTGCAAATGAAGCTATCTGTGGGCTCTTTCTTCTGCTGCTTGTTTTCATAGATGCTTGAAAAAATTCGCCAATCAGGAACAGATGGAGAGAACGTGTTCTTGATGAGAGTTTTAGCTACTTCAAACGTGCTGGCGTTCTCTTTTACACCAATCCACCAATTAGCAGCGTAATCCTCAAAAAGTAACTGTAATCCCTTCACTGCGTTAGCGTCGGAGATGTTTTCAATCTCTTTATACACCGTGATAGCTGTCAAAAACTCTTCTACCACAGCGGGGTCTCGTTGTCCCTTAAACCGCGCGGTGCAATGCGAAAACGAACCTATCCGTTGGTTGTTGCCATGCATTGTCCGGATGAGCTGTTGGAACTGGGCGTCTGTGAACTGCGCCATTTCCTCGTCTGGGTAGTGGAATTTGTCGCTGTCGGCTGCAAATTTATCTTCTTCTTCAATATGGTAGTGGTCCGTGGCCACTAAGTTGGGCGTCAATGTAACAGGCCTATCCCTCAGGTTGTACCTTTTCATGAAAGAACAATAGGCGCTGTGTTTAAAATAATACTTTTATTACTTAATTTCCTTATTCTAGGAGAAAAGTGGTCGTCCGGAACTTATTACTAAGACTAGTCAAACCACTTTAATCTTTGAAGGCTAGATGTTAAGTGATCTTTTCTTAACAAGTTGCTCTGCTTTTATACACTTTCTGATCACAGGGTTGAACATGTCCTGTGTGTTATTTCTCATAAGAACAGAGTTGCATTTAATAGTAATTAACAAGAATGGCGGTTATTTTAAATAACCAGAGTTGTATTGTAAACAACGTCTTAAAATATATACAGGGTTACATTTAAATGAATTCAAAGTAAAATGTAACCGAAAATAAAAGTAAATAACTACAACAATAAGATAAAAGGTAATTCAAATAATAATATATACATATGGTCTGCTTCAAAACCAAAAATTTGAATAACCAAATTTCATTATTTGTTTTTTGAAACACAAAAACGTCTATTTTTGCTTTCAGAATGTACTTTGCACTAGTACGTAGGTGGTGAAGTCATTACGTACTAGGGGACCACCTGTACATACTTTACAAACCCTAAGCAATGCATTTCGCATTTATACGAAATGTCCGCAAATGGGCTCAATTACCACCACACCGTTTACCTCGAACTAGTGAAATGCATCCAAATGAAAATGGTACTTACATAGGTACCTATGCTAGGGGTGGTGATATGAGTATCCAGGAAAACTTAATTTCCTTTACACCCCATGAATGAGTTGTAAAGAAGTATTTTCTATTTACAGATTCACCTACTTGTTTACTTTTACTAGACATTCCGGTTGACGTGTATTTTATATACAAAAGAAATATTGTTCGAGTTCGGCTGCATATAAACGATTAATACTTATAACCGGCGTGCATATAAGCGGTAAATATTGTACACAAATCCAGTTCGCTTCGTGCCGTTGATGTGCTCGTATCGTGAGATTACGAAGCGGTTGCTTCTGATTCCCTTAATATATTGGTATGGGAACATTTCTTTCATTTTTGCAATTCTTCCTCTTGTAATAATATTTCATTGAAAGCAATAGCCGTTACAACTCGCAGTGGAATTTTGGTGCCAAAACCCCTTTTTCTCGACCACTTAATTTGAAAAATCTAATGATTGAGTTTTGTAGAGAAATGTCTACATATGAAATGAGCACTAATGGTTTTTAGAATTTTATTTTTGAAAATTTTATGTAAAGTCCATTACAAGAGTGCTAAGCAGGAAATGACTTATATTTACATGCAATGCAGCGGTCCATATATTTCTAATTTTCTTGGTAATACCATTTGATTTTAATACTTTACAAAAATAAAGCATTTCTGCATAAACTATAAAAACAATTATGTGGATATCATAAACCATTACGAATAAAACCTTGGTCGTGAAGTAAATTTTGACTTACTTTATTTTTTATTTGTTTTGAGTGATTTAGTGCTATAATTTGGTGAATATCACACATTGTGTGTTTCCTGCGATTTTATAAATTATTGCTGTGACACTGCAGACACTGTCTACAAGGTAAGTTATTGTTTCAGTTATTTACATTTGTTTGCGCTTTGTTTCATTTTTCTGCAAAGGTGTACTAAATTCTATTTTATTTGCATACTTTAGGGCGTTATGTATTTATTGGTCACACAGCCAAAAATGAAGCAGCACAGTTATAAGCAAATAATTTTCACGATTATGATGCATTTAACAATCTTGTATCTTTACCGAAAAGGAAGAAGCATTCTTCGAATGTCACTGCCAATGTTGTTGAAAAAGTTGTTTTGAATATAACTAAATTGCCTAGTGTTTCTCACTCTCCTGCCCCTTCTATTCTGGTACCGATTTCTAATCAGTTACCTGATGGTGAAGGGCAGGTGAATAATGATACTGTTGATATTTCCCTTAAAAGTTCCTTAATTCTTAAACCTACTAATATCTTTTCTCAGGATATCCCTTCTGTAGTATCTGTTTTCAGAGGTGTCAATTGTCTCGTGATAATTCTTCAAAGCCTACTCCTAAATAATTAAAATCACAAACACAACTTAGAACTTAATACCACACAATAATTAATTGATTGCAATCCTATAACTAACACTTATGTTGTCAGTGTTTTCTTGTATGTTCCTCAAACTTTCAATAATAAATCTTTTCCTCTCTTTACTCTCAATATCCAGTAAACTCGGATCTTCTGTAAACGATGATTTCTAAACGCAGACAAATTTAGCAACAAAATAGGATGTTTCAAAACCAACAAGCTATATTCACAGTGAAATAGTTTCTATAAATAAAAGCGAAAACGTTAAACAACATATTCAATCAAAATACAAGAAATTCGATACAGATTTCCCAAATGGAAACAGTTTACCTCAGATTAGATCTTATTACTGACAGTCTTGTATGACCGTTCAAAATCGACACTGAAGCAATCTTTAACTGAGTAGGAAAAAACTCATCTTTACGCATATCTATGGGTTTGGGCAAGAAAATGGCACCGTTTCTGCGTTCATAAATTGAGAGGTATGCAGCAACAACGAGTTAACTCCAATTTTTGTAATTGCTTAGAAAATAAAACTGTTCAAAAATAGAGAATGCATTTAAATCGCCTGTGACTTTGCCTTGTTATTTGTCACAGGGGGTAACATTAAGGGTAAGTATAAGCAAAGTCGCGAAAATCGGGAAAGTCGCTTACTGCAATACGCATTAAACGGCTATAAAAGTGAATGTCCAACTAGCTGAGGGATCAGTCGTTTGGAGGCCGGCCAAGTTACATCGCCACTGTTATCTCCATGCTGTTTTACGACAATCATTTGGGGAAACAAAGAGTCAGCCCTGGAGTTAACTCCATGTTGCCCCAAACGAATGAAGCAGTTAACTCTTTCTAGCGGATACCTTGAGAACTATCAATGGGAGATAAATCATTGTTGAACCAAATTAAAGGGCTGCCGTTGTATTATGCTATTTGTTAGAAACTTTTAAAGATATAAAAATGAGTTGTACCAAGCGCTATATACAAAAAATATGTCCTAGGGTAACTTGGGCTAAGAACTGAATTCTCATACACATATATCGACATAAGAATTGAAGTCTCATACACAAATAGCAAAAGTTATCTCTGTAACTTAATATTAACCATTTTTTCAGAAAGGTGAGTGTCTCCATACACAGATTCTAAATATGTTCAAAAGTTCAGTTTTAAATTTTGTATATTTCCAAGTGCAAGTAATATTCTAATGATCGAAAATAAAAATTTCGTTTGTATATTCACAACTGTAGTGCCAAGGCTGCATCGAATTGGATAATTATTGTAGGTAAATCTATTGCTTTGGAGAGTATAAGAGCAAGGGAGGCAGAAGAAAGAATTCCTCCTATAGAGTGCCGGACGTGTCAAATTTTTTTTAGGCAAAGAGCTATAAAAACGATGCATAGTGGGCGATTTGGCTGATCTAACGTAACGAAATACAAAAACTGTTAAAATCCATTGAAATTGTGTCTCCCACCCATAGCCAAATGTTCATTTAATAAATCAATAACACCAAAATAATTTATGTTCATGTTATTGAATAGCTGTGAGCTTTTCAATACAACATTTGCTAGCACAACTATTTTTAAAGTCTATCAAGAGTTTGCCACGTGATTTGATTGTCAAGAAACTTGGCTCGCTTTAGCATTTTGGATCTGGTATTTTAGTTTTTCGCAAGCTACAAGTATGAATTAAAATAAAATATATGTTTTATGACCTGTGTATATATGCTGTAATATTAATTTTAGCTTGAAACTAATATCCAGGGCAACCGGAAATATTCCATAAAAATCGAGTTTTATGCGCATAAAATATGACCTAAAAATGGCAAAATATGCCCTTACAATCATAAAATATGACTTTAAAATCAATTTTTTTTTCATATGAATTATAAATATTTGTTTATATCTCGTCCTAAAAAACATGCTTTGCCATATTTCCGGTTGCTCTGCTAATATCCTTTCTAATACCATATTTGTAAGCAAATTGCATCCTCAATAGAGTAAAACTTTGTGCGGCACGCATTGGCCGGCAAAAAATAACGAATTGTATGAAAAATTCGTACTGCAGATATGAAAATCTTAGTTTTGATTAGTGGGCGGAATAAGCGTGGGAAATGTATTTTTTATCCACAGAGCAATAAAATGCAATGCAAAATTAATAATGAGTACTACAGATATGAAGATGCAGACCAAACTTTTATTTCCAATAGAAGTTGGCACTACAAATTATTATAAAGATTATACAAAGACAATTTAAGAACACCTATTTTGAACCACGTTCGTAAGTTGTAATTGGCCACTTAAGTAAGTAAGTTATATCCATATGATGCCCATTTATTGTAACGTCATCTCCAAATCATGAAACTTTTGCTTTTGAAGTATTTACTTAAATTCACAAACACAAAAGCCATGGAGTTTAAAAAAATGTTGGCCACCACACACCCAAAATAATTAATTTGTAGTGCTGTGCTGTCATTTGGAGTCCTATCGGGACGAAATGCATATCAAAGTTCGTGTTTTGTTAAACGCTATTTTTAGCTTCTTTTTACTTGGTGTTCTGAATTTGTCTTTGCATAATCTTTAATCGTAGGGGGTGTCCACATCAAATTTTTTTTTCGACCAATCCTAATGTACTTTTGCATTGACACAATCCAGATCAAAATGGTACTGGCACCAGAATAACGGCAATACATGCCAGTAGTTGGTGAAATGCCCGGCATTCCGTGTACCTGAAACTCTAGAACTAGTGCCTCATTTCACAAACACTTCATATGAATTCACAATTTCTGTGTTCAATAAATATAATTTTTGAAAAAATTCATTCCGTTGCGGACATACATATATATATTTTAAGCGCACTATTGGCTCTATTTACGAACTTCTTATTGAGGAAAAACCTGGAATAAAAGCAGTTAAAATTAAAAACCCTTGATTTCCGTTGCGGACGTTACATGCCGTGTGCCGTGTGCAAAGTCGAATTAGCTTTGCGCGGGTACCAAACTCAGGCATAGCATTCAACAATTTCTGTCGTATCGGACTGTCGAATGCAGCTTTGTAATCGATGAACAGATGGTAGGTGTCGATCTGCATTTCTTGGGTCTTATTCAGGATTTGTCGTAGTGTGAATATCTGGTCGGTCGTGGATTTACCAGGTCTAAAGCCACACTGATAAGGTCCAATCAGGTTCGCCAGAATGGGCTTTAGTCTTTAACATAACACACTAGAGAGGACCTTGTATGCGATGGGTAAAAGGCTGTTCCCGCGATAGTTGGTACACACCAGAGAACGCCAAGGGTACACCCTAACAATAAGTGTACCCGAATCATTTGTGCGTTTACAACACTTAGAGTGTGGTCGGCACTCTAAAATAAGGGTTGTTGCCTTGTACTGATAATTTCGAACATGCTCATACGCACAATCGCAAACCGATTTCGTGCTCTTTTTCTGCATGTATATATGAGTTGAGGCCGATCAAAAAGCTAATGCAAAAGGAATGAGCGAAATTGAGAGTACAACACTTGAGACAAACAATATGTGAGAGACATGTGTGTTGTTGTTATTCTTGCATTAGCTTCAAACATGCATACATATTTGTTTTTGAATACCCAGCTAGCATTTGGACGTTTGTTTCGCGACTGGATTTCCAATCGTCACCGCGATTGTCAGAGCAGAACTCGAAATCATAACTGTAAAACCCATTGCTTTTTGTGATCTATCGTTGCTTTTCATACATTTGCTTTGAGTGCACTGAATCGATGCTTACTGTTGAATGAGTGACGAAATGCAAAAACACGAAACACGGAAAGCGATTTATGCGTTTGGGTGTGTTATTCTTTGGGACCGGCCGTGGCATAGTGGTTAGAACACGCGACTACCATGCGGGTGATCGCAGGTTCAAACCTGGCTCCAGTCATCTTAAAAAAAAAAAAATAAATAAAATTTTCTTTCATTGTCGGCTCCCCTCGAATGTTGTTGACAGCAACTTCGCAGTATTTAAGCGTCGATTCAATCGTCGTGTCTAGTAAGAGCTTCTCAAACAGTGACGTTCGCATTCGTCGATAAACAAGTAGGTGCCGTTAGTTGTGAATCTAAAAATTGAAAGCGTGTTAATTCACAACAACGCGAGAAGCTATCCCATACCTCATTCATGGGGTGCAAAGGGAAATTAAGTTAAGTTTTTGTGTTATTCTTTTCTTGCTGTTTGTGAGTGCGACAAGCACTCCAAATTTATAAGTGTGATTCGGGTGCCAAAAAGTGACAACCTTGACGTTCTCTGGTACACACACTTGGATCACCTTTCTTAAGCATGGAACATAGGACACTTAGATTCCAATCATCGGGCATGCACTCCCTGAGCCAAATCGTGTTTATGAGCTGGTGCATGCATGTTACCAGCTCTTCGCCACCGGCTTTAAAAAGCTCTGGCGGAAGTCCATCGGCTCCCGCAGATTTATTATTTTTAAGCCGTGCAATTGCCGTGCTAATCTCGTTTTGGCTCCGTTGTGGACAGTCTACTCCATCGTCGATGATTGGTGTGATTTCGTTACTTATGCTGCCTTCGGCAACGAGTAGAGATTAAAACTGTTCCCTCCATATTTGCAGCACACTCAGGGTGTCCGTGACCAGATTTTCGTCTCTGTCCTTACAAGTGGGGATCCCTGACCAGACATTTCGCGACATTCATCATCGCACCAGAGCTTGTCTGAGCGTGGTTTTTCATAATCCAGTACGGTCGTTGCGGCAGTGGTCATAGAATTCGCAATATGCTGCCACTGTTTGTCGGGAACATCAGAACTCGGTGGGTTTGTTTGGAGTAATTGAGAGAGTTGGTTGGTGTAGGCATTGGCTATCTCGGTGGTATGTAGCTTTGTGATGTCTATCTTCCTTAGCGTTTGATTACAAGTGTTTTTAGCATTACTTAATCGTGTACGTACCTTATCTGCAACTAGGTGGTGATCCGAGTCAATATTTGCACCGCGCATCACACGCACGTCCATAACGCTTGAGACATGCCTTCCACCACGTGATCAATCTTGTATTCACAACCACGTTTCTTGCCGACGCGAAACTGACTGGCCTGAATCCGTTATAGGAGGTGTTGTTGTGTAGGCTGAATTTTTCGACTGCTGAACCAAGAGCAGAGGCTCCCTATTTTAGCATTAAAATCTCCAAGAACAATTTTAATGTCATGTGCAGGGCAGCGGTCATATATCTCATCCAGGCGCTCATAAAATGCATCTTTAATGTCATCGTCTTTGTCTTCCGTCGGGGAGTGTACACAAATCAGCGTAATGTAAAAAAATTTCGCCCGGATGCAAATAGTGGCTAATCGGTCACTTACAGGTTTAAACCGCGAGACCAGGTGTTGAAGTCTCTTGCCGACTATGAAACTACAACCAAATTCGTGTCTTTCTGCATGGCAGCTGTAAAAGATGTCACACTTTTTTCGTCGTGTGCATCCCTGTCCCGTCCATCTCATTTCCTGTATGGCGGTAATGTCAGCCTTGTGTATGTCGAAGTCAGTTGGATAGAGGCACCATCTCTGTATAGAGTTCGAAAATTTCAAGTCCATATCTTTAAATCATGGTCCTTATATCGTTTGCGGGGGGTTCTTGTTTTTTCTTATCTTCGTGTTTTCATAATAATTGTTTTGTTAAAGGAAAGCGGCTTATTAAGCCACCGCGCCCGATCCTAGTTTCTTGGGGCTGCCAAAGCCACTAAGATAGCCTGTGTTGAGCTTCAGTAACTTCTGTTACCTTCTTCCTAAGACGCATCGGTGGTAGCATGTCGATTAGGTTACTCAACATTTCGCCTTCTCACATTTGCTATCACTGATCGGATGTTCAGTGGCATTGCCCGAGGAATACGTGATCTCTCGGACGTTGTGAGCTGCTTGGGAACCTCCAAAGGGAGCTTCTGATTATTCCCAAATGAATAACAATCAGAAAGATTAAAATTAAAAAATTCCCTATTCCCCATTGGGACCGGCCGTGGCATAGTGGTTGGAACACGCGACTACCATGCGGGAGATCGCAGGTTCAAACCTGGCTCCAGTCATCTTAAAAAAATTGTTCTTTCATTGTCGGCTTCCCTCGAATGTTGTTGACAGCAACTTCGCAGTATTAAGTGTCGATTCAATCGGTGTGTCTAGTAAGAGCTTCTCAAACATTGACGTTCGCATTCGTCGATAAACAAGAAGGTGCCGTAGTTGTGAATCTAAAAATAGAAAGCATGTTAATTCACAAAAACGCGAGAAGCTATCCCATACCTCATTCATGGGGTGCAAAGGGAAATAAGTTTTTTTTTCTAATCCCCATTTTTGTTTAGTAAAATAAAATTCACTTCGTAATTTATATTTTAAATCTCTTTTTCAGTCTCAAAAAATAAAAAATTACTCTTTTTCAATGAGGGATACAAGAAAATAAATACAAAAATAACTAAAAATAACGGGACTTTTATCATAAAAATCAAAAAATAAAAGTTTATTTTAAAGATCAGCTGACCTCATACATTACTTATTACTACTTTGTAATACAACCATGTACTTATATTCTTGAAAAATGGTATAAAAGGAGTACCATTGACAAAGAATATTCAATTAGCTTTCTGACGTCTGGCGCGATCATCGTACAATGAAACACACACCTTTGCATAAATTTTGTTATTTTTGCCTTAAATTTTAGAAGTAAATTTTTATTGTGTCATAAACCTTCTCCTTATTGGAGCTCAATAAGGTTTGTGTCAATTAAAAAAAAAGATGGAGCAGGATTTTACTTCTGCCAGCAACACTCCAACCAGTGGTAATGTCCTCAAGAGGACAAGAAGAGATGGATCTTCATCTCCAGCCCTTGATGTAGAGAAAATGGATGACAACAATCAAAATCGTTTTTGGATCTTAGGTCAACTTGATTTTGGAAACAATACCAACGTCGACGTGGAAGCCAGCTCCAGTGCTGCCGCCAAAAACACCAGCAGCAACCACAACCACAACAAAAAAGTAAACAACAACGCAACCTCAACAACAAGAGATATTCCATCGAGAAAAAACCTTTGCCCTCCTATTTTTCTGTTCGACGTTGATATACAATTGCTTGTTAAGCAGCTGGAGTCTAAATCCCCAAAAATTTTCTTTAAAATTAAAAACATAAACAAACGTAAAAGTAAGCTGTACCTTTCGGACGTTGCTGTTCACTCCGAAATGATGGCGATTTTAAGGGAAAAAAAAATTACATCATACTCATTTACACCAAAAGAGCTGAAGCAAACATCGTTTGTTCTTCGGGGGATTGACTTCAGAACACCTGCTGATGATATAAAGGCGGATCTTGATGTGGAGTTGCCTGGGATAGTAGCTAAGGTAACTAAGTTTACGACCTCACACTCTACAAAAAACAATTACGACACTGGTCTTTTTTTAATATCCCTTCACCCGGGTAAAAATCTTGATGACATAAAACATATTAATTACGTTTTGTCGCAGTCAATTAGTTGGGAAAAACCAAAAAGAAAAGAAATGGAGATTCAATGCCGAAGGTGCCAACAATGGGGGCACATAGCCAAGAACTGCAACGCTGCTTTCAAATGCGTAAAGTGTGTCGAGTCACATGAGCCGGGCAACTGTACCCATGGACAATCAAGCAATGAACAGCCTTGCTGTGTTAACTGCGGCGAAAAGGGACACCCAGCAAACTGGAGAGGATGTGCAGAGTACAAAAAATATGTGAGTCATAAAAAGGAATTGATCAAAAAGGCTCGAGAGCAGAAAGAATTGGCAGCTAATAATGTAAGGAACATAATTTCTATGAAAACGACGCCCGGCAAATCTTTTGCAGGCCTTTTCCGACAACCACCAATGTCTCAACAAAATCCAATTGTTGATGAATTTCTAAAACTGGCGTCATATTTTATGGAACCAGAAGAATTAACTCTGGAGCAGGAGATAGAAAAGTTTCTTAAAGAATATCGTAACATGTCAAAGCCACAAGCCAAAGAAGTATTTATGCGAATTTTTAATAAAATTAAAAATGAACCATAATTTGAATTTTCTAACTTTCAACGTCAGATCGATTGTCGACAAGTGTCGTCAAATTGAACTTTTAAATATACTAACCTATAACAAAATTGATGTTGCCTTCCTACAAGAATGTCATCTTAGAGGAAACGTGGGAATAAAAGTTAACGGCTACAACTTTATCTATGATAATTCATCAATTGGAGTTGCCATTTTGATTAAAAACAGAATATCGCATAGAATCGAAAACGTCCCATTTCCATCAATCTTTGTTGAAATTAACATTTCGAACAGTTCAAATACCCATAAAATTTTGGTCGGTTCTATTTATTTACCAACAAGCCTTCCACGAGTTCATATATTTAATGGATTAAATACAATTCTGGGTATTGCAAAGAATTACGATGGGTTCATTTTAGGAGGCGACCTGAACTCCAAACATACAGTTTGGGGCGATCAAGTTGAAAATATGAATGGGAAATCTCTTCATATCTGGCTTCAGGATAATGCCATGGATATAACTCGCGTATGCGATAGGACACCATCATACCCAAACGGCTCTTCTTTTTTAGACCACTTTTTGCTTAGCCCGCACTTCTTAAATAATGATCTCCCAAACTATAAAATTTATACTTTGCCATCTTTTTCGGATCATTATCCCCTTAAAATTCAGCTGCGCTCTGAGCAAATTGACTTCGTTATACAACATCCTCAGGTTTTCACATCCTTCAAAAACACAGACTGGAACCAGTTCCGATGCGAAGTGCAATCTGCCTGTCGACAGTTAATGCCTGCAAATGACAGAACTTTTGATAACGAGGAAATTGATGACTTAATCGAAAATTTTAAAGTATCCATCAGCTCCGCAGTTAACAATCATTCAGAGAGGATTGACATGAGAATTGGAAAAACTCCATTATCTGAAAAAACCAAAAAGTTGTTCAAAGTTAAACATCTGTGGCAGAAGAATCTGAAAAAAATATTTCACAGAAATGGTAATAGAAAAAGTCTAGAATATCAGTTGCTTTCTAAACAAATCAATCTCTTGAAAATCATCATCAACGATTTAGTCAATATTGATCATTCCGATACATTTCACAATAGACTAAAAAAGATAAAGCCAGGCCCGAGCGCATTTAAGGATTTGAACAACGTAATGGGTGCGAAGAAATCGCCGTTTTGTCAACAAATAACTGTCAATGACTCCGTAATAACGAACGACAGCGAGAAATGCGAAATATTACGCCAATTCTATTCCTCAGTATACAGCGAAAATATCCCTGAAAACCAAGTACATGACCTAGAAGGACGAGTCTCAAACTACATTGAAGCAGTGTCAAGTCATGTATATTCCTTTGACAATGACATCAACTCGCTGAATAACGAGGATAGTTATCATTTCACAAATGTTCAACAAGTGAAGGAAGTTATAGGATTAATTAACAGCAAAAAATCTTCTGGTCCAGATTTTATTTCTAACTACATCATTAAGAAATTGCCTGACATTTCTCTCCAACTATTAACAATCATATTTAATAATTGTCTTAACAACTGTTATTTCCCGTCGGCTTGGAAAAAAGCTAAAATTATTCCTCTGAAAAAAAAATCTAATAGTTCAAGTGTGGAAGATTTTCGCCCGATCTCACTGCTATCGAACATTGGCAAAATCTATGAACATATTATTAAAATCAAACTTGAAAAGGAGTTTTTGGTTAACCCGCTGTCACCCTACCAATTTGGATTTAGACAATTTCACTCCACACAGCATGCATTATTGAAATTTCACAGTGATGTTTCGTCCAATCTGCGTCAAAAAAAGTGCACTGTTGCCATTTCCCTGGATATAGAAAAGGCCTTTGATTCGGCTTGTCATAAAGGAATACTTTTCAAGCTGGTAGAACTTGGAGTTGATCCATTTTTGATCAAAATACTTTCCAGTTTTTTTAATAATCGCAAATTCTACATACAAATATGCAGTTCTGTATCTGACATGGGCTTAGTAAACAGCGGCGTTCCACAAGGCAGTGTGTTGGCACCACTACTTTTCAATATATACCTCTATGATTTCCCACATCTCTCCAATGATTCGAAAGCAATTTTATATGCGGATGACTGTATGATTTATGCACACCACGAATTCCCTGATCAAGCTTTGGATTTAGCTACATCGCATCTCAATACGATTAACCAATTTTACAATATATGGGGGATTAAAATTAATTCCTTAAAATCATCAGCGATATGTATTAGAAATGCGTCTGGCAAATGCCATCGACAAGTCGTACCTCAGAGCAAACGGTTGTCCATAAACCTTAATGGCTGCGAAATACCATTCAAGACTTCCATAAAATATCTCGGTGTCAATTTTAACAACTTGCTAAAGTTCAACAACCATGGTAGAAGTCTTCTTTCGAAAGCAAAAAGAGTCTCGGGGGCATTTTCGAAACTGTTACATAGCAAATACCTGCCGCAGAAGACAAAAACATTGATTTATAAAGTGATAATAAGACCGATATTACTTTATGCATTTCCCATTTGGTTTACAATTTCGCCAACAGTAGCCGCAGAATTGGAAAAATTTGAAAGGAATGTTCTAAGGAAATGCATAGGGAAAAATTTTGAGTCTTACACAAAACGTTACTCAAACTCTTACATATACAAATCGGCTGAAATAACATCTTTTTGCAGATATGCTTTCTCTCTACAAAAACGGTTCGTGGAAAACTTATGCCTCCATGATAATGTATTAATGAACGAGGTTTATAACACGGAAAAACACTCCAGCTGGTCAAACTCAACGTATCTCTCACCTATTGGTATTATACTGGAACAATCTATCAACGACCTGCTCTGCATCAATCCGCCAGAATTTTATGTAAAAACTTTACCAGGCTCCCACAGGGGCTAGCTTAATATCTGTGATATTTATCTTGAAAAACATATATATTAGACTGAATTATTTTATATAGATAGAATGTAATTATAAAAAAAAGCCTTACTATTTTATTTTTTTTTATATAAAATGCTATTAAAAGTATACACTATTTTATTTTTTTTTATATAAAATGCTATTAAAAGTATACACGAAAAGTACCTGAAAAATGTTTGTGAGTATATGTTAACACTTCTTGTTGCATGTACATACATCTCGTTACATACATACATGTTGTAATTTCATGTTATCAATATTAAGAATGTTCGTTTTAACATTTCTGTAATTTATGTAGTTTTAAGTGTTGACTAATTTTTAATGTTGTTTTGTTTTTAACAGACTTCGCTCTGTACGTCAACGCAAATGTCGTGAGCAAACATTGTTTACTTCCATCGAAATCTTAACAGTAGATTGTCAATATTATCATTTCGCACGCAGCATATGCTTTTCAGCGTTTATTAGAACAAGACAGATATAGTTCTAAGTTCGTTTCAATATTGTTAGTGGTTAATGTAAACATATGAATGTCAAAAAGTCTCAATAAATGTTCATTTCATTTCATTTCATAGCTTTCTGACTCCAAATGCAAAGTGCCTCTGTCTAGGCTTATTTAAGTACCAGACGAGCACTTCTCTAAAGAGACAAAGACAATTAAATAAAGTATAATTTTTTAATTTTTTTTTAATTTATATGAACACATACAATCATACACAGTTTGTCAAAATATTTCCTTTTTGTTTCAACTATTGCATCAGTTTTATTTGAAGTAAATTTAACTTTTTATTAATATGTATAGAAAGAGACTGCGGCCTTTGCAACGATATATATAGTTATACTAGCTTTCCCGGCTCGCGTTGCTTCACCCGTACTTACAATGACTTTAAGCAATACAGATAAAGTGCCAACGCTTCATAAGACGAACGAATACCCAAATTATGTGATTGTGTGATTATCCCATTGGTCTGCGTGACTGCACCGCTTTAGTTCCTTTTTATCTATCGCACGACTAAAATAGACCGGTACCCCCTCTAACTCCATAGGAAGCATGCCCATATACGATTATAGCTTTAGCCGTTTGGTCTAGGCGATGGTACCAGTTTACCCTAAGTGCTCGATTTTTGAAAAACCCCATTTGACAGTTTTCTAATTCTATAGGGTGCAATTCTATACACATTTTCGTAACTCTACCTTGAGGTATTTGATCTGGGTGATATCATCAGTTTTAACACTTTTTCGGTATTTGTACAACTAAGAACGAGTTTTCAAATTACTTTACTTCGCAAAATTTTTGAGACTATACCTTTAGCCGTTTATTACCAGTTTAATCCCCTTAAGTCCTTTTTACCCCTTAAGAGTAAGAATTACGAAAACCCTCTTTGCTTCGTTCTAATTCCATAGGGAGCAAGCCTATATAACTTATCATGATTACATCATTTGCCGTTTGATCTAGGCGATAGTAACATTTTTAACCCTTTTTCGATTTTTTTACCTAGAAACATTGGATTTAAAAAAATACTTCAATCCCATTCGATAGAAAGCATTTCCATATCAATTTTCGCGATTATACCATTAGCCGATTGGTTTAGGTGATGATACAACTTTTATCCCTTATTAACTGACCCGGGCAAACGTTGTTTTGGCTTCAAAAACACAAAAAACTAAATATTGCGCCATCTGTCGGACGAAATACTACTCACGGAAACACTACTCACGACCCATAGAGCATACATATAAAATTTGTCAAAATCGGTCAAGTAGTTTTTGAGTTTAGCGATCTCGAACAAACACGTAATTTTAATATATGTAGAGATTGGTAATTTTTAACCCATAAAAGTACGAGTTTCCAAAAATCCGTTCTTATCTATTAATATGACCGACATAACAATTGTTTCAAAAGGGGGGTGGCACTGTCTATTTCCCATCGGGACGTAATCCCCCATGTAATATTACCATATGTGGCAAATCTAATCTACATACCTTTAATGGCTCGCGAAATACGACCGATTCAAATTTTGGCTTGTGTGGGCGGTGCCACGCCCCTTTGTCTAAAAATGTTTTCATGCAGCCTATGATAGAAGCCATATGGACAGTACCACACATAGAAAATGCAATTACCATCGGTCCATTTATTTGGCCAATATTACTATTTTAAAAAGGGAATTTCGAATTTCCTAAAATCCCTTCTTAGTGCGAGCCTACGTCATAAGAGAAACCTACATTCTAAATTTCACGGTTCTAGCTTAAGCCGTTTGGGCTGGGGAGTGATTAGTCAGTCACCCAAGCCTTTTATATATATTAGGGCGTTTCACCAAACGCGTTTTTTGCGATTTTTGCAACTCTTGAAGCGGAATATTAAGGATTGTGATCTAAAAGAATTTCGAAAAATTTTTTGGATTTTTTGAAGATGGGTATGGGGTCGCTGAAATAGATTTTATCAAAAAAATGAGGTTATGTAGAAAAAATTTTACGGCGAGCCGCAAAGCTGAAATAATGCTTATGGCAAATCTGTTGGTTGCGAAACCAACAACAAAAACATGTTGTTTGAAAGCCGACGGCTTTCTCAACATAAACAAAGCAAAACAAGAAAGAAGTTTAGCAAATGGTTTCTCGTAGTGAATGGTTGTGAAGTTTTTCGAGTCTATGCACTCAAGAAAGAATTCTCATTTCGATGTGAGATTCTGGTGCATAAGACTTGATGAACAATTTGCAACCATTATACCAAAGTCTGCTGATGAGGATTCGTGGCTGAATCCGAAACAGCTGTACAGACTGCCTGGCATTATGAGAATATCATTCTGCTATAAACTTCTTTCAAAAACTGAAACAAAAATTTGATAAATAAAAAAAAATTTCTCAAACTTTAATTTTTTTCTTATATTTTTCCAACAAGTTAAAATAAATCTATGTACCGAATGAAAGGTAATTTAAAGACCTTTCTAACGCATTTTACATCTTGAAAAATTTTTGAAAACTTTTCAAGTTATCGTGGTTTAAAATCTAGGAAAAATAATTTTTCACTTTTAAGACTATCAAAGTGGTCCATAATATAATAATTTTTCACACCTATAATTTTTTGTCGTGGAATCGGATCCTTGATAAGAGAATTGTTTAGTTGTATGAACAAAAAGCACAAGAAAAAAAATAATATACAATTTTTTTCTCCATAACCTCATTTTTTTGATAAAATCAATTTCAGCGACCCCATACCCATCTTCAAAAAATCCCAAAAAATTTTCGAAATTCTTTTAGATCACAAGCTGTAATATTCCGCTTCAAGAGTTGCAAAATTCTTTTAGTGAAACGCCCTAATATATATAGATTGTTAACTTTTGACATCTGTCTGATTTTGCCTCGAAATAGCAAACTTTTTGGACTTTTTTCACTATTTAAGAAGTTTTAAGAAGTTTTTAGCCACTATTTTATAAGGAGACCTTAATATTTTGTATATTATTCAGAAAGTGTACGGTGTCATGAATATTGCGCAGATTTGTTTGTAATAAAGTTATGCTATTCATTCATGCTATTCGAGCGCCTACCAGAAAAATAGTGTCACGTCCCAGGTATATCGACTTCACTTTATTTTGTCGTACTGTGCTACAATAACTACAAACAAATGGCATTTCTGATTAGAAATTATTTTATTAAATAACCCTGCAAGCAAAGCTTAAAAGAAATGCGGATATTTAGCAAAATTTCGAAGCAATGGATAAACTCGGATATAAGTTGCCATGAAGACAAATGTTCTAATTGATTGTAGGATCGGTTAATTTTCTTGGGGGACGTTAACAAAAATAATTTAATTCACGACTAGTTCGGTTTAAGCCTAAATATTTATAGCCGGATTACACATTCCTTAAATACTTTACCTTTGCCAGTAATGCACTGGAAGTTGTAAGGTTTTGGTGATTTGAGATCCTCCACGTAAGTCGAATTTCTGCTGCCTATGAAATGCATACTGTATGTCGTTCTAATAGAACCCGATGCAACAATAAGTAGTGCAAGCGCCAAAGCTCCTACCAGTGAAGAACATCCAGAGAAGAACTGCGGATATTTTCGCCGCATTCTGTTGTTGTTTCATTCACAGAAATTTTTTGAGTTTGGCCAATCACCTGAAAAATATAAATCTGTTATTCAAATTTTTTAATTTTTTTACTTTCAAATTCAATAACTACAAGATAAAATCAGTAATAAATTATCGGTGAGACGACACCAACCATTCAAAGTAAATATATACCTCTAAATACGGATGTCGTATATAACAATAATAAACATTTCAGGAGACGTATTTCAGTGTTTAACATAAAATATCTTCAAAGTGGCCCTATAGATTCTATCAAATTTTCGAATATAATATTTCTCCCATAACTTTTAAACCCACACCTGGGGGATAATCAAATTTGGTCAGTTAATTTATCTTGATATAAGAGGAAAAACCTTAGTAACCCTAACTATTTGACACACCCCTTCTGGTACCTCCCATATAAATAACCGATATTTCCTTTTTTACATACATATAATTTTTGTATGAACTCTGAATTCAGACAAATTTAGCCAAGGTAAGCGTTCTCTGAACGTTGATTTTCGAAAAAAAAAATCAGACACGCTGTGCTGCTCCTAATTGTACGTAAGTTATTTCCCATTCGATTGGGAAATAAGGCCATATGGCCTTTTTGCGAGCATGGTTGTGCAATAAATTACTTAATTTCCCTTTACACCCCATGAATGAGGTATGGGATAGCTTCTCGCGTTGTTGTGAATTAACACGCTTTCAATTTTTAGATTCACAACTAACAGCACCTACTTGTTTATCGACGAATGCGAACGTCACTGTTTGAAAAGCTCTTACTAGAGATCCCGATTGACTCGACACTAATACTGCGAAGTTGCTGTCGACAACATTCGAGGGGAGCCGACAATGAAAGAAATTTTTTCTTTTTGAAGATGACTGGAGGAGTTGAACCTGTGATCTCACGCATGGTAGTCGCGTGTTCTAACCACTATGCCACTGTCGTGCAATAACACCATTTTAAAAATCCGATCAAAGTGGAAATAATGCCATACCATTGAAAAGTTCATTTACATTATCTTTAAAATACCATCAATGGTATATTTCCCATTGTGGCTGCCAGCTAAATCAGCCCGAAAAAAAACACAGGACCTGTGCAGTTTTCGACAAACCTTTTTCATTTCACCTCTAGAAATTGTGTGTTTTAGAAACTTTTGTAAACATTTTTTGGCTATAAAGTTCCATATGGCTCAATCAGTCTTGACTTAACTTAATAAAACCGAACTTAACTTAACAGTCTGGGGGTTTGTCTGTTCTTAAAAGGACCTGCCGTGGCATAATGGTTAGAATACGAGACTATTATGCGTGAGATCCCGGGTTCGATTCCCGCCTCCAGTCAACTACATTTTTCTTCATTGCAGGCCCCCTCGATATTGTCGACAGTAACTTAATTAAAATTTAAATTTTGCTATGATTTAAGACACATTGAGTTGGGTATTGAATGCATAAATTGTTTTTTAATTCATATTCCATAGGCATTAACTAGGTAAGTATTGAAAGTTCGATAATGAAAGTGATAATTCCGACATCGTAGTGCAATTTGAATTCAATACGTTCTCTATGAGTTGTAAAGTGACAACGATGATAAAATCAATGGAATTACTGATGAAGAAGATATTAATAACGACTTTTTAGATGTCGACGAATCACTGGAGAAAGGCATGGCCGGCATTTTCGAGATTGTGACTAGTAAAGATCTCAAAGATGTATCTGGCCTTGCAGATGATGCCCCTGTTATTAAATGCAAAGCTCGAAAGTCAGCTCGAATTCCGACTCCTGCTCAAAGTGATCCAGTCACAGTTATGACGAACAACCTTCAACATCGTTTAAGTCTGTCCTTACGCAGAAACGAAAGCTACCAGCTTCTAGCTACAAAGTTCGCGCTAAAAAGTCAACTACTTATATTTAAATTCTGACAGTAACGTAGAAAAAGACTGTAAACCACCCACTATTTAGACGGCACCAAAATATAAACTATCGTCGGCGTTCTCTTCCGCACAATGGAAGAAAGTAAAGACATTGACACAGCTACAGATTGCTATTTAACAAAAGTTCAGTGATGCATTGCCTTCCGATATTTTTTCCTATTTCTCGATAAACGTGTGCGTAGTGTAGCCAGATATTAAAATCGGAAAAACAGTACATTAGTGAATAAAAAACAGTAAAACGAAGAAAAAACAGTACATTTTAAATAATACATAAAAATGTATCAAGCTTCACATATTTTGAGAATTAAATCAATAAGCAACAAATACAATGTTAACCAGTACAGAAATTTCAGTCAGTTAAACTGACTGATAAATACCATCACCCAATATAAGATATTGTTTAAGTCTTGAGTTACTGAAAATAATCGATTTGTAAATAAAACCAGTTAGAAAGTTTCAGTCGGGCAACCCGACTTACATTTACCCTTACCCTCAGTAAAACAAATAATTTTCTATTTTATTGATATTATTACTCGATTTCGAAAGTGGGCGGAGTGGTACATTTGTATGGGAGGTACGAGAAGGGGTGTGTTTAGGCTCCAGATTTATTCTCCATAACTTTATCCTGTTATAGCTTTACAAAATACAGAATTTGGGCACGATTGCGTTGGGTGTACTGATATTATTACTACATCCCAAAAGTGGGCGAAACGGTACATTTGTATGGGAGGTACCATAAGGGGCGTGTCTAGACTTCCAATTTTTTCTCCACAACTTTATCCTGTTATAACATAACAAAATACATAAATTGGGCTCGATCGTGTCGAGTATATTGATATTATAACTCCATCGCTAAAGTGGGCGGAGTGGTACATTTGTATGGGAGGTACCAGAAGGGGCGTGTCTAGACTTCCAGATTTTTTCTCCAAAACTTTATCCTGCTTGAACTTTACCAAATACAGAATTTGGGCACGATCGCGTTAGGTCTTTTAATAATATTAATCGATTTCTAAAGTGGGCGGTACCAGATGTGTATGGGAGGTACCAGATGGGGCGTGGATAGACTTCCAATTTTTTTCTCCAAAACTTTATCCCGTTATTGTTTTACTAAAAATAGAATTTGGGTACGATCACGTTTGATTTATTGATATTATTTCTCCATCTCCATAGTGGGCGGAAAGGTAGGTTTGTATGGGAGGTACCAGAAGGGGCGTGGCTAGGCTTTCAAAAATTTTTCCAAAACTTTATGCTGTTTACTAAATACAGAATTTGGGGACGATCCCGTAGGGTGTATTGATATTATTACTCGATTTCTAAAGTGGGCGGAATGATGTATTTGTATGGGAGGTACCAGAAGGGGCGGGGCCACGTAGCCCATTTGCAATACCGTAAGTAGTTTTGAGAAAATAATAACTAGTGCAAAATTTCAAAACATTTGGTTGCGTCTTTCGAGAGTTATCGTGCGAACCAGCCGGACAGCCACCAGACAGACAGACGGACATGGCTCAAACGACTTTAAAAGTCATGAATCGAATTTGGTTCAAAGAAACCTAGGGTCTGAAGTGACTCCTTCTATGTGTTACACTTTTGGGTCGTATCAAATGATATATACCCTCATCCCTAAGGGTGATGGTATAAAAAACTATTAATAATCTATCATAAGCTCGCGGAATAGTATAAGAGTCTAACCAATTGACTTATTTCGCCACACTCCGGTCAACTGATGAGGTAATTGTCTGCGTTGTTTATTAAAAAAATATGAGATCAATAGGGATTATGCTAACCTTGGGCAAAGTTTGTACTTACAAACCAGTTATGCATGTAGTAATATGACAGTGAACTAAGTCATTAGTGTGTGAGGTACCAGAAGGGGTGTGGCAAATGTTTTATAACTTTATACTTTTATAAGGTTACTAGTGGGCCCGGCAATGCTTCGCTATTGCATATTAACTTGTAATATATTTCACATTTAGGTCTACAAAGTACTTTGAAAAAGGTACTTAAGCTAAATAATAATATGTTGAGTGTATTAACTTATGTAACTTATTTCAAGTAACTCGTTAACATGGAAGATAACAAATTAAGTTTTATTGTTTTAAATTCTAAATATCATAGGTTCTATGACGATAGTAAAAAATTCATCATCAAAGTCATATCTTTCACAAATCGAAAACAGACATTCCGTTAAAGATCAAAATTCAATTTTTATTTTTATCTGTAGTAGCGGGAACGTCCAACGTCTGTATATTAACTATATCTTTGGGCGCAAAAAACTCTTTTGTCATGCCTTCTCCGCCTATTGAACGTTTGAAGCTTCATGCTTTTAGCCATAAAAACCCCTTTTGTCATGTCTTCTTCTCACACGGATCAAGAATATTCCCGAATACTATCTTTGTATTGAACTCGTATTACCATTTTTTGGGATAATTCGGTCACCAATGTTTGGCTTAACAAAGTGATGGTCTCACGCGCAGTATGGCATTTTACGCCGTCGTGTTGGAACCATTTCTCCTTCAAATAATGTGTAATGACATGATAAATAAAAAAATCAATTGAGAGCCAGTGGGCGCTCTATTTCTTCTACCAGTTGGATTTTATATGAATGTAGGCCAAGATCTTTCCTCAGCGTTTGCAGAGACCGAGTTGCTAAGAACGGCGTCGATTCGATAAATTCGAGTCACCTGTCACACGCTACGTCTACAGCGTCGATGGCTTATATTAGCTGCCCAGATGGATGAGTATATGTACCGTAAACTTCACAAAGGGCTCGATAAGTTTGGCGAACAGAACGCGCATTTAAAAAATAAATTTGCAAGATTTGTAAACGTTGTTCTTGTGTAGTCTTTACATGGTGATTTTCCAAAGTATACTAAATGAAAGTCTATCACACTTCATTAGTATGACAGCTAGATCTACACTTATACCCATAAGAAGTTCTATATGTCAAAAAATACCCCATACATAGGTTATTTACAAATGTTTGCTAATGTTACCTCTGACATACTATAAAAATTCAAATTGTGCCCCAATCAAACAAAAAGTGTTTTCCAGTCCAACTCCAATGAATATTGTGTAATTTCACTAAGAAAGTATATGTCTAAAACCAATTCGTAGTTCGCGCTGAGAAGCATGAAGATTTCAGGTGGAGATATTTTTTTAGAGTATGAGCAATTATCGAAAACTTTGACCTACCATTCCGATGCTTGGAGACCAATAGGTTTACTTCTGTAATACCTCATTTAGTTTGTTGGGAAGTCAGAATTACGCAGAAGGTCTTAAAAAAAACCGAAGTTTTCGGTTTGTGCTCATGTAAAACCAAAAATAAAAATCTCAATCTGAAACCTTCATGCTTCCCAGCCCAAGTTAGGAAGTGATTTTAGACACAAAAATTATTGGTGAAATTTTTTAACAATTCATCGTAGATTCCGACATTGGTATACGACTTTTGCGAAATAATTTTGAGGACGATCACACTATTACTATGGCGGTTATAACTGATTATTTTAAAAGAGGTGTTCCACGCTTACTTCATACTGTAACAACAACGTACATACTAAATCTCATCTTCATACCTCTGATAGTTCATGAGATATAGCCCTTTTTATTTTCAAGTTGTATGGGCGGTGCCACACCCCTTATCCAATCACAACCAAATATGGCCAGGGACTATCTACAGGTCAACAGTACCACTTGGTAAAATTTTCGTATCAATCTGTCTATTGGAAAAGCCTGCAAATCGATTTTTGAAAAGGGGCGTGGCACCCCCCACTTCCTTCCTGGCTGTAATTAATACTGCTCCAACAATATATATACCAAATCTCATCTTCATACCTCTGATAGTTCATGAGATATAGCCCTTTTAATTTTCAAGTTGTATGGGCGGTGCCACGCCCCTTTATCCAATCACAACCAAATATGGCCTGGGACTATCTACAGGTCAACAGTACCACTTGGTAAAATTTTCGTATCAATCAGTATATTGGAAAAGCCTGCAGAGCGATTTTTGAAAAGGGGCGTGGCACCCCCCACTTCCTTCCTGGCTGTAATTAATACTGCTCCAACAACATATATACCAAATCTCATCTTCATGCCTCTGATAGTTCATGAGATATAGCCCTTTTAATTTTCAAGTTGTATGGGCGGTGCCACGCCCCTTTAGCCAATCACATCCAAATATAGCCAGGGACTATCTACAGGTCAGCAGTAGGACTTGGTAAAATTTTCGTATCAATCTGTCTATTGGAAAAGCCTGCAGAGCGATTTTCAAAAAGGGGGCGTGGCACCGCCCACTTCTACCTTGGCTGAAATGAATCCTGCTTCAACAACATATATACCAAATCTCATCTTCATACCTCTGATAGTTCATGAGATACAGCCCTTTTGATTTTCAAGTTGTATGGGCGGTGCCACGCCCCTTTGTCCAATTGGACCGAATTGTAAATCTAAACCATCCGGGGCGCCACCCAAACGCATACAAAAAAATTTATGCAAATCGGTCCAGCCGTTTAGGAGGAGTTCAGTCACAACACACGTACGGTAGAATTTTATATATAAAGATTAATCTGACGATGTTAAAATATCCAGCAGTTTCTTGTTTAAAATTTATAAAAGAAATATACATTTTTCAAAATTTGGTGATACCAGAAGGGGGTAGGCTTGAACAATTTCCAATCCCATGACATCGTTTAGAAAACTATTAACAGTGTTACATTTTCATAAGGATTAGTGGAGGTTTACTCGAGTTATCGTCCCAGCCAGACGGACGGACATGGCTCAATCGTCTTAAAAAGTTCTGAAACGAATTTTGTATTAATATATTTGATACTTTTGCGTATCAAATGATATATACCCTTATCCCTAAGTGTGTGGGTATAAATGTATCTTACAGCGACGTTAAAATGTAATTTTCAAACTTATTTTAAAAATTGTATGCATTCAAAACAATAACTATGGTACAGTGTATTATATTATCTTCGGCTATTTTTGTAGACTAAACAAAACATGTTTTATCAATTATTGAAATCGATTGTTATATAAAATATCAGTAAAATTAAAAAAACAGTACAAAAACAGTAAAAGGTTTAAAAAACAGTACTTTTGCGTACTGTTTTAGGTGTTGTGCATAAAAAAGTACATTAACAAAAAACAGTACATGTACTGCTAAAAACAGTACGTCTGGCTACCCTACGTGTGCGAGCTGATGGACTTAGAAACAAAACGATACGCCATTTAGCACAACGATGACCAATTTTTCCAAACATTCAACTCGGTCCTGTTGAAAAGATTCATTGACATTTTATTCTTGTCAGGCTACAACAAGCTACCACAAATAGGTTGCTATTGGTGCAGCAATCCAACTCTAGGGTCGACAATCGTACAGCAGAAGATGCCTCGTTCGATATTCAGGAAAATAAACTAATACCTGCACTTCGCAGACAACAACGATATCTACAGTAATGACAAGTATACAAAAGTGCATCGAAGAGCAAATGTTACCCTATTTTGGGCGTCATAGCCGCAAAATTTGCTTGAACCGCAAGCCCATAAAATTTGGCTATAAAACTTGGTGCATAGCCGAAACCACTAGATATGTATGATATAATTTTGTATACTCCCAAAGGTGGTGCCACTGATAAGTATGATAAAAATATTAGACTTGGTGGCTCTGTTGAATATGGTAAGTCAATTGGAGTTTCCTTCCTATGACAACTTTTTTACATTTTATTATTTGATGTGCTTCTTGGCCAAAAAACGCATACCGAAAGGTAAAGGTATTGCGATAGATTATGTTTTTGTTATTGTGTCGTTTTTATTTATAGGTGAATTCGATGCAAAGTGCGAAAAAAATAAGATTGTCTGTTGTCGATGGCAAGAACAACTTGGAGTGACAATATGCAATTATGCAATAACCCAACATAATACGAAACTATAATTGTTTTATGGGCGTCGACGATCAATGAAATGATAGGGGCTACTTTGGTTGGCCGTTCTTGAATCATCCGTAGTGAACTCTTGGAAATTACAATGCATAGTTAATAAAAAGATAGCCCGACCAAAGACTCCACAACTGACATTCCGGGTCGAGTGCCAAGTTTATTTGCATTTAGATACATGCTTTGCCGGCTACCACAAATGTGAACAGGAGTAACAAAAATTAAATAATCAATTTTAATATCAATAAAACATAAATTTTCTATCAAAACTTTAGTATTTTTATTGAATTGCTGAAAATAGTTTGTCGATTCCTTCAGACGATACTAATATGGAGTTACCATTTGACAACAGTCTGACCCGCCAAAACTATCACAGGAAAAATAATTTTGGATTTATTGGGTTCGATAACATTTGCAACGTGGCACAAAATGGGCTTTATGCTTTGGGAAAAAAGTTAAAAATCTACGCTTTTACAGTGTCAATTTAAAGTCCTTTCTCAGGAAATTTCCATGTTCCAAATCACTCTGGTGAAAGAATTTTACGGCGAAAATCGTATCACAGGAAAAATAATTTTGGATTTATTGGGTTCGATAACATTTGCAACGTGGCACAAAATGGGCTTTATGCTTTGGGAAAAAAGTTAAAAATCTACGCTTTTACAGTGTCAATTTAAAGTCCTTTCTCAGGAAATTTCCATGTTCCAAATCACTCTGGTGAAAGAATTTTACGGCGAAAATCGGTTTTTGAAACGAATAGAATACAAAGTACCAGCCCATCAAAACTCAACGAAAGTGCGATAGCAAACTTTTGTAAACAATTTTTCACGATAGTTGATACTACGGAAATAAATAAAACAGTCGCCAGCAACTTATTTTCTTTCTGTTAATTCGTTGTAGTTCGCAGACACTTAAAATGTATTAAAAAGAACTCTGGACGGTAGGGCTTGCTTAGACTGACCACAAACTGCCTGCTTTCGATCAAACATATCTTCGCATAAGCATATGATTATTGCCGGCCCCGCGACACTATGGAGTGCCAGGTACTGGTCCAACTGCAACATAATTGCATTTGTGATTAATAGCAGAGTTAACACTCAAAGTTAAATTTCCTATAAATCGTTAATTCACATACCCACATGCATAATCTGGCAATCGTGGCTGTTAGTCCGGACGTCAAGATGGTATGTAGACATTTGTCATATCTTTAGTCTTGAAGCTAATATTTTTTAATAAATCATGAAAAAACTGCGCATTAAATTTTTACAACTTCTCAAATTATGATCAGCGTATTTCTTCATTAATGCCAACCAACGTGTGTATATCGGTGTTCCCCTATAAGTACGTCAGAATGTGATTCTTGACAGTGATCCACTATATTGCGTATCTGGCCTTGCAGATGATGCCCCTGTTATTAAATGCAAAGCTCGAAAGTCAGCTCGAATTCCGACTCCTGCTCAAAGTGATCCAGTCACAGTTATGACGAACAACCTTCAACATCGTTTAAGTCTGTCCTTACGCAGAAACGAAAGCTACCAGCTTCTAGCTACAAAGTTCGCGCTAAAAAGTCAACTACTTATATTTAAATTCTGACAGTAACGTAGAAAAAGACTGTAAACCACCCACTATTTAGACGGCACCAAAATATAAACTATCGTCGGCGTTCTCTTCCGCACAATGGAAGAAAGTAAAGACATTGACACAGCTACAGATTGCTATTTAACAAAAGTTCAGTGATGCATTGCCTTCCGATATTTTTTCCTATTTCTCGATAAACGTGTGCGTAGTGTAGCCAGATATTAAAATCGGAAAAACAGTACATTAGTGAATAAAAAACAGTAAAACGAAGAAAAAACAGTACATTTTAAATAATACATAAAAATGTATCAAGCTTCACATATTTTGAGAATTAAATCAATAAGCAACAAATACAATGTTAACCAGTACAGAAATTTCAGTCAGTTAAACTGACTGATAAATACCATCACCCAATATAAGATATTGTTTAAGTCTTGAGTTACTGAAAATAATCGATTTGTAAATAAAACCAGTTAGAAAGTTTCAGTCGGGCAACCCGACTTACATTTACCCTTACCCTCAGTAAAACAAATAATTTTCTATTTTATTGATATTATTACTCGATTTCGAAAGTGGGCGGAGTGGTACATTTGTATGGGAGGTACGAGAAGGGGTGTGTTTAGGCTCCAGATTTATTCTCCATAACTTTATCCTGTTATAGCTTTACAAAATACAGAATTTGGGCACGATTGCGTTGGGTGTACTGATATTATTACTACATCCCAAAAGTGGGCGAAACGGTACATTTGTATGGGAGGTACCATAAGGGGCGTGTCTAGACTTCCAATTTTTTCTCCACAACTTTATCCTGTTATAACATAACAAAATACATAAATTGGGCTCGATCGTGTCGAGTATATTGATATTATAACTCCATCGCTAAAGTGGGCGGAGTGGTACATTTGTATGGGAGGTACCAGAAGGGGCGTGTCTAGACTTCCAGATTTTTTCTCCAAAACTTTATCCTGCTTGAACTTTACCAAATACAGAATTTGGGCACGATCGCGTTAGGTCTTTTAATAATATTAATCGATTTCTAAAGTGGGCGGTACCAGATGTGTATGGGAGGTACCAGATGGGGCGTGGATAGACTTCCAATTTTTTTCTCCAAAACTTTATCCCGTTATTGTTTTACTAAAAATAGAATTTGGGTACGATCACGTTTGATTTATTGATATTATTTCTCCATCTCCATAGTGGGCGGAAAGGTAGGTTTGTATGGGAGGTACCAGAAGGGGCGTGGCTAGGCTTTCAAAAATTTTTCCAAAACTTTATGCTGTTTACTAAATACAGAATTTGGGGACGATCCCGTAGGGTGTATTGATATTATTACTCGATTTCTAAAGTGGGCGGAATGATGTATTTGTATGGGAGGTACCAGAAGGGGCGGGGCCACGTAGCCCATTTGCAATACCGTAAGTAGTTTTGAGAAAATAATAACTAGTGCAAAATTTCAAAACATTTGGTTGCGTCTTTCGAGAGTTATCGTGCGAACCAGCCGGACAGCCACCAGACAGACAGACGGACATGGCTCAAACGACTTTAAAAGTCATGAATCGAATTTGGTTCAAAGAAACCTAGGGTCTGAAGTGACTCCTTCTATGTGTTACACTTTTGGGTCGTATCAAATGATATATACCCTCATCCCTAAGGGTGATGGTATAAAAAACTATTAATAATCTATCATAAGCTCGCGGAATAGTATAAGAGTCTAACCAATTGACTTATTTCGCCACACTCCGGTCAACTGATGAGGTAATTGTCTGCGTTGTTTATTAAAAAAATATGAGATCAATAGGGATTATGCTAACCTTGGGCAAAGTTTGTACTTACAAACCAGTTATGCATGTAGTAATATGACAGTGAACTAAGTCATTAGTGTGTGAGGTACCAGAAGGGGTGTGGCAAATGTTTTATAACTTTATACTTTTATAAGGTTACTAGTGGGCCCGGCAATGCTTCGCTATTGCATATTAACTTGTAATATATTTCACATTTAGGTCTACAAAGTACTTTGAAAAAGGTACTTAAGCTAAATAATAATATGTTGAGTGTATTAACTTATGTAACTTATTTCAAGTAACTCGTTAACATGGAAGATAACAAATTAAGTTTTATTGTTTTAAATTCTAAATATCATAGGTTCTATGACGATAGTAAAAAATTCATCATCAAAGTCATATCTTTCACAAATCGAAAACAGACATTCCGTTAAAGATCAAAATTCAATTTTTATTTTTATCTGTAGTAGCGGGAACGTCCAACGTCTGTATATTAACTATATCTTTGGGCGCAAAAAACTCTTTTGTCATGCCTTCTCCGCCTATTGAACGTTTGAAGCTTCATGCTTTTAGCCATAAAAACCCCTTTTGTCATGTCTTCTTCTCACACGGATCAAGAATATTCCCGAATACTATCTTTGTATTGAACTCGTATTACCATTTTTTGGGATAATTCGGTCACCAATGTTTGGCTTAACAAAGTGATGGTCTCACGCGCAGTATGGCATTTTACGCCGTCGTGTTGGAACCATTTCTCCTTCAAATAATGTGTAATGACATGATAAATAAAAAAATCAATTGAGAGCCAGTGGGCGCTCTATTTCTTCTACCAGTTGGATTTTATATGAATGTAGGCCAAGATCTTTCCTCAGCGTTTGCAGAGACCGAGTTGCTAAGAACGGCGTCGATTCGATAAATTCGAGTCACCTGTCACACGCTACGTCTACAGCGTCGATGGCTTATATTAGCTGCCCAGATGGATGAGTATATGTACCGTAAACTTCACAAAGGGCTCGATAAGTTTGGCGAACAGAACGCGCATTTAAAAAATAAATTTGCAAGATTTGTAAACGTTGTTCTTGTGTAGTCTTTACATGGTGATTTTCCAAAGTATACTAAATGAAAGTCTATCACACTTCATTAGTATGACAGCTAGATCTACACTTATACCCATAAGAAGTTCTATATGTCAAAAAATACCCCATACATAGGTTATTTACAAATGTTTGCTAATGTTACCTCTGACATACTATAAAAATTCAAATTGTGCCCCAATCAAACAAAAAGTGTTTTCCAGTCCAACTCCAATGAATATTGTGTAATTTCACTAAGAAAGTATATGTCTAAAACCAATTCGTAGTTCGCGCTGAGAAGCATGAAGATTTCAGGTGGAGATATTTTTTTAGAGTATGAGCAATTATCGAAAACTTTGACCTACCATTCCGATGCTTGGAGACCAATAGGTTTACTTCTGTAATACCTCATTTAGTTTGTTGGGAAGTCAGAATTACGCAGAAGGTCTTAAAAAAAACCGAAGTTTTCGGTTTGTGCTCATGTAAAACCAAAAATAAAAATCTCAATCTGAAACCTTCATGCTTCCCAGCCCAAGTTAGGAAGTGATTTTAGACACAAAAATTATTGGTGAAATTTTTTAACAATTCATCGTAGATTCCGACATTGGTATACGACTTTTGCGAAATAATTTTGAGGACGATCACACTATTACTATGGCGGTTATAACTGATTATTTTAAAAGAGGTGTTCCACGCTTACTTCATACTGTAACAACAACGTACATACTAAATCTCATCTTCATACCTCTGATAGTTCATGAGATATAGCCCTTTTTATTTTCAAGTTGTATGGGCGGTGCCACACCCCTTATCCAATCACAACCAAATATGGCCAGGGACTATCTACAGGTCAACAGTACCACTTGGTAAAATTTTCGTATCAATCTGTCTATTGGAAAAGCCTGCAAATCGATTTTTGAAAAGGGGCGTGGCACCCCCCACTTCCTTCCTGGCTGTAATTAATACTGCTCCAACAATATATATACCAAATCTCATCTTCATACCTCTGATAGTTCATGAGATATAGCCCTTTTAATTTTCAAGTTGTATGGGCGGTGCCACGCCCCTTTATCCAATCACAACCAAATATGGCCTGGGACTATCTACAGGTCAACAGTACCACTTGGTAAAATTTTCGTATCAATCAGTATATTGGAAAAGCCTGCAGAGCGATTTTTGAAAAGGGGCGTGGCACCCCCCACTTCCTTCCTGGCTGTAATTAATACTGCTCCAACAACATATATACCAAATCTCATCTTCATGCCTCTGATAGTTCATGAGATATAGCCCTTTTAATTTTCAAGTTGTATGGGCGGTGCCACGCCCCTTTAGCCAATCACATCCAAATATAGCCAGGGACTATCTACAGGTCAGCAGTAGGACTTGGTAAAATTTTCGTATCAATCTGTCTATTGGAAAAGCCTGCAGAGCGATTTTCAAAAAGGGGGCGTGGCACCGCCCACTTCTACCTTGGCTGAAATGAATCCTGCTTCAACAACATATATACCAAATCTCATCTTCATACCTCTGATAGTTCATGAGATACAGCCCTTTTGATTTTCAAGTTGTATGGGCGGTGCCACGCCCCTTTGTCCAATTGGACCGAATTGTAAATCTAAACCATCCGGGGCGCCACCCAAACGCATACAAAAAAATTTATGCAAATCGGTCCAGCCGTTTAGGAGGAGTTCAGTCACAACACACGTACGGTAGAATTTTATATATAAAGATTAATCTGACGATGTTAAAATATCCAGCAGTTTCTTGTTTAAAATTTATAAAAGAAATATACATTTTTCAAAATTTGGTGATACCAGAAGGGGGTAGGCTTGAACAATTTCCAATCCCATGACATCGTTTAGAAAACTATTAACAGTGTTACATTTTCATAAGGATTAGTGGAGGTTTACTCGAGTTATCGTCCCAGCCAGACGGACGGACATGGCTCAATCGTCTTAAAAAGTTCTGAAACGAATTTTGTATTAATATATTTGATACTTTTGCGTATCAAATGATATATACCCTTATCCCTAAGTGTGTGGGTATAAATGTATCTTACAGCGACGTTAAAATGTAATTTTCAAACTTATTTTAAAAATTGTATGCATTCAAAACAATAACTATGGTACAGTGTATTATATTATCTTCGGCTATTTTTGTAGACTAAACAAAACATGTTTTATCAATTATTGAAATCGATTGTTATATAAAATATCAGTAAAATTAAAAAAACAGTACAAAAACAGTAAAAGGTTTAAAAAACAGTACTTTTGCGTACTGTTTTAGGTGTTGTGCATAAAAAAGTACATTAACAAAAAACAGTACATGTACTGCTAAAAACAGTACGTCTGGCTACCCTACGTGTGCGAGCTGATGGACTTAGAAACAAAACGATACGCCATTTAGCACAACGATGACCAATTTTTCCAAACATTCAACTCGGTCCTGTTGAAAAGATTCATTGACATTTTATTCTTGTCAGGCTACAACAAGCTACCACAAATAGGTTGCTATTGGTGCAGCAATCCAACTCTAGGGTCGACAATCGTACAGCAGAAGATGCCTCGTTCGATATTCAGGAAAATAAACTAATACCTGCACTTCGCAGACAACAACGATATCTACAGTAATGACAAGTATACAAAAGTGCATCGAAGAGCAAATGTTACCCTATTTTGGGCGTCATAGCCGCAAAATTTGCTTGAACCGCAAGCCCATAAAATTTGGCTATAAAACTTGGTGCATAGCCGAAACCACTAGATATGTATGATATAATTTTGTATACTCCCAAAGGTGGTGCCACTGATAAGTATGATAAAAATATTAGACTTAGTGGCTCTGTTGAATATGGTAAGTCAATTGGAGTTTCCTTCCTATGACATTTTTTTTACATTTTATTATTTGATGTGCTTCTTGGCCAAAAAACGCATACCGAAAGGTAAAGGTATTGCGATAGATTATGTTTTTGTTATTGTGTCGTTTTTATTTATAGGTGAATTCGATGCAAAGTGCGAAAAAAATAAGATTGTCTGTTGTCGATGGCAAGAACAACTTGGAGTGACTTTATTTTCTAACTTCACCGAAGTTTACACGCTCAATATGCAATTATGCAATAACCCAACATAATACGAAACTATAATTGTTTTATGGGCGTCGACGATCAATGAAATGATAGGGGCTACTTTGGTTGGCCGTTCTTGAATCATCCGTAGTGAACTCTTGGAAATTACAATGCATAGTTAATAAAAAGATAGCCCGACCAAAGACTCCACAACTGACATTCCGGGTCGAGTGCCAAGTTTATTTGCATTTAGATACATGCTTTGCCGGCTACCACAAATGTGAACAGGAGTAACAAAAATTAAATAATCAATTTTAATATCAATAAAACATAAATTTTCTATCAAAACTTTAGTATTTTTATTGAATTGCTGAAAATAGTTTGTCGATTCCTTCAGACGATACTAATATGGAGTTACCATTTGACAACAGTCTGACCCGCCAAAACTATCACAGGAAAAATAATTTTGGATTTATTGGGTTCGATAACATTTGCAACGTGGCACAAAATGGGCTTTATGCTTTGGGAAAAAAGTTAAAAATCTACGCTTTTACAGTGTCAATTTAAAGTCCTTTCTCAGGAAATTTCCATGTTCCAAATCACTCTGGTGAAAGAATTTTACGGCGAAAATCGTATCACAGGAAAAATAATTTTGGATTTATTGGGTTCGATAACATTTGCAACGTGGCACAAAATGGGCTTTATGCTTTGGGAAAAAAGTTAAAAATCTACGCTTTTACAGTGTCAATTTAAAGTCCTTTCTCAGGAAATTTCCATGTTCCAAATCACTCTGGTGAAAGAATTTTACGGCGAAAATCGGTTTTTGAAACGAATAGAATACAAAGTACCAGCCCATCAAAACTCAACGAAAGTGCGATAGCAAACTTTTGTAAACAATTTTTCACGATAGTTGATACTACGGAAATAAATAAAACAGTCGCCAGCAACTTATTTTCTTTCTGTTAATTCGTTGTAGTTCGCAGACACTTAAAATGTATTAAAAAGAACTCTGGACGGTAGGGCTTGCTTAGACTGACCACAAACTGCCTGCTTTCGATCAAACATATCTTCGCATAAGCATATGATTATTGCCGGCCCCGCGACACTATGGAGTGCCAGGTACTGGTCCAACTGCAACATAATTGCATTTGTGATTAATAGCAGAGTTAACACTCAAAGTTAAATTTCCTATAAATCGTTAATTCACATACCCACATGCATAATCTGGCAATCGTGGCTGTTAGTCCGGACGTCAAGATGGTATGTAGACATTTGTCATATCTTTAGTCTTGAAGCTAATATTTTTTAATAAATCATGAAAAAACTGCGCATTAAATTTTTACAACTTCTCAAATTATGATCAGCGTATTTCTTCATTAATGCCAACCAACGTGTGTATATCGGTGTTCCCCTATAAGTACGTCAGAATGTGATTCTTGACAGTGATCCACTATATTGCGTTGTTTTCTCCATTCCATTTAATTTACAATAACCGAATTGGAATGACATGTGGGACACTCGTACAATGAATTTGAAACGCTGCTTAAAATGCATTCCGGTTTTCGTGTATCTTTTGTTTTGCGCTCTTATTATTTCAAAAATGCATAAAATTCGCTTAGTTCACATTTTATTTTGTAAACAAGTTTACTTATCCATCAGATATTTTTTTTTAATTTCACAGACGCTTGCGAAACAGTACAAAAACCTGCACTTTGAAAATGTTAAAATACTGAGTCTACAAAAAATTATAATTCTGCGATATGTGGTATTCTTTAAGAGGCATAACCGAGTGCTATAATATGTAGTTTTAGGGGAGCACACAAAACACCATGCAAAAGAATGAGTACAACCGATTAAATGCGCAATAGCTTAAGAATCAACGAGAAATATAATTATTAACTTGTCAGCATAGTAGCAGCGTGCGCATCGTTGATTGCAAAGAGCTTAGTCAGAGATAATTTTCGAAAACATAGCTCAAATTTATATATTGCAGATTTAATCAGTGTGCAAGAGTGTCTTTAATGACGAATTGCCCGCATGAAACTGTAATGTTACACATGCATTCAAATTGGTTAGTATGGATTACACAAGGCAACAAAATCGACAAAATTTCATACTCTTCAAAAACCACTATATAATTTTGATGTATTTCGGTTCCAGTATTATAAGTATGGTCGAAATTATAAATTCTATGAAGAGATTTTTTTTAAAAACATTTTTAAGTATTTTTTTTTTTGTTAGATGTTTCCCCACATAATTAATGATAGCTCGAAGAAAGTTAGTCCGATGGTATTAAAATAAACTTAGAAACATTTAAATTTACATAACCTTTAATCCGTTTATATATTGCGTCGGCTCAGAAGCTTCGGAGTTATAATAAAAAATTTAAGCAAAAAAAAATATTTTTTACGTGAAAATAGCCATTTTTTTTGTTTTAAAAAAAACCATGAAAAATCGGAAACGCAAAAAATTTTAAGATTTAATTTAAGATTTAATTTAAATTTTAAGAGATATCGATCAAAAAACCAACCAATTATTTTCGAATTTATTCACAATTAAGTGAATTCGCTCATGTTCACAAAATTTTAGTTTGGGATAATTTTTAATTTTCCAAAAATATATTATTTTGTATAGGAAGTACCAGAGGCGGTCAGCCGATATAGGCCATATTCATTCCTGAGTCAAATTTCAATAAGCTTATATTTTGCACAAAATATGACAGAATTAAGTGTACCTACAAAAAAAATGCAAGTAGTGAATTCGGTCTTTGGTATGGGCGGCAGCAAAGGGGGTGTGCCAAATGCTTTGCTTTTCTCCGTATTTGTCTAATATTAGAAAATAGTTAAACGGACCAAATTTAAATATTCTCGAGTAGTCCGTTTGGAAGGTATAGAAGAAATAATAATTTTACAAAAATAGGTAATTTTGTGTGGGAGGTACCAAAGTGGGTCGGCCGATATAGTCCATTTAATTTCAGAGTAAAGTTAGCATAAACGTACATCTTACGCAAAATATAACTGGATGAACTAACCATAAGATATGTATGTAAAACTATGAGCATCAATTCAGTCATTTGTATGGGATCTACCAGAAGGGGTATGTCTGTCTAAGGGTTTGTCTGTTATTATAAGGTAATTGAACCGACCAAATTTAAATGTCGTACAGCTTTCCGTTTGGAATTTATGGGAGAAATATTATTTTTACAAAAAACGGTAGTTTGTATGGGAGCTACCAGTACAGGGGTGGGACTATTCAGCCCATTTACAATCCCATTATTTCATTTTGAAAAATAATAATACTGGTAAACTGTCATAAAGATCAGTTAAGGTTTACTCGAATTATCCTGCCCACCAGCCAGCCAGACATGGCTTAATCGTCTTAAAAAGTCATGAAACGAATTACGTCTTAAGATACTTGGGGTGTAACACGTCTCCTTTAATGCGTTACAGTGCTCTACAGTGCTTGTAAATATTGCATACTTAACTTAATTACTTAATTTTCCTTTACACCCCATGAATGAATTATGGGATAGCTTCTCGCGTTGTTGTGAATTAACACTCTTTCTATTTTAGATTCAGAATTAACGGCACCTACTTGCTTATCGACGAATGCGAACGTCATTGTTTGATAAGCTTTTTACTAGACATGCCGATTGACTCGACACATACTTCGAAGTTGCTGTCAAAGGGGCCGGCAATAAAAGAAATATTATTTTTTTTTCTACCGCATGGTAGTCGCGTGTTCTAACCATCATGCCACGGCCGGTCCCGATATATATAGCATACCTTCAATTGAATGTAAATATAAACGTTAAGCATGCATCAATTTTCATGATCTATATCTAACTTCATTCACATGATATGTAAATTCACTACTAAATAAAATTTAATACTACAGTCGAGTACGTTTACAACGAACACCGTTTATAACAAACTTTCAGTTATAACGAACATATAAATCTTTACATTTATAGCGAACATCGTTTATAGCGAACTTTACGTATAACGAACAATATTTTTTGTCCCATTTTCCAGTTTTCATACATTTATTGACGGTTATAACGAACTCCCACAATATGTTTAAATACGTCAGCAACGGTAACCTAATTTATTTCAAAAAAATACTGAAATGTTATTCCGTTGTTTTTATTCATGAAGATTTGTTTGAATTATTTTAAAGTTGATTGATCTCTGTTAAAAATAATAAAACTAATAAAAAGTAATAAAAATAATATTGAGTCTATTTTTAAATACCTCGGATATAACGAACTTCGCATATAACGAACTTAAATGCCTAGTCCCTGGGAGTTCGCTATAACCGTACTCTACTGTATTTGCAGTTTTCGAATTTTTCCAATTTTTTTTAAAAAAAACTAAATTTTGTTTTGCCAGTTTTTTTATTTTTTGCCTAACAATTAGTTTTATACCTTTGAAACTATTGATCGCATTAAAAACAATTGTATACATCATTTAAAGATATTGTAAACCAAAATTTTTGAAAACTTACTTTAGCAAAATCGGACAAGTTGTTTTTAAGTTATGACAACATAAGTAGAGAAATGGCTTAAAATATAGACACTTTTTAAAAAATATTTTAAAAAAATTATCCATAGAAATGAAGAATTTTACCATTTTTGTACTTAGGTAGCCAGCGTTTTTTTTTTGCTGTTGACCTGTGTTATTCAACTGAAAAATCATTATGAAGGTTTTATGATATGGACATTATAAATTGTTTAAGCATATAATGTATATTAAAAATATTGTTACCAGAGTGAATATTATTAGCAATAGTGAAGTGCATAAACAATTATTTTTTTACAGCCACGACATTGCGATCGCTATAAACTTACAGCACGATAATGAAAAGTTTCTACTGTCATATGGAACTATTGAATTCCATAACCGTATAGCTCGTACTTCAAATGATCGCTGAACTACGAGTGTTTGTGCCCTTGGTAGTCGTAAAATATTAGTTCTTGTAGAGTTCCCAAATACAAATTAAGAAACAATGCAGTTAGGCATTCTAAATTTCATAGTTTTGTAAAAAATACAATAGTTCTAAGGTCAATAAAATTTTCAAATGTACAACCTAAAAACTCAATACTGTAGGGTGTTACATGATCATAATATTTTAATTTATAAACAAAGCGAATAATTCGATTAAAACATTTTTTTAAATATTCTAGACTACCTCTACACGTTCCAGAGTTAACTTCTTACTTCTAACGTTACCTGCCTGATGTGATTTTCAAATTTAAGAGTATCGTCAATAACAAATCCTAGAATTTTCATGTTATTCACATTATTAATAGCAGAACTATTTGAAATAAAAGAAACAGCTCTATTAGGCATGATATTAAAAGTTTATGCTTTTGATTTAGACGAGTTAATACATATATAGTTATTTTCGCACCAGTTAGCTATATTCGCTAATCCATCATTGACGCTCTTCTAAAAATAATCAAAACAATCTTTGTCACCGTAAGCTAAAAGCTGCAGATCATCTCCATATAAATGTGCTTTCATAAATTTCAAATGATCAAAAATGTCATTAATATATGCTGAAAACAAAGTGGGCCCACCGCAACTCTGAGTTTTCACCTTGATAGTGAACATATTGAGCTCTTTCACATAAAAAAGATTGAAATAAGCGACATGCTGATGGCGAGAAATTGTAAATTAGGTATAGTTTATTTGACATAGTTTCGTGACTAATAGACTCAAAAGCACGGCTAAAATCCAAACTAGTTAAAGCCACTGTATAGTTACCACCTAATTTGTTCCTTATGTCATCAATCAGATCAACCATTGACGATGGTTACTGTGCCCTTTCCTAAATCCTGATTGAAAATTTGATAAAATATGATTTTCCTCTAAATATAAACACATTTAATCGTTGATCAGTAGCTCTAGAACTTTTGGCAATACATGCAGAATAACTATTGGTCTATAATCCGAACATTTAGGAAACTTTACTTTCGATAATGGTGTTATTCTCCCACATTCAGGATAAATTGATGTAGTTAAAATAATGTTGAAAATGTGATCCAAATGCACTGATATTACTGGAAATACAAGCTTGATGAACTTTAACGGTATTCCATCGTCTCCCACTGCTTGCGACTTAATACGGCATATGGCTGACCACACTTCTGTTACAGATACATTTCTCAAGCAGAATCCAGCATACTCACTTGGCTGTTCTCTCTCAGAAAGATTAAAGTCGGGTTATCCAAACGGGGCATTAAGAAGTAATCATTGCAACTATTTATATACACATTTAGGCTCTTGGAAGTATTAGTTTCCACTATCCAAATTTTCCTGAGATTATTCCAAATGTCTTTAGCAGTCTCTGCTGAGAACAAACTGTCAGTAAATTTCGTCTTTTCTTTTCTTTTGATGTTTTAAAGCCGATTTCTATACTTGCAAAAAGTACTACAAGCAAGCTGAGTTCCATTTTCCATATAAGCTTTATAAGCAAAATTCCTCGGCTCTTGAACAATTTTAATGCAAGGTTTATTTGTCCATTCAAAATATTTCTGCTCATACACCACATTAACGGGAACATGATGATTGAAAGCCTGATAAATGATATTAGAGACTAACGGCCTTATTCATAAAAAGTTGTATTCATAAACGATTTATATCTTCAATAAGTTAAAGTAGGATTGCCCCTACTTTAAGCATGCTATAACCTGACGTTTGTACAATTTATTGTATATTTTTGAATTTGAGACATTTGTTTTGAGTTTTTGGGCATTTTTCATATTGAAAAGAGCCGTTGCATGTATTCGTCGTGTAGGAAATTGTCTTCGTAATCATTGCGCACATAGAAAAGTATCTAAATAGACACTTTTCATTCATGAATTCCATTTCAAAAACTATTTCTCCAAAAATCTTCAAAAATTATTTGTAAATAATGAAATACTATTCGCGATGTATAAACAATCAAAACAAGGAAATAATGTAATTTGTATCCGATTATTATTTCAACAAGAGAAAACAAATTCAATTTTGTATGTAATTTTTTACTTAAACTGTTACATTAACTTTCTATAGTTATTATAAGTGCAAATAAATGTTTTGTATCCGATTATAAAGCTTTTGTATCCGAATATAAAGCTACTTTTTATACATCATTAATGACCAAAATAGTTGGCGTTGCCACAGGATCACATAAAGCTAAAGGAATGATAACAAACGTTTATGAATACAATTTCTTATTAAAGGTGTTTTAGAGCTAAACAATACAATAGCTAAAGAACGCTTCATATCCATTTAAAAAATTTTTATGAATAAGGCCGTAAGTCTACCTGAATGTTAGGATCATTTGTACTGTAAATGGAAGCATAATTTGAGGGCATTAAATCAAAAAGACAATTTGCCGTATTCAAGTGGGTATATTCTCTAATTTGGTACGTAGTTGGTACAATTAACTTATCTATGTTATAAGAAATATATATCGCGACGTGATGCGAGTTTAAAGCTGGGAACATAAACTGTCCTTTTAATTCAACCAAGTTAGTGTTAGAAACTAAAAAATAATCAATAAGAGAAGAGCTGTTGGTTTGAATGCAAAAATGCGTTAGAAGGACATTATGCAGCAAGTACAGACCACAATTCACTGCCATATTTCTTATGTCTCTGCTTCTTTCAAAAAGATTTATGTTGAAGTCTCCTACTATCACTACATGTTCGTATTGAGAAACAAAATGTGCAATGTCATTTTCACAACTTGAAATATCTCCATAGGGAAAATAAATTATTTCTATAAGAACCTTACTACATACTATCAGCAGTTCCGATTTCTACTAATATACCCTCAGATACACAATAGTTTTAGATTTCACATACTATTTTTGCCTTTATATATACGCATATCCGACAAACCTTCTACATAGTAGGAGTGGTTATGAGAAAATTCATGAATTTATCAATAGACTTAGCCATAGTTACTTTACTAGAAATATAAATTATTGTTATCCACTGATAAGAGAATGTACAGAAGTCCAATTATGAATAAAATATACACTATTAAATTATCAAATTGAAAACTTTTGTATAAATTGCTTACTTCAACGTAACCATTTTTATGCTCTGCAGTTTTTCTATAATATTTGAATCCTCCAAATGTAAACTCAAATAAAGGTGTATCCTAATTTTTCCTTTAAAACAAGTCACAGATATAACAACTCTACAAAAATTAATCAGACAACAAAAACCTTATTTGTAGTAATATCTAAGATAAAATCTCAAACTGTGTAAATATGTATATAATTCAAATGTTAATAAAGACGATTTTATAAATTGAAATTGAAATTGATTGATATACGCATACTCCACCACCTCGCCCTACCTCCCTATCTATTCTAAATAATTGTTAGCCGACAATGTTGACAGCTTTATGTGCTACATAATCTTTCAACCATGACTCAGATACACCAATAACATCCAATTTATTCGACCTGGGCCCAGGAACTAAACTTTGTGCATTAAAATGTATTATATTTTAATTGCTAGATTTTAGATTTAGATGTCACTTCACATTTGCTAATGATTCTGCCAAGATTAATAGTCATATTCTAATGATACTGAATATGACCAATAGTCATATTCAAAAAATATTGACTACTTCCATATTCGTGTTAATAAGTATATTTTTGATATATGATTATAAAACTTAAATCTAGAATAAAGTTTGTGTATTAAATACGATTTTATGTTATTCATTTCGAGTTTATAATGGCTATTTCATAATATTTATAGAATAATATCCAACAATTTAAATTTCTAATTTTGAGAATTTTTTTCCTTTTTTAACAGTTATAAGAATAACATTCTACAATTTTATAATTTAAAATTTCCTTTCTTTAAGCAATTTTATGTAAGTGGACAATTTTATAAATTTTATAATTTAAAATTGGTTAGTCACAACAAAAAAGGTATGAATTAATATAAATGTTAGCAAAAAGTAAATAAATTGTGCAGAGGTTACAAATCATGTGTTTAATTATTTTTAACAAATTTATCTTGTATAGACTGCATGGAAAGCTTTTTCAGTCATTTAGTTATCTTGGCGCGATGCGAGGGCTTAAGTACGCAGATGTTCTGGAGTCACACTGGTGTCTAGAGAAGCGGCAGTGACGTCAGTTATTACCGCAATCTCTGATGCTCGTGTGGCCTGAACTGAGTACGAACTAAGAACTATCCCTTCCCTGTCTCTTAGCGTTTGTTTTCCCCAGTGGGGCGGCTAAGGGACATACGTCCGTTGACCTTAAAGGTCACTCGACCGTCATTCCAAAGGTCGTCGGTCCGTATTTCTATCAAATCCTATCAGCGTCTGTTCTCACAGTGAACGGCTAGTGGTCTGCGTCTGTCTCCAGTGGAGCGGCAGTTTGTTCGCATTTAAGATGCAACTTTAATTCTCATACAAAGTCTTTAGAGTCTCACTAGCATGAAGAGGAGCGCGGTAGTGACTATAGTTATTATCTATATAGGCTCGATTGCCAATGGGCCCTATACTAAGTACGAATAAATAATAATTTTTTCCCCTGTCTCCTAGCGTCTGTTTCTAGCCAGTTGCGGCGGCTACGAGACATACGTCAATTGATCCGTAAGGGCCTTTTATTAGTTCTTACGAATTCGTTCTTACAAAGTACGGTACTTTAAATGCATAAACGTCTGTTCTCATATTGAGCGGTTAATGGTCTGCGTCTGTCTCCTGAGCAGCGGCAGGTTTTTACGCCTTATCTGGGCGATTGTAGACCGCAACAACAGCGACGGCACTATTTCCTCTAGAAATTGGAAATCAGTTGTTGTCTCCCTCACTGTGCCGTTCTTAAAATTCGTCCGGGAGCGACCGCCGCAATGTCATGATGTAGGCTGGTATTACGGACACATCAAACTTGTTGCTTATGCAGATGAGCGCTCAGCTCAACTGTACAAAGCTGCTATTGAATCGCTCGGAGAGGTTTTTCCTGGTGCGAGACTCGAAGCAATACATCTGGCTGATGTTCCACAGAGGCCACGATCTATTGCCAAGATCCCCGCTGAACCCTCCGACCCCATGGAAATCCTGTCAATCATACAATACAGTAATCCTCAACTACAGGACTGGAAAGCAGTTAAGGTTACTGAAGTGGTAGAAGACTCCAGGAAGGCCACCATTATTCTCAATAGTGACACGCTTCTGCCACTTAGGAAGACACAAGGGAGGGTGTTTTATGGATTTGACTCCATCTTCCTGCGTGTCTACAAGAGCGACGACAGAAAGAAGTCCTTAGCTCAAGAGAGCTCCAACATCGCTGACGACAAAACGGCGTGTTCATCTGCCAATGAAGAAAAAAACTCGGTGTCCAGCCTGGGGAACGAATTCCTGGGCAAGATTAACGTGACAATAGATGATGACGACCTCTTGGAATCTGAAGACGTCAACATAACTGTCGTCCACAGCGACCAATTGTGATGAGGGTTACGCAATTTAACCTTCATCATTCAAAAGCGGCGTCAGCCGCTCTACTCCTCCGATTAACACCAGCTACGGAGGAGATTATGTGTATCCAAGAGCCATGGATTAATAAAGACCGTGTCTGCGGACTCAACAAAGAAGGCTACTGTACTCTGTACGCAGCCGGATCAGGTAAGACCAGAGCATGTATTTTGGTCAAGAACACCCTTAAAACTTTTATTCTAAGTGATTTCAACGAAACGGACAACTGCACGGCTGCAGTCGAGAACAATGGTCAGGTAACTTGGATTATGAGTTGCTACATGGCACACGACCATGCAGATGATCCACCAGTTCCACTTGAACAATAAAACGTTCCTCTGATCATATGTGCGGATGCCAATGCGCACCATACTATCCGGGGTAGCTCCGACATCAACCTAAGGGGTGAGTTGCTATTCAACTTTATTATTGAGAACAAACTAACAGTAGTTAACAGTAACTTTTATTGTTACTAACAAAAAAGAAGTTCTAGATGTTACACTTATTAACGATAAATACTCAAATATGGTCAGTAATTGGAGGGTATCAACAGATAGCTCGTTTTCTGACCATCTATATATCGACTTTGACCTTTCGCTCGAAGTGGATTCAGAAGATTGCTATATTAATAGAAGAAAAACAAACTGGCTTATCTTTAATGGAGTTATAGAGAGCAAGTTACCCAGATATCAGCCTCTATCGATGATAAGTATACACTGGACTCCACGGTTAAAATATTAACTAACGTCTTAGCTGAGGCAATGGAAAAAATCCTGCAGTCCTGGACATTGAGGGAGCTTTCACTAATGTCAAACCTAAATCTGTAATTGACTCAATGGAACAACTGGAGATTAACCCAGTGGTCATCGCCTTAGTTGATGAACTACTAAAATTTAGGCGCATTGGATCCAGTCTGGGCGTGTCAAATATTTCCAAGGTGGCCGTTCGCGGTAATCCACAGGGAGGAGTACCCTCTCCACTACTATGAAATCTCAACATCAACACCCTCCTGAGGAAGATGGAAAAAACGTGCTGCACAACCGTCGCATATGCGGACGACGTGGCACTAATTGTCACCGGCAAGGATCCGAAACTACTCTCTGAGCTACTGGAATCTGCGCTAAAACTTCTTTAAAATGGTGTCATGATTGTGGACTGGGTGTAAACCCGAGTAAAACAGAACGGGTGCTATTCACACGGAGATACAAAATCCCTCAATTTGCCAAACCAAGGTTAAATGGAGTCGCACGTACACTCTCTGATAGTGCCAAATACCTCGGGCTAACATTGGACAGTAAACTGAATTGGAATCTGAACACTCAGACCAGGATTAGCAAAGCGGCAACGGTTCTATACTACTGCAAAACGGCAATCGGCCTCAATTGGGGAATTAGCCCCAAGAACATAAACTAAATATATGAAACAGTTATTAAACCCATCTTATTTGACGGATCGGCAGTCTGGTGGCCGGCGCAAGATAGAGCGTCCCAAAGGCTAAAATTCGAACGCATTATGAGACTGGTAACAATCATGATAACAGGGGCACTTAGAACTACTCCAACTAAGGCACTGTTCACGATTCTAAACTGGTTACCCCCGGACATTGAGGCGAGGAAAATAGCAGCGAATACCGCAATGCGTTTAGACGGATGCACAGGAACTATGGCCGTGCCAAAATTCTGAACCTAATCAATGTGAGCTGCCACACGGATTACACCATACCTGACCAAACAAATTTTGCCTACAATGGGTATACAGAGGACACGATTTTCTCTGAACTTGTCTAGAGTCCACTTGAGGAACACCATAGCTGTAATAACTGGTCACAGGCCGGTTGGTAAACACGCTAAGAGGCTAAAACGACCCTACAACGATTTTTGTAGAAGCTGCAATGATGAGGAAGAAGAGGAGACCACGAAGCATCTTTAATGTCACTGCCCTGCTTTTGGTGAACTGAGATACGAAAAGCTTCGTCATCGGACACTTCTAGACAATACCTGTCTATCAGTAGGCAGAACATACATGCCTTCATCAGAGCAACGAAATGGCTTGACAACGGCGTTAACCAAATAGAATAGGAAAACGGTATCACAACGGGACTTATACTAGGACCCAAGTGAGATGTGTTCAACGTGGCTGCCGAATTAACCTAACCTATATATTGAGTTAAATTTTACAATTACAACTTTTTTGCTTTTAATATATGTGCAAATATTCAAATCACTGTGCTAAATCTCCACATCCAAAAGGTTTCCAATCGTATACACAGCTTCATGCAATTTGTGTATTTGCAAGTGAGATGGAAGACCACTTATCAAAATATCACCTCTATTCAGTTGTCTTCTTAATGTATTATTTTCTAGTTCCAATTGATTTAGAATTAACAAGATTTCCGTCTCTCCATTTTTCTCTGTGCAATTAGCCACCTCCGATTTAATGTTATCCAACTGCTTCATGAATCATGATATCCTCTGCAACCATCTTAAACAGATTACTCCAGATCAGCTTATTTTAAAGCCATGTCTGATGCACTTGACGATTGGTATGCTGACGATTTTATACACGATATGCATTTAAACAACACGGCACCCTTGCTGCTTATTAGAAGCTCCACCATTGCTTCAGTAAGATTTTGAGTTTTTGATATTGCGCATTTTGTTTACAAATGTTTTTGGCAAATACCACAGGTCAAGAATTTGGTACCTTGAACTTTTTTTTTGCAATAAGAGCACGGTTTTGGCGGCATTTTTGCAATTATAACTTCAATTAAATTTACAAAGATATTCACAAATATTAATATTGGCAGGTTCAATGCTTAATGCTTTTATTATTATATTATGAAGCTTTGTAAGTAGCTGGATAGGCGATTAAGTACATTTAGCAATTTGTATAAGAGATTATTTTTGCCCTCTCACAGATGTCTTATTGTCTCTTTCTCTTTAAAAAATAATTATTTTCTGTCGGCTTGCAGAAGGTTTTTGAGAAAACTAATTTTATTTCCTGGCAAACAACTATTCGTTCCAAATTTTCATTCCTTTACACCCCATGAATGAGGTATGGGATAGCTTGTCGCGTTGTTTCGTATTAACGCGCTTTTTATTCTTAATTCACAACAACTGACTTCTGATATGGATCGTATAATAGTATTGGGTGATTTTAATTTGCCGTTAGTATCATGGTTGTGTTTGCCTGATACTAAACACTTAACTCCTTTAACGCCTTCCGATTGGTCTTCTGATTTTGTAATGCGTATTGCTGCAAATAATCTTGTCCAGATTAATAACACTGCAAATTCGATGAATAGAATCCTCGATCTAGTTCTAGTTAATGACTCTGATGTTTTTGAAGTATCTCGTGTTGATCCTCTTACTTGTCCTGAGGACTCATATCATCCAACAATCGGAATTCGATATTCCTATCGAACTGTAAATGTGGGCTTGCGTCAGTCAAATAAGAAAATTTTCTGTTTCTCTCGTGCTAATTATTTATTGCTTAATAGCCTTATCGGAGCAGAAGACTGGGAATCATTATTACTTTGTAATGATCGACTCGGTCTGGACAAGGCTTTGTTAATCTTTTATGATATTATACGGGATTTCATGGATAAATCTGTGCCCAAGATTACTGTTGACCGTGAACCTGATTCAACCCCTTGGTCCTCTAAATATTTGAGACAACTGAAGAACTTGAAAACAAGGTTGTATAAGAATTACCAGAGGTCAGGTAGTGCATTTGATTATTGCAAGTACTCCATTGCCAGGTGTAAATATAACGATATGTCTCGTAAATGTTATAAAACTTATTTGGCAAAGGCTGGAAATAATTTGAGGTATAATCCTAAGAGTTTCTATAAATTTGTGAATGCTAAGCGTAAATCCGCATCAACTACTTCAAGAATTGTCATGAATGGTGTTGAGCATTTTGATACACAATCTATCGCAAATTGCTTTGCTGATTTTTTTAACCACGGTTTATTCTTCTAGAACATTCCCTAATAACTTTCATTATCCTTTTCCTGTGCGATCATTAGAGCCGTTTGGATTCCCTTATCTCGATCAAATATGGATTCGCCAGAATTTGTCATCTTTGAAACCTACAAACTCCTTTGGTCCCGACGGCATTCCGAACTCTATTATAAAATATTGTTCAAGTACATTGGCAAAACCATTGACTTTGTTATTTAACGCCTCTTTAAAATTTGGATATTTTCCAGCCATCTGGAAGAGCTCGTATATAATTCCTCTTCATAAGTCTGGTAGCACTATAAGGGTGTCGAATTACAGGGGTATTGCTAAACTCAACGCCATCCCCAAACTTTTTGAAAAATTGGTGACTGATATTATATCTTACAGGGTCTCTTCAATTCTTGATTGTCGGCAACATGGTTTTCGTAAGGGCAGGTCTACTGTCACCAATCTGCTACAATTCTCTTCACACGTTATTGAAGGTTTTATTTCGGGAATGCAAACCGACGTAATTTATACTGATTTCAGTAAAGCCTTCGACAAGGTAAATCACTAACTCTTACTGCATAAGTTGATTAATATTGGTTTCGACAATAATATCATAAAGTGGATTTCTTCTTATCTAATGAACCGCGAACAAATGGTCATGTTCGGCAATTCCATCTCTAAGCCTATTCATGTGACATCTGGCGTTCCCCAGGGAAGCCATTTGGGTCCAATTTTATTCTTGTTGTTTATTAATGATCTGCCTAATGCAATAGTGGATTCTAATTGTCTAATGTATGCAGATGATGTCAAGATATATTTATCATATAATAATGCTTCCGATCACGTTCTTCTTCAGAATGATCTTGATCGCTTTAGTACTTGGTGCGACATTAACTTAATGGAGCTTAACTTGAAAAAGTGTAAAAATATGGTATTCTATAGATCCCGCCATTCTTCATCCCAATATAGGTTGGGAGGCTGCACTTTGGAACAGGTTGACTCATTTCTAGATTTAGGAATATTACTTGATAGAAAATTAACATTCAATAGTCACATTGTAACAACAGTAAACAAGGCATATGGAGTTCTTTCTTTTATAAAGCGTTGGGCTAAGGAATTTACTGACCCGTATATTACGAAGAAACTTTTTACGTCACTTGTAAGACCCATTCTGGAGTACGGATCCGTTGTATGGGATCCACAATACGATGTTTATATCAATATGTTAGAGTCGGTTCAAAAACAATTTCTACTGTTCTGTCTCAGGGATCTTCGATGGGATCCAAACTCCAATCTTCCACCATACGTCAGCAGACTGTCTCTAATTAAATTGCCTACTCTATTTAGTAGGCGAAAAATGTTAAATTCTATTACGATTTATAAAATTCTCAGAGGTGATATAAGATCGGAATATATTCTCTCACGAGTTTATCTTAATATCCCATTAAGGACTTCTAGATATTTCAAACCCCTCTACATTTGTTTTAGACGCCATAATTATGCCGTATCTGAACCGCTGCGTAGAATGTGTTTAGACTTCAATGACATTTACCAATTTATCGACTTCTCCACATCCCCAGACTCTATTAAGTCTGTTATAATAACTTATCTCAATACTTAGTCTGTAGGAACTTCGTTTTAAATTGTAGTTATCATTATTGTATTCAATTTAATGTAAGATAATAAATGTATGTTATATACTTTGTTATAATTCTGTTGTTTTTTAGTTTTTTCTATGCTCTTTAGTATGTATGGTACATTTAGCATCGGCTGATGATAGTTAATCTGTAGCCGAATATGAACATTCTATATTGTTCGCTCTCCACTACGGACCGGTCCGCAGTGTGTACGTTATCTCCACGTTATGGGGATGAGGCCCCCTCGGTCGGTTGGGGCGGGTGTGAGAGGGGGCGATGGGAACGTTCGTATAAAAAAAAAAAAAAAAAAAAAAAAACGGCAGCTATTTGTTGACCTAAGAAAAATGTAGATGACTGAACCCGGGAATCGAACCAGTCTCGTGTTCTAACCACTATATTAGGGCCGGTTCCTTTTTCTATTAATTCAAAGCAATTATACTGTTTTAACTTTAACGTCCTAAAACTTTCCGTTCAGAAATAATAGAATAAACGTTAATATTAAGGTTACGGACATATTTGTAAGAGTAGTAATTTAATTTTTATTTTATCTGTGGTGTACTGATATTAAAAATCTTGGATATCTAGTTATTTACCTTAATCACCGTAAACTATATTAGACTATAGACGGTCATCGCAACTATAATGTATCACATATCAACTATAATATCAGCTATTATGGTTTAATAATTAATTTTTTTTTTATAAAACTTTGTTGGTTTAAGCAAGTTGGACTCCACCTAAATCATTACGTTATACTAAAATGCGCTGTTCAAACTTTATATTTGAGAGTAATTATGTATTAATGACGGATAATTAAAATTTACTGATTGATGGCTATAAAATGTTTCAAAATGATCACACTTTTGTTAATTAAAGTCATACTCATATTGTTAAAAGCTTCCATACCACAAATATCGACAGTCATTTTGTTATTGTTTTAGTTTAGTCTGAAAGTATTCTTTGTCTAATTATAACAAGTAAATGAGTAAGTCTTATTTAAAATTTTTATATTTTAAAGAATTAATATCAAATTGTAAATGTCGTTACAATGCTTACTTTCTCATAAGGTTTCAGCTTTGTATTTCTTATAATTAAAGTTTGAAGAGTTAATACTATGAATTTTGTGTCAAACCGGTCCCTGTAAAAATGACAAAAGTTTAATAAAATAGTTACATTACTACTTTCCAACAATAGCATTTATTTAAATATTTGAGTATTTAGTTACAGAAAACATTAAGTCACACCCGTCCCTGGGTAAGACATGAAGACTATGTTATTATTTCACATTCATATGCCTTTATCAGCGACGACTTAAGCCATAACAATCACAATGTTTGGGTTTTCATAAATATGATTATAAACGTACTCAAAACGAAGGTACAATATTTTTAACATTTATCATGCGCCTTAGGGTTTTGGTCAAGACTTGACTTCCTTTTTTTTGCTACTGCTATTTCGAAAACTAATAGAGATATTGATAATATACATATATATTTTTTAACCATATAAATTTTCACTTGATTAACCTTAAAAAGTTGAAATATATAATGGTCCACAACAATCTACTTCGGAATCAAACTCCCAAATTTGTAATAATTTGTTGTCAAAAATACCTCAACTTCTAGATCAAATATCTATATTAGAAATGGTAAAAGCAAACACATGCTTTAAAAGGTCTTTACTTCAGCTATTGAACGGCTTGTCACTGTTAAGTCTATCTACAAAAGAAAAATTATCTGCGGCAATAAACTGATTTGCGAACAAATTTGAACATTAACCTTTTTGCGGCACACCCTAATGTCTAACTACCGATACGTTTTTGTTAAATATAGCAAGTAAAAACTTAGCATAATAGCCAAAAACACCTAAAAACTGATATCTTGAAAGCAAATAGTGGTGTTTGAGAGATATTAAATAGCTCTAGACTTGTCAGACTGCATGGACTTGTTCAGAGGAATTATTCGGTGTTACTTAAACTACAATTTCACTGAATAGAGTATGCAAAAAAAATTCTGGATTCCCTACGACTTATTCCAAAAAAGGAAAAAAAAATGAATTTGAAGTATAATTTTTTTTGAAAATTATATTTCAGAAATATTTTCAGAAAAGTGTCGGGTTCAACTTTGCCGGGTATATCTAAAACTGTAGGAACTATTGGCCAAAAACAGATGTCACCTTTTTTCCAGGTACCCAAGGGTATTCAAAGTGTTTAGGGGTCCAAAAAAAATAAAAATAGGTTGATTTCAATAACTCAATATAAACAATTTCTTATATTGGGTGATGATATTTATCGGTCAATTTACATGACTGAAATTTCTGCTTTTTATTTACTTTTTTTACATTAATATCAGCTGTTGGTATCTCTATGAAGTATTACAGTTGTCCTTTTTAAAGCTTTTATTAATTACATCAAACATCTGAATAATTTCCACGTGGAAACTTAAAGTAGATTCTATGTTATGTTAATATAACTCATATCGTCACAGGAATAATACATATCAAATTGCCTAAAATCACGTATATTAGCCAATTTGAGAAATTTAAATTGATAATTAAGTTTTCTGCAATTATTTCTGTAAATTCACATTATATATTAAATTAAAATTTGAACATTTAAATAATTTTTTTAGAAAATGATTATAAAAATATCTGTATCTATATATTTAAAAAATGGGAATATTTTTTTTAAACATATTTTCACAATATGCATACAAGTATTTGTTAAAGTTGCACAGAGGTTTATTTAAAATTACTTAAAGAAAAAGTACTTCCACTTGCTTTTATAATTTTTTTCATTAAAAACAAACCTATTGGGCAAATTTAATTATTATTTTAAGATAACAAACCCTATATGTGCTTTATGTATTTTATGAAATTTTCCATAACCAAATTGCAAAGTGGCTGCCCTATGTCCTCGATAGCCTCGCGAATTTTATCTTTAAGGTCTTGAATCGCTGTTGACGTAGACCTCATCTTTCACGTGGCCCCAAAGGAAGAAGTCGCAAGGTGTTAAATCACAAGATCTCGGTGGCCAATTGTGATCACCTCTTTGAGAGATAACACGGTCCGGAAACTTTTCCCGTAAAAGAAAAATGGTTTCGTTGCTTGTTGTGGCACGTACCGATGTCTTGTTGAAAGTAAACGTTATCCAGATCAATACCATTCAACTCTGACCCTAAAAAATCATTAATCATCTCCCGATAGCGCAATCCATTCACCGTAATTGTTGATCCAACCTCATTTTCGAAAAAGTAAGGTCCGATGAAGCCGCCGGACCATAAACCGCACCAAACAGTGAGGATGGAGAGGCTTCTCAACAATAACTCTTGGGTTTTCCGAGCCCCAGATGCGACAATTTTGCTTGTTGACGTAGTCACCGAGGTGGAAATGGGCCTCATCAGTCAAAATGATTTTTCGATGGAATTCCGGATAATTTTTATGCATTTCAAGGACCCAATCAGCAAAAACACGACATTGTTAATATTGACCATTTTTAGTAATGGCGTAGTTTCTACTTGTCAAATTTCAAAGAATAAAAGCTTCAAAAGCGACAGCTACCGAAATAGCGGGTCATTCACAATAATACCTCTCAGTGTAAGAAGTGTTAATGAATTTGCCAACAAATGTAAAACTTTTTTAATACTATATCTCTGAACATATTGTAATTTTGTATAGTTGTAAAGAAAGAAAGTATTTTACTGTTCTTGATTTTGTTTTTTGTTGATCTGTAATGAATTATGATACTGTCATAGTTCGGTTTGAGATCAGTTCTATTGACAATTATTTATTATTGCCAATAGGTTTTTATTCAAGAGAGAGTGAAATGTATTATGTTGAGCGCCCTTTGCTGTGCCTTCTTCTCTATCATCACAAACCTTAAGGGAAGAAAGTATCTCAAAGTTAATGAGAACTTTTCCCAACAGTGCGTAGAAAGCATCCTCGAAGCGCACAACATGCCGGCATAACACACACACAAGCCCTTGCCTATGCATGTCTCCATCGGACACAATTGCTCAGGAGTTTTGTTGTTGACATAGTGCCAACCCCTTTCTGTGTACCGTCAGTGTTTCGTTGTTCTTGATTTTGATATTTAACGCACAAAAATCTCTAAAGATCTCATAATTTCTAATTGGTTCCTTAAGTTTCACCTATGAATGCAAAATATCAAAAGTAAACTGTTTTCAACGTCTTGAGGAGTTTCTTTTAGAAATTATTTAGAAATTTTCGTGAAATTGGCAATTTCGGGCAGCACAAAGAATCCGATATTTAATAGTAAGTCCACGTTGAATAAACATTTACCGTGTGGAAAATTTCACTAAATTCAGTGTACTTGCCAGAGATACTAGAGAGGATGTTGCAAACGTTTATTCCCAATAATATTTCAATGAACTGTTTATTTGATTTTTACAAAACTTTGTGCAATGAAAATAATTTTTTATAAACATATTTACGTTATAGTTTGGTTGGTCTGTAAAAATCTTGACAAAAATTATTTGTTCTTGATTCTTGGCGAGCATTAAAAATCTTATAAATCAAGAAAAATCAAGACCGTCTGGCAACCCTAAACGTAGGTAGGGTGCAAGTATAAATATATGTGTTCTGAAATTATCTTTGAATAATCTTTAAATGTAGGGTATGTCTTTCTCAATTTTATTTTTTGTATGGGGACCAACCCATACTATTGACCAAACGTTGGAATTTTTTCCATCTTAAACACAAGGCCAAACAATTTAAAAAAATTGTAAAAGCTTCAAAAACCACCGCAGAATTATGATGTATTATGGTTCCAGTAGTACAAATATGGTCCAAATTTTAAACTCAGTTTACAGTTTTTTTAAAAAAAAAAATTAAGTAAAATTATAATTTTTTTTAAACGTAAAAATTTCTCCGTTTTCAGACAATGTAATAATAGAATAATATCTTAAAAAAATTGTTTGCTCTTGGTCATAACAAAAATCGATTGATTCTTTTCAAATTTATTCACAGTTAAATGAATTCTCTTATTTTCACAATATTTTAGTTTTTAATTTTCCAAAAATAGGTTATTTTGTATAGAAGGTAGTGAGTCCTATTCCTGAGTCAAATTTTAATAATCTTTTATCTTGCAGAAAATATGACCGAACTAAGTGTATCTACAAAAAAAGTAAGTGAAATTATAAGGGTGATTTATATGGGCATTGCCAGAAGGGGTGTGGCAAATGCTTCGGTTTTCTCAGTATTTGTCAAACTTACCAAATTCAAATATCCTCGAGTTGTCCATTTGGAAGATATAAAATAAATAATAATTTTACAAAACTTGGTCATATTTTATGGGAGGTACCAGAATAGGCACCCAAAATATAACTGAATTAAATGTACGTTTCCGTTTGAAAGTTGTTGGAGAAATATAATTTTTACAAAAAAAAATGGAGGTACCAGAAGGAGTGGGCTACTCCGCCCATTTACAATCCAAACAGGCAGACAGACGGACATGGCTCAATAGTCTTAAAATGTCATGAAATGAATTTGGTCATAATATACTTGGGGGTGCAATATATTTGGTGCAATCTCCTTTAATGCGTTCAACTTTTTCTTGTTTTTTTGCATTTTCATTATACCATTTTCTATAGAACTTGTAAATATGCGATACCGTTAATTAATTGTAAATAAAAACGTAACGCATTAATCGATTTTTATGATCCACATCTACTTTTATCCACATGATATGTAGCTTCAATACAAATAAATAAAATGTAATATTTATTGCAGTTTTCAAACTTTTCCTAACTCGATTTAAAAAAAAAAGAATTTTTGCGAAGTTTTTAATTTTTGCCTGACAATTAATTTCAAAACTTGAAACTATTGGGCAAGTGACAAAAAGTTTATTTCGAGATATTCGCCTCCAAAGTTATTTAAGCACTGGTAATAAAAATTGATCTCATCTCATGCTAGTAGACAGAGATAGTGTCAAGGAACAAAACTGCACACTTGTCTCAATTTTTGCAATTTGTCACTTGCAGCTCTTTGCTCTTTGCCCCCTCAATTGCAATATGCAAAAAATACACTAATTATAAAATATGCAATATGGAATCTTTATGAAAACAATGCTGGCACAATAAGATTATATCCAGATTAATCCCTTTTATCCCTTTTATTCACGATATTATATGTTTATCTGTAAAAAGTATAATGTTGCTTTTGTCATCGAAGCACGCTAGCCGTTTGTGTTTGACTCCGCATAATCATTTACGTCTTACATTTTAAGAACACAGCATACTTTTGTAAGCACTGCAAATTAATACTTATACATACCTATAAATTGTTTCTTGACAGAGCACTACTTAGGCTCTTCATTTACTTTAAGGTGTATGAATGCCCCTATCAAGATCTATTAAACAAGGTGGAGTTATCTGTACAACAAATTTAGCATTGCAACAACAGGCAATTTATTTTGTGTAGTGCCTCTCTAGTGTCAAAATCTCCATACAAAATTTTGACAACCAGAAGGCGCAACCCAGTGCAGAGGCACCAATATCAGAAAAAAAGTTAAAACCACCTGTATTAATACATCTTGGCCCCTATCAAACAATTATCTATTGTGTCGAAGTCGTGTGTGTGTGTCTCGACTATGTGATCATCTGGCGCTGAGCACAGACAGACATCACAACCATTTGTAGCATAGCCCTTAGGAAGACGAGCCAGCCAATTATGCAACGACAATGACTAGTTCACAAATGTCTCCCTTGGCCACGATTGTGTCTACAAATTTAATACAATGATCACTAATGGCAAAAGAGAATCGATATCATCAACTTTCACAAGAACTGAGTATTCTACGCTAGACGTCGCAAATGTAACAGTCGAGCGTTTACAGCTGATATGATTTTTGCCAGCAAACGCCCAAAATATTCGAAACTAAGAATTTGATAGGCGACAACATTAAAGCAGAACCACTGTGAGTAATAAAAACTTTGATGATAATAAAATAAAACAAAACATAAATAAATACATAAATTAAACTAATTTGCGACATTTTTCGTTCGCTCGGTGTGCAAAAGGGGAGGGAGTGGTGTGGTTTCCAGATTCATTTATTTCGTTTGATTTGATCTCTATAGAATTTGTTTGTGTCAGCTAAAAATAAGAACAAAAATAAAAATATTAATTTTATTTGTTTATAAAGTCTTCTTAAAAATAAACTAGAAACATAAAGAAACGCGATCACTAGAAGCTAAACGTGTATTTTTTGTTTATGAAACCACAAGCAACAACAATAACAGAAACAACTGAGGAAGACAAATGTATATCGATTGGAATATATATTCACCTGACTGATTTTAATTCAGGCAAAAGCTTATTATTTTCATGAGACGTTTTTTAAGAATTTTGCTGGCCAAACTGAAGGCTGCTAAAATAAAGTTGAATAAAAAAGAGTTAACATTTTAAATTTAAACGTCTAATCGCTATCAATAATCAAAACTGTGAATGTAAGTTCAGCATCGATTTAATGGCCGATACAATATCTTTTCAGATAGACTCTATACTAGATGTTAATAACGTGATTTGTGATATTAGGGCAATTTGCTGTGCCCATTAACCTCACACACTAATGTTTCCTTATTTTCCAATCTGTTTGAAATCTTTTTTTTTGAAATCCCCGATTTACACCAAAGCTTTATAATTGAACAAACTGTGAGAATTTCTTAAAAATAATAAACTGTGCAATTGTAATAGAAATAAATTTCAATATTGGTTTTACTTGAAAAAGTTACTTGTTGAAGTAGATCGTTTTGGGAAGAAGCAGTAACTGCATCAAATAGCGTAGGGTTCCAAAGAAGACTTTGACGGAATGGACACACAATTTTAAATAAAGAAAAAATTTCATAAATTGTTCAAAGGTTTGAAAGATATTCATCGCTGTCGCTTATGAACTGTATACAATTGTAATTATAGTGTTCAAATACTTGAATTTTCCAGAAACCGGGTTTCGGTTTTGTTCGAAAAGTATCTTTTTCAAAAAATCGGTTTGCAAACCGGTTATTCCGTACAATTAGAGGCAGCACAATGTGTCTGATTTTTTTTCGTAAATCAACGTTCGATCGCTTACCTTGGCAAAATTTGTCTGAATTCAGTGTTATATCAAATAGTTAGGCTTGCCGAGTTTTTGCCTCCTATTACAGTATAAATTAATCGGCAGGTGTCGGTTTGGAAGTTAAGGGAGAAATATTAATTTTCCAAAAATTGGTCATTTTGTATGGGAAGTACCAGAAGGGGTGATCCGATATAGTCCATATTCATTCCGGAGTCTCATTTTCATAAGTAAACATCATTCTCAAAACTTGAGTGAATTCAGTTTACTTACAAAAAAGTTATGTATGTAAAACTATGAGGTTTCGGTTTTCTTAGGGTTTGTCTACTTTTGCATATTAAATAAACTGACCAAATTCAAATATCCTACGATCGTCCGTTTGGAAGTTATGAAAAAAATATAAATTATCCAAAAATATATAATTTTGTATGGGAGGTACCAGAAGGGGTGGGGCTATTCTGCCCATTTACAATCCCATTAGTTCGTTTTGAAAAATATTAATACTAATATATTAATATTAATAAATTTTCATACCGATCCTTTAAGGTTTACTCGAGTTATCCAGCTGACCAGCCAGACAGGCGGACATAGCTCAATCGTCTTAAAAAGTCCTGAAACGAAATTGGTCTTAAGATACTTAGGGTCTAACTCGTCTCGTTTAATGCGTAACACTTTTTTCGTATCAAATTATATATACCCTCATCCCTAAGGGTGATGGTATAAAAATGACCAGCCCTAATGTAAATGTTTGGACATTAATACTTCAACAGTACTCTTATGATAAATATTGCCATTATCTGTTGTTCCCACGTTTGTTGTATGTAGATATGATTAAAATTCAACGAAAATTAGTGTGGAAAAACTGGATATTATGAAATAAGTTCGTTTTGGTCTCATACACTCGTACTTAGCTCCTTAAATTAAATAATTTCAAAATTGGATTTAACAACAATTAATTCCTTAAATAGCTATGATTTGAAAACTGACCTCCACCCATACTAGAATCATCATTAATTTTTAAAAATTAGGTTAAAAATTAGGCATTGGAAAGTGCTCTTCTGCTAAAACGACAGACTTTAGCAGTTTTTCTTTTTCACCACAGAAATATATTGGAGTAATTCTAATACTCAAAAAAAAAAAATATATGGTAGCATATGGTCTTAATGTAATCATCCCATTTTTAATCCCGAGCAATTAATTTGGTTCGTGTAATGTTTACCAGATAATACCAGATATTAACTTTGGTGCTATACATAAATAATATTGCTTAATATATGTAATTTATAACTACATTTGGCTAGCACCAAGTCAAAACATTTACCGTATTGTAGTGCTATTGGTGTGTTATCAAACGATAGCCACGTCTATCTCTGCTTGGTGCAGACTTTTCTAACTTAATTAGATAGCTATTAGCTCCCAAATTATTCAGAAGTGATGGCAATAATAACTGATATGTCACAGTCACTTCAATGTTCAATACGCAATTTACAGATTATTCGAAAAACAGTGAACTCTCAGTAATTTGACCTTCCAATATAGTGAACTATCAAAGAGTGTGAACACCTATTTTTTATATTAATTATTGCGATTTTTATTTATTTTTGAATTTAGAGAATCCTCCAATTAAATAAAAGAATAAAAACAATACATGCATACTTACTCTGAGTTTTGTTAATGAAGGTCAGTTGTCTTTCGATACGCATATAAACCACTTGAGCTTGAACAAAGTGACTAAGAATAACCGAAAGAGTTAACAGTCAATGAAAAATTAGATATTTTGAAATTTTTGGAAAAAGGATCAAGTGGTTCAGCACTAACATATATGTGAAGGAAACTATTATGTCTGTTAAGCCAAAGCTAATCGAGAATAAATCTACAAGTACCGTCTTTGTAAACGATTATCTGAGTAAAGAAACTGTAAATCTGCTAAACTACAGAAAGGCATTTAAAAAGTGAGATATCCTTACGTTTGCGCTAGGAATGGAAGTGTTTTGTACAAAAATCTAATTATTCATTCTAATGACGATGTGGACCGAATTCTACTTGAAGCTATGACTACTAAACAATGGACAAACAATCGACAGCAAACTGCTCACTTATTTACTTACTTATCTGGTACTTTTTTGCAATCCCACTGAATTATATACCGCACGTATATAATTCTGTGCCGTCCATCGAGTTCATTGTCGAAGACTTTTCGAGCTGTAGCATTTTCGTCCATGCGTACAACATGACCTAGCCAACGCAACCGCTGCACCTTAATACGTCTGACCACGTCAATGTCAAGTTTACGTTGAGCATTATTGTCCATCTGAGCAGCGAGAACTCGAATTTATAGATCTGACGCCGTTCTCAGCAACACGGAATCTGCACGTCTACTACTTTAAAAATATAGGAAAGATTTTGGTCAACATCGATTTAAAATCCAACTGGTGCAATAATTAAAGCCAACGGACCATTAATCGCCTCTTGTGTTCGGTAAAGGGGTTGAGAATCAACTGGAAAATGAGCCAATTTTTTTATCGTCAAATCGTCTTCAAAAATGGGGATCATTTATATCTTAACGGGTATGCCAAAGGTGTCGTCGGCACATTTATCTTTTAACACGAAACTGGTTCCAACTATTTGAATTTTTCAGAAAAGCGGTTTCCGGTTTATTCGGTTTTTCAGGAATTGTAATATCCCAGTAGGAAGTGTCTGCAAGAAATCCTCAAGGATAGGTGCACGACCATAGTAAATCGTTGATGACACGTAGGGGACCGTCCATACAAATCGTCGACGAAATTTTCATACAAGTGTCCGCTTTGTCATGCACGATCTGATGAGCGACAATGTCGGTCAATTTGTCGTTGATGCCTGAATAAGCGACATGTCGCCCACACAATGATGCACGACATAATGACCGACAATGTCGGTCAAATTGTCGTTACCAGTGCTTAATAATTCAAAATATCAAATTAAAGTAGTTTTATTGAGAACGTGCGATACATGAACCTTCATGCACTGCTGTTTCCAACAAACTGAAAATTTTTTACTTCTATTGTCCTCTCTTAAATTCTATGTTGTTATTTTTCCGTGACATTGAACTTTTTTGTTTGATGCACGACAACATTAGTATTTTGTACAGACATTTTTCACATTTTGTCTTGAGCACAGCGTTGACGTAAAAGTCGTGTATGACGATACTTCCTACTGGGATAGAACCAAATATGCAATTACCCAGTGGGAAGTATCGTCATACACGACTTTGTCGTCAACGCTGTCGTCAAGACAAAATTTAAAAAATGTATGTACCTGTCGTCAGAACACTCGGTTGACGACAAGCTGACCGACAAAATACTAATGTTGTCGTGCATCAAACAAAAAAGTATAATGTCACGGAACAATAACGACATAGAATTGAAGAGAGGAAAGTAGAAGTAAAAAATTTTCAGTTTGTTGGAAACAGCAGTGCGTGAAGGTTCATGTATCGCACGTTTTCAATAAAACTACTTCAATTTGTTATTTTAAATTATTAAGCACTGGTAATGACAATTTGACCGACATTGTCGGTCATTATGTCGTGCATGATTGTGTGGGCGACATGTCGCTTATTTAGACATCAACGACAATTTGACCGACATTGTCGCTCATCAGATCGTGCATGACAAAGCGGACACTTGTATGAAAATTTCGTCGACGATTTGTATGGACGGTTCCCTACGTGTCATCAACGATTTACTATGGTCGTGCACCTATCCTTGAGGATGTCTTGCAGACAAATACGAAAATATGTGAATATCGATACATTAATCCATTCATTTGATACCCTGTTCATCCAAACAAAAGTTTTTAGGAAATTTTAACTTAGTATATCTGCCATGTTCTGGAAAACAATTCGGTTTAAAAACAGAGCAAAATAGGTAAAAAGGAAATACTTTAATACATTTCTCCTGATTTTGCTTTGTTTTTAAACCGAATTCTTTTCCAGAACATGGCTTTATAAGTGCAATTTATATTACTCACAAACTTTAAATACGTTTCCTTACACTTTACAATTTGCATGGTTTAGAAATAAGGTATCAATTTGACCACAAATTAACCTCTTTTTTACCATTGGGCGCTTAGCATAGGAAATAAAGGCACAAAGTTTTTCATATGAATATCGACGGCTTCGCACTTATTTCGAGGTGAGATCCCAATCAATTTTAAAATTAGATACCAACTGTAACTGGATGATTTCCCAACTATTGTATGGTAGGCATAACTTAAGCTCCGGATACTTAGTTTAGGAGATAACTGCTTTTAAACTTGTTCATATTAATATGGACGGCTTCCTAGCCATTACAAGATGAATTTCCAACTATATCTTTGTGACATAGTCCTTTTATGCGATTTGATGCTTAGTTTAGGAGATAAAAAAAAACTTAATTTCCCTTTGCACCCCATGAATGAGGTATGGGATAGCTTCTCGCGTTGTTGTGAATTAACACGCTTTTTAAATTTTTAGATTCACAACTAACGGCACCTACTTGTTTATCGACGAATGCGAACTTCACTGTTTGAGAAGCTCTTATTAGACACGCCGATTGACTCGACACTTAATACTGCGAAGTTGTTGTCAACAACATTCGAGGGGAGCCGACAATGAAAGAACAAGTTTTTAAGATGACTGGAGCCAGGTTTGAACCTGCGATCTCCCGCATGGTAGTTGCGTGTTCAAACCACTATGCCACGGCCGGTCCCGTTAGAGATACCGATCTTAAAACCCCACCCATTTAAAGATGAGTGGAAACAGTCATCTAACAGCAGTTTCCAAACAAATTTTCGTATTGCATAAGGAAATTTTAATTAAAGCACCCTTTGAGATTTGCCTGAAGAATATCGGATAAGCATAAACAACAGTCTTTGCCGATTTACCTATAATTGACCTAGCAATGTTCTGTGAAATACTCCATTTTAGAAAACCGGTTAACCGACATCAAAAAGCCGGTTAAACCGGGTATTCGAAATTGTAATTTTTGAAGAAACCGGTATACGGTTTCGGATTAAAAAACCGTTTAGACGGTTTTCGGTTTTGAACACTCTAGTTCCAACATTAACGTGAATGGCGAACGCTTTATTCTATGTCATTGCAAAAAATAATAATAAGAATAATAAGGAGAAAAGGTTTCAATACGACAAATTCAACGAGTTCATTAAATATTTAAAGTATGTCAGCTTTGTGAACTTTATTAAATATTGCACTGTCAGTTCTAGAAAGTATTGCAAAACAATTGAACCGAATAAATTGTTAAAATTATTAATGTAAAATGTTGACCATACAAATAATTACTTAATGTAACAGTTAGTTGGAATGTCATAATTAAAATGTAGGTTCAGTTTGTAATTCATTTTTCTTGGCAATAGGCGTTTTTTGTAATAAAATCTATTTTTTAAAAACTTCTTCGCAATAGGTGCTTTTTGTAATAAAATCTATTTTTTTAAAACTAAATAATCAAAACTTATTGTTTATTTCGGGCGAAACCATCATTGTCAAGCCCATAGTGCAGTGCACTGTTTTAAACCGCAATGCAGAGCAGGGCTTCGTTGCAATCTCGGCCGGTCGTTCCTCCTGGAGGTCGTTTAGTTTTTTGATTACTGACTCAGCTTTAAGTAGTATTCAAGTCATCTTAAGCGTAAAACGTACGCATACATGTGATAGCAAATGTTATTAACATATCTATGTATGTAGTACGAACACAATCGTTCATTCATACCTTGCGCATAGTTCGTAACCAGCATGACGCATTCCGCGTTTGTAAACATTGTTTTACGCCTCAATGAGCAGATGTAAATTGGCTGACTACGGCCGGAAAAGTTTGTATGATAACGAAATTAATCGAATCAAATCCACCCGAACTGCGATACGAGGAACGTTTTTATCAACTCTCTGTAGTATTTAATATAATTCAAAAGTCTGTTCTAAATACAAAAGCTTCCAAAGAAGTAAAAAATAACAAATAACAAGAAACACATAAAAACAAATTATAGAAATCAAGAGAACTCTACAGCAAATAAACACGACATTCGCCAGCAGTGGCGGCAGCAACAACAATGCAAAGCACGCTCTCTTTTTTCCACCAAAAACAAGTGTCATAAATGTCTAAACGCTTCCATCACACACATTGTTATAACAACAACAGCAACAATAGCTTAGTACGCGATAACAAAACACATTGGGACAGTAAACCCAAAATATACGCCAAAGAGCGTTTTGCTGGTATATATGTGCGTATGCATTGGATGCAGTGGCTCACAGAAGTATTCGTCAAAAGTGTTCCAAAACTAAAGGTACGGTCAGATTTGGCAAATGTTTTATTAATAACGTGAAATGTTTCTTTGCCGCAGCCTGTCCAATAGGGTTGCCAGGCACCGAATTCGCAGTTTTATGCTGATAACAACCATTATTATAATGGATTAAAAAAAAAACTCAAACATAACAATATTCAGATATGACTTATACATACACTATAAGTTAATATTATTTTTGCCCCATATATTTTGTGTTATTTTTCACCGAATTGACTAGATTTACTCCCTCGTCAGTTGTTAAAAATGACTGGAATTCCTGACAGCTTTTACCAATATTCAATCTTATGATTAGTTCAGCCTTTATAATATCAAAATACATTCGGTTTCTACCTTTCGTATATAAATTGTTTAAAATACCTAATACTTTATCACAATAAGCGTTACTTATCGGCAAAGAAATTGTTAATGAGATCACATTAAACAAATTCAAGTAATTTTCTTTGTCACATTTGGTAAAAATGTGACCATATTTTGTCATCTTTGGGCAATTCTCCATTAACAGCTCGAAGACTGCAGTAGTCGCTGTACAACATTGCATTGTCCACTGCATCTGATAATTGTAGAACTTTGGGAATTCCTCCCAATTACTCCCAAGTCAATAGTGAGTCTTTTAGATTAAATGTTGCAATTTGTCTAAAAATTTCCATTTCTTGAAAGTTGTAATGTTATGAACAGCTGTGGTAAAATCAGATGTGACAATTGCTAGGGATGGGAAAGATATTAATACCAGTGATGAACAAATGTTAGGTACACACAACTAGTTCATAAGAGAAAAGTATTTTTTTGTACCTTCTTTAATATGTTGTTTCTTTGATTATTATATAGGTATAGGTAGTAAATATTAAAAAGTCTGGATTTTCCCCTGAATTACTTCAATACTCGGGACTCGAGATTTTCGCAAGAAGTCGGGAAAATCCCGCCTATTCCCGACCATCTGGCAAGCCTACTGTCCACTGATTTTGGCCAAACAAAATTATTTAAATTATTTGCAATCAAATAAAAATATGCTCAATGTGACCAAAGTGTGGCCACTTAAGTGCAAATATTTGGGCAAACATTTATTTGATCCTACAAAAGTTTTGTAAGATTAAATAAAATAAATACCAAAAATGGATTCCTCAACCCAAATACAGTAAGATACCTCAACTTTCCTAGATAATAAAAACAAATAAGCATTATTTAAATGATATTTTAAAATATGATGTTTTTTTTGGCTTGTAGACAAGTTTATGAAATACGAATTTGTATAAGCAGTATCTTAATAAGAACATCGTGTAAATGGGTGTAAATGGCGCCGCAAGTAGAAATAGTCAACCAAAAAATTTTCATACCTTAATAAAAATGTCGTTTTTGTAAATACATAGAATAACAATATAGCGGCAGAGAACAAATGGTTAATTATTGTGAATAAAATAATTGCAAACCAAGTTAAAAAAAAGAAGAATAAGATTATTTATTATAATTGCAATAAGTTATTATTGCAGATAATAAAGATATTAATGACTACATATGACAGAAATTCATAAATGACTATACTCAGTTATATGTACATGCAAAACATATATTTTATATTTTAGATGTTGAATTTATTTCATTATAAAATAAATCCTAAATTTGGAACTTCGGGATTTATTTCACAAAATTTGGAATTTATTTATTTTTCTTCGGATCTTTTTTCATTGGGATTTATTCCTTTGGGAATTCTTTCTATCTCCAAAAAAAATCTAAAACTAAACTAAATAAAACTGAGGGTTTTGTTTCACAAAATGTCAGATTCATCCCATTCCGATTTTAGTTGTTGCACTGTGTAATTAATCACATGTTTTTATGTTTCCTCTTTTATTTACTAAGAACCCAACGATTACACAAGGGAACAAGGGAGGTACCAGAACTCACCCCAACAGTCTTACATACACATCTTTTTTGTAAGTACACTGAATTCAGTCAAACTTTGCGTAAGTTTTACGGTTATGAAAATATGAATCAGGAATGAATTTGCACTACATCGGATCACCCTTTCTGGTACCTCCCATACAAAATGATATATTTTTGAAAAATTAATATTTCTCCCTTAACTTCCAAATTGAAACCTGCCGATTAATTAAATTTGATCAGTTAATTAATATTGTAATAGGAGGCAAAACTATAAATTAAACTATAAATAAATTTCCAAATTTGTCATGATTTTTAAAAATACAAAATTTTAATTTTTTTTTGGGTAGAAACAAAAAAATTCGAAAAATCTGTTATCACCGAACTTAGCATAACTCATTAAATTTTCAATCGATTATTATGTACATACATGTTTTAGAAAGCTACTTTAATATTATATTCAATAAAGCTAATAAAAAGAACAATTTGCCCCCAACCGATTAACACTCATAGTGAAGAAAATTAATATGTGATTTTTTTTGAATAAAAGAGCCTTTACTCAGTATTTTTTTTTTTAAAGGTAACAACGATATTTAAAAAAAAAAAAACAAAATTTTAAAATCCGGCTTACGAAAAAAAAAATTATGAATTTTTGAACTATAATTTTTTGGAAAATAGGCGAAAATACGATTAGTACCTGTAACTTAAAAATTCGAGCTGATGGAGAAAAATTGAGATTAGATTTAAAATCAGCGACCTCAAATTAGTAAAAAACAGCTACAGAATTCAAAACAACACTCAAAAAGTTCAATTTTGTTCCCTTGTGTTATTGATGATCTCTTTAATAAGGCCCAAAACACAAAAACATATCATTCATAAAAAAAATACTTTTCAAACGACTACATCTTCTGTGAGTCACTGTACTGCATCGGTATAGCGACTCGTATACAAGTCGAATCGTACTGAACATACGAAAGGGCACGATACCTAAACCGAAAGTATTAAAGAAAACAAACAATTTAATTATTTTACTGTCATTAAATGGCGCAGCTCCGGCAACAACTTCTGCAAGAAAACGCATAAGAACCAGAGTGAACGGTATCAACTTCATCAGACATGCCGTAATGAAATGGCCAAGGGTGTATGTATATGACACAGAGATCGTGGAGAGGAAGTAGCGCAAACAAGGGGTACACAACTGATAAGAGCTATCTATTGAATTATTCATTGATCGTGTGCAACGGTGTGTTTACAAACAAATGTGTCGTACACACACAAAAAAAACACAATAAGTCAGCCGTGTTTTCAAAGATACCACCGATTTATTTGTAAACAATAATCGATAAAGATTGTACACAAAAGATTTTCGAGCACGTGCTGTTTTATTAAGATCCCTCGTGCATAAATATGAACATTCGCATGGACCGTTTTTATATGCATACACATATATTATACAAATCAGCCAAGGATTAGAGTATACAAAACCCAAACCGGCAAACCGGTTTTTTTAAAAGCCGTCAGCCGGTTTTTCCAAAATATCGATTTTTTGAGATCAGTTTTTCCGGTTGCCGGTTTTTTGAAAACATGAAAATGCAGAATATCTTCGAAATTTAATATAACCGTCACAACATTTTAAATGTGGATTTGGCAAAAATACATACCAAGAATAATTTCGATCCAATCCTGTAAATATAGGTTTTGTTATCTTAAAATATTAATTAAATTAATTAATTAGATTTTTTTTTAAATTTTTTTAAATAATGTAAATTTCGAATGAAACCGACACTGTCTTTTCGAAAAAGTCGAATGTTTGTATACTCTACCATTCGAAGAAATGTAACGAACAAAATATTGAGAGCAATATATTTGTCGTCGCCAAAATGACATATGATATAATTTATTGCGAAAAATATACATGAGAGCCAATGTTTGCATTAAAACGGCGTAGGTGTGAAATAAAATCACGAGGATATAAAATAAATACATACATACATCTGAGATGCCAACTTGGTGGTTTTCCCGCTTTTTGACTTCCAAAACCCACTATTTTCGAGAAGTAGCGATTTTTTCAAACAACCGCTACTGTAGTAATTTTTGCGTTTCAGTGTAGCGATTGTAGTGGGTTTTCTATCTAATATGACTTTAATCACTATTAATTCTCTAATATATATAATATATGGACTCAATAATCTATGTTCTTTTCACTGTGAAATACCTGCCGCAGTTACAAAAACATTTCACAAATCAAAATATTTATACACTCAGTATTATTTCCAAATGATAATGAAATTAATATCACTTTATCCGATGATTAAATGTTTTAAATAAATTTTTTGAATTTTTTTAGTACATGTACATTAGGGTGTATTATCAATCGATGGCCCGTAGACTTAAATTTCAGCTTTGTAAGCTACCATCTTATGGTGGCGCAGTAAACTTGATAAAAGTTCATTTTAAATGTTTTAATAATATTAATTTAATAATATAAAGTAGGAAAGAAACAAATATGTATATTAATTAAAGTTAAAAATAACCATTTGTCATATTTGCACCCTAACATTTTCACCGCTCAAGAGCTGCTCATTCACATCATATGTGACGACAACAGGAAGTCGATCAAATTTTTTTCGCCGCCTTGTAAGTCTGCCAACAACCAACTGTGGGGTTTCCTTCAAAAATGCGGTAACCTGCTGTCGATTTTGTGTATCATCTCGAAAGGATGATACATATTTGGTTATTAGACTATAATTTTTTTAAAAATATACTTATTTCATATATTTTTTATTTTTAAGGATTTTTCACATTTTTCACATTAATTTTTCGTTTCTAAAAACAAGGATATCATTGCAAGTTTGCTTTTTCAAATGTAACAGGCAAATCTGCAAGTGAGATTTTTTTACTATCTGCAGCAGACTTAGAAAAGACTAATTACTCGACAATTGCTTGACGGCTCCATCCAAATAAGAATAATGTTTTGGTCTTTGTGACGGATGGAGATTCATACAAGGTAAAGGCTTAAAAAGCATTAGTGGCATTATATCCACATGTGACATGTATTGCTCTGGACTCAATAGTTTGTGTGAATGTGTTAGGAATATGAAAACGTGAATTAAGCTATTGCTAATGTTAAGAAGGTATTTTTGAAAGCTCCATGTTGAGTGGAACTTTTTAAACAAAACTTTAAACTTTTCATAACCTCCAGAGCCTATAACAACAAGTTGGGGAACATGCCTTTAAGCAGTTAATTACTATGCCAACAATTATGAAGACATTTTAAAGGTTCTAAGTGCATTAAAGGGACCGGCCGTGGCACTGTGGGTAGAACACTGTGGTAGAAAATAGAAAGCGTGTTAATTCACAACAACGCGAGAAGCTATCCCATACCTCATTCATGGAGTGCAAAGGGAAATTAAGTTTTTTTTAAGTGCATTAAAAGAAAAAGAAAATATGCTAATAATTTTGTAGTTTATTGCAACAACAATTAATTAATTTAAATGCCTAACATACAAAAACCCCATGATACGTTTTATGTTAAATTAATTAAATAAAGTGTCCGATGATCAAGCTTTTCGTATCTCAGGTCACCAAAAGCAGGGCAGTGACATTGAAGATGCTCCGTGGTCTCCTCTTCTTAATCATCATTGCAGCTTCTACAAAAATCGTTGTAGGGTAGTTTCAGCCTCTTAGTGTGTTTACCAACTGGCCAGTGACCAGTTCCTCAGTTGGACTCTGGACAAGTTTAGCACAAATCGTGTCCTCTGTATATCCATTGAAGGTCAAACTTGTTTGCCCCTGTTATCATGATTGCCACCATTCTCATAATGCTTTCGAATTTCAGCCTTTGGTACGCTCTATCTAGCGCCGGCCACCAGACTGCCGATCCGTAGAATAAGATCGGTTTAATAAAAGATTCGTATAACCAGTTTATGTTTTTGGGGCTAATTCCCCAATTGAGGCCGATTGCCCTATTGCAGCAGTATAGAACCGTTGCCGCTTTACTAATCCTGGTCTGAGTGTTCAGATTCCAATTCAGTTTACTGTCCAATATTAGCCCAAGGTATTTGGTACTATCAGAGAGTGTAAGTGCGACTCCATTTAATTTTGGTTTGGCAAGTGTTGATGTTGAGATTCCACAGTAGTGGAGAGAGTACTCCTGCCTGTGGAGTGCAGCGAACCGCCACCTTGGAAATATTTGACACGCCCAGACTGGATCCAATGCGCCTAAATTTTAGTAGTTTATCAACTAAAGCGATGACCACTGGGTTGCTCTTCAGGTGTTCCATTGAGTCAATTACAGATCCAGGTTTGACATTATTAAAAGCCCCCTTAATGTCCAAGAAGGCAGCGAGAGCGTATTCCTTGTAGTTCAGGGGTCTTTCGATGAGGCTGGTTATCGAATGTAAAGCAGTTTCCGTGGATTTGCCCTTCGAGTAGGCATGCTGAAAAAAAAGAAAAACTTCTTTTATTGTCGGCTCCCCTCGAATGTTGTCGACAGCAACTTCACAGTATTAGTGTCGAGACAATCGGCATGTCTAGTAAGAGCTTCTCGAAACAGTGACGTTCGCATTCGTCGATAAATAAGTAGGTGACGTTAGTTGTGAATCTAAAAATAGAAAGCGTGTTAATTCACAACAACGCGAGAAGCTATCCCATACCTCATTCATGGGGTGTAATGGGAAATTAAGTAAGTAGGCTTGCCGAGCCCTGGACAGGACCTCCGGTTTAAGAGATGATCTGATATATGCATCAATTATTCTCTCCATAGTCTTGTGTAAGAAGAAAGATAGGCTGATTGGTCTAAAAACCTTGGCTTTAGTGTGGGATGCCTTACCCCCTTTAGGGATAAATACAATTTTGTAGGTGTCCATCTAGTTGGAATATATTTCAGACATGCTTTAAAGATAGTCAGAAACCAAGGCGACAATATTTCGATGTTCTTTTGTAGATCCGCTGGAATAATTCCATCAGGTCACGGTGACTTTTGACCATTGAATTCGATGTTCAGTAATCGGTATGTCTGAGATATCAAAGTTATGTCCGACCGAGTTTCCATGAACTGGTAGTCGCTTTCCCGACAACCTGGGAAGTGTGCTTCCGTCAGCACTTCCAGAGTTTCGAGGCTGTTAGTGGTCCATGGTCAAAAAGTGGTTATATAAAATTTCTTTGCTCTACAACGTCTCCTTCCATTTTTGGCCAACGAATATATAATATGAAGACGTTACACTGTGCGCCTTAAACAAAAGTAGTAATGTCAGCCTGGAAATCAATAAACGAGTATTCATCGCAAACCGCTGCACCTATGCGCTAAACAAACGATTTAATGACAAAGCACTCTCTCGAAGAACAAAGATCCAATTGTACCAGACATTAATCCTACATGTCTTGCTCTTCAGTGCAGAATTCTGGGGGATGACACAAGTGGATCAGTACTATATTTTTTATAGCAAATTCAAATTAAAACATTTAATTGGCCCACCCTATACTACTACAAACTTTATGAATTCGTAAAAAAACACAATTCGTTATTGAAAACCCGTATATTCTATCAAAATTACTTCTCGAACGACCTTTAAATCAATGTAGAAATATGCAGATTGTTTTACAAAACGAATCCGATGTATATAATACAAATTTTAATTGAACAAGAATGCACCACTGCACAGCATGTTTTCTGTGCTCAGTTGTGTTTAGTTTTACGATCAAAAAAATGGCAATAATGGAAAAGTTTTTAATAACTATAATTTTTGAATCGAATTACAGTACTCTTCGCGTATAGTCCACACATCTGGTTGCAGAACTTTTTTGGACAATAAACCGAGTTCGACAATAAATCGAATTTGCCCCTTTTTGGCATATACAAGTATTCATGTGTAGTCAATTTGATGGACCCCTACAATAATATGCAAAAAACGCGATTACGTGAAAAAAAAACAAGATACGCCCTTTCTACAGTAAGCCATCGATATGCAAATTCGACTTTATGTGGAACGAATTATATAATAAACCGCATGTATGAAATTCGGTAAATTTTTATATGAAAACTTATTGAACAGATAATACGGTCCTTTAATACAAAAAGAGAAATTCAAGTGTAAGCGGGGTTGGGTGGTCTCGTGAATAAAGCAGAGATTAATCTGTTTATAAAGAGTTCATAAAGAGTGTCCATTTGGTATTTCAATTATATCTCAATCTATATATGAAGGTAATTTGCAGTTTATAACTATTTGATAAGTATTAGCATAACTGTTGAAGATTCGAAGAGAATTATCTGAGCAATTTATATAAAGGTTGTTTTAATTTATATCTGTAAAAGAAATGTACAGCTGTGAAAGGCTCACCAAATTTTTTATCTGCTCTCTGGTCGAGCGTAAATCTAAAAGAAATCCCTTAACAAATACGCTGCCTAGTAAATATGGCGCAAAACTGCATTTCAGAAAACGCCCCATGTATAATTTAAACATTGCACCTGTTTTCATTGTCAATTCTGAGATAAAGGCATTTAACATTTGCGTGTACCTTGCCATTTGTTTAAACTTTGTTTGTACTATCGAGCAATAAGCTCTAACTTATCGTAAGTGAAAAATTGTTTATTTAGCAGGAGACGGTCTTTTGTGATTTTTTTTTTGAAACCACTTTATGAAAACTGCTAATGTTTTAATTAAAAATTATTGTTAGCCAATTTGGTGTATCATGTCGATACACTAATAAAATTCATATGCTAATCAAATTCTGCCTAATTATCCCAGTCATCTACATTTTCTTTCATCGCTGTTTAAAGAATTTTGATTAAACATATGAAGTTTTCAAACCAGTTTAAAATTTACTATTATGGCAGCAAGATTGTTGCTATTTTTAAAATCATCACTCATGATTAAATTAAAATATTCAAACAAGAGGCTAACAAATTTCTACAACTGGCTTTTACGTATTTGATAAAAAAAAAGTTAATAAAAATGCCTGAGAGAATACAGTTAACATATTATTTGTTAAGAATAATATGCGAGAGGTGATTCAGTTCTGTCTCCTATTCTAAATCTGTCAAACTTCCCGGAAAAAGAGATCAATCTAGACAGGTTCACACTGGTTCTATCACCAGAAAAAGAAGGAACAATTAAGCCAGTGTCTTTTAGCAAAGAACGTAAATTATAAAAGAAGTACATTAACTGTTTGTTTTGATCATTAAATAACACTACGGTAGGTTGGTAGAAGAGCGCAGATTGGAAGAAGAAGAGCGTAGGTTGGTAGATGTGAATATGCAAAAATTAAAAAAAAAAACAAATTATGAATTAATGCAGATTAAATGTCTTTTCGGCTGTCGAGTCAAAAAATAGTGCATATCCTTTTTATTTCCATCGATTTTTATACCGTGCTATCAGTTCAGTACCGATCTACTAGAGTATTACTTAAGGGCGTAAGTACACTTCATTTTGCCACAGTCTTATTTGACTTCTTGTATAATTTACTTCTTTTTGCTTAGATAACTGTCACTTGTTTCATAGTCATTAGCACACACTGCACCACATGAACAGGCTTACACATCTTCAAGTGGTCTCTTCTTAGCAGTGTTTTTCTTGATGCCTTCCCTCTTTTCTTGTTTACGAAGCTTAAGGTACGGTCAGATTAGGAAAATATTTGACGAAAAACGTCACATATTTCTTTGCCGCAGTCTGACCACAGCTGATTATAGTCAAACAAAATTATTAGCCTTTAAATAACAATCTGCTCAGTGTGACCGAAGTGTGACCACCGCAGAGCAAATATTTGATCTTACAAAAGTTTTGTAGGAGCAAACAAGAGCAAAAGTTGTCAGCTTTAACCACCTAAATTAACAAAATGAAGAAAATTTAAATAATAATAAATTAAATCAAAGGAAGAAATGGTAAGTATTAAAAACATTTATAAAAATATTTTGGTAATTATGTGGAACTGTTATAAAATTGTATGCACAATTAAAAGAGAAAAATTCAAGCTTTGTTAATTATCTCAAATCGACTGTGATTAATTATGGTGTAATAAAGATAAATTAGCCGTATTTAACCCGGTTGCAAACAAATCTTACTAATATCGGTTTTCAGAAAGTTTGGACACACGAAAACCCGTGGAAACGGTGATAAATTGTAAAATATGAGAGCCAAATATCAATTTTTTTTTCTCTTTTCTATTATTTCCTCTATAATTGTAGTTCATAATGTCTCCACATAATGCCACAATTTATTAAAATCATTGCAAGATAATTCTTTTCCCGAATATTTGGCGGATTAAAAAATCAATTTTTTGGAATAAATGGAAAATAATAGAAAATATTTAATTTAATTAAAGTAAATTTCGCGCACAACGAACAAAAGAACACAAACAAATGTCACAATTATCTACACCCAAGATCTACAACCAAGTGCGATCGAAAACACAAAACAGAATTGCACAGTGCGTGCAATTCCGTCCCCCTTTCCATATTTCTTACCTCTCTCTCCTACGAACTCGCTATTGCTGCAATTAAAATTTGGCAAAAGTGCAGAATATGGGGCGGGAGCCCAAAAAAAAATGTCACTTCCCCAAATACGCCCTAAAACACGAAAATCAAGGTCAAAGTTGGCGCTAAGGCCCAAGGGGCCCCTTGGGTTCTATGATAACCCCCCATGTGTGGGTACTCAAAAGATACTTTCGAGACTAATCCAATGAAGATATTTTTAAGTTCCTACGGGTCCCCTGGGCCGAGTTAGAGCCATTTAAATTTCCGGGATATACCAAAGAAAATGGAAAAAATGTGAGAAAATCATGGAAAAAGTATGAAAAATTTAGGGAAATAAATTGAAGAATTCTAAAAAAATAGAAAAACTCAAAACCGCGCGATTTATAGAAAAAAAATAATTTTTCCTGAAATTAAAAAAATAGGAAAAAAAAATCATAGAAAACTAGAAAAATTTAAGAAAATGAATTGAAAAATTCCATAGAAAAATTAAATGTCATCAAAAATGTTTAAAAATATTTATATTTTTTAATTAAAAAAGAAAAATTGAGAAAAAATTTTAAACAAATGAAGGAAACAAATGGACAATTTCAAGAAATATTTAAAAAAAAATTCAAGAAAAAGTGCAAAACAAAAATATTTGAAAAAAGAAAATTTATAAAAAAAAGGATAAAAGTGGAAAAGTTGAAGAATAATTTTGTAAATTTTTTTTGTTCATATATCCCTTTAAATAATTTTTTTTTTTAATTAAAGTGGTAACGGTTGAGAAGCGCCGCAGGCAAAACTATTCCCAGGAAAACTATTTTTTTGTAAATTAGATTGAAAATGGATATGTTGGGAATAATAGCGCCGCAGTCAAAAAATTATTTTTAAAAAATTGAAATTTAAATGGCTCTATCTCGGTCCAGGAGAACCGTAGGGACAAAAAAAAAATAGTTGGATTCGTCTCGAAAATATCTTTTATTTGAGTACCCGCACATGGGGGTCATCATAGAACCGAAAGGGGCCCCTTTTTTGACCCCTGAGCGCCAACTTTGACCTACCATTCCGATGTTTGGGGATCAAGACGAAGACAATGGCATATTTTTTTTTTAATCGGGCTCCCGCCCCCTTTTCTGCACTTCAGCCTAAAATGTTAACGTGTACAAACACACTAAGCATATAAGGTCAGAACACGTGACTACGATGCGCGAGATCCATGGTTCGCCCTTAGTGATGAGGGTATATATCATTTGATACGAGAAAAAAGCAGACGTTTTACACCAAAAGTATCATAACTAAATTTGTTTCAAGACTTTTTAAGACGATTGGGACATGCCTGGCTGGCTGATGGCCAGCTAACTCGAGTAAACCTTAAATGATCCTTATGAAATTTAACACTAGTAATATCTTCCAAAATGAAGTAATGATATTGTAAAAGAGTATTATTGCCCCACCCCTTCTGTTACCTCCCATATAAAATTACCTATTTTTCGATAATTAATATTTCGTTCATAACATTCAAACGGACAACTGGATTTAGACAAAATCTCAGATCGAAAATTGGATGTCTATTAAAAACTCAATATCGCGGTTAATATGTGTTTTATGGTTTTTTTTGACGAATACATAATACCGTTCCTGTTCTAGAAACTGACCAAGTTTTCTTATTTTACGCATCCTTTAAGACCAAAATTATGTCATTCAAAACGCAAGTACGCTGTTTTATTTTTTAAAAATTCGCATGATGTATTTGATACACTATTTTATTTTGTATGGTATACAATGTTTTATTCAATAATTGTACGGTAGCTTTCCCGAAATATTTGATCACAACGACATAAATTTGTAACATGATTAAACAGTAACAGTTAACAAACAAAAATCGCGCCTATTTCCTCCTTGTAATTTAAAATTATAGTCTATTTTTTCCAATGACCTTTTGACGCACTTTGTGGAAGTAGATTTTGAAGTAGACGAAATTTTGACCAGGCATAGAATTAATGATGGAGATTATAAATATGCAATAAAAAAATAATGGTGTATGAGCACATACGCTATTATTATATTAAAAAAATTTATTACAGGTTCTAGGCTTGCTACTGATTTTGGGACAATTTTAAATAAAAATAATATATTGTGCAACAGAAAGAGAAAGTTGTTATTTATTGATAAAAATTATTGTGCAATTTGTTCTTGGCAACTTAATATTTTGCTGGGTAGGTTAACATACATTTCTTTTTCGTAAGTACATTGAATTCAGTCAAATTTGGATAATATATACGCTTATGAAAATTTAATTCAGGAATAAATATGGACTTTGAACCCCCCATACAAATGGACCTACATATATTTGGAAAAATTATATTTCTCCCATAATTTCCAAACAGACAACTGGAGGATATTTAAAAATTGTCAGTTAATTTATTTTGAAATAGTAGGCAAAGGACCGAAATTGTCCGAAATTTTTGAAAGTAAACTGAATTTAGTCTATAAATCTATGGTCTTACGACTGAAAGTTCTATCTCCAACCGTTCCACAAGCATGATAAACTTTTATTACATTCAGCAGCCTTGGAAAAGACTTATTACCTGACAATTGCTCGACTGTGCGACGACGTCATCAAAAATCTGGACATCAACTTCAATAGGAATTATGTTTTGCTTTCTGTGATGGATGTACCTCCATAAATGGTAAAGGTTTCAAAAGCTATGGTGGCATTTTATCCAAAAATTACACATGCCGTTCAAGAGCCGGGGACAATTTTTTTCAATCATTTCCTCCCGGGCGAAAACTCGTTAAATACTTAATAGAGTCCCAGTAGGAAGTATCGTTATACACGACTTTGTAGTCAACGCTGTCCTCAAGACAAAATGTGAAAAATTAATGTATTTGTCGTCAAAACATTCGGTTGACAACAAGCTGACCGACAAAATACTAATGTTGTCGTGCATCAAAAAAAAAATACAATGTAACGGGACAATAACGACATGAAATTCAAGAGAGGACGTATTTAATAAAACGACTTTAATTTGTGATTATGACTTATAAAGCACTAATAACGACAATTTAACGGTCATCAGGTCGTGCATGATTATATGGGCGACATGTCACTTATATAGGCATCAACGACTATTTGGCCGACATTGTCGCTCATCAGGTCGTGCATGACAAAGCGGACACTTGTATGAAAATATCGTCGACGATTTGTATGGACGATCCCCTACGTGTCATCAACGATTTACTATGGTCGTGCACCTTTCCTTGAGGATGTCTTGCAGACACTTCCTACTGGGGTTGTATAATTAAGCCTAGTGAGTCAGCTGCCGGTACGTTGAACAAAACCGAAACCGTCTATGCTAAGTTAAAATTTCCCAATAAATTCTGTTTTGAAGAGCTGAATATAAATAAATTCAAAACGTCTAATTCGATTAAGATCGATATTCATATTTTTTTATATTTAACAGCATATTTGGTTTAAATTTAACAATTTTCGAAAAACCGAACGAAACCTGTAAACTCGGTTTTTTACTAAATCATATATTCGAAAACCGAATTGTTAGAAAGATGTATTAATCGAACACGTAAACAATTTAAGTTATATCCTCCCGGCTCACAGTGGGGAAAAAAAACTCTACTTGTAAACACAAAATTGTATTTTATCAGATGTTTAAAACTGCATTATTTTGGTACATTTGCAAAAAAATTGCATGTCGACCTTCACCGGTTTGGCTTATTTTTTACAGACGACTTTCTTAAAACTTTTCCAGACTATATGTTGGGTTTTGTTCTAATCGGACAATAATTATGAGCAGGACACCGAGTTAAAGTGGGAAAATAGTGCCTCCAAATATTTACTTGCAGTTGTGCCAAAAAAAATTGTTTGTCTTATTTTTTCACTGAGTTTAATTTGTAACATATGTCCACATTAATTGAGGTCAGTTCGTAATTTTTAGGACACGCAGTTCAAAAAATATTTGACATTAAAGTCAAAAATTATTTTTGCATAGACCTTGATAAATTTTACAAAAATAACGGTAAGGAATTCAGAATATAAAAAACGTACAATCTGTGCGCAATTTTGTTTCCAATAATACAAAAAATGAATGTTGAAAATCGGTTAAGAATTGCGGCCTAAAATTTCAAATGTCCAAAAATACTTTTTTTTCCCCACTGTGCGGCTGAAACTTTGTCAGATGGTAGTTTATACGTTATATTTGAATAAAAAACAGTTTAGCTGGCGTACGTTCGTGTAAGATCCTTAGCTGGGGACCTAAAGAGTCTACCATAACACATTACGGTAATAATATTGTATTGTTGTGATAATTTTGAAATGTTCTAGACATTTGTAGAGGAGGAGTAAGGCTTTCAGAATTTTGCATTCGAAAGGCACCCTGTGTCAACGCAGATAGGTGATACAGGGTTTCAATGTTGACTAATTTGGTGCTCCAGAAATTTTTAAAGCCCGGTACTTCTAAACTTTTAGTCCGATTACAAAGACGTTTCACTTTTAAGAATTTGCTATGTAAGGCAAAGACACGCTTAGTGTTGCATAACATCCCAGCAAACCATTTTCTCCGAATTCGTTCAGATGTCTGGCAGAAAGTCTGTACAAGTTGCCGCTGTCTGTCCGAAAGTTGTATGGGTGGTTGACAAGAATTCGGACCGAAATGTCTGGGGAAATTCGGAAACTTGTGCGGACTTTTCGGTCAGATATCAGAGGCAAATTTCGAAAAAATTCGAAGGGACTTTTGGAAAATACCCTAGCGATAGGTTTCTCTTGTGAGAAGAATAAGAAGAACAAAAAACTCTACCGCGAATGTGTAAACGAAATCGTTAAATGTGTGAAAAAATTCAAAAAAACGTGTAGATATAGCTATGAGGATATCGTTAATTTTCGGCAAATTTTTTCATAGACTTTCTTTAGTGTTTTATTAATAACTCGGCAGTTTGAGGTAAAATAATACTTTTGACACCACCACTGAATTATACAAAAATGCAAACATTAGGTCTTACTCTAATTGATCAAGTTCAGGTGGTTGAAGACACTGTTAAATTGATTGATAAACTACCGGCTTCCGATATAAGTTTAATGGTATAAATATTGAAACCAATTACAACAAAAAACATGGGGTTGTCATAAGGAGGGAACCAATTGTGATTCGTCTTCAGTAAATTTTAATCAGTGCTCGAAACCTTACAAAAACAGGCAGAATTTAGATCCTTCAGAAAAATAATATAGGAACAAATGAATATTTGCTACAAACAAACAAATTGTTATATGGTCACGGGCACTGCTTAAAACGTACTGAAGACGAATCGAAATTGTGCTTCTTTCCTATGAAAATCCCATGTAGAATTTACTAGAGTTGATACAGTTTTTCACTACTATTTTTAGGGCGTATTTTATGCGATTAAAACCCGTTTTTAAGTGCATATTTTCAGTTGCCCTGATAATAAGTAATTTCAATTAAAAATAGGTCAATTTAAACAACTCAAGGCTATAACAATATCTAACATTGGGTGAGGGCATTTAAGAGTCAATTGTACTGGTTTTATTTTTGATGTTGCTTGAAATATCTATGCAAATGAATTTTACGTTCACGGGGAAAATAAAAACTCGTTTTTTCATCTTTATATGTAATCAAAATATAATTTTTTTTCTCTGATAATTAAAATTCTCTAAATTATTTTATGGATTTCGGCTTTATTTGCAAAGGTTTTACAAGAATCGCTTGTTTTTCTATGAAATATGAACCATTTTATGCGTTTACTACATAAAAAAAGATCCACATGAATTTGACAGTTCCGCAAGGCACAGATCCTTTTTGGTAACCTTCAGCGAGGATTCGCATAGTTTCTGCAAGATGTGATGTCTTAGTAACTCGCGTTGATCGTCTTTTGTCCTGAAGCTTATGTCACTTCGCCCTTAGAACGTATCTAAAAACATTCTTGGTCGATCTAATGTTGCTTTTAAATCTGTGAAAGAACTATTTCAATACATATTCTAGATGAATCCACAGAAATCTTATATGAAACTTTGAATAGCGTTATGTAAGACTGATGTCTTAATTGTCTACGTAAACTTATAAGCACCTATCATGTTTTTTTCATCGGAAGATGAAAAATTCTCAACTCTTAAAATTGCTGTTAATTATAACTTATTTTATTATTAAATTTGTTGAATCTAGCTTAACGATCAGAAGGGTTTTTTTATTGTCAAAATTAATGGCAATGGATGACGCTTTTCGAACTCCATGACAAGTTCATCATCAGACCCCTTTAAAAATCGGCTTATTCCCGTAAACCATCGACTTCAAAAAACCCCAAAGAAAAAAATCTAATGGTGTAAAATCGCACGATCTAGGCGGCCAATTCTTATCTCCAAAACGCGAAATAACACGACCGGGAAATGACTGATGAAGCAATTGAATTGTTTCTCTGGCTGTATGACATGTGGCACCGTCTTGTTGGAACCACATGCCCTCCACATTCATTTCTTCAATTCGAGGCAAGAAAAAACTGGTTATCATTTCACGACACCGAACACCATTGATTGTTTGCGCTTGACCTGCCTCATTTTCATAAATCATGTACAGCTGCTACATTTTCGGTCGATCGACCTGGTCGATGGCGCGTTGTTGTCTTTACATCACTAACAGACCCAGTTTCGACAAATTTATCCATTAATCTCTTTACAGTTGACTCATTATTGTGACCCCAAATTGATCGCAATTTGCAAATTGTAGCCGCAAAACTTTCACCATGTTGGTAAAACAATTTCACAATGAGAATGCGTTGTTCATTCGTGTAGCGCTCCATTTTTACTAACCTCGTACCTTCTACTAGCAAACAATAACAATTGTTCAAATGTCAAACAATGACACTTCGAATGTTGCCATATTTAAAAATTGCGTTCTTGTTGGGACACCCTTTATATGTACGTTTTCAGCGCATCAAAATTCATTAGCCAACGGTAACCTGATCCCCCAACCCCAACACTTTTTGTGTGTGGCTGTGTAACTTACGAAAAAGAAAATTATGCAAAAATGATTTCCCAGGATCCCACTCAAGGAAAACCGAAATGACGATTTCCTTTATTGAATATGTTGTATTACGATACTAATCGATACTAACTATATTCAAATCGATAAAACTCGATTCCTTGACCTGACCAAGCGAAACGCCGGGACATGTATAACTTTTTTTTCCGATATAAATTTTTCCGGTAAGCAAATCAGCGGGGATGATTTGGGCTGTTCCACAGTGTTATTATATTCATTACTAAGGGATAATGTTTACAATTATATTATCTTCTCAACAACATTTACTTGAGTTATTCTAAATAAGAGTGTTTAACGAAAATAAATTTCATGTACTTATAAATTATTGAAATCTAGTAACTATTTGACTCCGCCAAATCAATAGTGTCCCGTAAAAAACGATCTTACGAATACGTACCAGAACTTAAACGACTTTTTTATTTTAGAATTTTTTAACGCAATTGATTACACAGGTCATCAGCAAAAAAACCTATGACTAACCACTATATAACGTGTAGTACACACGAGAAAAAGTGTAACGCATTAAAAGAGACGTGTTACACCCCAAGTATCTTAAGACCAAATTCGTTTCATGACTTTATAAGACGATTGAGCCATTTCGGCCTGTCTGATTGGCTAATTCGCTGGCTGGCTGGATAGATTATGGGCATGATAACACCAGTAAACCTTAACTGATCCTTATGACAATTTACCAGTATAATAATTTTTCAAAATGAAGCAATAGGATAGTAAATGGGCAGAAATGGTACGTCCTATATGACCTGTTTTTTGTAAAAATAATATTTCTCCAATAACTTCCAAAAGGAAAACAGTAACAGACAAACCTCCAGAAAACCATAACATGACCAAATTGATTATGATTTCACATGTATATCTTTTTTGCAAAATTTCACTCTGAAATGAATTTGAACTATATCAGCCAACCCATTCTGGAAACTCCCATATACAATGACCTGATTTTGTAAAATTATTATTTCTTCTATCTTCTTCCAAATGGTCATCCGAGGATATTTGAATTTGATCCGTCCTCTGTTATCTTCCCTTTCACTGTTTTTAAAATTTGGACCATATTGGACTTCTGGAATCGCTGTACATCGAAATTGTATAGTGATTTTTGAAGCATTTAAATAAAATTTTCTTTGTGCGATATATATTTAATATTTAATGCACATTTCATACAAACAAAAAACGACGGACTTCTTATCCAAATCATATATTAAGTTGTTTCTTTGTATCCATTTCAGTCTGTCTCTTACCAAAATATGAATAACTGAACACACACGTGTGTAGGTTGTGTGCTCCTACAGTCTTTCGTATGTAAATATTTGAAATATGGAATAGAGGTCATACCTGGAAAACCTTAAAGTACCACTGAATTTCCAATTCAAATAATTAGAATACTAAAAATTTAGAAAATTGCAATTTGACACAGAAAAAGTTGGGCCAAAGGCTATGCTAACGTTACTGGCAAAAACTCTTTCCTTAGTTGACGGGATATGCCCACTAATTCAGTCTATGATTAAACAGATGTGAACAGACATTTAACTGAATTTATTTGTCATGTTAATGTCTATTGGCGTGTTAACAATCAAATATGAAAAAGTATAATTTTAAAATGAAACAAAAATGATTAAGTAAACAATAACACCTTACCTGTTTCGTCGTTGTTTAATGTTATTTCTTTTCTTCCAATGTTTATATTTTGTGTTCTTTTAAGGTATTGACCTCTTGTTTGCAACGAACAAATAACAAACATATGTTGGTGCTGTTTCGACACAAGTCCTGCGGCCTAGTTGCCATCAGATAGGGTGACAATTGGACGCCACTTAGGTAATGTTAATCTACACAAAAATGACGATAATCCACATTGAGATCATTTATAAATTTTGACTCATTAACACTGACACTTTTGGATTTCATAAAGATATCTGCTGCCATGTTTCTTCTCGTTTGCTATATTTAGTCTAACGATCGTTGAGTCTTTTTTAAGTAGATAAATAATAACTGCAAATAACATGTTAGAATTTTTATTTTTTGTATGCACGTACTTGAAACGTACCAACAAATGTTGTTGTTTTGTGTTAAGCTTGTTTAAGGTGATTTTATACTAGTTGTAGAATTACTTTAACGATATTAAAAATTCACGATTCTGACAGATAGATACACTCTTACGTATATTATTCTACAGTGTGTGGTTATGGTATTGCGTTAACGGTAATTGTTTTTTGGGAGCGTTCTTTTCGTTACCATTGGTGGCACTACCGGTCCAAAGTGTCAAATTGAACCATCAAAATTTAGATATATTGAAAATTGTAAATGGTGATGCTAAATTAAATGTGACAATCTAAGTCGTTATAATAAAATAAATAAAAAACCTAACATATAGAAGCAAAATAAGAGCGTTGGTCTACATAGAAAAATTGACCTTAAATATCGGTAATTTACTTAAGGGCTTTAATAACTCAAAAAAGTTTCAATCATGAAACAGTCGAGTATATAACACAATAGTATGAAGTTGTTAACAACATAAAGAATGACATTAAGCAGAATTGTAGTCATATTTTTTTTAACTATTACAGCCTTTTAGTAAATGAGCTATGTATATGGGTATTTCCTAGCGTTGCGGACGCACGTTTTTTTTTTCTTATTTTGTAGTTTTCTCGAAAAGTTTAAATATTTTGAAGATTATGTTCTTATTGAAAAATTTAGATTTTGGGCAGTACTATAATGTTCTTTTAATGAAACTTCACTTATAATGATGTATTCAAAATTATGACTAACGCAAAGTGCGTTACGGACACACACAATTTTCAACAGCAACTTAATTGTTTATAAAATAAATAAGACATGTTGGGGTTTTATAAACAACTTACTTCACATTTAAAATACTTTTACCTTTTATGATACTTCAATTTAAATGTGCGTTGCGGAGACACGCATTATTCTATGGATAACACAGGGCGATAAAGAAAACAATACATGGGAAATTATACTATTTTTCTAGTAGGTGCTGCTGAACACTACAGGAATCTGTATTTTAAATTACCTAAAACCCCCAAAATCTTGAGTTACGAGTAAAAAACCTTTTTTTCGTACATTTACGCACTTTTAAGCCAGTAATGCGGATAAATATGAACAAAGTATAATTCTCAGGAAAGATTTGGAAAGAAGAGACTTTCCAACGATATATATAGTTTGTTTTGTTTAAGTTCAACAAATTCATTATATGATTAGAGAAACAAAAAGTTAAAAAAATAGCAATTTTTTACTATGAACTCGTCCGTCCTTTCGCTGGAAATACCCATATATAATCTATTTTGTAACCAAAATTTATCGCCCAATGTTAGTTGATTAATTAAAATCGAGGGATCTTAGATGTAAATACCATTTGATTTAATTTTTATAAAAAAAAGTTCTGAATGTAAAATTATATATCGCGGATTTACAAAGTGTAACATTGCAAATAGTGGAGTATATGGCTACTATAATATTTTTATTAGCAATTCACGGGTATGATGGCGAATATATTTTGTTTTTGAAGTGGGAATCACTGCGACTGTTGAAGTGAAAGCTTTTTTGTACAGATATTAGTCTCATTTCGTAAGCCTGTACGAAAAAACTCGTACAATGTTATGCTAATTTCTGTGGTTTTCACAGATAACCGCTTATCTCAAAAATCCCGTTTTTTCAGAAGAGAAAAAAGACGAAATGAATCGTAAAAATTGAATAATTGAACCATTTGTTAACCGATTTCTACAAACAAATATGCGTTTTACTCATGGAAGCGTGCCCTTTTTGAATAAGATAATAATAATATACAGTAGTTTTGACTTAACTGCCACTCTTTTAGCTGCCAATTTAAGATATCTGCCAAAAACCACAAAATTTCACTCATTTCTTCAATTTTGTATGAAATGTACTAATTTAAATGTCAATTTCATACGTGCCACAAATATTTGGAATTATTATCCCATATTCCTTGATAATTTTTCATTTAACAGCCGCAACATTTTTTTTGCAACTGTTGCTAACGTTGTTTTTGTTAGAATGAGGTCAGCCTTTCTATAATTTATAACTCTCACAAAAAACAGTGTGGATGCATGTGAGTTGCATCGCACTTATGTGGCAGGTAAACGAATCAGATAACTGCCAAATTTTTGGCAGTAAAAAAATTTAACTTATGTGCCATTTTGACAACTCTGCCACAAAATGCGTGCAAAACACTGTGTGGCAGTTAAGTCAAAACTATTATATTAAGGTTATTTAAAAAAGTATTGGATATTGCATCGAGGGTGTTGGCCAATTGGTCAATTCTTTCAAAAAGCGTAATGAATTCAAACTCGGTTAAGATTTGACTGAATGATAAGCCTTTAAGTGAGGAGTGTAACGAAACCCGGCTTTAATAACCGTAAGTTAAGATTTTAATTTTGTACTCGACCCGGTTAAAAACATGTACTAGGTCATTCTCCAAGTTCCTTAAAATTTTCGCATTCAGTAGCAGGATGTTATATAAACATTTATATAAAACGTTGAAGTTACATATGTTGTTTTTAACATAAAAATTTCGTAACGGTACATTGTATTCGAACACTTAGAAAGACTGAAAAATAATGCAATTTGCCATTAAAATCGACAAAAAGTGAGATAAGCGGTTATCTACTCCATCCTGGTAGACTTTAACAAATGTGATGCATACATATTTGTGTTTCTCTTAAGGAAACTGTTGCTAAATTCATTAAACATTAGAAACGCTTTGCATTCTACTGAATAATTTGTAATTGAAACTTATAACAAATGGAAACTTATAAAAATTAGGAATTACTGTATGATACCACAACTAGTATTAAATACAGAAGAAAATTAACTTCCGATAGTTTACAGCACATACATGAGTAGAAACTAATGATTTTATTAATTGCTGTCAAGTCAGCATCTAACCATTAAAGTGAACGAAGACAATTTATTCGTACGCATGAGTACGTCCCGTTAAAAACAACCTTTCGTAGCTTATATGTGCTTACAAAAAAAGATCGACGTATGTACAAAATAATATAGGTATTAAGATTGTTTGGTTTTTTAAAAAAATTGATACAGCTTTTAAAACATTGGAATTTTAAAACGGTGCTTAAAGCCAACATTGTATTAATCTAAAAGAGAATAGAAACCAAAAATGGTGTCTTATTTATTAATTTAAAAAAAAACGCTTGTCTTAAATACATGGGATGAACCACTGATGTATATGTAGCTTAAGTGTGGTTTACACGCTCAACCCATATTTCTTACTATTTTTTCAAACACGTGATCAAAATAGTTAAAAATATAAAAGAGGAAACAAAATTTGCAGATATCTTTAAAAAATGAATTAAGGAAAATATTGCATCTAACGGCCTATATGTAAACCAGAGTTAAACATGCGGATGGATTATTTAAATGTGTAAAAACGTACTAAACACACAAAAGATCGTATAATTTACGTTTACTAGTAGAAAACTGTGAATTTGTTTATTGACCTTGGTTGGCCTAATTTTTCATTTGTATCTTCAAGAAATATACACATGTTGTAGGTATAGCATATGAATCATGAAACTAATCCCTTTGGAATTAAATTTATAGCTTGTATGGTTAGGTAATAGTTTCAATTTTTAATTTGATGTCTGTATCTCTCGTTATTTTTGATCTCTTCAAAAAATCCAAATGTGAAACAAAGTATATATGTAAGTAAATATGTATTTATGAAAACCAAAAACACATTATTAAGTTGTTAGCTCCTCGTTATGTATTGTAATTATTTTTTCTCGGTAGAAGCTACCATTTCAAAAAAACAAAAGGACCGTTAATATCACAATGCCAACACCTACACTTCATACATTTTTCGCCATACGAATTTTAACGCACAAACATTAACGCGGGAAATTATCGTCATCACACGAACGATGCTGAAGGGGAGAACTTAATTCTGTCCCGGTGTCTATGTCCATTATTTCCATAATTTAGTTGTTAATATTTTTACAGATTATACCTAACAACAATTCTATTAATTACGTACAACACAAATTATCAAAGTTTCACAATGAAAAAGAGAATGAATTTAAACTCTTGATTGAGCCTAGCATCCAGACGTATAAAATTACACTATGAGTCACAAGTCCCGTTTTTTTTATTAAGTCTTGCTCTTCCATGCACTTTTTCATGAAATTATTGAATTTTTTTTTTGGGATTTGAGTAACAATTTGTCATGCACCAGTGCAAAATTTACGAATGGGGCTAATACTTCTTGTGGACAGTGTACACATGTATGCGCAATTAACAAGTGCGCATGCATTTCAACTCTGCAAAAATATTATATTTAATAATAGTTCCGTCTATCACTTTGTAATGTAAGATATATAGCTCATTGTGTAGTATTCACGCAATCTTATTTGTAACACATGGCGCGGTTTTCGAAAACACGTACGCAGAATTTGATAGGGGTATTTGTTTGCATCCATCGTCTTCCCCTCAGCGCACCCCTCTTGAACGAGTGAAACACTTGAACTTGTGTTTCCCTTTTTAATCGATCATGAGCGCGATTGCATCGGTTTGAAAACAAAACAAAAACTACGCACGTCACAGATAACACGGGGGAAGGAACTCACAGCATAAGAGATAAAATAATTGTTATTATTTTTACGATACTTTTTTTTTGGTTTTGTTGTGCTTATTTAAGAAAACATTTATGAATGGTTGTTAAACGACAAAATGTATGTTTTTATGTTCGTCATGAAAAATTACTTCCAATGAACGATTTTCGGAAATACAAAACTTGATTGCGTCTCACGTAATAATCCGTAAAAAGTTTAAGACAGTCCACCGTGTACCAACGAAATTGAATGACACGACTACGAGAGCGTAAGCGAGCGACTAAATGAAAAATGTGCTTAGCACAAATCGCCCACCGTCGATATAAACACCATCGCTGGCAACTGCTACTTAAGCAGCAGCTGCTGCAGCACCGCCTCTGCCGGCATAGCTGCTTACTTTGACGGGTTTTCACAATTTTGACGATTTTTATACTCTATTTTGATTTAAGTACAACATTTTTCTGAGAACAGTACACAAATGTTGGTAGGGTAAACTGACTTACGTACATCCTCACCCTGTGCATCATTTGTGTTGTTTGTACTTTAGTTTGATATTTGTGCAAAGTAGCAAATATAAAGTTTTCATAAAAATATTTATTAAAAAATTCCACAAACAAAATCAGATGATCCAAAATCACGTTTTGTTTACTCTGGGTTACGATAAGGTTGTTGGACAATTTATAAAACTAAGTTAATGTAACTTATTTTAAGGTATTCACCACAGTCATATATATTATCAGTAGTTTTAAAAATACTTGGATAACGGCGCAGATTAAAAGTTATAAAAATAGATTATATGATTCCAGGCCAAGGAATTGTCAAGACGAAAATTGCTTAGAAACCGAGGTAGAAGCGAACCCTTATTTTCTCTTCATTCTATTGTTCGGCACGCTGTTACACAAATTAGTAAAACTTCCTAGACTTTCTAATAAATTCGATAACAACAATGGATTATTCTGCACATTACGTCTTTGTAGGGGCTTATAACGACTCGTAAGCTCGATAGTAAAATGTTCCCTCTTACATAAACATGTAGAAAATTTTAAGCGTTTCTCATTTGACATCTGTGCTGAGTACTATCACCGTATAAATTTTTGTCCGCATATTCTAATTGTAGTGTCACATACTGCTCGCGTATGCCGATGACATAGATAAACTGGTGCACATTCCTACAAACGCACCTCGTTTTTTTTTAATAAACTTACCATAAAATATTGCAGTGATTTAATGGCATTTCTAGGGGCGTTTTCTTTTAAACTAATGAAGCAGTTTGGTATTATTACTAATTAGGTGATGATCCAATTTGTTTAACTAGTTTAGAAAAACGTTCTGGCGTTGATTCAACTTATTTATTTAAAAAATTTCTATCAATTTCCTCCCAGGCTTGCTTAATTTTTAATTTCAACCCTGCCACTGTCATTATGCTTTGATTGTGGGCATTAATAACGTAACCATGTCCACGGGCCATGTCTCCCCACAAGTTCTGCGTCGGGTTTAAGTCTGGACTTCAAGCCGGCCAGTCCATCAGAGGAATATTAGGTTGGCCGAACCGCGATTTAGATTGTTTCGCAAAAGTGGGCCTGGCGAATAATTGGGACAAAACCAAGTTATTTGTTTCAAACGAACGTTGACACCTATATCTTTGAAGTCGTAGATGATTTTGACTACACTGGATCCGCTGTAAACAAAAAAAATAATGTCGGCCTGGAAATCAAGAGACGAGTATTGTTCGATTGATTATTAAAAAATAATGTATTAATTTTTCGCTATCGTTAAAAAAGTTCACGCATCGATCGCGCTGAATTTTTGAATTGGAGCTTTTCATTGAAGTATAAAAAAAGTGTTATTTTATTGGAAGATATATACCAAGTATTTTCATATTATTTCATAAATATAAATAAAAATTGTTATTTGCGTGGAAGGCGGGATAAAATCGCACAATTATGATCGTATTTCGCGGATTTTTCATATATTTTTGTATTATCAAAAATCGTCGTACTTTGAACTTGAAATTAATTTCAATCAATCCAAAATCATAGTTATTTATCAGTATTATATAACTATTTATTTAATATACATAAAATATGAGTCATATATGTATCATAAATGTAATAAATGATTTTTATTATCAGTACAACATTGCCCATAGCGTGGTGGGATGAAGAAGTTATGTTAAAATTTTGTCATAAGAATTGACGAAGAAAATGAAATACGTGTTTTTTAACGATGATAAAATATAGAAATTGAAGTGGTTTATTAATGTAAAAAAAAAACAAATAAGAAATGTGTAACAACACAATATGACAGATCATTTACATTGCATAATGTAATTCACAATACATGACTTGAACAGTGTCGCTAACAGTCGTCACCTCTGTTAACCTAATTTAAATTATATTATTTTATAATGTACTAGTGGGCCCGGCAATGCTTCGCTATTGCATATTAACTTGTAATATATTTCACATTTAGGTGCTGTGTCCTCAACTGCTTGGTGTACGCACCATTATTTGATACAGTTTAAAAGTCAAATAATGAAGTGCGTGGGCAGCCCCTCGGCACTTTTACTTATTTAGTTCCAAATAGCCTGTTTATTAGGGCGGATTTATTTGTTTGCGTCATAAAAAACGTGTTAATCGTATACCAGTATCGAAATCTTCGATGCATTCTAAGAAAATTTCACTAAGAAACAACGTGTATAAAATCAATTCCTAGTTTGCACTGAGAAGGATGAATATTTCAGGTACAGATATTTTTTTAGTGAACGAGCAATTTTAGAAAACTTTAGACCTATGGGCCACGGCTCTAATCCATTCCGATGTTTGGAGACCAAGACGAAGTAAATGGTATATTTTTGTGACATTATTTGAGATCCCGTCCAATATTTTGAAAAATGATTTTAAAAACTTAATTTCTGTATGTCAACTCTCAGAGGCCATAACTCAATAATAATACTTCATTTAGTTTGTTGGGAAGTCAGTTTTTCGCAGAAGGTCTCAAAAAATATGTATCTGAAGTTTTCGGTTTGAGCTCATTTAAAAACAACAAAAAATCTCTATCTGAAATCGTCATGCTTTCCAACGCGAGCTAGGAATTGATTTTAGACACAAAGTTTATTGGTGAAATTTTTTAAAAATTCATCGTAAATACCGATTTTGGTTACGATTTTTGCGAATAAAAAATTGGCCCACCTTACTGTTCATATGTCTAGGCGAACTGCAATATACTGATGGATTTTGAGGACGATCAAACTATTACTATGGCAGTTATAACTGTTTGTTCCAAAAAGGGTGTGGCACAGCCTACTTCTACCCTTACTGTAATTCAACAACAACATATGTAACAAATACCTCTGGTAGTTCATGAGATATAGCCTTTTTTAATTTCAAGTTGTATGGGCGGTGCCTTGCTTCTTTATTCAATCATAATTAAGTACAGCCAGAGACTAACAACAGGTCATCGTACCACTTTCTAAATTTATCTTATAAATCTGTCTATTAGAAAAGCCGTCAAAGCGTTTTGAAAAAGGGGCGTGGCACCGCCTTCTTCCTCGCTAGCAGTAATTAATACTGCTCCAACAACATGCATACCAAATCTCATCTTCATACCTCTGATAGTTCATGAGATATAGCCTTTTTGATTTTCAAGTTGTAAGGGCGGTGCCACGCCTCTTTATCCAATCAGAACCAAATATAGCACAGTACCACTCGACAAAATTTTCGTATCAATCGGTGTATTACACAGTGCAACACATAAATTGGTGCCGCCTTCGTACCCAGCTATTTTTGAAGTATATGCCGAGACTAAAAAAATCCCCAAAGGGTTTGGCCCCATTACATCGAAACATTTTTTTATGGATACTCCAATATTTTCACCTCAATACGATCTTTTGACCATTTTTAGGGAGTCCATATTTCATAAACTGTTCGGAATTTTTTCTTTTCGTCTTCGGCAAAGTTGTAGATCTAAACCAGAGCAAAAAAAGTCTCAAATATACCGACCCAAATAAATTGCATCTAGTGCAAGAAAATTGTAAAAATATGGGAAAAAAGGCTATTTTTTCATAACGTTTCAAAAACCATTCTTTGCAAAACTGCATCGCAATACCAAATATGCCAAAAATATACACTTTATCGCTCTCAAAATACACTTCAAAAGTGTTAGTCTGTGGAAGATCGTTGTAAGTGATTTCCAAAATGACAAAAAATTTGTTTGCTTATTTAGCTCTTTAATGTATATATGTAGGTATTTCCTGTCGTTGCGGACGCACGTTTTTTATTTTGTAGTTTTCTTGAAAGTTTAAATGTTTTGAAGATAATGTTGATGTACAGACAAACTCTATTGGCTATAATTGCCAATAGTAAATGATCTTCAATCGAACTATGAAACAACAGTCATAATTCATCAGATCAACAAAACACAACAAGAAAAATACAAACACGGGAGGTAAGCTGCACTTTGGTCCGATGGACAAATACATAGCACAAATCCGCCCTGCCAGCGGTCAACATAATACATTTCACACAAATCTTGTAAAAACAAACTCCATTGGCTTTAATTGCCAATAGTAAATGATCAATAGTGATAATGTTCATAATACAAAATTTAGATTTTAGACAGTACTATAATGTTTTTGTAATGAAACTTTACTTAAAATGTTTTATTAAAAATAATGACTAACACAAACAAAGTGCGTTTCGGACACACACAATTTTCTATAGCAACTTGAAGTGTCTATGAAAACTTGTAAAAATATTCTTTTTTGTAAAATAAGGAAGTAATGTTGGTGTTTTAAAAAAGTAAAAAAAAATTGTTACTATTGTCACGGAAACAAGGATTCCGAATACATATTTTTTGATTTTGTAACCAAAGTAATCTACTGTAACCGTGGTGACTTTTGCAACCACGTCAGAATAGACCGTTTAAAATACTTTTACTTTGTATGCTACGTCAACCTAAATCATTGGTGTTCATTTCATAGAACAATTGTTCCCGCTCAACTCACATGTATGCTTACTCTCTTGCTTTCAGTCGTCACTGAAACAGCGACGAATGAACATGTGTAGCGGGTGTATGCCGATGTTTTTTTAATGCACAAAAAAAACACAACTATATTAATAATTAAATTTTTAAACTATTTTATATAGAATCAAAAAAGGTATCTAATGTATATATGTATATATTATGTTAATGTTTATGCATTAAAACTGCTCTTTACCCATTTAACATTTCTCACAGTGAAATTCTCTTTTTCTCACCAACACAATTACATTTTCACTTTTGAACAGCACTGACCTAAATGTGCATTAGGGACACACACATTGTTCTATAGATAACACGGTGCGACAAAAAGTAATGCCTGGAAAATTATCTTTTTGGTAGGTGCTTCTAAGCTTCTAATTTCCCAAAACCCCCAAAATCTTGAGTTACGGGTAAAAACCCGGTTCTGACCATTACGCACTTTTAAGCCAGTAACGCGAATAAATATGAACCGATTTTAAGTTTCTCAGTGGATTTGGAAATAAGAGACTTTTATTAAAGATCGACAAATTCACTATATGGTTACAAAAAAAAAGTTATGAAATCGTCCACATATTCAAATAAACCAAAAAAATATTCAAAATGTGGACTATGATGACGTGTGGTCTTCGTTGATGTTACCTTCGCACCGCACAGTGGCCCAAACGGGCAATCTAGCGGGATTTAAGTCGTATTCCAATGTTTGAAAATACCGATCTTTTTTGTTTTCGTTTAATTGACAACAATTGTAAATGCTTATAAAAGCTTTTGCATTAGCATTTAGAGGCATTCCTGATCTGCTGAGAACCTTCAAAGTGAATAAATTTTTATCACATAGCCAGCAAAGATTTGGCAGCATTTTTTGACTTTTGTTGGTTAAGCCAAATTACAAACAAATTATACTTTATTGAGTCATTATCTTTTTTTCTCATTCAGAGAAGGTATGTACTAAATAAAAATTATATTTTTGTGACCCGTCGTTTCATGTGTACCAAAAAAAATTTGGTAGAATTAAGCTGTTGTATTATATAAGATTTTAGAGCGTAAACTGACATCTTTAGATTATAACTAACGTAATTCAATCGTATTCAAGCTAAATTTAGCCTTTATGTAAAGTTTGTGTCCTTGTGGTGTAAAAATATCCAAAATGATAACCAACTACGTCCAACTGTTGGAGATATATGGAGAACAGCCCCACCATCTCTGGTACCTTCCATACAAAATGAAAAAAATAACATTTGTTCAATAACTTCCAAACGGACAAATGGAGAATATTAAAATTTTGTCTGTTTAATTATCTTTCAATAGTAAACAAATACTAAGAAAACCAAAGCATTTGCCATACTTGTTCTGGTACCTCCCATACAAATGACCGGATTCACCCTCATAGTTTTAAATACATTTTTTGGTAGGTACACTGAATTCGGTCATGTTATATACAAGATTAAAATTTGACTTAGGAAGCAATATGGACTATATCGGCCGACCCCTTCTGGTACCTCTTATAAAATAAACCAGACGTTTTTTCAGCCAACCAGATTTGGTAGCCCGCTTTTTAAGAATTTTCGAATCACTTATGTACCATACTACAATATGACATACAATCATACCTATTGGCACGATATGTGAAAAGCCCTTGAAGCGAGGAATAAGGAAGTACGGGATTTACGTCAAGATAAATAAATACTTTAGATTTCTTCATATAAGAACTTTTACTTGTAGACTGTAGAAAATGGCAGTTGTATGGGATCTATGACATATAAAACATAAGTTTAAATTTTCATTAAAATATCTCTTCATTTACTCGAGTTATTAATTAAATCCCGCTAGCACAGCTGTTTGGCCCACTGTGCACCGGCGTGTTTTAACTTCTTAATTTATTGATGGAGCTTTTAACACTTAAGGTGTGTGATGACAGTGGAGAAGTCACAGCAAAGGAAGCTAAAGAGATAGTTTGACAACTATCGAAATAGATATCCGTCCTGCCAGCTGTCAACATAATCCATTTTACACAACTCTTGTAAAACAAACTTTATTGGCAACAGTAAATGATCTTCAAACGAACTATAAAACGAAAATCATAATTCATTCAGATCCACAAAACAACAACAGTAAAGTAATACACGGGAGGTACACTGAGTTGGCATTTTTGTCCCAAAAACAAATATCTATGCAATTTTGTCCGAAGGACAAAGCGTAGACAAGAACTTGTGTGGATTATGTTGACGCATGGGCTTCGTTGATGCTATCTTCGCTCCGGTGTGTTTTGGCTTTTTAATTCAATGATGGAGCTTTTAACACTTATGGCCTGTTTTTTAACTTATTTTTCAACCATTCGTACGTACAATGGCGAACGATAGACATTTTTGTTTTATTTTTTACTCTTTATTTTGAGTGTAACAAAAAAGAGCTTTTATTGGTGGTAATTTTTGGTTCGACAAACTCAAACACGGGCGAAACAAAATGTTATATTAGACAATCAAAATAAAGCAATCGTTGAGGTGTAACATTGCACAGAAAATTAAATATTGTTATTATAAATGAATATTTTTTTACAAAACAAAGTTCTTTCTTGCAGCTTGAAGATTTTAAACACTTATTAACATTTGGAAATGGTGGATTTAAACTGTTTAATTTGAGGTGTTTAGTGGAATCGGTGGAGGAGTTCTATGTTACTGTTTTCCGTATTGTTATTTAAATCAGTATAGATGTTCACTAATACAACTGTTAACTAATGTGGCTTTACACCTTTGAGTTTTTGTTTATTTGTCTTGCTTTTGTATCCACAGTCAGCTGTATTTACCACAGACAGGGTTGCCCCCATATTACAAAAAGTATTTGAATAGACGAAAACCACACATGACGTGTACTACAGCTGCCACGCGGATAAGCATGAGTTTGGTTGTGGATTTGTGGTCGGCAAGAGACTACGACACCTGGCCTCTAGGTTTACTCCTGTCAGTGAACGAATCGCCACCATAAGAGTTAAGGCAAAATTTTTCTACATCACGCTGATATGTGCTCATGCTCCGACGGAGGAGAAAAGTAACGAGGTCAAAGACGAATTCTACGCCCAACTTGAAGAAACATATGACCGTAGCCCGGGCCATGATGTTCAAATCGAGCTGGGTGATTTTAATGCCAAAATAGGCCGGGAGAATATCTTTAGCCCAACAGTCGGAAAATTAGGTCTGCATACCGACACATTGCCAAACGGAATCAGACTGATTGATTTCTCTGCAGCAAGGAACATGGTAATTAGCAGCACACGATTTGACCACAAAAACATTCACAAAGCAACATGGATATCTCCCGATCAAGTAACGAGAAACCACATTGATCACGTGGTAATCAATGGAAGGCACGCGTCAAGTGCCTTAGACGTAAGAGTGATCAGAGGTGCGAACATTAACTCGGATCACCACCCCACTGCAGTGAAGGTGCGTACTAGACTAAGCAGGGCGAAAACCCTGCGTAACCAGGCACAGAGAAAGCTGAACATCGCTAAACTGCAGACAGCGGAGAAAGCCAACGCCTATTCCGACCAACTCACTCAACTACTTCTTGATGCTCCAACTCCCGAAAATACTAGCGCACAATGGCAATATATTTCCCACTCGATGGAAAGGACTGCGCGGTCCGTACTGTGGTATGTGAAGCCCTTTAACGATAATGTCTGGTGCGATGACGAATGCCGCGATGCCACCCGGGAACAAAATGCTGCATATAGGGCCAAACTGCAGCCAATGGCAACGCGAGCTGTTCATGAAAAGTATAGGGAGAAGAGGCAGGAGACGACTCGACTCTTCGGCCGAAAAAAATGAGAGCTTGAGCGGAATAATGTGTGCATTGAAGATTACAAGAACAGAGGTGAAGCCCGAATATTCTACCAGAAGATAAATGGTAGAGTACATGGATCAGTTGTTCCCTCCTGTAAAAACAAGGATGGTCATCTCGTTACTGACTCCGAGAGCGTACTGAGAATATATAAAGATCACTTCTGCAGTCTATTGATGTCCGAAAACTCGGCTGATGAAGACTGTGTACCAATCCGAGATGATAACATCAACAACTGCCATATCCCGCCTTAAGAACAACAAGGCCGCTGGGGCTGATGGTCTTCCAGCTGAGTTGGTTTAAGGTGGGTGGAGATGAGCATGTTTTAACCATGCAACAGCTCATCGAGAATATTTGGCTTCAGGAGAGCATGCCAGAGGATTGTAATCTCAGTGTGCTATGTCCAATCTACAAAAAGGTTACCGTAGTGAGTGTAAAAACTACCGTGGAATTAGCCTCTTACCGATTGCGTATAAGGTCCTGTCTAGCATACTGTGTGAACGTCTAAAGCCAATTGTGGTAAACCTGATTGGACCTTATCAGTGCGGCTTTAGACCAGGCAAATCCACGACGGATCAAATATTTACATTACGGCAAATTCTGTAGAAAACCCATGAGAAGCAAATCGACACTTACCACCTCTTTGTCGATTACAAAGCTGTCTTTGATAGTCCAATCAGGCATCGACTATACGTAGCCATGTCTTACTTCGGTATTCCTGCGAAGATAATTCGTCTCTGCCGGTGTACCCTTACGAATACCAAATCCTCTGTTCGGATTGGCAAGGATATATCTGCTCCATTCGATACGACGAGAGGTCTTAGATGGAGAAGGTGTTAAGGAAAGCAGCGGATACATGGTTGGCACCGTATTTAATAAGAGCCACATGCTGCTCGCATATGCCGATGATATCGACATTATCGCCCTTTCGCTGAAAGGGAGTCGACGAAGTTAATGGTATCATCGAACAAAGTGTCCACCCGTTGGGGACGCAGCGTGAACGTTGAAAACTATTGCTTTGAGGTAGTGGATGAATTTATCTACCTCGGATCCGCCATGAACAAAAACAACAGTGTCAGCTTCGAAATAAAACGGAGAATAGTGCTTGCCAACAGTTGTTTCTTTGGACTACGCGAGCACTTCATAAACACCACCCTATCTCGAACCACCAAAACCCAGCTGTACCAGGTACTAAATTTACCGGTCCTGTTGTACGCCTCCGAATCTTGGGTGCTTACACAGGCAGATGCAGCTCATCTGGCGGTGTTTGAGGGAAAAATAACTTAAAAACTTAATTTCCCTTTGCATCCCATGAATGAGGTATGGGATAGCTTCTCGCGTTGTTGCGAATTAACACGCTTTCTATTTTTAGATTCACAACTAACGGCACCTACTTGTTTATAGACGAATGCGAACGTCACTGTTCGAGAAGCTCTTACTAGACACGCCGACTGACTCGACACTTAATACTCCGAAGTTGCTGTCAACAACATTCGAGGGGAGCCGACAATGAAAGAACAATTTTTTTTAAGATGACTGGCGCCAGGTTTGAACCTGCGATCTCCCGCATGGTAGTCGCGTGTTCTAACCACTATGCCACGGCCGGTCCCGTAAAATATATGGACCCATTTGCGTAAACGGCGAGTTTCGGATTCGGATGAACCATGAGCTGTACAAGTTATACCACGACATTGATGTCGTCAAGCGAATCAAAGTGCAACGATTACGCTGGCTAGGCCATGTCGTGAGAATGGATGAGGAAACTCCAGCGCTAAAGGTATTCTATCAAGACCTCGAAGGACGGCGCAAAAGAGGGAGACCTCGACTACGCTGGAAGGACCAGGTGGAGGAATCACTGATGCTGATTGGTAGGACTGACTGGAGACGCACAAGATCGAAGCGAATGGAAATCTCTAATCATTTCGGCCTCTGACTTAGACACTAAGATATAAATATGTATATATGTTGTCAAGTTGTTTTAAAGGCTAATAATAACAATAAAACCACACATCGGCAACAATGTATTTTGAAAGATGGTCAATGAGTGAAGTGAGCTTATACTTCCGGGCGAAAAGAGAAAGAAAACACAAATAAAAACTCGATCGTATGGATAGCGATCGCACGTCTGCCTACACGAAAATATTTTTGTATGGGAGCCCACTTTGGCGGTGAAGACGGGGATACGTATGTTTGAGAAAAATGTTATGAGGGAAAAATGAATGGGGCTCAGTCACATATTTTATAACACTACGACTCCGACATAAAACACTTCAACCATATTGGGAACGGGTTGAGGTGTTTGGAGCGGTAATGGAAACACAGTGTTAATAGACAAATTTTGAAAATTACATAACATTTTGAAAATTACATAAAATTTCTGTGATACGCTAAGTACATGTGTTTATTGTTTTTGTAGTAACGTCACATATTCGAAAAACGCACGTAACCAAACACAAAGAAGCTGGACATCGCGAAGCTGCAAACCCCAGAGATAGCTACTGCCTACTCCAACCAGCTCTCCCAACTTTTACGGCACAACGTCTGACGTTCCCAATACGCAGTGGTAGCATATTGCGCATTCCATGGCAACCGCTGCAAAAACCGTGCTAGGATATGAAAAGCGGCTCTCAGACGAATCCTGGTACGATGAAGAATGTCGCATATAGAGAGAGAACACTTCCAGCAACTGCTGGTTCTAGAAGGCAGCGCACGTGAAGTTATCACGCCAATTGTCGACGACGGCTTAGATTGCCCACCACAAAGTCAAGCCGAGGTAAGAAGAGCAAACTCGCGGCTGAAAAACAACAAAGCAGCCGGTGCCGACGGTCTGCCCGCAGAGCTCTTCAAGTCCGGTGGCGAGGAGCTGATAACGAGCATGCACTAGCTCCTGCGCACGGTTTGGCTTAATGAGTGCATGCCCGACGATTGGAATGTAAGCGTATTATGTCCTGTGCTGAAAAAAGATGATCCAAGTGTGTGCTTCAACTACCGTGGGATCAGCCTTTTACCCATCGCATATAGGGTCCTGTCGAGTGTGCTATGTGAAAGACTAAAGCCATCCAACCTGATCGGGCCTTATCAGTGTGGCTTTAGACCTGGAAAATCAACAACTTACCAGATTTTCTCACTTCGGCAAATCCTGGAAAAGACCCAAGAGAAACAGGTCGATACGTACCATCTTTTCGTTGACTATAAAGCTGCCTTCGACAGCCCGATAGCAGAAATTACTCGAAGCCATGGCTGAGTTTGGTATTCCAGCAAAGCTGATAAATCTTTGCGGAATGACGCTGACTGGCACGAAAGCTCCAGTGAAGATTGGCAAGGACCTTACGGAGCCATTCTGTACCAGACGAGGCCTAAAACAAGACGACGGTCTATCGTGTGATCTCTTCAACATGGTGATGGAGATGTTAATGAGAAAAGCTGCAGTAAACACGAGTGGCACTATATTTAACAAAAGGCACATGCTACTCGCGTACGCTGATGACGTAGACATCAACGGTCGAAAACTACGGGATGTGACTGCAGCTTTCTCAGGTATACAGAAGGAATAAACGAAAATGGGTCTAACGGTGATCGGTGACAAAGCGAAGTTATTAGTTTCAACGAACAAAGAATCTAGTCGTTTGGGAGACTGCGTGAACGTTAACAACTGTAATTTCGAGGTGGTTTGTCTACCTAGACTCCGCCATCAACAAAGCAAATAATGCCAGCCTAGAAATCCGGAGAAGAATCCTGCTTGCAAATAAATGCTACTACGGACTAAGCAAGCGATTCAATGACAGAGCCCTCTCTCGACGAACAAAACTCCAGCTATACCAGATACTGGTTCTACCTGTCTTAATGTATAGCTCAGAATCCTGGTTATGACACAAGCGGATGAATCGGTTTTGGAAGTATTCGAGAGAAAAATACTCCGTAAAATATATGGGCCCATCATCGTTAACGGAGAGTATCGGCGTCGTATGAATCATGAGCTGTACACTGACATTGACGTGGTGAGACGCATTAAGGTGCAACGGTTGCGTTGGCTAGGTCATGTTGTACACATGGACGAAAATGCTCCAGCTCGAAAAGTCTTCGACAATGAACTCGATGGAAGGCACAGAAGAGGGCGACCAAAACACCGTTGGAAAGACCAGGTTACTGAGAACCTTACAGAACTCGGTGTGACTAACTGGAGAAGAAGCGCAGAAGATCAAGGCGCTTATAATATTTTTCTACGTGCGATATATAATCCACTGGGATTGCAAAGAAGTACCAGCTAAGTAAGCAAGTCACATTTTCGAGGCTCGTGATGAAAAAAATCCGGTAGTTGTCGAATACCACTAAAATCGCAATGTTGCATTAACACAAAGCATGTTCGAAATACTCCATTCGAATATGCTTTGTTCCAAAACACCTTTTTGTAGGTGTGTTTCTTACATGTGTTTTTCGATAAAAACTTCAGGAACTTGTTTTTCGCATAATGGAAACGCAGTATAATTCATTTAAAACTTTTTTTGTTTGCGTTTTCTTGTACAATTTGAATTTTGTCGTTTAAACCTTATTCGCGGCAATTCGTCAGTTTATATATTGGTTCGTGACTTTGTTTCAATAAGCATTTTGTTAGTGTGCAGCCAATATTTTCTCCAGATGGTATCTAATCTGATGTTATTTCATTTGAGTTATATTTGGTCCACTTTAAAGTCATGTTACATCTAGTGATCATTTTTTTAATGCTACATTATTTTGTTTAATTCCCACTCAACAGATCCGCCAGAAAAAAAAGAATATATCCACTGTAGGATCTTCGATCAACGAGATTGTATGAGCGCTTTCGGGTCCCGAATTTGATTGATACTCCTTTACAACTACGCATTGTTTACATTCTTCAGCTTTACAGTTCGATAAAATTGTACCTGACGGTAATGATGTACTCCCTGGCTTACAGTTGTCCATGTTTCATTGTTGAAGCAATTCCATGATAAAACTTTTCTGATGAAGTAAAATTTTTCTTTTATGATTACTTCTATCAGTTTTCATATCAAGATAGTAGTCAACATGGCCTTGATCAATTATGTCAACGTATTCCGAAAGATTATGTATGTTTTATGAGAAGGCTAAAAGCAGACCGTAGAGCGCAATAACATTTTCTGTATGCATTTCTTAAAATTCATTTTAATTAAATTTTAACAGATATTTTTTTCCATTGCCATACGGCCAGTTTTAGTCCGTATAATGACTTTCTTAGCTAACAAACTTTGTCTTTTTCACCTTTTATTTCGATCATGCTATGTTATTTCACAAGCTGATACTACAATAACACTGTGACACAAAATTTAACTTACTGAATCGGAATGGAATTTTTTTTTTTAATTTAGTGCTAGATTTTTTTACTCGCATTTGAAGTTGGTGATTTTGGAACGTTGGCTAACAAAAAAATATCATTAAAATAATGCTTATTAATTTTTATTATTCAGGAAAATTGTGGTATCTTACTGTTTTTGGTTGGAGTGGAATCCATTTCATGCTTTTCTTAGAACTTAGCTTCCTCCAAGAAGTAATTTCAGCTTGATGTCTCTTAATCTATGACTTTAATCGCGAGGACAAACAGACGGACATCCCCAAAAAGGGGCAGTTTGTATGGGAGGTGGGAGTAGTTTTTGTCCGATCATGTCCATCTTAGAATTTAATCTCCGCTTTGAGGAAAGAAGCTTGCATACCAAATTTCAGCTCGATAGCTCTTAATCTACGGCAAAAAATGTACGAAAGCGCCCTCTGGAAATAATTATCAAAAAGGGATTCCTCGACCCCAAAATTTGTAAGATACTGCAACGTTCCAGGATAATAAAAATTAATAAGCATTATTTTAATGATTTTTCCTTGTTAGCCAGCGTTCCAAAAGCACCAACTTCAATCTCGCACTAAACTAAAAAAACACTTGCGAGTTTTGTTATACAAAACGTCAACTTTCATTTGCTTTTAGTATCGTCGCATTCTGATTTTGGTGTTTGCCCAGTGTAATTTATAGCTAATAAAAGTCGAATTGTATGGTGTCGAATCACCGGCGACTATGTTTTAAATAGTATATTCGTTTTGGACTTAAATTAAAGTAATAAACTTTATATAATTACTTATTACACTGTGCGATAAATGGTAGAGTGTCTAGTGCTCGAGGGCAGATCATGACTAATTTATGTTTAGGGAAACCTGACACCGAATATAAAATCTGTATATCCCAAGCATGTCAGTTGTTGACATACTTTCGGGCCGGTTTTTGTTTTTTTTAGGAAATGAATGAATTTTCCGTGCTGGATCAAATTTGTATTCAGCGCATCAAAATACATTAGGAAAGCGTAGCTTGTAGGGTGATCAGCACGTATTTTATGCTTGGTCGGTTTCAGCATTTTTTTAAAGTTCACTTTTCGAATATCGAATAAACCGGGTTTTTAACAGCAAATACCCGGTTTTTCTAAGAATATGTTTTTATGAGTCAATACACTTGAAAACTTTTAAAAATATTTATAAACAGTATTTTTGTTTAACGAATACATGTATATTCCCTTTATTAGGATCAAATGGTGTAATATGTTTTTCAGTGACTTGTTTTTGTTTTAATACCTTTCAATTTACTACATAAAACTATTCGTATCTTATTTATAGGCGTTTTAATATTTTAAGAAAGCCTGGTTAACCGGGTATTATTAAATAACCGAAACTGGTTTCAAAAAAATTTCGCAGAATCGATCACCCTAGTAGCCTGATTCCCCGACATCTAACATCTTACAAAACTAAATCAAAATCAAAAACTGATTTTAAACGACGCACAGTGGGGTAAAATCACGATCTGGGTGGCCAAAATTATTTGAAGCAAATTTAGGAAGCAGAATGTTAAAATGTAAAAACTAATAATATAATATGTTAACATTCGGGGGGTAGATGTTACGACCGTTTTTACACAAAAAATGGTTTTTATAAAAAATTAAAGATTTCAAGTATTTCCCATATATCTCCACAAGGTTGCATTTTAGAGCCCTACCTCCCTATAACTTTTTATTCGCCTGGATACCCTCTAACTATACATGCATAGAGATATAGGACATCCAGTATGTTTACTAAAGTGGTTCACTAAAACCGCAGAAATTATGGTCTATTCTTCCGCAGTAGGTAAATGGCTCTAAAACACAAAACCACAAAAACCCGCAAAGTTTTTTTCCATCTGAACAATACGATGTTTAAGATTATATTTAATCAAAGATTAAAGGGGTGAAAAGTGGTGATGCATAACTTTTTGTCCATAGTTCGATTTTGGTACCCATTGAAATTAATAAAAATACCATATTTTTCAATGCTGCTTAACTAGTACGAGTTTGAATTATAATTTTATTTAGCTAAGTGGATTAAATAATATTAACCTGCTTTATAATTTTCCATTTTACTTAAATGTTTAAACTAAGACACACCTTCCCATAGCCTGCTATAATTAGAGCTTTACCTTAACGCACCAAAATAGAAAATGCACAATTAGCAACATGTAACTTTGACAGTGTGTAGAAAAGGAATATAAGCAAAATGAAATGAAAAAATAACAGAATCTAGTTAAGCATTCTGTTCTCTTTACCCTACAATGGAAAATTATTAAAAACATTGTTTTTTAAGAAATCGAATTTTGGCCGCCCAGATCGTGAATTTACCCCTCTGTGCCACGCTGAGTTCAACAACTTCGCGATATGCGGACATTTGTTCAAAATACATGACAAAGGCACAAAAAATTATAATTTGCCCCATACGACCCTAACTACCTTCAAATAGATATATCACGATTCCTAGACTTGATCCAGCGAAACGCCGGGACACGTTTAACATTTGTCTGACCGATGAAACTTTCCCCATGTGTGTTTTTAAATTAATTTATCGTTTTTTATGCTTTGTTGAACTGAATTTTAAAACGTACTGTTACTATTTTGAAAAATGGGGATTTTTACCTTTTTGGTATTTTCAGGGATTAAAAATCACAATTTGGGGATTTGGCCTTAAAAAAAAACTGGCGTCTCTGGCTGTTTAATACTTCTGCAACACCCTGTGGATCAAAGTTGAAATATTTTATCACATTTATTTCTCGAATAGCATTCCCAGTGTTATATATTTTACGTGGTCTCCCCCAACTCCCGGGCAATTCTTTCTTCTATTTAATCTTCGTTCCGAATTCCTCTTCTGATCTCTAAGTCAACACAATCTGACCTTTGTATTGCTTTTCGGCTAAGTTCGGCAAAATTCGAAAATGTTGCTAGAATCTTCTTATGTTGACTCAGTGGTCAACAAGTTAATTTTTAAAAAATTTTACATCGCATTTTGTAGAAGGCGGTTTGTAAAGAAGAAAATCAACCCCAAGTGTCGCTGGGATGTATTAATATCGAAATTTAACTGAAATTCAGAATGTATATTTGTTTGAACATGGGAAAGAAACTATTCAAATGGATCCGGTAAGTGGTGCTGGTTATATATTGAGAGTTTAAACGAATGGACCAATTTAACTGAAATTTGGAAAGTATATTTGCTTGATCCTGAGAACAATGTTTTTGTGGCACTGGAATCGACTTATTTCGGAAATTTGTATTGATGGTCCAATTTTACTCAAATTTAAAATGCATGAGAATTTTGTGTATGTACGTTTGGATCCAATAGATGGCGTTAGTGTTACGATAGGCGTAGCTACTGAAATGTCATCATTCTCCATTGATTACACTGCGTATAAACATTTAACATCAACATTATTGAGATATTATACTTATTAACTAGTGGACCCGACAATGCTTCGCTATTGCATACTTGATGAATACTTGTAATATGTTTGAGATGTATATTTAAAGGGCTAAGATTAAGCGTCGATTATGTACGCTCTGTAAACAATTTGTTACCCCAAGGTATATAGTCCCACCGATTGGAAACTAAATGTTCGCCTTCTTATTCCCGCTGACCGAAAATAAATATTATGTCGGTATATTCATGTCTGCATTGCCGAGTACTACAAAGGCTCATTTACACCACTGCACAATAGGTGAAATAACCAATTTTGCCGTGCGAAATTGATTGAACCGAAAATATCGCAATAATAGAATCCAAAAGCACAGGAAGCGCTATGGAATACATAAATCAAACATATCAAAAAGATAATTTAACCCATTCACGACCATTAACCCTTCTGAGGTCTGAAATTAAAGAAAATAAATAAGCTAAAATAATTAAATTTATTCATCGTAAATCGTCGATAAATTTTAAGGAATATTTTTGGTTTAATTCGCTATCTAAAAATATAAATTCTGAAAAATTATTGCGGATTCTTCAGATAGAAGCATATTTTTTTTTTATTTCACGGTCTACATCAATGTCCTCGGTCATAATTTTAAAACTTAACAGTTATATTGCTTCAAGTGAAAATTGTGATAGTTTTCGTTGGTGATTGCACTTTTTTGAAATCTTCGAAGATATAAGTGGATCGTATGAATCCTGAGCTGCATTAAAAACATCGGCAAGATTATTCCTGCGGCTGTTTTTTCGATCATTATGCAATCTGCCTGCTTGGTAGACTCTATGATGTGATTCTGCCGCAGTTTCTCCGAAGGAACCAACTTGATTGAATCAGAACCATAGATATTGGAAAATTTTAGCTTTTTCAAAACAATATGTTTGTAGTATGTTTGACTTTATTGGAAAACAGGCACGATAAACATACCAGCCGTGGCATTATGGTTAGAACACGCGACTACCATGAGGGAGATCCAGGTTCAACCCCCTGGCTCCAGTCATATAAAAAATAAAAATATAAATTTTTCTTTCATTGCCGGTCCCCTCGATAATGTCGTCAGCAACTTCGCAGTATAAGTGTCGACTCAATCGGCATGCCTAGTAAAAGCTTCTCAAACAGTGGCGTTCGCATTCGTCGATAAACAAGTAGGTGCCGTTAGTTGTGTCTTAAAATAGAAAGCGTGTTAATTCACAACAACGCGAGAATCTATCCCATACCTTATTCATGGGGTGTAAAGAGAAATTAAGTAAGTAAGTAAAGGGTGTCCCAACAAGAGCGCAATTTTTAAATTTTAAATATAACACAGATATTTTAAAAAAAATCGTGAAACTTTATTATATCGTAAAGTAGACAGAATGAGGTTATATATGGAACAATATATCGTGCAGATGAAATTTTCAATAACCGTTTCGCATAAATGCTGCGGTATTTCATTAATGCAGCGTCCAATTTCCTCTTTTAAGGCTTGAGTCGTCGTCGGCTTATTCGCGTAAACCATCGACTTCAAAAAACCCCAAAGAAAAAAATCTAATGGTGTTAAATCGCACGATCTAGGCGGCCAATTTTGATCTGCAAAACGCGAAATAACACGACCGGGAAATGACTGATGCAGCAATTGAATTGTTTCTCTGGCTGTATGACATGTGGCACCGTCTTGTTGGAACCACATGCCCTCTACATTCATTTCTTTAATTCGAGGCAAGAAAAAACTGGTTATCATTTCACGATACCGAACACCATTGATTGTTTGCGCTTGACCTGCCTCATGCGACATCATCACGTACAGCCGCGACATTTTCGGTCGATCGACCTGGTCGATGGCGCGTTGTTGTCTTTACATCACTAACAGACCCAGTTTCGACAAATTTATCCATTAATCTCTTTACAGTTGACTCTTTTGGAGCATTATTGTGACCCCAAATTGATCGCAATTTGCGAACTGTAGCAGCAAAACTTTCACCATTTTGGTAAAACAATTTCACAATGAGAATGCGTTGTTCATTCGTGTAGCGCTCCAGTTTTACTAACCTCGTACCTTCTACTAGCAAACAATAACAATTGTTCAAATGTCAAACAATGACACTTCGAATGTTGCCAGAATTAAAAACGGCGTTCTTGTTGGGACACCCTTTACTTAAAAATCGCGTCGTACTAAATCTTCTTTAGATTTTTCCTACTGCCAAACTTAAAAAAAATTGTTTTTCGATAGCGTGGTAGCCTAGAAAAAACGCTATTATTCGCAAAGCTCTCATTTGCGCAGTTTGAAGTAAAAAGAAATGAACTCTTAAGGCTTAAATTTATTCATTTCTTTTTACTCTTGTATTGCCAAACTTTGCCGAAGCTCAAAGAAGCTTACTTCCAAGAAACGAAACATTTTTTAGGTTATGTTAAAAATCAAGATTTTCTCCTTGGAAAACAAAAATATTTTTTTTCATTTTTTGAATGAAAACATTAATACTTAATTATTTTACTGCTTTCCATTGTTTACTTTCTTTTAATTTTTACACTTATGTCCACAATTAGCATTTCAAGCAAAGACAACTGCGTGAGCGAGTTTACAGCTCCTTACAATATAGTGACTTTGGCAGAGTGCTGCCAGCCCAAATTAATTTTTTCACACAAAAATTATTTAGATCATACTGGTTTGGAGTATTTTTAACGTAATGTCATCAAAACAAAATTTAAAAGCTACTCTCTAAAATTTGGATTTAGCACTGCAATAATGGTCACTTGACCTATTGTGCACTGACATCGTTGTCAGTATTATACTTCAACATTTGTCAGATCGTCCAAAGGACGTTGTTTTGTCAGAAATTACCCACATACTTTTTCTAACGAATTTTTGATAAAGCAAACTGACGCACAATAGTTCCTGCTAGTGTAAGAGCGTATATAAATTCAAAATTTGAAGTGTTTGCTTGAAACTGTTACTATGGTGTTATGTTTTTTTTTAATAAAAATATGTCCAAATTAACATATTTACTGCATTTAGCAATAGAATTAATTTTTATTACGGTAATATCTTTGCATTAAGTTGCCATATATGTGTAATCAAAAAAGTTGACTTATAACACCTAAAAGTTTGAAGTCGTATAACTTTAAGAGTATAAAAGTCATACCTAATTATGATACGTCTTTAAAAAGGTAATTTTATTGCAAATAAACAGCGTTAATTTTTTATCAAAGTTGTTTACAAAACAAAAAGTTTCAACCTAATTTTTAATCCATCCTAAAATTTGAAGAATTTGATTTTAAGGCGGAACTACAGTTTCGCCTCCACTCCCCTCCACTGAGATATTAGCACAGGTATATTGCTACATGTTTCACTTATTCGTCCTTAAAAATGTTAGCTGCTAACCTACAAAATATTTACAAAATACTTTAACAACTGTGTATGTTATTATTACAGTTCTTAACAAATTTGTAACAATATTTTTATATTCATAGCTACGGCGAAGAGGGAATATATAAATTAATACGGGAAAAAGTTAAGCCCATCAAAGCATAAAACTAAGATCCTATACATCTGAAGAAAATATAAATTTTGGGGCTTTCTAATACTATTGAGCCATGTCCGTCTGTCCCGCTGGATGAATGGTGATGACGATAACGAGATTAATTCTTAATCAATTTAGCAGTGGTATAAAAATCCCAAGTTGCGGCATTGGCTGGAAAATGGGTACAGCCCCCTTCATGTACCTCCGATACAAAATAACCTATTTCGTTAAAAACACTATTTTGTCGATAACTTCATGTTGGTAGACTCTAGGAACCCGATATTTCCTGGTCTTATTACTTTGTAGCGTATAATATTTACAGTGACAATGGGTCCGCTTGCCCTTCAACTTCTTGTACCTCCCATACAAATTAACATGGCCTGTCATATATTATGTTATATATATATCTTTCAACCTATATAGGATTCTTACAATGGAAGTCAAGCTTGATTATACAGTATAATTCGCTTAGCTGCACTGAATGTTGGTGCACACATTTTTGTGCACTTAAGCGAAATGTGCACTTATGTACACTTGTCCCAAGTCTTTTACCCGCACACAAGAGGCAGTTATCCGGATTTTTTTTAACTGCACATATAAGGCAGTTATGCGGATTGTTTTTACCTTTATATATGATGCAGTTACCTTAAATTGTTACCGTTTTTATGCAGATTAATTATTAATCGTTAGTAATTACTAGAAATGGGCACGTGAGGATATTTGACCCACTTTCACGCACGCTCACTTGATTAAAATTGTCGCTCATGCACATTCACGCTCGAAGATTTTTTCGCTACTCACGTTCACGCACACTCACGTGAGTAAATTTTGTACTCACGCACATTCACGTGAGCGTGAATCACAACAATCACGCCAAATAAAAAGCAAAAAAAATGTATTATGTATAAGCACGAAAAACACTAAAAAATCTCTTTAAAACTGATAAAAATGTCCAATAGATTTAGACTCGTACTTAATTTTATTCACTATATACATGTAATTTTTAATATAAATTAGTTGAAAATTAAATTAAGTTATTTTTTACATTACATTTATGTATAATAGTCAGACTATTGTACAATTAGTCTATTGTAATAAAAATTACATGGGTGAATTCAATGGAGTACTTTATCTTTTTAGGTAAAATACATATTTTGTATACGCCTTCACCTTATTATTTCTCACATATTCTTGATTTCCGCTATTGAAATCTTGATTAATATATGTGATTTTAAGAAGCTTCTTTTAAAAAACAGCTTAGTATTTTATATGTTAATTTTTTTTTTTTTTAATTTATATGACTTCTGAGGGAGTTAGAAAGTAGTATAGTGTGTGTTGACTTTAAAAGTCCCACCGCCCATTGCTATCTGCTTTGTCGTATTTGAAAAGTTAAACGCTACTCATTGCTTGAGCCTCCTCACTGTTACACTAATTCACAATTCTGCCAACTATACCATCGAGTAATGGATGGAACTGGTGGCAACGCGACGCTAGGTAGAACTAATTGAATTCTTGACGACGGAATCCTTAATATAAGCCCAAAAATTATATTTCGTTTAGTTAGTACCGGAAACACTTACTTTAAAAAATACAGCCTTTGTTGAAGATATTAATTCATTAATATTAATTCTTTAACAAAAATAGGCGTCGCCAGTTGCGAAAAATTATGGAGATTATCTTCCCAATTAAAGAAATAAAGAGGTTTTGTGTATACTGCGAAAAATATATACGAAAAGTAAAAAAGTAATAAAAAAAAACAACTGAAAACCCCAAAATATGCTTTTATATGCATAAACCCCCAAACCATGCCGGTAAGACTGTAATATGCATTTGCATATGCAAGTATGCATTGCATACTTTTGTTGGTCCTGATTATAATGTTTCTATAAATATTTGCCTTCTGTTATATAGTACATTTAAATTTTCAAAACTGTAGTAGATTAATATGGAAATAAATAAATTAAAGAATTCGAATACATCGTCCCCTTAACACAGTCGAGTACGCCTATAACGATCACCGTTTATAACGAATTTTCAGTTAAAACGAACACCTTTTCAGGTCCCAAAGGTTTTGCTTCATTTCTACACTGTTATAGCGAACATGCGACCGGCCGTTGCATAGTGGTTAGAACACGCGACTACCATGCGAGAGATCGCAGGCTCAAACCTGGCTCCAGTCATCTTAAAAAAATTGTTCTTTCATTGTCGGCTCCCCTCGAATGTTGTTGACAGCAACTTCGCAGTATAAGTGTAGAGTCAATCGGCGTTTCTAGTAAGAGCTTCTCAAACAGCGACGTTCGCATTCGTCTATAAACAAGTAGGTGCCGTTAGTTGTGAATCTAAAAATAGAAAGCGTGTTTATTCACAACAACGCGAGAAGCTATCCCATACCTCATTCATGGGGTGCATATGGAAATTAAGTTTTTTTAAGTTATAGCGAACATCGTTTATAGCGAACTTTTTTATAACGAACAATATTTGTGGTCCCATTTTCTAGTTTTCATACATTATACATTTACACTACAACGTCTTAAATTATTTCAGCGACGGTAACCCTTTCATATGTTCGTATGAATTTTGAAATCCTTGCTGTTACACAACCTAGTCTATTAAACGATATTTCTTTTATAGAATTTATTTCAATAGATGACAATATTTTTACAACTCAATTTCTATCTGATGCTGATATTGTGCAAAAACTACAAGACGTTGACGGTTATTGCAATGATAATGAAACGGAAGTTTTTTTAAATCCACGTAATCGGGCCGTTAGAAAGAGTTAAGAGACAGTTAAAAGTTGTGCTATCTTTCGAAATATACCCCTAACAACATATTTTGGGTCAGATTGACCCAGTACCAATTTTACTTAATAAAACACGTTATATCTTTGACGAATTCAGTCTTTAATTATATTTTTTTCAAAAAAAGAAGAAATTAAGAAGTTAAAAATACTAATAAAGTTAGAAAAAGTTAAATATTTTGTTGACAGTTGTTGCATAAAGTTATTTTATGGCCATTGCATATAAAATTTTGGCAACTACTACAATAAGTTGAATATTTATTTGAATTTGGACCTTGCGGACAGTAGAAACATCGCTTTCTTTGCTTTGGTCCGATACTGGGTTGCTGAGGATCGGCTTTTCTTTTCAACGAAGATGATGTAGTAGGACTAACAGGAACCTTTAGGGTAGATTGAATGTTTTGTACGAGCTGATCCGTAAGGTAGTCTCTCCCGTCTTAGCATATGTGGATGAATCAATTGTTCGGTTGTTGCAGTTCCAGTTGATATTTTTATCCGTCCATATAACGAACGCGTTATATGCTGACACATCATTCATATTTGAAATCTGTGCAACTGGCCAGCGGTTCGTCATTCGTTTGCACGAATAATTTCTGACTACCCACAAGAGATATGTTTCGGGCAAGAAGTTGCAGTCCAAGATTGTAAGTGGTAAAAAAATTGTCACATGTGATGGTGTATCCGTTTGAAAGTGGATTTGTCAACGATAATACTACTCTTTCACCTACATACACAGATATTTGCATACATGTTACAAAATATGCCAATATAATACACATAATACATACCTTGATTTTTTTCGGGTTGCGCGTTCCTAGCACGTCCGCAATACACTTCCATGTTCCATGCATATTTTGCTGTAGAGTCACATAATGCCCAAATTTTTAGACCGTATTTAGCCGGCTTTGATGGAATGTATTGTTTGAAGTTGCACCTTCCCCGGAAGAGAACCAATTGCTCATCGATGGTGCAATTACTATGTGGGTTATAGAAAACTCTTAGTTGATTATTCCACTTATCCCAAACATTCCTGATAGGTGCAAGTTTATCACGCTGGCGACGTTCCGTTCTATCTACAGAGTTGTCAAACCTCAAGCTTGCCGAAATTGCCATGAACCTTTTTAGGGACATGGTTGCACGAAAAATGGGTCTCCCGTTCTTATCGTCCCATAAATTTGCGAAACTTTCACCATGGGATTTCATTATTCCTGCCATGATGAGAAGCCCAAGATAAGCATCAAATTCGATAAGATCCATTGGCTTCCAGCCTGTTTCAAAAATTTGTGATCCTTTTGTATTTGTCATTTCAATTACTATGTTCTTTATTCCATTTGAAATAAATAGTTCGAAAGATGACTTGATATCTGTAACCAAGGACGTAGCTTTTTTGGTTGGCCCTGGTTTATTGTTTAGTATTTGACACTTTCGCAATCTTGCATTTACTTCTGGTGGGGGATGTGCTTGACACAGTACCGACTTATTCTTTGACAAAAATGAAGCGGATTCTGATTGAATCTCATTGGGTACATTTTCCAAAGGCATAATATCAGCCGCGGTAGAGTTTTGACTCGATGATGCATTCGAATCGTACTCATCTTCAGTATTTATAAGAAACTCCTCTTCAATCTCGTCATCATCTGCATCACTTTTACCAAAAAAATCTTCGTCATCATTTAGGAGAAGCTCCACTTAGAAACTACACAAACTTTTAGAAAAATGGATGTTTTCTTTTAGAATTAATTATCTTACCTTTTTTGTTTGTGCCATTGCTAAATTATGTACTAAATTCGCACTTTTCGCACTATTCACAAAATTCCAAATACACAGAATTATAAACACAAGCAATTCTAGAGAAATCAACTGATTTGAAAAGCATGGCACACTACATCATTGAAAAAATTTAAACAAGCTCAATGTAATAACAGCGGTGAAAAACTGGGTTTTATTTGAAAAAAACCGTTAATTATTCTTATTGGGTCAATTTGACCCAAAAGGTGTTATGTGTTCCAAAAAATTTAATCGGTTATAGCGTCAAATCTATACATAATTTATATTTGACTTCTATTTATATTTGAAGTTTGTAGGCCTATTTACAATAAATAAAAGTTTGATTACGATATCTTTTTATTAACTTGGCGAAATTTATCTAAAAAAGTTTTTTTTGGGTCAATTTGACCCAAAGATAGCACAAGGGTTAAGCAACATCCTGAAAGTAAAGGCAATCAATCTGAATTATATGACCACCGTTATTTGGTAAAACATATGTATATATATACCTCGGATATAACGAACTTCACATATAAAGAACTAAAATGCCAAGAGTTCGCTATAACCCTACTCGACTGTATAACAAAAAAAAGTTGCACTGGATTTGAAGGATTCTGGGACGGAAGAAATTTTTTTTCGCTTCGGAGTCGCCTCTAGAGGAGTAAATGTATGACCGACCCCAGTCATTTTTTCCACAATTATACCATCTAGGGCCACCCTTATAATTAAAGTTTGAAGGTAGATGTTCTAAGAAAATGTTGGAACAGTCAGAGTGTGAAATTTGGGGTATGCATGTTTGAGGAATATGTTGCCTCTAGGGGCGACTCAGGAGCAGTTGAGAGCTTGATGTGGATTTTTTCACCGTCCCCACCAACTTTGACCTCGATGCACGGACAGAACATATTGACCGATTTTATTTTTTTACCAAAATACTTGTTTAATTCCATAGCCAGTTTTCCGCACAGTTGGCGTTCGAAATAAACAAGAGACATGTTTAATATTCTTAAACATCTGAAAATAATCAATTGTGGAATTTTTATGATTAAATTATAAATTTTTACTCGGTTTATAACAAACTTAAGTTATTTAAACAAATTTAAATCTATATTAGACTGGTCGCAATTTTTTTTTTTTTTTTTGAAATTTAATTGTGTGCGGTTGTTAAAAATATGAGGTTTGGTGTAAGAAATCATGTCCTAATTTTTCAGCTCAATCCGACGGTGCCTAGTCGTACCTGGTGGGGCCCAAAGTTCTCCATTCCCCTATTTAATTCGATGTTTTTAGTTATACTAGTTAAAAAGTCGGTCCCATAGACCGAAAATCGAAAATCTGGCTTCGTTACGATCTTCCGCAGAGAAAATTCTTTGAGTATGACATATTTCAGCTTCCTATGTCATCAGATGGCTTCAGAAAGTTGCGGAAAGAATAGGACATACATACAAACATCCGGACATACTAAGAAATTATCTTATATATGAAAATTAATTGTTGTTCGTTGGTAAGGCCATCACTTGAGAACGCATGGACCGATTCAACTAATTTTTTGTCACAATGTTCGTAATAGGCCAAGAATTTTTTTACATAAAAAAAATTTTCCACGCCCATTTCTGCGCCCACTTTTTTAATATATCTAAACTTCTAATTAAACGCTCTAAAAATTTAATTTCTTTATAGATTTAGCTCTATGTTCTATATTGGAAATTTAATAGGTGATATATTTTGTAAATTTTTTATTAAATGGGCGGAGTGGGCGTGTCAAAACATTTATTTTAGCTAGAGTGATAAAATTTGCAGACGAAATTTTTATTTTCGATAAGTGGGCGGTGGGCTCGTAGAAACCTATATTTAAGTCCTAGAGAGATAAAATTTGATATCACGATAGTACTCTCCAATACAATTATGAATAGGCAGACGAAATGTTAGCTCAAGGATGAAGATCTAGAACCACTGTCTTCCTCTCTCTTTTTAATAATAAACATTTCCTATTAATCGTACCCTCAACACACTCACTCAGACGAAATTTTAATTTTCGATCAGTAGGCAAAACTGAAATTTAAATTTGAAATATTTACAATCCGTGGACGGATATTTCTATTTCGCGAAAATAGATAAAATAAATTTGTGGGCTGGCCTTTCTAAGTTGTCGCATTACCCCGAAGAGTATGAACTCCAGAGAGACAAACTGTAAATCAATTTATTGCTCTTCTTAAAGCGAACCGGGGAGATAAATTACATTTCTTAGCACAAGATTGCGTCTTCTCACTCCAATAAGGAAACTAAAGGTTAGGTTCGGTCAGAAAACGTTGAAGTCTTAGAGGGTCCAGCGTGTTTCCATGCCATTAACCCTATTGAAAATGTTTGTGGTATACTTGTTCATAAAATGTACTCAAACAACAGGCAATACAATATCATTGTACAGCTAAAATCGGCAGTAATAGCGGCTTGGGTCTGCTTAAAAAGTTCAACCTCAAAAAACCCTGATAAATAGTATGACCGAATAACATTTTTAAATTTATTCAAAATAAGAGAGATCATACGCATTATTACAAAGTGTTTTTTATTTTAAATTTAAAGTTGCTTTTTGTTTTAATAGAAAAGTTTTATTTTGTAATTTAAAACCAATGCGTTTAATTTCATAACCATAATGTAAAGAAATGCCAAAAACAAAAACTTAACTAAATACAGTTTTGTTGTTATTGGATATAAAAGTGTTGTTTTTGATTCTCCTTCATTCCTCATATTCGGTTTTTGGATTATGACCCCTTAAGTACATCTGCATCGAAATACAGTGGACAGCATTCACACATCGGAACCAATAAGGAACATATATGACAGTCAAAAATAAACATATGCTCCGAAGACTTTTCAATTCCGCTGCTGTCAATTTGAACTGTTCGCGAAATAGAATGTCTGCATATTTAAATTGTATTGGAGAGTGCTATCGTGATATCAAATTTTATCTCTCTAGGATTTAAATATAGGTTTGCCCCGAGCCCACCGCCCACTTATCAGAAATAAAAATTTCGTCTGCAAATGTGAACCTGAAGTGTCGTGTACTATCTGTCTACCAAATTTTTTCAATATAAAAGATTGTAAAGAAATTAAATTTTTAGAGCGTTTTTTTTGCAATTTTAGATATATTAAAAAAGTGGGCGCAGAAATGGGCGTGGCCAATTTTTTTTATATAAGAAGCATTCTCGGCCTATTACGAACATTGTGACAAAAAATTAGACGAATCGGTCCATGCGTTCTCAAGTGATGGCCTTATCAACGAACAACAATTAATTTTCATATATAAGATAATTTCTTAGTATGTCCGGATGTTTGTATGTATGTCCTATTCTTTCTGCAACTTTCTGAAGCCATCTGATAACATAGGAAGCTGAAATATGTCATACTTAAAGTATTTTCTCTGCGGAAGATCGTAACGAAGCCAGATTTTAGATTTTCGGTCTATGGGACCGACTTTTTAACTAGTATAACTAAAAAAATCTAATTAAATAGGGGGATGGGGAAATTTGGGCCCTACTAGGCACGACTAGGCACCGTCGGATTGAGCTGAAAAATTAGGACATGATTTCTTTCACCAAACCTCATATTTTAAGCAGGGCACACAATTAAATTTCAAAAAAAAATAAAAAATTAAAATACCCATACAAAATGCGACCAGGTCTAATCTATATATATATATAAAAATGGTGGCAAAAATGTATAGTAATCATCAATTTTCAGTTGTTTGTAATTGTCAGGAGAAGGTTTATGTAAAGGAAAATTTGGGATAATCCTCCGGAAAAGCCGGAAATTGCTTTTTTGTATGAAATTTTGTGTGCAATTGTTACAAATCATTTTTTGAATGGAAAATAAAAAAATTTTGTTGGAAAATTTTAAAAATTCCTGAAAAATTTGAAAAATTATAATACTATTTTTCGACGAAATTTAGCTTTTTGTCGTACGATTTGATAGTTTTGAACGATGTAACTTGCGAAAAATTTTGGATAACTATTCCGAATGGAAAAATAGATAAATTCTTGGTGGAAAACTCGGAAAATTCCAGAAAAAAATCGAAAGATTTGGATGTTTTCGGCGGAATTTGCATCAACGTAAAGATGCAAAATTCGTTGTGTTGCTGAAAAATTTCGGATTATTGTGAAATCGATATATGTATATAAAAATAGTGTGAAAATGTATAGTAATTCATCAATTGAAAACGGCTGGGCCGATTTTGCTCAAATTTTTTTTTCTGTTGTTCGTATTTGCCTGGAGAAGGTTTATGTGAAAGAAAATTTGGGGAAATTCCTTCGGAAAAGTCGAAAAAATTTAAAACTGCCTTATTGTGTGGAATTTTGTGTGCAATTGTTTCGGAATGGATTTTCGAATAGAAAAATAGAAAATTTTTGTTGAAAAATTCGGAAAATTCCGGAAAAATAAAAAAAAATTTAATTTTTTTTGAACGAAATTTTGCATTTTATCTTATGATTTAATAAATTTGGACGATGTAACTGTGAAAAATTTCAGATAATTATTCCGAAACGATATTTCGAATAGAACAATTCTCGGTGAAAAACTCGGAAAAACCCGGAAAAATTTGGATTTTTCACAGAAATTTTGCATTGTATTACTTGATTTAATGAAAATTGCAATTTGAATTGTGGTATAAAATTTTGTATGCAATTGTTCCGAAGTGGTTTTTCGAATGGATTATTCGACGAAATTTTGCATTGTTGGGTGTTTTCAAAAGCCTGATTTTATGTCATAGTTTTATTATTATAATGAAATATTTTTCCAATTTTTTTTTTAAATTTGCTTTTAAACATTTATGTTTCATATTTTCGAACATACACCATCGATCGCTTTGTTACCACCACCAAACGAAGATCATAAGTTCCTTCAGATCTATTTCATTGGTGATTTGGCAATTGAACTAGATCAACGTTGTAAAATTTTTACTGCGATTAAACTCGAAATGATCTTACAATTGCAAAACCTGCTGCACGAGCTTAATGCATTGGTCGGATTACACAGTGCAACAGTGAAAAAAATACAAGAACGTGACAGTATAGGTTCGATTCTATTATCGAAGGGTAATAAAACCCTATACTCAGTTTGGCGAGATTGGTGACCAATTTTTTTTATGGGCCCCTAAAGATTCTCAATATCAGTGAGCCCCATGAAAAATGGTGTCATCAGTTTTTGTCCAACAGCTAACTCACACTTCGTGATAACGCTAAACTGTATTCGGCAATAATGTAGCTGGGAGTTTTGCGCACTAACTTTATTAACAAATTATGTCAAAAAGGTTGGTTATTCCTGCCCTTTTTCAAAAAAAATTGAATAAGAATTTATTATTTTTTCACTTTTTTGAGCATTACTTTGAGGGAGACCAAATTTTTCTCTAACACTGTTCGCCAAAATTGTAGCTCTGGTAAAGATAAACAACTTTCGTGAACATATCAATCCAATCTGAACGTGTCTAGGCAACCTAAATAGCTCATAAAGTCCACGTTGATACCGGGTTTTCGAACCTTTACGCACTTATAAGCCCGTAACGTTGTTGAATATCAACCGATTTTAAATTTCTCACCAATCTCGCCAAACTGAGTATAGGGTTTTATTACCCTTCGATAGTAAAATCGAACATATACTATCCCATTTTTGTATTTTACAAAAAGTCGTCATTTGTTGCATAGTGTTACCGGAGCAGACAAAAGACCCTCTGGAGGCCATGCAAGACAATTCAATGCTCCCACTAACAATGAAGTCGCAGTGGTGATTGTTGGGGAGAAAGTGGAATCACGCGATATTGTTCTCAAGCGTCGGGATGGTGGACAACTGCATTCAATACCCGTCGATGTTCTGTCGTGCAGATGATGGCTATCACCTCAATATAAAGATGGTCTTCTTTTTCATTCTCCATTTAAGTTCGAATTCGTATTTCATAGCTACGTGTCATCCGTCGAACCCGAGCGCATTGTGGGACGACATTTTGCACAGAATTCGCACGACAACATCGAATTTCGATCTTGAAATTAACGAATTTGGGAATACCAGCGCTAAATCGTTCGATGCACAATGCATTCAACCCCGAATTGCAACGAGAGTGCGGTGACAACGAAATTGTTGCGAGAATGCAAAATCATCATTTGGTCAAGTTGCAAAACGACCCATCGGCTACTGAATTTTCAAGACTGCAACTGGCGTTTAGTAATGGCCAAATTCCTGTTGATGTTTCAACTGGATTGATGACGTTTCCGGCAATTTTTGCGAGTTTATATCGTGGAATGAGAAACTCATCACGAAAGTTTTTCACGCCTTTGCCTAAATTATAAAAATATAGATTGGATTAGTGAACAGACCATTCTCGCAGCTATTCTTCGCTGGACGTAGATAGCTTGAATGTTACACTGTGCAACAACCAAAATCGGAATGGGATGAAACCAAAGGCAAATGAAAGTTTACGTCATACATAACAAAACCCTCAAGGATTTTTCTTAGTTTAGTGCGAGATTTTTTTTACACCCATTTGAAGTTGGCGTTTTTGCACCGCTGGCTAACAAAAAAAATTCATTAAAAATTTCAAAGGGAGGTGGTAGTAGTTTTTGTCCGATCATGCCCATCTTAGAACTTAATCCCCGCTTAGGGGATAGAAGCTTGCATACCAAATTTCAGCTCGATAGCTTTTAATCTACGATTGTGATCGCAGGTACAGACCCCAAAAGTTACAATTTGTATGGGAGGTGGGAGTAGGTTTTGTCCGATCATGCCCTTCTTAGAACCTAATATCCGCTTGGAGGATATAAACTTGCATACCAAATTTCAGCTCGATACCTCTTAATCTACGGCTGTAATAGCAAGAAAAGGCAAAAAATTCGATCTAATCCAAAAAAAAACGTATGATAGCGCCCTCTGGCTGCGCTTAAAGATACAAATAAATGTCAAAAATGGATTCCTCGTCCCCAAAAACAGTAAAATACCACAACTTTCCGGGATAAAAAAATAAATAGGCATTATTATACTGTTTTTTTCTTGTAAGCGTTCAAAAGCCACCAACTTCAAATGCATATAAAAAAAATCTAGCACTTAACTTAAAAAATCCCTTGAGGGTTTTGTTATACATAATGGGGCTCATGCATAAAACGTGAGTTTGAGCTCGGACTCGATTTTTTGAGTAAAAGGTGCTTGTCGTATGCATAATAAAATTTGATGTATTTGCTTTTACTCACTGCACACGTTTGATCTCGTCTTGCTCAGTTTGAACTAAGTTAGATGTGCTTGTGCTCATTTTAATATGCATAAAAACAAGCTTTTCTTTAGTGAGCTCTTGCTCAAATTTTGTTGAGCATGCCTTATAGTTGACTAGCGTACACTAAAAAGGAATCATGGCTGAATATTTTGTGCCACAAATTAACCAGGTTTGTATTCTTAATTATTAATTTTTTATTTTCTTACACTACGTGTTGGAGGGTATATATCATTCGCTAGACCTAAAAGTGTAACACATAGAAAGAGTCACTTTAGACCCAAGGTTTCTTTAAACCAAACTCGATTTGAGCCATGTCTGGCTGTCCGGCTGGTGCGCACGATAACTTTTGAAAGACGCAACCAAATGTTTTGAATTTTTGCACGGGTTAATATTTTCCCAAAACTACTTACGGTATTGCAAATGGGCTACATGGCCCTGCCCACCTAAGAAATCGAGTAATAATATCAATACCACAACAGGATCGTACCCAAATTATATATTTAGTTAAGCTATAACAGGATAAATTTTTTTAAGATAAAATCTGGAAGTCTGGGCACGCCCCTTTTGGTACCTCCCACACAAATGTAACACTCCGCCCACTTTGGAAATGGGGTAATAACATCAATACACCCAACGGAATCGTACCCAAAGTTTTAGAAACAAATTGGAAGCCACGCCTCTTCTGGTACCATACAAATGTACCTTTCCGCCCACTATAGAGATGGAGTAATAATATCAATAAATCCAACGCGATGGTACCCAAATTTTTTATTTAGTAAAGCTGTAACAGGGTAAAGCTTTGGAGAAAAATCTGGAAGTCTAGCGACGCCCCTTTTGGTACCTACAATACAAATGTACCATTCCGCCCACTTTAAAGATGGAGTAATAATATCAATACAAACAACGCGATCGTGCCGAAAATCTGTATTTGGTAAAGCTATAACAGGATAAAGTTTTGGAGATAAAATCTAGAAGTCTGGACACGCCCCTTCTGCTACCCCCCATACAAATGTACCACTCCGCCCACTTTGGAAAGGGAGTAATAATATCAATACACTCGACACGATCGTGCCCAAATTCTATATTTTGTGAAGCTATAACAGGACAAAGTTTTGGAGAAAAAAGTGGAAGTCTAGCTACGCCCCTTCTTGTACCTCCCACACAAATGTACACTTTAGAAATCGAGTAATATTATTAATATAATAGAAAATTTTATGTATTACTGAGGGTGAGGTTAAATGTATGTCGGGTTGCCCGACTGAAACTTTCTCACTGGTTTTTATTTTATTTTTCCCCGTTAATTCAATGCCAAATTTTTGCTTAATTTCTGTTAGACACGTTTCTATTGTTTGTTTTTTTATTTTTAATGCTTGGTAATTAACTTTTTTCTAGTAATTATTTAATTTCTTATTTTTCTACTAAAAATTTAGAAATGTCGTCAGTTTCCATTTTGTTATTATTATTTGATTCTACTTCTACTTCACTTTCACTTGACATGTTTGCACTTCAATAACAATTAGACGTTTGATCTCCCTTTGTTCAAGTAATTGCAATTGGTTTGAACACATTTTTATGCATGCGAAATTGAGTAAAAGCTGTTACTATTTGACTTTGCTCGACTTACGAGCAATTGCTCACCTGACTCAACTCAGCGCTTTTACTCGTTTTTATGCATGAGAGCCAATTTCATCTACCATTTTCTTTTGGTTTCATCCCATTCCGACTACAAAAGTTAAATTTTGTGTCACAGTGTTATTATTCAAAGTCGAATAGATGGAGTCTGCATTCATACAAATCCGTTGACAGCGTGATCGAAGGCGACCAACTATCCGACATAATTTTTGAACTCCCTAGATGTGTCAGGAACTCCGTCGCATAATTTGCAGCTGAAGTTGGCATCGATCATACTCATGTTGCGGAATCTCAATCATCCAACATTGTTCAACGGTACGCGGTTGTCCGCCAAGAAACTGATGAACAATGTGATTAAAGCGAGGATCATCAAGGGCAAATTTAATGGATAGGAAGTCCTTACCCCACGTTTTCCTATCATTCCAACCGACCGTCCCTTCCAATTCAAGCTAATTTAATACTCCATTCGATTGGCTTTTGTGATGACAATCAATAAATCGTAAAGCCAATCGTTGGAAGTTTGTGGGATCAATCTCGAATTCCCCTGCTTTTCGCACGGTCAGATGTACGTTGCCCGTTCGCGTGTCGTCAAACCGTTTTCATTGTTTGTTTTTGGCGAGCTTTCTATAAAACTCGAATGAGGCCTGCCAACAAATCTTATTGGCAGACTTCGTCCTGCGTCCAAAATTATTAATAAAGATGTTGAGTACTTGTTGGAATCTAATAACGATTGATTAATTAGCTTTGGCCTATGAAATAGCAAAGAAGACTATAAAATATTCTTGTTAAAATTTATAATATGTGTCAGCAATACTACGTCCATGCTTTATTGAAAACTTACTTGGTTAATTTGCGAGTATTGTACCGCAAATTACTTGTAACGTACTTTTCTTGTATCTTAAAGAACAATATATGCTAATTATGCAATATGCTAACTTTATATCTCCCGTCTAATACATACCGCGGTTATGTTATAAAATTAAAATACATGGTTTTATGTACTTTATGACAAACGCCCTACGAACCACATAGAGAAATTTCGTTGCAACCGGTCTATTTATTTGGCCCATTTAACTTCAAATATTTCCTCATATAAACCGAATATGTACTAATAAAGGTATGTATGTTCATTTGAATGCCTATTATTCATTAGCCACTACATATACAAGCACCGAAAAGAAACCTTGCCAGCTTTCGTAGGAAATTTACAGAAACAAAATCGGTTCAAGCATTATAGAGAACATTAATCTCCGACACAATGCATCTTATTTTTATATATACATATAATAGAGGTATATATTTTTTAAAATCTTGATGTGCATTTTATTTATTATTCTGTTTGGATAAAAAGTTTCAAAATTATAACGTAATTTTATCCGTATTGTAACTTGTCGTACCATATCAATTCAATTGTTCTTAACAATTTTTATGTTTCTGGACATTTCTTAAAAAGAGTAATGACATTTTTCGCATTAAATTTGTCATTGAGACCATTGTGAAACGTTTTCGTGAAAACTCCATATCCCATGTTATGTATTTGCTTTTACAAATATATTTGTGCAGGACGAAGTTTGCCGGGACAGCTAGTTAAATAATAAAAAAACAATTGTAATGAAAACGGCAACCGGAAATATTGAAAAACATGTTTTTTTAAGAACGAGATAGTGACAAATGGGTAATAATGCATTTCCATTACCGCACCAAACACGGCATCCCCTACCGTCAAGAGCTCTGTAAACGAAAGCGTAGGTTCGAGCGTACAGGCGTTGTTAACTAACAGAGGTTGTATGCACCCAGTGTGCCATCCGGATCAGTTTCGGATCCGATACTGATCCGATTCTACGGACATCGGATTCAGGATCGGATCCGATTTCGTTCGAAATTCATTTTGATTCTACTATCGAAAAGTAATAAAACCCTATACTGAGTTTGGCGAGTTTGGTGACCAATTTTTTTATGGACATCAAAAGATTCTCAAAATCAGAGAGCCCCTCTAAAAAAGGTGTCACCATTTTTTGTTCAACAGCTAAATCACATTTTGTGATAGCACTAAACTATATTCGGTAATAATGTAGCTGGCAGTTTTGTGCACTGACTTTATTAACAATTTATGTCAAAAAGGTAGGTAATTCCTGCCCTTTTTCAATAAAATTGAAGAAGAAATTATTATTACTTTGAGGGTGTCCAAATTTTTCACTAACAATGTTCGCCAAAATTGTAGCCATGGTAAACTAGAACAACTTTCGGGAACATAGCAATCCAATCTGAACGTGTCTAGGTAACCTAAATAGCTCATAAAGACCACTATGTTACCGGTTTTTCGAACCTTTACGCAATTATAAGACAGTAACGTGGTTGAATACAAACCGATTTTTAGTTTCTCAGCGGATTTAGAAAGAAGAGATCACTAAGCTCGACAAACTAAGTATAGGGTTTTATGACCCTTCGATAGTAGAATCTAACCTATACTGTCAAGTTCTTGTATTTTACAATAATTCTTTATTTTTTGCATAGTGATATCAATTGACAGTGTGAATCATGGACATCTATAATGATCATCATCATTGTCAATCGTCTAGTGTTGTGTTAAATATTCATATCGAGCTCTAACCGCCAAAAAGACGTAAACCCATGATTATCCAATTTTGTTTATTGATAAAAATAGGTAGTTATGATCAAACATCATCTAACAAAATATCATATTCATATTTTGTTACAACAAAATGTTGCATACGTCTGTCTTCTTTTCTATTAAACATATTGGTTTATATTAGTGGCGAAATCGCAAAATATTCCACTTTTTATTAGTGATTGTGCAATATGAAGTTGTGTCAACAGTGGTAAGTGCATTGGTTTGTTTTTATGCATATGTTAAGATAAATTTGATTTAATATTTTTGTCGAATTAAATTTTCCTAAGCGATCATCATTATCTTCATTTGTATGGAAGGTGCGAGAAGGGGTGACCTTTGGTTTCCTGAAGGTCAATCTGTTATTACAAGATAATTAAACTTGCAAAATAGAATTTTTGCAAAAATAGGTAATTTTGTATGGTAGGTGCATGAAGGGGGGAGGGGCTATTCTGGCCATTTACAATTCCGTTACTTTGTTTTAGAAAATATTAATAGTGTTAAAATTGCATAAGAATCAGTTAAGATTTACTTGAGTTAATTCGCCCTCCAGCTATCTTAAAGTCATGAAATTAAATTGGTCTTAAGATACTTGGGGTATAACACGTCTCCTTTAATGCGTTACCCTTTTTATTGTATCAAATGATACTAAAATCATTTCGACGTATCCGTCTTAACTTACATTACCAGCTAGCCAGCAATTAAAGACGTAAGCGACATCAATACGCGTTTTCATGGAAATATATGAAATAAACTAAATGTAATGTATATTTAAGAAATGACAGCACACTTATTCAATTTCACGGTAATAAATACCGCGTAAAAATTTCTTCCCTGTAAAAATTGGCTTTTTGTTGGTTAAAGCTCGATATTGTTTGTTGAAATATAACTGTGCGCTCATTACAATATTGTTGTTATAAGTTATGTTTTTTATTTATTGTTAATTCTTTTTTTGATATTGTATTTCTTAATATTTATGTTTTTATTCAATGTTATTAATATTTATTTACCTATACATTTTATTAAAATAGGTACTTACAATTTAAGGCAACAAATTGTTTGAAACAGGAAAAACGAAAAAACATAATGAAAAGCAGCGAAAACTTAATCTTAATCATCAAAAATTTTACAAAAATATAACGTAGAAGTGGCATAACTTAGTCATTTATGTTTGGATTATAAACAACTGTCGCATTTTTAAGAAATAATTGTATTATCGTCTCAGTTTACAAACATCGGTGAACTCTAACCAGAGAAAATGGCATTTCAGTAGACCTACCTTTTTTCAAAACACTGAAAATAAAAAATTTACGATATCTCAAAAACCGTTATACTTTCTCAGTATATCTCAGAGCAGATTTAAATTCTTCGTGAAATTTTACATTAAAATCATTTGTAAAATGTCCCGGATACAGACATTTTTGAATTTGTGCGCTCAACAACTGTTGAAATCTTTTGTCCAAGACATGTCACTATTATACGATGAATGCTTTCTAACGTGCAATTGTCATTGCCTTTTGCAAGTTCATGAGGATGCAAAGCTTTATGGGCATATAATCTGATTATCATACGATCATTTTTGGCAACTCTGTTTCGTTCCTTTGTATATAACAAGGTTTGTGTCGATGATTGTTAGGTGTTGTTGTTGTGAGTTTTAACCGCAATGTATCATAACAGTGAAAATTTGGTCACTTTGGGATTCTTCCAACAACAATTTAACCAAACGGAAGTAAAAATAAAATGCATTTCTTTAAAATTTTAAATGTCTAGTGATTTTTTTATATGTAATAGCACAAAACGTCAATGCTTAGCAAATCCCTTGTCCAACAAATATACTTATTGAACTGTGGGATGAAGTCAAATAATTAAAAATTTCACTTGTGGCTATCAATACAAAAAAAGATGCATTGACAAATGAAGTTCAGCAGTGCCGCAGTCAAATTGGAGAATAGAAAACACCACAACTCCACAACATTTAAGAATAATGCGAAATTTAATAAACTGTGTTAGAATTTGCAAATTATTTTTATGAAGTTTAAAATGTACAAAGGGAATAAAGTGAATATAAACAACAAATATCTACAATTTCCCCGCTTGTAACATTAAGACAATTCCTTGCTTCCTTGCCTAAGGTGGCTGCCAGACGGGGATAGGTAGAGAATGGGAAACCACAGCTTAAATATTCGGCCTTATTCCCGTAGACGTCGTCGACGCAAAAACGTCGTCTTGTGACGACGCTGTAAAATCGGTATTCTCGTAGTCGTTTTCGATAACTATCGGTTACTATTGACACAAATTTGGTATTCTGTAAGGAAATGTGACGACGACGTTGAATCGAAACGACTCTGAATCTGTCGTCACAGTTGTTAGTAACGACTTGAAAAAATAACTTTAGTTTTTGTAAATTTAAAAAAAGGTTTTGTTTAATGACGTCAAGAATAACAATGTCGAGTAACAAATATTTGTGTTTCCCTCTACAATATAAATATTGATGTTGTTGACAAAATAACTTGTCTTGGAATCATTCTAGACAATAAATTAAAGTTTGAAGCTCAAGTTAATTCCAACATTTCCAAAATCAACTTTATTTTACGAAAATTATACAGTCTAGATCTTTGTGTGCCTATGCATATTAAAATAAAAATTGTTCATGCATTAATAATGCCTATTTTCTTATATTGTTTGGAAGTTTACAGTGGCACTGATGGTTACATTATGAAGAAAATTTGTCTGTGTTTCAATAGGGTTGTAAGATATATTTATAATGTCAAAACTCATGAACATATATCGGAATACACCGTTTCATTTTTGGGATGTACTTTTCCACAATTTGTTAATATCAGATGCTTGCTGCACTTTTATAAAGTACATAAATTGCAAATCCCTGCCTTTGTTGCTTCGCTTTTTAAATTCTGTAAATCGGTAAGAAACCCTCAGATCACGTTTCCAAAGTTGTCGCCACTTTTAGATAAATCATTCCATGTAAGAGTAGCTCGCATTTTTAATAAATTGCCAATTTCACTAAGAGTTTTTAATGTTACACCTAATACATATAAGAAAAACATATACCAATTTGTTCAAAATAATCAAATTTAGTTCAAAAAGTTCTCTTCCAGTTTATATTTGGTTTTGAAGTGCTTCACCTTGTCTTGGTTTAGCCTTCACATGTTTGCTTTCAATCTACTATACTTAATTGGGTCATAAAAAAAAAAAAAAAATAAATAAAAAAAAAAAAAAATAAATAAAAAAAAAAAAAATTATATATATATAAATATTTAAATGCATTTTGAATGTCTATGTGGGAGTAGTTCCCAGAGTAGTAGTTCACTTTATAAGTACCATGTGCATTTATGGTTTAGAAAAAAAGAAAAGTTTAATTTTATTATTATTAATTTCCAAATTGTATGTTTTTTAAAATTCTTTAATTTATGTAATTTTATTTTATGTAAATGCATTATTAATATGATTGTTGGGGTAGTCCTCAGAGTAATAGTTCAATTTGTGAGTACTATGTGCATTTATGGTTAAGAGAAAAAGAAAATTTTTTTTGTCATTACTTTTTATATAAGATTTATAATTATATTCATTTTATTTTTGAAGTTTTTTTGAAACCATGTATGGCCCTAAGGGCTCGGTTTTTTTATATAAGTACAAATAAAATAAAAATAAAATAAATAAATAGGGGCTTGGAAACAAAATCCCTCATAGGTACAAGGATTTTGTCTAATTTTAAGGGGTAATGTGAGAAAATTGGTGAAAAACAATTTAATTCCTTTGGAGCGCCTTTAAGAATCCTTTGCGGTTGTAGTTACGAATCTGGTCTTCTTTATTTGTAGCAAAAATTTTGATATGGGTTCCATCGACATATCCAATTACTCCAGTAAATCCTGTTTTGTTAAAAAAAAATTAGTTTATGCTTCCCATTTGTCATCTTCAGTTACTTCCAATTGTATCCAAGGTGGACAAATCACCTCTCTAATGCATTCAGACAGGAATCTTGCAACTACTGGCTGCACTTACACTTAGGTTGTAAGGCCCCTGTCCAAAGGACCTCCTGAGTTCACTTTTCATGATAGGAACTATTTCTATAGGAACGATTACGTAATTAAATGCTGCCTTATTAAGACTTAAGTAGTTCTAGAATCTAAAAAAAGTTGGAAGGCCGGCCAACAGATAACCTCAAATTACGATTTTAACACCGATGAACATACTCGTTATTTGGCAAGTTTAAGATCATCGGATCATAGTCGAAGTATTATCCTTTCCAGTATAAGATTATTTTTACTTTCCTCATCGCTTGAATCTGAATCGGACACAAAAAACATTTCTTCACAACAGAAAATAAAAGTCAAAATGAATCAGCTGATGTACAAATGTTACATCAGCTGTTGTTATTTCTTTCATGTTATCGATTACTAGTCGACGTCGTCTCATAGTAGTTACAGAATACCGAAATAGCATTGATGTGACAACGATGTTGACTCGAAGTGATGTTGACATAAAAACGACGACGATGTCGACGACGTCTACGGGAATAGGGGTGATTATGTTTGTGAGTTTTTTTATTGAATTGTAATTTGTAATTAAAAAAAACTATTAACAGGTGTGCGATCATGAGCTAAAGATACGATACTTTGACACCTACCATCCTGGTGCGTGGCAAGACTCATTTACTTGAAATTCCAGCGAATTGTGAGCTTACATTGAGAAAAAAAACTTTTTCTTTTTTACTTTTTTGTAGTTTTATCTTTAAAATATTAAATACTTTCATAATTTGGTACAACTCCCTTGAAATTTGTTGGTGGAATTTTCCGCAAAATTTATCATCAATTTCTTCTTTCAATATTCATTCGTTATACCTACTTTATTCCCGGGGAATATTTCCTCACTTTCGAAGTTCGTTTAGAATAAGGGAAAAGGAAAAAAATTCCCGGTGAATTGCCATTCAGAATTGGGGCGATTATATTTATTTATTTTGTTATAACAACCCATTTGAACTCAAGCTTTGTAATTAAACTCAAAATATTCCAAATGATGTGTCAATATACCATCAAACCAATATTTGTGTCATCTTCTAAATACTAACGTTTACCAGTTTCTATTTTATTCATTGGCTTCCTTTAATAAATTTTCTAGAGTTAAAATAAATTCTTCCAATTTCTTAATGTCCATTTGAAAATGTATTGCCTGATTGTCGTCCTCTGGCCTTCCGTTTATATGACGTAAGTTAAATGTTAATGCTGCCAGCAATTTTGTATTACTTGCAAAACTGCTATCACCGAGGACTAAGCGTGTATCCCAATCAAACCAATCAATCAGTGGATAGTCAATACTATTTTGATCGCGTATCAGAAACCGTAATATTTCTGTATGACGGGAGTTTAGAACAGACAATATTATGGCTTGCAAATCAGGAGATGACTTCGCCAGTCCCATTTTTGATTCCAGCATTCCCTCAGGATTGCTACAACACAGTTCTCGATAGAACTTTGACAGACTTCGCGTGGCAAGCAAAAAGTCATCGGGATTATGAAAGCCATATTTATGGCACATACGCATTGTTTGTTGTTCGTCCTGATTTCCAATTAGGAAATCTATTGAATGATTGAGTATCTAAATATAATTGAAAATTCAAATTATAAAGACTCAAACAACCAATCCCAATCACAGTTACCTCTATCAAAATTTCCTTATTATCGATGCTCAATAGGAATTCGCATTCTTTCATATTTGCAGATTAGTTTTAATTTATACACTTTATACGCTAATTATATTTGCATCCATCAATTTTATACTTCCAAACAATATATGAAAACAGCTTAGTATTATGATGCAGAGTTCGAAGCCGACCGTTCGCATTACCGCCGCCGATTATTTAAAGTGCTCTTTACACTGGCCAAGATGTATAAATATGATATATCTTGACACTAGCAGACATGTCTGGGAGACAAAATATCCTTGTAAATATCTGTCTTCCCCTTTACATGGGGTCTACAACTGAGATAAGATATAAGATTTTTATATCAGCGAATGTCAAAATCAATAGCAGAGAGTATTATCTCACGTGTGGACTCTCAAATATATAATATAATAAATGTTAACAGACAGTTGTTATGAGAAATCTCGGAACAATTATGTTATAAGAAGAGCTGTCAAAAATAGCCACATATCAATGAAAAGACGCCATCATTGAAATGGAATATGTACTTGTAAAATGTGTTCAATTCTACTGCCAAAAGTAAGTTACCTATTATTCTGCATTTGTTTACCAAATAATCACAACCAAACCTCGCATACAATAAAAACTTCCAACGAACAACACAAGTTTACTGTACGAAAGTCAGTCAAAAATTAAATGTTATAAGAATAACATAAATACGTATACCCCTTGTTTAAGACTTAGATTAACACGAAGCAATGTCTTTTCTCATTCTGTTGACGTTTTCTCAGATATTATGTCAAACATTATCTCATATGGAGACCCGTTGTTACATTACTGACATATTTGTCGAACTTTATTTTTTCACCAGCATTCTACATGAAAGATATAGCGGACCAAGCCTAATATTTATATTTTATTTTTACAAAAATATATTATAACACTTTGTTAACGTTGTTTTCCTTAAAATTTTATTTGTATATTATATATATTTGTTTTCAACGATTTTTCCTGTTTTTTTTTTTTAAATATTCTTTGGCATCAAAAGAAAGTCTGTCAAATCTGTCCCTACATTACCTGTCTGTCCAGATTTATAAAATTAAAATCGTTACAGACATGTCTGAGCAGACCGAATACATCGCCCTAAATTGGGGGATAAGTCTGGGCAAACATTATATCTCCAAACTTGTCTGCCAGTGTAAAGTGGGCTTAAGTGCCCAACAAAAAAGATTCAAGGAAGCCAAAATTATTGTCATTCTTTATAGCAATACGCTTTGATGAATGCGGCCAAAATACTAAAATTTTTACATGTATTTTGTTGTTGGAAAGATGTTAACATATTTTCGCATCCATGAAAGATGCGGAAAAATACACTGAGTTGTACTCTGAAAATTGGAATTTAAGCGATTTTTCTCAGTAATGTTAATCCGACAACCACCATTTTCGTCGTTTTTTTACATTTATCGGAAAAAATCCCAAACAACATGGCCGGACAAAAAATTTACATTTTTGCCAAAATATTAATAAATGATTATTTCAATTAGTTAAAAGCATTCGCGCTTTATGGAATACTGCCTCCGAAACAATCTTAATAGGTTTGTGGCAAGAAACTATTGATGTTTTACAAGGCAAATGAACAAATTTGTGTGCTAAACAACAGCTGACAATATGCGACAATGCAGTGTAAACCACTTTTTGCATTTCGCATCTTTAGCTCAATATGTGAAATGCTTTTTTGGTGTAAAAGGGTTATAACAAATTTGTGAGCTAGACAACAGCTGACAATATGCGAAACTGCAGTGTAAAGCCACTTTTTAGCATTTCACATCTTCAGTTCAAAATGTTAAATGATTTTTTTTGTTGTAAAAAGACTATTATAAATGTAACGAAATTCATTTAGCTTTGGTGATATTATTGTAAATGGCGGCCTATAATTTTTTTTTGGTGATGTCAACCTTAAAAATCACGACATTCATAAATATGTATGTATAATCTGCAACAAATAAACTTTAAAAGTTTATACTGCCAATTGATACCAAGTTAGGGTTGCCAGACGGTCTTGATTTTTCTTGATTTACAAGAATTTTTAATGCTTGTCAAGAATCAAGAAAAAATATGTTTTGTCAAGATTTTTACAGGCCAACCAAAAAATAACGTAAATATGTTTTTTAAAGTTTTAATTTCCTTGTACAAGTTTTGTAAAAGTCAAAGTGTATTTGTTCGAAAATATATCAATACATCCAGTTCACCAGTTTACAAATCATAATTTTTCGTTAGCTGCAGAGTTCTTAAAAAAAATTTTCTGTAGATTTCGGTATCCTAAACGAATTTGAGATTTTAAATTTGAGAATTAGCTGATCCTTTTTAGAAAATATCAATCTTTTTCATTTCTGCAGACTGGACCAAAAGTCTTTTTACTTTTTAAATGGTGACAGTTACAATCAAGACAAACGAGATAAAAACAGTTTTTGCTATAAAAGAACACAAATAAAGATTTAATTATGAAATATGTATGATTTTTAATTATTTTTACTTTTTCAAAAATATTGATATTTTTCATTTTAATTTATAATTCAATTCGAAATTTTTCTCACTTTGTGCTTCGAAGTATTACATTTACCAATTTTACTATGAAGCAAAATAATAAAAGTCAACATCAGTATTATATCCTCGCCCTTAGGTATAAGTTAATAGTAGACAAAACCTTAGAAAATCAAAAGGTTTGCCATACCCCCTCTGGTACCTTCCATATAAATGAGCAAAATTACCCTCAAAATTTTTCATACATATAATGAATATGGACTTTATCGGCCGATCCTATCTGATTCCTCCGATACAAAATAACCCATTTTTCTGAAAATTGTTATTTCTTCAATTACTTCAAAATCAACTACTGGAGGATGCTTTAATTTGGGCAGTTTACTTATCTTGAGATAGTTTGCAACACTCCCATAGTTCTACATGCATATCTTTATTGTAGGTACACTTTATTTAGTGAAATTTTGCGCAAGGTAAAACCTTATTCAACCTTGCTGCTCCTACTGATAACTCCTATACAAATATGTCAATTACCCGAAAAGTTATATATTTGCAACAATTTCTAAAAGAAACTTCTGAAGACGTTGAAAATAGTTTACTTTTAATATTTTGTATTCATAGTTGAAACTTAAGAAACGGGTTGTTTTACCCAACCCATTAGAAAATATGAATTCTTTAGAAATTGTTCAACGTAAAAGACTTTTTTTGGTACCCAAAATAAAAAATACCCATATGTCAAGAGATAAAATTATAATTTCTACATTTTTGGCAAATTCTTTCAAACTTTTTACACTGTAACCCTTTCTGCGGTATAACTACGTGTCAGTAAAAAATGGCCATACGACATAGAGTCATATCTCCAACTGTTTACGCTCCACAAGCTGGAAAATTTTAATACATAAGTAATTTCATTTAAAAATCGTTATTTTTAATAATTCGAGACTTAAATAATGTCATACAAAATGTGAGAGTATTTATTAGTCAGTTCATCTAGCTGAAATATATAGACTTGATATGTTTAATATTTTGTAAACTATTTGTTCAGAAATCATATTTTTATAAAAAAATAAATAAAATTGAATTATTAAGAACTTTTAACGTATGAGTATTTTTATTTGATTTTTGTTCACAATCAAGATATTTTTTGGTGAATGTCAAGAATTTTACAATTTCATATCTGGCAAGCCTATACCAAGTATACATTCGAATTGACAGTCGTTCTTGTTTATAATAACCGGTCTATTCTGACGGGGTTACAATAGCCACTACGATCAAAATAGACTACTTTGGTTACAAAATCAAAAAATCGGTATTCCGAATCCTTGTTAACGTGACAATAGTTACAAAAATTGTTACCTGCCAAAAAGAAGGTAACAAGCTAGTTACAGCAGTTTTAAATAAGAAACGAAATTTGAAATCGTTAATAAAACACTTTTGCCCTTTGTGCTATGGAAATGTGGTAGCAAAAATGTGGAACAGTAGTGACCAGTCCTCCATTACACAGTTATTGTTCAACATTTTCGACTGAAAACTTAACTTGGGAACTTGTCGGCCCCTTAAATTCATTTAAATTTGTATAAATATCTAATTGTTTTGTATGTATTTCATTATTTGTTTGATAAATTCAATAATCAGCTGCGAATTGTCAAATTGGCATTAGGCATTTTTTTTGGATGTGATATCGCGAATTGGTTTGTTATAACAAACACTTTCAAAAATAAGATTCATCGTCTTGTGTTCGTGCAATCGTACCACTCAATGCCTACTGATAATTTGAGCTAATATTTTACTCTTAAGGCTCCGTTCATCTCGTGGTGAAATGTAAATTATTGACAATTCGCAGCTGATTATTGAATTTATCAAACAAAGAATGAAACACAATACAATTAGATATTTTACAAATTTGAATGATTTTTAGGGGCCGACAAGTACCCAAGTTAAGTTTTCAGTCGAAAATGTTGGACAATAACTGTGTAATGGACCAATCACAGCTAAACGTTAAATAAAATTAAAAAACACATTTAACCAAAAATGTGTCAATAATATTTTTACATTATGTATTTCAATTGTTGAAAAATTTTTATATTCATAAAAAGTTAAAAGAGGTTAAACAATTTTAAGAAAATGACGAGAAAACTGTATTCATAAACGAACATAGAAAATGGAATTTACAAGAAGTCAAATAAGATCGTCGCGAAATATACGCCCATGTCCTGACAATCGCATTTTGTTGAAATTTGCGATTGTGATTTGAAATCGCAAAATTGGTGTCACAGAGATCGTAATCCCATAATATTTGGCGATTGTCAATCACATGCATTTAACCTGGTGAACTCATATTTTTTGCCTCAAAATTATTTTGAAAAAACGATGTATTTATACAATTTAATATGTTTTCTTTCTATTTAATCACAAAAAGATATATGTTTCTAAACAATTTATATTAAAAATGCGTATTTAAAAAACATTAAAGTTTTCGTAAAATTTTAGGTGCAAATTCTCTTTTTCTTTTTCTAAAAGTTGGCGATTCAATAGTTTACAGCTGAGTTGCATATCTTCGAAAAATGTGTGCCGACACACTTTCATGTGTTTTTGACCCACAAAACATATGTTCAAAAACAAGTGAACAAGTGAAAAATTATTGGCGATTCACAAATCGCGTGATTGTCAGGACATGGGCGATAGTGTACTTACGCCCTTAAATAACACACTTGTAGTTCGGTACTAAACTGATAGCACGATATAAATCAGTAATAGCCTTTTTACACCAAAAAAGCATTCCGCATCTTGAGCTGAAGATGCGGAATGCTAAAAAGTGGTTTTACACCGCAGTTTCGCATATTGTCAGCTGTTGTCTAGCTCACACATTTTTCCATTTGCCTTGTAAAACTGCAATATTTTCCTGCCACAAACCTATTAACATTGTTACGGAGGCTGTATTCCACGAAGCGCGAATATTTTTAACTAATTGGAATAACTATTTATTAATATTTTGGCAAAAATGTAAATTTTTTGTCCGTCCATGTTGTTTGGCATTTTTCCGATAAATGTAAACAAACGACCTAAATGGTGGTTGCCGGATCAACATTACTGAGAAAAATCGCTTAAATTCCAATTTTCAGAGTACAACTCAGTGTATTTTTCCGCATCTTTCATGAATGCGAAAATATGTTAACATCTTTCCAACAACAAAATACATGTAAAAATTTTAGCATTTTGGCCGCATCCATCAAAGATGCGGATTAACGCGGAAATATGTTAAATGCGTTCCGGTGTAAAAAGGCTATAAAAAAGTTTTAGTCGGGCAACCCGACTTACATATACCCTCACCCTCAGATATACATACAATTTTTCTATTATATAATGAATGTGTATTCATCGGTCGGTTCATGAACTATTATATTATTCTATTAGATTTGTTTTACAAGAGTTTTGTGAAATGGATTATGTTGACAGCTGGCAGGACGGATAGATATTTCGATAGTTGCAAAACTATCTCATCACCACCCTTAGCTGTGCCTTCTCCACTCATTATCACAACCGTAAGTGTTAAAAGTTTCAAGAAATCATCGTGAAGTCCAAACACACCGGTACGAAAATGGTATCAACGAATGTCACACGTCAACATTATCCACCCATTATATTAATATTATTACTCGATTTTTCAAGTGGGCGGAGTGATAAAATTGTATGGGAGGTGCAAGAAAGGGGGCGCGAGTTGACTTCCAGTTTTTTTCTATAAAACTTTGTCTTGTTATAGCTTCACAAAATACAGAATTTGGAAATTGTCGAGTGTATTGATATTATTACTCCATCTCCAAAGTGGGCGGAGTGGTACATTACATACAGAATTTGGGCACGATCGCGTTAGGTCTATTAATAATATTAATTGATTTCTAAAGTGGGCGGCACAAGATGGGTATGGGAGTTACCAGATGGGGCGGGGCTAGACTTCCTATTTTTTTCCAAAACTTTATCCTTTTATAGCTTTACTAAATACATAATTTGGGTACGATCCCGTTGGGTGTATTGATATTATTATTCGATTTCTTAAGTGGGCGGGATGATTTATTTGTGTGGGAGGTACCAGAAGGGGCGGGGTCATGTATCCCTTTTGCAATACCATAAGTAGTTTTGGGAAAATATTAACTCTTGAAAAATTTCAAAACATTTGGTTGCGTCTTTCGAAAGTTATCGTGCGAACCAGCCGGACAGCCAGACGACTTAAAAAGTCATGAATCGAATTTGTTTCATAGAAACCTAGCGTCTAATGTGAGTCCTCCTATGAGTTACAATTTTGGGTCGTATCAAATTAAATATACCCTCATCCATAAGGGTGATGGTATAAAAACAATGCAAATAAAAAGAAATTTCCAACATTTTTTGACACGACAGCCACAAAGATAACTGTAACATTTATTCACCATTAAAATTTCATTATTTATTTTCCTAATTTTTTGCATACTCACATCTACCAACATACGCTCTTCTTCTTCCAATCCACGCCCTTTTTCTACCAACCTACCGTCGTGTTATTTAATGATAAAAAACAAACAACGAATATACTTCTTTTGTATCTGGGTAATTCCAAAGTAAATGACCCCTACAGCTTAAAAATAAAATTATTATTTTTTATGTATTTGTCCGCTAATATTACACAAAATAAATGTATCTGTCATTTTCCGAAGGATTAACTTTAATTTTCTTTATACTTACAAAAATATGCTACTTTGAATTTGGTATTTGGAATTTTTTTTTCATGTGAATTGCAAGGCCACTTTTAAAGCCCTTTGGCAACACTGTTCTAACGGTTGTTTACGAACAAAACAAAAGCCAGTTGAAAGCTGACAATGTTCTTCATGCTTAGTCACAATTTTGAAGGCGAGAAGTTTAAATCTAATTTTTTGTGAATAGTTCAAAAACAATCTCACCGACTGTAACGACCGTTACCCCAAATGTACAAAAGTTTGATTTTTTCCTAATTTGTTCAAACGATTTAATTTTTTAGTAGCGGATAGTTAGAAGGTAAGTAACATAAAGAATTTTGTATGGCGAAATAAGCATCAAAAGTCAATTTTGATTTTTTAAACATTGTTTTGAAGACGTAACGACCGTGACTTTTTTTCTTTGCATTTTGCATTTGAACTGTTTTCGTCTTACTTAATTTGATTCTATCTGATTTTAGCTGAAAAATCATTGATCAACTTACCAAGATGCAAAAATACAGGACTTTGCTGAAAATTTCACGTTTGTTTCCTAGGATGAAGTGCAAAGCGCTCACTGGAATCAAGCACAATGCACTATTTTTACAGCATGTGCATGGTTAAAAACGGAAACTGGTCTCACATCATCTTTTGCTATAATCAGCAACGAATTGACACACATCAAAGAAAGCGTTTGGTATTTTCTAAAAGTCATCATTGCTTACCTTAAGACCAAATTAGAGTTAACTACTATTCACGTATTTTCTGATGGACGTGCCGCCCAGTTTAAAAACAGATTCAACCTTTTTAATTTATGCTTTGCGAAACAAGACTTTGATGTTGACTTAACTTGGTCTTTTTTTGCATCTGGTCATGGTAAGGGTGCTGTAGATGGTATAGGGGCCACCGTCAAAAGATCCTTGTGGTTTGCAATTATGTCCCTGGAAGCAATAATAAACTCTCCAAAAGAAGCCTTTAACTTATTTAACACTACAAGAAAGTTGGAAGGTATTATAGTGCTTTACTGCGAAAAAAACTTCATCAAATCCGAAACTGAACTTTTAAAAAAACGTTGGGAAAATATAAAATGCATCGAAAATATTCAACAACAGCATTATTTTCAAAAAGCTTACGTTAATTCTGTGCAATCGGCCTTAACAGGCATATCAACTTTAAAAATCAACACTATCGAATAAAAGTATGCAAGAATTATGCAATAGAATATAGCTTTTCGTTTATGTTTTTTTTTTACCCACAATAAATGAATTCAAACACAAAAATCGTTTAAGTTTTTATATTGTAACGACCGTTACTTTTTAAAAGAATTTTTTTTTTGATAAATAATTTTCTTTGACTTGAAAACAAACCTATTACTGAAAGAAAACATTACAAAGAATTTAATCAGATTTTTTACTTGACACATCCTGTGCAAAATTTTACAATACATGATATTTGTTTCCGAAATATGAAAACAGCACATTTATAAAGTAACGACCGTTACTTTTTTAATGGTCAAAAATAGTATTGAAATTAGATTTTTTATGAATGCTTTCGGCTGCTACCGAAGCTTGAACTTTCGTAGGTCCAAAATTAAGCAAACCTCGTGACACATATTCTTAGGGTGGAATTTTATTTAAAAAATCACAGAATATCGGTAACGACCGTTACTTTGGAAACACCCATCTATGTTCTTTGTCAAAACGAAAATCATGTAGTGTTATTAAGCCGATGGCTTCGTTCAAAATGTCATCATACCAGTCGCGTTAAATTTCGGTTCCATCTGGTTCACCCCGGTCGTTAATGAAATATACTCGACTGTTTGGGCTACGTCGTTGTCGAAAGTCTAATTTGTTATTTACACATTCATTATTTGGCCATTTCACTCCCTCTATATTTTCCACTTGAATATTATTAGAATCGGATGATGTATTAGTGAGATCTTTTATCTTTTCGGATTCTTTTTCTTCCACATCTTTAGCACAATCAAGTAATGCTCCCCGACTAATTTTTTCAAAAAGCTGCAATCTATTTCTTTACAAGCAGATTCCATAATTCTTGTTGCTTTACGTTTGCTTTTTATTCTTATTGATCTATTTGATAGCATTATAAATACATTGATTTGAACAAAATTACTTTTTATTCTTACTATTGACTTCACGTCTGCACTTGTCGAAAACTGAGTTGAAATGAACCACTCTTTCAACAATCGTCGTGATGAATCGCACAAGCATCAACATAAATAAGAAAGTATTCTAATATTTAGTTGACCTTTTGGTAATCTTATTTGTTTGGTATGGTAAGGGTAATAAATAAACTTCCTTTATTTTATTTTATATTGCAATATTTTGATTAACATCGTCATAATCTTCAGGGGAAATTTAAATATAAAGTCTAGGAACAAGTCTAGTATATGGACACACGACGTAGGTTTTTTATTTTTTTGAGGTTGTAGGGATTGGAGCTAAAATGAGAATAAAACAAAAATTTTGTTGGGGACGGACATAGTTTAGGAGATATCGCCCCTTAAAGTTGGAATCTATATATATAAATATCTCCGACATCTGGTGACGGATCGAGACTATATGTATATCGTTGGAAAGCCCTCTGAAAAAGCTTTCCAACCGTGTATATACAAATTGTCTTATTAACCCATCATGTGCTAAAAAAATCAAATAAACCCATTTTGGACCATGACTTTTTTTTAATAAAATAATTTTATTTCCAAAATATGCGTATATAACCGTAACCAAAAAGAGGAGACTTTCATCTTTCCAATGAGGTATCGTACATTGGTCTAACTTTAGAGGTTCCTAAGATATTGAGCTTCAAAATATGTCGTAGTTAGTATCTCTATGTCTTAAACACATTGTAGTGCAAACTGAATGCGGCGGGGGGCGTGCCGTAATTAGTCTCACTACCCTCCATATCTATCTGCAGTACGAGACGAATGCGGTGGGGGGCACGCCCATTCAAGCCATTTTAGTACGACTTTGTACATACATTGGTGCAATTTTAAAGGATGTATTTTTAGCTTTTTATTAGTATGACTATTTGTAAATACTTTTGGGAAACTACTGACCAAGAGAGAGGTGAAGGATATAAACTTTTATACGGCATTCACATTCATTCGAGATTTCAAACTATAAAATTGCTGATGTTTACTCGTCCGTTTAATAAACTGAAAAATTTTTACGTCAGATTCCATTTTTTTCCTTTGATTTTGTTGAATGTGTTTGATGCACGGCAACATTAGTATTTAGTCGGTTAGCTTATCGTCAACCGAGTGTTTTGACGACAAGTACATACATTTTTAAAATTTTGTCTTGGGGACAGCGTGGACGACAAAGACGTGTATGATGGAACTTCCTACTGGGTTGTGATATATAATCAATACTATCGACTAAAACTAACAAACAATACAGTTTAAAAAAATAGTTCCAGAATATATATAAAAATAACACTATTAGACAAATAATTTACGTAAAAATCTCTTTTTATTAATCTCTTGCGTTATTATTTCAACGTCAATAACGTCTGGAATGAGGCCGGTCAGTGTGCAGTGTGCAATGGCTGTTTTCGGTTCCAGAGGTTTGAACCGGGAAAATTAAGTGATTAATTTCATTGGAATGAATTGCAATTCATTTTTCTAATTTATTTGAGTTAATTGAAAATCAATTCAATTCAAATGAATTGCAATTTATTCCAATGAAATCAAAAATGAATTGCAATCAATCAATGCAAACATGGTGTTTGGAGTTTATTTTTTATCAATTATCCTTTACCCTAAAAAAATATAGTTTAATTGAAAAAGCTTCAAGAGAAAAAAATATCGTCATATTTAAAAAATTGCACTGCTTTCATAAAAGCTTTAATGATGAACATTGTCAAATAGTGTTGTCAGGATAATTTAAATAAACATAATGGAAAACTTAAGCACCGGTAAGTTTTTTGTTGAACTTATGATTTTTAATCAAGTTTTATTTTTAGAGGTACTTCCAGCTAATTGAGCATTATGGGACTCTACATGCTCAAAATATAAAAATAATTTGGCACGGCAAGCCGGATGGAAGATCGTACTTTTAGGTAATTTACAGATCAATACCCAAAGTGCAATTTGGGAAGTCTTGGTATTTTCTTTCGTCCCTCTATTGTAAGACATGTTTCAAATCTCATGAGCAAATGCATAGTTCATTATAGTATGGGTAATGTGCCAAGTGTCACGTTGTGAACAATCACAATGTCTGCTTTCTAGCTGGCACACCAAAAAAAGGAATTATCAGTTTCTTGAACAACAAAAAATTTGAAACATATTTTCGCAAAAAAATTCTATTAATTTCTATAATATTTATCTCGTATGTTCTTCTATGGAATTTTGCATATTTCACTTCAAGTGGAATTGTAGTTGATAAATGACTATTTTGAATTCCACTTGAAATTATTTGAATTATATTTATTAACATTTCTTACCATATTCATTCACCCTTATCGTGAACTTTATTTCCCTCGTAATTTTTTCCCTTTTCCCTAAATTGCAATCGTGAATGATTTTTCCCATGAAATGTTTCCCCTTTTTCTATTCATTCACTGTGAAATGATAACCTAAAAAACATTGGCAGTTAAACAGATTCCCCTAATCGTGAATAGCTTTCTCACTCGAATTTTATTCGCTTTTCCCTTGAATTTGTTCACTTCAGTTTTGCTGGCGAAATACTTATATCATCATGTAAGTATTTATTCGTTTTAATGAGAATATTAAAATTTAACCAAATTATTCTAGGTCTCGAAATGTAAACACACAAAATATAACTTAACAAAATGGAAAGCAACAGATTTTTGGAAATCACTCACAGAAGAGTTGATTACACCCAGAGCTGTAAACTAATCATTACAATTTGTACTCATTACTGCTTAATTACAATTACAAGTACATCTAAAAAGGAATTGAAAGTTAACTACAATTCTAATTACATGAGGAATTGGAATTGAAACTAAAAGTCTCAACTACACAGGTAATTGTACTTGAAAGTAATGATTCCTAATTACATTTCAATTAGCTCAATTACTTTTTAATTACAAGGAATTGAAAGGAATTGACGGAATTGGGAGGAATTGGAAGGAATTAAGAGGAATTGCTGCAATTTGGAAAGGTCCGTTATGTTAAAATATATTGCTCCCACTCTCCTTTTCTAAATTTTTTATTGTTGTGGAACTTACAATTTCTACCCCTTATTTCAAAATTATTTCAATACCTTTCCAAATTGCAGCAATTCCTCTTCATTCCTTCCAATTCCTCCCAATTCCGTCAATTCCTTTCAATTCCTTGTAATTAAAAAGTAATTGAGCTAATTGAAAAGTAATTAGGAATCATTACTTTCAAGTACAATTACCTGTGTAGTTGAGACTTTTAGTTTCAATTCCAATTCCTCATGTAATTGGAATTGTAGTTAACTTTTAAATTCTTTCGAACATGGTAGGTAATGATTACTTGTACTTGAGTTTACAGCTCTGATTACACCTGGCCTTCCAATCAAAAATGCTTCGGAAAAAATATTTTTACAATTTGTCCAATATCTTGTTCGTATTGACATTTTTATCTGTATACACAATTTGCCTAACAGGTTTGGTTAGATCAAAAAAGGTATGTAAGATCAAAAGCAGCCGCCAACTTAAAAAGCTAACAAGCGACGGGAGGAGGACCGAATCAAACTAAATACCTCACACCAGACGAGCAGTGTGTGTATGACCTTGTAGGTATAAAGGAGTCAGTAGAAGGTTTGCAAAACTCCTTAACATTTGGTTTGCCGGAGCCTGCTAATGAAGGAAATGCAAAATTGGGAGTGAGTGAAGCGGAAACAACAGCCATCATCTATGAGGAAGGGGTTAGACGCATCTCGCAAACGTCTGCGACTAATTCTAAGCTGATTGCTTTCCTCATCCTGCATTAAAACAAGGGCGCCGATTATAAACACCATCTTCTTCTAAATTACATCCACGCACTGATAGCTGTCTTTAATTTAAACAGCTGTTTAAAGAAGGGAGCAAAAACTTCATGGGAATATAACGATAGCAAATTCCACTTCGAGGGAAATTTCATGGGAACAGAACTTCCCAAGATGTATTAATACAGGTGGCGTTAACTGCCAGCTGGTTTTAACTTTTTTCTGATTTTGGTGCCTCTGCACTTTCAACTTACATATACTCGCTGAATTGCGCCTTTCAGTTGTCAAAATTTTGTATGGAGATTTTGACACTAGAGAGGAACTACACAAAATAAATTGCCTGTGGTTGTTGCAATGCCAAATTTGTTGTACAGATAACTTCACCTTTATTAATACATCTTGGAACTTCCCCATCTTATTCATGATAAGGGTGATTTTTTCTCATATCATCATAAATTTTTCTGCGTATTACATCATGGATAATGAAAATATTTTAAAATTTTGTTAAAAAATTGCAGTAAATTAAATAAACATGTCAGCAGCTTCAAATAAATTGACAGCTTTGAAATATAAATTGAATGCGTTCTAAAACATGCTGCTGGTACATAACAATTTATTTAGAATTTATTTGGGTACGACCAAGAAGTATCAATTATAAGATGGTGTTAATATGCTGATTTGGGCACATATTTTTTAGAGTGTCATAAGCTGTCAAATGCATATATGTTATTTGCTGTCGATATTTTGACAGCCTATGACTTGAAACATAATTTTTTTGCAGTTGTTGTGCTGTTGTTGTAATGATGCCACCACCTTATTGTGGTTCATCTTGGGTACGACATTTAGATTTTTTGAAGTGTTGAATGGCTCAGAGATGGTATGCGACATTTTGGTACATATATATGTACAATTATATAGCAGGTAGATATTACATAATTTATTTTATTAAGCTACGTACAGACTGTTACCAGATCTTACAATATTGTCCGAAAAATGTTCAGAAAATGTCCAACAACTGTGTGCACCTTAAATTTTGTATGGCAACGTTTGCAAAAAAAGCATTGTCATTACATTGTAAAACAACATTATTGCCAGCCATCCCATAATCGTGTGGTCCGCAAAATGTTGCCACTATCAAATTATTGTAAGATAATTGCAAACACATTTAATTTGCAGATGTGCGAAGTTTATGCATCTGTCTAAATTCATTTTTTGCAGACGAATAATTATATTGGCTGCACTGTCCATGTCAGTACATTGCTGGTACATTAGCAGATTTGACAAAATTTATATTTCTGGCAACTATCTATACTTAGCTTTGTATGAAAGCAGTTAACGTAACATAATTTTAAAAACTGTAGAAACTGATTTTTCTTAAGTTTGTTGCGTTTGGCGGCAAGCAGCTGATTTATTTGGGTTTTGTAGTTTAGTTATTTACAAAGTTTGTTGGGAATTAGCAGCCGGTTGGAAAAATTGGAAAATGAAGAGGAAAAAAGTTAATTTCTCTGGTGCAAAAGTATACTTTTTTGTACGATAAGACATCGGTATCGTTTAAACATTTGTTTATGTTCCTTAAGTCTCTTAAGCGGCTATTACACAGGCACTCATGTATTTGGACATGTGTGATGGCACTCTGTTTGTTTTGATATCACACTCCCGGACGCTGATGGCATACTTAATTACGCCTTAATTTTGAAGCAAGAGCATGGCAATGGAGCTGTAAGTTGTAGCAGTCATTGTTATCAACGAATTGTTATTGTTATCCCCAAACACAGCAAAAAAAAAATAGAAATTACTTTTGCACTTATTTCAATACAATTGGGATAATTAGCTATTGACGAAGCAAACTGAATTTTTATTTTAAGTATGACAGAAACGCTATTAGAGGATTATGTTTTTATCCGACAGACATCAGAAAATCAAAAATGTTTTAAACCAACCAACATGTGTGGCTCACCCGACTTAGATGGTATTGGACAGTGTCTGTGTAAAAATAATAATAAAATGTGTAATAAAATAATAATTTTCACTTTGTTACGTTCTTTAAGTTAAGTTCTGTTTTGAGCATTACTCAGTCATGACTTATCTTAACAAAACATAACAGAAGAGACCAGTTGAATGAGTCCACTACATACATTTTGTATAAAAGTAGTTATTTATCAGTTAAAGTGACTTAAAATAATTTAGGAACCTGCAGAAAACAGATTTCTCTTAAGTTTCTTACGCTGATTTATTTCGGTATTATTGTTTTGTTATTTGCAAAGACTTGTGGGAATTTGCAGCCGTTTAGAAGAATTGGAAAATTTGTACACAAAATTTCTTAGTGTATTTTTTTTAAAAATAAACTTCCTATAAAAATATTGTTCATTATTTTGATGTAATATATTCATAAATTCTTTAATTTAGTTATTTCCATATTAATTTACTATATTTTTAAAAATTAAAATGTACTTTTTAATAGAAAGCAAATAATTATAGAAACAAAGCATAAACAATTTTTTTTACTTTTTATTTGGCGTGATAGTCGTGACTCACGCCCACGTGAATTTGCGTGAGTACAAAATTTACTCACATGAGCGAACGTGAGTAGCGAAAAAAATCATCGGGCGTGAGCGTGCGTGATCGACTATATCAACCACTTGATCATGAGCCAAAATCTACTCACGTGCCCATCTCTAGCAAGTACCCAATTTAACAATTTTACTTGGATACGAACAATTGTATTTTTAAAATCAAACAAATAGATTTTGTTTTTAATTAAAAGGTTTAATTTTAAATGATCTCAGCTTTGTTCTGAAAATACTTTAAAAAATTTCAAGAAATATTTTTTTATAATCGGGGGGCTCGAAATTGACTTTTGGTTCCTTCACCAAAATTGTTCAGAATCACTTTAGCTTTCGCTTGTTCAGGGACGCTTTGTCGAAAAAAATCGAACCGCCTTAAAAACACTCTTGATCCGACCTGCTGAAATACTATACTCTCTATCAAGGGGTAAATTCACGATCTGGGCGGCCAAAGTTCGATTTCTTAAAAACCAATGGTTTTAATAATTACCGATTGTAGGGTAAGGAGAACAGAATGCTTAAGTAGATTCCGTTATTTTTTCATTCCATATTGCTTACATTCGTTTTCTACACGTTGTCAAAGTTATAGCCTTTTTACACCGGAACGCATTTAACATATTTCCGCGTTAATCTGCATCTTTGATGGATACGGCCAAAATGCTAAAATTTTTACATGTATTTTGTTGTTGCAAAGATGGAAAAATACACTGAGTTGTACTCTGAAAATTGGAATTTAAGCGATTCTTCTCAGTAATGTTGATCCGGCAACCACCATTTTCGTTGTTTGTTTACATTTATCGGAAAAAATGCCAAACAACATGAACGGACAAAAAATTTAAATTTTTGCCAAAATAATAATAAATGGTTATTCCAATTAGTTAAAACTATTCGCGCTTCGTGGAGTACTGCCTCCGTAACAATGTTAATAGGTTTGTGGCAGGAAAATATTGCAGTTTTACAAGGCAAATGGAAAAATGTGTGAGCTAGACAACAGCTGACAATATGCGAAACTGCAGTGTAAAACCACTTTTTAGCATTCCGCATCTTCAGCTCAAAATGCGGAATGCTTTTTTGGTGTCAAAAGGCTATTACTTGTTGCTTATTGTACATTTTCTATTTTGTTGCGTTAAGGAAAGCAAAAATTTTAGCAGCCTATGGGAAGGCGTGTGTTTAGTTTAAACTTTTAAGTCAAATAGAAAATTATAAAGCAGGTTAATATTATTTAATCCACTTAGCTAAATAATTAATTAAAATTATAATTCAAATTCCTGCTAGTAAAGCATCACTGAAAAATGTGGTATTTTTTATAATTTCAGTGGGTATCAAAATCGAACTATGGACAAAAAGTTATGCATCACCACCTTTCACCCCTTCAATCTGTGATTTAATATAATATAAGTTTTTGCGGTTTTGTGTTTTATAGCAATTTACCTGCTGGATTAAGTTAACATACAGGATGTCCTATATCTCTATGCATTTATAGTTAGAGGGTATCCAGACGAATAAAAAGTTATAGCAAGGTAGGGCTCTAAAATGCAACATTGTGGAGATATATGGGAAATACTTGGAATCTTGAAATTTTATTAAAACCATTTTTTGTATAAAAACGGTCGTAACCTCTACCCCGGAATGTTAACATAATCTTATTTTTTACGCCTCAGTGAGTCATTTTTTAACATTCTGCTTCATAAATTTGCTTCAAATAATTTTGGCCGCCCAGATCGTGAATTTACCCCACTGTGCGACGTGTATTTTACATGTGACATGTCACTTTTCCCATTGTAAAATTTATACATGTCTTGTGACCCCTTTCAAACACTGCTTGTGGAAAACACTGTGTTGGATGACATGTTAAATCAAAGAACGTAAATTGTAGAATAAGTATATTAACTGTTAGTTATGATCATTTAAAGACACAACGGTAGGTTGATAAAAGAAGAGCGTAGATTGGAAGAAGAAGAGCGAATGTTAGTAGATGTAAATATGCAAAAATTAAGAAAACAAATTATGAAATTTTAATTCTGATTAAATGTTACATTTATCTTTTTACCTGTCGAGTCAAAAAATAGAGGATATCCTTTTTATTTCCACCGTTTTTTATACTGTGCTATCAATTCAGTACTAACCTACGAGTGTATTACTTAAGGTCGGAAATACACTACATTTCGCAACGGTCTTCTTTGACTTCTTCTATAATTAACGTTCTTTGGTTATACACAACGCTGATCAGCTGTTTTTGACAACACATCAAAGCGTTTGGTAGCAAAAAGTTAAAAGGAAAATATTGCAGAAAATGTATAACAACCGTGTGCAGTGCACGTTACATTTTGTATGGCAACGTTTGCAGGAAAAGCGTTGTAAAACAACAATATTGCCAGACATCCGATAATCGTGTGAGCCGCAAAATGTTGCCACCTTAAATTTTTTGTAAGATAATTGCAATCACATTACGGCCATTTTCACAATGTATAATTATTTTCTTTTTAACGAAAAATTAACTAATTGCTGGTTTGCTTAACAGGAACCATTTTACGAACAGTTACTGTTTTACGTTTCACCATCATTTGAATACTTAACAAAACCATTCAGTAGAAAGTATGGCAATACTGCATATATTTGTTTACGAAAAAAATTTAATAATAAAAAATTTGTTAAAAAGGCGGCATTAAATAAAGGCAGCGTTTTGGGTCCCATTTTATACACCATCTTTACATCAGACATACCGACTACTGTAATAGCCTTTTTACACCGGAACGCATTTAACATATTTCCGCGTTAATCCGCATCTTTGATGGATGCGGCCAAAATGCTAAAATTTTTACATGTATTTTGTTGTTGGAAAGATGTTAACATATTTTCGCATCCATGAAAGATGCGGAAAAATACACTGAGTTGTACTCTGAAAATTGGAATTTAAGCGATTTTTCTGAGTAATGTTGATCCGGCAACCACCATTTTCGTCGTTTGTTTACGTTTATCGGAAAAAATGCCAAACAACATGGACGGACAAAAAATTTACATTTTTGAAAAAATATTAATAAATGGTTATTTCACTTAGTTAAAAATATTCGCGCTTCGTGGAATACAGCCTCCGTAACAATGTTTATAGGTTTGTGGCAGGAAAATATTGCAGTTTTACAAGGCAAATGAAAAAATGTGTGAGCTAGACAACAGCTGACAATATGCGAAACTGCGGTGTAAAACCACTTTTTAGCATTCCGCATCTTCAGCTCAAGATGCGGAATGCTTTTTTGGTGTAAAAAGGCTATAAATGTAACTGTTGCAACATATGCTGACGATACGGCTATTTTGGCCTCAAGCCTCTCACCAGATGAAGCGTCACGATTTGTACAAAACCAGCTGAATATAATAGAGAAATGGCTCAACATGTGGAATGTTAAAGTAAATACCGATAAATCTGTACACATAACATTTACTTTAGGCCGGAGAGACTGTCCAGGTCTGACACTGAACAATAGCGCTATTCCACAAAGTCAAACAGTCAAATATCTTGGATTACACATTGATAGGAGATTAACATGGAAAAACCACATTAAAGCTAAGAAGGAACAACTTAAGATTAAAACTGGCAAGCTCTTTTGGTTAATCGGTACTAAATCGCAACTAAGTACTCAAAACAAAATTTTAATCTACAAAGCTATACTGAAGCCTGTATGGACGTACGGTATACAACTATGGGGAACTGCTAGCAACTCCAACATCGAAATACTTCAAAGATACCAGTCCAAGACTCTGAGATTTATTATAAACGCACCCTGGTTTGTATCTAACAAAACAATTCATGACGACCTGCATATCCCATACGTCAAAGATGAAATCAACAGATTTAGCGCTAAATACTTAGATAGGCTGAGTAATCACGTCAACCCGCTGGCTATATCACTACTAGATGATACACATGAAGTTCGAAGGCTCAAGAGACACCACGTATTAGATCTACCATTTCGAAAGTAAATTAACTTACTTACTCATTTAACATATAAATTTATAACCACACTAACCGAATAGAGTCTGTTTTATTTTTAAAGACGATCTCAATGGAGATCGTCAATTCTGTTATTTTTATATATTAAACAATTTGCTTATTATCCTTGAGTGGATAGATTGTAAATAAAGAATTATATGAAAAAAAAAAAAAAAAAAAAAAAATAAAGAAAAGCAGCTCCCAATATAAAAAAAATGTAACAAGTCGAAGTAAGTGAAAACATTAAAGCCAGAAACAAACTAAACACATTCCTTTGCTTTCCTAAGGCATGGAACGGACATTGTACTTTTGACGCCGTTCCATGGAAAAGGGAGCAGACATAAGACGACGGCGAATGTGGAAATGGTGCTTGTGGTCTTCCTGCGAAAGGACGTCAAGAACTTGTCCAAGAAGAACATTTTTAGACATCTTTCCTAGTGGTTGCTGATTTTGTTTTGCTGCTTTAAAGGTTAGCAACGTATTTTGCTGTGGACTTTGAAATTCTGAATCTTTGTCTAAATTCTTCTTCACTTAAAGAAAAGTGATCACGCCGTGTAAACATCTTTTTTGCAGCTTTGCATTTTTAAAAAATAAAAATATTGCAGAAGTATAAATGTTGTTTTTCCATTTTCCTTTGTTATTTTCTAACAATCAACATGCCAACCGGCATAGTTGGTTTGGTTAGATTTAACAGCAACACTTTTGTTAAATAGTGTCGGTTAAGAGTTAATCGTACTTTGTGAAATTCAGATTTGCCTAACTTTCGGTTAAAGTTCACGTTAATTTTTAATCGTACATTGTGAAAATGGCCGTTAATTTGCAGATGTGCGAAGTTTATGCATCTGGTAATTTCACCAATTGCAGAGATTTATTATATTGGCAACACTGTCCATCTCAGTAAATTGCCGGTACATTAGCAGATTTGAAAAAATTGCTATTTTTGACAACCGTCTATACTTAGCTTAAATATTTTTTTTCAAATCGTAAATAGATCAATTAATGAGTATTTTCCAAAATATTTTTTGATTGATTTGATAACAAAATCAGCTAATAACAAAATCAGTTAATAACAAATCCATGTATACATACACAAGCACCTATGAACGCAAAAATTATAAACCAAATGTACACGCTTATTTTGATACAAATGCAGAATAACATATCGGTTGTTGAAGTGACATGCCATGTGTAAAATACACATCGTCTAATGGCACCTATAGTTCTCTCAGTGACAACAGCGCTACTACTTTAAGTAGGGATGCCAAACGTTAAATCCCAAAATCCGAAATCCCGGGATTTTTCGGGATTGATGAATAACAAGTTCCGAGGTTTTGATAAATAAATCCCGGGATTTTTTGGCGAAGCTGCATATAGCTATCTGATACAATTTTAGCCACAAGTTGGATTGTGAAAGATGCTTTTCAGCGGCAAAGAAAGTTGGGAATAAACTTCGATCAGATTATCGGATAAAACATTATATGCTTCAACCTTTTTAAGAAAAATAAATCAACAAATAATAGTTATAACTTATGTTTTATAAATCAGTTAATAAAAAAATTTTTGGTGATAAAATGATTGTAAAAAATTTAAAAATAATTTTTTTATGTATGTATTACAAAAACCCTATATGTATTTATTAAAACACAATATTTTAAATTAATTTAAAAATACGTTTCCACAATAAAAATTGAAATGAATTTAATTTTTTGTTACTTAGGTTTAATTACATAACTTGTATTTTTTGTTTGTTTTTGTTATTTATTTTTAATATTTGAAATATATATTATTCAATAATACTAATAAATAAAAATAAAATAAAATAATATTAAAAATGTAGCATAAAAAAATTAAAAAAAAGAATCCCGAAATACCAGAAAATCTTGAAATCCTGAAAAATCCCGGGATTTATTATTTATTCTGTAAACAATGCTAAATACGTTTTGTACCAGATGTATTAATACAGGTGGCGTTACCAGCTGGCTGGTACATATAATCGCCGGATTGCGCCTTTCGGTTGTCAAAATATTGTATGGAGATTTTGACACTAAAGAGGCACTACACAAAAAAAATTGCCTGTTGTTGTTGCAATGCCAAATTTGTTGTACTAATGACTCCATCTTTATTAATACATCTTGGTTTTTTATTAGTAGTAATATTACAAAAGATCATTTTCACTCATTACTCTCAGTAACAACAGCGCCCCTACATTTAGTTTTTCGCATTTTTAGAACAGAGGGAGAAATAGTTTCTCTACCGTATTCATTACTCTATGACAGTGTTTCCAGTTTTAATAACATTATAAATAAACAAGGCATAACGGAATGTCAAAATGTTTACCAGCTGTAGTCATCATTAGCGAAAAATTGCAAAAATCGTCGAATCGAATTGTTTGGAATTTTTAAATATTTGCATATTTTCACTAAAGTGGCTGTCTTTTGTTGTTTTGGAATCTACGTGTAATATACCGACTTAATCTGTAAAGCCAAACTACTTCTGCTGAGAGGTTCCAATGATGTCCGAGGAGGACGCAATAATAATCAACCAGCCTGAAGAGCTGAGTTTTGAGAAATGTAAGTGAATTGAACAAAGAAATTGAAAAATGGTAACATGCACACAATTCTTTGCTCTAATATGGTAAAGGTCCGGAAACCTTTGAGGAACAAAAAAAGCGCCAGTCTATTGAACAGCAATTAGAGGAAGGGAATGGTAGAATTGCGCTTGGAATACTAAGGAGACTGGCAAGATCTGACCATGGCCTTGTTTCTGATGATTTACGGAGAAAACTTTGGCCTCAGCTAGCTGGAGTAGATGTGTCAGCATTGGAGCCCGCACCGAAATTATCTGATTTGCAAACACATCCGGAGTACAATCAGGTTGTACTGGACGTAAATCGATCATTGAAACGTTTCCCTCCGGGTATACCATATGAGCAGCGTATTGCCCTCCAAGACCAGTTGACTGTTTTGATATTGCGCGTGATTAACAAATACCCTAACCTCCGGTATTACCAGGGATATCATGACGTCGCCGTAACTTTTTTGTTGGTCGTCGGCGAGGAGGTGGCATTTGCAGTAATGGAAGAACTTTCAACCACTCACTTCTCCGAATGTATGCAGGAAACCATGGACGCTACACAAAAAAGACTAATGTTTATATGGCCGGTCGTAAATTCAGAGAATGAACAGCTCTTTCAATTCCTACAGCGGTCATGTGTGGGTACCCTTTTTGCATTGCCATGGTACCTGACGTGGTTCGGTCATAGTTTGAATTCCTATAGAGCCGTAGTGCGGCTATATGACTACTTCTTGGCTTCTCCCATATATTCGCCCATTTTTGTGACAGCTGCCATCATTTTGCATCGAGCCGAAGATATTTTGGAAGAAGATTGCGATATGGCTTCCATTCATTGTGTACTCTCCAAGGTAGGGCACTCTTTTGTTATTAAAAAATAGGTGGTCACTTGAATTATTGGTAGCTTCCAGATAACCTACCTATTGAAGATCTTCTAAAAGCATCCAGTGAGTTATATGATAAATACCCTCTAACAGTCATAGAAAAGGCGGTGGACAAACTGATTATAGAAGAGTAAGTAATACTTCATCAGCTTATACGAGTTATTATTATGAATTAATGCTTTTGGTATTTAGGAAAAAGCAGAGGCAACGGGAGGACAAACTGGCGATGGAAAGAAGGAACAAATCGATTCGCAGTGCTCGAGGCAATGGTCGATTCGTGCTTAATCATTGGCTGCCCCAACTATTGACACCAAAGTCATTTATTGTTACGACTGCATTTTCGATACTGGTTGGAATTTGTGCATACTACTACAAAAATCAGTATTTACCTACGGGAATCAGTTGAGTATACTTGACTTTGCTGCCGCCAGCGCCGCGAGCTCTTCGGTTTGCAGCTACACCGTATTGGGGTTGTATGCTCGGATTTTCTCTATTTTAACTTATCGTCACCGTGTTCATTGTGTACATTTCCTCATTCTCTTGTCTGATTCAATTCGTACCATCTACATAATTTTTTAAGCATTTAAGTTAAGATTATAACGCGATAAGCTTATTTAACATTTCCAAATGTATATGTTCTATGAGTATGTCCTACATTTTTCTAATTGGGGTGATTTGATTAACTCAAATGTAAAATTTTAGTTTAAATTATAGTTGTAATTAGGGAATGATCGTAAAAGAAAACCGCATTCTTTAATATATATTTGTTACTCATTGCTAAAGTTATGCACATTTTTACATTTTATTCACTCACTTTGTTTTCTAAATAATAATAAAGGTGAGACTATGTTGTATTTGAGTTTCCTTGAATTTTTACAAGATTATCTTTTGGTAAACAATAATTACACTGGTCTACAAATTTGAAAAAAAAAAATTGACTGCAGAAACGAAGCATCTTTTTATGTTATCTGAGTGCGCTGATTTCGAATTTATCGCGCCGGACAAGGGGAGCGTGCTCACCAAGATTTAATGGAAATTAAAAAAATGATCAAGAATTTTGAGACAAAAGAAAGCAGAATGTTAAAAAATTACTCAGTGAGGCGTAAAAAAATAATTAGTTGACATTAACCGGTCTATTCTGACGTAGTTACAATAGTCACAACGGTTACAGTAGACTACTTTGGTTACAAAATCAAAAAATCGGTATTCCGAATCCTTGTTACCGTGACAATTGTTACAAAAATTTTTACCTGCACAAAAGGAGGTAACAAGGTAGTTTCAGCTCTTTGGAATACTATTTTGAGATGTAAACAAATTTTAAATTATTGAAGTAGTGGGTAAAATACTTTTAGCACTTTTTGCTATGGAAATGTAGTGGCAAAATTTGTGGAAAGAGAACAACCGCCAAAAAACCTGTGGGACGGCTGTGACCAATTCTCCATGTCCAACATTTTCGACTGCCCACTTAACTGGGGTATGTGTCGTCTCCTAAAGCTCTGTCAAATGTGTATAATTATCTAAAAAGTAAAAATATGTTTACTTTTCTCTGTATTGTTTTTTCATTTTTTGTTTTCAAAATTCAAAAATTAGCTGTAAATTGTCAATAATTGACATTTCACCGCAAGGTGAACTTTTCCTTGTTACAAAATTGCCAGAATACCCGTAACAAGAATTGGTTACAAAATTGTAACAAATTTACAGTAACTAATTTTTGTAACCAAATTATTAGAATAGGGCCGTAAGGGTGTAGAGGGGACGGCCGTTTTTATACAACAAAATGTTTTTTTTTTTGAAAAAGACCGCAAATTTTTTTTCATCTGAACAATACAATGCGCAGTGGTTCATTTTCGGTATTTTTTGGAATTAATTCTGTAACTTTTAAACGGATAAAAAAAACTCGATGAAATTTAAAATAGTTATAGCTGATTGGATGTGGGGGCCACTGTGCAAGGTTTAACATGCGTGGCCAAAATAGAAAAAAGTTGATGTCATAAATGAAACAAATTTAAAAGGAGATTTCCTTAAAAATTTTTCATTGAAACACCCTTAATTTTTTTTCAGAAATGTCTACATTTTCATTTTAAGCTCACAAAGTTATGTGTTTAAAGGTACTGAAATTTAATATAAAAATTTCAATATTTTTTTACGATTTTAAACAAGTATAACTTTTGAGTTTTTCGTTTAAATTTAATGGTTAATGACTTTTTGGAAAGATTATGATGTTTTCTAAGATCTTTTGAATTTTCAATACTATAGATTTGAAATTACGTGACTACGGCAGACAGAAATAAAACCTCTAAGAGAAGTTAGGTATGTGAATAGAACGGTAAGTTATGCTCAGCAACCATATTTTATTGGAACAAGTTAATATTACAGGGGGCGTGGTTCTCAACCATTTTTTTTGAAACTTCAGAAAATTCTAAATTTAATCACAAAAAGTGGTTGTATAAAATTTCGTTGCTCCACAACTACTCCTCCCATTTTTGGGCCACGTCTGTATGAAGACGTTACACTGTGCTGCGTGGCCATCCAAAGTTGGTCTCCTCGTGTGTTTCAAAACATCAAATGTTCGAGGAAAGTGCATTTATGAACCGATTTAAAAGATTTTTTTCATTTAGATAGTGCTGCGAAAACCTTTCAAAAAACATGCTTACATGTACATTAGTGTGGGTCGAAAATAAAAGTTGATGACGATTAAAGATTAAGCAAAGACAATTTCAGAACACAAAAATTTTTTTGAACCGTGCACCCTACGTACGGCCCAAATACGTTTTATTTAGCTACCTTATTATTGGATGTCATATCGAAACAAAACTCATACCGTTGTTCTTGGTATATAGAAGGCTCCGTAGTTTCCTTTAGTCACTTTGGACTTCGAAGTCAATTTTGACTTTGACTTCCTGTATTTCGTTTTCTATATGCATATTATGCCCATTTCTTGTAACGTCCATGAAGGCCTCTCCAAATCATGAATCTTTTGCTTTAGAAGTATTTACTTAAATTCACAAACACAAAAGTAATGGAGGTTAAAAAAATTTTGGTCACCCTTCACTAAAAATAATTGATTTGTTGTGCTGTGCTGTCATTTAGAGTCTAATCGGAACGAAATACATTTCATTGTTCGTGTTTCATCAAATGCTGCTTTTCGCCCTTTACACACTTTTGACTACGACGTCAAATATGAAACTAGACATTTCATCAATTATGTTTTACTCCACAGAGATGAAACATTTTCGAACTTATTTGAAGTACATATATAAAATACGTAAGATTTTTTGTATTCAAGTCTTTAATTTTACCCTCTATTATAGATCTAAATGTAACAACAATGTATAAAATATTCTTTTGCCAGTTTTCTCTGTGTTGAACTCTAATCCTTATCTTATATTGAGAAAAAAAATGCTTTTATCATCGTAAGTCGATAAATTAGAAAACTGCAAAAGAAATGTTTATAAGTGTTCAATGTCTTTAAATACTGTTTCACCTTTGTGTGGTAAGAAAAAGTCAGGTTCTATAACTGACGTCGGAGTCAAAAGTGTGTTAATGGTGAAAAGTAGCGTTTGATGAAACACGAACTTTGATATGCATTTCGTCCCCAAAAGGACTCCTAATGACAGCGCAGCACCACAAATTAACTAGTTTTGGTGTACGGTGACCAACATTTTTTTTATCCTCCATAACTTTTTTATTTGTGAATTTAAGTAAATTCTTCTAAGGCAAAAGTTTCATGGTTTGGTGAAGCCTTCATGGACATTACGACAAATGGGAATCATATGGATATAGAAAACTAAATGCGGGAAGTCATTAGTCAAAATTGAGTTCGAAGTCAAAAGTGACTAAAGGGGAAAACGGAGCCTTTCATATACCAAGAACAATGGTATGACTTTTGTTTTGATATGACGTCAAACAACAAGGCAGTTCAATAAAACATATTTGGAACGTACGTCGGGTGCACGGGTGTTCTGATATTGTCTACGCATATTCTTTAATCGTTGGGGGTGTCCCTCTTAGCTTAATTTTTTTGTATGAGGATCGACTCATAAAAGGGTAGATATCATTTGATACGACCCAAAAGTGTAACACATAGAAGGAGTCACTTTAGACCCTAGGTTGCTTTGAACGAAATTCGATTCATGACTTTTTATGTCGTTTGAACCATGTCCGTCTATCTGTCTGGCTGTTACGCACGTTAACTTTCGAAAGTTGCAAATGGGCTACATGGTCCCGCCCCTTCTGGTACCTCCCATACAAATACATCATTCCGCCCACTTTATAAATCGAGTAATAATATCAATACACACAACGTGATCGTACCCAAATTCTGTACATAGTAAAGCTATAACAGGATAATTTTTGGAAAAAATTGGAAGTCTAGCCATGACCCTTCTGGGACCTCCCATACAAATGTACCTTTCCATCCACCTTAGGGATGGAGTAATAACATCAATAAATCTAACGCGATCGTACCCAAATTCTTTATTTAGTAAAGCTATAGCAGGATACATTTTTTGAGAAAAAAACTGGAAGTCTAGCCACGCCCCATCTGGTACCTCCCATACACATCTGGTACCGCCCACTTTAGAAATCGATTAATATTATTAATAAATCTAACGCGATCGTACCCAAATTCTGTATTTAGTAAAGGTCAAGCAGGAAAAAGTTTTAGAGAAGAAATCTGGAAGTTTAGACACGCCCCTTTTGGTACCTCCCATAATAATGTACCACTTCGCCCACTTTAGAGATGGAGTAATAATATCAATACACTAGACACGATCGATGAAGTCCAATTGACCAATTTACAAGCTTCTCAATCTAGGAATGCGAGTGCAAACGCTAAATTAATTAGGGATGACATTTCCTCCTATTTTAATAATGCGGGCCAAGTCCCTTTGCAAAACTAAGTTGTATTAATAAGCAATAAAACTTACTGATTCGGACGTACTGTTGAATTCTGCACTGCTTATTGATTGCCTTTTGTTTCACAGCCGCGAAGGAAATGTATAGCGTCAAAATAGTATTGGAATTGTTGTCATCTTCTGCACCAGCGCACATAGAAGTATTTTGATGATCTGGACGGCCAAAAACCAAAAACCCAAATCTCAAGTTTAAAATAAAACGTAAAATGTAACGAAAAACCACCATTACAAGTTACTTCGAGAAACCCAAAAAAACTAAAGTTCAAACTCAATGATTGATTTTACAATTTTACGGAAGTGTTATGTTTTTATTAATTTTAAAGCGTTTAATTTTTCCCAACTGCGCAAAAGCGATGGATTCTGAATCTATTAGCATGGGATTTTTCAAATATTATATATGTATTTCTTTAATATGTTTGCCTAAAAATGTTTTTAATGTTCGGCAGGTAAGTAAGGTATCCTGTTAGATCTCGCAAGTCTTGTGACTGATATGAAAACTTTTTGGCCTTATTTAACAAGTTCAGAAAAGTTTTGCCGCGGAAAATCGCGGATGGCCAAAAAACCGTTAGTTAAAGTTCATACCTAAAGCGCCCCATACACGAGTACTGCCGCAGTTCATGCCGATGAACCCCTTGTGTACGTGTGTGATTGAAAGTTCCGATACACACCTATCAACCATCATTTTAATTTAATTTTTTAAAAAGCAAGACATGCGCTCAAAAACAAAAAATTAATTGCTGTCGTTTTGACGATTATAATAAAAAAAAGAGAAATAGGGCAAAAAAGATGGAAATCAAAAAAGGAAGTCTGTGGATGAAAGAGTGGCTTAAAAAACGGGACCAATTCACGGTTGAAAACTTGGTGAAAGAGCTGAGGGAAACGTCTCCATATGACTTTAGGAATTTTATGCGTATGAATGCGGCGTGCTCTGATGAATTGCTGTCGTCGGTGACACCATTAATTCAAAAGTAAGATACAAATATGAGAAAAGCCATCCCAGCATATTAGCGCCTTTCTGTAACACTGCGTTACTTGGCAACTGGAAGCAAATTTGAGGATTTAAAATTCAGCACAGCGATTTCTGCACAGGCTATAGGCATACTCGTTATGGAGACTTGTGAAGCCATAATTAAAACCCTTAATGATTATATTAAGGTATTATGCATGTTATGTCAATAAAAGCATTTATTTACTTTTTAATGTGGCCTTTATACCGAAATCGAACATTAAGTTTAATCTCAAGTGAGCCCGAACTTAAATATCAACAAATTAGATTGGGGTATTCGCAGGCTTATAATTGTCGTTAGATACTGATCATTTTTTAAAAAAAGCTTTTTGATTTTTTCGTTACCCAAAAATTATGAAATAAAACACATAATTATTGAATATTATTTTATTCGATATTTTAATTGATTTGCATGCTGTGGCGATGTAAATTTTCTAACGGGCCCTCTAACAATATTTCATTAATAAATTTTTCGCCCAGAGTTGTTGCGTTTTTTTATCGATGCCACTGTTTCTCCGAGAAAATCAAAATCGTCAGTATGCTTACTTAGCTCGCTTATTGCCAGATCTATTAGTTCGTCCTCGTCATTATTTTCGTTCGAGTTCCACTTTCACTCTAAAAAGATAAGAAAACCGCCGGGAAGTGGTTCATACTACTACAATTATAAAGGTTTCCCAAGCATCGTGCTTACGGCAGTGGTCAATGGAAATTATGAGTTTGTTGTTGCAGATGTTGGCACAAACGGACGGGTGTTTGGTGGAGTTTTCAGCAATACTTAATTTAGAAAAGCCTTCAAAGAAGGTACACTAAACCTCCCGACACCAACCGTTCGGAAACAAGTAGTTGCTGTTTGTGTTAGTTGGTGACGATGCATTCCTAACTAACGGAAAACTTCATGAAGCCTTATCCGCATACTTCTCTTAGTCGACACGAACGTATTTTCAACTATCGTTTAAGCAGGGCAAGAAGAATTGTAGAAAATGTTTTTGGAATTTTAGTTGCCAGATTCGGATAAATACCCACTCAAGATATAAATTGGATTAAAACTAATAACTAATACAAAATAATTCTCGTATCCATATTAATATAATTCAGGTTTGGCTCCTGAAATGGCGGAAATCGTTTCAAATCTAAGTTGTATAAATAAACAATAAAACTTGCTGATTCGGACGTATTGTTGAATTCTGCACTGCTTGACAAATAAATGTCATAAATGGATTCTTTGACCCCAAAAACTGTAAGATGCATGTAAAAAAAATCTCGCACTAAACATAAGAATCCCTTGAGGGTTTTGTTATACATAATGTCAGCTTTCATTTGCTTTTGGTTTCATCCCATTCCAATTCCAAAAGTTCAATTTTGTGTCACAGTGTAATCGTTTATAAATGGTATAAAAGCCTTTTAGATCAATTAATTGCATTAGGTGAAGTTCACTTCATATCATGAAATATTAATTTTATTAATTATAATAATAACTTTATGCAACAAATGAAGACTTTTTGTAAAATACAAGAACTTGACAGTATAGGTTCGATTCTACTATCGAAGGGTAATAAAACCCTATACTCAGTTTGACGAGATTGGTGACCAATTTTTTTTATGGACTCCAAAAGATTCTCAAAATCAGCGAGCCCCTCGAAAAAAGCTGTCATCAGTTTTTGTCCAACTGCTAGCTCACACTTCATGATAGCGCTACACTATATTCGGCAATAATGTAACTGAGAGTTTTGCGCACTAACTTTATTAACAATTTATGCCAAAAAAGATGGTTATTCCTGCACTTTTCAAAAAAAAATAATAAAGAATAAATTAATATTTTTTTATACTTTTTTGAGCATTACTTTGAGGGAGTCCAAATTTTTCAATAACAATGTTCGCCAAAATTGTAGCCATGGTAAAGGTAAATAACTTTCGTGAACATAGCTATACTATCTAAACGTGTATAGGCCAGTGGTGCCAGAAGCCGGCAAAAAAAATATGCTTAAACAAAAAAAAAAATTGATATTTTTGTCACAAATTTGGGACAAATTTTAAATTTTGGCTTCGTCAGAACCCTCTCCTGGCCTTTTGAAAAACAATAAAAAAAAATTCATCAAAATCTGTTCACAACTCTCAGAATTCTGCGAACAAAAAAAAGTCACATTCACGTCGTTGTATGGGAGCTTCGCTCCAAAAATTGAATTGCTCGTAAAAAACTTAAATGAGCTGATCTAGAAAAACTGGGAGATACGTATATTTTTATTTTATCTATATTTTCAGAATCTGGTCAGTTTGATCATGGGTGAAAAATCGTGTCGTACAGTGTAACAGTTAAGTTACTATTTGGTTTAAAAAAAGCGTTAAAATTTATAATAAATTAAGTGTTAAGAGTAGCTCACATTTTAAATAAATGCAATCTCACTATAACTTTTTAATGTACTAGCAGCATCAGTATATATGTAACTAAAAATTCAAAGATGTGACCAGATCGTTAATGCAATTTTGCAATCCGTTCAATCATAGATGAAAATAAAATAAGCATTGGGCATTTTAATTTGATAAAATTTAAATTTTTGCTTTACTAATACAAGCCAGAATAAAATTTTTTTAACTTTTTTCACGTTGGACCTTTCTTTGAAAATACACATTTTTATAATTCAATAAATTCAATGATTTTTCGTGTTTTTATTTTGAAAATTTTCTTTGACACCAAAAAAAGTCTTTCGAATCTATCTCTACATTACACCAGCCCACAAATTTTCAACTTTTCTGTGCAAATAAGATTTCAAAACACTTTTTCCCATAGATTTTGACCTGCTCAACACGAAACTGATTTTTAAAAAATTTTCTCAGGTGCCTTTTTTTTATAAAAATTTTTTAAATATTTTTTTAAATTTTGGATAATTTTAACCACTTAAATTAAAGACAACAAAATTCTCCACAAGTTCTTCCTTGACAGTTTTTAAATAAGTAATGTCGTTTTTTATTAATTTGAAAAACTGAAATTTTTCTGTAGAATTTGGGTTGAACAATTTATTTATTGTCGTAGGAAAAATAGAAACGCAATACAAACTATAATTTTGCATTTTTTACATATAGTTGACCCGTTTTCAAAGAAAACAACACTCCAACCATATAAATCCATAGTCAATTTTAAGAGTTATTAATTTTTTGGCGTGTTGTGGATTTTTCACCTTCCCCACCAACTTAGACCACGATGCGCATTCATTTGCCCCCACCTCACCTTCACCATGTTATGGCTCATTCAAGTGTTTTCCAAACCTCATAAAATTAGGGGTCTAAGTTGGTGGGGAAGGTGAAAAATCCACAACAAGAGCCGCAACTGCCCCATAGTAGCCCCTAGAGGGATAAAATGTTTGACACACCCCCACAAATTATTCCCTCCTAACATTTTCTCCAAACATACCAACCCCATATCTTGATCCCCTAAAGGTGCATCCATACAATTTTTAAATTTGCTTCCACTGCTGCAATTTCCCCAAGGGTGCCTCTAGAGGACTCAAATGTATGACCGACCTCCAATATTTTTGCAAGCCGAATGGTATGTCAGAACATATCTACCCTTTATCTTTAATCCTTACGGTGGTCCCCATACAATTTTTTATTTTTAATATTTTTTTTGCAACTATATATGTATGTGCTAATATATGCCGACCAATATATGTTAATAGGGACCGTCTCCCCTCGAATGTTGTTGACAGCAACTTCGCAGTATTAAGCGTCGATTCAATCGTCGTGTCTAGTAAGAGCTTCTCAAACAGTGACAGTTCGCAGTCGTCGATAAACAAGTAGGTGCCGTTAGTTGTGAATCTAAAAATAGAAAGCGTGTTAATTCACAACAACGTGAGAAGCTATCCCATACCTCATTGATGGGGCGCAAAGGGAAATTAAGTTTTTTTTTTTTTTTAATATATGTTAATATGTGTTAATATATATCGAGAGACAGTGATTTTTAACCGAAAAAGCACAACTATCGAGTGATAAGGATTTAAATCTAAAAAAAAAACTAAAATCGTTAAAAATCAGAATTTTTAGTCTTTCGCCAAAAATTTATAACTTAAAATTGGTTATGGATTTTTATGGTTGGGGTGTTGTTTTCTTAAAAAAAGTGTCAACGTCAATTTATTGTCCTACGACAATAAATAAAATTTTCACCCCAAATTTTACAGAAAAATTTCAGTTTTTTCAAGTTGTTTGAATCTCTTGCATCGAAACATTACTTATTTGAAAACCTTCAAGGTGTAACGTTTTTTGTTGTTATACAGTAATGTTTTACTTTGCAAACAAAATTTTTATTTATATTTTGTTTTCCGAGTTCAGTTCGGTTAATATATAAATAGTGTGTAATATTATAAGTCCCCGGTATATATATATATAAATATATATTGTGAATTGTGAAAGATTATTACTCCCACAATTGTTTATCCTTCGTGCGAATTGTTTTTGGGAGTTTTTCTTCTTTGGTTTTAGTTACGTGGTACAAATTTGATGGTAAGTTCTGCCATATATTTGATGGTGTCGAATTTGGGATAATGAAATCGGTTCATTCATTAGGTATGGGTCTGTTTAAGAACCCAAATCCATCAATCAACTTTCCTTTTGTGCTAGTGGCAAAAACACCATAAAAGTATACCAGACAATTTGAGATAATGTTGCATAAATAGACAACCTCTAAATTCTTCATCTTCACCCTACTTATATCAGAGGGAAGAAACTTTTAGCAACGCTTTGCCTTACAAACAAATAAAGGAAAATATCGGGAGTATGAAAAACATCCGTTGACAAAGTTTTCAATTGCCATTTTTAAGGATGACAACAAGATTTGTGAAATGTCCTTCCTGTATGGGAATTAATGCGTGATTCAAGCTATTCTATCGTCTATTATACAATTACTATTATTATTAATCATATAGAATTGTTAATTAGTGTTAATTTTTTTTTACACCACAGTTTAAATTATCTAACCCAATTTTTTTGTAACCTAAATTGAACACTGCCAAAATTCAAATATTCAAATTTCATTAACGTCATCAGGCCTGAGGACTTCGTGGGACTTGTGTGGTGAGTTTTATTACTTTTCCTATCATCACTTTGTATAAGCCCTATTATCACAACACACATTATTTTCTAACTTTGTGATTTTAATCCAACAGAAGACCATAATTTTTTTTAACTTATTTGGATTAATGTTGTTGTTATCTGCTAATTTTAAATGTCATTAAAAAACACATATATGAAGTTTTAACTTGTCGTGTTGTGCAATCGCGAACAGTTAAGGGCATGGCTTAGAAACTTACATTTAAGGGCTGATAACTAGCATCAGCATGGCTGGGTGGGTAGATGCAGTGGTAGCAGACTAACATCAAATGCTATCGCCTTAGTTTAACTTCAATCTATTTTTCTTATTTCATTTTTCGGTTCTTCCACTATTAATTTGTCACCATACAGTTTAGTACATGGAAAAGCTACCTTACTAACTTTTATATATGGTAACGATTACTAACCTATTTACTCCGAAAAGAACTCCCCCATGACTGAACACAGAAGGTAGCTGCCCTCGGAGGAAATAGAGTTTACCGGCATGTGGTTCGTTACAAAGGAAGAACTTGTGGAGAGTTTTGTTGTCTTTAATTTAAGTGGTTAGACATATATATATATATGGTTAGACATTCATGGTGTAAAAATTATTTGTATAGACACTTTTCTGTGTTTACAATAAAAATGTACTAGGGGACATCTCTTTTGGAAGCGTTTATGAAGAAAATTATGGCTTTTTCTATGAAAAATTTTTTATGAACTTTCCTAAATACGAGTTCTATAGAATGTTTTCTATTATAAAATTATTTAAAAAGACCCTATAATAAATGTGTATAAAAAAACTCACTTTTCTATATGAAAACTATCAATGCAATCAAAAATAGTTACTTATAAAATAATTTTGTTAACACATTTCTGTGTCTGTATAAAGGGTTTACGAAAAATTTTGAATTTTTATTTTACAATTTTCCCACTCACTTCCGTTTGTAAATTTAATGTCGAACAACACCAAACAAAGTTCAAAATAACCGTAAATTTTCGTTTTCATTTTCATAGATTTACGGCCGTATTCATAAAAAGAAAACAGTATTCATAAACGATTTACATCTCCTATAAGTTAAAGTAGGGTTGTCTCCACTTTAAGCATGCTATAACTTGACGTTTGTACAATTTATTGTATATTTATGAATTTGAGATCTTTATTTTGAGTTTTTCGGCATTTATAATATGAGAAAGAGCCGTTGCATGTATTAATTGTGTAGGAAACTGTCTTCATAATCATTCCGCACATAGAAAAGTATCTAAATAGACACTTTTCATTCATGAATTCCATTTTGAAAATTATATTTTCAAAAATCTTCAAAAATATTTTGTAAATAATAAAATAATTTTCGTGATGTCAAGGAAATCAAAACAAGGAAACAATGTAATCGGTATCCGATTATTATTTCAACATGAGGGAAGGAAAATGCAATATTTAAATGCCATTTTTACTTTAACGTCTTTCTAACCATCATGAGAAACGTAGTTAATGTAACATTGAGCTACAATTATGTTCATAGTTATTATAACTGCAAATAAATGTTTGGTAACCGATTATAAAGCTTTTGTATCCGATTATACAGCTTTTTTTATACATCATTAATGACCAAAAAAGTCGGCGTTGCCACCGGAACACATAAAGCTAAAGTACTGATAAAAAACGTTTATGAATACAATTTCTTATTAAAGGTTTTTTAGAGCTAAAGAATACTTTAGCTAGAGAACGCTTCATACCTACTTTAGAAATTTTTTATGAATAAGGCCGTTAAACTTTTAATTTTTTCAATACGTTAATGCCATTTCTGACACAAAAAATGCTAATTTCAAAATTAAAAATAACAAAAAATCGAGGAATTTAAAAAAAATATGCTAAAAAGCATTTAGCATTTGGTTTCAAAAAATAAGTGCAGCGGGCAAAAAAAAATGCTGAAAAAGCATAAAAAATGCCAAACTGGCAGCACTGGTACAGGCAATCTAAATAGCTTATAAAGACCACTATGATACCGATTTTTCATACCTTTACGCACATATAAGCCACTAACGTGGTTGAATATCAACTGATTTTAAGTTTCACTGCGAATTTGGAAAGAAGAGGCGTAAAGGTACGAAAACCCGGTATCGTAATGGTCTTTGTGAGCTATTTAGGTTGCCTAAACACGTTCAGATTGGATTGATATGTTCTTCCGTAGGGAAAGTGTCTTTAGTCCCACTATTGGAAAATTCAGCCTCCACGAAAACACCATCGATAACGGATTTCGTAGCTGCTCAAAACATGTTAGTAAGCAGCACAAGATTCCAGCACAAACCCATACTTAAAGCGACTTGGATATTTCCTGACAAGAACACCAGCAACCAAACCGATCATGTGGATATCGACGGAAGGCATGCTTTCGGCGTAATGGATGGCTAATATTGATTCGGATCATTACCTTGTGGCAGCAAGATTCGCACACGGCTTAGTAAGGCGAAGAACGCACGGGACCATGCTCAGAGAAAACTGGACGTCGCAACGCTACATAACCTAGAGATATCCACTGTTTACTCCAACGCCCTTGCTCAAAACCTACGTTAAAAAAACCGCCTTCTGATGATCCTAGTGCACAATGGCAACACAGAGCCCATTCCATTCTTTAAGAGGAAAAAACCATACTAGGCTTCAGAAAACCGCTAAAGAAAAAGTCTTGGTACGATGAGGAATGTGTCGCAATGCAACGATGAAAAAGGCGACTTTGCAGCCACTTGCAACCTGAGCTTTCGGGCAAAGACACAAGGAAACCCCTAGAAGGAAGGAGTTGAGCAGAATAAGGGGCTCCGTACTTCTAATGACAGCCGATAATTCTTCCAGAAAGTAAGTCATAGAGCTCCTGGGTTTGCCACTGGCCTTATGTCCTGCAATGATAATGGCGGAAATCTTGTAACAGAAATACAAACCATGCTTTGGATTTTGAGAGAACACTTTTCAAAACTTCTAGTAGCGGAGTACTTAGGTGACAACGATAACGATTAAAAATTATGGGTGATGACTGCCCTACACCCGATCTTATGGAAACCAGAAAAGCAATATCCTGTCTTAAAAACAATAAATAACCTGCAGGTGCTGATAGACTTCCAGCTGAGCTTTTTAAGTATGTTTGTGAAGTTCTGGGTAAATTTATTCTTACTTACTTACTTAGCTGGTACTTCTTTGCAATCCCAGTGGATTATATACCGCACGTAGAAAAATATTATAAGCGCCTCGATCTTCTGCGCTTCTTCTACAGTTAGTCACACCTAGTTCTGTTAAGTTCTCAGTAACCTGGTCCTTCCAACGGAGTTTTGGTCACCCTCTTCTGCGCCGTCAAGCTCATTGTCGAAGACTTTTTGAGCTGGAGCATTTTCGTCCATGCGTACAACATGACCTAGGCAACGCAACCGTTGCACCTTAATGAGTCTGACCACGTCAATGTCAGTGTACAGCTCATGATTCATACGACGCCGATACTCTCCGTTAACGATGATGGGCCCATATATTTTACGGAGTATTTTTCTCTCGAATACCATCAGAACCGATTCATTCGCTTGTATCATAACCCAGGATTCTTAGCCATACATTAAGACAGGTAGAACCAGTATCTGGTATAGCTGGAGTTTTGTTCGTCGAGAGAGGGCTCTGTCATTGAATCGCTTGCTTAGTCCGTAGTAGCATTTATTTGCAAGCAGGATTCTTCTTCGGATTTCTAGGCTGACGTAATTTGCTTTGTTGATGGCGGAGCTTAGGTAGACAAAATTATCTACCACCTCGAAATTATAGTTGTCAACGTTCACGCAGTTTCCCAAACGAGTAGATTCTTTGTTCGTTGAAACTAATAACTTCGTTTTGTCCTCGTTTATCACCAGACCCACTTTAGCCGACTGCTTTTCAATACTCGAAAAGGCCGCAGTAACATCTCGCAATCCACGTCCAAAAATTTCTATATCATCAGCATACGCGAGCAAGATGTGACTTTTGTTGAAGATGGTACCATTTCTGTTTACTGCAGCCTTCCGCATGATCATCTCCATTAACATGTTAAAGAGATCGCAGGACGGACTATCGCCTTGTCTAAAGCCTCGCTTGGTAGAAAATGCCTCTGACAGATTTTTGTCAATTTTCACTGAAGACTTCGTGTCAGTCAGTGTCATCCCGCAAAGTCGAAATAGCTTGGCGGGGATACCAAACTCAGCCATAACATCCAACAATTTCTATCGTATCGGACTGTCGAATGCAGCCTTGTAATCGATGAACAGACGGTAGGTGTCGATCTGCATTTATTGGGTCTTCTCCAGGATTTGTCGTAGTGTGAATATCTTGTCAGGGGTGGATTTACCTGGTCTAAAGCCACACTGATAAGGTCCAATCAGATTCGCCAGAATTTGCTTTAGTCTTTCATGCGATGGGTAAAAGGCTAATCCCGCAATTGTTGGTACACACACTTAGACCGCCTTTCTTAAGCGCGGGACATAGGACACTCAGATTCCAATCATCGGGCATGCACTCCCTGAGCCAAATCGTGTAAAAAGCTCTGCCGGAAGTCCATCAGCTCCCGCAGCTTCATTATTTTTAAGTCACCAATGGCTGCAGGTTTGCCTTGTATGTAGCATCTATTTCCTAATACATTTCGCGACATTCATCATCGTACCAGGGCTTGTCTGAGCGTGGTTTTTCATAACCCAGTACGATCGTTGCGGCAGTGGTCATATAATTCGCAATATGCTCGGGAACATCAGAACTAGGGGGCTTTTGTTTGGAGTAATTGAGAGAGTTGGTTGGTGTAGGCATTGGCTATCTCGGTGGTATGCAGCTTTGTGATGTCAGACGTTATCAATCTGATTTCTTGTGTTTTGATCGGGTAATATCCAGGTTGCCTTGTGAATATCTTTATGCGGGAATCTGGTTCCACTCACACCCAAGTTACTTGCCGACGCGAAACTGACCAGTCTGAATCCGTTATCGGAGGTGTTGTTGTGCAGACGGTCATATATCTCCTCCAGGCGCTCATAGAATGCATCTTTTATGTCATTGTCGGCGCGTGTACATAAATCAGAGTAATGTAAAAATATTTCGCCCGGATGCGAATAGTGGCTATTTGGTCACTTTCAGGGTTAAACCGCGAGACCAGGTGACGAAGTCTCTTGCCGACTATGGAACCACATGACTTTCGTGTCTTTCTGCATGGCTGCTGTAAAAGATGTCACACTTCTTTCTTCGTGTGCATGCCTGTCCCGTCTATCTCATTTCCTGTATGGCGGTGATGTCAGCCTTGTATTTGTCGAGGACATCCGCCAGTTGGATAGAGGCACCATCTCTGTATAGAGTTCGGACATTCCAGGTGCATATCTTCGTGTTTTCATAATAATTGTTTTTTAAGGAGAGTGGCTTATTAGGCCACCGCGCCCGATCCTAGTTTCTTGGGGCTGCCAAAGCCACTAAGAGAGCCTGAGCTTAAGTAACTTCTGTTACCTACTTCCTAAGACGCATCGGCGGTAGCATGCCGATTAGGTTACTCAACATTTGCTATCACTGAACGGATGCTCAGTGGCATTGCTCGGGGAATACGTGATCTTTCGGACGTTGTGAGCTGCTTGGGAACCTCCAAAGAGAGCTTCTGGTTATTCCCAAATGAATAACAATCAAAAAGACTCAAATTAGAAAATTCCCCATTCCCCATGTCTGCATATTACTTATTCCTTATCAGAGAGTCGAAGGCAACTTTGTAGTCGACAAAAAGCGGTAGGTGTCGGTCTGATTTTTATGAGTTTTTTCCAGGATTTGTCGTAAGGTGAATATTTAATTCATCGTAGACTAAAAGGTCTAAAGCCGCACTGATAATTAGTTTTTCTACAACTGTCTTTAGAAATTCACACAATATGATCGAAAGCACCTTCTACGTAATTGGTAAGAGGCTTATTTCACGGAAGTTCTTACAGTCAATACGAACTCCTTTCTTATATATGGGACAAAACAGACTAAGACTCCAATCCCCATTGGCTCCAGACGGATAGTCACACTTCGGCACATATAAGAAAATCCCGTGATACATGCCACCTTCTTTTTGATTATAAAGCCTCATTTGATAGCCCTATTCGCGGCAAATATTGTAAGACAATGTCTGCTAAACTGATTCGTCTTTACAGAATGACGCTTACTGACAGAAATATTCAGTAAAATTTTGTAAGGACTTCACCGAACTGTTCGATTCCAAACGAGGCCTCAGATAAGGTGACAGTCTCTCATGTACTTTATTTAACATCGTAATGAAGATAAAAATGAGAAAAGCTGCAGTGAATACAACTAGAAAGATCTGCAATAAAAGTCACATGCTTCTTGCGAATTCCGATATGTAGTGCAATAGAAGCAACTGCAGCGTGTTCAAGAATTGAGAAAAAGTTGGCGAAAATGAGTATAGTGGTGAACTAGGACAAAACGAAGTTATAGGCTTCAACTGAGAGAAATATTGAAAATCTGGGACAATATAATATGTTAATGCCGACAACTATAACATCGAAATAGTGAATGAATTTGTTTACCTTGAGTAAACAAAAACAACAATGTCAGACTCAAAATTAAAAGAAGAATAATTCTCGCTAATAGATGCTAATGAGTGGTATCAGTTAAGCAACCACTATGGGTTAAGCAACCTGTCCCAATAATCGGAGCAGAATCCTGGATAATTCCATAGTCAGATGAAGCAGAGCTTAGCAACTGCTGACAATATGCGGAACTGCAGTGTAAAACCACTGTTTAGCATATTCAGCTCAATATTCAAAAAGCTTTTCTGGTGTAAAATGGTTATTATTAACCAGTACAGAAATTTCAGTCAGTTAAACTGATTGATAAATACCATCACCCAATATAAGATATTGTTTAAGTCTTGAGTTATTGAAATTAACCGATTTGTAATTAAAACCAGTTAGAAAGTTTCAGTCGGGCAACCCAACTTGCATTTACCCTTACCCTCAGTAAAACAAATAATTTCCTATTATATTGATATTATTACTCGATCTCTAGAGTGGGCGGAGTGGTACATTTGTATGGAAGGTACGAGAAGGGGTGTGGTTAGGCTCCAGATTTATTCTCCATAACTTTATCCTGTTATAGCTTTACTAAATACAGAATTTGGGCACGATTGCGTTGGGTGTACTGATATTATTACTACATCCCTAAAGTGGGCGGAAAGGTACATTTGTATGTGAGGTACCATAAGGGGCGTGGATAGACATCCAATTTTTGCTCCAAAACTTTGTCCTGTTATAATATAACAAAATACAGAATTTGGGCACCATCGTGTCTAGTGTATTGATATTATTACCCTATTTCTAAAGTGGGCGGAGTGGTACATTTGTATGGGAGGTACCAGAAGGGGCGTGTCTAGACTTCCAGATTTTTTCTCCAAAACTTTATCCTGCTTAAACTTTACCAAATACAGAATTTGGGCACGATCGCGTTAGGTCTTTTAATAATACTAATCGATTTCTAAAGTGGGCGGTACCAGATGTGTATGGGAGGTGCCAGATGGGGCGTGAATAGACTTCCAATTTTATTCTCCAAAACATTATCCTGTTATAGCTTTTCTAAAAATAGAATTTGGGTACGATCACGTTAAATTAATTTATTGATATTATTTCTCCATCTCTATAGTGGGCGGAAAGGTAGAATTGTATGGGAGGTACCAGAAGGGGCGTGGCTAGGCTTTCAAAAATTTTCCAAAACTTTATCCTGTTATAGCTTTACTAAATACAGAATTTGGGGACGATCCCGTAGGGTGTATTGATATTATTACTCGATTTCTAAAGTGGGCGGAATGATGTATTTGTATGGGAGGTACCAGAAGGGGCGGGGCCATGTAGCCCATTTGCAATACCGTAAGTAGTTTTGAGAAAATAATAACTCGTGCAAAATTTCAAAAGATTTGGTTGCGTCTTTCGAAAGTTATCGTGCGAACCAGCCGGACAGCCACCAGACAGACAGACAGACGGACATGGCTCAAACGACTTAAAAAGTCATGAATCGAATTTGGTTCAAAGAAACCTAGGGTCTAAAGTCACTCCTTCTATGTGTTACACTTTTGGGTCGTATCAAATGATATATACCCTCATCCCTAAGGGTGATGGTATAATAAAAAACAACAAATACTGCAAAAGAAAGAAAGAACATAGGTTTGGGGTATTTATTAAGGTGATAGCTTTTTTACAACCTCGTTTCCCTGTACCAAATTTAGATGAGTTTTTATTTAAGATTAGATAAAAACGTACATATAAGGTGAAATTGCATAAAAATTACATAACCTTTTGTTTCTCACTATTTTTCTTTAATTCTGAGAATTAAAATAAAAGTTGACGACTTTTATTCCAAAGATTCATAATGAGAGACCTTCATTTAATTGTAAATAAAACAAAAGATGGTCATCGATTTCTATGATCAATGTCTCATTTTGTTCATAGGTTATGTGGTTTTTCGTGAAAGTTATAAGAAGATACATTTTTTCGTTTTGGAGTTATATGATTTAAAAAAAGAAAAAATTTAATTTCTTTTTACAAAAATATCATTTTGAAGTGGTTTGTGCGTGACCTCTTCAATATTTAAATGGAATAAACGTTATTTTAGCCATTAACAGGCAAAAGTTCATTCATTCGTGCAACAGGAAAAAAATTTTGAGAAAAAACATCAAAAAGTCATCATCTTAGTATTTATACGTCAGTTCACCTGACTAGAATTTCTGTACTGGTTTATATTTATTTTATACTAGCTTTCCCGGCTCGCGTTGCTTCACCTGTACTTACAATGAACAAATACTGCCAAAGACAGAAATAATTTATACGTCACTAGCTGACCCGGCAAACGTTGATCTGCCATACACTTTCGGACCTGGCGAACTTCATCTCGCTCCATCTCGAAAAGTAGAGAAATTCGAGATTGATCCCACAAACTTTCAACCATTGGCCTTGCGATTTAGTGATTGCTATCGCAGAAGCCAATCGAATGGGAAATTGAATTCGCTTGAATTGGATAGGAAGATCGGTTGGAATAATAAGAACTCGTGGATAAGGAATTCCTCTCCTTTGAATTTGCCCTGATAGACAACCGCGTACCATTGCACAATTTCAGATGATTCAGATTCCGCAACATAATTATCATCGATCCCACCTTGAGCTGTAAATTATGCGGCTGAGATTTTTATAATTTTGTGCAATGCCAGAAAAAACTTGGGTGATAAGTTCCGCCTTCGACGATGTATTCTATCGACGACCATATTCTTCGCTCTAGTATGCCCCGTTCACTAATCCAATCTAGATTTTTATAATTTTGTGCAATGCCAGAGAAAACTTGGGTGATAAGTTCCGCCTTCGACGATGTAAACTCGCAAAAATTTGCCGGGAACGTCATCAATCCAGTTGAAACATCAACAGAAATTTTGCTATTACCAAGCTCCAGTAGCTGTCTTGAAAATGCAGTAGACGAAAGTTCGTTTTGCAACGCAACTCTCATGTTCGTAGTCAATTTCAACATCATCTCGATTTCGGGCATGCATTAATTTCATCAGTAGTAGTTGATTTTGGGGTGATGGGATGCGTTTGAAGAAAATCTGCGGACAGCCATATCAAAGCACCACCAAATCGTCTCGAATCACCTTGTAAATCCTTCATCGTTTGGTCAACTGCCTCCAAAGCTCGTTTATGCGCTATCGTGCATTCATCACAAATGGCTTGGCTTGTCAACCATGAGAATATTCATCGGCAGCTTCAATGCGGAATGTGCATATCGCCGCCTTCCAACAATGTTTCAGCAATACCAGACGTTGCAACAGCTAATGCATTGTTGCCAGAATCAAAGAAATAACGAATATGTTTCCTGTCCCACCGGGAGCATCGGGAAAGTAAATGCCTCCCATTCCATTGTCAACAACAACCTTCATCACCGAATCATACACGTTCGTTTGCCCGGCATTCAAAAGTGCCACCTTTGTTCGGACTGTTTCAGCGATTGAATGCATCGTGCATCGAACAATTTGGCGCTGGTACACCCAATTTCGACAGTAGACTGCCGCACATGAGCATGCGGTAGAACTCTGTGCAAAATGTCGTTAGATATCTCGTCCTTGTATTTGTCGAACAATGCGATCGGGTTCGATGGATGACACGTGGCTATGATGATCGCAAACAATATACGAATTTGATTGGCTGGAGCAGAAATAGTTGCTTCGGCGAGCGTTGAGCCCCAATGCGTATCGTTTTCGAGGACCATCCCGACGCTTGAGAAAAATATCGCGTGATTTCACTTTCTAATCAGGAGGGTCTTTTGTCTGCTTTGATCATGTTTTGTGGTCGTCAAAATGCATTTTATCCTATGCGGTTTTGAACAATCTGACCAATGCGTTATGCTCATGCAGAAGATTTTGCAATTGTTTGATCATTTCGCGTTCAATCACGAAATTCATCTGAAGGAACTTATGATCTTCGTTTGCTGGTGGTAACAAAGCGCCCGCTCGATGATTTATTTGCTCTAGAATCTGAATGTTTGTAGCAAATTTAAAAAAAAAATTGGAAGAATTGTTCATTTTAATAATAACATTATGACGCAATTAGATTTTTTTGAAAACAACCGAGAGTTGAGTAAACCCTAGCTTAGTTATCACTTTGCTAAAGATATTCCTAGAATAGTTATTTTCAAAAAATAGTATGCCTTCGTTATTTTTTAAAAAATTCAACGAAAAGAAATAAAATATTTTGGCTACCTATTTTAAAAAAAAATAAAAAAAAATAAATTTTTGTTACTTTTTGAAAAAACGACGAAGACATCTTGTCGAACTGAGCTAGGGTTGTACTCAGCTTCAGTAATACCATCAGACTACGTTTGTGTATTTTTTTTCAACTGTTCCATTGTGTAATGAGACGCCATTACCTTATAACTCGTATTGCAGCCAACAACTTTGGCTTCAAATGGCGTCATTTAAAAGCATCCGTTTTATTTTTGTATCATGCAAAACGTCTTTTAACATAATAAATTTCACAATAATCTGAAATTTTCTAAGAACTATAACGAATTTTCCACATTTACGTCAACTGTAATCATTTTTTTCATCAGGCACAGTTTTTTAGTAATTTAAGTTTAAATTTGTTCAGCATTCTTCATGTTGCATTAAAATACATTTTGGATGAATGTTATGAAAACTTTATTCGATCCAACAGAATCTTTTCTTAATACAATAACCGATACTAGCAGAGGTTAAAACATGAAAAATGAGAAGAACAAATATGTACTTTCCATTAGTTAAGAAAGTTTTTTATTTATTTTATGCTGAAGATCCTTGCAGTGTCCTAAAATGTTCTAGAGCAGTCAGCGAATATTTTTCTGGGTATCTGAATTGTGATTCCTATGGTTATTAATGTCATGATTTTGAATATGTTTTCAGATTTTTTTCATTAGGCACCGTTTTTTTATGTATTTGGATAAAAATTTGTTCAGTTTTCTTTATATTTCTTAAAAATACATTTTGCATAAATGTTAATAAAAACTTTATTTGATCCAACAGAATCTTTTCTAAATACAATAACCGATACTAGTAGAGCTTAAAACATGAAAAATAAGAAGAACAAATATTTTTTTTCTATTAGTTAACAAAGTTTTTTTATTTTATGCTAAATATCCTTAAAGTATCCTAAAATGTTCCAGGAGCAGTCAGCGAATATAGTAGGCATATATTTTCCTTCGAATGTCTTTGTGGAACCTTTCACCATATTCATCAGACACGTCGCTGCAGCATTTATAAAAGAAATCCAAATAAGAGGGTAAAATGCACTTGCAAGGACATGTTGCATCCCAATTATACGTAGTTTATTAAAAAGAGAATAAGGTGATTAAAAAAAAAAAATAGAATAGGGCGATAATTGCAGCTGAAAAGGCATGTTGCTGCCACCTGTTTATACTAAATTTTTCAAACAATCGCCTACATACAAATTTTTAATGGAAAACAAAACTTATTTTCAAATAACTAAAAAACTATGCCTGATAGCAAAATTCTGATTACGTATTTGAATTTCCCATGTCATAAGCTCTTAGAATCACATAATGAAACTCATGAAAAAACCCTTGTCGAACAGTGTAATTAGCCAAAATTTTCACATTAACATCGTCCAAAATTATCAAAACGTTAAAATGCAAAATTTCGTCTAAAAAGAAAATTAACTTTCTTTGCATTTTCCATTATTTTTCAACAAAAACTTTTTCTTTCGAAAAGCCACTACGCGCAGTGGTTGCCGTTTCATACAAAGAGCGGCCAAAAATAGAATAGTTTTCATAGGTGAATAATATTTGGCACATCTCACAGTCTCTTTTAATTACATCAATTTCTAAAATTTGGTTAAAATCTGTGAAAGGATTCAAGGACCTCTCTTAAATCCTGAAAATTAAAATTTCATAGTAGGCGCACCAAAGTCGTCATATCCATTGATTCCATCAATCTATGACTAAATCTAAAATTTGGTCAATGTCTGACAAAGGACTCAAGGACCTCTCTTCGATCCTGAAAATTTAAATTTCATAGTAGGCATACCAAAGTTGGCATATCCATTGATTCCATCAATCTGTGACTAAATCTAAAATTTGGTGAATGTCGGACAAAGGATTCAAGGACCTCTCTTAAATCCTGAAAATTTAAATTTCATAGTAGGCTTACCAAAGTTGGCATATCCATTGATTCCATCAATCTATGACTAAATCTAAAATTTGGTCAATGTTGGACAAAGGATTCAAGGACCTCTCTTAGAGTACACAATCAAAAAAAAAAATACACCGAAAACGGTGAGGCCGCTTTGTTCTATTGAAGATAACTCAACAATCCGCAAATTTCCGCAGCTGAAATTTACATCATATAATCTGTAAATATTGGTAAACATTTTACAACAAATTTGTTAACTTCGATTGACTTCGCAACTAAAACTCTAAGTGAAATTTAAGTCTAAACACGAGTTAGTACTGAAATAGGCACATATCGTCCCCTTAATAAATCAATAGTGTATAATTTTTTTGGTGTTTTGAGAAAATCGATCAATTTATTGGTACATATTCATTTCTTTGCAATTTAGGTTATTACAAACAAACAATTATAACTAATTAATGCATACATTGCATAACTCAAATATAAATAGAAAATCATTTGTATTCTTTCTCTTTCTCTGATACATCTGGCAAAACGAAATTTTGACCAGACATAGAATCAATGATGGAGATTCTTAATATGCAATAAAAAAATAATGGCGTATGAGCACATACACTATTGTTATATTAAGGGGACGATATAATAAATTAATTTATTAAAATAGACACAGCATGCTGAGAAGTTTTTAATTCTATTAATTAATAGTTAATACTATTATTTACAATATTTAATCCATACAATGTTTAAGCAATCTTTTTTAAAGAGATTTTTACGTTTTATTTTGGACCTTCACTTGAAAGTTACTCACGCTACGAAACAAAATTATTTTCATAGTCTGCTTTTGCCAGCAATTCTTAAAGAGGACAGGTGTAATAAAGCAAAAACAGAAGTAATTAAAAGAGCAAAATCTATTGTAAGATAGTGTTGCCACAGTATTACCCAGAATTGTGACATAATTTTATTATTTTTGACCAATGGGGACGACCACTGTGCTACGGAACAATTGCATACAAAATATTATACAAAAATTCAATTTGCGATTTTCTTCAAATCAAGTAATACAATACAAAATTTTGTGGAAAAAATCCAAGTTTTTCGAGATTTTTCGGAATTTGCAGAGTTTTCCCCAAGAATTTTTCTATTTTTCCATTCGAAATTAATTTTGAAATAATTATCCGGAATTTTTCACAGTTACATCGTCCAAATTTATTAAAGCATGCGATAAAAGGAAAAATTTCGTCTAAAAAAAAAATACCAATTTTTTTTTAATTTTTCCGAATTTTCAACAAAAATTTTCTATTTCTCTATTCGAAAATCCATTCCGTAACAATTGCACACAAAATTCCATACAAAAAGGCAATTTTCGATTTTTCCGGAGGATTTTCCCAAAATTTTCTTTCACATAAACCTTCTCTTGGAAATAACGAACAACTGAAAAAAAATTTGAGCAAAATCTTCCCAGCGATTCTCAATTGATGAATTATTATAAATTTTTTACATAATTTTTTTATATATAGATTTCACCTGACTGGAATTTCTGTACTGGTTTATACTTACAATGAACCTTCTTATGAATTTTAGCAATACAGGTAAAATTCAAACACTTCATAAGACGAACCAACACCCCATTTATGTGACTGTAGGTTTATCTCATTGGTCTGACTGCTTGTACAACTTTAGTCCCTTTTTATCCCTAAAAGTGCGAATTTCAAAAGATACGTATCGCACAACTCAAATGGACTGGTACCCTCTCAAATTCTATAGGAAGCATGCCCATTAAGGTGGGTCGCACTGTACACAAAAAAAAAAAGTTGTGCCGTCACCCCCTAGAATTAAAGATAATTTAAAAAAAATTCAAAAAAATTTTTCTTTTTTTTGCCACGCCCCTTGGCATCGCGCATAGGGTTTTTTGTTTGATGTGTCACCATTTATAGTCCGATCGTAACAATCGTGATATGTGAATGTTCTTAGAATGACAACAGCTACATTTTTTTCTCTTTCACTTTTGACTCAGACGTCAAGTTCTAGAAGATTCTTCCAGAATCTCGGTTTTTATCCCCCCTAAGTCAGAATTTTTTTGCAACGATAAAAAAGTTTTTTTTTTTAAATTTTATGAAATTTTCTCTTTTACCGTACATATTTTTATTCATAATAGAAAAGTTACAGATGCCCATATACGATTATAGCTTTAGTCTGGGTGATGGTATCAGTTTTATTCCTGTTCGGCCATTTTACCCCTAAATGTTCGAATTATTAAAAATCCCATCTGGCTGTTCTCTAATTCTATAGGGAGCAATTCTATATACATTTTCGTACCTCAACCTTTATGCATTTGGTTTGGGCGATAGTACCACTTTTATTAAATTTTCGGTATTTTTACAACTTAAGAACGAATTTTGATGAATTACTTCACATCGTAAAACTAAAATATTCACTTCAATTTTTGAGACTATATCTTTAGCCGTTTAGTACCAGTTTTATCCCTTTTCGGTCTTTTTACCCCTAAAAGTTAAGAATTTCGAGAAACATCCTTGGTTTGTTCTAATTCCATAGGGAGCAAGCCCATATAAATTATCATGATTACTTTAGCCGTTTAGTCTGTAACAGATAGTAACATTTTTATATCTTTTTCGATTTTTTGCCCAGAAATGTCGGATTTTAAAAACCTTCAATCCAATTTGATAGTGAGCATTTCTACATCAATTTTCGCGATTATTGCATTAGCCGATTAGTCTGGGTGAAGGTTTAACTTTTATCTCTAGTAATTTTTAACCTTAAAAGTACGAACTTCCAAAAATCAATTTTTAGCTGACATTTGGTCAAAAAGGGGAACAACCATCCCTAATTTCATCATCTTATCTATAGCCAGTAAGTAATTTTAAATATATAGATTATGGAAATATTATTAAAATCTCATCTGCATACCTTACGTGGCTCGTAAAAAATGAACGATTGTAATTTTGGTTTGTGTGGGCGGTGCCAAGCCCCTTTGTGTAATTATGTTTTCATGTAGCCTATGATAGTGGCCCTACGGATAGTACTACAAAGTGAAAATTTCGCCGAGATGACGATTTTTTCAAAAGAGTCGTGGCACCACCTATTTCCCAGTAGGACGCAATCCTCCTTGTATCATTTACATATATAGCAAATCTCATCTTCATAACTCTAATAGTTCATGATATATGACCGATTTCGGTTTGTGTGGCCGGTGCCACGCCCCATTGTCTAACTATGTTTTCATGTAGCCTATGATAGAGGCCATATGAAACAAATCAAACAAATAAAATATAATTGCAATTTTTCCATTTGTTTGGCCATATAAAGATTTTCTAAAAAAGGGCATGGCATCGCCCACAAAGAATTTTTTTTATACGACCGATATACGTACGAAATCTCGACTTTGTACCTATAATGGTTTAAAATATACAGCCATTTTAAAATTTGATTTGTATGGGGTGATGCCATGCCCAATTTAACAACCTTGCAGTCCGAATTTCCGTTCTTAGTGACGTAAGCAAAAAGGAACATACATTCCAAATTTCACGGTTCCAACTTTAGCCGTTTGGCCTGTGGAGTAATCAGTCAATCAATCAAGCCTTTTATATATATATTTGATTTTTTTTAACGTTAAGACATATGAAAACTATAGAATCATCTGTGAAATTATTGCTCAAATTTTAACTTTTGGGAGGAGGGATAACTTTGATAAGAGAAACCTGAACTAACCCAGATCAAATCAAATATCCTTTACTTTTCAGTTAGAAAGTTATGGGAGAAATATAATTTTCAAAAAAAGATCGGCATATATAGCTCACATTTATTCCAATAGCTCGTTTCTGTAAACAAATCGGCAAGTTACCGATTCGCCTGACGTCACGCCGTGTTTGTCCTTAGTTGGCGATATCTAAAGAACTGCTTTTTCTGTGCTTTGAAATCGTTAAAAATTCGGTATGCGATGAAAAAGAACATAAATTGAGTGAAACGTTGCGAACAATGACGATTTTTATTTTCAGTTTTTTTTTTTGCACTTTTCATATGAAAAAGTGTCGTAAGATGCTTTTATCCCGTAATATATTTTCATCGTAGTCTTTAATAGTAATAAGGTGATGTGTTAAAAATCAAAACAAAGCAACAAATACAATAAAGAAAACGGAATTCGATTATAATTTATCATGATGAAAAGTAAAGGTACATAAATTGTTTTTACGTTATTACAGTGAAAATAATCAATTATGAATCCACGTAAAAAGGATTTTACACCCCATAAATGAGTTATGAATAGCTTCTCGCGTTGTTGTGCATTAACGCGTTTCTATTTTTAGGTTCACAACTAACTTCACCTACTTGTTTATCGACGAATGCTAACGTTAATGTCTGATAAACTTTTACTAGACATGCCGATAGACTCGATACTTTACTGCGAAGTTTCTGTCGGCAACATCGAGGGCGCCGGCAATTAAAGAAAAATGTAGTTGACTCTAGGCGAGAATCAAACCAGCATGGTAGTCTCGTGTTATAACCATCATGCCACGGCCAGTACAAGAGCTAGTATGTGTTTAAGCTAAAATTCACTTTATATACAAATTAATAAATTTTATCAATTAGGCTGCTTACACTATGTGACAGATATTTAGAACATGGGGAGTGGCCTAGTGCATGTTGTATGTCTGGTCGAGTACAACATGTCCCTGTAAGTTTCCCAATATCCTCAAAATCTTAACTTACGGTTCACAAATTGGTTTTACAAACACTTTATTTAAATGATCCTATGAAGTGACATCGGAACATGTGACAGCTTATCGAATAAGTGATTTGAACCAAAATAGATTCTGATTCTTACAGAAACATTTCAGATGAGAGTGACGTCATATCGGTAATATGGGTCGGTAACAACAATCGTTACGAGTGACAGAAATGGTCTTCAGAATCAGGTTTTCATAAGAGTTTTCCTAACGCAAATTTAGACTGACTTCGATAAACTTACAAAAAGATTTGAATGGGACCAAAACTGTCTCTGGAGAGAGACCGGTTGATATTAAATAAATACACTGAACACAACTACAAAACTTTATTTTGGAATGTGATGTCATATATATAAGGTGTCGATTATGTCAGGCATTGCCTCCCAACCATGGTAATATTAAGCTATTTTTCTGGTTATCCCATGTACCTTACACCTACCCTTAGCTGCTACCGGAAATCACTTACCTGTATTACAACTGTTCAGCCCGGTTTTGGAGATATGTCTCCACTTTACGACCGCACTATAGATGGATGCACAGGAAACAATATGAGCGGGGTCAAGGGACGTGGCAAAAAAATATTTTTTTTTTTGAAATCATCCTTAAATTTCACAAGGCAACCAACACCACTATACAATTTTGGTTTATCGCAAAAACCACATGTGATAGCTACAAAATGAGATATCGATCATAAAAATCGATTGAGTCTTTTCGAATTTATCCATAATTAAGTAAATTCGCTCATTTTAAAAACATTCTTGTTTTTTAATTTTCCAAAAATAGGTTATTTTGTAAAGGGGTCGGCTGATTTAGTCCATATTAATTTCTGTGTCAAATTTCAATAAGCTTATACCTTGCACAAAATAAGACCGAATTCAGGGGATCTACAAAAAACACGTATGTAAAACTATCAGGGTGAATTCGGTCATTTGTATAAGCAGTACCAGAAGGGGTGTGGCAAATGCTTCGGTTTCATATGATGAAACCGACAAATATATGTATGTTCAACTATAAGGGTCAATTCCGACATTTGTTTGGAAATTATTGGAGAAATAATAATTTTACCAAAATAGGTCATTTTGTATAGAAAGTACCAGAAAGGGTGGGGCCTTTCTGCAATCCCATTACTTCATTTTAAAAAATAATAATACTGGTAAATTGTCATTAAGATCAGCTACGATTTACTAGAGTTACATTGACCAGCAAGCCATACATGGCTCAATCGTCTTAAAAAATCATGAAACGAATTTAGTCTTAAGATACTTGGGATGTAACACGTTCTGCGTTTACATTATACAATTTTCTAGAGTAATTGTAAGTATTGGATCACCTAAATCTACCGCATGGTAGTATATAGCTTCACTACATAAATACAATTTAATACTTTTTGCAGCTTTTATTTTCTTCCAGACTATTTTTTAAAAAAAAAATTTAATTTTTTGCCTAACAATTTGTTTCATAACATTGAAACTATTGATCGCATTAAAAAAAATGGATACATCAAAATTTTTGTAAATTTAGTTTAACAAAATCGGACAAGTTGTTTTCAAGTTATGACAACATAATTGGTGAAAAATTATACCATTTTTGTACTAAGGTAGCCAAAATACATCAAATCTATATAGTGGTTATTCAAGCGTTTTTTAGCTGTTGACCTGTATTATCTTTTATAAGGCTGGCTCAAAATGCAAAAATATTAAAATCTTCTGCTCCATAACGATGCCCCTATTCCAATCGACAAAATAAATATATATTTAAATTTAAGACAAATCGGACAATATGCACTTCTAAACTATAAACTGTAAGTAATACACAAGACCTTGTAGAAAGTCGAAATTTCGAGCGACCTCTAAATATTGTCCGATTGTTCCAATTTTTGTTATGCACAACTTTTTTGATGCATAATTTATGATCACCAGGGCAACTGGAAATATGCTACAGCATGTTTTTAGCACAACGGATATTAACAAAAGGGTACTGTACTTACATGTTTTATGGTCCTACAAGTGTTTTGAGACCTATTTGTTAGAGCATATTTTGGCATGTTTTACCGATAAAGTCATACTTCGGAAAATGTTGGTTTTAGGAGCATATTTTTTAAAAAACCTCCTTTTCCAACACTGATTTTGATCTTGGACATAATACCTAAAGCTAAAACGACAGGAGCAGCAAAACTAAGGCGCTTGCAGAAGAGTTTTTTTTAATTACAAGCTGATGTTGGATTCCTCTATTGTAAAATCGGCAACAAAGTTATTGCAGAAGATCGCAGATTTCAAGTGAAGCAATATGTGGAAAGCGGCAAATATATTCAACGTCATAGATGTGAAAATAAGCAGACCAAACAATTATTTTTGCCAGAATGTTCCGGTAGACTCTCAAAAGAACATGCTTTTCAGGAAAAACTGTGCCGAGCTTTCCACTTTACAAAATGAGAAATCAAAATATAAGAACACTATTTGAGGAATACTTCGAACTAAACATTTAAAATGTATACAACGACTGCATGGACAATATACGAGTAAAGCAAAAAAATTAATTTATATGGATCTCAATCGATGTTCGATGTATATAGGTGTTCAATCGATGAAACTATAAGTTCAGACATGGAAATTGCAAGTGAGAAATTACTTACTACATACAACAGCCTCAGAAAGGACCAATTACCCAACAATTGCTCGACTGTGGGACGACGCCATCAAAAATCTAGACATCAACTGTAATAAAAATAAAGTTTTGCTTTTTGTGACGGATGCAGCCCCAAACATGGTAAAGGCTGCAAAAGCTATAGTGGCATTTTATCAGAAAGTGACGCAGTGACACATGAATTGCTCATGGTCTCCATCTGTTGTGTGAATGTATTAGGAATTTATATGAAGGTATTTTAAGTGTGGAACTTTTTAAACAAATGTTTCCAGACCTTCCAATACCTCCAGAACCTATAACAACACGATGGGGAACATGGCTTGAAGCAGTTAATTACTATGCCAATAATTATGAAGACATTTTAAAGGTCCTAAGTGCATTAAACGATAAGGATGCACAATTCATTAAAACTGCAAAGGATGTCTTGACACACCCCCAAACTAGATCTGATTTGATTTATATTGCTTCAAATTACGGTTTTATTGCAAAACATATTAAAAATTTTCAAACACCAGGTCTTACGCTTATTGAACAAGTTCAGATGATTGAAGACAATTTTAAATTGATTGATAATTTATCGAATTCCTAAATTAATTTAATAGTCAAAAAATTGAATCAAATTATATCCCAAAACGTTGGCTTGGAAGTAGTGAAAAGTTTTTGTAGAGAATTGTGTGGATCTGCGCCAACATTAACATCAAAATATTTATAATGTAGAGGAACAGTATCCTTAAATTCGCTCCAATTACAATTGAATTCATGTCATATTTTTTTTTTGTTTAAATTGTCATTGAATAATAATACTAAAATAGAAATATGTCATAAAATGATATATATGTAGGTAGAAATAAGTTATGAAATGCAATTGTTTACTACTTTTTAAATTTTACTTACTCAATATTTGTGTATGTAAATTTACCAAAAATACTTACAAAGACTGAATTTAAAATAATATTGTTTCGTTTAAAAAGTTATTTGTTTTTCCTTTTAAGCTGTTTGTTTACTTTAAATTAAAATATTTATAATTTATATGAAAAAAAATGTGTGACTAATTTTTTAGAGCATGTTTTTCTTGATTTTAAGGTCATATTTTATAATTGTAAGGTCATATTTTTGCCATTTTTAGGTCATATTTTATGAGCATAAAACACGGCATATTTCCGGTTGCCCTGATGATCACCATATAGGTACAATAGTTGTGAAATCACCGATGCACCGATGCAGTTGAAACCTCATCTTAAATAAGGTTGAGACCCAACTTGAAATGGGTGTGGAGCATGTTGATATTCATGTTAAAAACTGTAAGTGCAGTTATCTCCTAATTTTAGTGTCAAATCTTAAAAAGATGCTTAATTTAAGATCACGATACACGATACTATTTCATCTTGAAATAGATTGGGATCTCATATTGAAATGGGTGGGAAGCGGTCGATATTTATATGAAAAACTTTAGGTGCCTTAATCTATTATACTAAGCGTCTAATTGTAAAAAGGTGACCAATTTTGGATGCTATCGATGCCCAAATTCTAAACCATGATAAGTTTAAAATCTAAGTTTAAAGGAAACGCGATAAAAGGTTTTGAGTCAGGGATTAAAAAGACTCCAAAACACTCTGTTCAACACATTTTAAACGTCGATTATGTGCGCAGGCAAACTCAAAACACAAGAGTTTCATGATCGAAGATGCTCCGCACACAGAGTCAACACATAACAAAACTCTTTTTTACAATTTTTTCCTGAGCACTCAAAGATGATGTGCACACATAAACGAGCGACACTGATAGATTGGTAGAGAAGAAGAAGAAGTATAGCTGTATATGTATGTATAGGTATTAATATATGTTTGTATGTGTTTTTTTCTCCAAATGAATGTTACTCCGCCCAGCAGCAAAAAATGGGGCTTTGCATGCCTTCTTACAGGCCTGCAAAGGCAGTCAGAAGCCCTACCCTTCAAATGCAGTCTTCATTTCAAATTAACATAGGGCGCCATAGGCAGGCAAGGCCTGCACATTCCCTTTCTCATTGAAGGCGTTTCAGTAGGCATGCCTAGTACGTCCTGCTTGGAGTGCTAATAACAAGGGCCTTCTATGAGGCATTGCTACTGCAGACCAACTTCCAGGCCTGCAAAAGAGCATTTATAGAAGGACTTAAATAAAAAAAAACATATGCGAAATTATTTCCATATTAAATGATTTTCTACTTTTTATCAATTTTTACTACAATTTGTTATAACTATTTTTTTTAAACTCCAGCAGCGGGAATCGAACTCGCGACCTCAGTACTCATAGTTGGGCATGCTACCTACTCGGCTATCATGTGATATAGTTGTTAAACGACAAATAACATACATGTGGTTTTCAGAAACAACAGCATCTGTCTTACATTCCCTTAAGAGGCCTGTCAACAGGCCTATTTGGAGAAGTGACAAATGCATAGCTATGAACGTAAATTTTGCCTTCTACTAATAGGACTGCCAACAGGCCTGTTTAAGGCAAGAAAGTTTGCATGCCCTTTGTGCACATCTATGCTATTTTTGTGGGGTACACAGTAGGGCTGCTCACAGGCCAGTTTTAAGAAGGGAAAGAGGCATGGCTGCTGGATCTTTTCTCATCCTAGTAAGAGGCCTCATTGCAGGTCTCATTTGAGAAGCGAAATGTGCATGGGTACGGAATTTTTTGTTAGGCTTAGTGAAGGACTTATTATAGCCTGTATACATGCCTGGAAAAGGAAGGCGTATTTGAATGTCAACAAACTGCCTTTGAAGGCATGTTTGCAGGCATATTTTTACAATGCCTCGTCTTTTCCGCTGCTGGGAAGTATAGCAGTATATGTATGTATAGGTATTAATATATGTATGTATGTGTTTTTTTCTCCATATGAATGTTACTCCGCCCAGCAGCAAAAAATGGGGCTTTGCATGCCTTCTTACAGGCCTGCAAAGGCAGTCAGAAGCCCTACCCTTCAAATGCAGTCTTCATTTCAAATTAACATAGGGCGCCATAGGCAGGCAAGGCCTGCACATTCCCTTTCTCATTGAAGGCGTTTCAGTAGTCATGCCTAGTATGTCCTGCTTGGAGTGCTAATAACAAGGGCCTTCTATGAGGCATTGCTACTGCAGACCAGCTTCCAGGCCTGCAAAAGAGCATTTATAGAAGGACTTAAATAAAAAAAAAACATATGCGAATTATTTCCATATTAAATGATTTTCTACTTTTTATCAATTTTTAATACAATTTGTTATAACTATTTTTTTTAAACTCCAGCAGCGGGAATCAAACTCGCGACCTCAGTACTCATAGTTGGGCATGCTACCTACTCGGCTATCATGTGATATAGTTGTTAAACGACAAATAACATACATGTGGTTTTCAGAAACAACAGCATCTGTCTTACATTCCCTTAAGAGGCCTGTCAACAGGCCTATTTGGAGAAGTGACAAATGCATAGCTATGAACGTAAATTTTGCCTTCTACTAATAGGACTGTCAACAGGCCTGTTTAAGGCAAGAAAGTTTGCATGCCCTTTGTGCACATCTATGCTATTTTTGTGGGGTACACAGTAGGGCTGCTCACAGGCCAGTTTTAAGTAGGGAAAGAGGCATGTCTGCGGGTTCTATTCTCATCCTAGTAAGAGGCCTCATTGCAGGCCTCATTTAAGAAGCGAAATGTGCATGGGTATGGAATTTTTTATTAGGCTTAGTGATGGACTTATTATAGCCTGTATACATGCCTGGAAAAGGAAGGCGTATTTGAATGTCAACAAACTGCCTTTGATGGCATGTTCGCAGGCATATTTTTACAATGCCTCGTCTTTTCCGCTGCTGGGCGTGTTTGGATATTTTCGTGGTAGTATCAAACGAAAACACATATGAGTTGTGTCGTCTTAATTGCACACTCGGCGAGAGTGAGAAAAAAGAGCAACATCGTTTTCCGACACTTAGCAAGATGTGTTTGCATGTTAACATGCTCCCCGTACAGAGTTTGTGTCACATTAGCCTCTCAAACACTCTCATGAAAAGAGTTTTGCATACATTTTGTGCACATTTTTGAGTTTTTTTCAAACGCTGTTTTGAGTGATATAGTTAGATTCCACTTTTATGTTAAGTTCAAATTTCCTTATAACTTCTGTTTGGAAGAACTGATCATCCTGAAATTTATATATAATATAAATTGAAGGAAATTTAATTAAATAGCACTAATTAATTGCGAACATGCTAAGTTGACTTTGCATACTTTAGAATTAAGGTACCGATATTCACCGAATTTTATATTTGGATTTATTTTACAATTTTCGAAAACCGAACGAAATCGGTTAACTCGGTTTTTTACTAAATCAGGTATTCGAAAACCGAATTGTTTGGAAAAAGGTATTTTTCGAATAAACCGGAAACCAGTTTTCTGAAAAATTCAAGTATTTAAACACTATACTTCTGACCGATTGGTCAGTTAAGTGAAGATGCTCTAGAAATACTAAACATAGATTTTAAAATTTTCAAAGAACAATTCAATCGAAAAACACCAAGAATAGACAATTTAGTAGATATTTTCAATAGAATGATGATTTCGTCAGATCCTGTGTTATCAAGCTTTAGAAGTCAGAACTATTTTATTAATAAAAAAAAAGATTTTCATTCAGATGCTAATAATAATATGAAATGAACAACACACAATTTTATTATTATGTAGTATTAGTGTAAATTTTGATATTACATAGTTACAAAACATTGGTAATATAAACTTTTGGTTCAAAAATTATAAATTTTAGGTACTAAGTTTTCATATTTATTTAATTGTTGGTATATTCATAATTATCAACACATTAGCCTTTGCAAAAAAACTTAATCATCCTTAATAATAAACGCCAAAATAAAAACCAACAATTTTCCTGATGTAAACATGTAAGTTTATCTTTCAACTACCCAACAAATTTTTATTTTCTTAATATAAATTAAATTTGAACTCATTTTTACTATTATGCAAGCCTTTAATATACAAAAAGTTACTTGAGACTTTTTAAAATAGTTTATTACACTTCTGCCCCACTGTGCTATGGGTCCCAACGTTAGATTAGTCTTCAAAATAAACGATGCTATTTTTCATGAAAAAAATACAAATTTTTGTTGCTGGTGTTAGTGTATTTTGTTGACTTCCCAGCGGCGGAATTTGAGAGGCCTTCCTCATATAATGCATGCAGTAGTCATTATTTGGGAATAACATTTCAAATAAGGAATACAGAACGCATGATTTTTCATCAGATTTAGGCATTTTATGGACTGACCTGCCAAAGACATGTAAAAAGAAAGCAGAGGGATTTCATACACATCCCCTCTCGCTTCCAAATAACAGGGGTATTGCATGCCTTCTAAATGGAAAGAATTGTTAATACGTTTTTTTTCAACTTTTATGAAGGCCTGCCAGAGGCCTTTGAAAAGAAGGCAGAGGGATTTCATACACATACCCTCTCGCTTCCAAATATAAGGGGTATTGGATGTCTTCCAAATGGAAAAAATTGTTAATTTCCGTGGAAGGGTTTTTTTTTAAACAGTGTATCATAAGTTTCAACCACACAATTCGAATGCATCTTAATAGGCTAGACAGTAGCATGGCTGACTAACAATCACGAGGTAGTGGGTTCAAACTCCAGCAATGTTTACTGTCGTTGGAAAAAAATGTAAGTATAAAGAAAAATATATATAAGTGAGAAATATCAAAAAAACTAAATAATTTGAGGGTGCACTGTATAGTTTTTGTTTAATTTGCAAGTCATTATTTTTTCATGTGTATGCTGGCCTTCCATAATGCCTTCTTATAGAAAGCTTCCATAGGGCCCCTTTATAGAAAGTTTCCATGAGGCCTTCTTATAGAAAGCATCCATAAGGCCTTCTTATGGAAACCGGCGACGGAAGGCCTTATTTTCCAATGTCACGCAATGTAAAAAAAGAAAGGAAGAAAGAAGGCCAAGGAAGGCATACCGGATCCAAAAGAAGGCCCTCAAACTCATGAACGAAGGCCTTCCTTCTCATGATTTCCGCCGCTGGGTTGTTGTGTGCTCTGAAGATACTATCTTCGCACCGGTGCACGGTGGGGTAAATTCACGATCTGGGCGGCCAAAATTCGATTTCACAAAAACCAATGTTTTTAATAATTTCCGATTGTAGGATAAAGAGAACAGAATGCTTAACTAGATTCCGTTATTTTTTCATTCCATTTTGCTTACATTCGATTTCTACACGCTGTCAAAGTTACTTGTTGCTAATTGTGCATTTTCTATTTTGTTGTGCTCAGGTAAAGCAACAATTTTAGCAGGCTGTGGGAAGGCGTGTGTTTAGTTTAAACATTTAAGTAAAATGGAAAATAATAAAGCAGGTTAATATTATTTAATACACTTAGCTAAATAAAATTATAATTCAAATTCATACTAGTAAAACAGCATTAAAAAATATGGTATTTTTGTCAATTTCAATGGGTAACAAAATCGATCTATGGACAAAAAGTTATTCATCACCCCTTTTCACCCTTTCAATCTGTGATTATAAATAATCTTTAACATCGTATTGTTCATATGGAAAAAAAAAATTTTGCGGGTTTTTGCGGTTTTGTGTTTTATAGCCATTTACCTACTGCGGAAGAATGAACTATAATTTCTGCGGTTTTACTCAACCACTTCAGTTAACATACTGGATGTCCTATATCTCTATGCATTTATAGTTAGAGGGTATCCAGACGAATAAAAAGTAATAGGGAGGTAGGCCTCTAAAATGCAACCTTGTGGAGATATATGGGAAATACTTGGAATCTTAAAATTTTTATAAAAACCATTTTTTGTATAAAAACGGTCACAACCTCTACCCTCCGAATGTTAACATATTATTATTTTTTACGCCTCACCGAGTAATATTTTACCATTCTGCTTCATAAATTTGCTTCAAATAATTTTGGCCGCCCAGATCGTGACTTTACCCCACTGTGCGGTGGCCAGAATTTCTCAATACATTGAGTAACTTTCTTCCCTTAATGTTTGTGATGATAGTGGAAAAGTCACAGCAAAGGGCGCTGACAAGCATTGTGTTGAATGCCGAAATAACGTTATACGCCTTACCAGCTGTCTCATAATACCTTTCACAACTCTTGAACATAAAACCTAGGTAATAAATAATTACCAGGGCAACCGGAAAATCCACTAAAACTAAATGTTTTATGCCCTTAAAATAGCAAAATATGCTCTTACAATCTTAAAATATGCCCTTAAATTCAACAAAAAAATGCTCTAAACCATCGTCTAATGCACTTAGGACCTTTAAAATGCATAATCGTTGGCATAGTTATTAACTGATTCAAGCCATGTTTCCCAACGTGTGGTTATAGGTTCTGGATGTAATTCAAGGAATGGAAACATTTGTCTAAAAAGTTCCACTATATATGAAGCTTTCAAAAATACCTTTATGACATTAGCAATAGCTTTAATTGCGTTTTCATATAAATTCCAATACATTCACACAATCGATAGAGACCATGAGATGTATTATGCCACTTTCGTCACTTTGGGATAGAATAGCTATATAGCACTATATCTATGCAGTCGTTGTACACATTTTTATACCATCACCCTTAGGGATAAGGGTATATATCATTTGATACGACCCAAAAGTGTAACACATCGAAGGAGTCATTTTCGACTTTAGGTTTCTTTCGAAAGACGCAACCAAATGTTTCAAAATTTTGCACGAGTTAATATTTCCCAAAACTACCTACGGTATTGCAAATAGGCTACATGGCCCCGCCCCTTCTGGTATCTTCCATGCAAATATATCATTTGGCCCACTTTAAAAATAGAGTAATAATATCAATACACCCAACGGGATCGTACCCAAATGCTGCACTTCGTAAAGCCACAACAGGAAAAAGTTTTGGAAAAAAATTTGAAGTCTGGCCAAGCCACTTCTGATACCTTACATGAAAATGTACCCCTCCACCTACTTTGGAGATGGATTAATTATACCAATAAATCCAACGCGAACGTGCCCCTTCTGATACCTCCCATACAAATGTACCACTCCGTCCACTTTAAAAAACGAGTAATAATATCAATAAAATAGAAAATTTTTTTGTTTTACTGAGGGTGAGGGTATATGTAAGTCGGGTTGCCCGACTGAAGCTTTCTTACTGGTCTCAAATATCTGTTGCCCGAACTGAGATAACATTTACATGTAAGCATGTTTTTAAGGTTTAGGTTCTAAAACGGTTCATAAATGCACTTTGTAACACCCGATGTGACCAACTTTAGAGGGCCACGCATTCTAAAATTCGATAAGGAACCACTCTGCGTTCCGGCACCGCACGCGTTGTCATTGGCTGCAGTTTTGAGTTGTATGCAGCATCCAGTTCCTCAGACATTTCGCGACATTCGTCATCGTACCAGGGCTACTCTGAGCGTAATTTTTTATAACCCAGTACGGTTGATGCGGCAGTGGTCACAGAATTCGCAGTATGCTGCCACTGTGTGTATGGGACATCAAAACTAGTGTTTGAAGTAATTTAGAGAGTTGGTTCGAGTAGGCATTGAATATCTCGGTGGTATGCACCTTTGTGATGTCTAGCTTCCTTTGCGTTTGGTTACGATCATTTTTAGCACTGCTTAATCGCGTGCGTACCTTGGCTGCAACTATGTGGTGGTCCGACTCAATATTTACACCGACTCAATATTTCTTGTATTCAAGTTCCATTGTTGATATCTTCATGCGGGAATGTGGTTCCACTTACAACCATGTTTCTTGCTGACGCGAAGCTAACCGGTTTGAATCCGCTATCGGAGATGATGTCAGTTTACAAAGCTGAAATTTTGTACTAATACATTAGACTATGGGTCATCGATTGATAATATAGGAAACACCAAATTAAAACAAAAATAAAAATTCACTCCACCCTAATGATTACTATTTCTGAGCCTAGATCTTTTATAAAATTAAAATTATTGTTATATTTATTAAACTTTCCTTAAGGCTGGGGCCATACTGGCGTTTAGTTAATGCGCGTTTTGAACTGCAACGCGCGTCGTAAAAAACCCGGCGTTGATTTTGTTGAACGCTCGCGTTTTCAAAAGCTCTCACTCTCTCATCGTGTCTGTGTTTGTTTTGTCAAAGTGACGTTGTTGGTATTAACAAATATTTTTCTGAAGCAAAGAAATTGCTTGTGTTGTTTTGTTCTTGGCACTGTTTGTTTTTATTTGTGCACAGTAATTTAGTTGTAAGATGGAAGCAGAACTAATAATAAGTGAAGTAGAGAAGAGAAGAATTCTATGGGATTTAAGCGTCATAGATTATAATTTATAAAGAAATGAAAATGAACCACAGTACCAAAACAACAAAGAGCTTTTCAAAACGCGCGTTAACAAAACGCCAGTGTGGCAGCCCAGAAACGTATTCGACGTTGAGCTTTTTTTTTGGCGTTCGAGCTTTTAAAAACGCACGTAAACAAAACGCCAGTGTGGCCCCAGCCTAAAGAAAGTTAACTTTAATTCTATATATTAAATGTTGAAAATATTTTTCAGAATTGCTAAATTGGATATTAGAACTTAGCTGTAACGGAAAAACCAGGTTCCAGCCTATCACAAGTTTAATGAAAACAAATATATTTTTAGTTGAGAACAAAAATTAACTTTAATAATGTCAAAATCTTAAGTAAGTATGTATGTATACAAAAAGTATTTAAAATGCCTCTTCTGTGCAGCATAGGAATGGATATTTTTCAATATACTTCATACCTATTTGACATGACGAAGTTCTTCCAAATCCTAACGCTACCGTTTTTTTATTCAAGCAATTCACAAAAAAAAAACATACAAAAAAGGACTCATATATAGAAAAGTATAGCGGTAAGAAAAAGAGAGGGAGATTGAGACCGTTAATTAGTTATTAGATACAACTTTAATTGAGAATAGAAAGGTTGGTTTAAACATATAAATTCATGGTAATTTGTACATAAAATATAGTTTGTCATATAAGGGTACCTTACATTTCGCGATATTAATCCAAATTTTGTATATAAGTATGTATATGGTGGTACATACACATGTTTGTATGAGTATATGAGTAGTATTACATAGTACAATGTGCAAAAATTAAATTTTTACATAGTTATACGCATAAAAACAGATTATTAAATATGTCAGTATATATACCAAGGCATGCTGAGAGAATTAGGAGCTTATAAGGTAGAGAATTATATAATTACATTTTATGACGCTTAGTGTATGTTACGATCAAATCTCTTAAATTTCGAGTTTAAAGCATGATAGCATTGAGACCGACATTCTTGATGCGTGAGTCACTTCCACCAAATTACAAACAAATCATTAACTTAAATTAAAAAAGACGCAAACCGACGTAAAGGTAAACTCTGCTGAAGACTTTAAACATATAATACATTACGAATTATTAAGATTGTTGACAGAAATAAAAAATATGAGACAAATGAGTAAAGTTTCGTAAATTTTCGACGAGGTGACATCCAAGAGATTTATTTATTTATTTTTGACAACAAAGACATGATTGAGATATTGATGTGCGATATCAAGTGAAAAGGGTTTTATCCACTGCAGCATTTTTTATGTATGAACTACTAAATTAACAACAACATTTTAAAATCTACATGTAACATAATTATGAAATGTTCAATAACATGAAATTACAATATCCATTAAATTAACTCAATCAAATTGTGAAATTTGAGGTATATTGAATTAAATGGTAACATTACGTATGCAAGCATTAATGCAAACTGGAACATAAACTTTTTACCATTTCGTTGCATCGCCAATCAATTATTATTTGCTTCTGATTCAGAAGTTACATCAAATTGTTATGCTTTATGACAGTTTTTTATGAAAATAATGTTTTTGTTGCTCTCGAACCAGTTATATAATGCTCATAACTTATTCAGTGGGCCACTACAAATTCAGTGCACTTTTATTGAAATAATATTAATAATAACGCGAGAAGCTATCCCATACCTCATTCATGGGGTGCAAAGGGAAATTAAGTTGTAAGTTTATTAATAACAAAGACTATGGTCCCAATACCGATTTTCTTCGCAAAATATTTTAAAAGTTAAAATAACACTCTTTTTGAGTTTGTAGTACAATTGTCGGGTTTTAGTCTATAATTTTTATATGTGTACTAGTGGTCCCGGCAATGCTTCGCTATTGCATATTCACTTGTAATATATTTCACATTTAGGTCTACAAAGTACTTTAAAACTCGACAATAATATGATGAGTTAATTAACTTATGTAACTAATTTCAAGTAACTCCTTAACATGGAAGTTAACTGATTAAGTTTTATTGTTTTAAATTCTTAATATGATAAGCTCTATGACGATAGTAAGAAGTTCATAATCAAAGTCATATATATAGTTTCGACATGTAGATTAAGTTTTGTCTGTGTGTATCGAGAAAAAACAATTCCTTCACAAATCGGAAACAGAAATTCCTCTAAAGATCAAAATTTAATTTTTATATTTATCTGTAGTAGCGGGAACCGTCTGTATACTAATTATGTCTTTTGGCGTAAAAATCCCTTTTTTATGCCTTCCCCTCATATTGATCGCAAATGAAAATTTCGTTTGAAGATTCATGCCTTAAGCCATAAAAACCTCCTTTGCCATGTCTTCTTCTCATATTCTCTATATATTAAACTCGTATTACCATTTTTTGAGATAATTCGGTCATCAACGTTTGGCATAACAAAGTGATGATCTTACGCGCTGCATGGCATATTACGCCGTCGTGTTGGAACCATTTCTCCTTCAAATAATGTGCAATGACATGATAAATAAAAAAATCAATGGATCGTCCACTTGCTCTAGTTCTTCTACCAGTTGGATTTTATATGAATGTAGACCAAGATCTATCCTCAGCATTTGCAGAGACCGAGTAGCTGAGGACGGCGTCTGTTCGATAAATTCGAGTCCCCTGTTACATTTACGTCTACAACGTCGATGGCTTCTATTAGCTGCTCAGATGGATGATTATATGCACCCTAAACTTCACAAAGGGCTCCATAAGTTTGGGGAACAGAACACGCATTTTATCTATAGGATTTATTACCGATTCGCTCTCCTGAAAAGTAATTAAAAAATACATATCTGTAAAGTAAATTAAAAACAAATCACTGTTTTAGTCTGCGCAGCTACCATGTGTCCTAAATTGCCTGGTGTACGGACCATTATTTGATACAGTTAAAAAGTTAAATATTGAAGTGCGTGGGCAGAGCCTCGGCACTTTTTACTTATTAAGTTCCAAATAGCCTGTTCATTAGGGCGGATCAAATTATTCGCGTCGAAAAAAACGTGGTAATCTGTAAATAAAATCAATTCCCAGTTCGCCCTGAGAAGCATGAAGATTATAGGTAGACATTTTTTTTAACAATGAACTACTATTAACACCTTCAGACCTATGGGCCCCGGCTCTAATTTTTACCTACTATTCCGATGCTTGGAGACCAAGACGAAGAAAATGGTATATTTTTGACATTATTTTCTGTATGCCAACACTCAGAGGCCACAACTTTTTAACCAATATATAGATTTGCATCTGTAATACTTCATTTTGGGAAGTCAGTTCAACGCAGAAGTTTTCGGTTTGTGCTTATTTAAAAACAAAAAATCTCTATCTGAAATCTTCCTGCTTCCCAGCGCGAGCTAGGAATTGATTTTAGACACGAATTTTATTGGTGAAATTTTCTAACAATTCATCGTAGATTCCGATTTTGGTTACGATTTTTGCGAATAAAAAAATTGGCCCATCTTACTATTCATATCTCTAAGCGAACTGCAATATACTGTGGAATTTTGACAGTTATAACTACTTATTTTAAAAGGGTGTAGCACAGCCCACTTCCACCCTTACTGTAATTCATACTGCAACAATAACATATGTAACAAATTACATCTTCACACCTCTGATAGTTCATCAGATATAGCCTTTTTAACTTCAAAGTTGTATGGGCGGTGCCACGCTCCTTTATCCAATCACAACTAAATACAGCCAGATATTAACAAAAAGTCATCAGTACCACTTGCTAAAATTATCTTATAAATCAGTCTATTAGAAAAGCCGAAATCTCATCTTCATGACTCTGATAGTTCATGAGATATAGCCCTTTTGATTTTCATGTTGTATGGGCGGTGCCACGCCCCTTTGTCCAATTGCACCGAATTGTAAATATAAACCACCCGGGGCGCAACCCAAACGCATACTACAAAATTTATGCAAATCGGTCCAGCCGTTTAGGAGGAGTTCAGTCACAACACACGTACAGTAGAATTTTATATATAAAGATATTTATATATTTTATTTTTATATAATAACATTTAGAGCTAAAATTAATAAAAATTAATTAACATTGTTTTTTCTAAATCTACGATGCTTACGCATGAATTTTTTTTTTTTTTTTTTGCAGTAAGTTTGAGACAAGGTCTCGAAGAAGCAGTACCGAAATGATTCCATGTAGTAAAATTTGAGACAGTCGCAAAAGCAGGCAGATACACCTGTACAAAACCAAAAAATGAATTAACCCAAAAGAGTTAACCTTCTGTATTATTGAAACAATCTATAACTAAGCAGGAAAAATGTTTCGAAGGATCTTTTTGCATATAGAGGGTTTTGGCCAAAAATATGTCACCATTTCTGCATTCAGAAATTGTGAAAGAATGCATGATTGAGGCATCATTTGTTTGACAATAGAAGAGAAATCATTGAAAGTTTCGAAAAGATTCCACTCTCCTATAAATCTTCTACTCGTAGATGTTTCAACTCTCGCAATCAATCATGACGCTCTTTTAGCCGATTTACAATACTGACAAATGTCAGTATTTGTCCGATTTTTATCTGACAACAAGTTCACTGAAGAGCTTCTTGCCATTTTACCCCTTGAAGATCGAACTACTGGTGAAATGCTTATCAACAGTTTTCAAGATTACTAACATTCTTCGCCAATATTTTTTCTTTGACATCTGAGGTGTGCTCGCAATGACAGGAACAATTTATGGGTTTGTGGCCCCGGGCATCATTCATCAGTCGTGTTCTGCGCAAAGCTTTCAGGTGAATTCAAACATCGCTTACTCCGCTCGTTTCTCTAATAATGTATTGCTGACTATCCAGCTTGCTGGCTTGCAACAATGTTCGCTGGCTGAGCAAAAAAAATGTTTTGAAACGCGTTTTTGTCTTGGTTCCTGAAATACGCGAATTTCGGCCATTGTTTCATAGTTTGGTTAAAGATCTTTAATATTGGCAATTAATGGCAATAGAGTTTGTTTTTACAAGGTTTCTGAGAAATGTATTATGTTAGCAGCCGGCAGGGCGGATAGCTATTTCCATGGTTGCCAAACTACCATCATCAGCACCCTTTGCTGTGACTGTGACTCCACTTTCAGTTCCAAATTAACTGCGGCCCGTCAACAAAACTAATTGGGTAGCCGCGGTGTAGACTGTAGGCAACACACCTTTCGAGTGCCTATTAATTAATAGAAATAATTTATTATTCGTGGTCCGTGGTCCTGTGGTCCGCGGTTTCACGAGGGGTTAACAAACGTTTTTTAAAAAAAAACTATTAGGTGACATCACTTACTGGATATTTATATTTCTTTGTTTATAGTCGCTCTGATTAATTGCTCTGATTTGAAACAATAATAAAAAAATAGTTATTAAATAAATCTTGAAAATAGTTTTTTTTGTGTTTTGCGTGTTAAGTATGGTTTACTATACTATGTAAAAAGTGCTATATAAAAAGTGCTTTTAATGTCAAATAATATTTAAGGAATGTATTCCTTTTTAAAACAAACTCTATTAGCAATAATGGAAATAAAAAAATAATAAATAAAATAAAAATTCATATTACGTACTAGCTGACCGGGCAGACTTCGTCCTCCATAAAGATGTATTGACTTCAATGTAACTTTTTTGGGTGAAATAAATCTTTGGGGTGTGTTAGTTTCTTTTGGTGTTCTCATAGAAATTTAACAAAAAATTTTGAGTTATATTAAAGAATAATATTTTTTTATTTATTGCAATGCTTTTGATAATAACACGTGTATGGGAGAACCATGAGTGTACATATGTTAATCATGTGCAACAAAAAGCTGTTCATGGGAAATACATGGTTTTTTCAAACTGTAGCCGCAAACTTGAATAGACTGTCCTTAAGCATTACTGATTGTCATCGCAAATTCTAATCGAACTGGAAACTGTAATCAGTTGAATCAAACGGCAAATCCGTGGGTACCATTGGAATACATAGTAGCTAAACATCGGTCCCTTATATTTTCTGGTTAAATTAATTTAAGAAGGATAACTTAATCATGCATTGCTTCTTAAATCCTGTAATGCGCGATCAAGGGGTTTCAACAATATTTTGTGTGTACAATCATCCCTTATTATGATTTGACATGTTTGCAACATTTTTATATTGATATTACATGTGCGTTATTCAGAAAATTGCAGTCCTCCCATTTTTGGCTTGATCACGCATATTGGTGTTTATTCCACACCCTATTTCAAATCCCACCCCTTTTCTTTAGAAAACGTATATTGATCTTTATTGAATCCACACCAAATTCATGACAATTCGCAAAATTACGTCCAATAAACGGGCCACACGTAATGATCTAGTACTTCAGGTGTCATACTTTTACAAATTAGGTCCTATGGGCAAGGCCATTCCTACTAATTTAGTACTTTAGATACTGCACTTAAACAAATTAGCTCCTGTGGGCGTGGCCAAGACTAATAATCTTATCCGGCCAGTTTTTGACTTGATCATATAACATCCACATCTGATTTGAAGACACTAATTGTGAAAGTAGGCCAGATATTGCATTTTTGTTAAAGAATATCGGTTGAAAGCTGCAGCATCCGCTAAGCTTCAAACAAACTCAATTTAAATTTTATATACATGAATGTAGCATTTGTCGGTGCCAATTGAAAATTTAAATATTGACAAATTTAAACATTGACAAATGAACCAAAATTTTCACAAATTGACTCAATAAATGGACCAAATGTGCCAAATGCAATGTTTAGGTAGCCTATATCCATCCTCGGAAGGTTGCCTTTCTATTGAAACCGGTTTGATGCACATCGGTTGGATGGTTTTAATGTCTATAGCGGTCATAGGTAGAAACAAATGTTCACTTTTATCAACATAATCCATTTCACACAACTCTTGTAAAACAAATTATTTTAGCAATAATAGAACAGTTCTTGAACCGAACAATGAAAACACATCGTTATTTACACATACAGATCAACAAAACAAAACAAGAGTTCACTTTTATATATATAGATAGATCAGCAACAACAAGAGGATTAAAAAATTACATATCTAAAAATATTGAAAAATTTAAAGATAATAAAATATTCAAAATGTTAAAAATATTAAAAAATTTAATAGTATTACAAATATTTAAAATATCACAATGCAACAAATTTTTGATCCCGGCTTCTAAATAGTTGATCCTTATGTAAAATTCCACGCTGAATTCAAATCTGCTGCTCAGATATGTGGAAAGTAGAACAGTTTTTGAGATATGGTCAAATTTCCATTTTTAGTGTTTTGAAAAAAGGTAGGTCTACTAAAATGTCATTTTCTCTGGTTTTTGTTCACCGATGTCACCGAGCTGTGACGAAAATAAAAGATAATAAAATTAGTTATTAAAAAAATGATAGCTGATTAAAATCCTATCATTAATGACGAAGTTATGGCACTTCAAAGTTGGATTTTTCTTAAAATTTTGATGATTTTTCAAGTTTTCGCTGCCTTTAATTAAGTTTTTTTCCGTGTTTCCGTAAAAATTGCTCCGGTTTCAAACTATTGCATGATAGAATAATGTGTTACAAAAATTTTTTGCCCTTGGTCATCAAAATCGGATAAAAAATACTTCCGCATTTGCAGCATTTGGGAAAATAACCTATTTTTTTTTTTTTAGATTTTCCTATGTGAGTTGTTTAACAAAAAATGTAGAGTTATTTTTCGGAAAGCAAGCAAAACAACAATTACTACTACTCTCAAGAAGAGGTATGTGTACTTAATTGTGAATGTAGCGTTTATTTTTCAACCGATTTTGATGACCAAGGGCAACAAATTTTTGTAACATATTATTCTTTCATGTAATGGTCTGAAACCGGAGCAAATTTTATGGAAACACGGAAAAAAACTTAATTAAAGGCAGCGAAAACTTGAAAAATCATTAAAATTTTTACAAAAATCTAACTTTAAAGTGCCATAACTTCGATAGCTTATAATAGGATTTTAATCAGCTATCGTTTTTTTAATAAATAATTTTATTATCTTTTATTTTCGTCACAGCTCGGTGACATCGGTGAACAAAAACCAGAGAAAATGACATTTTAGTAGACCTACCTTTTTTCAAAACACTAAAAATGGAAATTTGACCATATCTCAAAAACTGTTCTACTTTCCACATATCTGAGAGCAGATTTGAATTCAGCGTGGAATTTTACATTAAAATATATTATTAAATGTCCGGGATACAGAAACTTTTGAAATTTTGTGACATAGTGTATTCAATATGTTACCAAAAACTGTTTTAATCATGTACTCTTGTTAAAGCATCATAATTTATTTTGTTTAGTGCACACGATAAAAATATCAAAACACCTGCCAAACGTGTGCTCTTGTCGCTGTCTTAGCACAGAGCAATATATAAAAAGTGACCAAGATTCCAGGCTGTTTCATTTTGTTTAAAAAATGCCTGGAAAACCAGGTTCGAGCGAATTTTTTTAAACAATGAATCATGCGTTGGGTTATATGCAACTAAATGTACAACTAGTGGGTATGTTCCATAAGGGATCACTAAACGTACCACGCAACCTGGAATGTTTGATTTTCAATTTTTATGTAATTGTTCCGCAATATATTCACCTTGTACCTTATTTAAACATAATTTGGTACATAACCTATTCATAACAATTTAAATTTTACAAATTTGTTGAGATTTTCATTCATGCTTTGCACTTTTTAGTTTTGTTGCATGCGAAACTCGGATACATACATCCATGCATACAACCTCTGTTAGTTAACACGCCTGTAATTCGCTCGAACCTACGCCTTCGTTTACAGAGTTCTTGACGGTAAGGGCTTGTATTAGAGACGACTAAATGAAAGAGCATAAGAATGTGTGTTAGGGTGTTCCTTATATGGGATTTTTGGGAATTTCGTTAAAAAAAAGGTATTAGTAGCGAAGTTGGACATAGAGCTCCACCTTCCATTTGTTATTTACAAAATTGCGGATATGTTGTGCGAAATGAAAATCGGTTTACAAAGAGAAGACTTATGAATTTTGGAACTTGTAATTTTCGGAATATCGTCATTTCACTTAATTTGCTTCAAAAACATTACTTAACGAAGTGACCGAGAAAAACTAAAAGTATCACTTTACTCTATGGACTCCAGTCTAACAGAAATGCTACATGAGAACCCCTGTATATTTTGTGTGTAGCACAGTGTAATTATATGATCTAAGAATATGCACCTAGAACGTTCGACCTCTTTACAGAGATGGTGCCACTATGCAACTGGCGGATGTCCTCGACAAATACAAGGCTGACATCACCGCCATACAGGAAATGAGATGGACGAGACAGGCATGTACATGCCGAAAGAACCGTGACATCTTTTCAACTGTCATTCAGAAAGACACGAATTTGGATGTGGTCTCATAGTCGGCAAGGTACTTTGACACCTGGTCTCGCGGTTTAACCTGTAAGTGACGGAATATCAACTATTTGCATCTGGGCGATGTGCCCCCGATGGAAGACAAAGTATATGACATTAAATATGCATTCTATGAGCGCCTGGGGGAGATATATGACCGCTGCCCTGCACATGACATTGAAATTGATCTGGGAGATTTTATTGCTAAAATAAGAAGGGAAGATGCTCTTGGTTCAGCAGTCGGAAAATTCAGTATACATACCAACACCTCCGATAACGTTGTGAGTGGAACCAGATTCCCGCATAAAGATATCCACAAGGCAACATGGATATTACCCGATCAAAATACAAGAAATCAGATTGATCACGTGGTAATTGATGGAAGGCATGTCTCAAGCGTTTTGGATTTGCGTGTAATGCGCAAAGCAAATATTAACTCGGATCACCACCTAGTTGCAGCCAACGTACGCACACGAATAGGTAGTGCTAAAAACACGCCAAACGAAAAGGAAGCTAGACATCACAACGCTGCACACAACCGATATAGCCAATGCCTATTCCAACCAACTCTCTCAATTACTCCATACAAATCCCCCTAGTTCTGATGTTCCCGACATGCAGTGGCAATGTCGCAACAACCGTATTGGGTTATGAAAAACCACGCCCAGACAAGCCCTGGTACAATGATGAATGTCGCGAAATGTCTGAGGAAATGGATGTTGTATACAAGGCAAAACTGCAGCCAATGGCGACGCGTGCGGTGACGGAGCGTTATAAAGAGAAAAGGAGGGAGATGAAACGCCTGTTCAGACGGAAAAAGCGTCTGTGGAAGAAAAGAGAGAGCCACGATATCGAAAACTACAGGGGTAGAGGTGAAGCCCGTAAGTTTTACCAAAAGGTTTAAAACAAAGGTTTTGGAACAGGGATCCCCACCTGTAAGGACAGAGACGGAAATCCGGTCACGAACACTTAGAGTGTGCTCCAAATATGGAGGGAACACTTTCGATCCCTACTCGTTAGCGAAGGCAGCATAAGTGACGAAATCACACCAATCATAGACGACGGAGTAGATTGTCTACAACGAGCGATTTTAATGCTAAAATAGGCAGGGAGCCCGCATTTGAGCCTTTCATGGGAAAATTCGGTCTGCACACCGAAACCTTGCAGTGGCAATATATATCCGACTCGTGAACGGCACACTGAGAAGAGACGAGAGGCAACTCGTCTTTTTAGAAGGAGCTGAAAAAGAGACAGGATGAGCGCACAGAGTTGCTCCGAAGTAGAGGGGAAGCCCGAAAATTCTACCAGAGAGTTAAGACGAATGCGTGTAACAGGGTTGCCCTCCTGCAAGGACAGCGATGGCCAGTTATTGACGAAAACGGATAACCTTCTGAAGATATGGAGACATCGTTTCAGAAAATTACTGGATACGGACACCACTAAATCTACGGCGCACACTGGGGATTTCCCGGAAAAAAGTCAAATTGTCAACATACTCTTCATGCAATGTGCAGTGGTTTTTTAAATTTAATACAATTAAATCAAAAAGAATTTCTTGGATCTGACTGCCAGTTTTTTTTTTAAGCCGTTTCAAAGTCAGTACTTGTATGTTTTATCCAACTGACTTAATATAAACATAAGAATTTCGAGACGAATATTATGTTAATATGTAAGGTTACGTTTTTCTTCTTATTTTTTATTTAAAGTAGGATATTTCAATATACTAAAATTGAAAAAATAAACTCTGTAGAGACTTACGTTTTTTTTTATTTTTTATTTTTATAAACATATAACAAAAATCCCTTTTTCTCCAAATTTATATAATATATATTATATTTTTTTTTATTTTTTTTTTTTAAATTCAAAGAGAACATGTTGAAATAAGTTGTGTTGCTCTGTACGAGTGGTACAATATGCCACCTACACTCCACAAAATTCTAACTCATGGAAAGAATATAATAGAAAAGTGTATTTTTCCTGCAGGCTTACTTTCCAAAGAGGCTCATGAAAATCGTAACAAAGACTATAAAAAATATCAATTCAGACACTCCAGAAAATGCAGTCGAATTGCCACGAATGAAGATGTTATGCATCGAATGATGGTAACATCAGATCCCATAATCTCACTTTAGACGCCTTCGTTTATCCAGAAAAATCATAGTGATATAAGTGACGAAGTCAAGGCTCTTTTAGAATAAAAATATACAATAATAAAATAATGTGTATTTGTTTTTTGTTAGTCGATCTTACAGTACATTATATTAATTTACGTTAAGTGTATCGAAATGATACAACAAATTCGGCTCAAGATCACATGCATACGTTTGGCATAATTGTAGATATATATACAGCTGATGATGTACCATTGTGCACCAGTTCGTCACAAAGGGGTCTGAAGATGAACTCGTCATGGAGTTCGAAACGCGTCATCCTAGTGCGTGACACACTGAATTTGACCAAAAATATCAAACAATAAATAAAGAACACTTTTCTGATCTTGAGCCGAATTTGTTGTATCATTTCGATACACTTAACGTAAATTAATATAATAAAATAATTGTATATGTAAAATAAGTATGTAGTTATATGGGCACAATGTGATGGGCGTGGCCTTTTTTAATGAAAATTTCAGAACATTTTCATTTTGTTAATTGTAATGTCTGTGCAAAATTTCAACACATTCGGAATAAAAGAACAAATTTCGTATGAATAATTACACAGTGATACAAATGTGAAGAAAAAAAATATACAGGGGTTCTCATGTAGCATTTCTGTTAGACTGGAGTCCATAGAGTAAAGTGATACTTTTAGTTTTTCTCGGTCACTTCGTTAAGTAATGTTTTTATAGCAAAGTAAGTGAAATGGCGATATTCCTTAAATTACAAGTTCCAAAATTCATAAGTCTTATCTTTGTAAACCGATCTTCAAAATCTTACAACTGTTGTAAAGCCATGACTTTCACCTTTTGTTAAAAAAAAGAATTTTGAAAATCGGTTAAAAAATAGTGAAACGGCGGCTGTTTAAGCAAAACAACCTCGAAAAAAAATTGCGCATTCTCATTTTCTCAACGCTCTCAGTTGATCATGCAGCAGCGCAATGTATATTTTTTATTTTTGTATTATGCTGTATTAAAGTAGCTTTCTAAAATAGGTAAGTTTATAAGAATCGGTGGAAAAATTAATGAGTTATGCTAATTTTTGTAATATATTTTTCGACATTCTTTGGAATATGTAGTACGAATAACTTGTTGTGATACGTATACGTCATATGTATTTGTACAAAGTGACACACACAATCTATGGGAAAACCACAAAATAACGCGAACATGTTATTACAAAATTTAGCATAACTCAGTCATTTTTCAACCGTTTCTTATAAACTTACCTATTTTAGAAAGCTACTTTAATATAGCATAATACAAAAATAAAAAATATACATTGCGCTGCTGCATGATCAACTGAGAGCGTTGAGAAAATGAGAATTCGCAATTCTTTTTCCAGGTTGTTTTGCTTAAACAGCCGCCGTTTCACTATTTTTTAACCGATTTTCAAAATTCTTTTTTTTAACAAAAGGTGAAAGTCATGGCTTTACAACAGATGTAAGATTTTGAAGATCGGTTTACAAAGATAAGACTTATGAATTTTGGAACTTGTAATTTAAGGAATATCGCCATTTCACTTACTTTGCTATAAAAACATTACTTAACGAAGTGACCGAGAAAAACTAAAAGTATCACTTTACTCTATGGACTCCAGTCTAACAGAAATGCTACATGAGAACCCCTGTATATTTTGTGTGTAGCACAGTGTTATTTTCGAGTTATATGGGCGCTATGTGATGGGCGTGTCCGATTTTAATGACACTTTCAGAACATTTTCATTTCGTTAATTGCAATGTCTGTGCCAAATTTCAACACATTCGAAATAAAAGAACAAATTTCGTATGAATAATTCATTTTGAGTTATATGGGCGGTATATGATGGGGGTGGCCGATTTTGATGAAAATTATATTTATCTTAATAGCGTTAAGAAAGTGCTCGGTGTCAAGTTTCATCACTCTAAGAGCACTCCTTATAATTTTTTCACTCAAATGTATGAAGACATCCCCACTGTGCGGCGGATTAAATATTCACCGTACGACAAATCCTGGAAAAAACTCATGAAAAGCAGATCGACACCTACCATCTCTTTGCCAACTACAAAGCTGCCTTCGACTCTCCGATAAGGAATAGGCTATATGAGGCCATGTCTGAGTTTGGTATTCCTACAAAGCTAATTCGACTTTGCAGATGTCCCATGGAAAACAAAACCTCGGTTAATATTGGTATGGATCACTCTGAGCCATTCAACACAGAAAGGTGATTATGGAGGTGATGAGAACGATTAGATCTCGAGATACGATGAAACAGCTGTACCAGGTGTTAATTAAACCCGTTCTGTTGTATGCCGCCGAATCGTGGATGCTTACGACATACAAAACCTGGGAGCTTCCGAGAGAAAAGTACTCCGAAAAATAAATGGACCTATCTGTGTCGATGGCGAGTTTCGCCATCGGATGAACCATGAGCTGTATAAGCTTTACCACGACATCAATGTAGCTAAAAGAGTCAGAATTCAACGACTACGATGGCTGGGTCATGTTGTGAGTACGTGTGCCAACATCTGGTAGGACCAACTGGAGAACGCAAAAGACCGAAGCGTGTGGAATTCTTAAATACTTCAGGCCTCAAATTTATGAACCGCGTTCGTAAGTTGTAATGGGCCACTTAAGTAAGTAAGTAAGTATAACATTTTTCTAAATAAAAAAGGTCCTCAATTTTTTGCAGTATTTGTTTTCAAAGGGTTTTTTGGAGTTTGAATACTTTTAATAAGAGTGTTAGTGGCATTCAGTGTTTCTTGCGTTTTAGGTTGCAACTGTTTGGTAGTACAATAATTTTATCATTGGTAGTGAGCGGTATCATTTATCAATGACAGTGAGATGCAAATTAGATAACAGCTGATATACACTATACGCTATTGAATTCATGTTCCAAATTATATTCTGAAACATCACAATAAATATTTTTTTTTTAATTTTTATTCGAAGGTAAAACCCTGGTTTTTTTCGATAATCAGCAATTTAACTTTCCCAAAAAACCTAATCCGACTAAGCAAAAAATAAAGGGTTTAACCGGTTATAAAAAACCGGGCCGATCACCCTAGTTGGTATACATTAGCGACGGGGTTATTCTCAATGTGGATTTTGCTGTTGTTTGTTGAATCATTTCGTCAAGACATTAACACTTGAATAAAATAATTGTGTGTTTTGAAATTCAGATTGTAAGTTTAACATTGCCGTAATGAAGCGAATGTGCTAGAATGATTTTTTTTCGCTCAAAATGTTGATAGCTTTGAATTCGTTGTTTTTAAGATATTTTTTGTTTTTTTTTTTTTATAGTACCCACTGATAAGTTTTTTTTATTTTCAGCGAACATTACGAAATATTGGTTTGTCCTTTTAACTTTTAAATACGATCATTCGCGTTTGCCATTTTTGAGATAATAAATTTCAGGCCATTTTGAAAAGAAAGATTATCTATAACAATAACGATTCCTTCAATTGAATTCTGCAAAGAAGGGAAAAAGAAGTGGTTGAAAATTATACAAATTCATTTATAGGTTTATGAAGCCACTTTAGATACGGTTTAATTATTACTTAACATTGAACACTTATGCTGTAACATTTTTAGAGTTTATAAAGTATTGGAAGGACTCTACTGGTCTACGAATGCTTCATGCCTTTGTCGCAATTATCGATTTTAGAGAGCCGAGTTTGATGTCATAGTTTAATTTGTCAGTTTTTTTTATTGATTTTTTTGCATATAACGATATTTTCTAATTGTATCCTTTATATAGTTAGTTATAAACTGTTTGATTTGATATAAAATGTGTATGTTGACTCGTCGTAAAACAATTAGATTTTTTTTTATTTATTACGGTTTTCTGTTGTATGTTTTACACGATTTTTAAGAAAAAGGTTAATATCCTAGCCTTAGGAAAAGGTTTGTTGGGTAGATATCATTTCTGCGCGTACGTTAATTATGATTAATTCGTATCGTATTGTAAGGTGTATTTGGTTTTCTGTTTTTTTTCTTTGTTTTTTTTTTTATAAAAAAGATATAATTAATATCTACATATATAATTATAAATAAATTGCATAAAGAATAAATTAGGTGAGTCAGAGTAAAACTTATTTTATATTCTTGTTATGTTGATTGTATCATTTATAGATTCGCTTCGTAAAAGTTGCTTGGTGTCGTTTTCGATTTCTATTGGCGAAACACCGACACTGCCGTTGTTGAGATATGAATTGTCTTCTTCTACTATTTTCTCTAATAAAATATCACCGGAAGTATTTAAACCTGGAAATGTGCCGAGCAAAATATCAAATCAATACACGAGATGACATTGTAGTGTACATACCACAATACTTACATGTACGACCCGCTATGGACCCATTAGCTACATTATCAGGCACTGAGCTATTGACAAGCGCTACGTCAGTCGATGAACCGTTGCGTACATCCTTCTGCAATGCAACTGCTTTTCGTGCGTGACGTGTAGTCAGGACACCTGTTTCTACATCACGCTCTAAACGATGTCCAGATCGGGATCTGGTCAATTGTCGTTGCACATAGTCTTCCAAATCTTCCTCCTCTTTTCGGCTTATCAAGCAATTTAAAATTAGCAAGAAAAGTCCAAGTCCCAATGAAAATAGTCCAGTACAGGTTACCTCGTTCCACCAAGCAGAGCTTGAGCCTAAAAAACAAAATTATTTTAGTGGTCTTTTCAATCAATTGTAATATAAGAATGTTCGTACTGTGTCTTATTAAAGTATTTTTAATAATTTGTAATGTTTATAAATTCTATTTTCTATATCTTAAAAACTTTAGTGAATTAAAAAGTCAATCAACTGTACATACTTGTACTTTTTAAGTTTTTAAAAATATTGCTTGTGTAGTATACATTGTTGACGAATTATGAAGATGTGTCCATATGGACACATGGGTATATACACAGGGATTTTTTTATGTTGATCGTCTCGCTTACATCTTTTACATCTTTTTAGAGGTCCTGGACTATCTTGAAGAGTTGAATGGTGTAGGCGACAGCGAAAATGGCGTCCGTCAGATATTTATTGAACCTCCCGATAATGATTGGCATATGATTAGAGAAGACGATGCCTAGAACGAGTTAGAAGGTGTTCCTGATGATGTTTGTTTCAATCAGCTAAATACGACCTGTGAAATCGTATTAAAAAATGGGCGTAGAATTTCAGATATAGAAGACATCGACTACACGGGCACAGAGCGAGACTTGGATGAAGTACTGAAAGACGTTCTGGCCAACTCCGTTACAAATATATCATCCCTACTTTCTAAAGAAGAACCAAGTCAATCAATTGCCAAAAAACGACGGAAAGAGGGAACAGAAGAGCGGATACAATTACACTATGTCACAAAATTTCAAAAGTTTCTGTATCCGGGACATTTAATAATTGATTTTAATGTAAAATTGCACGCTGAATTCAAATCTGCTCTCAGATATGTGGAAAGTAGAACAGTTTTTGAGATATCGTCAAATTTACATTTTTAGTGTTTTGAAAAAAAGTAGGTCTACTAAAATGCAATTTTCTCATCGATGTTTGCAAACTGTGACGAAAATAAAAGATAATAAAATTATTTCTTTAAAACCGATTGATGTTTAAAATCCAATCATAAATGTCGAAGTTATGGCACTTCAAAGTTAGATTTTTGTGAAAATTTGGACGATTTTTCAAGTTTTCGCTGCCTTTCGTTAAGTTTCTTTCCGTGTTTTCGTAAAAATTACTCCGGTTTCAGCCAACTACGTGATAGAATAATATCTTACCAAAATATTGTGCACATACCTCTTTTTGAGAGTAGTAGTAATTGTTGTTTTGCTTGCCCCCCGAAATATAACTCTACGCTTTTCTTAAACAAGTCACATAGGAATATGGGTAATTCCAGCCTTACGAATGTTACGATCATACGATTCAATTGAAAAAAAAATCAAATAAAAGTTAAACTTTTTTGTATTTTATAATATACTAGTGGGCCCGGCAATGCTTCGCAATTGCATAATAACTTGTAATATATTTCACATTTAGTTCTACAAAGTACTTTAAAACGGTACTTAAGCTCGACAAATGTTGAGTTTATTAATTTATGTAACTAATTTCAAGTAACTCCTTAACATGGAAGTTAACTAATTAACTTTTATTGTTTTCAATTCTAAATATGATAGGCTCTATGACGATAGTAAAAAGTTCATCATCAAAGTCGTATCTACAGTTTCGTCATGTAGATTAAGTTTTGTCTGTATGTAGGGAGAAAAAACACTTCTTTCACAAATCGAAAACAGAAATTCCTCTAAAGATCAAAATTAAATTATTATATTTATCTGTAGTAGCGGGAACCGTCTGTATACTAACTATGTCTTTGGGCGTAAAAATAACTTTTGTTATGCCTTCCCCTCCTATTGACCGCAAATGAAAATTTCGTTTGAAGCTTCATGCCTTTAGCCATAAACACCTCCTAAACCTACCATATAGCCTGTTCATTAGGGCGGATCAATATTTTCGATCGGAATCCACGATCATCAATACCTAGTTCGCGCTGAGAAGCATGAAGATTTCACGTAGACATATTTTTTTAACAATGAGCAACTATTGAAACCTTCAGACTTATGGGCCCCGGTTGTAATTTTTACCTACTATTCCGATGCTTGGAGACCAAGACGAAGAGAATGGTATATTTTTGACATTGTTTTCTCAGAGGCCATAACTTTTTAACCAATACATAGATTTACTTCTGTAATACTTCATTTAGTTAGTTTGGAAGTCAGTTTTACGCAGGAGTTTTCGGTTTGTGCCCATTTAAAAACAAAAAAATTTCTATCTGAAATCTTTCTGCTTATTAGCGCAAGCTAGGAATTGATTTTAGACACAAAATTTATTGGTGAAATTTTCTAACAATTCATCGTAGATTCCGATTTTGGTTACGATTTTTGCAAATAAAAAAATGACCCACCTTACTATTCATATCTCTAGGCGAACTGCAATATACTGTGGAATTTTGACAGTTATAACTACTTATTTTAAAAAGGGTGTGGAACAGCCCACTTCCACCCTTACTGTTATTCATACTGCAACAATAACATATGTAACAAATTACATCTTCATACCTCTGATAGTTCATGAGATATAGCCCTTTTGATTGTCAAGTTGTATGGGGGAGCCACGCCCCTTTATCCAATCACAACCTATTATAGCCAGGGACTATCAACAGGTCAACAGTACCACTTGGTAAAATTTTCGTATCAATCGGCCTATTAGAAAAGCCGTTAGAGCGATTTTTGAAAAGGGGGAGTGGCACCGTCCACTTTCACCTTGGCTGAAATTAATACTGCTCCAACAACATATATACCAAATCTCACCTTCATACCTCTGATAGTTCAAGAGATATAGCCCATTTTATTTTCAACTTGTATGGGCGGTGCCACGCCCCTTTATCCAATCAAAACCAAATATAGCCAGGGACTATCTACAGGTCAACAGTACCACTTGGTAAAATTTTCGTATCAATCTGTCTATTGGAAAAGCCTGCAAAGCGATTTTTTAAAAGGGGGCGTGGCACCGCCCACTTCCACCCTGGCTGTAATTAATACGGCTCCAACAACATATATACCAAATCTCATCTTCATACCTCTGATAGTTCATGAGATATAGCACTTTTGATTTTCAAGTTGTATGGGCGGTGCCACGCCCCTTTGTCCAATTGGACCGACTTGTAAATCTAAACCATCTGGGGCACCACCCAAACGCATACAATACACACGTACTGTAGAATTTTATATATAAAGATTTTGAATAGCTCCCTACGAGCTTTACATTATGTAAAAAAGACGTCATACTTAAAAATCTACAATCCAATATATTAACAAAACACAGGCCTACGTTATGCTACACGAAATAGAAGTGCGTTTTATGTTAATTCTTGAAATCTCAAAAGACTGCGTGTTGTTTAAGATTTAGTAAATGCACTTAACTATTTCACAAAATAGACCAATAGCGCTTTAAATATATTTTTGTTGGGCAAATTTGTTCCTGTGGTTTTTAATTGCGAGTTAATAAAGACCTACGTTATGTTACTGACGTTATGTGACAAAATATCCCATAGCTGTGAAATGCTTAAAAAAATGTTTAATCAAGCTATTGTTTTATTTGCGAAATTAGGGAATATTATAAAGTTTATATGCCACTAATTGTTGTTCACGAATGTTATAAAATAAAATCAAACTTATTTTTTTTATTATTATGGACCAGTTATTTGTTGTAAATAAAATTTTATGATAAGATAAAATCTAAGGTTATGATGGAAATAGTCATTATCAATAAGCAATAATTCTTGGGAATATTGAAAATCTGTTGGTAGAACAGCTTGCGTCAAATCGACGTATAAAATGAAAATTTAAAACTGGTAACCAGCAAAAGAATGCAATTTCGCAATCCGCTAAATCAACACGGAAACTAAGAAAACTTAATTTCCCTTTACACCCCATAAATGAGGTATGGGATAGCTTCTCGCGTTGCTGTGAATTAACACGCTTTCTATTTTTAGATTCACATCTACTTGTTTATCGACGAATGCGAACGTCACTGTTTGAGAAGCTCTTACTAGACACGACGATTGAATCGACGCTTAATACTGCGAAGTTGCTGTCGACAACATTCGTAGGGAGCCTACAATGAAAGAAAAATTTATTTTTTTTTTCTTTTAAGATCACTGGAGCCAGGAGTTGAACCTGTGATCTCCCGCATGGTAGTCGCGTGTTCTAACCACTATGCCACGGCCACGGAAACTAAGAAAAGCTTTGGGCATTTTAATTTAATCAAATTTAAGTATTCGTCTTTACTAATACAAGTCAGAAAATTTTTTAATTTTTCATCACGGTTGACACTTCTGTGGAAATACCCATATCTAAAAAAAAAAAAATTTCACCAAATGCTGCAACTGCAGAAGTATTTTTTATCCGATTTTGATGACCAAGGGCAAAAATTTTGCGTAAGATATTATTTTATAATGTAATTGTCTGAAACCGGAGCAATTTTTATGGAAACACGGAAAAAAACTTAATTGAAGGCAGAAAAAACTTGAAATATCATTAAAATTTTTACAAAAATCCAACTTTGATGTGCCATAACTTCGTCAATTATGATTCAGTTATAAACAGCTATCGATTTTTTAGAAACAATTTGGTTATTTTTTATTTTCGTTGAAAACATCGGTGAACTAAAACCAGAGAAAATGGCATTTTAGTAGACCTGCCTTTTTTCAAAACACTAAAAATGGCCATATTGGCCAATTTGACCATATCTCAAAAACCGTTCTACTTTTCACATATCTGTGAGCAGCCGGGATCAAAAATTTGTTGCATTGTTGCATTGTTGCATACAAGTATGAGAAATATGTGGTCGAATTATGAGTATTTGTATAACACTAGTTGGGGATAGCATGCGCAAAAACCATTTTATGTGCTGACACACATGTTTCAACAACTCATCATTTAAACGCAGACTAAATGAAGAAGCTGCGGCCTCTAACAGACCGCTTGAAAGCAAATATGTTAAAAAATTTCCATCTTAAGCAACATTTTTCTTACGATGAGAGCATGATTGGTTTTGTTGTAAAACATGACTGCAAACAATTAATAAAGGAAAAGCCACTACGTTTTGGCTACAAGGTTTGGTCGTTATGTACTCCGTCAGGATATTTGGTAAATGTTGAAATATATCAGAGGAAAAATCCACGCTCTCAACTTGCGTATGAAAATGAATATGTGCACAAGCTACCCACTTCTTGTGCATTTGAAGTCGCGTGGCTACAGTGGAACCGGAACCATACAAGAACATCGAATTCCACGCGACTCTCCACTACCAACAAAGAAGGACCTCAAAAAAGAGAAACGCATACAAAGCTGCTACTGAAGAAAATAGTGTTATTCGCCTAGTAAAGTGGATCGACAATAGTGTAGTAAGTGTTACTTACTCTTTATTTGGCAAGCAACCTATGACAAATGCATCACAATATTGCCGCGAGAAACGAATGAAAGTCAGTATTCCTCGCCCATCTGCCATAACTAACTATGAAAAATGTATGTATGGTGTAGATCGAATGAACCAAAATGTGTCTCTTTATCAAATTGCATTTAAAGGGAAAAAATGGTGGCAATCCATTTTCACATGGCTGGTGGATGTTTGCGTGCAGAATGCTTGGCAACTATTTTGAAAAGATCACCCAAGTATGTCACAACTCCAGTTCAAAAGACAACTTGCGGTTTATTACTGTAAGGTTTTTGGCGAAAAACCTGAACGTCCTGGGCCATCAGTAAATCGAACAAGAAGGACAACTCCAATTCAGTCGAGGCAATCTAAGGTTATGATGGAAATAGTCATTATCAATAAGCAATAATTCTTGGGAATATTGAAAATCTGTTGGTAGAACAGCTTGCGTCAAATCGACGTTAGTCCATGTGTCAAACGCTTTGTATCCTATCACACGGAAAACTAGAAATAAGCTTTAATAACCAATTAATCTATGAAATATCACAAAAATGTACCGAAATTTACAAAAATTAATAATATAATTTGCTTCATGTAAAAAATGCCAATGTTCGTACCCGTGTAGCCATATGCACATACTCGTTTTCTGACTAACTACACACCAGACTTTCGGGAGAAGTGTGTATTCCTAACCAATGCAATCCACTAATTTCATTTATGTAAAAAAATCTAAATTCGGGACAAGAATGTTATAGGACAATTTGGGTTAAAATGCACCAAATTCTATAACACTTGGTGAAAGAATCAGTCATACATTGTTTACTATTTCTTCTACAGAGTATATAACTTCAAACTTTTTTAAAGTTCTTGTTTCAATATTAAAAAAGTGAAATTTGCCTTATGATTACACCCTGCTAAAATTTTCAATTTTTTTTCACACTTGATGAAGACCATATATACGTGAAACTAGAGACCTTATGTTGTAAAACTGCGTTCTCAGTTTATTGCCAGAACGTCAGGACTCTTTTTAAAGGTACTTCAAGGTTTCAAAGGATACACCATTTTCAAAAAATTAAATCTAATATTTCCACGAACCATATGATAACCATATGGGTATCAAATGAAAGGTAAGAATCTCAGCAATGCAAACAAATAACAGAGTTTAATGGATCTGGACCAAAAATTTCAGCACTTATAAGCCAGAAACGTGAATATCAACCGGTTTTAAATTTCTCAGTGTATTTGGAAAGAAGAGACTGTGGTCTTAATATATAGTTATATTGATAACTTGTCGTATCTGTCTGGTTTTATTTATTTTTTTGAATTCATAATTGTAATTTTACCTTTTTTCGAAGGGCTCGTCGATTTTGAGAATTTTTTGAGGTCCATAAAAAAATTGGTCACCAATCTCGCTAAACTTTTAGTACCCTTTAATAGTAGAATCGAACCTATACTGCCAAGTTCTTGTATCTTACAAAAACACTTAATTTGTTAGATGTAAATCTGTTTTAATAAATGCCAATGAAGAAAAATAATAAATAAATGCATCAATATTTTTTCAAAAATAAAAAAAAGATGCATGCTGACTTTTTTTTAAAAAATTAAGCCAAAACTCGGACTAGGGCAAAAAGGGTTTTATTTTTATTGTACTGATTTTTATTAAAATTTTTAGCATATAACTAGAGTTTAAAGCGTCTACAAAATCTCGATAAGGTTTTGCCCGGAACTTTAGTTGCGGTCCAAATATGCCATCTCTAAAGTGGGCGGAATGATACATTTGTATGGGAGGTACTAGAAGAGGCGTTGCTAACCTCCAATTTGTGGAAGTCTAGACATACCCCTTTTCTGGTACCTCCAATACAAATGTACCACTCGGCCCACTTTGGAGATGGATTAATAATATCAATACGATCGTGTCGAGTTCGTGCCCAAATTCTGCATTTTCTTAAGCAATAACAGGACAAAGAACTGGAAGTCTAGCCGCACCGCTTGTGGAACCTCCCATACAAATGTATCACTCCGCCCACTTTAGAAATCGATCAATAATATCAATATAATAGAAAATTTTATGATTTACTGAGGGTGAGGGTATATGTTAGTTGGGTTGCCCAACTGAAACACTCTTACTGGTTTTTTTACAGAAACCTCATTTATGAGCGGTCATTATTTAGAAAGTATTGAAACATTTACAACGCACACGTGCAGAATCAGGTATATAGCCAGCTGTCAGTAAAATATTGAAAAATACATAGTATAAATAGGTGTTTATTGATCGATTTTTGTCATTCTGCAAGTGCCGACGAACCCGAAAAGTACAAGTAGTTTAGTTTTTTAATAGTGAATTAAGGCCTTTTCCATTTAAGTTGTTGAGTAGAATACAACATGTCATTCAAGAAGATCTCTTCTAACACGGAGAAGGCCAAGGAAACCTGGACAAAAAAATTTCTGAAGTCCACTACCAAAGAACGGAGAGAGAGGATCGGTCTAATTGCTATAGAGGTCACCCCAACCCAAGTTCATCAGTTGCCAGCACCATGTGCTCCATGGGTCGACTAAATCACCAAACATCGAGTATTTCTTTGTGCTGGATTTGATGAGCTGTTATAATCAATTGAAAGCGGCCTTCATCAATGGTTAAACTGAGATTAAGAAACAGGCGGCTGGAGAGACGACATGAAGTTTCTCTTCCACTTCACTCGTGTCTTCCGTCACTTCACTGAGAGAAGTGAGCAAATCCCAAAAATCTGCAATACACGCTGGAACTCTCGTGCCATTCTAGCTCTTCTTGCATTTATTCTGATGCCTGAAACCGGAAACAGGTTGCGTAAAATCTGTTCATTCATTTCTTACTCATGGGCTGATCATTGGTTCAGTAGTCTATTGTTCCGCTCTGAAGATTTTGAAGAGCTATCTGTAGCTCTGAATGGCTACCCAAAGGCAAGACTTATACAACTCCTGCCGCAACAAGGACAACCTCCTACTGAGATTCATCCTCTCCAATGACTCCAACCATTCTTGATTTTAGGTAATTTGTTGGTGTTTTAATATAAGACATATTACAACTTGATGTACCGATGCCGTTGCAATTTTTTTTGTATATGATGTTGAATTTGTCCTTGGGTTTGGCACTGATTTTAGTTTTGTAAACAGTTTTTGCAAGTTGTTTAATTTTGGCGCAATTTTATAGACAGTACTGTTTATGTATCCAGGTTTGTCAAAATTTTCGGACGTCCCACGGTGTACCGGTGGGCAGAGTTTCTCAATTACATTGAGCAGTTTCTCCCCTAATGTTTGTAATGATAGTGGGAAATACGCAGCAAAGGGCGCTGACGAGGCATAGTGGTTAGAACACGCGACTACCATGCAAGAGATCACAGGTTCAATTCCTGGCTCCAGTCATCTTAAAAAAAAATTCTTTCATTGTCGGCTATCCTCGAATGTTCTCGACAGCAACTTCGCAGTATTAGTTTCGAGTCAATCGGAATGTCTAGTAAGAGCTTCTCAAACAGTGAAGTTCGCATTCGTCGATAAACAAGTAGGTGCCGTTAGTTGTGAGTCTAAAAATAGAAAGCGTGTTAATTTACAACAACGCGAGAAGCTATCCCATACCTCATTCATGGGGTATGAAGGGAAATTAATTTATTTTTAAGTAGATAAACCAACAAAAGAAAATTTTTGATTATTGTTAACTACACTATGCAACAATTGCAATTGCAATTTGAGATTTTTTTTGTCAAAAGTGGAATCAAAGAATATGAATAATCATGTGTAAAAATGAATTTGACATAGTTTATGTCTTCGGAGATCTATATTAAAAATTTCCTCGGAATATTTTCTCGGAGCCCTCTAGCTCCCAACTGTATGGGTCATTTTAGGCTTAATTTTGAAAAACAGAAGTCAACTTAGGATGGTGGTCAAGAGGTAAAATCTTCAATAAAAATATTCCCCGGAATATTTCACTAGGAGTCACCAAACCAAACAACCTCTACAAAGATTACAAAATAAAATCAAAATGAAAGAGCAACACAGTTTTTCGGGTGGGAACCATTCCAATATCAAACGATAGCATTTGACCTCAGTTATTAAACCATAAACTCCAGTTTGTTGCACTACGTCACAATTTGGTGGGTTTTAGTTTGATTTTTTGGCCAAAAGTCGAAAAAGGATTTTAAAAATCTTGTGTAAAAACACATTTGGAATAGTTAATGTCTTCGAAGACCCATATTAAAATTTGCAGAAAAGTGTTAACGTTTACATTTAAGGTGTTCACTTTATAAATCAAAGTGTCACTTTCTAATTTAAAGTGTTCACCTTAATATTGAAAGTTTAAGTTTTAAGTAAAAAGTGTTAACTTTTATTTTAAAGTTTTCACTTTAATATATAAAGCCTCAGTTTATTATTAAAAGTGTTCACTTTGACTTTTAAAGTGTACATTTTGTATTAAAATTGTTAACTTTTAAACTCAAAGTGTCTTTGTTGGAACTAAACGTGAACACTTTAAAACGCAACGTAAACATTTTTATTTTCAAAGTGTTTAAGTTTATGTTAAAAGCTCGACTTTAAATTGTACCGTTAGCGGCATTTGTGTGATTTCCTTATAGTAAAATGAATTTAGAAGTGTGAACAAGATACAAGAATGACCAGTCCGGGTAAAATTATACAAGAAAGTGACTTGCTGCGAATTCTTGGCAACGATATCCAAATTAATGACCAGGGTGATTTAACGTACACGTGTGTTGAGGTAGATACGGATCTCCTTAACCTGCTAAAGGAGTTTGATCTGTAAACACTTTTTCTTGGTCTAAAAAGTAAGTAAAAATTCTTAGGCAAAATTAACACTTATGCAATATTATTAATGTTCCTTAGAAGCTGGAATAACTTTTCGAAGCTTAAAATTTTTTTCAAAAGAAGACATTGCGGAAGCTATAAGAAATATTGGTCTTCAAGCGTAGTTTAGAGAAAAGTTGTTTTTCTGGCGCAGGTCAAAGGTAAATATAATATTAATTTTGAAGCTTATTTGCGATGTTACCCACGTACATAGATACAATTTCCATGTTACTACGTTTATAATTTAGCAAGCTTATTTTTTCATTTTGGAATAGAAGACGAAACGTTGTGCCAGACTTCGAAGGTTGTTGGTTGGCTAGAAAAAAAGATTACCCATGTTCTTTAAATAATTCAATAAGAAACGCATTTGGATCACAGGTAAGAATATACAGTAAAAATTTTCGAATTAAGTTTAATAATACACTGCATTGCAGCCCCATTCAACATTTTTAAAGAATAACTCATCCGGAAAACAACTTATTCAATATTATGAGTAAAGAGCATGTTTTACGAATAAGCAACGCGATGACCTCATTAAAATAATTTTAAAAGATGTCATGTTAACAAAGGCAAAGCTTAGACCAGAACACTTTGCTAGTATTGTGGAAGAAATAATTTGTTTATTTCCCAAAGAAAAAGAGTTCCAGGTATTATTAAAAACGATATATTAAAAAGAACATATTATAAACTTATTCCTTTAGAAATATTTAACTTAAAGACAGAGTTAAGAAAAAAAGTCCAACTGCGGAAAGATCACTTTCGAGTGAAGTACGTGATCCATTAGTGGAAAAAAATTTTGAAGTTGACGAAACGCTGTCATTATGTTTCAAAACTTCGCTACAAAAAGATGCCAGTAGTTGGGTTGGAAAAATGACAAATGGCAAAAAACATTTACAATTCGGAAGAAGGATTTGGCAAAGCGCTCAAATTCTGATTTTTTTATTTTTTAAAGGACTCTAGTGCACCATTTCTGGTATTAAAATAGAACTTTAGCACAAAATTCAAGGATATACCAATTTTAATATTTTTTTAGATTAATCTAGATTTCAATTTGATTTGTGGACAAATATATTTTATATAATAATAATTTATAAGATAATCTTTTAAAAACAAAGTGGGATAATTTTAAAACCAAGATAGTGAACTACTACGATGTCACATACGAAATCAGCAATCAATAGATCTTCTGAACCAAGCAAAAACGACGAAAAAATTGGTGAGTAACAATTATGGGCTTTTTGTTAAATTAATAAAATAACACAAAATAATTTTTATTTCAGAATGTCATGACTACATTTTTACAATTCTTCTCAATTCAGTTCTGCTGCCTTCAACAAGATTTATTGCAGATGGAAATACAAAAAAGAAGGCCACCATTAAAGATGCAAATAAAAGCTTCGTATTGCAGTTAACAACAATTAGAGATTACTCAAGACGAATAAAAGAACATATCGGTAAATACTATTATAATATATTGACTGTAAATCTTAAAGCCTTTTATATTTACTTTGACAAAACTTTGTACAAACTAAATTCTTTTATTGAAAGTTTGGACATATGCTTTAAATCTTTCACGTGTTTAATCTTAGATATTTGAATAAAAAAATGTGAATTAAAAACAATTAAAATAATCTGTTTCCTTTAAAGTTTATAGTGAACACTTTTAAATTGCATTTGTAAGTATTTACTCTTAATAAAAGCTAACGCTTTTAATTTGAATACAAACATTTTTAAATTGGGTTAAAAGTGTGAACTTTGAAATCGAAAGTGTTTAAATTGTATCCAAGAATGCCCAAATTAAAATGTAAAGTTTCACTTTAATATTCAAAGTGCTAACATTAATGATTTACATTTTAAAGTGTAAACTTTATAATTAAATATTTTTCAATACGGCTGGTTTTCATACATGAAAATTTTTAATTTTAAAGTCCCTTGTACCGTAGTTTTGACTTAACTGCCACACCGTGTTTTGCACGCATTTTGGGGCAGGTAAGTCAAATCTGATTCGTTTACCTGCCACAGAAGTGGCCCATGAGTGCGAACAAAAGCAACCTTTCGACTGATCTATTGTTTTGATTTGTACTAGGAACTCACATACATACACACTGTTTTTTGTTGTTGTTTTTTTTTAAACCAAGAGAGAGTTATAGATAGAATGAGAAAATTATAGGAAGGCTGCGAGCATTGTAACAAAAACAAACTACATACATAGTTCTCGTTGGCAACAGTTGCATAAAAAATTTTGTGGATGTTAAATTTAAAATTTTAAATGAATATGGAATAATAATTCCAAATATTTGTGTCAGCTAACTTAAATTGGCATTTAAACAAGTACATTGCATACGAAATTAAAGAAATGCGTAAAATTTTGTAGATTTTGGCAGGTATCTCAAATTGGCAGCTAAAAGAGTGGCAGTTAAGTCAAAACAACTGTACTGGATTTAAAGTGAGTTTAAAGTGTTTCTTTTCTGAGTGTAGGGATAGGCAGGATAACTCGAGTAAACCTTAACCGATCCTTATGAAAATTTTTCAGTATTAATATTTTCTACAACAAAGTAATAGAATTGTAAATGGGCAGAATTGCCGCACCTCTTCTGGTACCTCCCATACAAAATTACCTATTTTTTGATAATTAATATTTCTGCCATAACTTCCAAACGGTAAAATTAAAATTAAAAATAGTATTTCCTTTTCATCGTGATAAAGTTATAATCGGATTTCGATTACTTTATTCTATTTATGTCTGTGATTTGATTTTTTATACATCCCGAATTTTACTTAATTATTTTCAAATAAATTTTGGATTTTGTTAAACAATTTATGAATGAAAACTGACTGTGTGTATATTTTTATACACGCTCAAAGTGGTTGCCATTTGATCCATTTTCATAACGTTTTACTAGATTTGTATTTAGTTTCATCACATACCGAATTTTGCCTGTCCCACGATGTCGAACGTTAACGTTCGCTTTTTGCGTTAAACAGCTGAAAAATGTATATCAAATCACCTGTTTATAGCAAAAACCCCAAGCGAACGTAAACGTTCGACATCGTATGTCCTGTCCTTTGTTTTTTTAAAATTTGAATCCGGATTCGAAATCGGCGACCCCAAAAACCCCACTTGGCACAATATCAATTAAGTTCAAACGTTTTCTGAAAATAATTTCCGCGATTTTGTATGTGCTATTTTGTTTTTTAAATTATACTCCATATTTTCATTTTAATATTTTATATATAAAAACTACCCAATATATAAGTCGAATGGCTACATTATAACGGTAAAATAACCTACAGACACAATTTTTGTTTTTTTTTTTGGCATATATGTGTAAAAAAACAGGAACAACAAATTTCATCTATCAATTTTCCCACGTTGGAAAGAATTGCAAACGCTTTGATCTTTTGCGCTCCGTGTACGATTCGTGAATCCATGTTTAGATAACGGGTCCTTAAAACAAATAACTTGATTTTGTTCTCACTTATCACCATAATTTTCTAATTTGAGTCAAGCACATTCGGTTTATTTGAACTCGCATGACTACTTCAATATCGTTATACAGTTCATGGCTCATTCGGCGACGATTATCTCCGTTAATGATAACAATATGTTACAGTCATTTGGAACTTGGAGATTTACCTAGTCTGGTCGAGTACAACAGGAATCTGTTAACCAAAGTTTCCTAACACCCTCAAAAGCTTGACTTACAGTTCAACATCCGGTTTATCGGGTCTTTCCTCACTTATTATTACTTACTTAATTTCCCTTTTCACCCCATGAATGAGGTGTGGGACAGCTTCTCGCGTTGTTGTGAATTAACACGCTTTTTATTTTTAGATTCACAACTAACGGTACCTACTTGTTTATCGACGAATGCGAACGTCACTATTACTCGACACTTGATACCCGGGAATCGAATCCGGGATCTCCCGCATGGTAGTCGCGTGTTCTAACCACTATGCCACGACCGGTCCCTCACTTATTATTAAGGGTTTTCAAAAGAAGAATCTTAGACCTTTCTAACAATATATATAACTAGTGGACCCGGCAATGCTTCGCTATTACGTAATTGACTAATATTACAAAATTTTCTTAATATAATACATAATACTGTGCATATGCCACTTTAAAACATACTTTGACAACTTTTCCTTAACTCGATAATAATATGTTTGGCTTGCTTTCTTAATAGGGTAATTGTAAGCGTTGATTTTATGTTCTCGGTAAACAATTCGTTACCCCAAGTAACTCCCAAACCAGTTCAATCAATAACGTTTTATTGTGTCGAATGTTATATATCACTATTACCATCCGCCCGCTGATCGAGTACTATCCGTACACCAAATTTTATGTCTCTAGGATAAAAATATTCAAATTGTCGTCTACAATACTGTAATTGTAGTGCTGAATACTATATGTGTACCAATTTTTATTTTTCTAGAGCTAAAATTCGATTTAAGCATGCCCCCTCCGCCCACTGATTGAATTCTTGTAATTGTTGCGCATCTATTTATTGTGTTGCATCTCTCGAGGGCTAAAATACAAATAAAATTTCCTCCGCAAATTTGTAATTGTACCAAGTTCTATATGCGTATAAAATGTTATCTTTTTAGAGCTAAAATACAGTTTTACAACGCCCTCAGAAAATGTCCCTCTAGGGCTAAAATACAAATTGGCTATGTTAAAGTCACCGATTGATCGAAAATTAGAATTTTGTTTGCATATTTATATATGTGTGTCATATCATATCATATTGTATGTATGTATCATATTGTATATATCATAAAGCTTTGCCATAACCATTATGCCTATAGGGTCCAAAACTAAAATTCGTCTGCATATTCATATTCGTGTTGTCGAGCACTATCTGGGTATCATATTCATATTTGCGTTGTCGAATACTGTCTAGGTATCAAATTTTATCTCTCTAGCTCTAAAAAAGTTTTGTCACGCCCATTTCGTCTGCATATTTATATTCGTATAGCCGAGCACTATATATTTTTTAAATTGTATCTTCCAAGCTCTAAAAATATGTTTTGCCACGCCCACTCCGCCCATTGATCCAAAATTAAAATTTCGTCTGCATATTGATGTTCGTGTTGCCGAGTACTATTTGTGTATCAAATTTTATTTCCCTACCTCAAAAAAAATTTTGCCACGCCCACACCGTCCGTAGGGTCAAAAATTACAGCCTTCGGCAATTTCCATATAGGACACTAACTGTATTACAAATTTCATTGAAATCGGTTCAGCCGTTTACGCGTGATTGAGCAACAAACATACAAACAAACAAACAGACATTTACATTTATAATATTAATAGGATAGGATTATACAGAAAACTTTCCACATGTCTGTTTTTGCCTCAAAACTGCAAATTTTTGTGATGCACTATTTGAAAATAAACAAATCTAAACATAAATTTTAAAGTCGGACCATAACGGGGGAAGTTATGACCAAAAATAGAAAAATTATTTATCAATTTGTGTTAGTGTTTCATTCGATAATTTGGCTAAACGATCAGAAAAGATTTTTTTATTGTTTGTTTATTGTTTTTTTATTTAATACAGATATCTTTTAAACCTGTACTTAGAAAAACGTCAAAGTTGAACAGGAACCATATATAATAGAGCTTCGAATCATAGAAGCAATGTGCAAAGCAATGTGTGCAGCAAATACAATTAATTGTAAATTACACAGTGCAACATTTCTAAGGTCATCGTCTGGTGCCGCCTTCGTACCCAGATATTTTTGAAGTATATACCGAGACTAAAAAAATCCCCAAAGGATTTGGCCCCATTACATCGAAACATTTTTTTATGGATACTCCAATATTTTCACCCCAACACGATTTTTTTTATCATTTTTACGGAGTCCATATTTCATTAACCGTTCGAAAATTTTTCTTTTTGTCTTCGGCAAAGTTGTAGATCTAAACCAGGGCAAAAAAAGTGTCAAATAGACCAACCCAAAAAATTGCAAAAATATGAAAAAAAAGGATATTTTTTCATGATTTTGGATCGGTCTATTTGAGATTTTTTTTGCTCTGGTTTAGATCTACAACTTTGCCGAAGATGAAAAGAAAAAATTCCCAACAGTTTATGAAATATGGACTCCCTAAAAATGGTCAAAAAATCGTATTGGGGTTAAAATATGGGAGTATCCATAAAAAAATGTTTCGATGTAATGGGGCCAAATCCTTTGGGGATTTTTTTAGTCTCGGTATATACTTTAAAAATAGCTGGGTACGAAGGCGGCACCAATTTATGTGTTGCACTGTGTCATTTTACATAAAGGAAAACTAATGTATGAGGAGTGACATATTTTTCTTCAAGATGCCATGATTTTCGTGATTAAAATAGATTAGTAGCGTATATGCGCTAATCAAGCGATTAAACGACAAAGCGCTCTCTCGAAGAACAAATATCCAGCTCTACCAGACTCTGATCCTACCTGTCTTACTCAACAGCGCAGAATCCTGGGTAATGACACAAGCGGATCAATCTATTCTGGGAGTCTTCGAGAGAAAAATACTACGCAAAATATTTGAACCCATCATCGTTAACGAGCTGTATGAGCTTTACAACGACATCGACGTAGTCAAGCGCGTTCAAATAGACCGAATGCGCTGGCTTGGATACGTTGTACAAATGTACGAAAACGCTCAGGTTCGAAAAGTCTTCGGCAATAAACTCGATGGGCGGCGCAGGTGGGGGCGAACAAAACTCTGATGGATGGACCAGGTGAAAGAGCTGTTAACTAAGCTTGGTGTGACAAAAGACCGAAGCGCTTGGAATACTTTTCTACGTGCGGATAAATTTCTGTTGTTGCTGCCATTAAAGAAGAAGAAGTAGGATCTCAAAATAAACTTTGCTTGCTGATCACTAGGGCGACCATTTTTCAGCACGAAAAAAACCGTTTTCAGTACTTAACAAAGCATGAAAAACCCTTGAAATAAGCACCATAGATTTTATATTCCGCATTTATTAATTTTTTTATTTATTGAAAAACAACCAAAAAACAATAAGTAAATTAACAAAATTATTCAGTCGAGTATTCATACAAAGAAAGTAATTTACAAACCAAAAAAATAAATATCTTAAAGTGATATTATACCTTGGTCAATGTCACAATTACAATTAAGCACCAGCCGGACAGCCAGACAGACAGACAGACGGACATGGCCAAACGACTTAAAAAGTCATGAATCAAATGTGGTTCAAAGAAACCTAGGGTCTAAAGTGACTCCTTCTATGTGTTACACTTTTGGGCCGAATCAAATTATATATATCCTCCTACCCGTAGGGTGAGGGTGAAAAAAATAATAATTAAGAATACAAACCTGTATAATTTTTTTCCCTCACTTGCTAAATTTGTTTTTCGCTGTTGTTAACATTTGTTATTTCTTTGTGGCACAAAATATTCGGCCATGATTCCTTTTTAGTATACGCGAGTCGACTATAAGGCATGCTCAACAAAATTTGAGCAAGAGCTCACTAAAGAAAGCAAAAGCTTGTTTTTATGCATATGAAAATGAGCACAAGCACATCTAACATAGTTCAAACTGAGCAAGACGAGATCAAACGTGAGCAGTGAGTAAAAGCAAATACATCAAATTTTATTATGCATAGGACCAGCACCTTTTACTCAAAAAATCGAGTCCGAGTTCAAGCTCACGTTTTATGCATGAGACCCATTGTCAAAGGTATTGAAATTAATAGATTTTTAACTATTATTATTAAACTGTAAGACAATTTTTAACTTTTGACCTCACCCATGATCAAACTGACCAGATTCTGAAAATATAGCTAAAATAAAAATATTCGTATCTCCCATTTTTCTAGATTAGCTCGTTTAAGTTTTTTACGAGCAATTCAATTTTTGGAGCGAAGCTCCCATACAACGACCTGAAAGTGACTTCTTCCTGTTCGCAGAACTCTGCAAGTTAACAGATTTTGACGAATTTTTTTAAAATGTATTTCAAATGGCCAGGGTACGGTTCTGACCAATCCCAAATTTAAAATTTGTCACAAATTAAATTTGTCACAAACAAATTGTCATCAGATTTTGATGATTTTTTTTTTAATATGTTTCAAATGGCCAGGTGCGGGTTCTGACAAAGTTCAAATTTATAATTTGTCAAAAATTAAAATTGTCACAATTTTTTTTAAATGTTTTCAAATGGCTAAGAGCTGGTTCTGACTAGCAAAATGTGTTGACAAATTATATTTGTGACAAAATTTGTGACAAGTTTAATTTGTGACAAATTTTTAATTTTGGCTTCGTCAGAACCCGCTCCTTTGAAAAACAATAAAAAAAATCCATTAAAATCTGTTAACAACTCGAAGAGTTCTGCGAACAGGAAGAAGTCACTTTCAAGTCGATGTATGGGAGCTTCGCTCCAAAAATTGAATTGCTCGTAAAAAAACTTAAATGAGCTGATCTAGAAAAAATGGGAGATACGTATATTTTTATTTTAGCTATATTTTCAGAATCTGGTCAGTTTGATCATAAGTGAGGTCAAAAGTTAAAAATTGTCTTACAGTTTAATAATAATAGTTAAAAATCTATTAATTTCAATACCTTTGACAATGGGTCTCATGCATAAAACGTGAGCTTGAACTCGGACTCGATTTTTTGAGTAAAAGGTGCTGGTCCTATGCATAATAAAATTTGATGTATTTGCTTTTACTCACTGCTCACGTTTGATCTCGTCTTGCTCAGTTTGAACTATGTTAGATGTGCTTGTGCTCATTTTCATATGCATAAAAACAAGCTTTTGCTTTCTTTAGTGAGCTCTTGCTCAAATTTTGTTGAGCATGCCTTATAGTCGACTCGCGTATACTAAAAAGGAATCATGGCCGAATATTTTGTGCCACAAAGAAATAACAAATGTTAACAACAGCGAAAAACAAATTTAGCAAGTGAGGGAAAAAAATTATACAGGTTTGTATTCTTAATTATTATTTTTTTCACCCTCACCCTACGGGTAGGAGGATATATATAATTTGATTCGGCCCAAAAGTGTAACACATAGAAGGAGTCACTTTAGACCCTAGGTTTCTTTGAACCACATTTGATTCATGACTTTTTAAGTCGTTTGGCCATGTCCGTCTGTCTGTCTGTCTGGCTGTCCGGCTGGTGCGTACGATAACTTTCGAAAGACGCAACCAAATATTTTGAAATTTTGCATGGGTTCCCAAAACTACTTACGGCATTGCAAATGGGCTACTTGGCCCCGCCCCTTCTGGAAATCCACCCAACGGAATCGTACCCAAATTCTGTATTTCGTAAAGCTTTAACAGAATAAAGTTTTGGAGAAAAAAATTGGAAGTGTAGCCACTCCCCTTCTGGTACCTCCCATACAAATGCACCTTTCCGCCCACTATAGAGATGGGGTAATAATATCAATAAATTCAATGGGATCGTACCCAAATTCTGTCTTTAGTAAAGCTATAACAGGATAAAGTTTTGGAGTTTGGACACGCCCCTTCTGGTACCCCCCATACAAATGTACAACTCCGCCCACTTTGGAAATGGTATAATATAATATCAATACACTCGACACGATCGTGCCCAAATTCTGTATTTTGTAAAGCTATAACAGGACAAAGTTTTGGAGAAAAAAACTGAAAGTCTAGCCGCGCCCCTTCTTGTACCTCCCATACAATTGTTCCACTCCGCCCACTATAGAAATCGAGTAAAAATATTAATATAATAGAAAATTTTATGTTTCACTAAGGGTGAGGGTATATGTATGTCGGATTGCCCGACTAAATCTTTCTCACTGGTTTTTATTATATTTTTCCCCGTTAATTCAATGCCAAATTTTTGCTTATTGGTAATGCTTGGTAATTGACTTTTTTCTAGTAAATATTTTTTTTTATTATTCTACTAAAAATTTAGAAATGTCGTCAGTTTCTAATTTATTATTATTATATGATTCTACTTCACTTTCACTTGACGACATGTTTGCACTTCAATAACAATTAGATGTTTGATCTTCTTTTGCTCAAGTAATTGCAATTGGTTTGAACTCATTTTTATGCATTCGAAATTGAGCAAAAGCTGTTGCTGTTTGATTGAACTCGACTTACGAGCAATTGCTCACCTCAACTCAGCCCTTTTACTCGTTTTTATGCATGAGACCCAATATCTTATATGGGGTGATGGTATTTATCAGTCAGTTTATCTGATTGAAATTTCTGTACTGGTTTACTCTTTATTTGAGTGAAATAAAAAAAGCTTTTTTTGGTGAAAATTTTTGGTTCGACAAACTCATACACGGGCGAAACAAAAAGTCAGACAATCAAAAAATAGCAATCGTTGAGGTGTAACATTGCACAGAAAATTAATTATTGTTATTAATTATGTAAATTTCCACAAAAACAATGTTCTTTCTTGCAGCTTAGAACATTTACAACACTTATATACATTGTATTTTGGAAGGACGAGTTCTATGTTACAGTTTTCATTATTGTTATTTAAATCATTTTAGATGTTCATAATGCAAATATTTATTAATGCGACTTTACATCTTTGAATTGTTGTTTGTTTCGTTTGTTTGTGGGTCCACAGTCAGCTGTATTCACTAAAGACAAGGATGCCCCCATCATGCAACAATGTGCTTTGAAAGAAGGACAATGAGAGAAATGAGCTTTTACTGAGAAAGAAAGCACAAATAAAAACTCGATCGTCTGGGTAGCAATCGCACGTCTGCCTAGACCAAAAATTTCGCTGAACAGGCTGTAAGTTGGGGAAGCATTACTTGATAGTGATGATGCCCCAGTTGAAGATTTGGAACAAATAGAATCGGATAACATTAAAGATCCCAGTAATTCATCATCCGATTCTAACAATATTCAAGTGGAAAATATGGTGGAAGTGAATTGGGCAAAAAACCAGTAAGAAAGTTTCAGTCGGGCACCCTGACTTATTGATTTTTTCTCTAAAGCTTTATCCTGCTATAGCTTTACTAAATAAAGAATTAGGATTTATTGATATTATTACTCCCTCTAAAGTGGACGGAAAGGTACATTTGTATGGGAGGAGGTAGTTTTTCAAAACTTTATTCTAATATATTTGGGTACAATCGTGTTGGGTGTATTGATATTATTACTCGATTTCTACAGTGGGCGGAATGATGTATTTTTATGGGAGGTACCAGAAGGGCGGGCCACATGGCCCATTTGCAATACCGTAAGTAGTTTTGGGGAAATATTAACTCGTGCACAATTTCAAAACATTTGGTGGCGTCTTCCGGAAGTTATCGTGCGCACCAACCGGACATGGCTCAAACGACTTAAAAAGTCATGAATCGAATTTGGTTCAAAGGATCTAAAGTGACTACTTCTATGTGTTACACTTTTGGTCGTATTAAATCCTACCGTAGGGTGAGGGTATAATGAAAGTTTAACGTGATTCCAGGTAAAATGCAACATTCCTTTATTATATATTTTAAACAGACCAAAAATTTTAAAAATATGGGAAAAAATGTTATTTTTTCATGATATTTTCATCATAAAATTATGATTATAATAAGTAATATTCCATATAAATCATACGCCACGGAGTACAACGAAATAAATTTTGTGTGGAAAACATAATGAAAAAATATCCTTTTTTCCCATATTTTTGCAATTTTCATGCACTGGATGCAATTTTTTTGGTTCGGTCTATTTGACACTTTTTTTGCTCTGGTTTAGTTCTACAACTTTGCCGAAGACAAAAAGAAAAATTTTCGAACGGTTAATGAAATATGGACTCCGTAAAAATGATAAAAAAAATCGTGTTGGGATGAAAATATTGGAGTATCCATAAAAAAATGTCTCGATGTAATGGGGCAAAATCCTTTGGGGATTTTTTTAGTCTCGGTATATACTTCAAAAATATCTAGGTACGAAGGCGGCACCAGACGATGACCTGTGATATATATTTGTAAAAAAAAAAACAAATACATAACATGGGCATTACAGTTTTCACAAAAACACATTTGCTTTTTATTCGTTCTATTGTTTAAAATATTAAACTTCATATTTTCGGTTTCTCAATTAACGGAGAATAAAGCTAAGTAGAAGCCATGTACCATATGTTAAAATATTTTTAAATACATAACTATAAAATGTTGCAAGATCCAAGGACACAAAAGAAATATGTCTTAGGGGAAAGTAGTCCAAGAATATAGGAATGGAAGCCTGATATACACTTACTATATTTTATATCTGTAACTCAAATTTTATAAATTTTTTAAAGTTTACACTAAGTAGATTGCAGGGAAAGCTGACGTCGCCAGCGACAAACGCCGTGACCCGAGATTTTTATATATTAGATTACACAAGGCAACAAAATCGAAAAAAAATTTATAAATTTTTAAAAAAGTTGATGAATTTGTGGTTCCAGTAGTAGAAATAAGTACGTTTCTTTTAAAAAAATTTAAAGTAAGATTATGAATTTTTTAAATGTTTCTGCACATAATTTAAAATAACTCAAAGGAAGTTAGTCTATATAATTAAAATTGACTTAGAAAAATTCAAATTGACATAACCTTTAACCCATTAAGGCCTAGCGATGCGAAAACGCATCGCATTTTCGCGGAAACTTCAAGAAAAAACGGCTAGGGCTTAGCGATTACCAACATGTTTCCAAAAACTTTAGATTTTATACTACAATACTGCTCATAGGTGCCACTTTGAAACTCGAGTGTATCTTGGAGAAAAATTTTTGGGAAAATTTTGCCAATGCGATTTTTTTTTCGATTTCGAAAAATTTCTGCAACTTATGGAAAAACGTTAATAAACGTAAATAAATCGTATATTTTTCGACGTAAATAAAATATAATTTTTCCTGTTTTCATAATGTATTTCCCATTTTTTCTTATATTTTCTGTAATTATTTCAACGTTCCTTTCATTAAAGCCCAGTGATTTCATTAAAACCCAGTGATTAAAGCCCAGTGAAAAAACATGTAAAACTGTGAGGGTGAATTCGGTCATTTGTATGGGCGGTACCAGAAGGGGTGTGGCATATGCTTCGGTTTTCTCAGTATTTGCCTAATATTAGAAAATAGTTAAACGGACCAAATTCAAATATCCTCGAGTTGTCCGTTTGGGAGACATAGAAGAAATAATAAATTTACAAAAATAGGTCATTTTATATGGGAGGTACCAGAATGGGTTGGCCGATATAGTCAAATTCATCGCACAAATTATTTTTGAGTAATGACAAATTAAGTGGAGAAAAGTCTCAAAATATTGACAATTTTACTTAAAAATTATTTAAAAAAAATTAAAATTTGCCAATTTTTGTACTTAGGTAGCTATGATATGTACATCAAATCTATATAGTGGTTATTCAAGCATTTTTTGGCTGTTAAACTGTGTTATTTATCTAGCTAAATTTATCTATCTATTTATATACCTTTTTACAGGAAAAGGACTTAAACGGTAGAGTTTTTTAAATTTTGTTACATCCAACTCCGTATTGCGAAGATCACACCGGTTGATTGAAGAAGCATTATTAACTGGCTCATTCTCCTTTAAACGCCAACAGATATCGTTGAAAATGTTAGTGAATAGCAACATGGTTAATTTTGTAGTTAACAATTTTAAACGAAACAATTGTGGTTAAAAATGCATAGTGAATCGCACTACTGAGCTATGACTATCGGATCGCAGACGATTACTTTAATCGTCAACAACATAAGGCAAACGCAACAATAAAAATAAAGACCTTTTTTGCCTTTACTTACTGACTCTCCGTAACTGAGCGACGAACGGTCCTGTTCGTATCGAGCGGTGAATAAGAGACCGATTCATGTGTTACGTTCAACCCGAAACTCTAGAGCGAGAACATGAACGTAACGAAAAAAGGGTTGTTTTTCAGTAGGGGTGCGATAGTGCATAAGTTTTCGAATTCGATACGAGCCACCCCTAACTTTGTGTGGCTGGGAAAAAAAAGCATGAGCCAAAATTTGGGGGAGGTGGGGGGTGGTTAAATGCGGCCAAACAGTCTTGGAGTCGCCTCTAGAAGGGTAAAATGTATGACCGCCCTCCAATAAATTTTTCCTCCTAACATTTTAGCCAAACATACCGACCCTCATCTCCACCCCCTAAGGGGGCTTCCATACAAAAATTAATTTTTTTATAAATTTTGCTACCATCGCTCTAACTGCCACAAACGTGCCCCATAAGGAGTCAAATGTATGACCGACCCCCAATATTTTTACAACCACAACAGTTTCTCAGAACATATCTACCCTTTATCTTCAAAAGTTAAGGTGGTCCCATTCCATTTTTTTTTTCAATTTTATCATTTTTGTTTTAAGAAATCAGCTTCTTTTTGAGTCAATGATGTTTGTTAAATAATACTTTGTGTTGTGTAAAAAATTCGTAGAATTATTTATCCACTTCGCTTGAGAGCTATTTGATTTCATTATGGCGTACTTACTAAAAACATTCCAGGACATGGTTTCATCTGGTATAATTCCGGCGCCACATAAAAATAATCCAAATACGATGAACACGATACCAATATGCAGCATTCCGATACTTGTTACAACCTGCAATGCGAAAACCAAAATTAGTCAATAGTAACACAGACGCATTATCGAAATATATACTTAAGTACCTGACTGTCAATCATACCAGGTCCAGGTTTAGCAACTTTGTGAGGGTGTGGATACTTTCGTCGAACGGATCCACTGGGCGAGTGAAATGTTTCACCGCTTTCTGAGCTTTGTGTACTGTATCGTCTTTCACGGGCGCGTTTTTGTTCGTCGCGCCTCTTTCGTTGGCGCTTAATGGCCATAGCTGAATGAATGCCGACCGCATGCATTGTTGAAGCTAAAAATATAAATCCAATTTAATGTATCAAACATTTTTGCATTACATTTAGTTTTTATTAATACTTTTTTAACATTCGCTTTTCTAAATAGTTGGCTACCCTTGCAATGCACAGTGTTTCCTTTTCCGTTTTTTTTAAATTAATTCTGTAACTTGTGAACGGATAATGGTATCTTGATGCCTCTTATTGCATAAACATATCCAGCTAAATTATTTTTTTAGTTATAAATTTGATTGTTAATGCAATATTCATATGCTGCTTTTGTGTGTTATTAATACCATTTTTAACAAATTTTGAAAAGCAAATTGTATAACCTCAGTAAGAGGGAGAGGGAATACATAATTTTATACGGAAAGAAGTTAAGTCCAAAAGAGCATACAACAGAGACCCTAGACTTCTTAATAAGTTGTGGGGCTGTTTAATAAAATAAAGCCATGTCGGTCTGGCCGGCTGAGTAAATGTTTAAGACAATAACTGGAGTAATTCTTAATCAATTTAAACAGAATTTTACCTGTGGCATAAGAATCACTAGTCGCGGGGTTGGTTGTAAAATGGATGAATTCATGTTAGAAGACTTTTCGAAGCTAAAATTTGGCTGGTATTGTTATTTTATAGCGGGTAATATATACTGCAATAATGGATTAGCTTGCCCCGCCCCTTCTAGTACCTCCTGTACAAATTACCATAACCTTTTATATATTATAGTAGCCAATTATAGTTGCACATCTTAGTTTTTTTACACTAAAGGTTGTCAAAAAAGTCTTGCGGTATTTCCGCAAGCTTGTCTTTGCAAGCGCGTAGTTCTAGTTGTATTCGTCGCATCGGTTTACACTAGAGCTTTTTGGAAAGCTCTTTTCACGCGCTAACACGTGTTTGATTTATTGTTGTTTGTTTTTAGTCGTTCGTGAGTTATAGCGTCGCAAACATGGAGCAAAATAAAGAGAAAATACGGCATATTTTACAGTACTACTACGATAAAGGCAAAAATGCATCTCATGCTGCTAATAAAATTTGTGCAGCTTATGGACCCGATACAGTTTTCATTTCCACCGCACAACGATGGTTTCAACGTTTTCGTTCTGGTGCAGAGGTGATCGAACATGCGCCACGGTCCGGAAGGCCTGTCGTCGAAAATTGCGATAAAATCGCTGAATTGATCGAAAGAGACCGGCATAGTAGCAGCCGTAGCATCGGCCAAGAGCTGAGTCATCAAACCGTTATAAACCATTTGAAGAAGCTTGCATTCAAAAAGAAGCTCGATGTATGGGTGCCACACGACTTGACGCAAAAAAACATTTTTGCCCGTATGAATGCATGCGAATCGCTTCTGATCGACCCGTTTTTGAAGCGGATGGTGACTGGCGATGAAAAGTGGGTCATTTACGACAACGTGAAGCGCAAACGGTCGTGGTCGAAAAGCGGTGAAGCTGCCCAGACGGTGGCCAAGCCAGGATTGACGGCCAGGAAGGTTCTTCTGTGTGTTTGGTGGGATTGGCAGGGAATCATCCACTATGAGCTGCTCCCCTATGGCCAAACGCTCAATTCGGACCTGTACTGCCAACAACTGGACCGCTTGAATGCAGCACTCATGCAGAAGAGGCCATTGATCAACAGAGGCCGAATTATATTCCATCAGGACAATGCCAGGCCACACACTTCATTGGTGACGCGCCAGAAGCTCCGGGAGCTCGGATGGGAGGTTCTTTTGCATCCACCGTATAGTCCGGATCTCGCACCAAGTGATTACCACCTATTTCTGTCCATGGCGAACGAGCTTGGTAGTCGGAAGTTGGCCACAAGAGAGTCCTGTGAAAATTGGCTCTCCGAAGCGAGCTTCTATAAGAGGGGCATTATGAAGTTGCCATCTCGTTGGGAACTCGTCATCGAACAAAACGGCGCATATTTGACTTGAATCGCATTATTATAACCAATTTTATGAACAATTGAAAATTCAATAAAAATACCGCAAGACTTTTTTGACAACCTTTTATATATGTGTTTTACGATATATACTTTTTTTACAGAGGTAGTGAAGTTTGATTATAATTATAAAGAATAAATGAACTGTTGACATACAAGTATTGCATATCGTTGGAAAGGGAATAACATAGAGTTTAATTATTTACAAAAATTAATTAAAAGCACATTTTATTTGGGGCATGATTCTGAGTAAAATGTAAAATTTTGTCAAAAAGTATTTTTTGGAGAAATAATATCTATATATATAAAAATAAGTTGCATTGTGTTAGAAATTGATGTTCTGATGCGTGAACCGATTTTGTTTCTGCAAACTTCATATGAAAGGTGACGTTAATACCAAGGTTTTTATGTATAAACGGTCTTTGTATGTGCATTGGTTCTTGAGTTATAGCGAACACTGCATTCATTTCGAAACATGTATGTATGTGTGTGTGTGTGGGGATATGTGTATTGTTGTAACGTATGGGCTCGAAAACGGCTGGACCGATTTTGATGAAATTTTCAGGGAATCTTTCGAATTACCTCGCAAGTAACATAGACTAAACATTGTTTGAATTTTTCCACATTTAGGGGGTGAAAATAGCAAAAGGGATAAAAACTCCCCTTTCCTATATATATATGTTTGTATGTTTGCAACGTATGGACTCGAAAACGGCTGTGCCGATTTTGATGAAATTTTCAGAGCATCTTCAGAATAATCCCGCGGATAACATAGGCAATACATTGTTTGGAGTTTTCCACATTTAGGGAATAGAAATTGGCAATTCGTTGCTATTCAATTTTATTCAAACCATTCATTTAATTTATATACTTAGCTATTGTAAATCAAATCTTCGGGGATCTATGAAATAAACGGCTTTTCTAATAGACCGATTGATTCGAAAATTTTACCAAGTGGTACTGTTGATAGTCCCTGGCTATATTTGGTTGTGATTGGATAAAGGGGCGTGGCACCGCCCATACAACTTGAAAATTAAAAGGGCTATATCTCATGAACTATCAGAGGCATGAAGATGATATATATATATGTGTTCCTCTAACTCCCATGGGAGCATAGGGGGTCAATATGAAGATGAGATTTGGTATATATGTTGTTGGAGCAGTATTAATTACATCCAGGGAGGAAGTGGACGGTGCCGTACCCTCTTTTCAAAAATCGCTCTAACGGCTTTTCTAATAGATCGATTGATACGAAAATGTTACCAAGTGGTACTGTTGACCTGTTGATAGTCCCAGGGTATATTTGGTTGTGGGGCGTTGGATGAAGGGGCGTGGCACCGCCCATTCAACTTGAAAATTAAAAGGGCTATATCTCATGAACTATCAGAGGTATGAATATAAGATTTGTTACATATGTTGTTGTTGCAGTATGAATTACAGTAAATGTGGAAATGGGTTGTTCCACACCCTTTTTAAAACAAACGGTTAAAACTGTCAAAATTCCACAGTATATTTTTTTATTCGCAAAAATCGTAACCAAAATCGATGAATTTAAAGGAAATTTCACCAAAAAACTTTGTGTCTAAAATCAATTCCTAGCTCGCGTTGGAAAGCATGAAGATTTCAAATAAAGATTTTTTTTGTTTTTAAATGAGCACAAACCGAAAACTACAGATATATATTTTCTGAGACCTTCTGCGTAAAACTGACTTCCCTACAAACTAAATAAGGTATTACAGAAGCAAATCTATGTTATTGTTAAAAAGTTATGGCCTCTGAGAGTTGGCATACAGAAATTAAGTTTTAAAAAATCATTTTTCAGAATATTGGGCGGGATCCCAATAAAAAAATCAAAAATATACTATTCTTTTCGACTTGGTCTCCAAACATCGGAATGGTAGGTAAAAATTAGAGCCGGGCCCATTGGTCTGAAGTATCTGAATAATTGCTCATTGCTAAAAAAAATATCTCTACCTGAGGGTGCATATAATGAAGTGAAGTTGAGGTGCAGTTAATAGAAGCCATCGACGCTGTAGACGTTAGTGTGACAGGGGACTCGAATTTATCGAACCGACGTCTTTCTTAGCAACTCGGTCTCTGCAAATGCTGAGGAAAGATCTTGGCCCACATTCATATAAAATCCAACTGGTAGAAGAACTAGAGCCAGTTGATTTTTTTTATTTATCATGTCATTGCACATTTTTTAAAGGAGAAATGGTTCCAACACGACGGTGTAACATGCCATACAGCGCGTGAGACCATCACTTTGTTAAGCCAAACGTTGGTGACCGAATTATCTCAAAAAATGGTAATACGAGTTCAATACAAAAATAGTATTCCGGATTATTCTTGATCCGTGTGAGAAGAAGACATGACAAAAGGAGTTTTTATGGCTAAAGGCATGAAGCTTCAAACGGAATTTTCATTTGCGGTCAATAGGAGAAGGCATAACAAAAATGTTTTTTTTATGACCAAAGAGATAGTTAGCATTCAGATGGTTCATGCTACTACGGATCAAAATAAATAATTTTGATCTTTAGAGGAATGTCTGTTTCCGATTTTTGGAAGAAGTGGTTTTTCGCCCTACATACAGAAAAAACTTAATCTACATGCCGGCACTAAAGGTGTGACTTTGCTGATGAACTTTTTATTACAACAATAAAACTTAATTGGTTAACTTTAATGTTAAGGAGTTACTTTAAATAAGTTACATAACTAAATAAACTCAATATATTATTGTCGAGCTTAAGTACCGTTTTCAAAGTACTTTGTAGACCTAAATGTGAAATATATTACAAGTTAATATGCAATAGCGAAGCATTGCCGGGCCCACTAGTCTTATATAAAAAATAGCGTAAAATTCAAACGGACTGGAATATCTTAACGAAAAAAAGCGAATAACAATATGTTGCCATATCTTACTAGAAAATACCCAAATTCCCAAAACGAGGAAAATATGTTCCAAAATTCCTAATTTTTGAAATACGTGACGGTTAACTAGTCCACATATGTGGTCAAAAAACTATATAATAAGCTTTCTCATCGGCGCTTTGCGATTTGAAAATTTTCAAAAACAAATTTTTTTTTTCAAAAATTCGGTATTTTTGACTTCCTTTTTGCTGAAATGATTCAAACTTAGCATTAAATGCATCTGCATGAACATTTCTATAAGAAATAATAAAGAAATTGCCACCTCCCGGAAGAAAGTTTTTTTTTACAAACGAAAGAATGTAGTCGCCTTTTTGCAAAAAACATAAATAACACACACAAAATATACAGGGGTAAAGTGATACTTTTAGTTTTTCTCGGTCACTTCGTTAAGTAATGTTTTTATAGCAAATTAAGTGAAATTACGATATTCCTAAAATTACAAGTTCCAAAATTCATAAGTCTTCTCTTTGTCTCAAAAGCTTACATCTGTTGTAAAGCTATGACTTTCACCTTTTATTAAAAAAAAGAATTTTGAAAATCGGTTAAAAAATAGTGAAATGGCGGCAGTTTAAGCAAAACAACCCCGAAAAAAAATTGCATACATTTGTAAAAAATCGGTTAACTAGTGGTTAAGTTATTCATGCTTTATTAAGAAACGGTACTTTCATATCCCATACAAAAAAAAACACTTTGCATGTAAACACGATAAACTTCTAGCACAATTGTTGACTTGACACTTGTAGATCAAACACTGAATGAAGTTTTTTAACCACCGATTAACATACAGTCAGTTATGGGGATTGTAAATTCATTTTTTTGACAACGAACACGTCAGAGAATAACGGGACATAAAAAAGAAAAGAATATGTAAATAATATGTCTGTTTATTTTACTATCCCTTAGTAATGTGCATGGTAATCAATTGACGCAACGCTCGCTTTCTTTGGGTTAATGAAATAAGTACATCGTTGTTAAACCAAATCGTTAATGATGTATTCTATGAAACGTATCAATTGTGTCAATTATATTATACAAGTCTATAAATGAGTAAGTACTTAGTGTTATAATCGACGAAATAATTACAGAAAAGGCGTCTATTGTAGTTTTGCTGAACAAGCGGGTTGTATAACATCCCAGCTAGCATTTGGGTGAGTGTTTGATGAGCGCGATCATTTCGCGACTCGTTCTTAAATTCCCCACACAATTGTTGGAGAAAAATTATGTTTTGCTTTCCAAAAACATGTTAGCGCGATTTATCTTGACGATTGTTGAACGAGTGAATCGTCATGTACGCATTTTGACGAGATTAGAAAGAATTTTTTACAGACAACGATCATTTTTGTTCATCCTTACGATATTTTTGCGAATCTGTTTAACGAGTGTTGAAAGAGAGTTGTTTATGATATTCCCCAATCGTAATTTAAACATTGTGACGCCTATTGAAAGATTGATATTTCATTAAATCGTAAATTACTCTTGCAAATAATGCTTTTGCGATTCTGATTGCCGATTGTGTGACGATTGTTTATGTTAGTCCCTTATTGTTTTTTAAACATTTTTACACATGTGAACGATGGTTTTGCGGCCTTTTCAACGATTGTTAGACCAAGTGAAATCTGTATACCTATTTATGCTACTCAGATCGTCATTTACGCATTCTGACGATCATTTCACAAATTTAACCGTTTTGTTTACAAATCTTTAGCAATAAAAAGTTGTTTTTAGTTAATTTCAACTCAGTTTTCGACCAGTGCAGACATGAAGTCAATAGTAAGAATCAAAAGTGATTTTGTTTAAATAAGCATTTTTATAATGCTTTTAAATAGAGCAATATTAATTAACGAAGCCACCGGCTTTATAACACATATTCCAGCCAAAGCTTCAACAAATGGATTGTGTGCCCACATTACCTGTAAAATGTTAAGAAGAGTTAAAAGAATGGGAAAATAAAAGAGAACGAGGATATTTTTGTCCAATTAGTATGTCTATCCATCTATATTTTAACTACATCGGTATCTATATCTATGTACATTTATTTATCTGTCTATATATCTAGACATAGTGGTTAGAACACGCGACTACCATGCGAGAGATCGCAGGTTCAAACCTGGCTCCAATCATCTTAAAAGAAAAAAATAAATAAAATTTTCTTTCATTGTCGGCTCCCCTCGAATGTTGTTTGACAGCAACTTCGCAGTATTAAGCGTCGATTCAATCGTCGTGTCTAGTAAGAGCTTCTCAAAACAGTGACGTTCGCATTCGTCGATAAATAAGTAGGTGCCGTTAGTTGTGAATCTAAAAATAGAAAGCGTGTTAATTCACAACAACGCGAGAAGCTATCCCATATCTCATTCATGGGGTGCAAAGGGAAATTAAGTAAGTAAGTATATATCTATCTATATATACCTTCTAAAACTTTTATAAGGAATGCTATCAAAAAAAGTCCTGACCGATGAGATGGCTTTGGAATTAAGCTGGCGTGGAACAAATACTAAGCCCAGCATTTAAAAATTAAATATAACAAGAATGAAGAAGTACGAACTATTACGCTCTTATATTATCTAATTTTTTTTCTTTTAAAGATACTTTCCACTCAATATTCGCAAAAGCTAAAGATGCAATTACAAAACAAGGTTTTACAACAACATTTTGTGCAAGCTGCTGACCGACTAAGGACCGAAGCAAAAATGAGTACCATAAAACATAATTTTTCAATTTTTTTTTGTTTTTTACTTTCATAATTTTATACATAATTTTTAATTATTTAATAACTGCTTTTTTCGTTCATACATTTTCACAAAATTATTTAAATATTTCAAAAATAAAAAAAATAATTATGAAGAACATATACCACGAAACAATAATTTTTATTTTGTATCATACTTTCAAGCTTTTTTCGATCAACTAACATTCTTCTTGGCGATTGTCTTTGGCAAATCGCAGACGACTCATTGTGGTGACTGTTTCACGACCCGTTTGTAGTTGGAATAATAGTCATTTACGATTCTTTTTGTCAAATCGTAGACGATTCGCATGCAAGAGTCGTCTTTAGATTTATCCTTGTAATCATTGCAAACTTAAAGTTTTGCAGATTATTTTGCGAAGAATCAGCGATTGTTCCATTCGAACATTGCAAACTGATCGCTGTGCAGATGATTTTGCGAAGAATCCGCGATTCTTATTGCGGTCATAACAGCTTGTTGTTGTGATCGCTTATGCAGAAGAATCCGCGATGCATCCTCGATTCATTGTGGAGACATATTATAACGGTGTATTATTAAGAAGATCAAAACAAACAAAAATTTAAAAATGCTCATTTACGGTTCTTATGTTCTTATGTTGTGATGTGGAAATTTTCGTTTCTATTTTTCAGTGAAAAGTTTGATTAAATAATAATAAAATTATTATAAAAAAATAACATGTACAACAATACAATTAGAAGAAGAAGTAATTAATAATTAATTCAAAAGCAGAAAGAAGATTTAAGATAAATTCTTTGTTGGAATTCTCAGACGTATGTATATAATGTAGCTCTTGGCAGTACAATATTATAGCAAGGTTGCTTTTTCCTACAAGTATTTGTCACCAAATTGATGACACAAAAATAAATTCCACATTGCAGCAACATATTGTACACGCCAAAGACAGTGTCGACAAAAGGCTTAAATCTGTAAAAAAAAATAAAACCACACAACTCTTGTAAAACAAATTCTATTAGCAATAATAGAAAAGATCTTGAACCGAACAATGAAACCAAACTCATTATTTACATATACAGATCAACAATACAAAACAAGAGAAAAATAAAACCTTAATTTTGTATATGATGAATTTCATATCAAAACATATAAAAAAGGGACATTTAGAACCCGACCCTCCCAGATTTTAATGAAATTTTGCATACAGGTATATTTTACCTACAGAAACATAACCTCATTTTTAGAAATTGCATATTTGAAAATATGTGGGCGTGGCAAGGTATCGAAATATTTAAAAAATGACGGTAATAGGTACATTTAAACTGCAATTACTATGGAACGACTTAGCCGATTTAAAAGATCTTGGTGTCATTAGAAAGGTATATGAGTCAGCTTTCGAAAACATACACTGTAAAAATTTTATATTACACTGAAAAATTTTTTTTGCCAAAAATTAAAGTTTAAACTTAGAAAACACTTCGAAGATCAAGCCTTTTTTTGCAAAAAAAAATATTTTTAGATAGGCCTATTTAATATATATAACATATCTGAAAACAAAAATGGCGTTTTTCTTAGTTTGTTTTTAAAAAAATTTTAAGTAAAGTCTCTCTTGTTAACTTCCTTATTTTTTGATATTTTTGTGTGACAAACTGCAATTACTATGGAACGACTCAGCCGATTTGAAAGATCTTGATGTCATTAGAAAGGTATATAAGTCAGCTTTCGAAAACATACACTGTAAACATTTTATATTACACTGAAAAAAAATTTTTTCCCAAAAATTAAAGTTTAAACTTGGAAAACACTTCGAAGATCAAGCCTTTTTTTGCAGAAAAAATTATTTTTAGATAGGCCTATTGAATATATATAACATATCTAAAAACTAAAATGGGGTTTGTCTTAGTTTTGTTTAAAATAATTTTTAAGTAGACATCTCTTGTTAACTTCCTTATATTTTGATATCTTTGTGTGACAAAAAAGAATAAAGTAGCTAAACTTTGGTAGTTATACAGATTTTTTTTGGGTTATGTTATAGATTAAAACAAGAATCCCATTATAAATTTTTAGACACCCCCAAAAAATATGGACTTAACCTTGATATTTTTTTTGTTTATTTTTTTAGATTTAATATACAATTTTGCGCAAGAAATGCTGTTGACTTTCAGAATATTTGCTAACATTTAGTGAAGTTTCATCTAAAGGTATAAAAGAATGGAAGCTTTGAGTTCCTGTAATAGTTTTAGCATTTTTATACCTTGAAAATAGCTCTTCTTTTGTTTTGTTATAGTCGTCAGCGTCTGCATAAGCAACTTCTATGGAGGTCTTAAAAGTTTGTGAAGCCCAATTATAAAGGTCTTTCGCCGTTTGAATTTGGTTTTTATTTGCTATGCTATACATCCGAGCGCCTCTTTTTAATGTCCCACCTATACCATCACATGCAGATTTTCCATGGTAAAAGTGCCATTCAGCGAAAATATCAAAATCAATTTTATGATGGCATAAATTAATTAAGTTATATTTGTTTTTGTATTGTGTTATCAAAAAATAAGGAAGTTAACAAGAGATGTCTACTTAAAAATTATTTTAAAAAAAACTAAGACAAACCCCATTTTAGTTTTTAGATATGTTATATATATTCAATAGGCCTATCTAAAAATAATTTTTTCTGCAAAAAAAGGCTTGATCTTCGAAGTGTTTTCCAAGTTTAAACTTTAATTTTTGGGAAATTTTTTTTTTCAGTGTAATATAAAATGTTTACAGTGTATGTTTTCGAAAGCTGACTTATATACCTTTCTAATGACATCAAGATCTTTCAAATCGGCTGAGTCGTTCCATAGTAATTGCAGTTTGTCACACAAAAATATCAAAAAATAAGGAAGTTAACAAGAGAGACTTTACTTAAAATTTTTTTAAAAACAAACTATGAAAAACGCCATTTTTGTTTTCAGATATGTTATATATATTAAATAGGCCTATCTAAAAATATTTTTTTTGCAAAAAAAGGCTTGATCTTCGAAGTGTTTTCTAAGTTTAAACTTTAATTTTTGGCAAAAAAAATTTTTCAGTGTAATATAAAATTTTTACAGTGTATGTTTTCGCTGTAAGCTGACTCATATACCTTTCTAATGACACCAAGGTCTTTTAAATCGGCTAAGTCGTTCCATAGTAATTGCAGTTTAAATGTACCTATTACCGTCATTTTTTAAATATTTCGATACCTTGCCACGCCCACATATTTTCAAAAATGCAATTTCTAAAAATGAGGTTATGTTTCTATAGGTAAAATATACCTGTATGCAAAATTTCATTAAAATCTGAGAGGGTCGGGTTCAAAGAATATCGGTTTTGATATGAAATTCATCATATATTTAAAATTTATTAATTGAAATCCAATTTTTACTGATTTTTTCTGTTATACTTTTAACAATTGTTTTATTTACGTTTGTGTTATAAAATATAACCCAAAATAAAAATATGCATGATAACTACCATACAACTTTCAAAAAGTTTAAATAAGATTGGTTAAGGACTGTAAAATTGTTACAATATCTTCCTCGATTATCTTGTACATACCCTGTTTCGATTTGCAAAAGAATTTTCGCCAGGATTCGCTTGCGAATCCGTAAAGCGAATCGAAAGCGATTATACAGAGCGATTCGCAGGCGAACTTTCGCTTGAAAATCAACAAGGCGATTCGCAAGTTGCTAATTGCTAAGACGATTTGCATTTCACCTGACATTTCCTCTGTTTCAAGTTTTTTGGCTAGATAAATCTAAGACCAAACCATTTTCATTACGTTGCATTGTCCTTAGACGCTACACTCTCTCATACATTTGTTTGTTTTCCGCAATTAAGGGATCGGAAAACCTTTTCAGAGGAAGAGAAGCTGACCGCCAATGACGATCACAAATGTCCTTCTTCCCACACCTTTTTGTTATATCATTGACAGAGCCTAAAGCTTATAATCGATTACTGATGATTGTAATATTTCACGACCACGTTTCGCCGATGCATCGCAAATGATGATCGCCTCGATTTAATTCGTCTTTCGCACGATTCGCATTTGTGGCTATTTAATGTGCTTCTTCTATTTTCTCTATCTCTCTTTGTATATCGTTAGGTTTCCGCAAAGCTAACCCGCCCTCATCTGCCGGTTATTTATTTGCCGTACAGACAGTGGCGGATTTACCCATAGGCCCGTCAGGCTCGGGCCTAGATACAAATGAGTCAAAACGTCAAGCAAATAAACTCGCCAAAAAGTATCCTGATGATCTAGAAGAGACATTAGCCAATGAATGCATTCATTTACATTATCAAAGATTCATTGGCAAGTACTGCACAACATATATTTCAATTAATTTATTTTTATGATGTATGGAAGCCAAAAAAGGCCAATTATATGACATCACATTAAAATACAAAATATTGATACAAAGTCTTGAGCTTGAGATAAATTCTAAAGTCAATGTTCATACAAACAGACCGAATAAATACAAACACAACGATGACAAAGCTTTTTTTTAAAAAAATTATATGTGTATTTCCAGGGAAGGACGGACGATTTTATAGTCAAAAGTTGCTACATTTTTAACATTTTGTTTTTGTAATCATATAATGAATTTATTGAACTTTAACAAAACAAACTTTATATATCGTTGGAGTCTCTTCTTTCCAAATCCGCTGAGAAACTTAAAATCGGCTTATAAGTGCGTAAAAGTACGAAAACCCAGTTTTTTTACTTGTAACTAAAAATGTTGAGGGTTTTTGGAAATTTGAAAAACAGATTCTTGTAGTGCTCAGCAGCACCCACCAGAAAAACAGTATAATTTTCCAGGTATTGTTTTTTTTTTGTTGCTCTGTGTTATCCATATAAATATGCGTGGTTTCGATACGTGTGTCCGCAACGCACATTTAGATTGAAGTAGCATAAAAGGTAAACTTTGTTTAAGTGTGATGTAAGTTGTTTATAAAACCCCAACATGTCTTCTTTATTTTACAAAGGAGAATATACTCATCATATAAGAAATTTCGCAAAATTTCACAAACTTTCATAGACACTTCAAGTTGCTGTGGAAATTTGTGTGTGTCCGTAACTCACTTTATTTTAGTTATAATTTTAAATACACCATTTTAAGTAAAGTTTCATTAAAAAAACATTATAGTACTGTCAAAAAACTAGATTTTTTAATATCTTAAAATCTTAATCTTTAAAATATTTGAAATAAGAAAAAAAAAACGTGCGTCCGCAACGCCGAGAAATACCCACATATATTATATGTATAAATAAATATTTAAAATAATATATGTATGTACACAACAGTATTTTCTTTTATAATTATTAAAAATTCAAAAATTTAATCTTAAAAGAAAACTAAAGTAATAAGTATTTATAAAGCACCATGGCTCAAGCCAAAAAAAAAGAGAAAAAAATATATATAGAAAAATATACATTACATTCACATAATCTTTAAGATGTCTACCCCAATGTCCACATTGCTTTACAATTTTTTTTTGAATATCCCCGCTACAAACTGTTCAGAAGAAAGATCCTTTTCCACCCTGAAAAGGGTAAAAAACTATCTACGGGCAAGTATGGGCCAAGATAGACTTAAATGGTCTTGCATTATTGTCTATTAAAGGCCAATTAATGCAAGAAATAAACTATGAAAATTTAATTGACGTTTTTTGCGTGCCCCCCACCGCCTTCGTCTCGTGCTGCAGTGAGACAGATTAAATATGCAACGAGACTAACTCGCTACAATAGCAATAGCAATATTTAAAATCTACAATCTACAATAGCAATATTTAAAATCGTTCTCTTCATATGTTGAAATACTAAAAACAACAACAAATTCGGTCATAATCCCCATTGGGGCTTATGTCCGCAGATAAGTGGAATCCGTATGAATTGGACAAAAGATTGGAATAAATCTATGTTATGATTGAACAAAAACTAACAGTTAATAAGTGCGAAACGTAAACGGAATGTTAAATGTACGAAGACTTTATTTGAAGAAAATAAGTGATTTTTTTAAGTTTTAAATAATTAATTTATTTTTGAATTACACAGTGCAACACTCTTTTTACCAAAAAAAAAAACACTGTAATAAAATTGTGACGTAGTGGAGCAAAATTGAGTTCAGGGTTTTATTACTGATGTCAAATGCTACCGTTTGATATTGGTATGGTTCACTCCCGTGACAATGACCCTTATAGTCTTTTTGGGATATGATAATTTTGGCTGTATCTTTATTTAAAATTGTTCAATATATGAGTGATATGGTGAACGTGATGAGTGACAGACGTATAGAGAAGGTCAAGCATCAGACTAAAAATTATCCTAAATATCTCCTAATACTCGAAAAAGGTTCTGAAGCGAATATTAATCTAATCATTAAATTGTGGAAACTAAACTATTATAAACATTAAAAAAACATTAAATCAAATTTTGGTATGAACGAGCAGAATGCTCTGAATACAGATAATAACAACAACAATAAAGCACGTTGTAATCTAAAATGTGAAGTGAAAGAGCGGAGTACTCTCAAATCAAATAATGACAGCACTAGCGCAAATAAAGAACAAAGAAAAAGAAAAAATGTAAACATGTGTGAAGGTGTAATTTCAAAACAATTGAGAAGCAATTACTTTGCTTCTCTCGCGACTGAAGACGATGACTGCGATAAAGCAATATTGCAAAGTTTCGAAAAACATGTGCAAGACCACAAAATAAAATGTCAAACAGCTGGTACTTCAAACAACCAAAACGAAAACAATCATATACTACAAAAAACACAGCAACAACATGCAAACGAAACGAATAAAGAAAATAATAAAAAAAAAAATACCACCAATCAATATCTTGGATATTGATACCAAAGAACTAATAAATTTTATTAAAAATGGATTGAAAATAACTGACTTTAATATAAAGCAGTTTAGAGATAAAAAAGCAGTGTTCTTAATTCTTTAAACGATTACTTAAAAGTTAAAGCTTATTTGGAAAAGACAAAAGCGAAATTTTTTACATTTACACCTAAAAGCATTAAAAACAAAACTTATCTACTAAAAGGCCTGGAAGCAAACTCAAATATGGATGACATATTTAATGAATTGTGTACTCATGAAAGTGAAGAACTAAAATTTGTAAAAATAACACAATTTAGCACCAAAAGATCCAAAGCTAAAGGATATAAACTACCTACATACTTAGTTCAAATCAGTCCCGACAGTGCACTAACAAACTTAAAGCTATCCGTTCACTGGATTACCGCATTATAACGTGGGAACAGCTGAAGCGTACAGATATAACACAATGCAGAAATTGCCAGGGGTTCTTCCATAGCGCTGCAAACTGTTTTCTACCATCGAAATGCGTAAAATGCAATAATAATCACGAGAAAGGAAAATGCGAAGTAAAAGACGTACCAAAAAATGAATTATACTGCGTTCTCTGCAAGCAATTTGGCCTCCCGGCTTCTTATAAAGGTTGTAAGGTATATAAAGACCTTTGGAAGAAAATGCAAAATAAGAAACAAATAATAAGAGAATCCCAACCTAATGGAAATGTATACAATCCATTTATCAAACCAGATATAAGTTTTTCAAATATTGTAAAAAATAATCAAATGCCACAATCTAGCCAATCCAACCCAAATAATACATTTCTTTTAGAAATTAAAAATATGATGACGAGCCTAACAAACCAGTTGGTTAACATGCAGAACCAAATACAAATGCAATCATCTCAAATAGATACTTTATTTTCTATGTTAGGTGTATAATAATGTCAAACAACTTACAGAACAATATAACGAAAAAAATTAAAAATAATAGAAATAAATGTTAATTCAATTGTACGCATAAGTAGGAGACATAATCTAATACAATTTCTCAACGAACAAAACCAGATGTCATGCTTCTTAACGAAACTAAAATAAATATAAAACTAAAACTAAATATAAACACTATCCTAAATATATTTAAAAACCTAAGGAATAAAGTATCTTCAGGTCTAGATAATATCCCGAATGTAATACAAAAGAATTTGCCAGAAAACCTAATGCTAGACTGTTGTACTCTTTTTAACAACATAATAAACAATTCACACTGGAAAATAGCCAAAGTTGTAGTTATACCTAAAGAAGATAAAGCCGTATCCAACCCGAAAAATCTGAGACCCATTAGTTTGTTACCGAATATAAGCAAAATATTTGAAATGTGCGTCAATAACACAATTAGCACAATTTGTAAAAATCAAAATCTAGTAAGCGATCGGAAATTCGGGTTCAAACATAAACACTCTACCATTAATGCAATAAATATATTAGTATCGGATATTATTTGGAACTGGAATAAAAAGCTGTGTACTGGAGCATGTCTCATCGATTTGGAAAAGGCCTTTGATACTATTTGGATTCCCGGACAAATATACAAATTAATCAATTATAAATTTCCATTTAGTCTTGTTGTTTTAATTTATAATATGATTGCAAATAAGGAATTCATGGTCAATTACAATAGTAAATTTAGCAACAAATTTAAAATGGCCAATGGCCTACAACAGGGTACAGTTTACGCGCCAATTTTGTTTAATCTTTATATTTTAGATCTCATTGAAAATAAAAACAACATAATTTCCTTCGCAGACGAAATTATTGTCTATCAACATGGTGACAGGATAGAAGATATCAATAAAAACCTACAAACTTCGTTCAATTTGGTCGAAACAAACGCCAGAAACTGGCACATGAAAATCAATGTACACAAATGCGGAACTATACTGTTTAGACCATCAGTTAATAAATGCAGTTACAACATAAGGAAAAATTGGAAATCGTTCGGAATAAAGTCCAACATGGATAGTACAATTATTCCTAATAGAGACGTTATAAAATATCTAGAAATTTATTTAGATACATTTTTATACTTCAACATCCACGTTGTTAAAGCCATAGATAAGGCTAGAAAAGCATTTTTCTTGTACAAAAACCTTTTTTATTCAAAATATTTAAAGATGAGGATAAAAATCTTAATGTACCAAACTTTAGTAAGACCAGTCCTAACGTACGGATGTCCTATCTGGTTTAACATATCACCGTCGTACATGGAAAAACTACGTTTATTTGAACGCAAATGCCTCCGAGCTTGTACCTCTATGTACAGAACACCACAGAGTAGCTTTAAATATTTTTTTTCCAACTCTAAGTTATATGATAAGTCCAACGTGATTAGAATTGATAACTTCATCATTCACCTTATAAGGAACCACATCTTGAGATGCAGTCAGTGCACTGAATTCAACCTAATAAGAGCACCATTATATACAGATGAAAATTACATAAAATCCTCCATTCTGAATGTATTTGTTCCACCTGAAGCCTTCTTGTTTCTTGATGGTATAAAATATATTCAAAATGAGTATGGCGTGCCGTTGTTCTACCATCTATATAGACGGGCAAATACAAAATCTATTGATTTCAATAGAAACGATTTAGATAACGTCAGGTTTGACATGAGTATTTCCAATAAAGACAGAAGCGTCGCATCTAATGTAAGAAATAAGAAATACTGGTGGCTTGAACATCAGTAAATTGTTTTTCTTTACTTCTTACTTATTGACAAACAGTTTTTTAACAACCCTTAAAATATAAAGGTAATGTTTTTTTTCGACTTTTTCATTACAGATAAGTCTTACTCAATCCTTTAGGAATATATTATATTGATATTGTACATTAATAATACTATAACTTTACCACAATATAAGGCTGTACTAGAGTACCCTAATCTAGGAGACGAGGGTTAGCAACCCACATCTTCCGAAAACTAAATTGCGAAAATCCATAGCGTCTGTTCCATATTGGGCGGCTTCCTGGTCAGTGTCTGTCTCAGAAAGAGTGGCTTAAATGTTTCCTGGCAGTAGGAATAAAATGCAGAACCTGGTGCCACCCGCCCAGTATAATGGCAGTGAATAAAATGAGAAATAAGAAAAAGAACCCCCCAAAATGTTGACGACCACCGCAAATGTTGTAATGACCATGATTTGAGAATATGGACTTGGAATATTAGAACTCTATACCGACCAGGTGCCCTCTTCAACTGGCGGATATCCTCGAAGAGTATTAGGCTGACATTACTGCTATACAGGATATCCGGTGGACTGGATATGGATGCTCACTAGAGTGGCCATAGTGGAAATTTTTTTGAAAAGTTAAATTTTTCGCACTGAAAAATATGAGGTTGGGGATAAAAATAATTATGCATATTTTTTTTTGTTTTTTTTTTGATTCCGAGTACCTCCGGGTTGAGCCCAAACTTTTATTACATTACCCATTTAGGCTGAAGTGCAGAATATGGGGCGGGAGCCCGATTAAAAACCAAAAATATGCCATTGTCTTCATCTTGGCCCCCAAACATCGGAATGGTAGGTCAAAGTTGGCGCTCATGCCCATGGGGCCCGGGGGGTCAAAAAAGGGGCCCCTTTCGGTTCTATGATGACCCCCCAGGTGCGGGTACTCAAGTGAAAGATATTTTCGAGACGAATCCAACGATGTTATTTTTAGGTTCCTACGGGTCTCCTGGACCGAGTTAGAGCCATTTCCGGGATATACCAAGAAAAAAAAATATTTTTAACTAAATTTAAAAAAATTTTTGCGTGCGGCGCTACTAAACCCAACATAGGTGTACCGTCATTTCGCCCAAAAACAACCATGAGATATCGCCCAAAACATGTAATTTCGACCAAAAACCTAACTACAACATGACATATCGCCCAAATGCTATGACAGAAGACCCAACTAAATTTTTTTGGGCGAAATGTCAGACTCATGACGACGGCACGCCCTGCTGCATACGTCGCAGTCAGTCTTGTACTCTTTCTCTCGGTGGGGGGCACGCCCTCGCCGCATACGTCGTAGTCAGACTCGCTACTCTCTCTCTTTCTCTGGCATTATTAAAACACGAATGCGGTGGGGGGCACGCCCCCCTAAGGCGGGGGCAAGAGTACAAGACTGACTGCGACGTATGCAGCAGCGCGTGCCGTCGTCATGAGTCTGACATTTCGCCCAAAAAAATTGAGTTGGGTCTTATGTCATAGCATTTGGGCGATATGTCATTTTGTAGTTAGGTTTTTGGTCGAAATGACATGTTTTAGGCGATATGTCATGGTTGTTTTTGGGCGAAATGACATTGGGCGAAATGACGGTACGCCAATGTTGGGTTTAGTAGCGCCGCACGCAAAAATTTTTTTAAAATTTTTTAAATTTAGTTAAAAATAATTTTTTTTTTTTTGGTATATCCCGGAAATGGCTCTAACTCGGTCCAGGAGACTCGTAGGAACCTAAAACTAACATCGTTGGATTCGCCTCATAGAACCGAAAGGGGCCCCTTTTTTGACCCCCTGGGCCCCATGGGCCTGAGCGCCAACTTTGACCTACCATTCCGATGTTTGGGGGCCAAGATGAAGACAATGGCATATTTTTGGTTTTTAATCGGGCTCCCGCCCCATATTCTGCACTTCAGCCTAAATGGGTAATGTAATAAAAGTTTGGGCTCAACCCGGAGGTACTCGGAATCAAAAAAAAAAAAAAAATATGCATAATTATTTTCATACTTAACCTCATATTTTTCAGTGCGAAAACTTTTAGATTTCACATTTTTAATTTTTTCTATATAACGCTATGGCCAGTCTAATGCTCACGGACGAGGATGTGTGACGTGTACTACAGCTGCCACGCGGATAAGCATGAGTTTGGTTGTGGATTTGTGGTCGGCAAGAGACTACGACACCTGGTCTCTAGGTTTACTCCTGCCAGTGAACGAATCGCCACCATAAGAGTTAAGACGAAATTTTTCTACATCACGCTGATATGTGCTCATGCTCCGACGGAGGAGAAAAGTGACGAGGTCAAAGACGAATTCTACGCCCAACTTGAAGAAACATATGACCGTAGTCCGGGCCATGATGTTCAAATCATGCTGGGTGATTTTAATGTCAAAATAGGCCGGGAGAATGTCTTTAGCCCAACAGTCGGAAAATTTAGTCTGCATACTGACACATCGCTAAACGGAATCAGACTAAATGATTTCTCTGCAGCAAGGAACATGGTAATTAGCAGCACACGATTTGACAACAAAAACATCCACAAAGCAACGTGGATATCTCCCGATCAAGTAACGAGAAACCAAATTGATCACGTGGTAATCGATGGAAGGCACGCGTCAAGTGTCTTAGACGTTAGAGTGATCAGAGGTGCGAACATCGACTCGGATCACCACCTCACTGCAGTGAAGGTGCGTACTAGGCTAAGCCGAGCGAAAACCCTGCGTAACCAGGCACGGAGAAAGCTGGACATCGCTAAACTGCAGACCGCGGAGATAGCCAACGCCTATTCCGACCAACCCACTCAACTACTTCTTGATGCTCCAACTCCCGAAAATACTAGCGCACATTGGCAATATATTTCCCACTCGATGGAAAGGACTGCGCGGTCCGTACTGAGGTATGTGAAGCCCTTTAATGATAATGCCAGGTTCGGTGACGAATACCGCGATGCCACCCGGGAGCAAGATGCTGCATACAGGGCCAAACTGCAGCCAATGGCAACGCGAGCTCTTATGAAAAGTATAGGGAGAAGAGGCAGAAGGCACCTAGACTCTTCGGGCCAATAAATGAGAGCTTAAGGAGCGGAATAATGTGTGCATTGAAGATTAGAAGAACAGAGGTGAAGCCCGAATATTCTACCAGAAGATAAATGGTAGAGTACATGGAACAGTTCTTCCCTCCTGTAAAGACAAGGATGGTCATCTCGTTACTGACTCTGAGAGCGTACTGAGAATATATAAAGATCACTTCTGCAGTCTATTGATGTCTGAAAACTCGGCTGATGAAGACTGTGTACTAATCCGAGATGATAACATCGAGTGTCCACCTCCGAGCCAAGCTGAGATAACAACTGCCATAACCCGCCTTAAGAACAACAAGGCCGCTGGTGATGGCCTTCCAGCTGAGTTGTTTAAGGTGGGTGGAGATGAGCTTGTTTTAAGCATGCAACAGTTCATCGAGAATATTTGGCTTCAGGAGAGCATGCCAGAGGATTGAAATCTCAGTGTGCTATGTCCAATCTACAAAAAGGTGACCGTAGTGAGTGTAAAAACTACCGTGGAATTAGCCTCTTACCGATTGCGTATAAGGTCCTGTCTAGCATACTGTGTGAATGTCTAAAGCCAATTGTGGAAAACCTGATTGGACCTTATCAGTGCGGCTTTAGACCAGGCAAATCCACGACGGAGAAAATCCATGAGAAGCAAATCGACACTTACCACCTCTTTGTCGATTACAAAGCTGTCTTCGATAGTCCCATTAGGCATCGACTATACGTAGCCATGTCTTAGTTCGGTATTCCTGCGAAGATAATTCGTCTCTGCCGTTTTACCCTTACGAATACCAAATCCTCTGTTCGGATTGGCAAGGATCTATCTGCACCATTCGAAACGACGAGAGGTCTTAGACAGGGTTACGGTTTGTCATGTATACTGTTCAACATAGTGATGGGGAAGGTCATAAGGAAAGCAGCGGTTAACATGTCTGGCACCATATTTTATAAGAGCCACATGCTTCTCGCATATGACGATGATATCGACATTATTGGTCGAACGATTCGAGAGGTAACAGCTGTCTTCTCATCAGTCGGAAGGGAGTTAGCGAAAATGGGTTTGGCGGTGAATGAGGACAAGACGGAGTTAATGGTATCATCGAACAAAGTGTCCATCCGTTGGGGTCGCAGCGTGAACGTTGAAACTATTGCTTTGAAGTAGTGGATGAATTTACCTACCTCGGATCCGCCATAAATAAAAACAACAGTTTCAGCCTTGAAACAAATCGGAGAATAGTGCTCTCCAACGGGTGTTTCTTGGTACTACGCAAGCACTTCATAAACACCACCCTATCTCGAACCACCAAAGTCCAGCTGTACCAGGTACTAATTTTACCGGTCCGGTTGTATGCCTCCGAATCTTGGGTGCTTACACAGGCAGATGCAGCTCACCTGGCGATGTTTGAGAGAAAAATACTCCGCAAAATATATGGGCCCATTTGCGTAAACGGCGAGTTTAGAATTCTGATGAACCATGAGCTGCTTAGTTATACCACGACATTGATGTGGTCAAGCGAATCAAAGTGCAACGATTACGCTGGCTAGGCCATGTCGTGAGAATGGATGAGGAAACTCCAGCGCGAAAGGTATCAAGACGGCGCAAAAGAGGGAGACCACGACTACGTTGGAAGGACCAGGTGGAGGAATCACTGACGCTGCTAGGTAGGACTGACTGGAGCGGCCACAACTTCGGAGAGTTGTATAATTTCACTCTGATCGAATATCGATTCCGAATTTAAATATAAAACTGTAGCATATGTAGTCGATAGACTTTGCCTCGGAACGACCATAAATGATAGACAAACGGCATAAATCAATTTACTTTTTGGAGGAGATATATATCCCCACATAATACTGGTAGAGTTGATGGCTGTAAACGGAATGACTCGGAGAGAGACTTCGTTCATCCCCTGAATAAACAAAATGCCTCCACTCAAATATCGACAGGTCAAAGTAATTTCTCTCTCCCACTGCCCCGAACTACGGAAACAAAAACGCAGTACAACAACGTATAAAAAGTTTACAACATTGATGCGATGGAACATAGAGGCCCCTCGGAAATCTCCAAAAATTTGAATTCCGAAAATTGGCTTTCTCAATGAAAAGTGTTGAAGTCACTACAATCTCCCGAATTTGTTATTAAAAATTGCTGCCCTCTATGTGTTTGTGCTATCTCTTCCCCGTTTGAGACAATTCGCATTAACTTACATCCCGAAAAAAAACTAACGCCCATTAATTGTGTATTACCCCGCTTAGAGCTCTTTGGAGCCAAATAAATTGCACTCTTTGTGCAGTCGACTAACGTTGGCTACTCATTCGATTTCACTGTGGAATTGTTCCACTCTAGTACTACTAATACTACGAAAACCCGAATACCATGGCCCTACTTTTGTTGCGAATAGAGTGGCAGCCACTTCTTAAAACTAAGATCTGATCGCACGCTGATACCAAGGACAACCCGACAGAGGAGGAAAGACTGCGAAGCTGTCCTAAATTTTGCCTCACTTACCCGTTAAATAAACCATAACACGTTTCCCAACTTTCGTCGTAGAATAAGAAATTTTATCTACAAAATTAACTTTGTAGCGAGTCTCGGAAAAATTAAATGCCTCAGACGAATTTTTTACGCATTAAAAAATCAGAAACAAAATGGACGTGTCACAAGGGCACTGAAAAATAAAATGTTGGAAGGTATCGTAATACAACGAAATGGTTATTCCCCGAATAAGCAGATAGTAGAATACATTCAGGCACTTTAGAGTCCATAGCCTCTTCACCTTCGTGCTATACATAACAAGGCACTTCCAAGCTTTCAAAATTGAAAATAGTGAAGTGGTGTGCAGCTAGCTTTTGTTTACAGTATATAGCCCCGGCAGGAATTTGCGGTAACAATTGGACGGCTTGGACGTCAAGTGTGAATATATAAGTTTCATGTTTATCCTTAGACATGTATTCCAGCCACAAACCTATTAACATTGTGTCGAGGGCATTATTCCACGAAGCGCGAGTAGTTTTAACTAATTGGAATAACCATTTATTAATATTTTGGCAAAAATGTAAAGTTTTTGTCCGTCCATGTTGTTTGACATTTTTTTCGATAAATGTAAACAAACAACGAAAATGGTGGTTGCCGGATCAACATTACTGAGAAAAATCGCTTTAATTCCAATTTTCAGAGTACAACTCAGTGTATTTTTCTGCATCTTTCATAGATGGGAAAATGTGTTAACATCTTTCCAACAACAAAATACATGTAAAAATTTTAGCATTTTGGTCGCATTCATGAAAGATGTGGAATAATGCGGAAATATGTTAAATGCGTTCCGGTGTAAAAAGGCTATTAGTGTTTTTTCGAGCTGATTTAAACAGTGTGCAACTTCGATTGCAGTGACATCATCACATTCAATTTTCAGCACATATTTCCAGAATAATTCAGCCTGATATTAGAAAAATAAAGCAGAAAGAGAAGACGAAAATTCTATATAATTAGAGGAATTGAATTGGCACCCCCAATGAATTTTTTTACCTACTCTTGAACGAATAGCAACCAAAATTTTGATGATTCTTCGCTGTATCTATAATGTATCGACAAACAGTATTTTAAGGGAGAAAAGCAGTACGCAGTTTTTGATGTCGAAAAACAGTAAAATACTGCAAAAAACAGTACAGATACGAGCCTTATGTATACACTCCATTTCTTAAGCCCAAAAGTGTTAAGAAACATCTTCTTGCAAACGGGAACTATTTTTTTCTATCTTTAGGTTATAATGAAAAGTGCAAGAACGTCTTTGCGTTTCACTATGGGTTCGACGACGACGCACATCTTTCTTTTCAACGAAACTTTCCTTTGTGCCCAAGACACTTAGTTCCAAAACGAATAAAAAATTTGTTTCCTCTGGTCTTCGGTAATTTTGCCGCAGGTGGTCTGCAATTTTGGCCATCACATGCTATTTCCAATGTTCTCTCCTCACGCATATTTGCAGGGAACCTTGCCCTCCACAGTTTCGTTGCTAAAATATATAAATATATTCTATTTTTCCCCACATTTCTGCTTTTTTACAACTCCGAACTGCTCATCGAAAGTGGTACCACGAAAGGTTTCTTCCATTCCCGACAACAATGATCCCGAAGACGGATTGTAGCAGCTTCCAGAATATTTAAAATCACTTTGGAAGTTATGAGTTGGTAAATTCATGGTTGGTAATACAAGGTAGCCTGTTCGTTCATCCAAGACCAATCCAAAATGACATTGAAAATCGATTACAGTGATTTACTAAGCCCTCAAAGAGTCCAGGAACTTCGTCCAGAATATTGTCCTCCATACTAGAAAGCAATAAAACTATTGACAATGAATTAACATCGAAAAAATTGCATGAAAAAATATATATTCATCCTTTTTCCAGTAGATTATTCTAAAATTTTTTTTCACTTCGTACATTTACGACCATTACAATTACCCTTATTAATAGCACATACTTACAGCGAGCACAAAAAATCAAAGAGACAACCACAAATTTCTTTTACACAAATTCAATTTGTATGTCTTTTCTCTTAGCAGCAGAGATCGTGACTTCACGTAAGGGAACTTGTTTTTGCTAAAACAACAACGCCAATTATTTTGTAAATGTTGGTTATTTAAAAATAAATCTTCGAAATTAACCCTCTATGGGCACGCATTTAACTCTTAAAAATATATATATATATAGGGTGCTTGAGGAACTTTAATGGTGTATAGGATATATTGTTTTTAAATTACTCGACGAGAAGTATAATTTGTACTGAAGTTACTTTCCAACTTTAATTATAAAAACTATTCTATTTTGCATGCAAATGTCATTTTATATGAGGTTTACGAGGTTTTCGAAATGGCTCTAATTTTGTTTTTTTCATACAAAGTTGTCAGGATGGATATGCAATCGGGTGACAAATGTTATTTTCTACCAAAAAACCAAAAAAATCAATTTCGGAAAAACTGCGCTTCCGTGGTTATATTTAGAAGAAAGGCGACGTTATCAACGTTTGCTTTCCACTGAGATTTCTTTGTTAGTTTTGACTTCTAAATATAACAGTTACCGATATTGTCACTGTCTCCCTTCCCTTAAGGTTTGTGATGATATATGAGAAGGCACAGCAAATGGCGCTGACGAGACATTGTGGTCATACGCCTAACCTGTTGTCAACATAATACATTTCCCAAACTCTTGAATAAGAACCTATTGGCAATAATCAATAATTGCCAATAGAACTGATCTCAAACCGAACTGTGACAATATCATAATTCATTACAGATCAAAATCATATAACAGTTACCTTTATCAATTTATCGACTGTTGCACGAGATTTTTTTGGGTAAAAGATTTTATCAGTTGATAACCATTTGGATTATGGACCAGAGCTCGCAATAATTGGTCTTTCTCGTTCTGGTTGTAAGATAAAAAACCACTCATCCACTGACACAATGCGAAACTGTCGCGAAAAAACCTTCATACAACGTTCTTTTTTGGCTTGCTCCTCGCTCAACCAACGAGCGTTTTTGGTCGCTCGCTCGGCTCATCGATTTACTCGAGACTAGGGATGCCAAACGGGAAATCCCGGGATTTTTCGGCGATACATTTTTAGCCACAAGTGTGGATTGTGATAGATGCTTTTCTTATGCCCTTATATGCTACATATGTTGGGAATAAAATTCTTCAAGATTATCGGATGAAACATTACTCAGTACAACATTTTTCAGCTTATTGTTTTGGGACTCAATTCTGAGAACTGCACGTGAAAGTAGCCCCAAGAAGAAGAAATTCTACATCAGTCGTTTTTTTTGCCATAATAATTTAATATCGATATGAAGTTAGAAAGTCTCGTATAATGGAAATTGTCACGTTTTGGGCTCTTTTGTTTGACATAACTCAAGAACAACTAGTCGGATTTAGCTAAAACTAATTTAAAAAAATTAAGAATTACAATTCCTTTTATCTGTTTATATAACGTTTCCCTACATAAGCAACATTTTCATTTTTCCATTCATCAAATGATTTTGAACTGGGTTTATTTTGTAGCAGTTACAATTAAACTGTTGTACTCCGTGGCGTATGATTTATGTGTAATATTACTCATGATAATCATACGCCAACATATAACAAAAAAAACCTAAAAAGTGACAAATTTACGAAGCTTACTAACTTTAAATCTGTAATAAATTATTATGGTATGTAACTTGACAAAACGTATTTTGAGGTTACTTTCGCGTGGAGTTCTCAGAATTGAGTCCCAAATCATGTGTTGCACTGTTTTAGATGCTTTAACCTTTTTAAGAAACTTCTTAAAACAATAAATAACAGTAATAATTTATGTTTGATAAATCAGTTACAAAAAAAATTAAAAAGAATCCCGGGATCCCAAAAAATTACGGGATCACGAAAAATCCCGGGATCGGATTTATCAAAATCAATCCCGTTTAGCATCCCTACTCGAGACCCTTAACTTCGTAAAAACTCAGCAAACGGTCTTCTGAGCATGCATGGGTGTTGCGCGTACGGATAGGCAAACATACGCATAAGCATATGCACACAAATATGCGCCCTGCCTTCTTCTCCCTTCCTTTTAAATGTTTTGCCTGTGACGAAATATCTAAGGCAAAAACATAAGGCACACGCAACAATAAAAATAGAGATCATTTTTGTGGACACTTTGTTTGCTTTGCTCACTTACTGACTCTTAGTATCTGAGTGATAGACGGTTCTGTTCGCAACGAGTGGTCAGTAAGCGACCGATTTATGTGTTACGTTGAACCGGAGAGCAAGAACACGAACGAAACGAAAAAGAGGGTTGCTGTTCAGATACTGAGCGACACCGTTTTAAGTGAGCAGACCGCGCAAAAAAATTTGGTTGAGCATATTTTGCGAGCTCTGTTATGGGCTCAAAAAAGCTGGTCATTTAAAATTCGATGATGTGGGCCTAGACAACAAATCCTGCCAATTTTCTGTTTATATTCAAATTTTGTTAAATTTGTTACGATTTAAAAACATTTAACAAATATTTTACAAAATGCTAATTGTTTACAAATAAAAATTACATACAATTACACTTATGTTTCTTTAGCTGCGAAGCGTTTTCTTGTTATCCTATACTATATAGGGTACCAACAAAACATAACCATTGTATGAATAAAAAGTGAGACAGAAGACCACGTCAAAGGAAGTTTAATAAGTTTCTAACTTTGTTCGATCGACCATTAATTTTTATGAAGGCTTATTTATACACCATTGTGGCAAAAGATGATACGTACATTTAACATAATTTTACAGAAAGCCGATTCAAAGTCTCCTCATTTACATCATTAAGTCTCAAGGGCATATCAGCTTTTTATATAGCCCTTAAATAGACTTCCACGGACTTATGAACTTACCAATTTATGCGACTGTAAACATTCTTCTTATAAGGTATGTGATACCAAATTTCTATCAATATTTTGAGATCAAAACTGAATTAGTCACACTCTCACTGGGCTGAATGTAGTGGTTCTAAAGCATGACTATTAAATAGCATGTACAATTTTAACTGTTTCTTTATTACTTGAATATGATGTGGTTAAAAGGGGTAAAACAACCCTGAGCGTAAGCTCATGTGTACTTGAGCATGGCATCAACACTTGGTTGATGTTAAAAAATTTTTCATGTTAAAAAAAATTAAAAAAGAATTGCCAAAGTAAATGGGATATCCGCGAACCATATAAAATTAACTGCAACATCGGAATATGTTGCAATGATTTATTTACTTTGGTAGTGTTTTGTTGGTAACTAATATCCGCTTAGTCATACGAAAGCTATCTCATATGCTTAAAAACGCAGCAAAATAGTGGCAACAACAAAAATTGCAAAGATATATAATTCAAAAGGAAAAATCAAATATTGTTCTACCTAATTCCAGCGGAAACCAATATATTACTAAAGATATACTATATATATATATTACTAAGATGTGAAATAATTGATTAAAATTAGGGTCGTCTGAACTTTGGAATGTTAGCCCCTATGGAATGTATTCAGATAAGAATGGAAATAAGTCTTTTTATAATTTTTCTGGTATTTATATATGTACACGAATATAAAATAATACAGTTTTATATGCAACGACAACAATTTTTACCAACAAGAAAAAGTATTTTAATCTTTATTACCGAACAACAATTTATATACTAAGAAAAAGTTGCCGATGAATTCAGGAAAACATCATGAGTATTAGAGCTTTTATATCATTTATTAAGCAGTGACTTTCCACTGAGTTAATGTACGTTGTAGCATTTTTAACATAATTTTAAACAATTCAATCTCACTTGTGTGACCTACATAAATGTATATGAGCGCAGGATACACAATTAGCTGTTATGTTTAACACCACGCCCGTTTTCAAGGCAGTGAACAAAGATGTATTAAACTTATCCTCCTGGGCCCTTAAAGTAGTAAATAAATGACTACAACACTTATTACATTTGCGTCCACGACCTATACTTTTCCACCGAATACTTCAACAGGTTTAGAGTACACCGAGTAGGTAAAGTATTCTCTACTTATGCATTAGGATGTTCAAATTTATGTCACTCAAATGTGTCCATATTTATTTATACAGTATGTATTTGTACACACATTATCTACGTACTGGCTGATTTTTTAACTTTTGGATTACGTACCTTAAGGATTCCTCTGGTGGTTTATACTCTGCAGTACTGAATTTGTTTAGATAAATTTACTCCTCGGTAGCAGCGCACATAAGTTCTCTTCTGTTTTCTATCTATCTCTATTTCACCCCTAAACACACACACTCATTCTGTATGTGTGTTCATAAGTATTCCATTTTACACGATTCTAATTTTTTTTAATTTGTATTGTGAATATTTATCCTGTTTATGGTAATTTATGGTGCCATTCTGCGGTTGAACCTTATTGCAATTGTTTTTAACCTTTTGCATTTAGATGCAATCACTGGCTCAATAAAGAATTTCGCGGAGTAACAAACGAAGTAGCTCCGTATCGATTTTGTACAGTGCCGAATTGCTAAAAAATTTTATTCTGTATAGCTTTTGTCGCAATACGAGTATTGTTTGTAAATGATTGTAATTTTGCGTTTTTGTGGCGTTTTAATGTCCGATTAGTATTAATTTTTCACAGAGACGCAGCTAATTTTTGTAAACTATTTAGCACAGCATTAAATGCAAACGTATTTATTTATGCGTCCGACAGAGAAAAATCGTCTTGTTTTTATGTAAATGACGTTTGTTTCTCTGTGCTGTGAGGTCCTTTGACATTACGAACGTTGTCATACAAAAGCTTTTAAGCAAAGCTTTTCGATAGCTGAGACAAAATCCTTTTTACTTGGTGACTTGCAACAGAGTTATTCCCAAAGGTTTCAACGACACTTTCAAGGAAGAGCTTCCCATATTCAACAAGTTTAAACATAAAGTATAGGGCGATTTCACTTTCGCAGGTGCAATATTTAGACGCCGGCAAATTTTCAAAGTAACAAATATGTATAACATATCTTCAATAAAATACAGTCAAACTTCTCTATAACAAACTTCTATATAGCAAATTTCATTTTATAACGAATTTTGTGTTCAACACTACATTTTCCTAATGGTTTTCACACATTTTTCCCTCTCTAAAACGAATTTCTGTATAACATAGTTTTTTGAACAACACAGCTGGTGTTTAGTGTACCAAAAAACCTCTCTATTGCGATTTTTTTTAGCAGTCGCAAAATTATAATTAATATATGCACACACAAAGAACATATATGTAATCAAGAAATAATCCCCCTTATTATGTATGTCGAATGTTTGTATTTTTTTAAATATGGCATCGCTGAAATTGTGGCTGAAATTCAAAAAACAAAATTTTCCAATTCTTACTTTTTTATTTATATAAGTTAGGTTTCTTCGACTTGAAGCCTTAAAAAATTAAATGTATTCTGTGAACTTATCCAAAGTTCACAGACACAAACTTCACTGACTTGTCGAAAGTCAGTGGAGACTAGTAAATAAATAACAATGTTTGGAATCAAACTGTAGTGTCTTTATTGACTGTCGAAAAACGAGTGCAAAGAATAAATATTGAGCTGTAAAAAAGAAACTTAAAACTAAGAAGAATAAATATTGAGCTGTAAAAAAGAAACTTAAAACTATTACAATAATATGCTTCAAAAATATTTGTGTCTACAACTTTTGATTCTAAAGCCAGACGCTGCAATTTTAAATAAAGCGGAAGTTAAGTTTCCAATTGATTATTGAAGTTGAATGAACTATATGAATAAGCTTAAATTGCACGCGCCGCTTATGGGTTATTGAACCAAATTTATTTATTGAACCAATGAGTTAGTACACCCACTTATTATATGTTAACTAACTCCTCCTTCTTTAAAAACGATTGTCCCCAATCGTTAAAAATAAGGTAGGTTATCAATACTCCGTGGCCTTGGTTAATCTAATTTTAAGTTCGGAACTGTAGTGTGAATAATTACTTTTCCACTTTTCTTAGTATCAAAAGCAGACATATTGCAAATATGCTAAATAGAGTAAGTGCTGTATTTGGTGACTGCAGAGTCTGACTTTAGTTTTTGTATATTTTTAGTGTTATTGATGTGCATATGCTTTAGCATTTGACCTCAAAAATAAAACCTTAGACTCCAATTTGCTCCACTCCGGTGGTCCCACGCCATCTGTGGTTACACTTCTCCATATCATAATAGAACCACCTCCGTGCTATATGGTTTGAGATTAGCACCTGGTGAGTATTTGTTTTAACTTTTTTTCTAATACAAATTAAATATATGATTAATTTGTGGGTCGTGTGGTCAGATAAGGCCAATATCAATAGATACCAATGAGATGGGAAGGTTTGGTATTGAGCCAATGGATCAACCACACCAAATCCTGCTCATGTATCACAAACCATTAAGCACGGAGTCGGTTTTATTATGATATGGGGATGTGTAACCCCAGACGGTGTGAGACTACTTATGCGGATCAAAGGAGTAATGCGAAAGGAAGACTATCTTCGCATTTTGAAAGATAATTTGCCCAATGACGATTCTGCCAATAAGACAACGACCCAAAACATTCTGTAAAAATTGTCAAGAAATGGCTTAGTTCTCAGGTGTTTGGTGTCAGGGAGTGGCCACTGCAGAGTCCCGATCTGAACCCGATCGAAAACCTGTGGGCTTACCTTAAGTATGGTTTACACGCTATCTACCCATATCTACTCATATCCCCTCAACAACATTAGCGTTACAAAATTATAGCAAAGTAATATTGAATTATAGCAAGGTGGATAGGAAATCAAAATGCCTTTGCTCACTCCTACATGTTCTCTAATTAGGCTATATCGCTCATGTTGTTGAGGGGATATGAGTGGATATGGGTAGATAGCGTGTAAACCATACTTTACGCTAAATAGGATGGATCGTTTGAAAAAGCAAAAATATGCAGGACAAATTACACTGTTCGAGCTGTTCGTGAACGGCACAGGGAGAAGAGACGAGAGACAACTCGTCTTTTTAGACGGAAAAAGAAGGAGCTGAAGAAGAGGCAGGATAAGTGCACAGAGTTGCTCCGAAATAGAGGGGAAGCCCGAAAATTCTACAAGAGAGTTAAGGCGAGAATACGTGGAACAGGGTTGCCCTCCTGCAAGGACAGGGATGGTCAGCTAGTAACGGACCCGGATAATGTTCTGAAGATATGGAGAGATCATTTTAAAAATTTACTGGATGCGGACACTACTCCAGAAGACCCCGCTTCTGTCCATGACGATGGTATTTATTGTTTACCTCCGAGCCAGAGCGAGATACGTGTGGCAATCTCCCGCCTCAAAAGCAACAAAGCTGTTGGAGCCGATGGTCTCCCTGCTGAATTGTTTAAGGCCGGCGCACACTGGGTTATTGGGTATCAAAACTGTCGATTAATTAAAAAAATATTTTTGAAGTTACACTCGAATACTTGATACTCATTGAAAGTAGACATAATTCTGCATCACTAACCGAAATTATAACGGTTCAAGGCTGTATAGTGTAGCTGCATTGTGTTGTTGAATTCACACTTTCATTTTCTGTTCGCTTGCGGTCGCTGTAAAAGTGATATTTACAAGTTTATCAAAGTGTTTTTCGTTAAAAAAAACTTGAAGTAAAATTAAATTCTGAGTATGGAGCCTTCAACGTCAGGTATTAAACTATTTTTCGGAAAAAAAATTTTAGGAAAAAAAAGTGATCTAATATTTTAAATTTTGTTTTTTTGTTTAAACTCCACAAAATTTGCCTGTTTTGAATATATAGATGGTCATATAGTTCATTGTAGGGCTAGATAGGGCTCTAAGTTTTTTTTTCTAATTTTGTGGATCGTAGACAATATTCCTGCATAAAATTGAGGTGCCCTTTTGTGCCTTTTTTGATTAATCCCACTTTTTGTTCATAAACTCAATGGATAAAAATGCTCAATTTCCACGCATGTTTTGTGGTGCTGGCGTTAAGTGTTTCTGTTTTGTTCTTGGTGTTTATTATTTGTTTTATGTTGTTGTTGTAATACTGATTTGTGACTCAGTTGCTGAGGGTTTATTATTTGTTTTGTGTTGTTGTTTCCGAGTGTTTGCGTTCCAGTTTGTATTTTTCGCGACACAATGTTAGTTTTGTCCCAGTGAGTGTGAGTGTGAAAAGTTAAATGAAAAGTAATTTGCACTTTAAAAGCTTACAAATGTATTATATATTTTATTAGGGATAAGTTCAAACACTCTTTTCTTCACTCGCCAATATCTGTACGACTTGATGAAAAACTCAGTTTTGCAGCGTTTTGAGGATAAGTTCAACTATTTAAGGGAAGAAATGAAGAAGCGCACTGGACCATCAGAGGAAGATATTCCTGCTTTTAATGCCACAATAAATCTTTTCATCTCCGATTTTAAAACCCGATGGTCAACTTTCATATCCTATGATAAAATCAAAGTTGAAGTAATTAACAACAACACCAAAACAATGCTTCATCTTCAACTCTTTGATTTTAGTATAGGATATGAAAGTTGCGTCCTTCGGAAACCATGAATAACTTAACTATTTGTTAACCGATTTCTACAAGCAAGTATGCGTTTAACTCGTGAAAGAGTGCACTTTCTGAATAAAGTAGTAAACATTAGGGTGTTCTTATGAAATAGGGGCTACAAACTTCATCAAACTTAAAAATAGTGAAAAAATTACAAAAGTTTGAAATTTCGAGGCAAAAAACAAGCAGATTTGATAAGTTACCAATATAACTATATATATGGTTACAAAGGCCGCAGTCTCTTCTTTCTAAATCCACTGAGAAATTTAAAATCAGTTGATATTCAACTATGTTACTGGCTTATAAGTGCGTAAAGGTTCGAAAAACCGGTATCAACATGGAGTTTATGAGCTATTTAGGTTGCCTAGACACGTTCAGATTGGACTGATATGTTCACAAAAGTTGTTTATCTTTACCAGGGCTACAATTTTGGCGAACAGTGTTACAGAAAAATTTGGACTCCCTTAAAGTAATGCTCAAAAAATTGAAAAAATAATAAATTCTTCTTCAATTTTTTTTGAAAAAGAGCAGGAATAACCAACCTTTTTGACATAATTTGTTAATAAGGTTAGTGCGCAAAACTGCCAGCTACACTATTGCCGAATACAGTTTAGCGCTATCACAAAGTGTGAGTTAGCTGTTGGACAAAAACTGATGACACCTTTTTTCAAGGGGCTCACTGATTTTGAGAATCTTTAGGGGCCCATAAAAAAAATTGGTCACCAATCTCGCCAAACTGAGTATAGGGTTTTATTACCCTTCGATAGTAGAATCGAACCTATACTATCCCGTTTTTGTATTTTACAAAAAGTCGTCATTTGTTGCATAGTGTTATTGATCTCTAAAACCCGGATTCGGTAACTCTAACGACGGAAATACGGCCAGGCGTTTTTTTCAGAATGCGGAACTCTCAGCGGAAATTACTAAAATTAAAGTTAATTTATTGGTCAGAATGCATAATATACTGATTGTGGTCATGAAGTAAATGAAGATAAGTTTCGGGAGTTTGCACATCAAATGGCTAGAATCTTTGTAGAAAATTATCCATGGTACTATATGCCTCCAACATTGCATAAATTTCATGTCAGAGACAATAATAGTGTTCATGGCAGTGATTCCGACGAGGAAGATGTCCATGATGAAGATACTGATGAAGACGATGATAGTAATGATGATGCATAATTTATTGATTTTACCTAATTTGTAATAAAATAATAAAAAATAAAATAATAAAAAAAAAGTTATCGATATTTTAAAACTTCAACCTCAGATATCTCGATAACTAAGCGAGTTATCGATAAATTTTATTTAATTTTTTCGGCTTATTTTGAGGTGTGCTAACAAAAAATTATCAGTTCCAAAAATTCGTGATAATGTTCTACTAATGACGTTTTTCAATACTGTCGACTCGCGAACCTTTTGAAAAAGTATTTTAGAAACTCGGTCCGGGATAGACGGGAAATCTAAAAAATTTCATACAAGTGTATAATAATAATAGAAATTTCTTCGTTCCCGGTCCGGTGTTTGATTAGTGTTGCATCAAATGGCACAATTTTTTGGCAAAATATAACGAAGTCTCCGTTTATGTTATCTGCAAAATTTCAAGCCATTCTGTGCATCTTTGTTTAACAAACCGAAGCTCCATATATATACATTTATGAAAAATTACTGTTTTTTGTCTATCCCGGACCGGCGTTTCCGCAGTTGTTATGCAAACATCACAAAAATCCGTGGAAATGTTGTACTAATGTCGTTCTTCAATACTGACGACTCGCGACCTATTTAAGTAAGTAGTTTAGAAACGCCGGTCCGCGATAGACCGGAAAATTTAATTATTTCAATCAAATGTATGATAAAAATAGAAATTTCTTCTTTCCCGGACCGGCGTTTGAACAGCGTTCCATCAAATGGCATAATTTTTTTTGGAGAATACAACGATGTCTCTGTCTATGATCTGTGCAAAAATTTAAGGCATTCTGTGCATCTTTGCTTAATAAACCGAAGAAAAAATAAATTTTTTATTTCCCGGGATTCCCGGCATCCCAGTACAAGCCCAGAGCACTTCTTTTTAATATATATCTTATGTATTTGTTTTTGTTATTCGATCTTACAGTATATTATATTAATTTACGTTAGTGTATCGAAATGATACAACAAATTCGGCTCAAGATCAGAAAAGTGTTTTTTATTTATTGTTTGATATTTTTGGTCAAATTCAGTGTGTCACGCACTAGGATGACGCGTTTCGAACTCCATGACGAGTTCATCTTCAGACCCCTTTGTGACGAACTGATGCACAATGGTACATCATCAGCTGTATCTTATATTTGTTGTATAGGTTTTTTGATTATCGTTAGAATCCATTTTGGTGTTTGATTTTTTTTCGCACGCACATACTGCTAATAAATTCTACTTGAATAGTTGATTGTAAAATATTTCATTCTGTCATAATATTTATTAAGTGCACTCTTGTTTTGAATTATTGGACCAGCATTCAGCTGCGCGAACAAATGTTTATTCTATTTTTAGAAACTCCCGTTAGATTTCCAGAAAAATCAGGGGTTTCATAAGAAGATTGGATATTTAAGAGATAATTTGTTTACATTTTGTTTGAATACTTTGTGATCAGTTTTTTTGATTTTTAGTCGCCCATAGGCGTGCAGTGGCACGATTGGTATGATATTGTTTGCTGGGAACAAAGACCGCGGGAAATACGTGAGGTACATTGTCGTAGTTTTTATATAAATTGTTTAAGTTTTAGAATTCAATCCTCAACAGACAGTGATCGAGTAAGCACGTTCCATTTTCTGCTCCAACTGCAATAAGTTAAGGACTGCAAAAAAAAAAACATTTTGGTGTCACCATTCAATTATAACACAGTACGACGGTGGTTGGTACCAGTCGTGGGCACAGTGCACTAAATTTTTATTGCACTAAGAGTTTCTTTATCACTATTCGTTTAGTGGTAGTGCATATAAAATTTCACTATAACCCTATAGTGATAGTGAAATATATTTACTATTTTTTTAAGCGGACATAAACAACATAATTTATATAATACAAGCAGAGTTCGAAAAAAAAACATTAACGTACGGTATCTTACCGTTCTGTACGGAACTTCATCGAGTAGGGGTGAACAGATATAGTCCATCTTCATTCCTGATTCAAGTTTTCACAATTTGGGCAACATTTGATTGAAGGGTGAATTCGGTCATTTGTATGGAAAGTACCAGAAGGGGTGTGACAAAAGTAAGATTTTTTGAGGTTTTGCCTCTTATTACAAGATAAATTAACCGACCAATTTTCATTACCTTCCAAGTGTCCGTTTAAGGGAGAAATAGTAATTTTTCAAAAATAGGTCATTTTGCAGGGAGGTACCAGAAGGCGCGAACCATGGCAAAGGTTTCGGTTTTCTTAGGGTTTGCCTGCTTTTGCAAGATAAATAAACTGACCAAATTCAAATATTCAAAAATTGGCTGTTTTGTATGGGCGGTACCAGAAGGGGTGGGACTATTCTGCTCATTCACAATTACATTAGTTCGTTTTGAAAAATATTAATACTGGTAAATTTTTATACCGATCCGTTAAGGTTTACTCGAGTTATCCTGCTCACCAGCCATCCAGCCAGATAGATGGACATACATAGCTCAATCGTGTTAAAAAGTCCTTACACGAATTTGTCTTAAGGTACTTTGGGTCTAACTAGTCTCATTTAATGCGTTAGATCTTTTTTCGTATCAAATGATATATACCCTCATCCCTAATAGTGATTTTACACAAATTGCACAGAACTATCCTGGCAATGTTCTGAAGAAATACTTTTCAAATAACTCAACCTATAAAAATCACATTCGAAAATACCATCTTTGGAAACACTGACATAAGGTTTCAGAGAAAAAAACCGGTAGACCGATTTTCGGTTTATGTTTTGAACACAATATGCAACTCACCCTTATTTAGACATTCCACAAAAAATACACTAAACATAGTGTATTCAGTTTGTGTTTGCTTAAAAAATACACAACCAATTAGAGTTAGTGATTGTGTTTGAAGTTCACTACGTTATCATAGCGTTTGTGTTCGTCTTTTAACAATCGTAGCGTATGGTATTCTGGTTGTGAACACATACGCAAACACTAAAAAAAGGAGTAGTGTATGTGTATCTTCTACGTACCGTACGTGTAACGTACTGTTTTTTTTCGAACTCTGGTTTATATTAAATTCCATTAATTAAAAATTTTAAATAAGTTCAATTTAAAATTTATTTTATTTATATTAAAATTAATTAAAGGCGAAAAACTATTGCATAACTTTAAACATCTTGCGATTGGTTCATTGATTTCAGAATTAGAACGATGAAAATCTTCACGAAACAGATGGTCATGACGTAACTCACGAGGAGGATTATACAAAGCTACAAGATTTTTTAACTCAATAAATCAATTTCATTAGAAATAATGTTATAAATGAACATTATTGAAAATATTGTCCTTCGATCTCTTAGGGATTGAAGGCCCAAAAACTTTCGGCGAGCATCATATGGAATAGTTCCATCCGCCCACCTAACTTTTTTAAATGCAAAATTTGTAAAAATTTTTTGAATTCTTTCAATTTTGTTTGAATGGAAAGTATAAAATGGATTCCAAATTAAAGAACAATATTCCAATTGACTTCTCACAAAAGAAACATATAATGTTTTGAATGTAATTGGGTCTTTAAAATCTGTAGAATTTCTTCTAACAAAACCTAGCATTGAATAAGCAATATGGTTAGAAAATTGCAGTTTTGAATCAAATATAACACCGAGATCTTTAACTTCATCCACTCTTCTCAAAACGACATCACCAATGTTGTAATTAAAAACCACTGGTGTGTGCAACGTGTATAAGTGACAGTACAACACTTATCTACATTTAAACCAAGCATATTTAACCTGCACCATTCTGCCAATGCCAATAAGTCTTTTTGAATCATTAAAGACTGTGATAAATTTGAAACTTTACCAAACAATTTTAAGTCATCAGCAAACATTAGCGGTTTGCAATAGGTAAAGCAATTAGGTAAATTGTTTATGAATATAAGAAACAGCAATGGGCCTAAATGTGTGCCCTGTGGAATACCTGACCACGCATGATAGAGTCCGTGAAAAATCCATGTTGGTAAATTGCTATTTTTTTGCCAATATGATTATAAAGTTTAACTTTAATAATTCTATCAAAAATTTTTGCTATAGCTGATTGTTTTACAATTGGCCTATAATTTACAACGTTAGTTTTATCGCCCGATTTGAAAATAGGGACTAAGGAACAATTTTTTCAGCAGTCTAAAAATATACCCTGAATTAAACAAGCATTAAAAAGAATTGTAATAGGCTTCGCCAAAGAAGAAACACAATTTTTAAAAAAATATCTGGTGAATTGAATCTGCAAAGAAGCAGGAAATGCTGTTTTTAAGAGATGAAATCGATGAGATAAGATCTTCCTCTGTAATTTCGATAACCAGACTATTCACATCAGGTTCTCTATTCTGATAAATACAATTATGATTTAGAAAATTTGATTGAAAAAAAGATCCAAACAAGTTACATGACTCTATTAAATTATTAGAAATTTCAGAATTATAAACCATATTACTGGATATCCAGTACTTTTCTTCTTATTCTGAATAAACACCCAAAAAGCCGAAGAGTCGGACTTTAATTTATGTTCCGTACTAAAATTAAATTGCTTATATAAAAAATTTTGTAAAAAAAATCATCATCTTCTCCATAACTATATTAAATAGTTCAAAGAACAGGCTATCGCCCTGCCTGAGATCTATTTCCGTGTTGAATGGTTCAGACTGATCTTTACCAATCTTAACCAAGGATTTGGAGTTGTCCAATGTACATCTGCAAAGTTGAATCAGCTTTTCAGGAATACCAAACACAGACATGGCCTCATATAGCCTATTCCTTATCGGAGAGTCGAAGGCAGCTTTGTAGTCGACAAAGAGGTGGTAGGTGTCGATCTGCTTTTCATGAGTTTTTTCCAGGATTTGTCATAGAGTGAATATTTGATAAGTCATAGATTTGCTAGGTCTAAAGCCGCACTGTTTCAATTAGTTTTTCTACAATTGGCTTTAGACGTTCGCACAATATGTTTGAAAGGACCTTGTACGCAATTGGTAATAGGCTTATTCCACGGTAGTTCTTACATTCACTACGATCTCCTTGTTTGTGTAAGGGACATAACAGACTGAGACTCCAATCCCCGGGCATGCTCTCCTCTTGCCAGGTGTTCTCCATGAGCTGATGTATGCTCCTAACCAGCTCCTCCCCGCCGCTCACAGGGGTATTTGGTACCAAAACTGTCGATTAATTCCCAGGTCCCACACAACCGAGCCATATTCAAGAATGGGTCTAACGAGAGATGTGAAAAGATTCTTCGTAATATAGGGGTCAGAGAATTCCTTAGCCCAACGTTTAATAAATGACAGAACGCCAAAAGCTTTATTCACAGTAGTAATGACATGGTTATTAAAAGTTAATTTTCTATCCAATAAAATACCAAGATCGATAAATGAATCAACGAGTTCCAATGATGAACCTCCCAGAGTAAACTGAGAAATAATTGGACGAGATCTGGAAAACATCATATGTTTACACTTCTTCAGATTTAGTTCCATAAGGTTAATCTTGCACCATGTATAAAAAGCATCCAAATCATATTGCAGACGAACGTGATCTGGAGCATTATCGCAACTAATAAAAATTTTGACATCATCTGCGTACATTAGCAAATTAGATTCGGTTACCGCGTTAGGCAAATCATTTATGAATAACAAAAACAGTACAGGGCCAAGGTGGCTACCTTGTGGAACACCGGACGTCACATGGATAGGCCTAGAAATAGAATCCCCGAATGTGACCATTTGTTCGCGGCCTGTAAGATAGGACGTCATCCAGTCATTATTGCCAACTCGTGATCTATTTGAGTAAGTATTTTAGAAATGCCGGTCCGGGATAGACGGAAAACTGAAAAAAATAATAGAAACTTCTTCAATCCTGGACCGGCATTTCTGCAGATTTTCATTAAATATCACAAAAATTCGTGATAATGTTCTACTAATGCAGTTCTTCAATATTGCCAACTCGCGATCAATTTGAGTAAGTATTTTTAGAAACGCCGGTCCGGGATAGACGGGAAAACGGAAAAATTTCTTACAAATGTATGAAAATAATAGAAAGTTTTTCGTTCCCGGACCGGCGTTTGGACAGCGTTCCATGAAATGGCATAATTTTTTGGGAGAATATAACCAAGTCTCCGTTTATGATTTCTGCAAACTTTCAAGCCATTCTGTGCATAATTGCTTAACAAAGCAATGAAAAAACCATTTCTTATTTCCGGGATTCCCGGGAAAGGACCAGGAAAACCGGGAATACCGTTTCCCGGGAAATGGGGAGCACTATTAAAAAGCAACATCGAAATAACAAATTTTGTTAAAATCAATACATGAAATACTTTTGTCGCTGCTTCGCTGATGTTTTTTTTCTCAAGTAGGGACAAATATTCCACTTTAACGATTGCAAACGATTCATCTCTTGCAACGTTGATAAAATTATTGTTAAATCCGTAAATTGGGATCAAATGTTGCAATGTGAAGATCGCAGCGCGCTTGATAGATCCTTGGCAGAGTTCTATGATACTATTTGGGGTTTCATAAAAAAGTCTGTTCCTTTGAAATCTATCAGAGTTGAACAAAGTTCTCCCCCATGGTCATCCCGACATCTAAAACAGCTAAAGCATGCTAAGACTCGTTTGTTTAGAAAGTATAAAAAGTCGGGTAGCATTTATGATTATAGCAGATATTCCAGAGGCAGATGTGAATATGATGCTAAATCTAGAATGTGCTATTCTGTTTATTTGAAGAGAATTGCAAACAATTTCAGAAATAATCCTAAGAACTTTTATAGATTTGTGAACATTAAACGTAACTCCTCCCCAATGCCCACAAGAGTTGTCATAAATAATGTTGAATATACAGATACCAAATCAATTGCAAATTGTTTTGCGGACTTTTTCTCGTCGGTATACTCCAATACTTCAATCCCTGAAAATTATTATTATCCTTATCGAATCCACTCAATAGATCCTTTCAGTGTCTCTTATTTTGATCACTTGTGGGTCCTTGAAAATTTATTGACTTTGAGGGCGACAAATACCTTTGGTCCCGATGGTATTCCAAATTCTGTACTGAAGTATTGTTCTGGCTCCTTGGCTAAACCATTGACTACGTTATTTAATGCCTCTTTAAAACTAGGTTATTTTCCTGATATATGGAAGAGCTCCTACTTGCATCCTCTTCACAAATCAGGAAGTATTTTAAATGTTTCAAATTATCGGGGTATCGCAAAACTTAGCGCGATTCCAAAATTGTTTGAGAAATTGGTTACGGATATTGTGTCTTATAATGTTTCTCCTATTATTGATAGCTGTCAACATGGTTTTCGTAAGAGTCTATCAACTGTAACAAACCTCCTTCAGTTTTCTTCACACGTGATTAATGGTTTTATTTCTGGTACGCAGACCGATGTTATTTACACTGATTTCAGTAAAGCTTTCGATAAGGTGCTGTCGGTTTCAAAGGTAATATCATTGACTGGATAACGTCCTATCTTACAGGCCGCGAACAAATGGTCACATTCGGGGATTCTATTTCTAGGCCTATCCATGTGACGTCCGGTGTTCCACAAGGTAGCCACCTTGGCCCTGTACTGTTTTTGTTATTCATAAATGATTTGCCTAACGCGGTAACCGAATCTAATTTGCTAATGTACGCAGATGATGTCAAAATTTTTATTAGTTGCGATAATGCTCCAGATCACGTTCGTCTGCAATATGATTTGGATGCTTTTTATACATGGTGCAAGATTAATCTTATGGAACTAAATCTGAAGAAGTGTAAACATATGATGTTTTCCAGATCTCGTCCAATTATTTCTCAGTTTACTCTGGGAGGTTCATCATTGGAACTTGTTGATTCATTTATCGATCTTGGTATTTTATTGGATAGAAAATTAACTTTTAATAACCATGTCATTACTACTGTGAATAAAGCTTTTGGCGTTCTGTCATTTATTAAACGTTGGGCTAAGGAATTCTCTGACCCCTATATTAAAAGAATCTTTTCACATCTCTCGTTAGACCCATTCTTGAATATGGCTCGGTTGTGTGGGACCCGCACTATGATTTATATGTCAATATGTTGGAATCCGTACAGAAGCAATTCCTACTTTTCTGTCTTAGGAATCTTCATTGGGATCCGAACATAAACCTTGCACCTTATAATTGGCCCTGATTAAATTGCCTACCTTAGCTAGAAGACGGACCATGCTTAATTGTATAACTATTTATAAGATCCTTATGAGTGATATTCGCTCTGAATTCCTTCTTAGTCGTGTATTGATAAATGTTCCTATAAGATCTTCAAGATATTTTAAACCACTCTGCGTTGGGATCGTTCGAAAAAAAAAAAAAAATATTATAAGATATATATTAAAAAAGAACAACGAAATTTCATAATTTTGTTAAAACCATTAAAACAAATCTTTTTGTCGCTGCTTCGGTGTTGTTTTTCCCTAAGTAGGGACAATTATTCCGGGACCGGCCGTGGCATAGTGGTTAGAACACGTGACTACCATACGGGAGATCACAGGTTCAACTCCTGGCAAAAGTCATCTTAAAATAAAAAAGTAAATAAATTTTTTTTCATTGTCGGCTCCCCTCGAATGTTGTCGACAGCAACTTCGCAGTATTAGTGTCGAGTCAATCCCGGTGTCTAGTAAGAGCTTCTCAAACAGTGACGTTTGCAATCGTCGATAAACAAGTAGATGCCGTTAGTTGTGAATCTAAACAACGCGAAAAGCTATCCCATACCTCATTCATGGGGTGTAAAGGGAAATAAAGGGACAAATATTCTACCTTAACGATTACAAACGATTTATCCCTTGCTTTCACTTTAAAAATTGTTGACAGTAAAATTATATTTGTCAGAAATTTCATCACTTATTTGCCACAGTTAAACAATTTTTTATATTCACCACAACAAAAACAATTCGACATAATTTACCTCGGATTGAAAACTCAAAGCCTTATAGCCTTTTTACACCGGAACGCATTTAACATAATTCCGCGTTAATCCGCATCTTTGATGGATGCGGCCAAAATGCAAAATTTTTTTTAAGCGATTTTTCTCAGTAATGTTGATCCGGCAACCACCATTTTCGTCGTTTGTTTACATTTATCGGAAAAAATGCCAAACAACATGGACGGACAAAAAATTTACATTTTTGCCAAAATATTAATAAATGGTTATTCCAATTAGTTAAAACTATTCGCGCATTGTGGAATACAGCCTCCGTAACAATGTTAATAGGTTTGTGGCAGGAAAATATTGCAGTTTTACAAGGCAAATGGAAAAATGTGTGAACTAGACAACAGCTGACAATATGCGAAACTGCGGTGGTTTTACACTTTTTAGCATTCCGCATCTTCAGCTCAAGATGCGGAATGCTTTTTTGGTGTAAAAAGGCTATTAGTTGTATTATTTATTTTGAAACGATTTGGTCGGTAACACACGGTTTTGGTCGGCTTTTTGAAAAATATTGGTGAGTAAACAATGTTCCCAGTGGCAACATTGCCGTAGGATCAAAATTATTGTAGGAAAAAATGTGGCGTTAATGAAATTATAAAAGAGTGATAGAATTTATAGAAATTAAAACAAACATAGACAAGATACACTCAGGCATAGGTATAAGAATAAATAATAAAAAAATTCCAACTATCTCAAGAAAATTAAAAAATATTGTTGAATCTCGCGATGATTTAGGTAAAATAACTTATTTGGCATCTGTTACATATTTATTTTGTGTCAATTTTTTAATAAATAAATATTGTTGTTTTCCCTTTTTCGTGTATGCAAGTGTCTTCAATAAACTTTTACGGCCATATTCATAAAAAAATTCTAAAGTAGGTATGAAGCGTTCTCTAGCTAAAGTATTCTTTAGCTCTAAAAAACGTTTAATAAGAAATTGTATTCATAAACGTTTTGTATCAGCACTTTAACTTTATGTGTTCAGGTGGCAACGACGACTGTTATTGGTCGTTACTGATGTAAAAAAAATAGCTTTATAATCGGATACAAAGGCTTTATAGTCGGATACCATATATTATATGTATTTGCACTTATAATAACTATGAACATTATTATAGCTCAATTTTTCATTGACTACGATTCTTATGGTGATAAGAAAAACGTTAAAGTAAAAATTATATTAAAAAATGTGATTTTCTTTTCCTCATGTTGAAATTATAATCGGATACTGATTACATTGTTTCCTTGTTTTGATTGTTTATACATCACGAATATTATTTTATTATTTACAAATTATTTTTGAAGAGTTTTGGAGTAATATTTTTCAAAATGGTATTCATAAATGAAAAGTGTCTATTTAGATACTTTTCCATGTGCGCAATGATTAAGAAGAAAATTTCCTACACAATGAATGCATGCAACAACTCTTTTCAATAGGAAAAATGCCGTAAAACTCAAAATAAAGATCTCAAATTCACAAATATGCAATAAATTTTACAAACGTCAAGTTATAGCATGCTTAAAGTAGAGATAACCCTACTTTAACTTATTGAAGATGTGAATCGTTTATGAATATTATTTTCTCGAAAATTGCTTAAAAATGGTTTATAAACCTCTTATAAGTTTTTATGAATAAGGCCATTAAACTTCAAAACTTAATTTTCCCTTACACACCACGAATGAGGTATGGGATAACTTCTTGCGTTATTTTGAATTAATAGGCATTTTATTTTCAGACTTAGACATAACAGCACCTACCTGTTTATAGACGAATATGAACGTCAGCTGTTTGAGAAGCTTTTACTTGATTTACTGGAAAGTTGTTGAGTGAGACAGGAACTGAACCCTGGTTCTTTTTTCGAATAAAAAAAACTTGTCAGAAATTTTTATCCACAAAATTTCTACAAAAAATCATCTTGGGTTGTATAATTTTGCGGTGGGCGTGGCCGATTTTGATGAAATTAATGATACATCTGTTATTTATTTGAGAAAGTGTATGTACCAAGTTTAAACACTTTTGTTAAATAGGGAAAACTTTATGCAGAAAATTCGATTTGGTGGTATGAGCCGTGTACAGTGGGCGTTGCACAGCGGTTCCTTTTCAGTTTTTTTTAATTAATTCTGTAACTTTTGATCGGATAATTATATCTCAATCAAATTTTAAATAGTTAAAGCTGAGGAGGAGGAGTTTTGGAGATGATTTGATGTGGCGAAAGACTAAGAATTCGGGTTTTTAATGATTTTAGTTTCTTTTTTTAGGTTACAGTGACAAATCACTGTCTCTCGATATATATTGACATATTAACATATATTGATCGACATATAGTGGCAAAAAAATAATAAAAATCAAAAGTTGGCAGATAAAGACTAGATATGTTCTGATATGTTCGGCTTGCAAAAATATTGGAGGTCGGCCATACATTTCACTCCTCTAGGGGCACCATTGGGGATATTGCAGCATTTGTAGCTAATTTAAAAAATTGTATGGATGCACTTTTAGATGGTCAAGATATGGGGTAGATATGTTTAGGGAAAATGTTAGAAGGAAAAATTAGTGGGGGTATGTCGTACATTTTATCCCTCTAAGGGCTAAAAAAAAAGCCTGGTACCCCCTATAATTCTATAGGAAGCATGCCAATATACGATTATAGCTTTAGCCGTTTGGCCTGGGTGATAGTACCAGTTTTATCCCTATACGGCCTTTTTACCCCTAAATGTGCGAATTTCTTAAACTTTCACCTCTGGCGGCTCTCTAATTGTATAGGAATCTATTACATATACATTTTCGTAACTCTACCTTTAGGCATTTGGTCTGGACGACAATACCAGTTTTATCCCTTTTTTAGTATTTTTAAACTAAAGAACGAATTTCGAAAAATTTCTTCACATCGCACAACTAAAATATTCACTTTTCGGCTGAGCATTTCTATATCAATTTCAGCAATTATAGCATCAGCCGATTGGCCTGGGTGATGGTATAACTTTTATCCCTTATTGGTAATTTTTACCACTAAAAGTACGAACGTCCAAAAACTAATTCTAAGCTGACGTTTACTCGAAAAGGGTATCCAACTATCCCAAATTTCATCATCCTATCTGCAGCCAGTAAGCAATTTTAGATATATACGGCCATATTCATAAAAAATTTCTAAAGTAGGTATGAAGCGTTCTCTAGCTAAAGTATTATTTATAAAAGTTTTTTATCAGTACTTTAGCTTTATGTGTTCCGGTGGTAACGCCGACTGTTATTGGTCGTTAATGATGATAAGAAAGACGTTAAAGTAAAAATTATATTAAAAAATTATATTTTCATTTCCTCATGTTGAAGTTATAATCGGATACCGATTACATTGTTTCCTTGTTTTAATTGTTTATACATCACGAATATTATTTTATTATTTACAAATTATTTTTGAAGAATTTTGGAGAAATATTTTTGAAAATGGTATTCATGAATGAAAAGTGTATATTTACATACTTTTCTATGTGCACAATGATGAATGATGAAATTTCCTACACAATGAATACATGCAACAACTTTTTCCAATAGGAAAAATGCGTAAAAACTCAAAACAAAGCTCTCAAATACATAAATATGCAATAAATTGTACAAACGTCAAGTTATAGCATGCTTAAAGTAGAGACAACCCTACTTTAACTTATTGAAGATGTGAATCGTTTATGAATATAGTTTTCTCAAAAATTGCTTTTAAATGATTTATAAATCTCTTATAAGTTTTTATGAATAGGGCCGTTAGTTTTCAATATTTCCGTAATAAAAAGTAATTTTCATTTAAACACCTTTTAAAAGTTTGTGAATTCATTATTAATTTATTTTTTTTTAATGTTATACCACCATTCATGGTGGTATAATGGTAATTATTACATCTATTTATAGATTTTTAACATAATTTGAATGGTATTCACACATAAATTGTAGATTTTGCGTGTGGTGATTCTGTTTTTGGGGATTTTGAACATTTAACAAACCTTGAGAACTTAACTCCCTATTTGTTCTAAAAAAGCGAAAAACTAATAGCCTATTCAGCGAACTTTTGCGTGTAGGTCAAAAGGTTTTTGCTATTAGAGAATACCATGTTTTTGCAACCCTGTCTTTGGTGAATACAGCTGATTGTGGACACACAATCAAACAACAATTCATAGGTATAAAGCAGCGTTTAAAAAAAACTCAAAAATGTGCACGAAATGTATGTAAAACTCTTTTCATGAGAGTGTTTGAGAGGCAAATGTGACACAAACTCTGTACGGTGGAGCATGTTGACATTCAAATACTTCTTGTCGGAAAACGATGTTGCCCTCTTTTTTCACTCTCGTCGTGTCTGCAATAACTCATATGAGTTTTCGTTTGATACTACCACCCAAGATGTATCCACTATAAAGCTGGTATTACACGAGGTGTATTTTACACATGGATTGTCAATTCAAAAAGCGATATGTAATTCTGCATGTCTGTCAAAATGAGCGTGTACATTTGGTTTATAATTTTTGCGTTCAAACGTGCTTGTGTATGTATACATGTGTTTATCATTAACAGCTGACTTTGCTATATTTTAACACAGCTTTATTTGCCAAATTTAACTAAAAATATGTTGAAAAACACTCATTAATTGTTCTATATACTATTTGAAATAAAATACTTATCCTTTTCAACTTTTTGTCAGCAAACGCTTTGTTGTTTTTCAAAAACAGCTGATTGCCGATATGTATTACATGTCAAAATAGAGCACGCTCTAAATGAAATGTATACATATGTTATCCAACACATTGTTTTACACAAGCAGTGTTTGAAAGGGGTCACACGACATGTATAAATTTTACACTGTAAAAATTGACATGTCATATGTACAACACATGTCGTGTAATACCACCTTAAGGTGGTGGCATCATTACAACAACAGCAAAACAACTACAACAAATTCATGTTTTCGAGTCATAAGCTGTCAAAATTTCGGCAGCAAATATATGCATTTGACAGCTTATGACACACTAAAAAAATACATGCTCAAATCAGCTGACATGTTAACACCACCTTATAATTGATACATTTTGCTACCACCGTTGACGCAGAGAGATAAGAGCACTGAGAAACGAAAATACCCAAAAAGACGGAGTAACATACAAATGAACAAAACACTTAAATTCATATACATACATATATTAGGTTGAGTCTTATTTTTTATTTTTGGAATTTTTCATGGGCCAACTTAAAATTTTACCGTCACCCCTTGGAATAGGCAGGATAACTCGAGTAAACCTAAACATATCCTTATGAAAATTGTTCAGTATTATTATTTTCCACAACTATGTAATGGAATTGTAAATGGGCTGAATTACCCCACCCTTCTGGTACCTCCCATACAAAATGACCCATTTTAGCAAATTAATACTTCTTCCACAACTTCCAAACGGACAAATGGAGGATATTTAAACTTAGTTAGTTTAATCCACTTGTAATAACAGACAAACCCTCAGAAAACCAAAACCTTTGTCACACCCCTTCTGGTACCTCCCATACAAATGACTGAATTAACCCCCATAGTTTTATATAATATCTTTTTTGTAAGAATATTGAATTCCATTAAATTTTGCGTAAGATGAACACATGCGATAATTTGTCTAGTGACTGAAAATGGACTATATCGGTTGACCCCTTCTGGTACCTCCCATACAAAATGACCCATTTTTGGCAAATTAATATTTCTCCCACAACTTCCAAACGGACAAATGGAAGATATTTAAACTTAGTCAGTTTAATCCACTTGTAATAACAGACAAACCCTCAGAAAACCTAAACTTTTGTCATACCCCTTCTGGTACCTTCCATTTGTATGGAATACGTATGTTGAATTCATTTATATTTTGCGCAATATATATGCTTATTGAAATTTTACTCATGCATGTCTTAAATATAAATCTAGCTTAATGAATGTTATTAGATATTTAACATAGATATTACAACTCTTTAGTCTAGACCCCCTGTACTAATTTACAGTCCTACTTAGGAATTTTTACAGTACAGTTAATAAGAAATGCTTTATTTCAAATGTGTTCATTAGTTTCGTTTATATTATTGAAAGAAGATGCATATCAAAAATTAAAATTAAATTATACATTTTAAAAGTAAAATTAAAATAAAAATGTAAGTTATTAAAATTAAACACCAATTCATTGCATGAAAAATATAACATAAAAATATATAATTGTAAACTATATTTTATAATCATCTGCATTTACTGCTTCCAATGTTCATTAAATTTTAAATTATGATACAAACTCAAGAACGATTTTAAATTATGGTTAAAAGTTTTTGACACACTGTATTTTTTTTGGATCTGGATATATTTTTCTAAAAAATTTTACCAATAATAACACAGTGCAACAGTGAAAAAAATACAAGAACGTGGCACTATAGGTTCGATTCAACTATCGAAGGGTAATAAAACCCTATACTCAGTTTGGCGAGATTGGTGACCAATTTTCTTTTATGGGCCCCTAAAGATTCCCAAAATCAGTGAGCCCCATGAAAAAAGGTGTCATCAGTTTTTGTCCAACAGCTAACTCACACTTCGTGATAGCGCTAAACTGTATTCGGCAATAATGTAGCTGGGAATTTTGCGCACTAACTTTATTAACAAATTATGTCAAAAAGGTTGGTTATTCCTGCCTTTTTAAAAAAAAATTGAAGAAGAATATATTATTTTTACACTTTTTGGAGCATTACTTTGAGGGAGTCCAAATTTTTCTCTAACACTGTTCGCCAAAATTGTAGCCCTGGTGAAGATAAACAACTTTCGTGAACATATCAATCCAATCTGAAACTTTATGAGCTATTTAGGTTGCCTAGACACGTTTTTATTTCATACCTGGCAATGCTCGTGATTCACCTTCAATTATTTTGCTGTCGGTAATACCTGTCCAGTGGTGTTGTTAATATACTTGGCACCTGTAGCGATCTCCGTTTAGACGCTTTTTGTATGGTAACCCAAATTGTTATCGTTAAGGACTGTTTAATAAATTTACATTCAATTTCTTTTCACTGTACTGGATTCTCACTTGTTTTTCTGTAAAAACCGCACTTAAAATAATTTGAAGGGGATTCGACTGTTCTGGCTTGACTCTCGCCAGACACTATTCCAGACATCTCTACTCTTGCCATTTTGTTAAGTTTTTGCGAATTAAACGTTATGGGGTTTTCCTTGCCTAAGCCATTTTTCTGGCAAAGCACTGCACCTATACCATAATCCGATGCGTCGCACTGAATGAAAAATGGTTTTTTGAAATCCGGGTGTTAAGAACCGGGGCTGTCGTCAAAGCTTCTTTTAGATTTTCAAAAGCTTCTATAGCCGCCGTGGTCATTTGGAACTTGTTGCATTTTTTTAAAGTAGCAGTTAGGGGAGCAGCCAGGGATGCGAAATTTTTAATAAATCTCCTATACCACCCTGATGTTCCGAGGAAACTACGTACTTCTCGTGGAGATTTTGGAACTTTAAACCTTCTTATAGCTGACACTTCTTCTGGGTCTGTTCTGATCGATTACAAATCCGAGATATCGCAATTCTTGGAAACAAAATAAGCTCTTTTTCCGTCCAATTGTAAGACCTGCCTTCACTAAACATGCCGCGACTTCTTCTAATATTTTCATGTGCAGATCGAAATTGTCGGAGATTATCAAGAGGTCGTCTAAATAAATTGAAACATTAGTTTTCAGCCTGGCGGATATGACCATGTTCATCAGCCGACACAGTCTTTGAGCCGCATTGCATAGACCAAAAGGCATTACCTTAAACCGGTATAGCGGTCGACCTGGTACCGTAAATGCCGTATAAGGTCTGGACTCTTCGTCCAATTCTATTTGCCAAAAGACTTACTTCAGGTCGACGTTGCTTATGAAATGAGTTTGGTCTATTCGGCTCATAATTCCCTCTATATTTTGCAACGGGTATGCATCTTTGACTGTGGCGGCGTAAAGTTTTCTCGCATCTAGGCAAAGTCCGTTTTTATCTGGTTTTCGTACTACCGTGATTCGATTGTTCCAGGGACTTTCGCTGTCCTCTATGATGTTCAAATCCAACATTTTGTCAATCTCTTGATAAACAATATCTTGCATTGCCGGTGATAACGGATAATGCCGTTCTTTGATTGGCACTGCCCCCTTTTCTAGCTGGATTATATGTTTTTCTAATTTAGTATAACCTAGACCTATTTTTTCGAAAGCGGGAAATTTGTCAATTAGGTTTTCTAGTCTTTTTCTTTGTTCTACTGTTTATATGTGCACATTTTCTTTCCCATTTTCAAAATGATGTTTAATTTGATGCATGTTGATTTTCGCGGCGTTTATTATTTGTGCTAAATCTGGACACAAATATTATTTTATCTGTTTTTTCGTTATATTTCACATCTAATTTAATCTTGCCCAAAATTCGACTCTGATTTCCGAATTTCCTGCATCTTTTACCTATATAATTTTTCCAGACTTTCTACTACTTTCTTCCTTAATCTTTTTCTTTCCTTCGCCTTTATTCATATTTTTCTCATTATTTTCGCTATGATCACCAAAAATACTGTTTCTTACTGATTTATAATTTTTTCTTCTAATATCTCCTGGCAAATAGTGGCGAATTTTTTCATAATCTAAATCGGGGGATTCACTTTCGAACGATGGTTTCCCGCTTTCCCACCGTTCAACTTCGGGTTTCCCGATTGACATTTGGGACATTTTGGGGTGATGGTATCGGGTCTTCCACATTTGAAACAAAATATATATCTTTCATTTGATTGACATTATTTGAAAGTATGACCCGACTTCCAACAATTCCAACATTTCAAAAATGCTCAAGACCGCTACCTCTGATATGTCTTCATTAATAGCCTTTTTACACCGGAACGCATTTAACATATTTCCGCATTTTTGCACATCTTTGATGGATGCGGCCAAAATGCTACAATTTTTACATGTATTTTGTTGTTGGAAAGATGTTAACATATTTCCGCATCCAAAAAAGATGCGGAAAAATACACTGAGTTGTATTCTAAAAATGGGAATTTAAGCGATTTTTCTCAGTAATGTTGACCGGCAACCACTATTTTCGTTGTTTGCCAAAATAGTAATAAATGATTATTCCAATTAGTTAAAACCATTCGCGCTTCGTGGAATACTGCCTCCGAAACAATGTTAATAGGTTTATGGTAGGAAAATAGGCGAATGGAAAAATGTGTGAGCTAGACATCAGCTGACAATATGAGAAACTGCAGTGTAAAACCACTTTTTAGCATTCCGCATCTTTAGGTCAAAATGTGAAATGCTTTTTTGGTGTAAAAGGTATAAGATTGTCCCTATTTTCATCTTCTAATTCTTCGGTAAATAACTCACTTTCCGGTGCATTTTTGGTGTTTGTATTACCGGCCTGATTTCTTTTCTAGGAAAGTTATGCTCTGCTTCTATGCAAGATATACGCAACTGTTCAATTGATGTCACGTCCATGGCATACACTAACCTCGCTACCCCTTCCCTTAGGTTACGTTTTGCAATTTTTATAAATTCAAATTCTAGGATGGGCTGTTCTAATTTAGAACGAATACGATTTAGTGATCGAAAATAGCTATCTAGACTTTCACCGGGGTGTTGACGTCTTTCAACCATATCTCTCATTATTTCGAAATTTGAACGTGGAGTCTTATATTGCATCAGTAAGGCGTACTTAAAAGCCGGCTAATTGTTTCCATTACGAGAATCGACCTGTAGCCAATAGCAATCTAAAGCAGAGTCTGAAACTAATAGGTGGAAATACCTCACAATTTCTGACCAATGAATTGCATATTGTGCCTGTGAGTGCTCTAGTCGAAATACAAAATCTTCTACCGACAAGCGTGACTAATTTCCGTCGAATTTTAGACCAAATCTCTCTACTCTAAAACTATTTTAAACATTTGGCCAAGGATATGGCGGTGGAGGAGCCGCTGATGATTGGTTTTGTGACAGCTGCTGTTGTTGTACCAACCCTCGTATTTCTCTACGGTCTCTGTTACTCTGTTCCCGTGATTCTGTTTCATTTTGTCTAATGGTCATTGCTTTCATTGCTTCAGCCATTTGTGTGATGGCGCTAGTTATTTTACTCATTTCTACATTGATTTTAGACGATATTGCTTCATCTATGTTTCTTTGCAAGTCATCAACGCTATGCTGTACCAGCTGCCTTACTTCAGGCTCTATATCATCGCACGACATGTTTCTAAAATTATCTATCGGGTCGTTTCTCTGTGACGCAAGTGTTGCCCGTGTAACCCTAGGAACAGCTCCCTGTAAAATCTCTTTTTCCCTTTGTATACCTACTGGCATTTTTTCTTTTACTCCAGGGTTACTTATTGATTCCACTAAATCATGGACATTTGGATCATATCTATTTTTGTTACTAGCCATTCAACTATGCGCATTTATTTTCAAATATTTTTCTTTAATTACAGGAGTTGACCGGTTGAAATCATATACCCTTTGGCGTAGCATTTTGCCTCTTTGCTGCTCATGAATAACAGTCGCTGTCTCAAAGTTCGAATAAAAAGGTATACTTTAATTGTTATGCTACGAGTATTTCCAGTATTGTTATTATAAACTTATACGTTTTTTTTTAATTCCAGTAAATTTAGATCGAATCACTTTTCAAAAGGATCAAAAACAATAAAAACTCATATGGTGGGGAAAGGGTGAACTTTAGGAGGGTTCGTCCTGGGTGTAATGTTCCTTTTAATAATTTGTTACAAACGGTGCTCTCCGAAGAGAGTGACTGTAAGAAGGTACGTAAGTCAAACTTAAAATTAAAAACACTCATAAACACATTCAGTGACCTCTCATACAATTTTGCACATTTGAATAGTTATAAGTGGCCTGGATTTTTCACACTACAACTATCCCCTGAACTACATATTCAGAGAGGCTACTTCACAATTCCACAACACTTGAATGTAAGACTTTTACAACTTACTATATTTTACGGTTGAACATTTAAAAACGAAACATATAATAAGCAATTCACCCAATTGCACGCATTTGTTCTTTTACAATCGTAATATTGCACTATTTTACGTTATTGCATTTGTTGAGGCCTGAACCTTAAGGAAATTGGTGATTTCTTATTGTACATCTAATAATGACTCGTATAATCTTAGGTTACAGCAAAGAAAACCTAGATCTCCCTAAGTAAAGCCTTCATTGGTCTATTGTTTGTACTCTATTGGTCGAGAAATCTGCATATTTAGGTCTTCTATATGACATTTTAAATTATAATTTATGAAAGCTTTCCTTGTTATGGAAGCTTAGATTCTTTGGTTTGGGCGCCATTCTGTTACGGTTCTCTTATGTGCACTAGAATCGGCACGCCGACTGCTCAGTTTAGACTCAGGGTTGGTCTCACCCCGCCTTATTCTAGTCGAGAGACGAACATTATTATTTTTGGTTTTAACTACACGAAAACAACACAACATTTACACAAGATGTACCATACTCTTGCCAAGAGCCTTGATTTTCTTGGCTCCCACCGTCGCCCACCCTACCATGGTCCTTTTCGCCTTTAAAATTTAGTCAGACCGCACAACATTACACGCACCACTATGCTTACCCTTTCATTACACCTCTTCCTCCACTCTTATATAACTTAAAATTATATATTTTAACAATTATCTTTCCTACTCATTTTAATTTCTTTTCTCTTTTTCTATTACCTACAAAGGATTAAATTAATTGGCGCTTTTCACCGACTAAAAAATTCATAAATGTTGTTCCCTACCTAATAAAGCTCAATTAGGGCAAGATTTCTTGGACCACTCTGTCCGCGGATATACACCATCCAACAAAACATATAAAAAAAAAACCTTTGTATGATCTATTAAAACAAAATATAGTCAAACTTAACATAAAAATATTGATGTCAGAGACAAATCAAATAGCTACATATATAAACAGTTAAAGCAGACAACACAACAATTGAAACTTAACCTTAATCAAAGAAAGTTAATTATACAAGAAGTCAAATAAGGCTGTGGCAAAATGTAGTGTACTTACGCCTTTAAGTAACACTCTAGTAGATCGGAACGGTATAAAAATCGATGGAAATAAAAAGGATATGCACTATTTTTTGACTCGACAGCCTGAAAGATAAATGTAACATTTAATCTACATTAAAATTTCATAATTTGTATTTTTTAATTTTTGCATATTCACATCTACCAACCTACGTCTTCTTCTACCAACCTACCGTAGTCTTATTTAATGATCAAAACAAACAGTTAATGTACTTCTTGTATAATTTACTTTCTTTTGTAACACCCCACCACACGGGCGACTCCTCCAACACCACATGCACCAGGTGCCACTTTTTTGAGGATGATCTATTATTTTCAACTGCATAACTAAAATACTCCATGAGGGATATCAAAGGTTGTCCCAATTTGTATATGTGGTGACAGAAAGAAACACATTGGAGTCATCTAAATAATAAATAATTGTTTCACCTATATTTTCTTGTATGAAATGCCCTGGAAGATATGACAGCCCCCACCCGCAACAAAATATAGTCGCCTTTTTGCAAAAAAAGATTAAAAATATGACATTTTTTTTAATTTTTACTTGGATGCTAATAACTTTTGACTGGAGCAACGTATTTGCATGGTTTTTTCAACAATTTCATTTAGAATTCTATTGCTAAACCAACGATATAAATTACTTTACAATCCAAGAAAAACCGAGCTCACAACCTTAAAAATACTAAATCAACCTCGTCCAAATATGACACAATTTTTTTTTTTCGAAGCACTATCTAAATGCAAAAAATCTTTCAAATCGGTTCATAAATGCACTTTCCTCTAACATTTGAAATTTTGAAACACCCGTGGTGACCAACTTTGGTGGGCAACGCAGGGGCCCCAGACAATGTAGGGAGCCCAAAGTTTCCAAACCATTTCGAAAACACCTCACCTTTAACTATTTTAAATTTCATCAAGATACCATTATCCGTTCAAAAGTTACAGAATTAATTAAAAAAAAAAACAGAAAGGAACCATTGTGCATCGCTTAAACATTAAATTCAACTCCAAATCAATTTTTCTTTATCTTAAAGAAGCGCTGGAATGTATAGTTTTTGTTTTGCGTACAACTTGCTGACTTACTGCGTTCTCCTTTGCTGCCTCTTCTTTGCACTTGGAGCATATCCGGGCTTTGTGTTCTATAGATGATGTAACGCCTGCGCACGTAAAGTGGTACCAAGTATCGCACATATCGCATTGGACCATATCTGCATCATCTTTCATCTTGCATTGACCACTGCTATTGGATTTATCGGCTTGCTCCATATCTTACGGAGTTATCCGGCTACAATTCTCAGATTTGTAATCAATGTTTGGCGGTGTGCGAAAGGCAGACATTATTGCTGTTGAATATGGCGCTGTTGTCTTGGCTAATGGTGTACTTACAATATTCTATAAATTACAAAAAATTCGTATTTGAAGAAAATCGTTATTTTCCCCAAATTTATATTTGCAGAAACGATACACGAAGATCATGCCTTCCAATCTTACAAGCACAAACGAAACGAATTTTCGCATATGCCCATCAATGAATACTCGACAACCTACATGTGTGAATAATACAATACCCGAGATGAAACTGAAATTTGATAACGTACCCCAAGCAGATGCCTAGGGCAGCATTTATCATGACGGGTTAATCATCACTGATTTCGATAAAACAAAGCCCCACCTACAACATGCCTTGATATATTATATTCGAATTTGTCTCTCTTGAATTAAATTTTAAAATGTTGCTCTTTTAAATATTTACTAAAATTATATTAATAATTCTGTGAAAAAAACATTGAATAATTGTATTTCAAATGACACTTTGATGAACATTTGGATCTAATTTGAATTACAATTAGAACTTAAAAATGAATTTAAAGCTAAAAAAATATTGAATTTACATTTCAATCGTATTTAATGTTTCATACATTTTCATTTCTCTATTATTCAATTCTTTTTTGTCTAAATATTAAATTTTATAATTTTGGTAAACTTTATGTTCAAGCACATCTAAATCATTTAATCATCATTAAATTGGTAATCATTATCATTTTCACTCGACCCTTCGTTGAAAATCTATGACACATTTTACATCTACTCACACGGGAGGCAGAATGTTGAATATAGCACTATTTTTTTTGCCCAATAGTGTACTTATAATATTCTATTTTTTGGTCGTCGAGTCATATAATTTTTATTTTTCGAATTCTCTTTTATGCTTCTTCCCGCTATTCGTTGGTCTATACCATGGATAAGTGGCAAGAAGCGATCAATATGCAAAAATTTCATTTATTACATACACACATAATTGCAATGTTTGGATAAGTTCTTTCGTTCTTCTTCGCGCTAATCTCAGTTTTCAAGCATTGATTAGTGGGAAGAAGAATTGTACGTGACACAATTGAAAATGGTAACCGTGAACCACAAAAGTGCGTGCCCGAATAATAAAACAAAGACTCGAACATTTAACACTTTGAAGGACATTCACAAACAAATTAAAATCAATATAAAAGATACCCAATACACATTGAAATTTTACATGAAATCTAAAATTATTGTACACAATACAAAACATTAAAACTTAAAAATACCAATAAAACACATATAATTAAAATTAAAAAAATCTAAAAGTTTATTATTGGACTACAAAAAAAAACACAGAATCAGCGTAAGTGCTCAACAATTGCAATGTACATATATATTTTGAAGATTGTTGGAATGGAAAAAAAAAATATTTTTTGAGAGTAAATGTGAATTTTGTTGACTTCAAAATAAATAGATTTACAATCAGTCTTTCTTTTCCAACTCCAGTTAAAAACCTAATGAAAAAATTTAATTAAAAATTCAATGGTAACAATACAAACAAATTGTTTTTTTTTTTTGAACAAAACAAGTTAAATTTTGTAAAGTATTTTTTTTTACGAGCACAAGTTTTTCTGCAACAGTAAATGTAAAGTAAAACTGTGTTTTCTTATAACACAATGCAACAGTATATAAAACACCCGTACGTGACTATGTAGGTTCGATAGTACTACCGGAGCTGACTTAAAACCTACATCAGTTCGGCTAGATTGGCTACGAATTTATGTTTTGGTCCCCTAATCATTTTGAAAACCTTTGGGTCCCTTTGAAAAAAGATGACATCAGATTTTGGCCATCAGTTCCTACAGTTTTGAATATAGCGCTTTCTATCCTTAGGCAAGGTTATATCTAATAGTCCGCTTAAAAAATTTCTACTATAGATTTTCCAAAAAAAATAGACTTCCCTTGTCTTATTTCAAAAAACTCCTTTTTTACTTTTTTAATTTAAGTCGTAGGTAATCCAGATTTTTTGCATACTCTATTCAGTAAAATTATAGTTTATGTAATATTGAATAACTTCCCTGAACAAACCCATGCAATCTGAACATGTCTAGGGATATTAAATAGCTCTCAAAATCCACTATTTCGCCAGTGTTAATTACCACTGTTCAACTGTCTTTTTTTAAATTTGAAACTCGAACAGTGCTGCAAATGAAGACAAATGTGGGATTATAAAGCATTGCTTTATACTGCCGCTGCATATCTTGGTTAAATCTTCAATGTTAAGTATTCGTATTTAGCGTAATTATACAAAGAACACTGGAGCACTTTCCAATAAAAAATTCTTAATGTTTATTATACCCTCATCCTACGGATAGGAGGGTATATATCATTTGATACGACCTTTACCCTAGAAGGGTAATCATATTTTACACACACTAAGGGTAATCTTCGACGAAGTCCTATTTTACTTAGAAATTCTTAGCAAAAAATCTAACGTACCAGTTCGAAACATAACATTTAATCAATTGCAGACTCTGGCAAAGAAGAAAACACAAAAACTGTATATTTTTAAAGATGTTTGGTGTATGTCTCTTTTCAGCCCATTTTTTTGGTCTGAAGTAGATACTAGTATTTAAAGAGTTCTTTAGTATAAAATAAAATAGTCATGAACTAACTTGTGCAAAGAAATGTACAATTCACTTAATTGAATCAATTAAAACAAAAAAAACATCGACAAATTATTACTTTGTATAGTAGGCACAAGTTGTGCTTCCCACATACAGTTGTTATACCTGTATTGAATTTTTTTTTTTGCAAAAACAATATTTACAAACTTTGCATTTTTTCCTTCTTTTTCGTTACCAACATTCGACAATTTAATAAATAAATCTATTAACAGTATTTTTCTCTTCTATTGTTGATTGAAGAGGCTAAAAAGGCCCGAATTTATTTGTTTAAAATCTCATGTCGTTGAACGGGATTCTTTATTTCAACATTTTTCTAATTTACGATTTCGTCCTAAATGACATCGCATTCGAATTGTTAGAAGCACAATAAGGGGTTAGTGTGGCCAATTGCTTTACGAGTCGGTCCTCACTTTTGATGCAATATATTTATTCTACGCCATGAATCATTTTATTTTTAGTCGACCAAAAATTTTATTTTGTTTCCCACGAATTTTCTTTTTTACACATTAGTAATTTCGGAACAAATTTAGTGGCTCACGATTATTTTCATCACCCGAATCTGGTATGATATCGTAATCGCCGTCGTACTCCTCCTCATGCAAAAATACATCTTCCTCGACATATTTTAAAAATTTACTCGTCGATCATTGAATCGCAATTGGAGTCTTCAGGAGCATTTTTAAAATTTTCAATTAAATCATTAAAATATTTTTATTCAAAAAATCAAAATATTTTTTTGTGACTTTTTTTCGAGTTTTTGCGACGCGATTTTTTGTTTATTGCAAAAAATAACACTTCTGTAACTAGTAAAGCCATTGCAAAATAATGTTTTGGAGAAAAAATCTGGAAGTGCAGCCACGCCTCCTCTGGTACCTGCCATACATATGTAACATTCTGCACACTTTAGAAACCGAATAGTAGGATCAGTACACTAAATCAGGATAAAGTTATGGAGAAAAAACTGGGTGTCTAGACACGCCATTGCTGGTACCTCCCATGCAAATGTATACTCCGCCCACCTTAGAAATCGAGTAATAATATTAATATACCAGAAAATTTTATTTTTTTAATGAAGTTGAGGGTACATGTAAGTCGGGGTTTAAGAGTGAAAGTTTCTTACTGGTTATATTTTTATTTTTAACAGATTGTGACTCTTTACCACATTCTCCTTGAGTGCAATAAAGAAAAAAACACCAAAATGAATAAGAAGGGGAAATTTTCATTTTCTGCAATAAAAAGAGAAAAAGACCACAAAAGTGGTAATCTCTCATCTCTGTGTTTTCAGAATAACTTCTTTAGGTGACTCAACAAAAATGTTAAGCCTTTTTACACCAAGAAGCATTCGAATTATGAGCTGAAAATGCGAAATGCTTAAAAGTGGTAAATCTGCAACATTGCTTCGGAGGCAGTATTCCACGAAGCGCGAATGCTTGTCCGTCCATGTTGTTTGGCATTTTTTCCGATAAATGTAAACAAACAACGAAAATTGTGGTTGCCGGATCAAGATTATTGAGAAAAATCGATTAACTTCAGCTATTTCAGATTACAACTTCAGTGCATTTTTCCGCATCAATGAGTATTTAATAAGGTAGAGAAATTATTTCGCTCTTTGTTCTAAATATGCGAAAAGCTTAATCTAGGTGCACTGTTGTCACTGAGAGAGTTGAGTGGAATTGAAATTAGAGTTTTTGAAATTATATTACTAGAAATTCGCATTGTGTTTTGAATTGTTTACAACATACACATGTGTATTTAATTATCGTTATACCATCATATATTTTCGATATAAATGAGCCAAATGTCTATAAAACAGGGACCGAAAATAACTGTTATTGATCGATTTTACAACTAAAAAAATCAATGTGAAGGAAATGTGCTAAAATTATTTTAAATACACCAATATATTGGTTTTTACTCCCTCTGTAGAATTTCGCAATAAACTTTTATTTTGTGATTTTTATTATAAAAGTCCCAAATAACACTTATTTTTGATTTTTATTATATCGCTCGTCAAATAAGAGTTATTTTTGATTTATATTCTATCCCTCAATAAATAAGAGTTATTGTTGATTTTAATTTTTTGAGTCTTTGAAAAAGAGTTATTGAAATCTTTTTGAAATAAAAATTATGAAGTGAGTTTTATTTTGCCAAACGAAAAATAAAAATCAATCAAAGACTTATATTTTTCAAAACAAAAGTTTAAAACTCACCCAATGATTTTTATTTCTTCAGGTCTGAAATAAAAGTCTTTTGCTGATATCGGCATTATTGTTTTTTGTAGTAAAAGAAATGTATATATGATTTTGATCAGCTCAACGAGATGTACAAGTTTAGCTAAAAATAATTGGACTAAGTGTTCACTTATAGTTCGCGAACTGTGAGTTAAACATGGCAAAAAAGGGTGCAAAATTGTATAACCTCGAAAAAAAATTATCTAATTGGCGGGTGTGTACCATCTCACGCAACACTGTTTTACAAGTTCGCAAATGCAACCAAATACATGCTTTATCAATCCTAAGTATTTGCCGGTATTTCAGCTTGAAGGCGTTATTCGCGTTAATCCCAAAGGATCGTTTAACAAGAGCATCATAGCTTCATTGGGATGCTCAGATGCTCAGACGTACTGTAGAAATCTTTATAGAACTCTTGTCCTTTGAAGCTGATTCTTTATTCAACCAAGAATCATTTGTATTGCATAATATTGTATTTTGCTCCAATACAACGCTTTAATACAAACATACTTAGTACATTACGTTATAAGAAGCTATATCCATGTACATACAGTTTCCATCCGATTGTCCGTCTGATTGTGTTTGTTAATTTATAGAAGGGATTTTATATATAAAATTAATCGGTGGTGAAATTGCAGTCAAGTGAAGAAATTGCTATGACTTTAAAGCAACCGCTTTGAAGTTAGCTAGAGTTAGAAGGCGAAATGTTGAGTAACCTAATCGGCATGCTACCACCGATGCGTCTTAGGAACTAGGTAACAGAAGTTACTGAAACTCAACACTGGCTCTCTTAGTGGCTTTGGCAGCCCCAAAAAACTAAGATCGGGAGCGGTGGCCTAATAAGCCACTCTCCTTAAACAAAAATTTATTATGAAAACACGAAGAAAACAAGAACCCCCCCAAATGTTGACGACCCCCGCAAACGATATAAGGACCATGATTTAAGGATATGCACCTGGAATGTCCGAACTCTATACAGAGATGGTGCCTCTATCCAACTGGCGGATGTCCTCGACAAATACAAGGCTGACATCACCGCCATACAGGAAATGAGATGGACGGGACAGGGATGCACACGACGGAAGAACTGTGACATCTTTTACAGCTGCCATGCAGAAAGACACGAATTTGGATGTGGTTTCATAGTCGGCAAGAGACTTCGACACCTGGTCTCGCGGTTTAACCCTGTAAATGACCGTATAGCCACCATTCGCATCCGGGCGAAATATTTTAACATTACGCTGATTTGTGTACACGCCCCGACGGAAGACAAAGACGATGACATCAAAGATGCATTCTATGAGCGCCTGGAGGATATATATGACCGCTGCCCTGCACATGACATTAAAGTTGTTCTGGGAGATTTTAATGCTAAAATAGGAAGGGAAGATGCTCTTGGTTCAGCAGTCGGAAAATTCAGTCTACACAACAACACCTCCGATAACGGATTCAGATTGGTAAGTTTCGCGTCGGCAAGAAACATGGTTGTGAGTGGAACCAGATTCCCGCATAAAGATATCCACAAGGCAACCTGGATATCTCCCGATCAAAATACAAGAAATCTGATTGATCACGTGGTAATTGATGGAAGGCATGTCTCAAGCGTTATGGACGTGCGTGTGATGCGCGGTGCAAATATCGACTCGGATCACCACCTAGTTGCAGCCAAGGTACGCACACGATTAAGTAGAGCTAAAAACACTCTTAATCAAACGCAAAGGAAGCTAGACATCAAAAAGCTGCAGACCACTGAGATAGCCAATGCCTACTCCAACCAACTCTCTCAATTACTCCATACAAATCCCCCTAGTTCTGATGTTCCCGACATGCAGTGGCAGCATATTGCGAATTCTATGACCACTGCCGCAACAACCGTACTGGGATATGAAAAACCACGCTCAGACAAGCCCTGGTACGATGACGAATGTCGCGAAATGTCTGAGGAAATGGATGCTGCATACAAGGCAAAACTGCAGCCAATGGCGACGCGTGCGGTGACGGAGCGTTATAAAGAGAAAAGGAGGGAGATGAAACGCCTGTTCAGACGGAAAAAGCGTATGTGGAAGAAAAGAGAGAGCCAGGATATCGAAAACTACAGGGATAGAGATGAGGCCCGAAAGTTCTACCAAAAGGTAAAAAGTAAAGGTTTTGGAACAGGGATCCCCACCTGTAAGGACAGAGACGGAAATCTGGTCACGGTCACTCAGAGTGTGCTGCAAATATGGAGGGAACACTTTCAATCTCTTCTCGTTCCCGAAGGCAGCATAAGTGACGGAATCGCACCAATCATCGACGATGGAGTAGATTGTCCACCACCGAGCCAAAACGAGATCAGCACGGCAATTGCCCGGCTTAAAAATAATAAAGCTGCGGGAGCCGATGGACTGCCGGCAGAGCTTTTTAAAGCCGGAGGCGATGACCTGGTAACATGCATGCACCAGCTCATAAACACGATTTGGCTCAGGGAATGCATGCCCGATGATTGGAATCTGAGTGTCCTATGTCCCGTGCTTAAGAAAGGCGATCCTAGTGTGTGTACCAACTATCGCGGGATTAGCCTTTTACCCATCGCATACAAGGTCCTGTCTAGTGTGTTATGTGAAAGACTAAAGCCCCTCCTGGCGAACCTGATTGGACCTTATCAGTGTGGCTTTAGACCTGGTAAATCCACCACCGACCAGATATTCACGCTACGACAAATCCTGGAGAAGACCCAAGAAATGCAGATCGATACCTACCATCTGTTCATCGATTACAAAGCTGCATTTGACAGTCCGATACGACAGAAATTGTTGGATGCTATGGCTGAGTTTGGTATCCCCGCAAAACTAATTCGACTCTGCGGGATGACACTGACTGACACGAAGTCTTCAGTGAAAATTGGCAAAAATCTGTCAGAGCCATTTTCTACCAAGCGAGGCTTTAGACAAGGCGATAGTCTGTCCTGCGATCTCTTTAACATCGTAATGGAGATGATCATGCGGAAAGCAGCAGTAAACAGGAATGGCACCATATTTAACAAAAGCCACATGTTGCTCGCGTATGCTGATGATATCGATATTATTGGACGTGGATTGCGAGATGTTACTGCGGCTTTTTCGAGCATTGAGAAGCAGTCGGCTGAAGTGGGTCTGGTGATAAACGAGGACAAAACCAAGTTATTTGTTTCAACGAACAAAGAGTCCACTCGTCTGGGACGCTGCGTGAACGTTGACAACTATAATTTGGAAGTGGTAGATGATTTTGTCTACCTTGGCTCCGCCATAAACAAAAATAATAATGTCAGCCTCGAAATCAAAAGACGAGTATTGATCGCAAACCGCTGCTACTATGCGCTAAGCAAGCGATTTAACGACAAAGCGCTCTCTCGAAAAACAAAGATCCAGCTCTACCAGACTCTGATCCTACCTGTCTTGCTCTACAGCGCAGAATCGTGGGTAATGACACAAGCGGATCAATCTATTCTGGGAGTCTTCGAGAGAAAAATACTTCGCAAAATATTTGGACCCATCATCGTGAACGGCGAGTACCGTCGTCGAATGAATCATGAGCTGTATGAGCTGTACAACGACATCGACGTGGTCAAGCGCGTTCAAATAGACCGAATGCGCTGGCTTGGACACGTTGTACGAATGGACGATAACGCTCCGGCTCGAAAAGTCTTCGGCAATAAACTCGATGGGCGGCGCAGGAGGGGGCGACCAAAACTCCGATGGATAGACCAGGTGACGGAGATGTTAAGTAAGCTTGGTATGACTAACTATCTACGGAGCGCAAAAGACCGAAGCGCTTGGAATGGTTTTCTACGTGCGGCTACTGATGGATAAATTTCTGTTGTTGCTGCCAGTAAAGAAGAAGAAGAAGAAGAAATTGCTAGTGAGCTAGATATACTTTCAAAAAGTCTTCATGCATAGAAATTAACTATTTCTGGGCATTGGGTCATTTTGAATGGGATTCTTATTAATTTACTGTTTTTTGGGGCCAAGGATCGCATTTTTTCTCCGACCAAATGTAATTATCCCCCAGGTTCCTTGAAAATTATGAATAACTTAACGATTTGTAAACCGATTTTTATAAACAAGTATGCGTTTTAATCATGACAGTGTGCACTTTCTGAATAATATAATAAACATTAGGATAACGCAAAAAAGTTTTGGCTAAAAACTTCTTCAAAATTAAAAAAAATCCCAAAAGTTTATGACAAGTTACCTACATATATATAGATTTGGAAAGGTTATAGTCTCTCCTTTCCAAATACACAGAAAAATTCAAAATAGGTTTATATTCAACTTGTTCAACTACCTCGTCCAAAATTTGACACAATTCACTCTAATTACAGAAAAGGTATGCCTGTAGAACTAATTTGCTTATTCATATGGGAGGTACAAGAAGGTGTGTCAAATGATTCGGTTATCTATGGGTTTGTCTACTTAACTTAAAAATGCTGGCACATTTTTATAAGGATCAGTTAAAGTTTACCGAGTTATCCTGCCCACGACCCATCCAGACAGCCAAACAGACGGACATCGCTCAATGGTCTTAAGAAGTCCTGAAACAATTTGATCTTACGATACTTGGGGTTTAACACGTTCCCTTTAATGCGTTAAACTTTTATTTGTAACAAATAATATACATATACCTTCATCCTTAAGGGTTAAATATGGTCTAAACGTCCCACAATTGTAATTATTTGGCCAGAATATAAATATTGTTTGCCTATCGATTGAACCAAAAGACTTTTATTTGAACAAATAAAAATTAAAAGAATTTATATTTCATCAGAAAAAATTTTTATTTTGGGACTTTTAAAATAGTAATCAAAAATAAGTCTTATGTTCGGAGAGATATAATAAAAATCAGAAAATAACTCTTACAGAGGGACTTTTATAAATAAAAGTTATAAGAGTTACGGTCTCTGCTATAAAATGATCGGAAATAAAAATGTTTTGAGTGTATTGCAGAGGTTTCAAGTACTGATGAATTTAGTACCATCATTGCACGCGACTCCGCTTGCAACCAGTTTTTGACATCCAGAATATTTTATCTGTCCGTTTCTTGTCTGTGTCCACATCTTTCATGGATTCGAAAATATGCTAACATCTTTTCTCTTTCAGTGAAAACAGCGGCCCTAGATTTACATTATCGCATTTTTAGAACAAAGAGGGAGTTAAGTACTCTTAGATTATTCATATGTAATGGTCTGTATTTGGCAGAAAAATCACGGACAACTAAACAGACAGATCAATGCGTATTTAAGAAGGTGGTCGCACTAGACTGCTAATTTAAATTTTTTTCATTCGAATTGGACCTAGATTGTCAAATGTTCTAGCGCTTAGTTCGATTTGTTTACATTTTGTTCGACTTCTGTCAACTCAATTTGACAGTTCGGGACTCTTTGCAAAAACAATGTACATGTTTTTGTTGCAGAGGCTTTTGTTGTTGCTCTAGTGCAGTCACATTATTAAATACACCTTGAGACAGATAAACTATTCTAGAAGACAAAAAAATGACGTTCGCATTCGTCGATAAACAAGTAGATGCCGTTAGTTTTGAATCTAAAAATAGAAAGCGTGTTAATTCACAACAACGCGAGAAGCTATCCCATACCTCATTCATGGGGTGCAAAGGGAAATTTAGTTTTTAAGTTTTAAGTTATGGAAGATGTTCTTAGTTCCATCGAGAACCGACAATTTTTTTTTTAAGTTGACTGGAGCCACGTTTGAACCTGCGATCTCCCGCATGGTAGCCGCGTGTTCTAACCACTATGCCACGGCCGGTCCCATACTACTAGGAATAATAGAGGTGACAATATGCATCCCTGACGCACTCCACTTAAAACATGAAATGGGTCTGAGAGCTTTCCTTTATGGAGAACGAAGCATCTGGCCTGGTTATAACTTTCTTTGATGAGAGATATTTGTTTTTCTGGTATATATCTTCTTCGCAAGGCTAACCATATGTATTCACGGTTGATGCTGTCAAACGCTATCTCAAAGTCTACAAAGAGAAGATGAAGATTGGAATTGAGTTTCAAACCGATAGGGCTGCAAATATTATTATCTCTTTAGCAAAAGTGCATATTTGCCGAATCAGTAGCAATTATAATTGAATATGTTGGAAATAAAATTTTTTATACTAATGAATTGTCGTTGAATGTCGTTTTTTGTATTTGTTGTCATTTATTTCCAGCAGACTTGTATTTTGTTTGAAATTTTTTAATAATTTAAGCGCTTATTCACGATTATAGTGATTATTTGTAGTATTAAGCGTCTTTTAATTGGAATTTTTGATATGGCAGCTTTGTTGTTTGACAATTATTAAATGGCTTTGTTTACAACACGTAAGCCCATGCGAACGATTAAAAGCTTAAGTGAGTGCGTGATTTTCGCTCGCTTAAAGTTTCTTTCGATATCTAGGTTTAGGTTGTTAATTAATTTTTCACCTATTAACTCTACGCCGGCAACAAATATCACAAACAAATCAGCTAAATATGACAGTCATAGAATACAAAAACAATTTCCCTATTGTTCTTGTTGCTGTAAACTTGTTGTGTCCCACCACCTTATACTTAATACATTATGTGTGTATGCCGTAAACAACTCAAAACATAATGCAAATTACTAATAATAGCCTTTTTACACCAAAAAAGCATTCCGCTTTTTGAGCTGAAGATGCGAAATGCTTAAAAGTGGTTTTATAGCCTTTTTACACCGGAACGATTATTCCACATCTTTGAAGGATGCGGCAAAATGCTACAATTTTTACATGTATTTTGTTGTTGGAAAGATGTTAACATATTTTCGCATCCATGAAAGATGCGGAAAAATACACTGAGTTGTACTCTGAAAATTGGAATTTAAGCGATTTTTCTCAGTAATGTTGATCCGGCAACCACCATTTTCGTTATTTGTTTACATTTATCGGAAAAATACCAAGCAACATGGACAGACAAAAAATTTACATTTTTGCCAAAATATATACAGCTTACAATATGCGAAACTGCAGTGTAATAGCCTTTTTACACCAGAAAAGCATTCCGCATCTTGAGCTGAAGATGCGGAATGCTAAAAAGTGGTTTTACACTGCAGTTTCGCATATTGTCAGCTGTTGTCTACCTCACACATTTTTCCATTTGCCTTGTAAAACTGCTATATTTTCCTGCCACAAACCTATTAACATTGTTCCGGAGGCAATATTCCACAAAGCGCGGATAGTTTTAACTAATTGGAATAACCATTTATTAATATTTTGGCAAAAATGTAAATTTTTTGTCCGTTCATGTTGTTTGGCATTTTTGTAAAGGTATTACACGACATGTATTTTACACATGGCTTGTCAATTCAAAAAGCTATATGTAATTCTGTATGTCTGTCAAAATGAGCGTGTACATTTGGTTTATAATTTTTGCGTTCAAACGTGCTTGTGTATGTATACATGTGTTTATCATTAACAGCTGACTTTGCTATATTTTAACACAGCTTTATTTGCCAAATTTAACTAAAAATATGTTGAAAAACACTCATTAATTGTTCTATATACTATTTGAAATAAAATACTTATCCTTTTCAACTTTTTGTCAGCAAACGCTTTGTTGTTTTTCAAAAACAGCTGATTGCCGATATGTATTACATGTCAAAATAGAGCACGCTCTAAATGAAATGTATACATATGTTATCCAACACATTGTTTTACACAAGCAGTGTTTGAAAGGGGTCACACGACATGTATAAATTTTACACTGTAAAAATTGACATGTCATATGTACAATACATGTCGTGTAATACCACCTTAAACAAACACCGAAAATGGTAGTTGCCGGATCAACATTACTGAGAAAAATCGCTTAAATTCCAATTTTCAGAGTACAACTCAGTGTATTTTTTCGCATCTTTCATGGATGCGAAAATATGTTAACATCTTCCCAACAACAAAATACATGTAGAAATTTTAGCATTTTGGCCGCATCCATCAAAGATGCGGATTAACGCGGAAATATGTTAAATGCGTTCCGGTGTAAAAAGGCTATAAAACCACTTTTTTAGCATTTCACATCTTCACCTCGAAATGCGAATTGCTTTTTTGGTGTAAAAAGGCTATTACACTGCTGTTTCACATATTGTCAGCTGTTGTCTAGCTCACACATTTTTCCATTTGCCTTTTAAAACTGCAACATTTTCCTGCCACAAACCTATTAACATTGTTTCGGTGGCAGTATTCCACGAAGCGCGAGTGGTTTTAATTAATTGGAATAATCTTTTATTAATATTTTGGCAAAAATTTAAATTTTTTGTCCGTCCATGTTGTTTGTAATTTTTTCCGATAAATGTAAACAAACAACGAAAATGGTGGTTGCCGGATCGACATTACTGTGAAAAATCGCTTAAATTCACCTTTTCAGAGTACAACTCAGTGTATTTTTCCGCATCTATTATGGATTCGTAAATATGTCAAACACAAAATACATGTAAAAATTTAAGCATTTTGGCCGCATCCATCAAAGATGTGGAATAATGCGGAAATATGTTAAATGCGTTCCGGTGTAAAAAGGCTATAATAAAACAAAATCTCTAATTTCCCTTATCTCTCTCAGTGACAACAGCGCACATAGATTTTGTCAAAAAGTATATACACAGAATAATATTAATCAGAATCCCCATCTCTCTCTTTGTTCTAAAAAATGCGAAAAATTATTTGTTATGCGCTGTCTGCCACTGAGAGGTAACTGAGATAATGAGTGCAAGTGAAATTTGAGTTTTTGGTATATTACCAGAAATTCGCAATGTGTTTTATATATGTAACAACATACACATATGCATTATACATTGTTACCATCATACCACCATTTATTTTCAATATATATAAGACCAAAGTCTATTAAATGGATGGAGAGAGAAAACAGATTGAGTGTTCCAAGTGCGCTTTGAGTATTCCAAGTGCGCGTTTAGTACCATTAGCATACACGAGTCCCCCTGCAGGCAGTTTTTGTCTGGCAAAAAGGGCTTCTGTTTATAATATTATTCTGTGGTATATATGATTAGAAGAGGTGGCAAGACGATAACAGCCTTTAAAAATTACCACCAAACGTTCATAGGCGCAATGTAGTGTATTTTAAAATACAAGAGAAATAGCCAATTTAATGGCTCAAAACTTACAAGTTAGTTTGATTAGCATTCGTTTTACTTAATTGTGTATCTTTTGGTGTTCAAAACTTTTTTGTTTTCATTAAATAATCCAAATTATTGCCCATAATAAGTGTACTAAAACTACATTTGCCTATGTTCGTTGAACAGTTTTACCGCGTTGGCACCACTTGTCTAGTATAGATACTTTTTGGTTTTAGTTTTTCGCATGTTTAGAACAAAGAGCGTAGAAAATATTCTATTGTATTAAAAACTCTTTGGAAAAATTTGCTTAGGCGTAAAAATGTCGCCGTCATAACTTAGTGTCGGCTTGGAACTATAATTCAAAACACAGAAAAGTGATCTAAATGCCGGGAATACAATTCGTCTTATTCTACGTTTTGCATCGGTAACAAAATAAAAATAAACAATGGTTGCGAATATTGTACGGTCTTTGGAGAATAAATTTCCATGTCGTAGCGATTTCATACGAATTTTGTATGAATTTATTTCAAATCCTGATGAGAATTTTCCTTCTGCCATATATTTATATGGTCATGCAGGTACCGGCAAAACGTCTATTGTAAGGGACTTTCTCTGCCTTAACAGACAAAAGAAAACTTTCCGAGCTGTGCATGTGAACTGCGTCGAGTGCTACACAACTAAAATACTTTTGGAAAACATATTGGAAGGATTGATTGGTACGGAGAAACGGTGTGACACATTAAATGAATTTGTGGAAAGCTTAAAACTTCACGACCACAGGAACACTTTAGGATACGTGGTTGCTATAGATAGTGCCGACAGATTGAGAGACATGGACGGCAATATCTTACCATCGATTTTACGACTACAGGAATTAACAGGACTGAACATTTGCGTGCTGTTGATATCTCAACTACCGTTGGAGAAGTACCATTGCAAAACTGGTTTGACGGAGTTAGTAACTGTGCACTGCTCTCAGTATACCAAAGCGGACACATTAAAAATTTTAAGCGGTCATTTCGACTTCGTCATACTTACGCTCAAACATCATCTTAAGGAACTTTACTCAAATGATCATATTGCCTTAGGAAAACAATATGCGATTGTGGAAAATATTACGCAGGAGTTTTTTAACAATTATCTCAATGTGTTTTTAAGCGTTTTCTACAAAGCATGTCGTGACGTCCCGGAATTGAAATCAACGGCAACCAAGTGTTTTCTTCCTTATGTCGAACCCGTTTTAAATGGAAGCTTGGAAATGACAGATGTTGGTAAGCTGTGGAGGAATATAGCAGCACCATTGAGGACGGCACTATCAAGAGTGTATATGCGATATGATAAAAACGAAAAAGTAAGTTATTTTACTTAAATTCCTTTATAGAAATTGAAATTATTTATTGAGCCTTCCCGTAAAATAGTAACAAATTTAGAAATAAATGTGACAATAACAGAATTTACGTATCAATATTACAGTAAATTTATATTATAAAACATTAAAAAGAATAACACCCATGCTATTACAAACAAAAATAAACATAACAGCATACTATACCAAACTATCCTCTATAAGTACTCGACGTTGACGATTAATAATTTGAATTAGACCAACTGCAATTTAATTGATCATTATAAATATGTATACCTAATAATTTGGTTTGAATGGACAGTTATCCTCCAAATGGATCTACTTAAAATATAGCTAACGTATTAATAGATTGGAGTAATTTTTGAATCTTAATACATTACGTGTTACGTGTAACGTTTCGAATTTGACTCATAGTATTTACCAACGCAGTGACGGAGAACATTTCTTTCAAGAATCTCTATTTCCTTATTACGATTGGTGAAATGCTGAACCAAATAGGAAATCCGTACAGAAGAGCAGATCTTATGCTGGATTTATAAAGCATTAGTTTCGATTTTTAGGTAAATTTTTATTTATTAAAATCCTTGAAAAAAGTTCAATATTCTGTATGCTTTATTAATAGTAGACCTTTCGTGTTTATTAAATTTTATAAGACTGTACTGTTTTTGAATGGAATATTAGTATTATTTAGACTTAGTGTAAGCCTTTTGCTTTTCAGAACAAATAATATTTACATTTGCCGGATGCATTTCTTATGCTGATGGCTTCACTATTAGAAAAAATGATGTGTTACGTGGTTTAAAGCAGTCAAAGGATATTCATTATTCATATTCAAAAATTTTATAAATCAAATATTGCCCAGTGAAGGACTATTTATTGATAGATGTACTTTTCATATAATTACAAAATACTTAAATCTAAGAATTAAACCCCAAAACAGACTTTTTCCGACACATTTAGTAAAGATAAGATTATCAGCGAATATATATGTAAAGCTTTATTGTAATGATATTGGTCTGCTCTTGCGAAATAATTAAGCAATTTGAATTTGTAATTAGCAGGAGTGGTACAAAATCCTTTTAATTTTGTGGCAGATTATTCCACATTTTTGATACACGAATAGCATACGACCGATTTATGCGAATTATGGAATTTCCATTTGAATTTGATATCCTGATAAGTTAATTTTGTTGGGTTTAGGTATTGGTACTATGATGTCCGTTTTCCAAGAGTAAGGAATTATGCCAGTATCAGAAATATTGTTGTATAAAAGGATAAGTTTTTCGAGATATTTGGGCGTGAGGTGTTGTATCATAACGTAGGATATGCGGTCTTGGCCGGGAGTGATACCATTAACTTTTTTAACGCGGTTAAAAGTTCATGAAAGGTTATTGATGCTGATGATGTGAAAATACGCGGCGTATAATTTTTAGCGCTTAGGAATGCAGCAGGAAATTTGTCATTAGACGAATATTTGAACCACAATTCATCAAAGTAATTATCAATATAAGTGGGATCAGTTTTAATACCTTTGTCGGTATCAATTGTTGCCATCGTTTGTGTTGTGTTGTTACATGATATTGCGTTAATTTTGTACCAAATAAGAGACAGAGGTGAGCCTCTAGAGATATTGTTTGTGAAAGCATTCTATTTTTGGATTCAAATTTAAATATTGCACTGCTTCTCCTGTAATTTATAAAATTATCAGAAGTGGGGTGTTTTTTTAGATTGAGCAGATGGTCCATTTTCTCCTTGCGCCAATAAAAAAGATTTTTATTCCACCGGGGACATATTTTTTATTTTTGGGATGCGTTTGTGGGTGTGTTGGTTAGAGGAGAGTTGCGTTTGTCCTGTTTGGTTTGCTCTTCAGTGATTAGTTTTCCAATTCTTTCTCTACACTTTTTTGGTACAGTAACCAATAAGATTTTTAAAATTATATTTTGTCATATGTTTTATTCTGATTGTAGGATTATCGAACATAACTTTCGTTACTAAAGGGAAGTGGTCACTACTGTGTAGGTCAGAGTTGTACTAGTAACAGTAGGAAGAAGTAATGATAAGCAGCAAACAATGTCAATTTTACTTTAGATGCTAAAAGTGTTTAAATGTGTTGGTATTCCGTCATTCAATATGCAAAGGTAAAGAGTGTTTATAGCATCTTCCATTATTAATCCTCGTTGGTTGTTTTTGGCTGTTAGTTAGTATTACAGGTGTATTTATGTTGTCGAATAAATTTGTGATATCATTGGGGTGTATATAAAGTGATATTAAGGTGAACTTTATTTTCAGTGTAAATTCTATGACGATGTTTAATAGTTTTGACGAGTTATATATTCTTTTGTGGGGAATATGTGGTTTAATAAATGTTCCAAGTCCACCTTTGGCTCTTGCGTTTGCGGGATCGTTTGTAGAGTAGCTTGTGTATGTTGCTGGTGGTATAGGTTAAGAATTGAATGCGATGTGCGTTTCTTGTAAAGAAATGAAGTGTGGGCTGCAGTATTTGATGAGAAGTTGAATATAAGTATAATTATTGATTAAACCTTTTATATTCCACTGAAGAAAATTTAACGTTGTCGTATTAAGATAAAGCTTGTGTTGAGATTGTTAAGAAATTATAAAATTTCCATTTCAAATTGTTCGTCTAATTCTAATTTTCTTTCTCTTATTCCAGCGGGTGTGATTTTTGATGTATTATTCTTGTTTTTATTTGATGTATTTGATTTGGCTTTTTGATTTTGAGATGCATCTTTTAATGAGCTTGAAGTATCTTTTAGATGTTTAGTAAAAGTTTGAGAGTAATTTTTATCTGCGGTTATTGTAGCTATTTTTGAGTTGAAGTTTTTTAATAGTTGTTCTTGGTTATGTGTGATTGTGTTTTCTTTCCAGGAGAGAGTGCTAATGATTTCTGAGGGGAGGGTTGTTGTCTGTTGATTGATCATTGTTGTTGTGGGTGTTTTCTGCAATAAAGACAGTTGATGTAGTTTGAAGAGTAGCGGTACTTTCTGAGTTTTTCTTAAGTTGGTGTTTCTTTATTATTTTCTTCTCTATTCAATAGCAGAGCCAAGAGTTTCATTAGGTGTTTCGAATGTATTTGTTTTTGATGTATTTTGGATAGCACGGAATGTGTTTTAATACTTTTTTACGTTTTTCTGTTTGAGCGGTGTTCGCGATTGCAATTAGTACAATGTACTTTTTTAGCATGGAACAGGGTCATGCACTGTAGATGAGCAGACTTCACACTTGGGATTGCTTTTACAAAATTTTTGGGTATTTTTGCATTGAATAAGATTTGGTATGTACCAGTGATCTCCGGCGGTAGGAGTTTTCGGCACTACTGGTGTACTCGCTGTTTATGCGGCTGCGGTAACAAACTGCTTGGATATTTTTGTGTATTTTGTGTTATTGTTTTCTTTTACCGGGATAGTTTGCCACCGCATCAAAAAAAAAAACAAGAACAAAAAAATTAATCTTTGTTGTCTGAGCTTTTTCTATGGTGGTGGTTTAGCACGACAACGAAGAAACACAAACAAAAATATTACAAAGAAGAATACGACGACAGTGCGATCGCCACCAACACACATACTAACCGTCTCGCTGTCGATTTGTAACGTTTTTTTTTTGCTTATGTTTATAAAACTTATAAAACAAGTTCATTAGGCCGATAGATTTCCAACAGAAACAAAAGAGTTTTAAAATGTCTGATCATACATTTGTTTTGGACAAAATTTTGAGTGGTGCTTATTCGTTGTCACTTCGACGAAAGGGAAAGAGCTTTGTGTGGAATATTTTGTCTGAAATATATAACTTCCGACCAGGTTCCATTGATTTAAAAAATTTAGCTTCTTCTGTAAAATATTCAAAGTTTCGTTAGGGTAGTTGCATTACAGGGTAGTTTACATACCTAAGGGTATAAAATACTAATTAACTTTTTCATTGCATTTGCCTGACCTATAAAGAATGTCTCCAAAAAATAAACAAAAAAGAAAATCCACAGCGAGTCGATCAATGTGATGAATGGTTGTGCCGATCATGTCATGTTCTTCTTTGTCTTATTTTTGTTTTGTGTTTTTTCGTTGCCGTGCCAAACCCCCACCGTAAAACAAGCACACACAACAAAGCGTCATATTTTTGTTTTTGTTTTTTTTTATACGATGCTAAACTATTGCAACAAAAAAAGTAAACACATGACAGAGCTTTACTCCACCGCATCAGTTTTCATACTTGCGTATGAAAAATACTAAGTTCGGATGCGATGTACCAGCGGTTACGGTCTACCGGTTTTGATCTCTGGTATGAACGGTTTTACCCGACATTGGACGAAACCTATTTCAATAGTTGGCGGTAATTTGTATAAATTCAAGCTTAGAATGGACATTGGTGTATTAGATACTTTTTCATCATGGTACGAAGTAAGCTTTTTGTAATCTTCTTCTTCTTCTTCTTTACTGGCAGCAACAACTGAAATTTATCCATCAGTAGCCGCACGTAGAAAACCATTCCAAGCGCTTCGGTCTTTTGCGCTCCGTAGATAGTTAGTCATACCAAGCTTACTTAACATCTCCGTCACCTGGTCTATCCATCGGAGTTTTGGTCGCCCCCTCCTGCGCCGCCCATCGAGTTTATTGCCGAAGACTTTTCGAGCCGAAGCGTTATCGTCCATTCGTACAACGTGTCCAAGCCAGCGCATTCGGTCTATTTGAACGCGCTTGACCACGTCGATGTCGTTGTACAGCTCATACAGCTCATGATTCATTCGACGACGGTACTCGCCGTTCACGATGACGGGTCCAAATATTTTGCGAAGTATTTTTCTCTCGAAGACTCCCAGAATAGATTGATCCGCTTGTGTCATTACCCACGATTCTGCGCTGTAGAGCAAGACAGGTAGGATCAGAGTCTGGTAGAGCTGGATCTTTGTTTTTCGAGAGAGCGCTTTGTCGTTAAATCGCTTGCTTAGCGCATAGTAGCAGCGGTTTGCGATCAATACTCGTCTTTTGATTTCGAGGCTGACATTATTATTTTTGTTTATGGCGGAGCCAAGGTAGACAAAATCATCTACCACTTCCAAATTATAGTTGTCAACGTTCACGCAGCGTCCCAGACGAGTGGACTCTTTGTTCGTTGAAACAAATAACTTGGTTTTGTCCTCGTTTATCACCAGACCCACTTCAGCCGACTGCTTCTCAATGCTCGAAAAAGCCGCAGTAACATCTCGCAATCCACGTCCAATAATATCGATATCATCAGCATACGCGAGCAACATGTGGCTTTTGTTAAATATGGTGCCATTCCTGTTTACTGCTGCTTTCCGCATGATCATCTCCATTACGATGTTAAAGAGATCGCAGGACAGACTATCGCCTTGTCTAAAGCCTCGCTTGGTAGAAAATGGCTCTGACAGATTTTTGCCAATTTTCACTGAAGACTTCGTGTCAGTCAGTGTCATCCCGCAGAGTCGAATTAGTTTTGCGGGGATACCAAACTCAGCCATAGCATCCAACAATTTCTGTCGTATCGGACTGTCAAATGCAGCTTTGTAATCGATGAACAGATGGTAGGTATCGATCTGCATTTCTTGGGTCTTCTCCAGGATTTGTCGTAGCGTGAATATCTGGTCGGTGGTGGATTTACCAGGTCTAAAGCCACACTGATAAGGTCCAATCGGGTTCGCCAGGAGGGGCTTTAGTCTTTCACATAACAAACTTGTATGCGATGGGTAAAAGGCTAATCCCGCGATAGTTGGTACACACACTAGGATCGCCTTTCTTAAGCACGGGACATAGGACACTTAGATTCCAATCATCGGGCATGCATTCCCTGAGCCAAATCGTGTTTATGAGCTGGTGCATGCATGTTACCAGGTCATCGCCGCCGGCTTTAAAAAGCTCTGCCGGCAGTCCATCGGCTCCCGCAGCTTTATTATTTTTAAGCCGGGCAATTGCCGTGCTGATCTCGTTTTGGCTCGGTGGTGGACAATCTACTCCATCGTCGATGATTGGTGCGATTCCGTCACTTATTCTGCCTTCGGGAACGAGAAGAGATTGAAAGTGTTCCCTCCATATTTGCAGCACACTCTGAGTGACCGTGACCAGATTTCCGTCTCTGTCCTTACAGGTGGGGATCCCTGTTCCAAAACCTTTACTTTTTACCTTTTGGTAGAACTTTCGGGCCTCACCTCTATCCCTGTAGTTTTCGATATCCTGGCTCTCTCTTTTCTTCCACATACGCTTTTTCCGTCTGAACAGGCGTTTCATCTCCCTCCTTTTCTCTTTATAACGCTCCGTCACCGCACGCGTCGCCATTGGCTGCAGTTTTGCCTTGTATGCAGCATCCATTTCCTCAGACATTTCGCGACATTCGTCATCGTACCAGGGCTTGTCTGAGCGTGGTTTTTCATATCCCAGTACGGTTGTTGCGGCAGTGGTCATAGAATTCGCAATATGCTGCCACTGCATGTCGGGAACATCAGAACTAGGGGGATTTGTATGGAGTAATTGAGAGAGTTGGTTGGAGTAGGCATTGGCTATCTCAGTGGTCTGCAGCTTTTTGATGTCTAGCTTCCTTTGCGTTTGATTAAGAGTGTTTTTAGCTCTACTTAATCGTGTGCGTACCTTGGCTGCAACTAGGTGGCGATTCGAGTCGATATTTGCACCGCGCATCACACGCACGTCCATAACGCTTGAGACATGCCTTCCATCAATTACCACGTGATCAATCTGATTTCTTGTATTTTGATCGGGAGATATCCAGGTTGCCTTGTGGATATCTTTATGCGGGAATCTGGTTCCACTCACAACCATGTTTCTTGCCGACGCGAAACTTACCAATCTGAATCCGTTATCGGAGGTGTTGTTGTGTAGACTGAATTTTCCGACTGCTGAACCAAGAGCATCTTCCCTTCCTATTTTAGCATTAAAATCTCCCAGAACAACTTTAATGTCATGTGCAGGGCAGCGGTCATATATATCCTCCAGGCGCTCATAGAATGCATCTTTGATGTCATCGTCTTTGTCTTCCGTCGGGGCGTGTACACAAATCAGCGTAATGTTAAAATATTTCGCCCGGATGCGAATGGTGGCTATACGGTCATTTACAGGGTTAAACCGCGAGACCAGGTGTCGAAGTCTCTTGCCGACTATGAAACCACATCCAAATTCGTGTCTTTCTGCATGGCAGCTGTAAAAGATGTCACAGTTCTTCCGTCGTGTGCATCCCTGTCCCGTCCATCTCATTTCCTGTATGGCGGTGATGTCAGCCTTGTATTTGTCGAGGACATCCGCCAGTTGGATAGAGGCACCATCTCTGTATAGAGTTCGGACATTCCAGGTGCATATCCTTAAATCATGGTCCTTATATCGTTTGCGGGGGTCGTCAACATTTGGAGGGTTCTTGTTTTTCGTTTTCTTCGTGTTTTCATAATAAATTTTTGTTTAAGGAGAGTGGCTTATTAGGCCACCGCTCCCTATCTTAGTTTTTTGGGGCTGCCAAAGCCACTAAGAGAGCCAGTGTTGAGTTTCAGTAACTTCTGTTACCTAGTTCCTAAGACGCATCGGTGGTAGCATGCCGATTAGGTTACTCAACATTTCGCCTTCTAACTCTAGCTAACTTCAAAGCGGTTGCTTTAAAGTCATTGCCCAGGGAATACTTGGTCTAAGACCGGAAGTAGTTAGCTGCTTGGACAGTGCCACAAAGGAATCGATTCTGGTCACTCCCAAGTGAGTGACAATCAGTAACTTTCAGCCTCTGGGCAAAGTCCAGCCTTAAACGATTTCTTGTTCTGTGCGATTTATAAGTGTTTCCCCGTAGACAAAACCTTTAACAACGATTAAGGTGGGGTGCGAAGAACATTTCACTGATGAAAACGTCTTTAGTGAATGTTATGTTTATTGGAGGTTCGGTGGATATTCCTTCGAGAGCTTTAGATACGAGAAAAATGTTGAAGTATTTTATGGGGTTTTCTTCTATCTTCCATTTCATTACGTCGAATTTAGGACAAGGTTCACATTTTTTTGTTTTCCTAGAACACATGGAAAATTCAGAGAGTTCCCAAGATTATACTTGGTGTTTTTTCGTTTTTCCCGCATTGGAGATGGATTGTTTGCCGTCACCAGGATCAGAATCCCAAAGAAATTTCCTCCTGAGGAGGAAGCCATAATCGAAAAACAAAGATATTAAGCAAACGTAAGTTCTTTCGGTCGCGTTAAATAAAATCTTGAATGTAGCGAATGGTAGAAAGGAGAAATAAAAAAAATTTAAGATTGTTAAAGAAAACTGCTTGTGCGAGAATATGACTGTTCACGACCGTGGCTAAACGATAACTGAACTGAATAAATTGTTGGATTTCGAGTCACCATATTGTGTATTGGAGTTCGAAATAACCGATCTTTTTGTAATATTCTTAAACATCTTAATATAGTCAATTAAGGAAGTTGTATGATAAAATTTAAAATTTTCACTCGGTTTATAATAAGCTTAGGTTGTTTAAATTAAACAAATTTAAATACTTCTGCTAATTTAATTGGACTTCTGAGCATATTTTTACATTTTAAAACATTTGTAACTTTTTTGCTTAAGAATTAAATGGGTACTTCAAAAGCAAATCATTCCCAAATTTGTAAGATCTTTAAATGTCCGAACAAAATGGGTAGATATTGAGATAGAATCAGTCAGTAGTCAAATTTTAAATGTTCTATGGGGGAAATGTAGCCTTTTACTTATGTTCTAGAATAGTTGTTGCCTTATCTTGTATCCCACCAAGAACAACTGCAAAGTTGGAAAGAACATTTTTCCATAGTCTTAAAAAACATAATAGACCCTGCAGCTGAACTACCTTTACCTGCAAGTTCAATAAATACCACAAACTACAGGATTGGAACCTCACCACCTAGTTTATCCGAAATTATAGCTGCGATAAAACAACTTCCGAACGGTAAAGCCGCCAGCACCGATGGTATCCCTGCAGAAATATATAAGTGTGATCCAACACTTGCTGCAGAGCTATTACACCCACTTATCACGGAATCATGGGAAACTGAGCTCTTCCCTTAAGAATGTAAAAATGGGATAATTGTCAAAATTGCAAAAAAGGTGACTTAAAAAATTGTAACAACTGGCGGGGTATTTGTGTTCTCCCAACGATAGCAAAGCTAATGGCAAAAAACCCAAATTAAAGAACACCTAGAACGTAGTATTAGCTTCTGTCAAGCAGGTTTTCGCTGTTGATATGCCTGTGCAAATCACATTATTGTGGAACAATGTTTGGAATTCAATTCCAATCTTCATCTTCTCTTTGTGGACTTTGAGAAAGCGTTTGAGAGTATCAACCGTGAATACATATGGTTAGTCTTGCGAAGAAGATATATCTCCATAATGGAAAGCTCTCAGATGCATATTGTCACCTCTTTTATTACTAGTAGTTATGGAAGATGGTTTTAGTTTCATCGAGAACCGAAGCCAAGGATTGCAATGGCAAATCAACGGCAAATACCTAAATTACCTGGCCTACGCAGACGACATTTGCTTGCTTCTAATAGGCTGTGTGATCTAAAACGGACAACATTAGATCTCCAGGAAAAGCTGAAACATACGGGTCTTAAAATAAACACCAGCAAAACAAAGACTCTTGCATAGGAACCGAAACAACAGCGCCATTATGGGAAAGTTTCCAGTAGTATTGTCAATCGGCTTCAAACTTTCGTCAACCGCTGCCTTAGAAGAATACTTCGCATTTTCTGGCCCCGCACCATCTCAAATGCAGAACTGTTGTCGCGATCACGGCAAATACCACTGGCAACGGAAATTCGTAAGCGTAAGTGGAAGTGGTTTGGACATACTCTTCGCCGAATTGATGACAACGTGGCTAAGCAAGCACTTAAATGGAATCCCTTTCATCAGGCAGGTCGTCGGCGTGGAAGACCACGTATAACATGGCGACGCTCCACCGAAAGCGAAATGAGTAACCTCGGTGTATCCTGGAATTAATTTAGATCGATTGCACAAAACCGTGCCCGATAGCGGACGGCTGTAATTGACGCCCTATGGTCCAATGGGAGTTAGAGGAACACATATATATATAATCTTCAAATCCAGGGTCTGACAAGTTCAATTGTTTTTTACGACCCTATCTAGGGTACATCTCTTCCAGGTCATGATACATACGACGCCGATACTCTCCGTTAACGACGACGTGCAAATATATTTTTCCCTCGAATATTGCCAGAGCAGTATTCATCCGTATCCGTATTGTATCATAACCCGGGATTCTGAACCACACATAAAGACAGGTAGAACCAGTATCTGGTATATTCTCTGGTATATTTAGTTGATTATAGTTGTCAACGTTCACGCAGTTTCCATAGCGAGTAGATTCTTTGTTCGTTGAAACTAATAACTTCGTTTTGTTCTCGTTCACCATTAGACCCATTTTCGCGGATTCATTCTGTAGTCACATCCCGCATTTTTCGATCGATGATGTCTACGCCTTCAGCGTACGCAAGTATAATGTGGCTTTTGTAGAATATCGTGCCACTTGTGTTTACTCAGCTTGTTTAGGCCTCGTCTGGTTTAAAAAGGCTCCGTAAATGTCCTATCCAATCTTCACTGAAGATTTCGTGTCAGTCAGCGTCATTCCGCAAAGGTATATCAGCTTCGCTGGAATACAAAACTCAGGCATGGCTTCGAGTAATTTCTGCCGTATCGGGCTGTCGACGGCATTTTTACATTCGCCGAAGTGTGAATATATTTTAAGTTGTTGATTCACCAGGTCTAAAGCCACACTGGTAAGGCCCAATCAGGTTGGATAACACTGGCTTTTAACATAGCACACTCGACAAAACCTTATATGCGATGGGTAAAAGGCTCATCCCGCGATAGTTGGAACACATACTTGAATCACCTTTTTCAGCACAGGGCATAACACGCTTAGATTCCAATCAACGGGCATGCACTCGTTAAGCCAAACCATGCGTAAGAGCTGGTGCATGCTCGTTATCAGCTTTTCGCTAATGGAATTTTAGCCACGATATTGTTTTTACATCGGTTTGACTTGGTGGTGGGCAATCGTAGCCATCGCGCTGCCTTCCGGAACCGGCAATTGCTGAGTGTTCTCTCCATATATACAGCACAATCTGCGTATCTGTAACCAGATGTTTACTCTTGTCTTTAAAGTAGGAAAGCCCATTACCGTAGCCTTTTGCTTTTACTTTCTGGTAAAAATTTCGGGCTACACTTTCATCCCTGTATCGCTCTACATCCTCTGGATCCCGTTGTTGTTGTTGTAGCAGCATATGTGTCTGTTTGTGTATCCCGTGTCGTTGGATACTCCTTGTGTGTGGTTTTCTGCTGCACTTGTATCCAGGCCAAGGAAGGTAGCAACTTCCACTGGGTGGGTCCAAAGAGACCTGGGAACAAGTAGAGTTGGATTGGCTGGGCAGTTGAAGAGGTGTAGCGTGTCGTGTGGTCCTTGGTTGCAGGCTGGGCAGACGTTCGACGTACTGCCGTCAATTCTTGCCCAATATGAATTGAGGCGGCTACACCATCCGGATCTTAGTTGGGCCAAAACAACTCTCGTCTGCCGTGGTAAAACCTCTTCTTCCGAAGCAACTGATGGAGGGTGATCTCCGAGCACGACATTCACTCTATAGTTGTTTACTGCTTCCAAGACTTCGTCTGAGTGAATGTCTGCTAATCCTGCTTGATATGCGCTTTGATCTAGAGGCTCTCTCTTGTAGCGCTGGATCTCACGCTCTAGATATGTGTCCCTATGTGTCGGGCTCCCGTTCCTTCATCTGACGTTTTTTTTTTTAAGAGAAAATCGTGTTTTTCGCAAGGCAGCATCCTTTCCCTGCCCATCTCATCTCCAGTCGGATAGTGGCACCTTCTCTGTAGAGAGTCCGGGAGTTCTAGGAGCATATCCTGAAATCATGGTCCTTATTACGTTTGCGGGAGTCGTCAACATTTGGGGGGTTCTGTTTGTTACTTTTTCTTGTTCGTCTTTTCAGAGCCCGTAAAGGACCTGAAGGCGGATGGCTAGTTCTGCCATCAAGGTTCGTCGCTCACTATCTGCCGCTATTCATGATAAAAATATCACGAACAACGTTGCCCAGGTGCCACCACGAAGGAGGTTGTGAGTCGGCTTGAGATGCAAGATTCACTATACATACCCAACTAATTACGTTAAAAATTTTCTACGTTCTTATTCTAACTTAAAAAAAACTTAAATTCCCTTTGCACCCCATGAATGAGGTATGGGATAGCTCCTCGCATTGTTGTGAATTAACACGCTTTCTATTTTTAGATTCACAACTAACGGCACCTACTTATTTATCGACGAGTGCGAACGTCACTGTTTTGAGAAGCTCTTACTAGACACGACGATTGAATCGACGCTTAATACTGCGAAGTTGCTGTCAAACAACATTCGAGGGGAGCCGACAATGAAAGAAAATTTTATTTATTTTTTTCTTTTAAGATGACTGGAGCCAGGTTTGAACCTGCGATCTCCCGCATGGTAGTCGCGTGTTCTAACCACTATGCCACGGCCGGTCCCACGTTCTTATTCTAATGAAGTTTTTTACGTCTCTAGTAACAACGATATAATTTCGACAGCAACGTTGCAGTATAGTGTCGAGTCAATCGGAATGTCTAGTAAAAGCTTCTCAAACAGTGACGTTCGCATTCGCCCATAAACAAGTAGGTGACGTTAGTTGTGAATCAAAAATTAGAAAGCTTGTTAATTCACAACAACGCGAGAAGCTATCCCAAATCTCATTCATGGGGTGTAAAGGGAAATTAAGTTTTTTTAAGTACTATAGCTGGGGACATAGGGCTTAACAAGAATTAAATTAAAAAAACATGTATCGTGATACATATTTTTTCATTGAAGGTATATTAAATAATACACGATATATAAATAAACAATAAAATGTATATCTAATAAAAGTATGTATCTAAACAAATAAACTATGTATATGTGTTTTCGTATTTTTATAGATCGCTTTAGAGGAAACTGAAAACAACAACCCAGATCAAAGTATTCGAAAAATGGCGCAATCGTTCGAATTGCCTTTTTATGGCAAATTTTTGTTAATCGCAGGATTTCTTGCGAGTCACAATTCGGCCAAGGAAGACAAAAGACTATTTGTAAAACACCATGGAAAACAGCGAAAACGCATGCAATCTGTAAATGCAAAATCAAAGGTATATTATATTTGTTTCCTATTGTTGACTAAAATATCCTTTATTTTCAACATATCGTGATTTATATTTTATTCTTCTACAATGCCTTCAGTTAGTATTAAGTTACAATCATCAAGTTGTTGTGTCTATTTTTGAGATCGAAGTTTTTCATAAATTCCATTATATTTAACAAATTTCCAAAATGAATATTATAATCCCACCTCAAAAACAAAATTATCATCTGTTTGCCAAAAAGTTACTGGATATATAGGGTTAGTTACTAGGGTGGTCGTAAAAATCGATGTTGGATTTTTGTCGGTGCAAAAATTATGTCTTTACAGATTTTAAGTTTCACCGCAAACGAATTAGGACCATGATTTGAGGATATGCACATGGAATGTGAGAACACTATATAGACCAGGTGCCTCCATCCAACTGGTGGAAGTCCTCACATAAAACAAGGCGGACACAACCGCCTTACACGAAATGCGGTTGACGGGACACGGGTGCTCGGGCATGATAACGTGCGACATCTACTAAAGTGGCCACGCAGATAAGCACGACTTTGGATGTGTATTTGTAGTTGGCAAGATATTGCGACACCTAGTCTCAAGGTTTTCCGCTTTATTACCTTGCAAGGATCGATCCGCAACAAGAATTAGTTGATTATTAGCTAGAAGTAGCAAACAATGCATAAAGAGGGGATAGAGGTAACTCGATACTAGTTTAATTAAGGAGAAATTTAAAATTAGAATTATTTGGCAAAATGAAGCTAAGAAAAAAATGCAAAAATTGAATTTATCAAATTAAAACATTGAGCTCTGCCCCGGACCCGAAAGCACGTATGCGAAAATACTGTGTCGGGATAGAGGGAGACCGAATCGGGGGCTTTATTAGGCGTCGTTAGCCGTTAACGAGGACACGTCGATGAATGCCACTACCGCAAAAGGCGCTGGAGTCGTAAATGGACTTCCAGTCTTCGTAATGGCATCCAAGATAGTTTAGTTACTGATACATCGTAATCGCTGAGCAGCTCCTTCTCCGAAATATCTGCGGGTGCAAATGGCAAATTGCATGCTACTACCAAAAAAAGGAATAAAAATAGTGCGAACAAAACACAAAAAGGTAAAGTTCAAATGTGTCAGTCAGAATGACTAACTTGTGGTATATCGTCGTACAACAAAATTTTTGACACGAATATTGAATATTTTTTAACACTGTATTGTTCAGAAGAAAATTTGTTTTTTGTTTTATAGCGTAAAAATTATGTGTATGTTTCGTGATCGCTTGGGGAATGGGACTTTGCCCAGAGGTTGAAAGTTCCTGATTGTCACTCACTTGGGAGTGACCACAATTTTTGATAATTTCAATGGGTACTAAAATCGAACTATGGTCAAAAAACACTGTATTGTTCAGATGAAAATTTGCGGTTTTTTGTTTTATAGCGTAAAAATTACGTGTATGTTTCGTGATCGCTTGGGGAATGGGACTTTGCCCAGAGGTTGAAAGCTCCTGATTGTCACTCACTTGGGAGTGACCAGAAGCGATTCCTTTGTGGGACTGCCCAAGCAGCTTACTACTTCCGGTCTTAGATTAAGTATTCCCCGAGCAATGACTTTAAAGCAACCGCTTAGAAGTTAGCTAGAGTTAGAAGCCGAAACGTTGAGTAACCTAATCGGCATGCTACCACCGATGCGTCTTAGGTAGTTGGTAACAGATGTTACTGAAGCTCAACACAGGCTCTCCTAGTGGCTTTGGCAGCCCCAAGAAACTAGGATCGGGAGCGGTGGCCTAATAACCCACTCCCCTTAAACAAAATCTATAATATAAAAATAAGTCGCTGAATGTGTTGCTAAGCGCAAAACTCGAGAACGGTTGGACCGATTTGGCTCAATTTTTTTTCAGTTATTCGTAATTGCCAGGAGTAGGTTTTTACGAAAGAAAATTTTGGAAAAATCCTTCGGAAAAGCCGGAAAATTGGAAAACCCGAATATTGCTTATTTGTATGGAATTTTTTGTGCAATTGTTATGTATGATTTTTCGAATGGAAAAATAAAAAAAATTTTGTTAAAAAATTCGGAAAATTCCGGAAAAGTTAAATAAATGGGAAAATTTTTTTCGACGAAATTTTGCATTTTATGGAATGAATTAAAAACTTTGGAAGGTGTAACTGTGAATATTTTCGGATAATTATTCCAAAATGACTTTTCGAATGGGAAAATAGAAAACTTCTTGGTGAAAAATTCGGAAAATTCCGGAAAAAATTGGATTTTTTTACAAAATTTTGCATTGCATCGCTTGATTTGATAAAATTTGTTTTAAAAAATTTCGGATAATAGAAAAATTCTTGGTGGAAAACTCGGAAATTTGGAAAACGAAATTTTGCATTGTATCGCTTGATTCAATGATTTCAGTCGACGTTAAGGTGAGAATTTCGTTATGATGCTTGGAAAATTTCGGATTATTGTGAAATTTATTATGTTAAAAGATTAAACGCGAAATGATCTTACATCAGTTAAGATATCGCCGGTTATTTCAACAGTACTGCATTAACATGTACGTCAAGGTCGAAACGGATTGTTTAAATTTTATTCGTTTCAATTCAAAGCTCGCCAACGTTTGCATTTACTCGAAAACAATACCCATTGGGAGGCAACTGTTTCTGCTCTAGCAAATCAAATTCGTACATTGTTTGCGATCATCGTATCCACGTATCATCTGCGGAGGACGAGATTTGACGACATTTTGCACAGAGTTCGCACGACAACATCGAATTTCGATTGAAATTGAGTTCAGATTGAAGACATGTGCGTGCTCATGTGCGTCAGTCTACTGTCGAAATTGGGAATACCAGCGCCAAATCGTTCGATGCACGATGCATTCAATCGCGAATTGCAACGAGATCCAGACTTTGATCGAGATGATCGGACTAAAAGGTTCCGAACAAATGTGCCGCCGTTGAATGCAGAACAAACGAACGTGAACGATTCGACGGTTGTTGCCGATGGAATGGGAGGCATTTACTTTCTCGATGCACCCGGTGGGACAGGCAAGACATTGGCAACTTCTTCGGTACTGGCAACAATTCGATTTAGATCGCAAATTGCGTTAGCTGTTGCATCCTATGGTATTGCTCCCACATCGGTCGAACTGCGCATTCCGCTTTGAAGCTGCCGTTTAATCTTCACACGGTTGACAAGCCAACGTGAAGCGTAATTGTTGCGAGAGTGCAAAATCATCATTTGGGATGAATCGGCTACTGAATTTTCAAGACAGCTACTGGAGTTTGGCAATGGTCAAAAGGACGTCGATAGCTCTAATGTTATTATTCAAAGTAGAATCGATGGAGAAATGCATTCATAAAAATCCGTTGATAGCGTGACCAACGAGAATGAGGCGATCAAGTATCCGACAGAATTTTTTAACTTCCTAGATGAGCCAGGAATTCATCCGCTTAATTTATAGCTAAAGGTGGGATCGATCATAAGCATTTTTCGGAATCTGAATCATCCGAATTTGAGCCACGGTACGTGGTTGTCCGTCAAGAAACTGATGATCAATGTGATTAAATCGGCGTTCATCAAGGTCAAATTCAAAGGAGAGGAAGTCCTTACCCACGTATTCCTATTATTCTAACCGACCTTCCCATCCAAATTCACGCGAATTCAACTCCCCATTCGATTAGCTTTTGCGAAGACAATCAATGTCGCAAGGACAATCTTTGGAAGTTTTTGAGATCAGTCTCGAATATCCCTGCTTTTCACAAGGTCAACTGTACGTTGCCTGTTCGCGTGTTGGCACACCGTCATTATTGTTTTTTTTACGCTGGAAAACAAATCGAAAAACATTGTTTTTCAAATCGCTCTTCATTGATTTCGATTAAATTCAAATAAAACACATTAAACACATTGTGTTTTACTTTTACCCTGGAGCTTATATGAAGGCGTTACCCTAGGAGTGACACGAAGTTTGGTGGGTCCGAAATTGTATGGCAGAACAACGTTTGCCGGGTCAGCTAGTTTATTATAAAAACACGGAGAATAAATAAAACAAGAATCCCCCCAAATGTTGACGACCCCCGCAATCGATATAAGGACCATGATTTAAGGATATGCACCTGGAATGTCCAAACTGGCGGATGTCCTCGACAAATACAAGGCTGACATCACCGCCATACAGAAAATGAGATGGACGGGACAGGGATGCACTCGACGAAAGAACTGTGACGTCTTTTACAGCTGCCATGCAGGAAGACACGAATTTGGATGTGGTTTCATAGTCGGCAAGAGACTTCGACACCTGGTCTCGCGGTTTAACCCTGTAAGTGACCGAATAGCCACTATTCGCATCCGGGCGAAATATTTTTACATCACGCTGATTTGTGTACACGCCCCGACGGAAGATAAAGACGATGAGATTAAAGATGCAAAATAGGGTGTTCCTTATATGGGATTTTTGGGAATTTCCTTAAAAAAAAGGTATTAGTAGCGAAGTTGGACATAGAGCTCCACCTTCGATTTGTTATTTACAAATTACGGTTAGGTTGTGCGAAATTTCGCATCGTTAGTTAGACGTTAGAGTGTGCCGCAAAGAGGTCAAAGTTCGACTTTTGTGTTGAAATCAGTTTATCGCCGCTGAATAAATTCCTGTTATAGATAGATGAACTAGTAATATGCCGTTGAATACGTGAATTGACGACCTATAAAAGCATATGTTTGAACTTACCATATCTCTTATAGATATAGATCTCCTCAATGGGGCATTATATGGTAATGGTTTTGGTGTCATTAGAAAGTAGGCACAATGAGTATTCGGATAGAACTACAGATCAAAATCTAGACTCATTAGTATTTGCTATATTTAATGTCAAAATAACGGGTTTTAAAGCCTGATATCTCGGAAACTGATAGAGATATTGAAATTATGCACATATACTTTTTTGTAGACATTGACTTGATGTATGCTAAATTGTGGAAATATATGGTGGTCTGCAAAAACATTCTTCGTCAAGCAGTTTACAAAATTTTTGTTAATTTTTTCTTCAAAAATACCCCTACTTTTGCATCAAATATCTCGATATCTATGAGAGATATGGTAAGTTCAAACATATGCTTTTATAGGTCGTCACTTCACGTATTAAACGGCATATTACTAGTTCATCTACGATGGCTGGGTCATGTTGCCAGGATGGATGTAAATGCTCCAGCGAGAAAGGTGTTTGAAGGCGAACCTGAAGGACGGCGCAGAGCAGGGAGACCCAAACTCCGTTGGAAGGACCAAGTGGTAGGCGATGTGCCACCATCTGGTAGGACTAACTGGAGAACACACGCACAAGACCGAAGCGTGTGGAATTCTTTAGTACTTCAGGCCTCAAACTTATGAACCATGTTTGTAAATTGTAATGGGCCACTTAAGTAAGTAAGTACTTGTTCATCTATCTATAACAGGAAATTATTCAGCGGCGATAATCTGATTTCAACACAAAAGTCGAACTTTGACCTCTTTGCGGCACACTCTAACGTCTAACTATCGATTCGAAATTTCGCACAACATATCCGTAATTTTGTAAATAACAACTTGAAGCTGGAGCTCTATGTCCAACTTCGCTACTAATACCTTTTTTTTTAAACGAAATTCCCAAAAATCCCATATAAGGAACACCCTAACGTGCGTGTGATCCGTGGTGCTAATATTGGCTCCGATCATTACCTGGTTGCAGCCAAGGTGCGCACAAGATTGAGCAGAGCGAAAAACGCTCGTAACCAACACACAAAGAAAGCTGGACATCGCGAAGCTGCAAACCCCAGAGATAGCTACTGCCTACTCCAACCAGCTCTCCTAACTTTTACGACACAACGCCTCTACTTCTGACGTTCCCGATACACAGTGGCAGGATATTGCGCATTCCATGGCAACCGGCGCAACAACCGTGCTAGGATATGAAAAGCGGCGCTCAGACGAATCCTAGTACGATGAAGAATGTCGCATAGTATCTGAAGAACAGGATGCTGCTTATAGGGCAACGCTACAGCCAATTGTAACCCGTGCTGTTAGGGAATGGCACAAGGAGAAAGTAAAACAGGCGAGACAGCTATTTAGGCGAAAAAAACGTCAGATATAGAGCGATACAGGGATAGAGGTGAGGCCCGAAAATTTTACCAGAATGTAAGAGCAAAAGGATACGGTAATGGCCACCCCACCTGTAAGGACAGTGATACAAATCTGGTCACGAATACGCAGAGTGTGCTGCACATATGGAGAGAACACTTCCCGCAACTGCTGGTTCCAGAAGGAGGCGCACGTGAAGTTATCACGCCAATTGTCGACGACGGCTTAGATTGCCCACAACGAAGTCAAGCCGAGGTAAGAAGAGCAATATCGCGGCTGAAAAACAACAAAGCAGCAGGTGCCGACGGTCTGCCCACAGAGCTCTTCAAGTCCGGTGGCGAGGAGCTGATAACGAGCATGCACCAGATCCTGCGCACGGTTTGGCTTAAATAGTGCATGCCCCAACTACCGCGGGATCAGCCTTTTACCCATCGCATATAAGGTCCTGTCGAGTGTGCTATGTATAAGACTAAAGCCAGTGTTATCCAACCTGATCGGGACTTATCAGTGTGGCTTTAGACCTGGAAAATCAACAACTGACCAGATTTTCACACTTCGGCAAATCCTGGAAAAGACCCAAGAGAAACAAATCGACACGTACCATCTTTTTGTCGACTATAAAGCTGCCAACCTGATCGGGCCTTATCAGTGTGGCTTTAGACCTGGAAAATCAACAACTGACCAGATTTTCACACTACGGCAAATCCTGGAAAAGACCCAAGAGAAACAGATCGACACATACCATCTTTTTGTCGACTATAAAGCTGCCTTCGACAGCCCGATACGGCAGAAATTACTCGAAGCCATGGCTGAGGTATTCCAGCGAAGCTGATACGTCTTTGCGGAATGACGCTGACAGATACGAAGTCTTCAGTGAAGATTGGCAAGAACCTTACGGAGCCATTCTATACCAGACGAGGCCTAAAACAAGGCGACAGCCTTTCGTGCGATCTCTTCAACATTGTGATGGAGATGATAATGAGAAAAGCTGCAGTAAACACGAGTGGCACTATATTCAACAAAAGCCACATGCTACTCGCGTACGCTGATGACGTAGACATCATCGGTCGAAAACTGCGGGATGTGACTGCAGCCTTATCAGGTATACAGAAGTGATCCGCGAAAATGGGCCTAACGGTGAACGAGGACCAAACGAAGTTATTAGTTTCAACGAACAAAGAATCTACTCGTTTGGGAAACTGCGTGAACGTTGACAACTATAATTTCGAGGTGGTAGATAATTTTGTCTACCTGGCTCCGCCATCAACAAAGCAAATAATGTCAGCCTAGAAATCCAGAGAAGAATCCTGCTTGCAAATAAATGGTACTACGGTTTTTCATGCTGTTTTAAGTACTGAAAACCGTTTTCTTTTGTGCTGAAAAATGGTCGCCCTAGTTATGACACAAGCGTATGAATCGGTTCTGGCGGTATTCGAGAGAAAAATACTCCGTAAAATATATGGGCCCATCATCGTTAACGGAGAGTTTCGGCGTCGTACTAATCATGAGCTGTACGAGCTGTAAACTGACATTAACGTGGTCAAACGCATTAAGGTGCAACGGATGCGTTGGCTAGGTCATGTTGTACGCATGGGCGAAAATGCTTCAGCTCGAAAAGTCTTCGACAATGAACTCGATGGACAGCGCAGAAGAGGGCGACCAAAACTCCGTTGGAAAAACCAGTTTACTGAGAACCTTACAGAACTCGGTGTGGCTAACTGGAAAAGAAGCGCAGAAGATCTTATAATATTTTTCTACGTGCGGTATATAATCCACAGGGATTGCATAGAAGTACCTACTATGTAAGTAAGTAAGTTCGTGATCGCTAAACTCAAAAACTACTGGACCGATTTTGACCAAATTTTATATGCATGCTCTATGGGCCGTGAGTCGTGTTTCTGTGCTTTAGTTTTTTGTGTTTTTGCACCGTAACTGTAACCGGGTCACCTAGTATACCATAATTTCATGGTTTCCTATATCTCTATGCATTTAAAGTTAGAAGGCATAAAGACGAATAAAAAGTTAGTCGGAGGCAGGGCTCTAAAATGCAACGCTGTGGAGATATATGGGAGTACTTGGAATATTATATTTTTTTAAAAACCCTTTTTTTGTATAAAAACGGCCATAATCTCTACACTGAATGTTAGCATATTATTTGTTTTTACGCCTCACCGAGTAATTTTTAACATTCTGCTTCATAAATTTGCTTCAAATGATTTTGGCCGCCCAGATCGTTTAATTACCCCTCTGTGCGTCGTAATAAAGGCATTAACTATCCACCCGAAAACAGTGCGTTGAGCAAATAGGGGTTTTAAAACTGGCAATATTTCATCTTTAACAATACGAAGATAGAGATCAGCGCCAAATACGATATCTACGGGACGGCTGTCATATAAGAGTCTATCTGCCAGCTGAAGTTCTGACAATCGTGATGCGAAGTCTTCGCCAATGTGAATAGACAATTTGCCGTCAGAAATATTAGGCAAAATTAGAGCCTCAGTCTGCAATAGCTCTGAAGCGTTCACAGGTGAACCAATGATTAGAATGCCTTTCTGGTTGGCAGTTGCGGTGGAAGATTGATTTATGCCGCTAATGTGGGCGCTGGCGGTAAATGTTGCCATTTTCAAGCCGCACAGAGGGGTAATTAAACGATTTGGGCGTTAATCAGTGCATGAACAGGATACGCAGAACCTTGGTGTACTATATTTACCAAAGCAGTTCCTAATAGCACTGGGCGATTTTTCGAACTATGTAAGACCTGTCGATGGTTAACATAGTTAGTAGTGGCACCACTAGATGTTGATGGTGAGGAATTCTGCGGTGTGGAACTCAGATCCGACATGTTAAAAGTCGGATTGGTGACTAACGGCGCGGGCTCTAAGGCCGCAATGGGTTGGTTGTTCGCAATAGCAGAATTTGGATTTCTATTATCCTCCCTATGCAACAACGTGTGATCTATTACATATTGAACAACTGTGCCGACAAGAACAGCTGTTGAAAACATGGCGTCACGAATGACAATTAATGCAGGCTTTATGACGTTTTACATTGCCGAATCGGTCGGCAACTCTATGTTGTTTAAACTTAGGACATGAGAGAAAGTACGAGTAGGCTGAGCAGGTGTGTCAAAAGTGGCGTCATTCGTATAATGAGCCTCTTGTCATTTGACCGATTGGCAGAATTGGAACCCAGAAGATCCCGCAATCATGAGTTTTAATCTTTCTAAAAGAAACGCATCCAAATCTTTCAATTTTGACAGAACAGTTTTGTTCTTAACGGTGTGTTCCCATAATGTAACCGTTTCTTTAGGTGGACGTTGTACACACAAGAACACAATAATCGGATTCCAATTATCCATCGAATCGTCATATAATGTTATAGCCGATAAGCATGCGTTGATGCCGCGCTGCATATTTTTTAAACCAGCACTTGACTCAATGTCTAAATTTGGCAAAGCGAAAAGTTTCCTGAGCTGGTCGTTTACAAGGATATGTGAATTATCATAGGTGTCGTACAGAGCACGCCTTGCTAAATCGAAACCACTAGTTGTTCTAATTAAGTCCGTTCGATGTCACTTAATCTACCATTACGAATGTACACGGTGGTATATAGATCACGAAAAGTGGGCCAGGATTGAAAATTGCCCTGAAAAACGTCAACATCGCACGGTGGTAAATTCATATATATGCATCACTTCATTGGTAGCTGGAGGTGCCATTGAAATGTTGCTAATTGGGACATGATGTGATCCGTCTGAAGATAGATACTTTAAATGTGATTTGCCGAGAGCAACTTTTAAAGTTGCCTGTAGCATCCACACAGGGCTACTTCAGTTTCCTCAACTAGTGACGTTTGTTTCTTTCGTGTTTACATCTGTGATATTCTCGCATTTTGTTTTGGTTATATTTATTTGTTGCGTTAATTAAAGTGAGATCTAGGTTTTTGTGAACAACTGTGGAAATTAAAGACAATAAATTTTTTTAAAACGTCATTGAATTATAATAAATGATTATTATTATTACTTTGAATGGGTATAAAAATAGAATGCCAAAATCTATTTGTACCGACTTTACTAAAGGACAGCACCAAAGCGTGTCCCCATGTACAGACGACACAGTACCCCTCTACTTACTATTTCCAAACGGTCCAGCTCACTGGATCTTAATCCTAGGCACGAAATTTTTTGGTATTCATTATAGAACAAGTCATGGTACATTTTAGGGGGTGGACCGAAGATACTTTTTTTTTGGCCTCATACAAAATGAGTCGCTCTTACGTACATTTGTATGTCGAATTTTCTTTTTTTTCGTTTTTTTTCTGACTCACTTGTGGATTTATTTTTTTTTCCTTTCACATCAAAAAATATTTTATTTGTATATTATTTCTATGACAAATGACAACTAACAAATGAAAAATTATTTGTGGCGCAAATAAATAAATAACAGTTGAAATTTGAAATCAATATACAGTGAAACTTCGATATAACGAATCTAGAGGGGACCGAAAAATACTTCGTTATAGCTATTGATTCGTTATACATATGCATTGTGAAACCTTGGTATAACGAAATTTAAAGAAATACGAAAGAAATTCGTTATAACTATAGTTTTTTTTTTTGTCCGAATTCTATTTTACACTAAAATACTAGTATAATAATAAAAATTAACTATTTAAGAGGTAAATAAAAAATTAAGTTTTTATTATTTTTTTATTTTATTACATTTTAGTTAAATATTGTGTAATTTTTGTTTTTTTTCTCGTATAGAAATTGATTTACGCTTTAATAGACTCATTTTGACAAAGAACCAAAACAGAACTGACTATGTAATTTGTGGCGCTTTACATATTAACCTGCAAAGACATTTACCTTTCGTTGGTTTTAAAAGGGAATTCCCCGTTTTGCTTAAAATTTAATTTTGCTTTATGCTTTATTCTGACTTCGTTGTATGGAGACTATAGTTCAAGACTTCGTTATGTAGAGGCTTTTGATAATGACTTACACACTTAAAATGTTATATGTATGTATTACTCAATTATAATTTCGTTGTATAGAGGCTTTTGAAAAAATACTTCGCTATATAGAGGCTTTATAGATCAGAATTTTTTCGTTATAGCTATAGAGCATTTTTGTATGAAAAACTTTGCAATAAAAAGGTTTTTTCAAGGGTCTCAGCTAAAAATTCGTTATATTGAGTTTTTCGTTATAACGAAGTTCGTAATATCGAAGTTTCACTGTATTCCAAATAACAAATAACGATTGAAAAGCATTTATTTGTTGTTTGAATAAAAATTTATTGAATAACTCCCAATATTGTCTGAGGGTATGTACAAAATTCTTTGGAGATACGTTGATGACTTTGTATGATCCTTTGAATTAACAAAAGTATGTCATAACCAAAAAGTTATTTCATTTTTATGATTGCGGTAGCAGCTCCGCTCAGTGTCGTGTTTTCATACAAACGGAGGCCGAAAATAAATGGAGTTATCATAAAAGAAGGAAAATTAGTACACATTGATTTAATAAACAAGAATGAAAAAATTAAAGGAAATTTAATTCCTTAATTTCGGATTTTTATTTTATCAATATTGGACTAGGTGTTATTGAGTCATTTTCTTAATTTTGTTTTTTAAAAACTTAAGCATATTTTTCTTTACTAAATGGAAAATTTTTAAGATAGATTTTGTAAGTGTTTAGAATATATTGGCTTTTTAATAATTCAATTATATAATAATGTAGATAATGAAGAAAAGTAATCACTCAGTCGTGAGATTTTGTAATTACACCACTCGTAGACTATTATGGTCCCTTGTGGTTGTCAGAATTATCGTAATTTTCTGACCAAAAAAATAATTTTCATGGGATTTTCATATATATTCACACTTATTTGTGTGTTTGGCAAACAACGTATGTAACTAATATTTAATTTTTATAGGACAAATTAGTTCATTACACCTTTCTTAGCCTGAACCTATACATATCATTTATAATTTCAAAATTATATTTTTTATCTTTCAGGTGTCGGAAAAAATGTCGTCATCCCTGGGACCTAAATCATTTACCCTCGATCGGTTGTTAGCTATTTTCTACGCTATCTTGGATGATAAAGTTGGTCTCACTTGCAATCTTCTCTCTCAAATATCCACCTTAGTGCATCTGAAGCTACTGGGTTTTGTCAGCGGTGAAAATAATATGATGGATGGGTCCGCTCGCCTTCATTGTACTGTTGGTCTAGAATTCGTGGTGTATATTGGCAAAATTGTCGGTTTTAATGTATATCAATATTTATGTGACTTTATGTAAAAGCGTAATATCTGAAAATTTAATTTGTTAATTCATCAATAAATATCTTAAATGTAAACTTGAAAGAAGTATCTTCATTTCGGCAAATGAGCATTTCATTATTCTTCTTCTTAATTGGCTGCAACAACAGAAATTTATCTATCAGTCGCACGTAGAAAAAAATTCCCGGCGCTTCACAGTGGTCCAAATGCTCAATCTAGCCGGAAGAAAGTCATTTTGTTTTTTATTTCGAAACTAAGTATTTTGTTTGATAATAAGTTGACAAGTGTCCACAGAGTATAACGGTACATTTTTTATTTATTTAACTTCTGTTTCTGGTTTGCTTTCTTGCTCTAAACACAAGTAATTGCTGTTTTGTTTTTCTATTAGTAGCTCAGTTGATATTTAGTACCGCAATTAAAGTTGTCGTGAAAAAATAAGAGCAAAGTTTTTAATTTTTTTTTTGCTGAAATTTATTTAACAATATTTGGAGCAAATATTACTATTTTTATATTTCAAAAAAATGTTTTGTTTACAAAATAAATGGAGATTTGTACGGGTGTGTCTTAAACGTCAAAATTTTATCCAATGTCCAAATTCAATTAGAGTTTTAAATGGGAATTTATCAAACTTTAATTCTATTATTTGTGTTTTTGTAATCTGTATGATTGTAGCTTGTCAATGTATTCAAAATTAGCTGCCAGTTTTTGCCTAAATGCTTTTTATTTGTGTTGGAAATTCTTATATAAAACACATACATAAACTCTTATTTTAATTTGATTATATATTATTATACCATATCCCTTAGGAATGAGGGTGTATATAATTTGAAACGATAAAAAATGTAACGCATTAAAGAAGACGAGTTAGACCCCAAGTATCTTAAGACCAAATTCGTTTCAGGACTTTTTAAGACGATAAAGCTACGTCCGCCAGTCTGGCTGGCTAGTGAGCAGGATAACTCGAGTAAACCTTAACGGATCGGTATGAAAATTTACCAGTTAATGGGCAGAATAGCCCCACCCCTTCTGGTACCTCCCATACAAAATTACCTGTTTTTGGATAATTACTATTTCTTCAATAACTTCCGAACGGACAATTGGAAGATATTTGAATTTGGCCAGTTTAATTTTTTTGTTATAGTATACAAACCCTAAGAAAACTGAAACCTTTGCCACACCCCTTCTGGTACCTCCCATACAAATGACCGAACTCGGTCCTATAATCTTACATACATATCTTTTTTGTAAGTAAACTGAATTCACTCAAAATTTGCGAATGATGTTCGCTTATGAAAATTGAACACAGGAATGAATATGGACTATATCGGTTTATGCCTTCTGGTGCCTCCCATACAAAATTACGTATTTTTGCAAAATTAATATTTCCCCCATAACTTCCAAACGGACACTTGGGGGGGTAATAAAAATTGGTCGATTAATTTATACTGAGATAGGAGGCAAAACTTCATTAAAGATAACTATTTGACACACCCCTTCGGCTACCTCCCATACAAATGACCAAACTCACCCACATAGTCTTATCTTTTATTGGGTAGTGTTATTTATCAGTAAATATTTTTACATCACGCTGATTTGTGTACACGCCCCGACGGAAGATAAAGACGATGAGATTAAAGATGCATTTTAAGAGCGCCTAGAGGAAACATACGACCGCTGCCCTGTACACGACATTAAAATTGTTTTGGCAGTCTTTAATGCAAAAATAGGAAGGGAAGATGTTCTTGGTCCATCGATCGGTAAATTCAGCCTGCATACCGACACGTCAGACAACGGGTTTAGGCTGGTTAGCTTCGCAGCGGGAAGGAACATGGTAGTGAGTGGAACCAGATTCCAGCACAAAGATATCCACAAGGCAACATGGCTATCCCCCGATCAAAACACCAAAAATCAAATTGATCATGTGGTAATTGATGGCAGGCATGCATCTAGTGTCATGGACGTGCGTGTGATCCGTGGTGCTAATATTGGCTCGGATCATTACCTGGTTGCAGCCAAGGTGCGCACAAGATTGAGCAGAGCGAAAAACGAACGTAACCAAACACAAAGAAAGCTGGACATCGCGAAGCTGCAAACCCCAGAGATAGCTACTGCCTACTCCAACCAGCTCTCCCAACTTTTACGACACAACGCACAGTGTCGTGAGGGCGGCCAAAAATGAAAAATATCACTGTACTAGTTTTAAAAAAAGGTTGATGTCGTTGTACAAACAACACTTCAGTTATGCTAAAACAAAAAGAATTTTTAAAAAATGTTATATTTCCAAAAAGTTATGAGTATTCAAAGTTAATAGTTGTAGTAAAGAAAATATCGATATATAAAAATTATAAAAATTAGGCAAATTTAATTCGGTAAGTTAAAATAAAAACTGTCGGTAAAACAGTATATTTTACGATTGGATAAACTTGTTAGAATATAATGAAATGGCAACTCGGTTTTTTGGCTCGTTTGGTCGGTCAAATGTGGTTTGCCGTTATACCGAATGTAAACAAAAAGCGAAAATCGAAATTATTAAAAACATTCAAGTTCAGTGGACTGTAAAAAAAAAACATCAAAAAACACTTTTTTAATATTTTAATATAATATTTGGGCAAGTGTGCAGAGTTTAAAAAAGTAAGTTTCTCGTCCCCCTTCTTCCCCCTTTCATTTATTCTTTAAATTTTCAGTGTCGAGACAGTTGAAAATTCGATATTTTTTTTTAATATTTGGCTTAGGCATCGTACTCCAAGTGTTGCCCTGGGAGAAGTACTCATGTATTTAGAAGAAGAGTTAAAGTTAAAACTAACTGAGAAGATGAATAAAGAAATTATATTTATATTATTAAAAATAAAAACTAATTGGCAAAGGTGTCACTACATGAGAGAGAGGTTTGAAGAAAAGTTTGGATCGTGACTAAATTCACCGTTTGTTATAAGTGATGCGTGTTTATCTTTTGTAAGTACATTATATGAAAAATAATTTGTATGTTTGTAAATGATTGTGTTATTTAAGGAACCTAGCAGATTTAGTGAATAAGCTAAAATATTTAGTTTTATTTATTTAATCATTTCCCTAATATTTTGTTAATGAATAATAATGAATTTGAAAAATATCTGTTTCTTCTCTCTTATTAAATATAATAATAGTAATTATCAAATGAAAAAAAAAATATTTATAATATATAAAGATAATGATTTTCTTATTTGGTATCAAGGACATATGGGATGCAGACGTGTTTTGTAAGATAATTAAATGAAATTAAATATACTAATCAAAAATACATCAAGGATAAATCGAGCCAAGTTTTGTTCAATTGCATGAACAATTTTCGAATATATAAGTTTTTTTATTTCAGGATATATAGGAGGTGGGCTTGTCCTTTGAGATAATTTCATATAACTCACCACAGTTATCAGCTATATATTAGAGACAAATCGAGTCAAATTTGGTTCAATTCCAACAACAATTTTGGAAAATATAACTTTTTTTCATTTCAGGATATATGGGGGGTGGGCGAGTCCTTGGGCTGATTTTCGCAAAACTTCGTTTTTTTCCTTTCCTACTTATAATAGTACTGTGTACCAATTTTCATTCCTCTACGATAACTCCTTCTATTTTTGGCCGCCGTTTATATGAAAACACGACACTGTGCAACGCCTCTACTTCTGACGTTCCCGATACACAGTGGCAGCATATTGCGCATTCCATGGCAACCGCCGCAACAACCGTGCTAGGATATGAAAAGCGGCGTTCAGACGAATGCTGGTACGATGAAGAATGTCGCATAGCGTCTGAGGAACAGGATGCTGCTTATAGGGCAACGCTACAGCCAATTGCAACCCGTGCTGTTAGGGAACGGCATAAGGAGAAAGCAAAACGGGCGAGACAGCTATTTAGGCGAAAAAAACGTCAGATGAAGGAACGGGAGAACGAGGATATTGAGCGATACAGGGATAGAGGAGAGGCCCGAAAATTTTACCAGAAAGTAAGAGCAAATGGATACGGTAATGGCCTCCCCACCTGTAAGGACAGTGATGGAAATCTGGTCACGGATACGCAAAGTGTGCTGCACATATGGAGAGAACACTTCCAGCAACTGCTGGTTCCAGAAGGCAGCGCACGTGAAGTTATCACGCCAATTGTCGACGACGGCTTAGATTGCCCACCAACAAGTCAAGCCGAGGTAAGAAGAGCAATATCGCGGCTGAAAAACAACAAAGCAGCCGGTGCCGACGGTCTTCCCGCAGAGCTCTTCAAGTCCGGTGGCGAGGAGCTGATAACGAGCATGCACCAGCTCCTGCGCACGGTTTGGCTTAAAGAGTGCATGCCCGACGATTGGAATGTAGGCGTATTATGTCCTGTGCTGAAAAAAGGTGATCCAAGTGTGTGCTCCAACTACCGCGGTATCAGCCTTTTACCCATCGCATATAAGGTCCTGTCGAGTGTGCTATGTGAGAGACTAAAGCCAGTGTTATCCAACCTGATCGGGCCTTATCAGTGTGGCTTTAGACCTGGAAAATCAACAACTGACCAGATTTTCACACTTCGGCAAATCCTGGAAAAGACCCAAGAGAAACAGATCGACACGTACCATCTTTTTGTCGACTATAAAGCTGCCTTCGACGGCAGAAATTACTTGAAGCCATGGCTGAGTTTGGTATTCCAGCGAAGCTGATACGTCTTTGCGGAATGACGCTGACTGACACGAAGTCTTCAGTGAAGATTGGCAAGGACCTTACGGAGCCATTCTATACCAGACGAGGCCTAAAACAAGGCGACGGCCTATCGTGCGATCTCTTCAACATTGTGATGGAGATGATAATGAGAAAAGCTGCAGTAACACGAGTGGCACTATATTCAACAAAAGCCACATGCTACTCGCGTACGCTGATGATGTAGACATCATCGGTCGAAAACTGCGGGATGTGACTGCAGCATTCTCAGGTATACAGAAGTGATCCGCGAAAATGGGCCTAACGGTGAACGAGGACAAAACGAAGTTATTAGTTTCAACGAACAAAGAATCTACTCGTTTGGGAAACTGCGTGAACGTTGACAACTATAATTTCGAGGTGGTAGATAATTTTGTCTACCTGGCTCCGCCATCAACAAAGAAAATAATGTCAGCCTAGAAATCCGGAGAAGAATCCTGCTTGCAAATAAATGCTACTACGGACTAAGCAAGCGATTCAATGACAGAGCCCTCTCTCGACGAACAAAACTCCAGCTATACCAGATACTGGTTCTACCTGTCCTAATGTGTGGCTCAGAATCCTGGGTTATGACACAAGCGGATGAATCGGTTCTGGCGGTATTCGAGAGAAAAATACTCCGTAAAATATATGGGCCCATCATCGTTAACGGAGAGAGTCGGCGTCGTATGAATCATGAGCTGTACGAGCTGTACACTGACATTGACGTGGTCAAACGCATTAAGGTGCAACGGTTGCGTTGGCTAGGTCATGTTGTACGCATGGACGAAAATGCTCCAGCTCGAAAAGTCTTCGACAATGAACTCGATGGACGACGCAGAAGAGGGCGACCAAAACTCCGTTGGAAAGACCAGGTTACTGAGAACCTTACAGAACTCGGTGTGACTAACTGGAGAAGAAGCGCAGAAGATCGAGGCGCTTATAATATTTTTCTACGTGCGGTATATAATCCACTGGGATTGCATAGAAGTACCAGCTAAGTAAGTAAGTTATTTATCAGTCAGTTTACCTGACTGAAATTTCTGTACTGGTTACTGTATTATTTATATTTATTTATTATTACTTTATTATTTTTATTTGTATAATTCTATATATTTATTTTGTTTATTATTTGCACGTATTATGTCGAGATTTTATTATAGCTATAATATTTGTTTTTATTTATTTAACAAAAAATTTGCCACGCCCATTTTACAGTGCCCATTTTTTTGTGAGTGTTTTTATTATTAAAATCAATGAACGTGCAAAGTTTTATGTCAATGCGGCTTTTCAAAAGCGAGTTATGACTTTCTTTCGGCTAGATTGAGCATTTGGACCACTGTGCGCTTAGGTCTTTGGGCTCGCTTCAAAGGCTTCTGCAGACATCATGCCAATAGGTATGACAGTATAGTAAACTCTTGTAACGCGGGCTGCCAAATCTAGTTGGCTGAAAAAACGTCTGGTTATTTTGTATGAGAGGTACCAGAAGGTGTCGTCCGATATAGTCCATACATGCTACAACAGCTTAATTGTACCACATTTAATTTGGTACACATGAGAAGACGGATCACAAACATATAATTTTTATTTACTACATACCAGGGCCGTAGCCAGGATTTAATTTCGGAGGAGGCCAAAACCAGTTGAAACAAAAAATGATTAAATTTAAAAAAAAAAAAATTTTATAAATATATATCTTATAGATGTCGAGATTTTAAATTTTATTTTATTAAAAAAAAATGCAAAATGTTGAAAGTGCGTTATTGCAAAATTTCTCACAATATATTCGAAATTTCATAAATAAATAACGTGAGGTGGAGCTCGATGTCCAACTCCGCTACTATTATCTTTTTCTTAACGAAATTCCCAAAAATAAAATATAAGGACAGTTTTTTTTTAAAGTTCCGAATTAGCCGTGTGGAAATTGGATCTGGAGTGAGGAAATTCAAAAATTTTTTGTAATTGTTTGCTGAAAGATTGTACTATTCAAATAAAATAGTAAAATTTTGTATTTTTTTTAAATTTAAAATAAAAAATTAAAACTATTTTAATGAAAAATTCCACCTCTAATTTTTTAATTTTTTCACCGTAGTTGATAACATTGTTGTTGAACCCCTAATAAGTTTTATGATGGTGTCTCTTCAACTTCTTGAGAAAAAAATTAAATAGATGACTTACAAATTAGGAAGAAAATTTTTTTTTATGTGACCGCTTTCCATCGATTTACTCAATTATATCGAATTAAAATACATACATTTATGTAGTATTATCTTAAAATGTTCTACTAGAACCTCTAAATATGAATTCAATTCAATTAATTGAAAAAAAATTTCATATCAAAACCGATATTCATTGATCTCAGATTTTAATAAAATTTTGCATATACATAGTTAGATTTTACCTATAGAAACACAACCGCATTTTTAGAAATTGCACTTTTGAAAATATGTGGGGGTGGCAAGGTACCGAAATATTTGAAAAATTACGGTAATAGATACTTTTAAGCTGCGATTACTGTGGGATGACTCAACCGATTTGAAATATCTTGGTGTCATTAGAAAGGTATATAAGTCAGCTTTCCAAAACAAACACTGTAAAAATTTAATATTACACTGAAAAAATTTTTGTGCCAAAAATAAAAGTTTAAACTTAGAAAACACTTCGAAGATCAAGTCTTTTTTTCCAAAAAAAATATTTTTAGATAGGTCTATTTAATATATATAACATATCTTAAAACTACAATGAGATTTTTCTTAATTTTTTTTAATATGAAATTCATCATAAGTAGAATTTCAACTCAAAATGAGTTGTTTTTTGCTTCTTTTTCTTAAGAAAAAGACCGATACAAGAATGTTAGTTGTTTTTGGTAAACTATTCAACAACACCATAAAACATTGTAATTTTATTTATTTTAAAATAAAGTGTGATTTATGGTATAATCTATATGGGTATTTCCTAGCGTTGCGGACGCACAATTTTTTTCTTATTTTGTAGTTTTCTCGAAAAGTTGAAATATTTTGATTTTTGATAGTACTAATATTCTTTTAATTAAACTTTACCTAAAATGTTGTATTCAAAATTATGACTAACACAAAGTGCGTTACGGACACACACAATTTTCCACAGCAACTTAAAGTGTCTACGATAATTTATGAAATTTACTGAAATTTCTTATGTGACCAGTATATTTCTTTTTTGTATAATAAAGAAGACATGTTGGGGCTTTATAAACAACTTACTTCACATTTAAAATACTTTTACCTTTTACGCAACTTTATCTAAATGTGCGTTGCGGACACACGCATTGTTCTATGGATAAAACAGAGCGACAAAAAAACAATACCTGGGAAATTATACTATTTATCTGCTAGGTGCTGCTGAGCACTACAACAATCGGTTTTTCAAATTTCCAAAAAACCCCAAAATCTTGAGTTACGGATAAAAACCTGGTTTTTTCGTACTTTTACGCACTTGTGAGCATGTAACGCGGATAAATATGAACCGATTTTAAGTTTCTCAGCGGATTTGGAAAGAAGAGACTTTCCACCGATAAGTATAGCTTGTTTTGTTGAAGTTCATCAAATTCATTATATGGGTTGCGTTTTGTTGGTAACTTATACCCGCTTAGCCATACAAATACTATCTCCCATATACGCTAACGGGGATAAATTTACATGCTAAGCTAAGCGGGGATAAGTTGTATACAAAAGTAGTAAAATGTTAGTAGAAATAAAAATGTGACCAAGTTTTTTAACGGAAATGTAAATAAAGAAAATGGAGGAAAAGAAAACGTCAGTCAAATAAATTTTTTATAATAATAATAAACATTTTAATTATTCTATCCAAATTGAAATGTGAAAACATAAAATATTGGACATTGGAAGTCATCAGATGCAGCTAAAAATGGCGAGTTGAAGGTAGAACATTTCTTGCGATATAAGCGCTGGAGAATCCAGCACAGCTGCAACACTTCCTGCCCAAAACCGTCGTTGAAGACAACAAGAGGTTTGGCAAAAAAACCAGAACAGCGATTAATATCGCGGAAAGTTTACTAATGTGCAAAAATATTGTTGATAATATTAGATTCTATGTAAACCTTCTGCGTGTCGGTTTAACCATTAAATAAATAAAGGAACGATATTTAGCAATACATATTGGTGTAGTTTTTTTCTTGTCTTTAAAAATCATTTGGACAGTTTTGATTGAATGGTGCGAAACATCATCTGCCGCTCCGAGAAGAGAGGTCGGTTTTGCTAAACGCTTCCGCCAAATTCACAATTTGAAAATCGTGTTTATTTACAAATATATGACAAGGCTGTCAAAAAAGGTTTCAGAAATATACAGTCCAGCCAAATTAATTTTGTTAACGGCAAAGCGTTTTTTTGGCCCCTGTGGCCACTCCCTGGCTACGGCCTTGCTACATACCTTCTCTGAAAAAGATATTGACTCAATAAAGTATAATTTGACAGAAGTCAAAAAATGCTGCCAAATCTTTGCGGGCCATGTGCAAGATGTATCCACTATAAGGTGGTGGTATCATTACAACAACAGCACAACAACTGCAACAAATTCATGTTTACCAGTCATAAGCTGTCAAAATTTCGGCAGCAAATATATGCATTTGACAGCTTATGACACACAAAAAAAATATATGCTGAAATCAGCTGACATGTTAACACCACCTTATAATTGATACATCTTGGCCGTGTGCTAAAAATTTATTCACTTTGAAGGCTCGCAGCAGATCAGAAATGCCCCTAAATCCTCATGCAAAAGCTTTTATAAGCACTTACAAGTGTTGTCCCGCTAGATTGTCCGTTTGGGCCACTGTGCTCCTTAGATAGTTAGTCACACCAAATTTAGACAGCTCTCTCACCTGGTTCATCCATTCGTACATCGTGTCCAAACCAGCGCATTCGGTCTATTTCAACGCGCTTGACTACGTCGATGTCGTAGTTCACTCGACGACGATACTGGTCGTTAACGATGATGGGTCCAAATATTTTGCGAAGTATTTTTCTCTCGAAGAGCCAGTATCGATTGATCTGCTTGTGTCATTACCTAGAATTCTGCACTGTACAGAAAGAGAGTTAGGAACAGAGTCTGGATCTTTGTTCTTATAGAGAGAAAGACGAGTAGTCTCTTTGATCGTTGAAATAAATAACTTGGTTTTGTCCTCGTTTATCACAAGACCCATTTCCGCCGTCTTCTATTTGAAAAGATCGCAGTAACATTACGCTATCCATGGCCATTGATATCCATATCATCGACATACGTTAGCAGCATGTGACTTTTGTTAAAAATACTATATACTGGATGCGGAAGACTATTTACTGCAGTCTTCCGCATCATCATCTCCACTACGATGTTACTTCGCTCGTTGCATTTTGTGTTTTTGCGAATTACAATTCAGCTATGGGGGGAGAGAGTGAGAGTAGCTGACCATAGAGCGAATGAAGGAGTTAAAAGGGATCAGCGTTAAACTGTTTGTGTACATATGTACGTAAGCATATAAAAGTAAACAACATATTTCTAATGCCGCAGGGGCGGCAAGAAGTCGTGTACCAAATTTTATCACTCTATCTCAAAAAAATGTTTTGACACGCCCACTCCGCCTATTTAATTGTGACAAAAAATTAGTCGAATCGATCCATGCGTTCTCAAGTGATGGCCTTACCAACGAACAACAATTCTTTTTTATATATAAGATACAATTTTCTTAGAATGTCCGGATATTTGTATGTATGTCCTATTCTTTCCACAACTCATTCATTTATCAACCGATTCTTATAAACTTACCTATTTTAGAAAGCTACTTTAATATAACTTACTACAAAAATAAAAAATATACAATGCGCTGCCTCATGATCAACTTAGAGCGTTGGGAAAATGAGAATTCGCAATTTTTTTCGCTTTTCTTTTGCTTAAACAGCCGCCGATTCACTATTTTTTAACCGATTTTCAAAATTATTTTTTTTAATGAAAGGTGAAAGTCATAGATTTAAAACATATGTAAGCATTTGAAAATCGGTTTACAAAGAGAAGACATGAATTTTGGAACTTGTAATTTTAGGAATATCGTCATTTCACTTAATTTGCTATAAAAACATTACTTAACGAAGTGATCGAGAAAAACTAAAAGTATCACCGTACTCTATGGACTCCAGTCTAACAGAAATGCTACATGAGAACCCCTGTATATTTTTTTCCTTCACATTTGTATCACTGTGTAATTAACAACCACAGCACGTGATCGCTTTTTATCAAAGAAAGTAAATTATACAAGAAGTCAAATAAGACTGTGGCAAAATGTAGTGTACTTACGCCCTTAAGTAACACTCTAGTAGATCGGTACTGAACTGATAGCGCGGTATAAAAATCGATGGAAATAAAAAGGATATGCACTCGTTATTGACTCGACAGCCCAAAAGATAAATGTAAAATTTAATCTGCATTAAAATTTTATAATTTGTTTTTTTAATTTTTGCATATTCACATCTACCAACCTACGCTCTTCTTCTACCAACCTACCGTAGTGTTATTTAATGATCAAAACAAACAGTTAATGTTCTTCTTGTATAATTTACTTTCTTTGGTTTTATACAAACGTTCAAGGATTAATCAACAACTTCAACCAAGTAGAAATTTTTGCCGAAAATGAGAAGCCATATTTTATTATACTGTCAGAAACACACATGACAAAAGAAGTAGATGAACAAGAAATTTCATTGCGCAATTATGATCAAATAATCGCCATTTTCCTGACAATCGCATTTTGATGAAATTTGCGAGATCGCAATCGCATAATATTTGCCGATTGTCAATCACATGCATCCAACCTAGTGAACTCATATTTGTTGCCTAGAATTTATTTAAAAACACAAAAAAAACGATGCACCTATACAATTTTACATGTTTTTTTTTCATTTGATCACAAAAAGGATATGTTGGAACAATTCTAATATATGGACAAACGACGTAGATTTTAAATTTTTTGAGGTTGTAGGGATTTGAGCTTATATGATAATAACACAAAAAAATTGTTGGGGACAGACATAGTAGTTCACGAGATATCGCCCCTTAAAGTTGGAATCTATATATATAAATATCTCCGACATCTAGTGACGGATCGAGACTATATATATCATTGGAAAGCACTCTTTCCTTATTAACCTATTGTTTTATTAACCCATTATGTGCTAAAAAAATCAAATTAACCCATTTTGGACCATGACTTTTTTTAATAAAATAATTTTATTTCCAAAAATTCGTATATAAATGCACCGAACGAAAGAGGAGACTTTAATCTTTCCAATGAGGTATCGTACATTGGTCGAGCTTAAGAGGTTTCTAAGATATTAATAGCCTTTTTACACCAGAAAAGCATTCCGCTTCTTGAGCTGAAGATGCGGAATGCCAAAAAGTGGTTTTACACTGCAGTTTCGCATATTGTCAGCTGTTGTCTACCTCACACATTTTTCCATTTGCCTTGTAAAACTGCAATATTTTCCTGCCACAAACCTATTAACATTGTTCCGGAGGCAATATTCCACGAAGCGCGAATAGTTTTAACTAATTGGAATAACCATTTATTAATATTTTGGCAAAAATGTAAATTTTTTGTCCGTCCATGTTGTTTGGCATTTTTGTAAACAAACACCGAAAATGGTGGTTGCCGGATCAACATTACTGAGAAAAATCGCTTAAAATCCAATTTTCAGAGTACAACTCAGTGTACTTTTTCGCATCTTTCATGGATGCGAAAATATGTTAACATCTTCCCAACAACAAAATACATGTAAAAATTTTAGCATTTTGGCCGCATCCATCCAAGGGCGTAGCCAGGATCTAATGTAGGGGGGGGCAGTCGGTTTTACAAAAAATTTTAGGTCGTCGAATTTCAAAAAAAAAATATTTTTTTCATCTGTTTTTTTTTTGACATCTACAATTTTAAGCCGGAATTCTTGATTTTTTTCTTGTTTTATTTGAAACAAACTGTGCATGAATAACCGTTTTTTATTCTGAATTTCTCATGGGTATTTTTTTTTTTTAAATCTGTCAAAGTCGATGAAAAAAAAATAATTTTGGATTTTAATTTCAAATATTTTTTCGGGTTTATGGGCTCAAATCGATTTTCGCAGACCATAGTTGGATTTTCGGATATGACGTCTTCGACAAAGTTGTTTTAAATAAGTCTTGCTTATCAGAAATCCCAACTGCAGCTTGGCGAGAATCTATTGAACCCCTTAAACACTATTCAAAGTAAAAAAAACTTTAAATAAAATTCTGTACAAAACCGTCATTGTAACTCAAAAATCTAATGATGCAGTACGATTCCGAATAAAGTTAAAACCGTCGAGTCTGGTCTTATCTATTTTTTCGACTACCATAGTGTTCTTATTCACAGAATGTAATCTACAAATCCAAAGAACTAATTAATTTAGTCTCATGTCTTGTTAAAAGAATCGATTCGAAAATCGAGTACGGAATCAGTTGACTCAAAAATTTTTAGTTTCACACTCGATTGCTTTTTTTAAATATTTTTACTGTGTTCGTTTAATTGGCTGCATTCGGCTCTCATCGAAGTACCTCATTCTATCACTACAATTTCCCAAGACCTTGTTAATGCTTTCGGGCTGTAGCTCACGGATTGCTTTGATGATATTGGCCTTAAGTGTTTGAATCGCTTCTGGATTAAAATAAACTATGATTTTAAAATTAACTTGTATTTGGTCCACCTTATATATCATTTGACACGAGAAAAAGTGTACAGTTAAAGGAAACACACGTTGGGCCTTAACAATCTGAAAAACGAATTCAATTCTGGAAAAGTGTCAGTCTGTCTGGGCGGCTGGCTAGTATGGAGGAGAACTCGAGTAAACTTTACTGACCCTTTTAAAGATTTAATTTTCAAAATTTGGTTTTAACTTCCTAAATAAAAACATAACTTCCAAATGAAAAACTGGAAGATATTTGAATTTGGTACATTTACATACATGCTAAGTATCTTTCTTGCAATTGTACTAAATACAGTTAAAATGTTGCAAAATTTTTCGCTTATTGAACGTTAACTTACGAATTAAAAAGAGCCTCGCTCTGCGTACTAGTACTTCCAATACAAGGTAGTCTAAATTTTCCCAATAATTTCAATGAGGAACTCTTAATATTTTATGAATTCATAACACTTTCTAAAGTGTAACCATTTCTACAGCTTTGATACATGGCTGTAAACGTCTGGCCAACAGATACCACTGCACAAGCAGAACAATAACAATACATAAGTACTTTTACTCAAAAATCAGTTAATTTAATTGAATTCGAGTTAAAAAATATCCACTACAATTTTTGAGAGTGAACATATGGTGAAAGTTTTTATTAGTCAGTTCACCTTTTGTAAAATTTCTGTACTATTTTATTTTAATTTTCATATTTTCTAGGATTTTGACCATTTTCAAGCTCTAGGGGGGGGGGGCAGCTGCCCCCCCCTGCTCCTACCTGGCTACGCCCTTGCATCCATCAAAGATGCGGATTAACGCGGAAATATGTTAAATGCGTTCCGGTGTAAAAAGGCTATAAGCTTCAAAATATGTCGTAGTTAGTTTCTCTATGCCTTAAACACATTGTAATGCACGCCTCACACGTCTCACTTCCCTCTCTCTCTTTCTCTCTGCATACGCCGTAATTAGTCTCGCTATCCTCCGTCTCTCTGCAATGCGAGACGAATGCGGTGGGTGGCACGCCCCCGCCTTTTGCAGTTCACTTTTTATTTGTTTTTTTTTTTGTATTTTTTATGTTTAATTTTTTATTTTCTATATTTTTGTTTTTATTTTTTGCTTTTTATTTTATATTTTATTATTTTTAAAGCTTAAATTAAAGCTAGGTTCTTAATAAGCTAGACCAATGTATGTTACCTCATTGGAAAGATTAAAGTCTCCTCTTTCGTTTGGTGCAAAAAAATTAAACCGTTTTATACGCATTTTTTGGAAATAAAATTATTTTACTAATAAAAGTGGTCCAAAATGGGTTAATTTCATTTTTTTTAGGACATAATGGGTTAATAAATTTTTATATATACGGTTGGAAAGCTTTTTCAGAGGGCTTTCCAATGATATCTATTAGGGTGGGGCGATTAGTTTGGAAGGAAAAAATCTTAATGGGCGCTTCGCGTTTCTGATTCTTGGGATTATACTGAGCAAAAAAGTCCACTAGACCATACGTCTACGGTGAAAATCGAACTTCTCCATTTTGACGAAGTTTTTTCTCAAACTTTATTTTTTTGGAAAATTTGCAAATTTTCTTGGACTCATATAGCTATTGTCTCGGACTACAATTTCTCTAAACATAATACTTAGAAAAAACTTCGTTTTCATGGCCAAAAAGTCGAAAATGTAGAAAATTCACCACTTTTTGTCACTTTTTTTTTATAGATATTTGGTAATGTTGTTTATTACCTTATTAAAAAACCCGTGGTGTTATATTAATTCAGTGGCATTTATTTAATTATAACTTATAAATCTAATTGAGAAAAAACTAATTTAAAGTTGGGTCGACAGCTGTACAACGTTGCGCGTAGGTGTTCTAAAAAGAAGTTAAAGAATTGTAATGCTGTAATGCTAACATTGACTTAGCATGACAGCGAGCGAAAGAGAATGCATAGAAGATTCGCAAAGACAGGGCGCCACAGTACTCCCCCGCTAGATGAAAGCTACCTGAACCTTGTGGGAAATGTGACACGTCTGCCACACCTGGTAGTTTTCGTCGCAGCTTCAGAAGAATCCTGTTGAGCTGTCCGTGGTGAATCAAGTCTGATGTCGATTTCTTCGCTTGAGTTGGATGTGCTTTCGTGTTCCTGAGGTGTAGAACTGTCATAAAGCACGAGATTGTTTGAGTCGTTTAGCGTGACTTGCAGTTGAGGTCGATTAAACGATGTATTTGGGTCGATGTCAAAGTTCGTTGAAAAGGCAGGCTTGAGTCGATCGATGCTGATGTTAACTTTCCGGCCTCGTACAATGACAGTAAAAAACTTATCCGCTTTACGTTCGACAAGATACGGACCATCATACGGATGAGTTAAAGACGTATGGAATCATTTCGTACAAAAACATGAGTAGCGGCAGCTAAGTTGGGGCTTATAAATGTTTTTGCTTCGGTGTGATGAGATGTATCGGTCGGTTGTAACTTTTGCATTGAGTTTCAAAATTGGGCTACAATCTCACTAGTGACTTCGGATGCTTTTACAGACCCAAAAAATTCTCCGGGTATACGTAAGGTCGTCCCGTATACGAGCTCAGCTGGAGAGGCGTTTATGTCTGGCTTGAACGCAAGTAGAACGTCCAAGTAGAATTGATGGTAGATTATGTATCCACTTGGTAGGGCCGTTGCACAAAATGGCAGATTTAAAAAGTCGATGCCACCTTTCAATAATACCATTCGATTGAGGATGGTACGGTGTGGTGCGAAGGTGAGTAGTGCCAATCGTCGTCATCAATTCTGCAAATACAGCTGACTCGAATTGCCTACCACGATCGGATGTAATCCTAGCCGGAACACCAAACCTGGCTATCCAATGGTGTAAAATAGCTCTGGTCACGGTTTCCGCGGACATGTCGGGCATCGGTATAGCTTCGGGCCAGCGTGTGTAACGATCGATGATTGTAAGGCAATATCGCTGCCCTTCACATAATGGAAAAGGTCCAACGATGTCGATGTTGATGTGGGTAAATCTTTCGGAAGGAGGCTCGTATTTCTCCACAGGCGATTTTGTGTGACGTTGAACTCTTGAGCGTTGACAAGCGAGACAATTACGCACGTAGTTGGCTGTGTCCTTCTTCATACATGGCCATATAAATCTTTTTGACATCAGTTTGATTGTAACGCGCACACCTGGATGAGCTAAGTCGTGTACCACAGATAGCACTTGATGTCTAAACTCACCCGGAATGTAAGGTCGTACGTCGTGTGTGGATGTGTCGCATACTAACTCAATGTCGCTGGCTGGAATTGCAAAAGACTTTAGTGTAAGTGAACTAGGTATTATACCTGATTTAAGCTCTTGAAGTTCGGTGTCTTTAATTTGTGCAGCAGCAATTTTCTGATAGTCGATAATTTGCGTGACGGCTTGGATGCGCGAAAGAAAGTCAGCGGTGACGTTTTCAACGCCTGGTATGTACCTGATGTCGGTGGTAAACTGCCCAATAAAGTCAAGTTGCCGTGCTCTCCGAGGCGATGCTTTTTCTAATTTTTGGCGAAATGCGTAGGTCAGAGGTCGATGGTCGGTGACAATGTAGCACCTCCGGCCTTCAATCATGTAGCGAAAATGGAAAACTCCCTGGTACATGGCCGTTAACTCACGGCCATATGTACTGTAGTTTAGTTGCGGTGATGTAAGTTTCTTCGAAAGAAACCGAGAGGCTGAAAACTACCATTGACGCATTGATGAAGTGCAGCACCAACTGCTGTATCCGATGCGTCGACAAGTCGTTGCGTCCATGAGCTCCTTTTTGCACCTTTCGAAACTAAGCTCGGCTTCTTCTGTCGAAATTAATAGGGTGTTGTCGTTCTTAATGTTGCCCTTAATTAACGTTTGCAGTGGTAACTGATTTTTGACAGCTTGTGGCAAGAACTTTTTATAAAAATTCATCATAGCGATAAATCTTTTTAATTCTTTAGCCAACGTCGGTTGTGGAAAGTCACGAATTACGGCAATCTTTTCCGACAGAGGTCGTATACCGTCGGCGTTGACGAGATGACCAAGGAAAGTTAACTCCTTTTTTCCAAACTCACATTTTTCTAGGTTAGTCACAAGGTTGGTGAAAAACACTTCTAAGGTCTTTTTGGTGCTGTTCGGCAGAGGTTGAGGCAATACAGATGTCATCTATATATGGAAATGCGAAGTCGAGTCCACGAAGTACTTCATTAATGAGCCGTTGAAAGGTCTGTGCAGCGTTGCAGAGTCCAAAGGTCATAAATTTGAATTCAAAAAGTCCAAAAGGAGTTATTATGGCCGTCTTAGCGATGTCATCGGGGTGAATTGGTACCTGGTGATAAGCCTTTTGAAGATCAATTTTGGAAAATACTTTCTTACCACTCATGTTGCTAGTAAAATCAGTTAAATAGGGAAGTGGGTATCGGTCCGGAACTGTTTGTGCATTTAGAGCACGATAGTCACCACAAGGCCTCCAAGATCCATTGCTTTTACGAACCATATGTAACGGGCTTGACCAATTGCTGCACGATGGTTGACATATACCGGTTTTTCTTAAAAATTCAAATTCGGCTCGTGCCGCTGCCAGCTTTTCTGGTGAAAGTCGTCGTGGCCGTGAAAATACAGGTTGACCCGTTGTTTCAATTCAATGGTAGATTGATGACTTCGTTATGGACCCGTAAGTTGACAATTTCGTAATGTCGCTGAAGTCATTTTAAACCTCTGCGAAAGGATCGCCCATTTGAATTTCAGCAGCGTATAGTTTATCAGCAGAAATTGATCGCAGAGTCGTATCGTTGTCGATAAGTCGATTTCGCCGAAGATCAATAAGGAGGTCGTAAAAACGGATGAAGTCGGCACCTATGATGGGACTCGTCACATCGGCCACCACAAATGTCCAACTGAAGATTCGGGGTAAACCGAGGTCTAAATTTATACATTTTTCACCAAGTACTTTGATATGTGAACCATTGGCGGCGTACAGTTGAATTGCGGAGGGCTTCATGTCGTGATTTTTTGCGGTGAGAGGAAGAACGGACACGTCGGCACCTGTGTCAACCAAAAAGGATTTTTTCGTTAAATGGTCTCTCACTTGCAAGCGAAAAATTTTGCGTTTCGTGTTCGCATTTTCGCTAAGATTCGACACGCGCATGGGACTTCATGCTGAAGTCGCTTTCGTGTCGGAAGACAACGTGTTCACCGAACGCTGTTCAAATCCACAGGGGCTCCTGCACTTTTGTGCCTTACCGCCGTACTTACGGTGGTACCAACAATCGGCAGAGTCCGAAAAATTTTCACCTTGTCGCTTATCGTTGGTTGCATACTTGTACCGTACCTGACCTTTTGGGTTCCGGCTGCGAGAACGAGAACGGGAACTAAAACTTTCAAATTTCTTTGTAAGGTCTGCAATGGCTGCTCGAAGGTCGTTGAGGTCACTTTGGTCGCCCTTCGATATGGCCCGAATGTTATTGGTTGAAACAGCGTCCCAAATAGAGTCGGCAATCTTCGTAAATTCGGCTGCACTTCCACTTGAAGCAGCTACGACGGCTTGGGCGATGTCTGGCAATCGTTTAATCCACAGTCCTTTTAAAGCAGCTTCTCCCAATGTGTTACCAGCAACCCTCTTCATCTCGTAGTACAGCTCGGACGGCTTCCTATCGCCGAGTGACAATTCTGATAGGAGACTGTTGAGACGGCGCTGCTCACTGTCTGAGAAATGATCAATTATCTTAGAGCGCACATAATCGTACCTGTCGGTCGAAGGCATTGCTGAAATGACGTCTGTAAGCTGGGCGATAACGCTGGGGTCCAACGCTGCCAACACTGTTGCTGTTTTTTGTTTGTCGGAGCTGATGCCGGAAGCCGTGAACCAAAAGTCCATTGTGGTGAAGCATGACTCGATATTTGAGCTGGACATGTGTGGCAAAGGAAGTCTAGCGTACACCACTGAGATGTTGTTTGATGCCACTGGTTGCGCCAACTTGATCTTCGGCCGCCGATGCCACAGACTGCAAACCGCTGTAATTCATTTTAGGTTAGAGAAGGTCTCACCGGCTTCAAAAGGTCCAAGAGGTTATGCAACAACCTTCAAAAGGTCGAACAATAAACACCGCGTGGAGTCTGGAATGCTGCAAAAGTCTAGCGGTACAAGTGTAACGGTACCCGCTGTGTTGCAAATGCTGTGAAACACCAACTCGTTGCATAAAAATTTCTCGAAAAATGCCGGCTCGTCACCACGGGATCACGTCGGGGTCACCAATTTGGTAATGTTGTTTATTACCTTATTAAAAAACCCGTGGTGTTATATTAATTCAGTGGCATTTATTTAATAATAACTTATGAATCTAATTGAGAAAAAACTAATTTAAAGTTGGGTCGACAGCTGTACAACGTTGCGCGTAGGTGTTCTAAAAAGAAGTGAAAGAATTGTAATGCTGTAATGCTAACATTGACTTAGCATGACAGCGAGCGAAAGAGAATGCATAGAAGATTCGCAAAGACAGGGCGCCACAGATATTTTGGCCTATAACAGAAAACCATTGAGATTTTCGATCTCTAGTACATCGCAAAAGCATTGGAATGCTTCTTCAGCCAGTTTTGGACTTGTGAAAGTGCATATTTTTCGTGAAAATATTGATAAATTACCATTTTCAGTTGTTCATAGCGCAAAATAATAAAAATGTTCTATTTCTTATTTTTATTCTATTTTTATACCATCACTCTTAGGGATGAGGGTATATATCATTTGATGCGAAGAAAAGTGTAACGCATTAAAGGAGACGAGTTAGACCCCAAGTATCTTAAGACCAAATTCGTTTCAGGACTTTCTAAGACGATTGAGCTATGACCGCCTGTCTGGCTGGATGGCTGGTCAGCAGGATAACTCGAGTAAACCTTAACGGATCAGTATGAAAATTCACCAGTACTAATATTTTTCAAAACGAACTTATGGGATTGTAAATGGGCAGAATAGCCCCACCCCTTCCTGTACCTCCCATAAAAAATTACCTAATTATAATTTATATGTCTTTTATAACTTCCAAACGGATGATCGTAGGATATATGTATGTATTTGGTCAGTTTATTTATCTTGCAAAAGTAGACAAACCCTAAGAAAACCGAAACGTTTGCCACAACCCTTCCGGTACCTCCCATACAAATGACCGAATTGACCCTTATAGTTTTACATACATTACCTTTTTCTAAGTAAACTAAATTCATTCAAATTTTGCGTATGATGTTCGCTTATGAAAATTGGACTCAGAAATAAATATGGACTATATCGGTTCACGCCTACTGGTACCTCCAATACGAAATGACCTATTTTTGGAAAATTAATATTTCTCCCATAACTTCCAAACGGACACTTGGGGGGTAATGGAAACTGATCGATTAATTTATATTTTAATATGTGGTATTTATCGTGTAATAGGAGGCAAAACCACAGCAACCCCTTACTATTATTTGACACACCCCTTCTGGTATCTCCCATATAAATAACCGATATTTTCCCCTTTACAACATTTAATTTTTTATGTACGCTGAATTCAGACAAATTTTGGGTAAACGTTCACTAAACGTTGACTTACGGTTTTGCTCCACAAACAGGCAAAAAATAATACATAAGTAATTTTATTTCAATAACTTAAAAACAATATTTTATATTGGGTGATAAAAATAGATTGAAAAAAATAAAATTGATATATTTTTTACTTTCTGTTTTTGTAATCATATCATGAATATGTTAAACATAAACAAAACAAACTACATACATATATCGTTGGAAAGTCTATTCTTTCCAAATCCGCTGAGAAACTTAGAATCGGTTAATATTTATCCGCGCTACTGGCTTGTAAGTGCGAAAAAGTTCGAAAAAACGGTTTTTTTTACCCCGAACTCGTTCGGGGTTTTGGGAAATTTGAAAATCAGATTTTGGTAGTGCTCAGCAGCACCTACCAGCAAAATAGTATAATTTCCCAGGTATTGATTTTTTTGTCGCTCTGTGTTATCAATAGAAAAATGCGTGTGTCCGCAACGCACATTTAGATTGAAGTAGCATAAAATGTAAAAGTATTTAAAATGTGAAGTTAGTTGTTTATATAACCCCAATATGTCTTCTTTGTTTCACAAAAAAGAATATACTAGCCACATAAGATATTTCGATAAATTTCACAAATTTTCGTAGACACTTCAAGTTGCTGTGGAATATTGTGTGTGTCCGTAACGCACTTTGTATTAGTCATAATTTTGAATACAACATTTTTAGCAAAGTTGAATTAAAATAACTTTATAGTACTGTCCAAAACCTACATTTTTAATATGAACATAATCTTCAAAATATTTCAACTTTTCGAGGAAACTACAAAATAAAAAAAAAACGTGCGTCCGCTACGCCAGGAAATACCCATATAGATTCCATCTTTAAGGGGCGATATCTCCTAAACTATAATTTTCCCCCAATAAAAAAATAACACTATTATACCCAGGACAGCAATGTTTATATATACCTATATAAATTTTAACCCAATCGGGCCGAAAAATTTATTGGCATTCCCATGATTGTGCGAATATTGCTTTTAAACAATAAATTAATGGGTGGTGATCATTTACTTTCGTGGATAAATTTTGGTACAGTAAAAATAAAGAATGGAAATATGATCTTAGTTACCGTCTACAGATCTCCAAGCTGCTCTAAAGCAGAGTTTTGTGAAGTGTTCCAACAAATTTTGGAGGAAATATGTAAAGAAAGCCATGATGTCTTGATAACAGGAGATTTCAATTTTGACTGCAAAAAATAGTTATAAACATAATATTAAAAGTGCAATAAATGATAATGGTTAAGACAAATTGTAAACGAGTTTACACGAGTAACGAAATCATCAAGTGACATTATGGACTGTGTGATAACAAATAATGTGCAAGGGGATATTAGAAATAAAATATCTGACCATGAAATGCAATAAAATTACTATTTAAAACGAAGTCAAACTTAATAATAATACAACCAGCAGACATGTGGAAATAATAAAATACCATAAACAAGAATTTTCAAATTAAATAGGTGCAATGCTTAAAAAAATTAATTTCCCTTTACACCAAATGAATGAAGTATGGGATAGCTTCTCGCGTTGTTGTTGTGAATTAACACGTTCTAATTTACAACCAACGCCACCTATATGTTTATCGGCGATAGTGAACTGTGTGAGAAGCCGATTGACTCAACACTTATACTGCAAAGTTGCTGACGGCAACATCGAGGGGGCCGGCAATGAATGAAAAAATTATTTTTTTCTTTTTCTAGATGACTGGAGCCAGGAGTTGAATCTGGGATCTCCCGCATGGTAGTCGCGTGTTCTAACAATCATGCCACCGCCGATCCCGATATAAGTGCAATATTAGGTTATAAATGTATTAAATATCGATAAATGCTTCGAACACACATTAAGGAAGTTTACAAAGTAAAAGATAATAAACGATCGGAATACAATGAAATAAGAAACAAGTACAAAGTAAAAACTGTTAATATAGAACAAACAATGCCAAAGATCAGAAGTAAATGTGGAGAGAAATAAAAAATCTAGTGATGAAAAAGAAACCAATTTTGATAAGATCTGTGATATTTAAATAGGTGGAAAATAAAGACAACGCAATAATCGCTAATCAATTTTATAATTACTTTGTAAGCAGTATAAAAGAAATTAAAGAGTCCATCGGATATATGCATTATATAAACGACAGCCAATATATTTAAATTCAGTGCAATTAATATTATAGAACTTAAGAATGTAGTAAAAATGCAAAAAAAAAAACAAACCCGATTACAATAGGGTGTCCACAAAGATAATTTTCGATAACTAGAATAACACGGAAAATGTTCTTTTAAATATTATTAATAATTCATTGACAACTGGAAAATTCCCCATTCCGGCCCATATATACATAAAAACATGTGAAAAAATATTAATTAAAAAACTCTTCATGTATGGAATACGAGGTATAGAATTTAAATAGTTTGAATCATTCCTATCAAACAGAAAATAAATTACAAGAGTCAATAGGGACATCTCCGAAAAAATTGAAAATAAATACGGTGTACCGCATAGTTCGATACTGGGTGCTTTATTATTTACTATATACAAATGATATGCCCGACGTACTACAAAAAAGTGAAATTGTACTTTATGCGGACGACCTACTAATTTTCACAGAGGAAGATACAGATGAGCAATGCCGGGAAAATATGACATTCGATATAAATAACACAAATATTTGGTTGAAAATTAATAAACTGAAATTAAATGAAAAATAGACGAAGAAAATGGAAATTAGTATGTTTAGTGACGAAAATTTTGAAATAAATGGCGAAGATATTTAAAGACGTTGATAAAATAAAACATCTTGGTTTTATAATATACGCGAAGCTTCAGTTCAAAGAGTATATTGAATATATTTGTAAAGTATCGGTAAATAAAATGGATGTTTAAGGATTAGAAATACTATTTCCAACATAACTGCGATAAACATTTTTAAGACAATGATAAAACAACACTTCGAATTTGGATCTACGATTTTATACACACGCTGCCGTGAAACTCAACTGGAAAGGATGAAAAGACTCCAGATTAAAGCAAAGCGAAATATTCTAAAGTGCAATAGATATAGACACATACAAACAATGCTTGAATGTTTAAAATGGCTTAATATAACACAAAGACTAAAATTTAATACCTTAATCTTTATACGAAAAACTAAGCAGGGCACCAGAATATCTCTGCGAGAAATAAACTACGTTGGCGGACTACTACCATATGAGCTTAGAAATTGTGAAAACTTCAGACTACACCGAGTGACGACATTATCAATGCAGGCAACACTTTTCTGCAAGGGGCTCAAATTTTTTCACCACGCTTCCTATTACATCAATAATGAAACAAATAATACTATTTTTAAAAGAAATTGTGTACTTTTAGTAAAAAATATTCTTTAAATTTTTAACGAATGAATGAAAGAAACTTAAGCGCGATTTAGTCAAGTTTTTTTTTTACAATTTTGCGGATTTTACGTGAGTGGTCTTTTTTGTTAAGGCTTTTTATAACAAATAAACTAAAGATAAATTAACATAGTAGTTCTTGCTTAGAGAAGTACATTTAAGAATAAAAACATAACAGTACAAAACTAAATGCATTAGTTAAATAAATAGTGTGGATATTTATATTTGTTTTAATAAATTGGGCCCAGGGGATACTATTTAACTCCATTCAAAATTTGAAACTAGTCGAAAGTTGTATTCGATCCAAAAATACCATGTAATTGTTTCTGATCGAGCAAAAATGCCGTCATTACATTGCAGTGATTCGAATTTATTAATGAAACTTGTCAGCATCTATTAGCAAATGTCAAAGAAATTACAATGATGAAAGTAAAAATCGACGAATAAAGACGAGAGATTATTGCGTGTGGGAGCACCTGACGAACAACGCAATGGAGAAGGGCAGACAACATTTATACGTCTGCATACCACTTGTAAAGAAGTTTAAAACAATTGCAACTTATTGCTAGCTTTTTTCTGAATTTGGCCTTGAGATTGGTCCTGTAATCTACCCAAATCTAAAAACGATTTCCACTTATGCACAAACAATCTACTACCTACTTTTTCGAACCAAACACTTCCTGCCTTGATGAGCCGGCTGGATTTAGTTCCTCTGCCATTCGTTTCCATAAATCATTGGTGGCTTGCCTGTCTTCCGGAGCTTTTATATATCTCTTAGCCTACAGTGGATGCTCCGTCATTAAGTTGAGCATAAATTCAAATTACCTTTGCATTTTTCCTATAAAAATGGTTTGTATTAATATGTATCTATTAATGTGATTGCTGTCGGTGTTTTTTTTTTCAACGTTTTTTGCATTTCATTCGATGGCTCAATATAAAACGAGCAAAAATGTCAACTGTCGAGCGACTTTGAAAGGTAAATTCGAATTACATAGTGATTTTTTTTTTATTTGTATATTTAGCTTATGCGCTATTATATTAACAATTTATTAGTAATGTAATAAAACAGAACAAGTTTGTAATTTACATGATTAGAACTTCTGCCTAACATATGTAATAATTTTACGTTTAAATATAAAAATACTTTTTTCACATTTAATATTTGCTGGTAATTCGTTAAATAATTTAAGACCATTATAAAAAAACGCACTCTGGCAAAAAATTTGTTGGATTGAAGTTTAATCTAAAATCATTGACGTTTCTCAAATTGTAGGGCTGGATGCACATTCGAAAGTTGAGTATGAAATTCAATAATCGTTGCCGAGTCGAAAGTACGAAATGTATTTCCGAATTCGAGTTAATTGGTACAAAAACCCTGTTTTCGTCAAATTTAACTTTCCAATCGAGTTACGTAGTAACCCCTAGGTGTGGATAGTCGACTTGGCCCTTTGTGCCAAATCTTTACACTCAGCACATATACGAGGGTTATACAGCCATGTTTTGAAAAACAATTCGGTTTATATTTCGGTAATACACTTTAATACATTTTTAACGATTTTGCTGTTTTCAAACCGAATTGTTTTCCAGAACTTGGCTGATATTGTGCATATAATAATCCGAAAACAGTAAAATATCCACAATTTTTTTTTGCGTATATTTTAAGAGCTTTAACAATTCTGCAATTTCAATCAATGTTCAGATCCCTGTTTCCGCACATTTTATATCAAATGCGTACGGACCCTAATAATGCTTAAGGAATACTCAATTGCATTATGTCACATGACGATCTTGCAATGTCAATCCACGCACACCATCGATCGTTTCTAGCACAAGCCGACCTGCACGATATTCATCCTTTTGACGGCTACGATTTAATACATTGTACATAACAGCGTGCGCACAATATAAAAGGGTAACCCGTACCAGTAGGGGTGTGACAAAAGTTTTGGTTTTCTGAGAGTTTATATAAATATAAATATCCTCCAGTTGTCCGGTTGGAAGTTACGGGAGAAATATTAATTTGCCAAAAATAGGTCATTTTGTATGGGAGGAACCAAAAGCGTTCAACCGATATAGTCCATCTTTCTTCCCAAGACAAATTTTCGCATGTTTTCATCTTGCTCAAAATTTGATGGTATTCAGTGTTCTTACAAAAAAGATGTATGTAAAACTATGGGGGTTAATTCGGGCATTTGTATAGGAGGTACCAGAAGGGGTGTGGCAAAGGTTTTGGTTTTCTGAGAGTTTATCTGTTGTTATTAGTGGATTAAACTGACCAAGTTTAAATGTCCTCCAGTTGTTCGTTTGAAAGTTATGAGAGAAATATTAATTTTCAAAAATGGGCAATTTTATATGTGAGGTACCAGAAGGGGTCAACCGATATAGTCCATTTTTATTCCCTAGACAAATTTTCGCATGTGTTCATCTTACGCAAATTTTGATGGAATTCAGTGTTCTTACAAAAAAGATCTTATGTAAAACTATGGGGGTTAATTCGGTCATTTGTATGGGAAAGGGGTGTGGCAAAGGTTTTGGTTTTCTGAGGGTTGATATGTTATTACAAGTGGATTAAACCGACAAAGTTTAAATATCCTCCAGTTGTCCGTTGGAAGTTATGGAAGAAATATTAATTTTCCAAAAAATAGGTCATTTTGTTTGGGTGGGACAATTCTGTCCATTTACAACTCCATTACTTAGTTGTGGAAAATATTAAAAAAAAAAAAATAAGACTAACCCCAATGTACATATATAAGCTCCTCTAATCTAGCTATCATTGGTTGCCATATATTGGAGGGTATAAATTACTAAATATGAATGAGCAAGTCACTGTGTACGTAGTTATTCTATAAATTTGTATATATTTAAATAAATGCATCATTTTCGTTACAGTCTAAATTGCACAAAACTGTAAATGAGTCAATATACACTAGTCTTAACAAGGATAATGTAAAAATTCCCTTAAAATCAATGAATGTATATCCTCTCATTTACTAGTATTCAACCAGCTCCTTTATGGCTGTCAAACAGCGCATTTTGTTTGGTAAGTAGAATGGTTCAAAAACATGAGGAAATGGTGTGTCCCAGCCAGTAACTCGTTTTATCGGAGCTTCCAAATGAAGAAAACATTTATCTTGAATATATGCAGCAATCTCCGAACCAAAACCTTGTGTCAGTGGCGCCTCATGTGAGATGATTGCACGGCCAGTTTTTTTAACAGACTGCAACAATTGAGTGATAGTGATCAAATGTAGGGACGTGTTATGTAACAACTTACGTTTTCTACAGCTTGCCGATCCCAGGGTAAAATAGAAACTAAGTCAATTACTTCACACTCAATGTTCAAGTCTTCTTTTGCCATATTGGCAACCTAAGTTAGAAATAAGTTTATTTAAATTAACGTATATCCCTTTGCTATTAAACTTACCTCTAGCAGAACATGGACTTGTGTACCCCATCCAATAAGAGTCACGTCTTTACCTTTACGCAGGATGTCAGCTTTTCCTATTTCGGAAACGTAGCTGCCAACAGGAACATCTTCCACAGCGGCCCGATACAATGTTTTCGGTTCAAATACAATGCATGGGTTTGGATCTTTAATGCAAGCTAGAAGCAAGCCCTTAGCTTGGATTGGTCCTCTGGGCACCACAACTTTCAAGCCAGGCGTGTGAGCGAAATACGCTTCAGGACTTTGACTATGATACAGTGCACCGTGGCCAACTGCCCCGCAGGGCACTCGGAACGTTAACGACCCACAATCAAAAATACCACCGCTACGATACCGATATTTGGCTGCTTCGTTCACAATTTGGTCAAAAGCTGGAAATATGTAATCTGCAAATTGTATTTCAGCAATAGCGGTTGCACCAGTGTTCGCAACACCGATAGCGAAGCCAGCTATACCCTGCTCACATAATGGTGTATTAAAGACCCGATCGTTTCCATATTTGTCTCGAAGATTTACCGAGCAGCGAAACACGCCTCCGAATCCTACATCCTCGCCGAAGAGCAGTGCACTCTGATCTTGATCCAAAGCAATGTCCATCGCATTGTTAATTGCCTGAAACATGTTCATTTTTTGCAATTTCGAGCCGTTAGCCACTGTCTTTTTAGTGTCGGGATAATACGTGAAATGGGAACGTGTGCATATTGGTTTGCAGTTCTTAATTGCATTCCTTATAGGCACCGTGTATCTACTCATTCTTTGTCCTATTTATTTACAGCGATTTTCCAAAATGTGGTAATAACACCTATGAAAATAAAGGCAATATGCACAACAACAGTTTGTCTTATCAGCCGATTATTATATAATTCTTTTTAGCAATTCTATGATCAGACAACAGAGCCAAACAAAAAAAACAAACGGCGGCAAATGATATTTGCCTCCAAATCAAGTTAATACCAAAAGAAATGACACTAAAAAGTGCAAATGTTTGATAATTATTATTTTGGTCAGTAGAGATCATCGGTATAAGCCCATGTTGTCAGCCATTCAAAAACTTTTTTGTTGTTGAGTGATAAATCACCTGTGAAATGATTGGTTTGTATATATTCGTTTGCATGTTTGGTAACAAATTCGGCTGAAGTGCACATAAGGGGCGGGAGCCCGTTAAATTGGTTTGTATATATTCGTTTGCATGTTTGGTAATAAATTCTGCTGAAGGGTAGAAAATGGGGCGGGAGCCCGATTAAAAAAAATTATGCCATTGTCTTCGTCTTGGTCCCCAAACATCGAAGTGGTAGGTCAAAGTTGGCGCTCAGGCCCATGGGGACCAATGGTTCAAAAAAGGGGCCCCTTTCGGTTCTATTATGACCCCCAATGTGCGGGTACTCAAATAAAAGATATTTTTGGTAAATCCTGGAAATTTAAATGGCCTTAACTCGGTCCAGGAGAACCGTACGAACTTAAAAATAACATCGTTGGATTCGTCTCGAAAATATCTTTCATTGGGGGTAATGGGCCAACTTTGACCTACCATTTCTATGTTTGGAGACCAAGACGAAGACAATGGCATATTTTTTATTAATCGGGCTCCCGCCCCATTTTCTACACTTCAGCCGAATTTGTTACCAAACATGCAAACGAATATATACAAACCAATCATTTCACAGGTGACCTATCACTCAACAAAAAACATTTTTATGATTTTGCGCTATGAACAACTGAAAATGGTAATTTATCAATATTTTGACGAAAAATTTCCACTTTCACAAGGCCAAAAATGCCTGAAGGAGCGTTCCAAGACTTTTGCGATGTACTAGAGAGTTCTTAACTATTGTCTTGGCTACAATTTTTTTTAGTATTGCATCGAAAATATCAATGGCTTGGCTGTTATAGGCCAAATACGTTCAAAGAAATTGTAGCCCGAGACAATAGCTACAACCTTACTTTTGAAAATAAGTTAAAATTTCAAATAGTTTACTTAAAAAAAAAAATAAAGTAAACGTATGGTCTAGTTGACTTTTTTGCTCAGTACAATCCCAAGAATCAGAAACGCGAAGCTCCGATTAAGATTTTTTCCTTCCATACTAATTTGGACAGAGCTCGCGGTTACGGCGGGGAAGAATAATAAATATCCAAACGTAGGGGAAATAAAACACAAGTAAATTATGTGAGTTTAGTATTAAATTTCGGGTTTTATTAAGGGGGAAATTACCTTCGGGCGATTCGGTATCGATTCGTTTTTATGAAAAGTTTTTCTCTAATGTGACGTTTCTTTTTTTTCATATTTCGTTACAACAGTGTTGATTTTTAAAGTAGTGCATTTTTAAACTTACAAACTATTAAGGCTGATTTACACGCTATCCACCCATATCCCCTATCTACTGTCAAATCAGTACATTTTGATTTCCTATCCACCTTCCTATAATTCAATATCTATTTTGCTATAATTTTGAAGTGTTTGCCTATGCTTACTCCTACATGTTTTCTAATTAGGCTATCTCGCTTTTGAGTTTGAGGGGATATGGGTAGATACGGGTAGATAGCGTGTAAATCATACTTTAGGGTGCCCACCTAGACATCCCGTCCCCTTGCAAGAAGTGCAATATAGAAGCAAGCAGGAGCTACATTAGACACTGATGTATTTCTTTCTAGGTCATTAACGTAATTGCAGGACGAGGCACATATGGAAAACGGCAAATCGGCCTTGGGCAGCATCCATGTAGTGTGTAGGCATCATGTCATAAATTTCACGGGTCACATGGAAGAAAGTAATAATAAAATTATTAAAAAATACAAGTGGAAATGAAGGGGTGTCTGGGGTGAAACGCGAACATCAGTACTAAACCGACTCAATGACGCAGGATGGACGTATTTGCTTACCAAAAGCTAACGGGGCACGAATAAAAACTTCGTGTTAGGGCTAAAATAACCCTACGGGGTCGTATTATCTACGACCAAGCGTACCATCAGATCAGAGTCTAGGGGTTTTAAATAGCAGGTTCAATACGGGGTGGAATTAATTTAAAAGCGTAGCTTTCAAATAACAACACAAAACCCTTTAGTTGTGGTACTGGAAATCGTCTAAATAAAACAGCAAATGTCTAGTGGGGGCTGACAATGTTTGTCAACGGAACTGGGGGCCAAGGCCCTAAAACCTGCGGAACGGACCTCGCTATACGTTCCACTGGTCGGTTGAGTTTAAAAGGGGGTAGAGCAAAATCTCTACCGGTTGGTCTCAGGACTTCAGAATTCTCAAAAACATTTTGACGAAATTTTTTCTCCGGTTTAGGCCTATGAAGGGCAGAGAAATTTCTCTGAACACTGTATTTTGGGCTATGAGCTCGCCATCGGCATTCTTTTGAACACCAGAGAGCATAATTTTCGCCCAAAAGTAAGTTGGGTTCCGAATGATCCATGTCAGAAGATCAAATTTCAGTCAGTTTCCACTCATTACGTCGCGGGGGGATGCAAGTTAGCAAACGGGGAGTAATGTTATTAACCACATACGCCTTTGAGGTAAGACTAAAATTAGGATCTATATCGGAACGAATGGTTATGATACATATTTCACTTGACCTTGACGCTGTAGTGCCATTTAAACCAATAATTTTTGCATTTCGGGCAGAAAAGATTGGAAGAGCCAATTTTCTCTGAAGTTTTCGAGAAATGAATGTCGCTTGAGATGCGGGGTCTACAAGAGCACTCGAACAACTTTTTAAGTCATTATTGTAGACGTGTACAAGAGTGGTTCCTAAGAGAACCCTTGATTTAGACGGGGACGCCACTTGCGTCGTGAACGTGTGGACTGCTCATGAACCAGAAGACTCCATAAGTATCCCCTCCGTTTGTTCGGATTGTGGTTCATGAAAGACACTGATAGCGAAACTCGAATGTCGCCCAGTGGTACTAGGCTTTGTTCTATTTCGAATACTATTACTGGGTGGAGTAGATAAATGAGCACCTCTGATATCCGAAACTGCTTCTAAAGTTACGAACCTTTAAGTCAAGAATTTATTCATTTCAGACCATTTAGGCAATTCTGAAATGTCTGACTGAGACTGCTCCCAAAGTCCGAGAGTGACTTCGGGAAGACGTGTAGAGCACCGAAATATAAAAACCAAATCCCAACTCTTTGTGTCGATCCCCAACATGGAGAGATTATGTCCGCAGTCATTAATTGTCGTTTGCATTCTCTTTATACCGGGGCCAGTTTCTTTATTCATGGAGGACATACCAAATAATGTCTTAAGTTGAGCGTTTACGAGAACTCTTTTGTTTTCATAGCGATCCATTAGATTTTGCCAAGCCATAGCAAAACCTTCATTGGTTATGGGGCACGTTTTTATCATATCACGTGCTTCACCTTCCGTTCTCTGCATAAGATAGTACATTTTTTGAATATCACTGATATTCTCATTGTTCTTATACAGCGCAGAGAACATATCTCTGAATGTGGGCCAAGATTTGTAATCACCTGAGAAGACTTCGGTGTCACACGGGGGAAGGTGAATGGGAATGGAAGCTGTCTTCTTTTTTGAGTTTAACTGTTCAAGCAAGGCATCAATTTTAGATAAACCTCGCACATAAGATTTTAAACCGACAAGTGTTTCGACTTGATAACGTCCACAGCGGCTTCCTTCGAGTCCTCATTGTCACAAATTTCTTCGTAGCAAGAGCGGAAAGCTTCCCAGAGTCGATTAAACTCCACTCTGTGGGCATTTAGGGAATGAACCGTGTGTTCATCTGTCGGTAGAGAACTAATAAACTGCTCTAAATCGATCAGTCTATCGCCACATCTATTCAAACGCCTTAGATCGGCCATTATTGTTAATTAAAAAAGGAAAAAAGGGCGAAAAATTAGAAAAGGGTTCAAAATGACAATTTTCAAATATCAAATAAGGCTTTATGTATTGCTTTGATGAATCAAAAAATAATTTGAAAATATATGTGGCAAAAAATTTAGCTTAATTTTGCCTTACTGGCACCACTGTGCAAAATAAACTACCTACTTTGCTACACAAAGTCGAGAGATGAATTTTTCGTTTACTAGAACTACGGGTGTTAGTTTAGCAATAATATATATTTTAATAATATTCTCTTTAATATTTCCACAATCTAGTTAATTTTGCTTTTTTCTTATTAAAAACATTAACATTCATTAATTTTCGAATAAATTTTAAAAATAAATAATTTGACCGCTTTTGGTCCAACCGAGCCCACTGTGCTGAGAACAGCACATCCACTGACACGATGCGAAACTGTCACGAAAAACCCTCAAACTTCGTTCTTCTTTGGCTTGCTCTTTGCTCAACCGACGAGCATTTCTGTTCACTAGATCAGCTCATGGGTTTACTCGAGACCCTTTACTTCGTAAAAACTTGTCAAACGGTCTTTTGAGCATGTATGTGTGTTGCGCGTGTGGATACCCAGCAAACCAAAACTTCCGACGTGTCGGACATCAGATATTTCTCTTACATTTCATCAGAAAACTTGCCGAAAACGAACGATATCGTCATAAATGCTTTCAGAAATAAGACCGAGTTTTTCTGCACACTCTTCCGAATTTTGTCCGCAAATTCTGCACGTTTTCTGAATTTTTATACACTTTAAACGATTTTGTCTGCACATTCTCTAAAGGGTGTTTTTTGTTCTTCTTCTTCCCGCAAGAGAAACCTGTCGCTAGGGCATTTTTTACTTTGTTTTCTCTCACAAACAACAACAATAAAAGAAAACTATCCAATAAACATTGGAATAAATGTTTTCCAAAGATTTAAGTTAATTTTTCAAAATTAGTTTGCGAAAATTACGTTTTCCAAACCATTAGTATATTAATTACAAACACTTTGTAAACTATTTGTAAAAAAAGAAAAATACAATTGCCCAATAAACATTGATGTAAGCTGGCTAATAGATATATGTTTTCCAAAGATTTTTGTTAATTTTTTCCAAATGAGTTTGTAACACATTTTTAAAAAATTTAAAATACAATGCTTTTGTATGCTCTACTAAGCAGGCGACCCAGGATAGTCAGAAAATATTTTTTATTTTTATATTTTTTATTTACAAATTTCGTTTCGTCTTTGCATTTAGTATCGTTTGTTGCTTCTGAATAATTGACGTGTTTCGTGTAAAAGGTAAAATGCCTTATAAATATAAAAAAGGGTACCGAATAATGTGGTGAAATAATATTTAAATTTAAAAAAATGGTGGTCGATTTGTGAAGAACTGCTGGCGTAAAATACTAAAGGACGAATTCGTTGAAAAATGGGAACAGCAGAAAAAAAGTAGCTTTGGATACAGCGACCAAAAAAAGTAATTAATTACAACACACATAATATCAAAAATATTTTTTAACTTTTGAATAGATCCTACAATAAAGCGTGGCTTGGATGAAGGCCATTTCGCTCAGGAATCCAAATCATTTTTCCAGATTGTCAAAAATAGACAAAAACAACGCGGATACGGAATAATAAATACGACTTAATAAATTTTAATAATTATATGTATGTATGTATATAATATTAATATATAAAACATTTAATTTTAATATATGAATTAATAATGTAAATATTTATAAAATAATATGTTAACTTAAATTTTTATTTAATTTTCAATTAATGAATGTTAATTAATATAATAAATTTTAATAAATATCAATTGAAATAATTTTTGTATTTACTTTGGAATGTAAACGATGTTTGGAAAATCTTTATCGCAAACATTGTAACTTGTTAAGTTCCAATTATTGGATAAGCGAAAAGGGTCCCTTATTGTACAATTGTATTCATGTTTGGATAATATTTGGAAATAAACATAATAATGCAATGCATAATCAATAAGTTGGTAAGCTTGTGGTGAATTTATGTATTAATTTATATCTAATTTGGAAATAAATGAAAACATAAATTTACTACAAGCTTTCCAACATCTTTATTATGTATTGCATTATCATTTTATTTCCAAATATTATCCAAACATGAATACAATTGTACAATAAGGGACCCTTTTCGCTTATCCAATAATTGGAACTTAACAAGTTACAATGTTTCCGATAAATATTTTCCAAACATCATGTTTACTAATGTAAGCTTATAGTAAGTTTATAGCAAGTTTATAATGTTTATTGGGTAGTTTAGCTATACCTAAAACGGGTTATTGTTGTTGTTGTTTGCTGTTTTTTAAGTGCGTTGCGCATTCCAATGTGTGTTTTTCATCCCCATTATCAGTTATGATTGTGCAATCAATATATTAAGACGTCACGTCGCGGAAAGTGTTATAAACATTTAAAGGTGCATATAGCATGTATCAGATAATAAGAAAAGAAATGTTTTGTCGTTAGGCAATTAGAAAGAAAGTGAAAAAGACGCTGAAGTCCTGTTAAAAAAATGATTGCCAGAAGAAGACAATGAAATTAGTAAAACTAGTTATGAAATGAGTAAAAACTAAGAAAAAATAATTTTTGGAATTTTTGTGTAAACAAAAAAAACAGAACTCTCTGACGATTTTCGTACATTTATTCAGAATTCTGTCCGAAAATGTCACGAATTCTCGTACAAAATATCCGTATACTGTCAGATATTTCTGGTAATATTCGGATTATTTGCCAGGGTTACTTCAGAAAAATCCAAAAGTCCCTTCAAAATTTCTCCAAATTTCCTTCAGATATAGGCAAACGTGCGCATACACATATGCACACTAATAATCCCCCTCTTTCCTTTTATTCTTCCTTCCTCTTTAAAGCATGGGACGAAATTTTTAATATAACTACCAGGGATTGAAAAGACTCCAAAACACTCTGCTCAACACATTTTAAACGTCGGTAATGAGCGCAGGCGAACTCAAAACACAAGAGTTTAATGATCGAAGATGCTCCGCACACAGAGTCAACACATAACAAAACTCTTTTGTACAATTTTTTCCTGAGCACTCAAAGATGGTGTGCACACATAAACGAGCGACACTAAAAGATTGGTAGAGAAGAAGAAGAAATATAGCTGTATATGTGTAAATATATGTATGTATGTGTTTTTTTCTCTATATGAATATTCATGTGTTACTCCGTGTTTGGGTATTTTCGTTTCTCAGTGCACATATGAGCTGTGTCATCTTTATCGCACACACGACGGGAGTCAGAAAAAAGAGCAACATCGTTTTCCGACACTTAGCGAGATGTGTTTGCATGTTAACATGCTCAACGGTACAGAGTTTGTGTCACATTTACCTCTCAAACACTCTCATGAAAAGAGTTTTGCATACATTTTGTGCACATTTGTGAGTTTTTTTCAAACGCTGATAACTACATAATGCAAAGCAACATTAAAAATAAAGACCTTTTGTGCGGACACTTTGCTTGCTTTGCTCACTTACTGATTCTCAGTAGCTGAGCTACCGATTCATGTCCTACGTTCAACCCGAAACCTGAGAGCAAGAACACGAACAAAACGAAAAAATGGTTGCTGTTCAGACACTGAGGGATTCCGTCTCATTTTTTCGGTCTTTTAAGTGAGCACACCGCGCAGTAAAATTTGGTTGAGCATATTTCGCGAGCTCTGATTTTGGACCATGACTTTTTCTAATAAACAATTTTTATTTCCAAAAAATCCTTATATAATGGTACATCTTTTTACAAAGAGGGTTTTTAACTTTTTTTTGGTGCAAAAAAATTAAACCGTTATATAAGCATTTTTTGGAAATAAAATTATTTTATTAAAAAAAAGTCATGTTCCAAAATGGGTTAATTTAATTTTTAGCACATAATGGGTTAATAAAACAATATGTTTACATATGGTTACATACGGTTGGCTTGGTCATTAGATGTCGGAGATATATATATATAAATATATAAATTGATTCCAGCTTTAAGGGGCGATATCACCTAACCATAAATTTTCCCCAATAAAAAATAACACTATTATACTCAGGATAGCTTTGTTTATATATACCAAAAATTTGAACCCAATGGACTTGTGTCCATATACTAGACTTAAGCTCAAACTAAATTTAACAAATTTGTTGAGATTTTCATTTATGCTTTAAACTTTTTATTCTGTTGCATGCGATCTTTGATTCATACATACCTACACTCAATCAGTCTTGACTTAACTTATAGCCTTTTTACACCAAAAAAGCATTTCACATTTTGAGCTGAAAATGCGAAAAGCTACAAAGTGTAGACTTATATAGCGTTTTAGTTCCTTCTGCTCTTTTCGTTCATTTTGCTAATTTCGTTCATTTGACATTTTCGGTCATTCGTTCACTTGTTCTTACGTTCATATGTAACAATTCTAAAGAAGTGGCATCACCACAACAAAAACAAAATGAAAATTGTTTTATAAATCCTGTAAACAAAGCCTTTAATAACTTTTTTTTAACACACTATTTAAATCTTTCTTTGATTTTTCTGCATATTTCATGGATGCGAAAATACGTTAAAATACAACAAAATACAAGTAAACATTTTAGCATTTCGGCCGTATCTTTCCGGTGTAAAAAGGCTATTAAAGAAGAGAGAGCTGATCGAATGTACTACCAAAGAAAGTAAATTATACAAGAAGTCAAATAAGACTGTGCAAAATGTTGTGTACTTACGCCCTTAAGTAACACTCTAGTAGATCGGTACTGAACTGATAGCACGGTATAAAAATCGATGGAAATAAAAAGGATATGCACTCGTTTTTGACTTGACAGCCATAATTTCATAATTTTCATAATTTGTTTTTTTAATTTTTCATATTCACATCTACCAACCTACGCTCTTCTTCTACCAAACTACCGTAGTGTGTTATTTAGTGTTATTTAATGATCAAAACAAACAGTTAATGTTCTTCTTGTATAATTTACGTTCTTTGGTACTACATACATTTTGTATAAAAGTAGTCATTAACATAACATCATTTTTTTCTTAGGTTGTAAGGATTTGACATAAAACAAGAATAAAACAAGAACTTTATTGCAGATGGAAATAGTTTAGGAGATATCGCCCTTTAAAGTTGGAACATATACCAAAGAACGTAAATTATACAAGAAGAACATTAACTGCTTGTTTTGATCATTAAATAACACACTACGGTAGGTTGGTAGAAGAAGAGCGTAGTTTGGTAGATGTGAATATGCAAAAATTAAAAAAAATGAAATTTTAATGCAGATTAAATGTTACATGTATCTTTTTGGCTGTCGAGCCAAAAAATAGTGCATATCCTTTTTATTTCCATCGATTTTTATACCGTGCTATCAGTTCAGTACCGATCTACTAGAGTGTTACTTAAGGGCGTAAGTACACTACATTTTGCACAGTCTTATTTGACTTCTTGTATAATTTACTTTCTTTGCAAGAAGTCAAATAAGACTGTGGCGTCGTACCGAACTTTTCTTCGCGTATATCACAAAATAAAAAAAAAGAGATAAGACCATTTCCTTGGATGTAGTTTTTAGATCTATCGATCTGTTAAATCCCTTATCTCTTATGGTTTCTGAGATATTGAGGAGCCGTTTTGTTGTACATCCATGCCGTATGAACCATTGTTGTGGATATACAATAAAAAATATGAAATTTTTGAATAAAAAAAAAGTTATCATTTTTCTGGAACAGACGTGAAGTTCCAGAAAAATGTGACTTATTTAAAAAATAAATTACACCGTGTTACAGTCAATGAGAATTTAAAGAGTAAACTAGTGCATGTTGTAGATCTCATCGAGTAGTTCCCTAACCTTTCCAAATCCTGACTTAAGAGTAAAAAACGATTCTTCATTACTTTCCTCACTTGAAGGCTTACAACTCAGTCAATTCTTAATCGAAGTTAGATCTATCGTGTCCAAAAATTTAATACTTTTCACTTTTACAGTTTTTTGCTTCTCCTCTAAAATTATGAAAATGAGGGTATCGCCATTTTTACATGTCAGGAGACGATACATCCATATTTCAATTCCAATGATTGTGTAACCTAATTCGGTTATATTTGGCACCACGTAGCAAAGAATGCGCAAATGTTTCACGTTTTATTGATTAATTGACTACTACGTGAAAATAATTTCGGAGTAAAAACATATGAATGCTGATTTTCATATAATTTTCACGTATGTGCCATAAATAAAACAAAATTTTCGCAAAAAGTGACGTATACAACAAAATGTGACAAAAGAACTTGATGTAAAATTGGCTATAACTCGGAAAATAGTTTCCATGACTTCACTTTTTTTTACTATAATCAATATAGACTTTCAAACACTTTTTCTGACAAAAATATTGGAATACTTTTTTCACATCACTTTTTTGTATAAAGTTTTGAAACATTCGATTCAATTCCCCACAGAAAAATTTTCTGGAGATACGTGAAGATAACTTCGGGACGACGATATATTTCCACGACTTGTCACCAGAGCAAAAGCTTAAGCTTGAATTGGTTGTATTGCAATTTCCGTCATTTGAAAAAATCGGTTTAGGTTGTACGAATCTTGTAGTTCACCATATTGACACCGGAGAAACTGCACCCATCAAATACAAGCATTGCCTCTATCTCCACCAAGGCAGGCCGAGTTTTATCAAATGTTAGATCGCCAACTTAAAATGGGAGTCATAGAGCATTCGAATTCTCCCTGTTGTTTTCCGATCGTAAACGTGAGAAAACCTGGTAAAATACGTCTGTGTCTAGATTTTCGAGAACTATATTTAATCACAAAAAAATATTCATATCCGCTGCCACATATTAAAGGATTACTTAGTAGATTAAAAGATATGCACTATATAAGTGGCATAGATTCAAAAGACGCTCACGGAGTCGTCAAAAGAAAAAACTGAATTTGCGGACCCTGGTAGACCACTTTACCAATTTCGCGTTATGCCCGTTGGGCTTTGTAACGGTCCTCGGCCCATTGGCCGCTTAATGGACAAGGTCGTTCCATCTCGCCTGAGAGAACACATCTTCATAAATTTAGACGACCTTTTGGTTTGCAGCTCTACCTTTGACGAACACATGAAATTACTAAGCGAAGTTGCACAATGTTTGAAAAATGCGTAAGTCCCGCATCAACGTCGGCAAAAGCAAATTCTATCAAAGCGAGATACCGCATCGGAAGAGGTTGTCTTAAGGTTGACCACTATAGTTTATTTTTCTATACTCGACAGATTCACCGTTTCATAGGCATGTGCAATTGGTACTGATATTTTGTTAATAATATCGCTAATTTGGCTGGTCGTCTAATATTATGTTTAAAAGAAAAGTGAAAGTAAATTTATGCTAACATCTGAAGCTATTCTGCGCTTTGAAAATTTAAAAACCATTTCATCTACTGCACCAGTGCTTGCCTAACAAGATTCTTTTCCAGCGTGGGGGCGTTTTGTTTTAACTTAAACTGGAACTTCAATGGGAAGGCCCATCGCTTTTGTATCCAAAAAGTTAAACCACTCGCAGCGAAATTGCACGGTTACAGAACTAGAATCTTTACCCGCGATTGTGTGTGCGAAACGTTTTCGGCCCTTAATCGAGGGATTACCTTTTAGAATTTTAATGGATCATTCAAGTTTAAAATGGCTAATGTCCTTAAAAGATCTGACTGGCAAGGTGGAGCTTAGAATTACAAGGCTTTGCTTTTCAAATTTAACATCGTAAGGGTTCAATAAATATAGTTCCAGACACCCTTTTTCGCTTTAATGTAGACGCCATAGATATTTGCCTTAGTTTTCCTGAAATATACTTGGGAGCCGTTGGGGATGTAATGTGAATCCTGCATCTCAAGCCGACTCTTAACCTCCTTCGTGGTGGCACTTGAGCAACGTTGTTCGTGATATTTTTTTATCATGAATAGCGGCTGATAGGGGGCGACGAACCCTGATGGTTAGGCTAGCCACACGCCAGCCTTCTTGTCCTTTAACTGGCTATGAAAACACGACAAAGAAAAAGTAACAAAAGGAACCCCCGAAATGTTGACGACCCCCGCAAGGACCATGATTTAAGGATATGCACCTTGAACGTCCGTACTCTATCCGACTAGCGGATGTCCTCAAAAAATATAAGGCTGATATCACCGCCATCCAGGAGATGAGATGGACAGGACAAAAAAAATTGCGACATCTATTACAGCTGCCATGCCGAAAAGCTTGAATTTGGATGTGTATTTGTAGTTGGCGAGTTACTCAGACATCTTGTCTCGCGATTCAATCTTGTTAGTGATCGAATTTCCACAATTCGCATCCCGGCGATATTTCTACATCGGTGAATTTACCATCGATCGGTAAATTCACGTCAGACAACGGGTTAAGGCTGGTTAGCTTCGCAGCGGGAAGGAACATGGTAGTGAGTGGAACCAGATTCTAGCACAAAGGCAGTTCGGCTATCCCCCGATCAAACCACCAAAAATCTATTTGATCATGTGGTAATTGATGGCAGGCATGCAAGTAGTGTCATGGAAGTGCGTGTGATCAGTGGTGCTAATTTTGGATCATTACCTGGTTGCAACCAAGGTGCGCACAAGATTGAGCAGAGCAAAAAACGCACGTAACCAAACACAAAGAAAGCCGGACATCGCGATGCTACAAGCCCCAGAGAAAGCGAAAAAAACGTCAGATGACACGTCACCCACATAATCATGCACGACCTGATGAGCGACAATGTCGGTCAAATTATCGTCGACGAGCATATAAACCCATTTTCAAATACGTTCGTCTTCGACCTGCTGATTGATATTTTTGTTATTATGTTTGAAATAATTCTTACCAAATATTTTTTCATATTTTGGTTGTGGGCGAAAAGACTGAAAATTTTGTTTCAAATTAAAATTTTGACTTTAATGAGGCACATTCAATTGTCATATATTTTATGAGCCCCAAGAGCTAGTATAAATTATGACATATAGAAAAAACTCAAAATCATATTAAATTTTGTAAATTATCATTTCACAAATTCAAATTGTGTATAAATATTTTCAAAACATGTGAAACTGTTAATTTTTCTACAATAATTGGTGCAATTGAAATACATTTCAATTTTTTTTTAATACTACATACTTATCAAAATTTGTTGTTTCATTTGGCACAGCAAAATAAAGAAACTTTTTTCACCACACAAAACTATTTTTTCTACAATGACAAAAGTTAGCTTTCGCCACAGCCTTTATAATTAATTTTTTATTGACAAACAAATAAAATAAAAAACAAAATCCATTAAAGAAAAAGTAAAGTTATAAAATAAAAAACAAACATAATTATAATTTGATAGTATTGTTTTCTTCCAATCTGGCATTCTCCTTATTAGCGCTGTTTTTAATACGACGAAACGCTACCCAAAGATCCTTAACAAAATCCTCGTATGTTGCACCATCCTGTTTAGTGGCTTTTATATATATAGAAGAAAATAAATTAGATGTTGTTACATACTAATAAGCGTTCCCATTACAATGACTTTTGTTACTTACCTATAACGCTTTTTTATTTTTTGTTCCATCAAAGTTATATTGCATTATGCCATAATGTCTTCGTTAAATATTCTGGATACATTTTTTATGCTTCCTGACAAAATTTTTTTACTAACACCCACCTTGATTAAAATATATATAAAAAAAATAAATATAAATATTTTATAACCTTATAATCAAAATGTACCTACTACTTCCAATTTTTTTCAGAAGCTAAATCGCTCTTTAATTTTTTTATTTTGTCCTCCGAATCCAAAGGGAATAATGTTTGCTTTACTTCAAATATTCCAAGGTTTCAACGAAACAAGACATTAGTTTCAGCCATCATCTTCGTCATCTGCTCCAGCCGAGTTTTAATAGTATTTACTATATATTGGAAAATGTTAATTTTGATTGTTAATTGCTCCATGTTATGTTTATAATTACGGTAATATATTTTAAAACAAAAAAAATTAATGAAAGGCAAAAATATATTAAACAAAGAGATTTTGAAGAAGAAGTAAGTACATAAGTAATAAATTATAGTTAAACGCAATTGTGCAATATTTGCATTATGACAAATATTTCTTTGTATGGAAGACACATCATTTTACACTTGATTGCAGTAATATCCAGTAAAACTCAACTGCTGCGGGTTCATCCATGCTATCAATAAGTACAACTCCTAAGTTTTTTTGATGCAACTGGTAAATTAAAAAACAATTCTTAATTTGGCAAAGCAATACCATAGAAACGATTGCCTTCAATTCGTGTTACTATAACTACTGTTCCCGTTGATCCAATGTGTCTGGCTTCAACAAAAGAAAAATATTGGGAAAACTAAAGCTTATGTATAAATTAGAACCGTTAACGTTTATAATTTTATTACATCTAAAATTGTGTCTTTAAATTATAATAGTTTGGTCTTCGTATCTATTTCTTAATTGTTGCAAAATTTGATGTGGGTTTTTAACACATTTTTTTAGTGACTGCATAAAGTTTTCGAATTGATATGCTGAAAAATTTGAGAAAAGTCCCAACTCTCTGACACACTCGCAAATATGTAGCAATTTATGCACATTATATGTCAAATTTTGTTTCCCGCATATTTTATCAAAATATTTTACAAAATCCTGCAATAACATTTCTGATGCTTCTATATTATGTTTTAAACTGTATGGGCAACAAAGCAGTCTGTATGCACAATGAATAAGTAGAAAGTGATAGTAAACGTCATCACTTACAATATCTTTAAGTACAACTGTACCTGTTCGATCAATTGAAAATTGACTAACCATTTTAATGCCAATATTTTCCATTTCTGTAGCATTCTTTTGAAACATTTTAGAATGGAACTTTTTTGGAACATATAATCCGTTCTTCGTTGTCCTGGTATGTCCGAAAATACTGTCACATTGTTTTCCCTTTTACCATTTTGCAAGCATCTACTGCAGCCGTGAAATGCATTATGGCCAACACAGCCAGTAACAAAGGCTCTAGCAGGAACACCACAAATGAAAGCCCTTACATGAATTTTTATAACCCTATCTTTATATAGAATGCCAGAACGGCATAAATCTTTTAAATCATTTACCAAATCGTGTAAAAAAGTATTTACACATACAGGCTTTATGTTTTCGCAGTAAATTCCAATAGGAAACACACATTCTATGTTTAAATTAACTATTTTTCCCAAGAATTGGCCATAATCCCATTGAACTGCTTTTGAAAAGTGGTAATCCATCTATACCAATGTCAACTTGAATGAACTTAACATCATTGAGTGTATCATCTAGTTTTAAAGGTTGAGTTTCAGTCCAAAATGAAAATATAGCCTAGGATTAACTATTCGGGTTACAATTGGCGAAGTTTTAATGTTTAGTAGTTTTTTTGTGTTTGTTGGAACATCAAGTCCAACTTTGGTAAGAACGTCATCTCCTAACCTTCTACCGTGATGTTTCACAAATATATTTTTTGACTTTTTTCTTAAGTCCCCATGCTGAGTACTTTCATTTTCTTCAGTATTTTGAAGACTAGAAGAGCTAACATCAATATTGTCTGCCGTACAATTGCTTTGCGTTTGTATCTTTTCTCCATCAAGTCTAATCAAAAATCTATGCTTTCTTTTAGAAATTTCGCGTCTTAAGGGTCTTGAAGACATTGTTGCAAAAAATTTCAACAAAACCAAAGGGAAAAAAATGGGAACAAAAAATGGAATCTGACGTAAAAAGTTTTTAGTATATTAAACGGACGAGATCAGAAAAGTGTTTTTTATTTATTGTTTGATAATTTTGGCCTTACAGTATATTATATTAATTTACGTTAGTGTATCGAATGATACAACAAATTCGGCTCAAGATCAGAAAAGTGTTTTTTATTTATTGTTTGATATTTTTGGTCAAATTCAGTGTGTCACGCACTAGGATGACGCGTTTCGAACTCCATGACGAGTTCATCTTCAGACCCCTTTGTGACGAACTGATGCACAATGGTACATCATCAGCTGTATATATATCTACAATTATGTCAAACATGTGCATGTGAAGTAGATATCAGCCGAAAATGTCCAGCATAGTTATGAATTTGACCATTCACAATCAAACATGAGAATGGAGGATATTTTATCCCCACGATTCCCTTTTTACCTCAAAGCTCAAGCTTTACCACAAAGCCAATGGCTTTTCACCACAAAGCTCATGCTTCTTACAAGGTATATTGTTAAACTACGCTTACTATTACTACTAAGCATATAGTTTTTGCTTACTACTACTACTAAGCATTTATAGTTTCCCAATAAACATTGATGTAAGCCGGCTAATAAGTATATGATTTCCAAAGATTTTAGTTAATTTTTCCAAATTAGTTTGCGAAGTTTACGTTTTCCAAAACTTCAGTAAATTATTTACAAACACTTTGTGACAGATTTGTAAAAAAAGAAACAAACAATTGCCCAATAAACATTGATGTAAGCTAGCTAATAAATATATGTTTTCCAAAGATTTTAGTTAACCTTTTTCAAATTAGTTTGTAACACATTTGTAAAAAAATAAAAATACTATGCTTTTCCAAGCTAGCAGGCTAGACAGAAAACAACAGTTATAATTTTTGTTTACATATTTCTTTTCGTCTTGACATTTAGTATTATTTGCTGCTGCTAAAAGATAGACGTGTTTCGTGTTAAAGCAAAAAGTCCTTATAAATATAAAAGAAAGGGTGCGGAAAAGAAGACAAGAAATAATAAAACTAACGGAAAATAAAGAGAGTTTATCAAAAGAAATCAATTGAATTGGAATTAAATTGACAAAACTTGTATTTGCTTTGGAATGGTATTTATATCTAATTTGGAAATAGATAAAAATATAAATTTACCACAAGCTTTCAAACTTTTTTATTATGTATTGCATATCAAGTTTATTCCCAAATATTTTCCAAACATGAATACAATTGTACAATAAGGGATCTCTTTCGCTTATCCAATAATTGGAATTTAACAAGTTACAATGCCTACGAAAAACATTTTCCAAACATCATGTTTACTTATGTAAGCTTATAGTAAATTTATAATAAGTTTATATTGTTTATTGGGGGTTGTTAGGCCGTGCCGTGCCAGTGTATTTGTTTTTGTTAGTCGATCTTACAGTATATTATATTAATTTACGTTAGTGTATCGAAATGATACAACAAATTCGGCTCAAGATCAGAAAAGTGTTTTTTATTTATTGTTTGATATTTTTGGTCAAATTCAGTGTGTCACGCACTAGGATGACGCGTTTCGAACTCCATGACAAGTTCATCTTCAGACCCCTTTGTGACGAACTGATGCACAATGGTACATCATCAGCTGTATATATATCTACAATTATGTCAAACATGTGCATGTGAAGTAGATAACTATGCTGGACATTTTCGGCTGATATCTACTTCACATGCACATGTTTGTCGGTCAAATTGTCATTGATTCCTATATATGTCTAGAATTGTCATTCAAGCCATATTAGTATGACTTTGTATATACATTGGTGCCATTTTAAAAGATGGATTTTTAGCATTTTATTAGTATAACTAATTGTTAATACTTTTGGGAAACTACTTACCAAGAGAGAAGTGAATGATATAAACTTTTATACGGCGTTCACCTTCATTCGAGATTTCAAATTATAAAATCGCTGATGTTTGCTCGTCCGTTCAATAAAATGAAAATTTTTTTCAGATTCCATTTTTTCCCCTTTGATTTTGCTGAATGTGTTTGATGCACGACAACATTAGTATTTTGTCATAAGCTTGTCGTCAACCGAGTGTTTTGACGACATGTACGCCAATATTTCAAATTTGTCTTCCTTAGATTTTTTTGATTGTGTTTGATGCACGAAAACATTAGTATTTTGTCGGTCAGCTTTTCGTCAAACGAGTGTTTTGACGACAAGTACATACATTTTTCAAATTTTTGTCTTGAGGACAGCGTTGACGACAAAGTCCTGTATGATGAAACTTCCTACTGGGTTAAATTAAACATGAATTGTATATGAAAACTTTTGACTATCGATACCTAAACTCTATGTAAACTTAAATTTTTTTTCATTAATTAATGCTTTTAAATTCTGTTTGCTTCAATTTATATCCTATTTAAATCTCACGATGATCAGTCAGAAGTTATTAGGAAATTTGAACTTTAGCGTAAAATGTAAGATTCCTGTAAAGTTTACATTTGTACCTAGTATGATGGTTTATAATTAAGGGTTTGATTTCATCACAAATGGATCTCCATTTTACAATTGGACGCTTAGTATAGGAGATAAAGTCACTTAAAGTTATTCATATCGATGGCTTTCCACCCATTTCAAGTTGAGATCTCAATCTTTTTTAAAAAGAGATTCCAACTTTATCTTGGTGATTTTCTAACAATTGTATGGTGATCATAAATTAAGCACCTTGATGCGATCGGACACATAGTTTAGGAGATAAATGCAGTTAAAGTTGTTCATATGAAAATTGACGGTATCCAAGACATTTCAAGGTGAGATCCCAACTATATGATAGTGATTTTACAACTATTTTATGTTGGTCACAAATCACAAATCTTTTTTGTGATTGGATGCTTAGTTTAGGAAATAACGACAATTGGAAGTTTTTTTATATAAAAACTTCATCCCATTTCAAAATGAGAGCAAACAGTCATCAAGCAGCATTTTTCAAAGAAATTTTCGTATTGCATTTGGAAATTTTAGAAACAACCAGAGTATGGAAAATCTCGCTTCACGAAAGGTATTTTAATTTTTATCTCTCGATTTGTTACTCACGCTCAGAGACAAAAAAAAGTAATTCGCGTGAAAGTAATTTGTATTTGCGAAAGTTATATTTTTTATATTTCATGAGTGATCAATACATGTTTTAAAAGTATTGCTCTCTCTAACGAAAGAGAAGAAAAGATAACACTCACTCACTAAAAATAACTTACACGAAAGATTTGCTTTGCATTCTGAGTGCGAAAGTTAAAAACAAAGATAAATATGAGGGAGAGCGCGAGGGATAGAAAAAATATAAAAATACTTCTCTTTGGAAATTGAAAAAGCTCAGATACTTTTAATGTGTTTTTAGAACAGTGCTGTGCAAATGGAAAAATGTAGTTGTGTTAGTGAAGAGATGAAACTGCCAACTTTACAGCCAAATCATAATGTCAGTAAGAGGTTGAAAAACAGAATAATATGATTATAATATGAAAAACAGAATAATTATGTATTCATATAACTAAATTTTTTTTGAGTGTGACCTGACTGAAGCAAGAGCGTAAGAATACATGTAAATTGAGCGAGCACAATTGTGCAATGAAATGAACAGCACTGTTTTAGAAACAGTTGTAAATAGTTGATATGAACAAAAGACAATTTCATTCTCATACGCGTACGATAGACGACACTTTTTAGCAGAGAATTTCTCGCCCTTAACATCATTTCATGATTAAACTCGTGAGTGAGAATTAATTTGTTACGAGTAGATATAATTCTCGTATGAGTGCTCGGTAGATAAATCTCGTGAGTGTGATTAAAAAAAATTGTATCTTCATATTTAAAATTACTTCCACAAGAAAAAAATATTTATCTTGAGAAAAAATAATATTTATCTTCAAAGATAAAATTTTCTTTCTCCTTAGGTATTTTTATCTGTTCAAGAGAAAAAATGAGTACTCTCCGTACTATGGAAACAACCTTTAAGATTTTCCCAAAGAATATTATATTAGCATAAACAATCTTCTACGCTGATTTGCCTAAAACAAACCAGGCAATGTTTTGTAAAAATTCCCGTTTTTGAAAAATCGATTAACCGATATCATAAAACCGGTTAAACCGGGTAATCGAAATTGATATTTTTGAAGAAACCGGCATACCCCAGTAGGAAGGATCGTCATACACGACTTTGTCGTCAACGCTGTCCTCAAGACAAAATATGAAAAATGTATGTACTTGTCGTCAAAACACTCGGTTGATGACAAGCTAACATGGGGTCTACACCTGAGATAAGATATAAGATTTTTATATCAGCGAACGTCAAATTCAATCGCAGAAAGTATTATGTTACGTGTGGACTCTCAAATAGTGTTAGCGTTTGTATTTTAATAAATGTCAAGACACAGTTGTTACGACAATTCTCGTAACAACTATGTTATAATATGGGCTGTCAAAAACAGCACACACAATCATAACAATAAACAGACGCTATCATTGAAAATGTAATTCTTGTGAAAAGTGTACAATTGTGAAATAAAAATACAGCCAAAAAACCAATTTAATTATTATTCTGCATTTGTTTACAATAAAATATAAAAAAAAAACAAAAAGACAAACCACGCACACAATAAAAACTTCCAACGATCAACAAAAGTTTACTGTACGCGAGTCAGTCAAAAATGAAATGTTATAAAAGTAGGATCACACGATTGCCGTATTGCAACAATTTTTATTGTGCTGAAGTGAAGCCCAATAAATAAATTGTCCCAATCAAATTCGCTGCAGTCAGATGATTGCCTTGTCGTACATAAATTTGGTTGTCGTATATTGAGGCAAAACGGCTTAGCGGCAATAAATGGCAACTCTGAGAAACATCTGTTGTTTTATATTTGTTTTGTTTACAAAAATTTTAATATACATATTTGTGGAAAAATGAGTTGTGCACTCGAAGACGAAAAAAAAGAAGAAGAAAAAAAGTAATCTTAAAAGAAGTACGTGGGTCAGAGAGTGGCTCACAAAAAGAACTGATAGTGCATTTAAACAATTCCAGCACAAGAACGCTTAGCAGTGACTCAACGATTTCTGGAATATGAAACACGAAAAACCTCCGACTAGCTTCCGAAGGTGGATCCAAAAATGGATGATTGGCGGATCTTAAAATGGACAATTTTGCTGCCACAAACAAGGCGACGATGTGTCTTTTTTGGTATCCCTTTCGGATCCTAAAACGGACATTTCATCCGCCAACAGTCCGTTTTTTATTCCCTTTGGGCACGTTTCCGGACTTCAATGTCAAGTGGGTAGTTGTTTTATTTATATGTATGTAGGTACCATCCACACAAAAAGAATGGAACGAAGTAGCATTTAAATTTAACAAGCCGTTTTCACATTGGCCCATTTGGCCTTGCAGCTTTCCACCGTATGCCCCGGACAATTTCCTACAATTTCGCGCCATGCCTGCTCCCGTTTGTTCCGATCTTTATAGTCTGGGATGGAGTATTCCTAAACACATGGATGATCTTCTATAGCTTGTATCAATCCATTAACACCACAGTATGTCCACGACGATGATACACTTTTTATTTTTTTTTGGACACAGGTGTTTTTGGTTCAGGGAGGGAGCAGTAAACTAATTCATCGCCCATGCCATCAAATTCAATACAGTCCTCCAACTCCATAATAAAACTGCAAGTAAATTATAATTAGAAATATAATATTTAAATAAAAACTTATTTTACTTACGAAAATAAATGCTGCTACAAAAAAATATTTAAATCAAAAAAATTGTCTTCTTTGATTGCCGCCCTAGAACACAATAAATATTGGTGTATTTTTAACGTTTTTATTGGTGCATGGTTGCCCATCAAACGTTCACATGATTGTCGCACCAGGGTTGCATTTGATTGGGCCAAATAAGCACAATATTGTTGAGGTTTGACATATGAGCCAATAAGTTGTGAAATCACACGATTGACGAATAAAAAATACCAATAATTGGTGTATTGCGATAATCGTGTGATCCTACGTTAAGATTAACATAAATACGTTTTCCCCTTGTTTAAGATTTAAACAAACATGAAGAACTGTCTTCTCTCATTCTGTCGACGTTTTCTCAGATATTATGCCAAACATTATTTCAGGTGGAGACCCCGTGTAACCGACAAAATACTAATGTTGTCGTGCATCAAACAAAAAAGTTCAATGTTCAAAAAACATGGGGGGATCAAATAGTAATTATTTTTGTCCCTTTCGTATACATCTATTTAGGCGACTATGTTATGGTGGCCGTGGAATCGCCACAATGTTTCATTTTTTTTAGGTTAGTAATTCTTGGTCTTTTGTGACCAGAAATACGCAATGTGGCAAGCAATACAATGGAGGGCAGAAATTGCTGCACGCCCAGGCCTAACCTCCAGTTTGGCTTGCCCTCCATAGTAGAACTCCGATTTAAGCGTAGAGCGGGGTCGACCACGTGCAATGGCCACAATCTTATGCGCACGGCTTCCTGGCGGATTTATTAAAATTTGTTTGCGACACTCTTGTATGTAATTGTTTAGGCGATCTTTTTATGTTTATGGGGGCCGAGAAGTCGCCTATTGCCATGGTAATTCTTACATTATGTTCAATGTTAGTAATTTTTGTAAAATGTGGTGTTAGTAATGGGGGTAGGAGGGAAAATAAAATATTAAAACGGGTAAAGTCAGAGAAAAAAAGAAAAAAAAGCGATTCAGACGGCGAACTATAAAGTTCATGGAAAGTGTCCGGTGTTCCATGTAGTGATATATTAAAAAAAGTAAAAATCAAGCAGAAACAATTTTTGTGTTTTAAATATTTGGTTGAGAAGGGTAGATCCCTAGGTATAAGCCAAAAGTGCAACTATATTAAGAGCATTGGAACGCCTGGGATAGCGTGAACAGGCGTAAGGGGGAGGTGGACTAAGCGAAGTACAATCCTCTTCAGAATCAACCAATTTTGAACACGATTTTGCGATTAATCGAAAGCGACAATAATCTGCGCCATCTATGGTATGTCAACTTTCAACAACAGTATTACCACCGGAACACCAGGTATTTCTCCACAATAGTGCAATTTGAATTTGAAAAAAAAATATTCGCAAATTGAGTGTTTGAGACAAAGAGGGCGCCGGATCCGAAAGTACCACCTGAGTCCGTGGGCTGGCTACTAAAACCGGTGGGATTACCCCTTATGAGCACCAGTTATTTCACATTGGTTTCAACCAATTTTTCAAATGTTTAACTAAACCTAGACAAATCAAAGTAAAATAACCAGAAATAAAACTGTATTTAAACTTAGAAAACAAAAAATAGATATAACTTGAAAATTACAGTTAGAACCTAAAAAAGTGTTCTATATGAAACGCACGCTTTGAGAGTAGGAACGAAACTGGTGTTTTATTTCAAAATTCTTAAGACTACTATTTACAGGATGTTATTTTGAGTACTTAAATAAGAGTTGTAGTTTATGGTATGATATTAATGTAAGTTAGTTATAAATGTTATTGGAATGTAGAAACGTAAGTAAAGTAATAATATTGTAGACATAGTTTTGTATATGTAAACATAAAAGACCCAATACAAAAAAATTAAAAAAAAATATAAAAAAAGAACAGAAATAAAAGAAATTAGGCTAAGGTTAGATTTAAGGTTATGTAGTTTATTCATATATGTAAATGATCGTACAATTGTGTGTTTTAAAGATATGTGTTCGTTTTATCCTGTAGGTAATTTTTTCTTTGGCAAGCGTAGACTTCCCTAAAGAGCTCATTAGGCGTGTCAGCGAGATACGAAATAACTTTTAAATTTTGAATAATTTTCCTTTCGAACTTCAACCTTGAAATAATCTTAAGATAAAGAATAGAATATTAATTCAAATTTGTATAGGTTGTTTTGCTTTTATAATAAACGATTATGTAGTAAGGAAATTTAAACATTATGGAATAGTGTAATCTTTATAAAGGGTTAGGCTAGACTTTGATGTGGTGAGTATCGTGGGTGTGTGTTTTTGGGGCCATAACAAAATGTATGAGAAAAGAATATGGCCTAGGTAAGGTGGGTAGTATGGGAGACGAACACCAGTTCCTCCCCTTCATGAGTGTGTTGTGTTGTAAATGTATTGCTTGTGTTTTGTCCCAAAAAAAAATTATTATTGCATGTCCTGGGCTGGAGCGAAGGGTTGGGATCCTAACCTTGAGAGTCCGAAGAGCTAGCTGGACTGACGCTTCAGTGCCTTTAGGGCACGTAACATAGCAACATTGAATTGAAAAGAGGAAAGTAGAAGTAAAAAAATTTCAGTTAGTTAGAAACAGCAGTGCGTGAAGGTTCATGTATCGCACGTTTTCAATAAAACTACTTCAATTTGTTATTTTAAATTATTAATTATTATTATTGATGTCTTGCAGACACTTACTACTGGGTCGGTTTTGGAGAAAACAAATCCGGTTAGACGGTTTTCGGTTCTGAACACTCTAATTATAGTACACAACCTCGCAACACCAGCACTATCTTCTTCGCCGCGAGAAGGATGAACATTTCCGCCACCAAATCATCGGCCACACTGTTCACCGCATGGACAGCGCAAGTGAAGGAGCACCTCAATGTGATAGTCGATGGCACAACAATTTCGACCACCAACCACCCCAAGGTCCTTGGTGTCACATTTGATAGTCTGCTCAGATTCAATGCGCACGCCACAGCTATCTGCAACAAGATGAGAAGTAGGAACAAGGTCCTCAAGTCGCTTGCCGGCAGCTCTTGGGGAACCGACAAAGAAACCTTGTTGACCTCTTACAAAGCGATAGGTCGGTCTGTGGTGAACTACGCAGCTCCAGTGTGGTCACCGAACGTGAGCGAGACGCAGTGGAAGAACCTGCAGATATGCCAAAATGCCGCCCTGAGAACTGCGACAGGGTGCCTCCTGATGTCATCTGTGGATCACTTACATGAGGAGACGAAGGTCATTCCCGTGCGACGACACAATTTCCTTCTGTCGAAGCAGTACTTGCTTGGATGTTATCGGACGAGCCATCCCAACCACCACCTTATGGATATGCTCCCTCCCCCCAGGCAGGTCAGGAAAGACCTTCACGATCTAGGGCGTGAGATCCAGCGCTACAAGAGAGAGCCTCTAGATCATAGCGCATATCAAGCAGGATTAGCAGACATTCACTCTGACGCAGTCTTGGAAGCAGTGAACAACTATAGAGTGAATGTCGTGCTTGGAGATCACCCTCCATCAGTGGCTTCGGAAGAAGAGGTTTTACCGCGGCAGACGAGAGTTGTTTTGGCCCAACTAAGATCCGGATGGTGTAGCCGCCTCAATTCATATTGGGCAAGATTTGACGGCAGTACGTCGAACGTCTGTCCAGCCTGCAACCAAGGACCACACGACACGCTACAACTCTTCAACTGCCCAGCCAATCCAACTCTACTTGTTCCCAGGTCTCTTTGGACCCACCCAGTGGAAGTAGCTACCTTCCTTGGCCTGGATATAAGTGCAGCAGAAAACCACACACAAGGCGTATCCAATGACACAGGATAAACAAACAGACACATATGCTGCTACAACAACAACAACCAGCACTATTTGTTTCTTTCAGAATAAAGTTTAATCTCCATCTAGTTGACGTCCCAGAGTTTAACCAAATGCCCAAAATAACGGCTCATGCTCTCTCCAGGGTCTCATTAGTGTCTTCAGATCTTGCAATTAAATTGCAATGGCCTCACACCTAAGATTCTGGAGATTACTAAGTTTATGCATGACCACAATATCCTCATAGCCGCAATTCAGGAAACAAAGCTTATCAGGAATTGCACACTCTCAACCTCAGGTCAGTATAACATCACTCGAAGGGACAGAGAAAGAGACCATGGTGGGGGTCTAACGCTCATAAATAAACAAAACGTCGCCTTAAGGCTGACAGTCCCTCCCCCCTCTCCCACCATCGAGCATTCCTGGAGGTCATGAGCATATCCATTAACAGTGGTGAAATTGATTTAGAAATTGTCAACAGGTTATTACCCAAGCATGTCCCATCTCTTGCATAGTAATAACCGCAATAACCACCGCGTTATTCACATTGGGACGAGATAAGCGAATCGGATTTCGCAGCAATCAACGAATACTCAAAAGTCTGCTCGTCGCTACTTGCCCACACCAATTGGCAAACACAAACAGCGTTTAGCTCAGATCATATCCCCATCCTGGTTCTTGCACATTAGGTTAGTTTACAAAATTATTTAGTCACAAAGGGGTCTGATGATGAACTCGTCATGGAGTTTGTAACGCGTCATCCTAGTAAGTGACATTGAATTGCCTTTAATATTGACAAATAAACACCTTTTTGATCGTTTCTTAAAAAACTAATTACACGATCGTCTCAACTCACATGCAAATTATACTCGTTCACTTAGTTTAAAAAATTAATTAGATTTAAGCGATTAAATGGTTTATTATAAAAAAAAATACAATGTATTATGTTTGCAATAATGGTTGCAAAAGAATTAATTTTAATTTTTGATCGTTAATGGGTTAAATTCAATTTTTTTTTTACAAATTTATTCTTACTTATGAAATTCTTACAGGGTTTAGTTTGAATGTCATAATTTTGTAGTCGTAATTAATTTTGCAAAGAAAAAGTGGTCATATGACCTATAGTGCACTGTAGAGAAGCCAAGCCACTTTGTGGAGCCCGATAAGCCCACATTTGTAATCTACTACAAATCTAACTGGCATAGCTTTACAAGCTTTATTGACGATTTCCTACATCACTTGCCTCGCCCCACATGTGCCAGAAAGGGTGAGATAGACAGACAGACCGATCTCAATGTGGCAAGGCGCTTCATCCCAGCTGGAACAATCCCCAATATTAGACCACATTTCCCATCTCATACAGCACGTTTAGCAGTTGAACGCGATAACATACGTGCATGCAACCCAGTTGGTGATCGAGTTACGCAGTTGACGGACGAGATTAACGATCTAGTTAATAAACATTACCCTGCTACTATGAACTAAGCAAGCGATTTAATGACAGAGCCTTCTCTCGGCGAACTAAAATTAGGATACTGTTTCCACCTGTATTAATGTATGGTTCAGAATTCTGGGTTATGACACAAGCGGATAAATTGGTTCTAGCAGTATTCGAGAGAAAAATACTCCGTGAAATATATGAGCCCATCATTGTTAACGGAGAATATCGACTTCGAATGAATCATGACCTTTACGAACTGTTCACTGACATTGACGTGGTCAGAAGCATTAAGGTGCAGTGGTTGCGTTGTCTTTCTGGTTCTAAACACTGCCAAAATCTTGCTGCTACCGAATTCAACAGCTTTGTCGAACATGCCACCACGCAGAACCGGGACAAAAGAGCCGTAATCCGGAGATTTAAGAAACTTAAGAGAGTTTCGGAGCCCCAATCCTTCACCCTCAAAGAAGTGAAAAACATTCACCCCTATTCCCGTAGATGTCGTCGACATCGTCGTCGTTTTTATGTCAACATCACTTCGAGTCAACATCGTTGTCACATCAATGCTATTTCAGTATTCTGTAACTACTATGAGACGACATCGACTAGTAATCGATGACATGAAAGAAATAACAACAGCTGATGTAACATTTGTACATCAGCTGATTCATTTTGACTTTTATTTTCTGTTGTGAAGAAATGTTTTTTGTGTCCGATTCAGATTCAAGCGATGAGGAAAGTAAAAATAATCTTGTACTGGAAAGGATAATACTTCGACTATGATCCGATGATCTTAAACTTGCCAAATAACGAGTATGTTCATCGGTGTTAAAATCGTAATTTGAGGTTATCTGTTGGCCGGCCTTCCAACTTTTTTTAGATTCGAGAACTACTTAAGTCTTAATAAGGCAGCATTTAATTACGTAATCGTTCCTATAGAAATAGTTCCTATCATGAAAAGTGAACTCAGGACATATGTTTCAGTCATAATTAAGTTGTCAGCAACTTTGAGGTCCTTTGGACAGGGGCCTTACAACCTAAGTGTAAGTGCAGCCAGTAGTCGCAAGATTCCTGTCTGAATGCATTAGAGATGTGATTTGTCCACCTTGGATACAATTGGAAGTAACTGAAGATGACAAATCGGAAGCATAAACTAAATTTTTTTTAACAAAACAGGATTTACTGGAGTAAGATGGAACCCATATCAAAATTTTTGCTACAAATAAAGAAGACCAGATTCGTAACTACAACCGCAAAGGATTCTTAAAGGCGCTCCAAAGGAATTAAATTGTTTTTCACCAATTTTCTCACATTACCCCTTAAAATAGACAAAATCCTTGTACCTATGAGGGATTTTGTTTCCAAGCCCCTATTTGTTACTCGACATTGTTATTCTTGAAGTCATTAAACAAAACCTTTTTTAAATTTACAAAAACTAAAGTTATTCTTTCAAATTGTTTCAAGTCGTTACTAACAACTGTGACGACAGATTCAGAGTCGTTTCGATTCAACGTCGTCGTCACATTTCCTTACAGAATACCAAATTTGTGTCAATAGTAACCGATAGTTATCGAAAACGACTACGAGAATACCGATTTTACATCGTCGTCACGAGATGACGTCTACGGGAATAAGGCCGATTATCTCCAAGACAAAATCATCTAAAGCTCTAGGTCACGATGACATCACCTGTAGCAATGGGTTTGGAAGCGGTACTGCAACCAACTCTAAAGGAGCACTTTCAGCTCGTATCTCACCAGCACGTCTTCTCATAGCATGACAACGGCTATAAATTTGATAGCTACACAGATCGCAAATAGCCTCGATCAATACTGGCCATGTAAACGAAATGTGGTGACTGCTCTGGACCTATCGAAATCTTTTGACACGGTTGACCATCCCACTGTTGTGAGTGCTCTGGGCCTATCCAAATCTTTTAACACGGTTGACCATCCCACCCTGATCAATGACATCTCAAACTCCACTATGCCAAATGACATCAAACGCTGGGTCACAAACTACTTCCGAAACAAACTAGGCCAAAAATCAAAATACCGCAAGATAAAGATGGGCATGCCACAGGGGGGTGTTCTATCTCCCATTCTCTTTAACCTTTATCCTGCTAAGCTCCTCACGAAAATATCACGATGGTATCGTATGCAGACGACTGCACCATCTTTTCGTCTGGCGTTAATGTATCCACAGTACCTGGCGACCATAACGAACTTTTTCAAGGAATCAACTTCTAAGTCAACAGTGTCTCTTTTCACTTCTTGGGCCAAAGAAGTAAGAATGAAATTAAACATCTCAGTCAAAGGTAGACCAAGACGAGGAGAATAGGCTACTGTCGGTCAGGCAACGTAATGTGTTGCTGACTAGACAATATCTTATGGAATCCCATCTGCCAAGTCACCTGAACCATCAGTCACTTTTGCAGGATAACAAATTGAAACATACTCTAAATTATTTAGGCTCTTACATCTCCAAAGGAAAGAACTCTCGGAAACAGCCGAACTCCTACAACAACACGCGAGATTTGATATAAATGTACGGAAGTGGGGGTTTAATCAAATCAAGCTATAACATTTTCTAAGTTGGTAATAAATGATTGGATTTCTTAAAATGATATTTAATGTAATGAAATATTTATTAAATATAATACGTTTTCAAATATTTGGCATTACAACTAGCGATGTAGCTGTAATTGATTGCTTGTATAAGTATATAAAACAATATCAATATAATGTATAAAATATTGGAGGAATTTATAAAGACATTTTGCCTACGAAAGTTTTGAACATAAATCTATTACAGAGTCTTTACAACTTGTGTATGTTAAAATTGATGATTTGAGATCGCTTAGTTTTTTCATATACTGTAAATGCAGTTTGGATCGAAAATTCTTGTACGACACGCCGTCTAACATTTTTGATATTATGTAAGATATCCAAAATATATTGGTCTTTGGTTCGTACATTTCCCATTTATCGCTGAAAAGAAAAATAACTTGCATTCGAACTTTCTTCATTTATATTTGTTTGTACTTTAAAATCTCACGCATCATTCGATATATGTCAAATTGGTAGTCCCCAGTAGCCGTAAAAAGATCCTCGTCACAAGACAGATCATTAAAGTAGCAGCCGTTGTTGTAAGTAATACGTGACAAGGTGTAATCAATTATTGTCATTCGTACACCCTTAGTGGGTATTGTCAATATCTTGCCGTCAATTTTGTAAGAAATATACTTATTTGATGTTTTGAGGACAAGCACGTTACCCAAATGCAAGTCACGATGCTCAAATTGGTAGGCTTCTTCACCAACAGCCAGTGTGCAGATAATCTGAAATAGGGCAGAAATGGATAACTAAAAGACTGGCAGAAATAATATGTGTCTTACCTGGAGTAGAGCATAAAAAGCTTGTTCGGCGTTTCGAAATGTAAAACTTTCCAAATCCTCACCGCTAAAAGCCATGTCCAAAACAACAAATTGTTGCCTACTGTCAAAGCATCCGGGATGGTCATTTTCTGATTTTTTCTTTTCGTCATATACCTCCCAAAGTTTTTGCAGCTGCGCTGGATACTGACCTACCACGCATTTTACCTAATATAAATAAAAATTATGTAATGTAATTATGTAAAGAAGTTTTTCTGGGGTAATTTAACCTTTTCGATGTTGACAAATCCTGAGCTAAAATTGGATTTATGTTTCGTGTCATTTAGAGCACAGAGTTCCATACAAATAACAACTTCTTGCAAAATCTGCTCATACGATTTTTGAACTTCTCCGTTAATCAAAATTTTACCTTCAATGGGTATTATTTTAAACACAGTATTTGATTGTGACTTATCTGGATTTTTGTATAGAAATACTTCACCAAATGCTCCTTCTCCAATTTTACAGCAATGTTGAAGATAATTTTCAGTGTAAAAACTCTCAAATTCCAAAGGATAACTCTGCCCACATCTTCTCATTAGTTCACATTCAAAGTTGTTTGTGTTCACATTGGCATTGGTCAGACTTAGATATTTTCGATTTAATGTAGATTTTCGATTAATCGCGGGTAATGCCGTTAATGCAATTTTTGCTTGAGCAGCTTCTTTAGTATGTCCAACAGCTGACTGATTGGGTCCATTTCCTGCTAAGATATAATGTAGGATATGAATCTGGTGACTACTCATTACAACTATTATATTTACTGATACTGTTTAATATTGAGAAGAACAGCTATAGTTTCATAACAGTATTAAGATTGAGAATTGATTATTAGACTTTCTAACAAAGTAAATTTGGAATTACAGTTGAACCTCGATTTTCCGCGCCTCCATTAGCAGGTACATTTGTTAACCGGCATGCTTTGTGTTTGATATTATAACTCTATTAACCGTGATTTGCCTCTATTATCCGTGATTTCACCGCAATTTAGTAAGAAACAAGGATTATATTTTGAAATTTGGCTTTAAAAGTAATTAATGATCGGTTATGTATGCATATATTTTACACAAAAAATATAATATCTGTATTCATATGTATGTCATACAATTATACGAGTTTTAACGCAAAGGTTCAACAGTATTAACCCATTTATAGCCACCGATTGGCATGCTTGCACTTCTTTTGTCTTGACAAATGGTAAAGTTATCTTTCTACACGTGCCGCTCAGCAGTACCACATCACGTTTCGTATAGCGAGCATCGTTTTCAAACGTATTGTGTAATATATATAAGAAATAAGGCGATTTTGGCGAAGTACAAGCAGTAAGTAAAAAACATTTCAAGTGTGTGTTTGTTTTACAAAATAGTTATTTAGCCAATTTGAAGGTAAAATGCGATTGTTTCAAAACACGACATAAAAGATTTGCTTGGTTTTAATTTGTAAAAGTTATACTTGATAATTTTTTTGTGATGCCATATGGCATCAGTGGTAGGAACCACTACTTACAATTTATAGGCTTCACAATATTGCAATCTTCATTTGCACTTAATTTTGTATGCGATTTTCAACGGATTTTTTTGCAGAATGAATTTAAACGAGATTACGGGATACTTGGAGTCAACTTTATCTAATGATGATGAAATTTGTCCCGAAATATACATACAACCACCAGACTCTGGAGAAGACGACGCGGATGAACGCGTCGTCGATGCGCCTATGGCCCGTGTAAAAGTCAAACACGAAATAAGTGTGTAAAATACGATGTAGGATTATGTGTTAAATGCTTTATAAAATATCATACCACCCCAAACTAATCTCGGAAATCGTACTTCTATGAACGTGCATTTATATTTACTAATATTAAGGTGTACTATACATACAACTGTCTATAATTTACAGAATACATATGTACAATCACACTATATTATATATTTCCACATAAAATTAATCTAAAAACATACCTCAAATGAACTGATGAATAATAAAGCTTTAATTTTTGTTTTCTGTTGCATAAATAATATTTCTTTTTAATAGGTATGAGAAAAAAAATTTACAGTGGATCATGCCACGCCCAAACGGTGCATTTCCGGTAAAAAATCTCACCGGATTCGGCAGCCGGTTCTATGTACCTGATTGACCCGAAGCAGCAATTCTTCGGCCAGGGCTGCCACCTCAGTACCATGTGTCCCTATATGTTTGTTTATCTTTTTGCCTTTGGGAGAGGCACATCCCGGAGTGTCTGCTCCGCATTCTTTTGGTCCGTGCCGGCACTGAACAAAACCCCGGACCTTCACAATATTTCTGCTCCGTCTGCAGAAACCTCCTCCATCAGGGGTTGCTCTGGCCTCAGCCATCTAAGGGAGTATTGTCAGGAATATGTTGCTGCTTGCTGTGCCTCCGTATCCCGCAGTCTGTCCCGAGACTCGCAGTCGTCTTCGCCGTCGCCCTCGTCGTCTACGTCGTCAACTTCTTCGATCTACGGGACACCACCGCAATCTCCCTCACAGCAATACCAGCATATACAGAAACCAACACCTCAACCAACACCACATATTGCTGTACCAACCCCTGATCGTGTAACCTTTTTGCAATTCAATTGCAATGGTCTCCGTGGCAAAATCAGCGAAATAGTGGAATTCATGAATCGGAGAAACATCAAGGTCGCCGCGATCTAGGAAACTAAGCTGACCGACACCTGCAGCTTGCACAGTTGTCAAGGCTACAATGTGCTTCGAAAGGATCGCACCAGAAATGGAGGTGGGGGACTGGCTTTCCTATTGCACCATTCTGTGCAGTACAGACCTATCTCGCCTGAGCTTGACTCTAGAGACCCATACATTGAATGTATGGGGGTAGCAGTTGAGTCCGGGACTGCCGAGATAGAGCTGTACAACGTTTATATACCGCCGATTAGCAGCTGCTCTCCGCGTTATATGCCTGACATCAGCCCATTATTTCAGGGCAATAACCGCGTGGTCCTAGGAGACATTAATGCCCATCATGAACTCTGGCATTCTCTCCTAACCAATGACCATAGAGGCACATCTTTGGCCGAGCAAATCGATGGCTCAACGTTTTGCACAGCGAATGAGGATACCCCCACACGAATTATGGGTGATTTCAGCAGCTCGCCAGACATCACCATAGTTTCGCCGGGTCTGATTAATGACGTTACCTGGCAGCCCGTCATTGCACTTGGATCGGACCATCTCCCCATAATCCTCTCCATTGATAGACCAGCCGATTATATCATCTCTGAACGCCGTACTTTCTTGAACTATAAGAAAGCGGACTGGAACGGGTTCAGAGAATTCACCAACCACAGCTTCAATGCTCTACCCATACCCTCAGTTGTTCGGGTTGCTGAGAAGAATTTCCGGAACATCATACGCGCAGCGGCCGCTCGCTTTATCCCTTCTGGTCGAATACCCGAAATACGACATAACTTCCCAGCAGAGGCAGCGGGACTAGCAGATGAGCGTGATGGAATTCGCAGTGCCAACCTTGCTGATCCTAGACTCAGTGAACTGAACCTAGAAATTAGTAAGATGGTCGACGAATATAAGCGGAACCTTTGGCTAGAGCACTTGAAGAACTGCAACTTAGGTTCCGGTATCAGTAAATTGTGGGCAACGGTTAAGTCACTCTCGAATCCTAGAAGGAGAGAAGATCGGACGGCAATCACATTTGGTGCCACCACTGTGATTTTAACCGTCAATTTGTTGAGCACCCCGAGAGTGACAGGGCGAAAAGGAGAGTAATGCGTCGTATTCATGCTCTCCGAGTCGAAGAAGCACCACCACAATTTTCAGTTGGAGAAGTTGGAGATGTCATCCGCAGCGCAAAGGCATCAAAAGCGCTAGGCCCCGACGGAATATCCATGTTGATGTTGAAACAATTGGACATACCGGGAGTCGAATACATGTCATATGTCCTCAATCTGTCCCTGACCACTCTAGTAGTACCCGAGGCCTGGAAAATGGGTAGAGTGGTCCCGCTACTGAAACCTGGCAAAGACGCGAGCAAAGGAGAATCATACAGGCCCATCTCTCTCCTCTCGCCAGTAGCTAAGACACTTGAGGCGCTAATCCTCCCGAGCCTGACAGGACATTTCCCAATTGCCGATCATCAGCATGGATTCCGTAAGCAGCACAGCACTACTACTGCTTTACACGCCATCACCACACAAATAAGTCGCGGTCTCAACCAGAATAAGCCCAGTGACAGGACGGCCCTCGTGGCGCTTGATTTATCGAAGGCTTTCGATACCGTAAATCACGCCACGCTCTTCGAGGACATCGCCAACACGTCCCTCCCGAATTATTTGAAACGTTGGATCGTAAACTACATGTGTGGACGCCAGTCGTACGTGTAATTCAGAAATAGGAAGTCCAAGCCCCGTAGAGTGAAACAGGGAGTTCCCCAAGGTGGGGTGATATCTCCGGCACTGTTTAACCTCTACCTTTCTGCAATTCCACCACCACCGGACGGCGTAAATATCGTATCGTATGCCGATGACTGTACGATTTTGGCGTCGGGCCCCTTTTGAGTGTGGTCCGCCACCAAATCATCGGCCGCACTGTTCACCGAATGGACAGCGCAAGTGAAGGAGCAGCTCAATGTGATAGTCGATGGCACAACAATTTCGACCACCAACCAACCCAAGGTCCTTGGTGTCACATTTGACAGTCTGCTTAGATTCAACGCGCACGCCACAGCTATCTGGGACAAGATGGAAGTAGGAACAAGGTCCTCAAGTCGCTTGCCGGCAGCTCTTGGGGAACCGACAAAGAAACCTTGTTGACCTCTTAGAAAGCGATAGGTCGGTCTGTGGTGAACTACGCAGCTCCAGTGTGGTCACCGAACGTGAGCGAGACGCAGTGGAAGAACCTGCAGACATGCCAAAATGCCGCCCAGAGAACTGCGACAGGGTGCCTCCCCATGTCATCTGTGGATCACTTACATGAGGAGACGAAGGTCATACCCGTGCGACGACACAACTTCCTTCTGTCGAAGCAGTACCTGCTTGGATGCTATCGGACCAGCCATCCCAACCACCACCTTATGGATAGGCTCCCTCCCCCCAGGCAGGTCAGGAAAGACCTTCACGATCTAGAGCGTGAGATCCAGCGTTACAAGAGAGAGCCTCTAGATCAAACGCATATCAGGCAGGATTAGCAGACATTCACTCAGACGCAGTCTCGGAAGCTGTGAACAACTATAGAGTGAATGTCGTGCTCGGAGATCACCCTCCATCAGTGGCGTCGGAGGAAGAGGTTTTACCGCGGCAGACAAGAGTTGTTTTGGCCCAACTAAGATCTGGATGGTGTAGCCGCCTCAATTCATATTGGGCAAGAATTGACGGCAGTACGTCGAACGTCTGTCCAGCCTGCAACCAGGGACCACACGACCTTTTCAACTGCCCTGCCAATCCAACTCTACTTGTTCCTAGGTCTCTTTTGACCCACCCAGTGGAAGTAGCTACCTTCCTTGGCCTGGAGACAAGTGCAGCAGAAAACCAAACATAAGGCGTACCTAATAACATCGGATAAACAAACAGGCACATATACTGCTACAACAACAACAACAACCGGATTCGAACTCAGGACCACTATTTATCCACTATATGAAATTTTATCAAAAAATATTTAAAAAAATGTCTTGGTCATGAATGGGTTAACGTTTTTAATCCTAACATCAATGTTTATTAGTGGGTTATGTGTTTTTGCAAAACAATTTTTTGAAGGGAGAGGGAAGCGGTAAAAAAAATTAAGTATATTATTTTTTGTAAAATTTAAAATGCTAGGCCCCTCTGGGATTCGAATAGGGCACTTCCGTCATACGCGTTTCATCTTCGGTGAGAATAACACTGTGCTACACACAAAATATACAGGGGTTCTCATATAGCAATTCTGTTTGTATGAAGTCCATTGAGTACAGAGATACTTATAGTTTTTCTCGGTCACTTTGTTAAGTTATGTTTTTATGGCAAATTAGGTGAAATGACGATATTCCTAATACAAACGAGTACGGTTATAACGAACTCCCAGGGGCTAGGCATTTAAGTTCGTTATATGCGAAGTTCGTTATATCCGAGGTATAAAAAAATAGACTCAAATTTATTTTTATTATTATTTATTAGTTTTATTAATTTTTAAAGTATTTTATTACACAAGGCAAATTATATTAATCAACTTTAAAATAAATGAAACAAATACTCAAGAATTAAAAAAAAACATTTCAATATTTGTTTGAAAGAAACTTCGTTACCGTAGCTGAAATAATTACAAACATAGTAGGAAGTTCGTAAAAACCGTCAAAAAATGTTTGAAAACTGAAAAATAAGACCACAAATATTGTTCGTTATACGTAAAGTTCGCTATAAACGATGTTCGCTATAACAAACAGTTAAGATTTATATGAAGAAATAAAGAAAAACCGTTGGGACCAGAAAAAGAGTTCGTTATAAGCGGTGTTCGTTATAAACGAACTCAACTGTATTACAAGTCTTCTCTTTATAAACCGATTTTCAAAAGGTGACATATGTTTTAAAGGTGTGATTTTCACCTTTTGTGTATTTTGAAAATCATTTAAAAAATAACCAAATTTCGACTGTTTTATTTTTTTATTTACAATATTTTTTATAAATAAATTTACAAAATATCATTTAAAAGGTGCCAAATAACAAAATCATGTGCACCTAAAAAAAATGTCGACTGCTTAAGTAAAAATAACGGAGAAGAAATTATCAATTTTTCAATTTATCAAGGCTGTAAGTTTACAGTGAGGCGGCACAAATTAGCTTTCTTAACTCGGTAAGTTTTGTAATATGTTGTTCGACTTTATTGAAATATCAAGGATGAAGTGTTTGTTGTGATACGTGATACATATGAGTACAAAATGTCACACACGCTAATAAGAATTTTGTTTACCTAAAAGGAAAAACCACGAAATCACGCAAAGATGTTATTACAAAACTTAGCATAACTTATTCACTTTTCAACCGATATTTATTAACTTATCCATTTTAGAAAGCTACTCTAATATGACGTTATACAAAAACAAAAAAAATACATTGTGCTGCCTTATGATAAACTTAGAGCTTGGAGATAATGAATATTTTTTTAATTTTTCCTCTTTTATTTTTATTTAATAAAAAGTAAAAGTCACATCTTTAAAACAAAGGTAACATATTGAAAATCGGTTTATAAAGTGAAGACTTATGATTTCTGGAACTTGTAATTTTGGGAAAATCGTCTTTTCACTAAATTTGCTATAAAAACATTACTTAACGAAGTGACCGGGAAAAACAATAAGTATTTCTGTACTCTATGAACTCAAGCCTAACAGAATTGCTATATGAGAACGCCTGTATATTTTTTTCCTTCACATTTGTATCACTGTGTAATCGTCAGTGCATTCTCCTTAGGGAACTCATACATCACAGGCACTTGCTTTCAACCTTTCTAACATTATACTTATTTATTTATCACACATACTGGAAGTGTTTGCTTCCGCATTGTGCACTTTCGTAATTGTAAACTATTTTCAGATCACAACAACAAGGCTGTTGTTGCCAATCATATTGCAGCAGGCTCTGTGCTGTGTTTATGAGTGAGTCATGTGATATTTGCAAAAACATTTTTTTAAGGCAGAGGAAAACGGTAATTCTAAATGTTACTTATGTACTTTCCTTCCTTTAGCTGAAAATCTTTGGTAAAACGATGAAACGCGTATGAGGGAGGTGCCCGGTTCGAATCCCAGCTCGCCCTGGCATTTTTCAAAAATACTTAATTTTCTAATTTTCAGCTTAAGGAAGGAAAGTAGGTAAAATTTAAAATACCCATTTTCCTATCGATTAAAAAAAATGTTTATTGTTAATCATAATCTCATATCGTTCACTGCAAGTATAAACCGTTCCATTTCCTATTCAATTCCTGTAATCCACAGTCAAATTGTAAGTTTTAAATCCTCACTAAAAATCAGGAGGCGGTATGGGATATGAATATTGCGTTCCTCGAAAAATAAGAATAAGTTATCCATTTGTTAATCGATTGTTTTAAATAACATGTGTTTTAGTCGTGAAATCGTACACTTTCTGAATAAAGTAATAAACACTAGGGTAGCCATATAAACAATATATAAATATATAAGCGACATTCGTACGCCTTTAAGTTAAAAAATTATAACGAAATCTTTGAATTTGTAAAGCTTTTTTTATTTTTTTAGATAGAATTTTGGTGGCACTATGCTTACTACTAAATTGTGGATTAGTTGTTTGCAAAATATTGAGCATGCGATGTCGATCACGACAAAAAATAGAATTATTTTTAAATGCATGTCGAAAAATGTATATATTATTATTTTTTACGATTAAGTACGCTACATTTAACACGTGGCATTTTTTCCCGTCAAGTTTTTAACAAGACTTATTCATGTAGTATCAATCAGTGTTGCAATTGATAATAATATTGTATTTTTTTTTATTTAATTTTAGATATGAGCATTTCCAGATAAGGGTCCACCGCGATCGAAATTTAAAATGGTAATAATCAAATGATTTTTTTCTAACATTATGTTAAAAAATTGTGAATTTTTATAATATAATGTATTTTTAGCTTATCTCAATTGAAATTATGAAAAAATCGGACAGCAAAGTGAACATTTATTTTTTATTATTCTTAGTTCTATTATGACATTTTGTTCTTAATATTAAAGGATTAAATATTCATATCATAGCAGCACACAACTTATGAAATCTTTAAGTAAACAACAAATTAAACAAAAAAAGTTAATAATAAGAAACTAATTTCTATTAACGGCCTTGTACCTAAAACATAATTTTTCATCAGTACTCCTTCATCTTTATAATTATGTATGTAGTTGGAAATTGTTTTCCAAACCAAAGTTTTGTTACAGCTCAAAATAATCACTCAAAACATGTTATTTTGATCTCCAAAGTGTGTCGCGTGCGCAATCGATTTTTTAAAAAGAAATATTTTTACTATTTTACTTGTTTATATTTTTGCGTTTATGGGTAAATCGAAAGAACTAAGAGGGGGAGTAACAATGCGATTCTTGGCAAACGTGCAAACTGTCGAAATTTTCAAAATCAAATCAGAAGTGTAAAGAGATCATCTAAAGTTTATAAACAGTGCGATAAAAAAGTTGATAAGATGATATTGCAAATTTGCAAAATTAAATCTTAATTTTACAATATTTTTTCAAGCTATTCTCAAGTGCACTATTTTTCAAGGGACCAACATTTAAAATTGGGACCGGCCGTGGCATAGTGGTTAAAACACGCGACTACCATGCAGAAGATCCCGGGTTCTATTCCTGCATCCAGTCATCTACATTTCTTTGATTGCCGGCCCCCTCAATGTTGTCGACAGCAACGTCGCAGTATAAGTGTCGAGTTATTCGGCATGTCTAGTAAAAGCTTTTCAAACAGTGACGTTGTCGATAAACAAGTAGGTGCCGTTTGTTGTGAATCTAAAAATAGATAGCGTGCTAATTCACAAAAATGCGAGGAGCTAACCCATACCTCATTCATGGGGTGTAAAGGGAAATTAAGTTTTTTTAAGTAAGTAACATTTGAAATTCAAAGCAGCTCAAACTGCGTATTTATTAAAAAGTAATCTTAAATAATTATTCTCACTTTGTAGTATTGTGATTTTAAATATTATCACTAAACTTATTGTATGTAAATTAGGGTGATGACTTTTATACAACCTCGTTTCCCTGTATCATAATTAGATGAGTTTTTTTTTAAGATGAGATAAAATCTTTCATATAGGGTGAAGAAGCCTTGACGAAGTGCCAAAACATTCTTCGAAGGATAAGAGTGGCCATTAGAAGACAAAGAAACATCAATATGGATGTCCAAAATGGCGTTTCAGAGCTGAATGAACTACTGGACGTAATTGCAGATTACCGAAGAAATTGGAAAACTGCTGAAATGGAAAGAGAAGCGAGCAAATTGCTGAAAACGCAGCAGGAGATCTGCCAAGAAACTCCAACAATTCCAGCTTCTCACAAAAAACGAAGCGCATCTAGCCCAGCGAAAAAAACCCTGAGAAGAAACATAAGAGGAAAGCTAGCGGGAACCATGCAGCCGCAGTACGTGCAAAACCCCAACCGGACGTCGCTTCAGAAAAGAGAGATGGCAAAAATAGTAGAAGAAAACCACGCCCGAAGCGACATAAGGAACGACCCGAATCTGTTGTTATAAAACCCCGGGAGGGTCACAGCTGCGCGTATGTCCTGAAAAACCTTAGAACAATGGTGAACCCGGAGGAAACAGAAGTGGCGGTCCAATCCGTTCAGAAGACAATATCTGGCTCTATACTACTCGTAATGGGGAAAGGTTGAAGAAAGGATGAGTTCAGAGAGGCTATTATGAGCACATTGAAAAAGGAGGCAATGGTTGCGAGTATGAAACCCAAGGCTACAATAGAATACAATAATGTGGCCAAGACAAATAAGGAGGACATAAATGTACATCTGACGGCTACAAACAGTAGAGAACAGAAGAGAGCGTTTGTGTCTCTTCCGGTAGCTGATGCAAATGCACTACTCGAGAAGTGGAAAATTTTAATAGGATGGACCTACTGTCGCATACGGTACAAGGAGGAGGTAAAGCGGTGCTATAAATGCTTCGAATCGGGGCATTTGCAGTGGGTTTGTAAAGGACCAGACATGAAGGGCATGGGCCTATGTATAAGATGTGGGCAAAAGGGTCATAAAATGAAAGAATGTAGAAATACCCCGAAATGCTGCGTTTGTTCACAGATCGAGAGCACGTGCCTGGATCTGGACAAATTACAAAGGAACAGGACGCAGATATAATCATTATTAGCGAACAGTCCTACAGTTAACACAAAATAAAATTTATAATTTATTTGCTATTCAAAATTAAAGGTATTTTTGTGGTTAAAGCTAACGTTTTAAATGGAAATTATTCTTCGTCCTCCTGCAAGTTCCAACAAATCCAAAATCCAAGTAAAATTTTATGGCCAAAATTTTTGTAGAACATTTTATCCCCGCCCTCCCTTTTTTCGGGGTGTTTTTTACGATTTGTTAGAATAAAGCCAAAAAAAGCCGTTATGAGGGGCAGTTAGAGGGTTAATATGTTCAACAAAAATATTTGGCATAATATTTTCTACAAAGTTGCTGAACACACTCTACACCCCAGATGTAAACAAAACATAGTTTTATATACCGGTATTCTGCAAGAACAGGCCAAAAGGGGGAAACTTTAACCCCCATAACTCTTTTTTAAGAGCTAACCTAAAAAAACGTCGAACGCCATTCGATTCAGCACAGTCGATTTAGTTTAACTCACCGGGTGCCCCGTTTGTCGGGTTTTTCAACTAGCATAGTGTAATGAATCCTTCCAAGAGAAACTCGACAATATCAAAGACTTCGCAAGATTTGAAGGCGGCTACCTTGTAATAGCAGGCGGTTTTAATTCTCGTACAACCGAATGGGAAATGGAAAGTACTAATTCGAGAGGCAGAAGAATATTGCAAATGACCGCACGGCTAGGACTGTCGACCTCAAACATCGGCGCTGCATCTTTCAGGCGTCCTGGGTGCGAAGGCATTATCCCAGATGTAACCTTTGTATCTGAAAGAATTGCCCATAAAGAGTGGAGTGTCTTAGAAATATATACAGCCAGCGATCACCAATATATATCGTTTTGTCTAAAAGCGGATGATGACGCACAAGTCAGGGACTCGGGTGAAACCACCCCAAAATGGAACGTCAACAAGCTAGACACGACGGTGCTTCTCCACGAATTCGACTGGCAAGCTGCTGAACACATAACCGAAGGGGATGCTAGATCAACGGTTAAACACACCATGGCCACAATCACGAGATGCTGCAACATAGCTATGCCCAAACCAAACAAAGCTCCCAAATGGAAAGCTGTATACTGGTGGAATGCCTCGATCGAAGAATCGAGACGAAACTGTAAAAAAATGAGAAGAAGATACACCAGAGCCAGGCGCAGAGGTGATGCAGAAACTGAACGCAACGCATACAAAGAGGCAAAAAAACAGCTGCATAACTGCATATTTAAAAGCAAGAAAGACAAATAAGAGAAGCTGAGATCCGATATTAATCAAAACCCATGGGGTCTCGGATACAAAGTCGTGATGCAAAAACTTGGAAAAGAATATGGATGAGGACATAATGCAAAATATTGTAAGCACTTTATTTCCAGAGCATAACATCAGAGTAGCCGGTATGGAAACAGAATCCATCACCAATATTCCCTTGTTCACCAGAGAAGAATTGCAAACAGCTGCTCGCAGTTTCAAAAACAGGAAGGCACCAGTCCCTGATGGCATACCTGCAGAGCTTATCAAAGAGATAGCAACAAACCGACCCGAAATGCTATTAAGGATGTATAACAGCTGTCTAACAGAGGCAATATTTCCAGATGTCTGGAAAGAACAAAAGCTTGTTCTCATCAGCAAGGGCAAAGGTGACCAAGGATCACCATCATCTACTGCAGGCAAACTATTAAAGCGAATAATTAAACCTAGGCTCGATGAAGGATTTCGACCTGGAAAATCGACAATAGGAGCCCTTAAAGATGAATTGAACACCGTTGAAGCAGACCAACATAAACCACTTTTAGAGGCCTGTCATTCTCTTAGCGACCCTAGACATAAAAAACGCATTCAACAGTCTAAGGTGGCACCAGCCCACAAATTTTCTACTTTTTTCTGCAAACAAGATTTCAAAACGCTTTTTCCATAGATTCCGACCTCCTAAACACGAAAATAATTTTTAAAAATTTTTCTAAGGTTCCGTTTCTTTTATAAAAATTTTTGAAATTTTTTTTTTTAAATTTTTGGAGGTGCGCTTAATATTTTTGTACTCTAACTTCATATATTACCACTTAAGTTAAAGACAACAAAATTCTCCACAAGTTCTTCCTTGAAAGTTTTTAAATAAGTAATGTCCTTTCGATGCTAGCGATTTAAATAACATGAAAAACTGCAAACTGCAACTGCAAATTTCTGTAAAATTTGGGGTGAAAAATTTATGTATTGTCGTAGGAAAAACAGAAAACGCAATGCAAACCCTAATTTTGCATTTTTTACATATAGTAGAGCATTTTTCAAAAAAAAAAAACAACACTACAACCATAATAATCCATAATAAATTTTAAGAGATGATTTTTTTGGCGAAAGACAAAAAAATCGGTTTTTTAACGATTTTAGTTTTTTTTAGATTTAACCCCTTACCAATCGATAGTTGTGCTTTTTTCGGTTACAATTCACTGTCTCTCAATATATATTGACGTATTAACATATATTGATCGACATATATTCGCACATACATACATATATAGTTGCAATATAATATATGGGAATGTGGTCTTGTAAAATATTGGAGGTCGGTCATACATTTGACTTCTCTAGGGGCACTTTTGGTGAATATGCAGCATTGGGAGCAAATTTAAAAAATTGTATGGGTGCACCTTTAGGGGCTCAAGTTATGGGATAGGTATGTTTGGGAAAAATTTGTGGGGGTTTGTCATACATTTTATACCTCTAGGGGCTACTTCGGGGCAGTTGCGGGGCTTGTTGTGGATTTTTCAACTTCCCCACAAACTTAGACCCCTAATTTTATGAGGTTGGGAAAAAAATTGAATGAGCCAGTGGTTATATATGAAAATCGGGTAAAAGATACCCAAAATAATAATAATAATAAATAATATTAAGCGCAACTCCAAAAATTTTAAAAAAAAATTTCAAAAATTTATATAAAAAAAAGCGCACCTAAGAAAATTTTTTAAAAATTATTTTCGTGTTTAGGAGGTCAAAAAAGTGTTTTGAAATCTTGTTTGCAAAAAATTGTACAGACTCTAAAGACAATTTTCACTATCCCGAAGTATTTATTAAGTATAGTAAAAGATTACCTGAAAAACCGAGTGCTGAAGTATGACACCAACCAAGGCATGGGAAAAATGCAAGTCACTTAAGGCGCCGCGCAAGGATCAATTCTGGGGCCAGATCTCTGGAATGCCACATTTGACGAGATCTTAAAGATAGAGATGCCAGACGACACCTTCCTCGTGGGATACGCTGACGATATTGCGGCTGTCATCACAGCGACAAAACACAGAAGACGCCCAACGCAGATTACGGCAGGTCATGATCCGCACCAAGAGCTGGTTGGATTCCCACGGCCTACAATTGGCGATGCACAAAACGGAACTGTTGCTACTAACCAGAAGACACTTTCCAATAGAGCTAGAAATGCATATAGGCGACTTAAGCCATCGATCAAATACCTTGGGATTAGACTGGACTCAAAGCTGACTTACGCAAAGCAGATCGAATACGCAACGACAAAAGCAGCTAAGATAACAGCACAACTAAGCAGACTAATGGCGAACGTCAGTGGGCCTCTTCCAAGTAGGAGGAAACTACTCATGGAGGCCTGTAACAGTGTACTTTTTTATGGATCGGAAATCTGGGCCCCGGCTTTAGAAATTCAGAAATAGAAATTCTGTTTATAAAACAATCGTCTGTTAGATCCTGATTGAATCTCTAGCAAACTATCGTAAGGTAATATTCTTTACGACAAAAATTGCCATTTATTATTATTGAAAAACTAATTCCTTAGGGGTTTTTTACATATTTCTTTTGGTTTTTTACATCCACTGGTTTGCTTTTGCATAAATAAACACAACCTCCACAGATGTCTCACATATCTATTGATGTTTGCATGTCCCGTACATAGCAAAACCATGTGCAGTTTCACGTGAAACTGCCAATTATCGAAACCCGAGTCGTTAAACTGGGGAATACCAAATTCTATTGACTCGCCCATAACCTATTGAATCTCAATATTTATTTAATAAAAAAATTAAGTAAAAGGTAAAAGGACAAAGTTTTGCGATAGACAAAAAAGAAAAATGTATAACATATTTTTCTTCAATTGAGCTTTAAATATTCGAAATTAAAAATTTTGTTTGACATGTGAAATAATGTTACGTTTAAATATATCGATGGCTTATACTCGACTAAAATTAGTTTTTGATGGGGAAGCCTTCGTAAATGTCGTTTACGTCTCCTCAAAAATTTTTGGACCCAATTTTCAATATTTAAGTTTCCTCTACATGCCTTTTTATTTATCTTCGTATAAAATACCTTCTATACACCATTGAATTGTGTGTAATTATTCAATTCTAAAAATTGGATTTGTAATTATTGGATATTTTTATTCTGATTTGTGACAATATTAAGTACGTATGTATATACAATGTATTTTAATGGTTTGCGCTTGACTATAACTCTGAGGTTAACGTAGATGCTCTTATAACAGGTAAATATAAACTACATATATATATCTACATTTAAGTGGTGTTAATAAAAAGTGTCTACACAGATTCTGAAGAAGAAATTTTTATTCCGCGGAGAACAAAACGAGCTCATGTGCCGGTATAAAAAAAAAAAAACAATATGAAAATCGTTCAAGGAGGATGAAGGGTCAAAAATATTTGGGATTTTTATCAGAATCTAAGCATTAAAGAGTTATGGAACCAAGAGGCACGTCAACTTTCTGTTCGAGAAGTAAAGTTCGGCACTGTGACATATTCATTGAAGAGAAGATGTCCAATATATTCAACTCGTTTTGGAATTTTTAATGGGTAGGAAAAAGTTTTTTTTAAAAGTCACGTTTTTCAAATTCCTTTCACAAGATTCAAGGAAGAGCAAAATTTTTGTATTTAAGCTACCACTTAAACGCTTTCTGTATAAAGCGACATGATTAAAGGCTGGGTGGTGTCTAAAGATAAATCGAAGTAGTTTATTATCACAGAAAAAAAATAGTAAAGGCTATTGGCGCCGGTGAACAATTTTTGAAAGCATATTTTACAAAACTGGATTAAATTAAGAGGCACTATTGCCGAAAGGATCCGGTCTCAATTATCACATTTTGTAAATACTTTGCTGAACTAAATTTAGCACTGTTCAAGTCTCGAAAAGCCCAGTGTGATATTTGTGTTGGGTTTAAATATTTAGAAAAAGTGCGACAGTGCAGTGCCTGCATCGAAAGAAAGTTAAAAAATCAAGAAATTTATCTGCCAATTGACTAACTTAGAGTAACAAAAGGAGCTCGGGAAACTGTTATATTTAAGAGAAAAAATTTAATCTACCGTTTGAAGCAATATACTTATGTTGCAATTTCTTTTACAACTACGACGATGTAAGTGTTCTTCGATTTCAAAGTATACGCCCTGGAAAAAAGAAGAATGATTCAACTGTTTCTGACTTAAAATTGCTCCAGTACTTACCAGATGGCAGCGTCAAATATAAAATTGATTTTAATTTTGAATACACTGATCTACCCTACAAAAGTCGTAAATATAAAGGCTACAAAGCTCTGCATACAGAACAACTTCAAGTCCAACGAAGTAAATGGAAAAATTTGCAAGCCTTGAAACCTGTAATTCCAGCAGAATATCACAATTTTTATGCCAATGTATAAGTCAATAATTAGAGACTTTGTTTATTAACTATTTATCTTCGTTTTATTTCATCATATTTTTTAAATTAGTTTGTTAAATGGTATATAAACCTCAATTAATTAATTAATTTATTTGAATCATAACTGTACATTACTTTAAAATATAATGTATTTTCAATTCAACAAAAGCCTCTATAAACCAAAGGCTTTTGTCCACCATTGAGCCTTAAATAATACGAATAACCAGTTTTTTTCATATCATAGGATCTTAACGAATTTTTAAATAGTTTGCTTAATGTTAAACAGTTTGCAAAATGCAAAATACTATGTTTTTTTCTTTTTTATATTAAGGTGTCGATATGTGATCTGATATGTGCTATCGTACTACATACTTAGGAATCCTTTAAAAGGCAATTGGATTGTTTTGAAAAGAATTTTGATGTTGTTTAAAAGAACTGTTGAACGAAAACTTATATATTTAACAAATGATTCTGTTGATTTTATTGGGACATGCTGACGCTGATTTATATGCGTTGTATCTTCTTATCTAGCGAAGAGATGCTTGCAGTGGCGAAGCTTTTACCGAAACAAAATACATAGCTCTACGTTTTACCGCATTAAAAGCTATATGACTAATACGGAACTGAAACAAAGATATAACAAATTTTTGGGCTATACTATGCTACAGGCTGAAATTGATTGACTACCCAGACAATATTTTACAACAATAAAACTTTCCATAACTTTTAAATTTATTGAATACCATATATTATAAAGCTTTTGTACTAAATGTACTAACGGGTTTGTACCAGGGATGCATTCCCGATTTTTAATTTTGTACCATCTACTACTGAAAAATTTACTTTTTCGATGCCCACGGTACCAAAAAATATTTTTGTTTTTCAAAATTTAATTTATTGAAACATAACAAAACAAAAACAAGAAGTACACAAAAATTCAAATGTACATAAAAGGTACAAAAACACAAAACGTAATTCAGGCACGTACTGAAGTACATAGGTATATAGGATAGTTGTATAAACTACAAGTAATAAATACATTTAAATAATCAGGTAGAATATTAAGTCAACGCTTGTTATATTCATTTTATAACAAGAGGATTTTGTAGACTTTAGTAAATCTTTCGTCTGTATTATGCTAGGTAAAGTTGCCTCATTTAGTCTATTTCTCTCTTTGGTTTTTATTAAATTTTGGAAAGAAAATATTATCTCCAAATTTGCGGATGAGTTGGGAATAGATAAAACACCTGCAACCACTCTTGAGGTGTCTGCAAACATATACTCATCCAGTTCATTCTTTATATTTGAAACTTTATGCCAAATATCGTCATTTGCTGTTTTTAATTCTAATAGATCGGGTAAGGCTCTATATTGATTGTTTATCGAATTAAAGTTCTTGCATTCGTTTGGAAACATTTTCACTAAAAATAGAACAATACTTTCAGTTTCTTCTGAAAATTTCGAAAACCGCTTCAACATATCATCATAAAAATTTATTTTAGTTCTAAGAACATCACACAATTTCATATAAATTTTTTTTGACCTTTTTTAAATTTTAAAACAATTTTCTTGTTTATTTCGTTTGTAACCATGTATCGTTCTGCATCTGTACCACGGTGCATATCATCAATAATGATAAGATTTAGGTTGAGGTCTAATTCAGATGTTTTATAATTATCTAAGATATCTCTTTTATTTTTAAAATTTCGCGCTATTTGGCGAAATAGAACTCACCCGATTGATAAAATGTTAAAATCGAAGATTTTTTAAATTGTACCAAACGAGTCGCGGTAGTACCATGGTACTTTTAAAGCCGATAATGTACCAAAAAAGTACAATTGTACCAATTTGTGCATCCCTGGTTTGTACTATGAACTCATGACTTATCATACTATCAACATAAACGGGTAGCGTATTATTTTAAGTAAAATGTACCTACCTAATGGCAATAACAGGGTTCGGCGCCACAAGTTCAAAGATTTTCTCCATTTTCCGGGCTGTAATGGTACTATCCGCTGTGGTATTCCAACTATATTTTCAAATGCTGTGGTTGTTTTACTATTGTTTGTATTGAAACAAACCTGCTTTCGGCTTCGTTTAGCCTTCTCATATGCAATCATTGGAGAAATAGACGAATTATGTAATGGAATGTGTGTCTGTGGCTTATGTCCAAAAAGTGTCTTTAAATCATTAAAATTATTCTTAATACTTTTGTTAGTCGCAGTCGAAGTGGAACTTCCAATATCCTTACACTTTGTTTGTTTTAAACTGCCTTCATTCTGAATGCTCCAATTACAAATTGGGGATAGCGTACATTTGAAAGGATTTGCTGTTTGATCAGTTTTTACTGGCGTTGAAACCATTCCACTTTTATTACTTCCTATACACATCTTTATACTTGGAACTTTCAAAAAATCGTCCCTTGGCGTAAAAAATATTTCCGAAATTTTTGATTTCCCTTTTGTAGAGTTTTGGGAAGATACATCATAACAGCTATTTTCAAGGCTGGAATTCATGTTGAACGAAGCACGGATGTCACGTTTAATAATATTCATATTCCGAAGAGCTCTATAATAATTGTAAAACCAAATGAAAAACATTATTGTGTCGTTTACGCTTCAAATACGAACTCTCTTTGGTCTAGCAGCTTATCAAATGAATCCTTCCATGCTTCGTCGGGTAAAGTATCTTCATATTTTGGTGATTCAGATCCATCCATTATAAAAAATAAAGTCCTCTTAAATAAACTTAAAAACCAGTGCTCGTTGTATAAATTCTTAAATATCGTTTTCGGTTTGTTTTTAAACTATAGTTTGGCGGCAGAAATCCAAGCCGACAGAAAATATTATTTTCGCCGGCAGAGAACCAAGCCGAACGAGTAAAAAGCGGCAGGGAGTCGAAGCCGGTTCGATTTTCTGCATACAAGCCGCCGCAATATCCAACGGCTTTGATCGACTTATTTTGGCAGCCTCACAATATGACAAATCATACCCAAAATTACGCTTTTTTTGATCCCTATGGCTCCAAAAACACCATACTGTCCTAAAAAAATACACCATTGGATTCGTCCTGAAAATATCTTTCATTTGAGAACCCGGACATAGGGGTTCATCGTAGAACCCAAGGGAACCACCCTCCCAATTGTTGACATTAATTTTCACGTTTTTGGGCGTAAATAGGAATGCGTGGCATATGTATTTCCTTTTTTTTGGGCTCCCACTACAAATTCTACTCTTTTTAAGATATTTTTTTAAGATATTTAAGATAAGATAAGATAAGATATTTTCAAGTAAATTAATATACATAGTTTTGAGCCGATGATTTAACTGCCGCCGATTTTTTTACATTAAAGCCGCCGCCGTAAACTTCATATCAATAATTTTGGATCGGCTTGGTTCTCTGTGCGCCGGCTCTAGATATATCCACTATTGATTGATACATCTTGGCGCCGGCTACTGTTTATAATAACAACTCAATATTAAAAAACTTCCTTATACCCAAACTACACTAATGTCGTTAACTCTCTGATATTGGGACTTATATCCTATTTACACCTGAACGCATTTAACATATTTCCGCATTATTCCACATCTTTGATGGATGCGGCCGAAATGCTAAAATTTGTATTTTGTTGTTGGAAAGATGTTAACATATTTTCGCATCCATGAAATATGCGGGAAAATACACTGCGTTGTACTCTGAAAATGGGAATTTAAGCGATTTTTCTCAGTAATGTTGATCCGGCAACCAACATTTTCGTTGTTTGTCTACATTTATCGGAAAAAATGTCAAACAACATGGACGGACAAAAAATTTAAATTTTTGCCAAAATATTAATAAATGGTTATTGCAATTCGTTAAAACTATTCGCGCTTCGTGGAATACTGCCTCCGAAACAATGTTAATAGATTTGTGGCAGGAAAATATTGCAGTTTTACAAGGCAAATGAAAAAATGTGTGAGCTAGACAATAGCTGACAATATGCGAAACTCTCAAAATTGGAATTTAAGCGATTATTCTCAGCAATGTTGATCCGGCAACCACCATTTTCGTTGTTTGTTTACATTTATCGGAAAAAATGCCAAACAAAATGGACGGACAACAAATTTAAATTTTTGCCAAAATATTAATAAATGGTTATTCCAATTAGTTAAAACTATTCGAGCTTCGTGAATACTGCATCCGTAACAATGTTAATAGATTTCGAAAATCGATTTGCTAATTGAAACCCTTAATAAGAAGAAATAGGCTTCAAATTCTGTTATTCCCACCCATCCTCCGCCTTGTGACACTGAGCCGTCTCAGGTGATTACAAGTCCTGGCCTACGTTTCAGGATATGTTTTCTGCACTCTATAGAAATAATGAGCATTTGAGTGATATACAGAAAATGTATTATCTAATGCAGAAAACAGAAGGAGAAAAACGAGACATTATAAAAACGTGTCCAATGACGAACGATGGATTCGCTATGGCTTGGAAAAATCTCGACGATCTTTATGGAAATAAAAGAGTTCTTGTAAATGCTCAATTGAAGAACTTTTACAATCTTGTGCCCATTTCGAAGAAATCTGGCCAAAATATTAAACAGTAGAGCGAACTTTAAACGACTGCATAACCAATTTGTCCTTGTTGGGTAGCGAGATATCAGACTTTAGAATCAGTTTCTGATATTATAGGCGCACATAATCAGGTCCGAACTAGTCAGGTCCGAAATTCTCCCGAGCTAAAAAGAAACCCGAATGATAGTCGAAGATATAATACTTTTACTACAACTGTACCTGCGAACGGGCAAAAAAGACCATCAAACATGAATTGTTCTCTTTGTCCCGAATCCCATCCGTTAAGATTACAATCGATTTTTCTTAGAATGACAGTGAATGAACGAATTGACACTGTAAAAAGGTTAAAGTGTTGTACAAATTTTTTGGCCATATCCCACGACCATAGGAATTGTCACAGTTCGAATGACTGCTATACTTGCAAGCCATTCATAAATCTGAAGCTGCAATGGTACCCTTTCAGGCTGACGGTCCTATCGCTTCTCAACAGACACTTTCCGCTCAGTCTCAGTCAGTAATGATAATGGGGCCACTACCTCTACCGCAACGCGTACTTTTCAGACATTTGCTGCACACTTTAAGGCGTCCACCTATTCAACTGTCATATTAGGGACTACATGGTTGACATTTTTAGACACGGTGTCAGATTCTCAGCTAGGGCGTTGATAGATGCAGCGTCGCAAGCCACATTTATTTCTAAAAAGCTTCATCTCAAATTGTCTCTGCCAACGTTTACAGCTCCTTCTGCGGAAAATGGTGGTCTAAACGGAGCAGTTTCTGCTAAGTCAACCAGAAGATGCCTTGTATCACTGGAATCCCCTATAAATCCCGATTTTGAGCTGACTACTAAAAAATAATTGCCTGAGATCACTACTGCCGATTTAAAGTGCTCTCATAAGGACATGCTATTAGGTGAGTTAATAGCTCAAAGAACTGTCTTTGGTTGGATAGTTACAGGCAAAGTCTCCCAGCCCAAACCAATTCACTCAGTTGTTTAATTTTTTAATAAAATGGAGATAAATAAACAACATACTCGTAAGCTAGTAAGATGTCAGAGGAAGATACATTTTGTGACAATTTGTATCGCAGGACAACATTTAGAAATTAAGATGGTCGATATGTTTTTGCAGTTTCTCAATTTTGTCGTAATCAAGCACGTTTGTCAAAAACCTCCGATATAAAAGCTCAATACAATGCAGTCATTGAAGAATATTCCTCTCTAGTTCATTAAAAAGGTTAGTTCTGACAAATTTTCGGGCCCCTTATACTATCTTCCCCATCACGCAGTATTTAAGCCTGATAACACAACAACCAAACTATTTCACTTTGTATTCAATGCTGATATCAAGAAAATGTATAGGCAAATTCTTGTTCACCCGGATCAAACATCACATCAACGAATTGTTCATCGTAAAGACACCGGCGATGAAATTGAGGATTTTGAGCTAAGTACCATTACGTTTGGCGTTAACTGTGCACCCTATTTAGCCAACAGAACTTTACTGCATTTGGCAGAGGAGCGTGCCCGCAATGAACGCGTGTAGACTTTAACGTCTAAAGGATTTGAAATTCGTAAATGTACTTCAAATACCCAAGCTCTTCTAGAAAATGTATCACCAGATCATTTGTTGGATTCAGAATTTCTGTACATCTCGGAAACGCTGGGTTCACGTTGGAATGCTGGAAAAGATATTTTCTATTTTAAGCGTACTTCCTTAAACTTAATTTCCCTTTACAACCCATGAATGAGGTATGGGATGGCTTCTCGCGTTGTTGTGAATTAACACGCTTCTATTTTTTTAGATTCACAACTAACGGTACCTACTTGTTTATCGACGAATGCGAACGTCACTGTTTGGGAAGCTGTTCGAGGGGAGCCGACAATGAAATAATTTTTTTAAGATGACTGGAGCCAGGAGTTGAACCTGTGATCTCCCGCATGGTAGTCGCGTGTTGTATGTTCGCATTTTGCAAGATAATTTTCCCAATAGCCGGCCAAAATACCAGAAAGACCAGAGAATGATATCTTCGAAAATTACAACGAACCAAAACATTCTGTAAAAATTTTCAAGAAATGGCTTAGTTCTCAGATGTTTTTGGTCAGGGAGTGGCTACCCCAGAGTCCAAGTGTGAACCCGATTAAAAACATGTGAGCTTATCTAAAGCGCGGGCTGGCAGAAGAAGCTTTGAAAAGTATTAATGAGCTGTCTGAAGGAAACTAAATTCTTGTATATAATATAATATATGTCAATATACGTCAAATAGGATGGATCAGTCGAAAAATGCAAAAGTATACTGAATTAATTAGTAAATTTAGATGAGAAAAGCTTGGAGCAACAGTGTGCCAATTGTCTGCTTTAGAAAATGTTTTGTTTTAATATACTTTCAGTTATGTAAGTTATATTTTTTTTAGTGATTTACATATTTTACAGGTGCATATTTAAATTTAACAAAAAGTTTGAAAATAATTTAATAAAATCTAACAAAATTTTTAATTAAATACTTTGTTTAAAACATTGGCTCATTTTTGAACCACAGTGTATGCTTTGTTTCAAAACACTTTTTTATATGTGTTTTACTTACATGAAAAATGTATAGAAAAATATGTAGAAAAACACGTGTTTTTCGATTAACACTTCAGGAACATGTTTTTCGAATAATGGAAACGCAGTATTAGTTGCCTACAACCAAAAAATTTGCTCAAAACTAGTTTTCCAGGCAATTTTGAAAACAAAATTTAATAGACCGGTTCCCTGGGTACTCTTTACGTTTTGTTCTGTTGTTGATGTTCGCGTATCGTATATAAATATAATAAATATTTTAAAAAGTCAATTAATTGTTAATTTTCCCAATTATACTGAAATAAGTACAAAAATCTATTCTAGTTTTAGCAGTGTTTGTGGATAACAATGACAATTCGTTGATAACAATGGCCGCTGAAACATTCCTCTTCATTGCCATGCTTTCATTTCAAAAATTTCTGCGTAATGAAGTATGCCGTCAGCGTCCGACAGTGTGATAGCATAACGATATATATGCGATCATACATGTCTAACTACTTGTGTGCCTGTATAAAGGTGCCATTACACAATGTGTATTTTACACACGTCATGTCACTTCAACAACTGATATGTAATTCTGCATGTCTGTTAAAATATATGAGATTTGGTTTACAATTTTTGTGTTCAAACGTGCTTTTGTATGTTTTCATGGGTTTGTCATTAACAGCTGCACCGTGTAATGGCATCTAAACATGGGGTCTACTCCTGAGATAAGATGCAAGATTTATATATCAGTGAACGTCAAACGACAACTATGTTAACTATGTCAAAAATAGATACATACATTCATAACAATGAAAAGACGCCGTCATTGAAATGAAATACTTGTTAAAATACTTGTTAATTATTATTTTGCATTTCTGAATATGTTTTTATTGTTCGGTTCGAGATCTATTTCCTATCATCGCAATTAGAGTTTTTTGTTTTACAAGAATTTGTGTGAAATGGTTTATGTTGACAGCTGGCAGGGCGGAAAGTTATTTCGATAGTTGCCAAACTATCTCATCAGCACCCTTTGCTTCTCCACACATTATCACAACCATAAGTGTTAAAAGCTTCAAGAAATCATCGAGAAGCCCAAAAACACCGGCGCGAAAATGGTGTCGACGAGACCTCACGTTAACACAATCCACCTCAGCTCTTGCGTATGATTAGTCCATCGGACAAAATTGCATACAATTTGTTTTTGGCGCATGCGCCTACCCAGCGTACCTCCCGTGTATGTTTTGCTCTTTTGCTACTTAAAAGATTACAAAGAAAAAAAACCACGCATACAATTAAAACTTACAACGAACATCACAAGTTTACTCTACGAGAGTCAGTCAATAATCAAATGTTATAAGATTATTATAAATACATAAGTATTTCTATTGTTTAATTTTAGATTAACATGATGAAAAGTCTACTCCCATTCTGTCGACGTTTTTTCTCAGACATTGTGTCAAACAGTATCTCAGGGTGGGACCCCATGTAATAGCCGCTTAAAAGCCTGTTTATGCTGGACAACAAATCAAGCATTTCTTGTTTTTGGTGCAAACCGAAAAAATGCGAATAGCTAAATCTGCCCAGCGGTAAAAATACCCACTACGTAATCGCTGATGTCATCTATATTTAGTAGCAATCAGTTCTGATTTTCTCGCTTATGTTTCGCCTTACATTTACACGGGAGTTTCATAGGCCATTTGATCGGTGCGCTTTTGCTTACAAAGTAAGGGAAGTAAGTCCCATTTCGGTTGCAATTACATTATAAGCGAAGTTTTATGCGAGCTTGATAATACGCTTGATTACAAAATAAAAGACGATGTCAGTAGGTGTCGTTTTAATCGGTGTTATAATGTGTGGACGATTATACTTTACACACGCATTACATTCTAAGTACTTAGATCCTCGCTTACAATGTCAAACTGATGTCATGGATTTCTCTCAGGGCGCTTAGAAGTAGTAGAGCATCTAACGTGGAATAGAAATCGCAAGGTCGAAGCAGAATCGCAGTCCTCCGCAATCATACTTTGGTCCACACCCTTAAGGAATGTAATCAATTTAATAGCCTTTTTACAGAAAAGGCCTTGTAAAACTGCAATATTTTCCTGCCACAAACCTATTAACATTGTTACGGAGGCTGTATTCCACGAAGCGCGAATATTTTTAACTAATTTAAATAACCATTTATTAATATTTTGGCAAAAATGTAAATTTTTTGTCCGTCCATGTTGTTTGGCATTTTTTCCGATAAACGTAAACAAACGACGAAAATGGTGGCTGCCGGATCAACATTCCTGAGAAAAATCGCTTAAATTCCAATTTTCAGAGTACAACTCAGTGTATTTTTCCGCATCTTTCGTGGATGCGAAAATATGTTAACATCTTTCCAACAACAAAATACATGTAAAAATTTTAGCATTTTGGCCGCATCCATCAAAGATGCGGATTAACGCGGAAATATGTTAAATGCGTTCCGGTGTAAAAAGGCTATTACACTGCAGTTTCGCATATTGTCAGCTGTTGTCTAGCTCACACATTTTTCCATTTTTCTTGTAAACCTGGTATATTTTCCTGCTACAAACCATTTAACATTGTTTCGGAGGCAGTATACCACGAAGCGCGAATGCTTTTCTATAATTACAATAATCATTTATTAATATTTTGGCAAAAATTTAAATTTTTTGTCCGTCCATGTTGCTTGGCAATTTTTCCGATAAATGTAAACAAACATCGAAAATGGTGGTTGCCGGATCAACATTACTGAGAAAAATCGCTTAAATTCAAATTTCCAGAGTACAACTCAGTGTATTTTTCCGCATCTTTCGTGGATGCGAAAATATATTAACATCTTTCCAACAACAAAATACATGTAAAAATTTTAGCATTTGGGTCGCATCTTTCAAAGATGCGGATTAACGCGGAAATATGTTAAATGCGTTCCGGTGTTAAAAGGCTATAAAGCTCTGCCCGCATCTTCTCGCAAGGAATTAGTTTTTAAAAATAGAAAATGTCTCAATTGTCTACCATATACACACGTGAAAAAGGATTGTACGATCAAATTCGTTTGTATTAACTGTAAAAAAAAGTCAACACTCCCTAATTCATACGGGATCAGATTCGCAACCTCCCTCACACAATCCAATGGCAACAACCAGAGCCCCTGCACAAATCACAGCCAGCACCACTGTCAGTCTCAAAGCCTGGAAACTCAGCCCAGTACTTCTACTGAAGCGAATACCGGCGTCACTCAAATTTCATTATATTTTACGTGTTGAAATAAAAACCTCTCAAAATCGGACGTTCTTACCGACGGCAATAGTTAATATCGAGAAGGGTGGTACAGAAAATTCATACGTGTCTCAAAGGGTACAATAACAACTGAAAGTTCTAGTCACGTCCAAACAGTTCCAGATTTGCGGTATGTATGGGTGGCCAAGTTTTATGCAGCACCAGCCACTCATGCAGTATCACATTTAATCCTCAATCTCGCAGTAAACATATTTCATCAAATGCTATACATAGTAGTTCTCACGATCGGAAAGAAGCTTCCCAACTTCAGCATAGGCGGTGAACCTCTCTGACAGCGGTTTGGAATATATCACTCTGGCCGACCCTTATTTCTGTTCCCCTGGTCGCGTCTTTATTCACATTGGCAGTGATATTATCTATAAAATTTTATTGGACGGTCTCAAGACCATTGGTGGTTCTGTATTGGCACAGAATACAATATTTGGCTGGATTATAAGTGGTTTGGTAAAGGCCACACAATCGTTAACATATTTAATCCAGGCTCAAGAATTTTGTTGTAGAGGACTCTATTAGTAGCGAGCTCAAACGATTCTGGGAACAGGAAGAACTCGTGGAAGCGCCCCCTCGTTCGGAAGAAGATGACCAATTTTATAAACAGACCACAAGTCGAAACTCGTTGTTCGACTCCCTTTTAAAGCGACATACCCCCGCGAAAATCCGTTTGGATTATCAAGGTCTCCAGCTTGCGTTCAAAATTTATCGACTAGAACTGTCAATGAAGTACAAACCCGAATAAGCTACGAAATACAGAAACTTATGTTGATGATATTCTTTCGTGTGGCCACGAAGTCCAATCGGCAGCAGAATCTTTAAAGCAAGAAGTCACAGCCCTTGACTCAGCAGGTTTCCCTTTTAGGAAGATTATTTCTAACAATCCGGATATAATAAAAATCGTTCCCCCGGAGTTTTTGCTCAACCAGGACTTTTTCAAGTTTTATTGAACCAGTTCTACGCTAGGTGTCAAATGGAATGCTCTGGACGACACATTATCTTATAGCGTCAATCTTCCAAGCTATAATGAAAAGTCATCGAAACGATAAGTACTGTCAACCATCGCCCGATTATATGAAGGTGCCGCCTAGTCTCAATATGGATACTCATTGTGGTAAATCTCCCTCTTATAGACCAAATACGAATCTATCGATGGACAAACTCTTCGCATTGGAGCAAGGTCCATGAGAGTTTTGTGGTGCATCTAAAGATGCTTATTGCGCGGTAGTATACATGCGTTCTCAAAATGGATGAAATTTTCATTCCCACTTATTAGTTTCTAAAAGTAAGGTAGAGCTTTGTGGAGCTGTGTTCATCTCAAAATTAATGAAAGCGATTCTCTATAATTACTTATGTATGGAAACCGATGTATTTCTTTAGTCGAATTCGTCAATAGTGTTCTCATGGCTTTAAAATCCACCTTGCAAATTGAAAACGTACGTGGAGAATCGAGTTTCTCAGATTTTAGACAATGTTGGTAATGCTACATGGAAACATGTTACATCCTGCGGAAGTCGGGGAGCTGACCCCTTGAAGTTAGCCGATGCAGCAATATGGTGGCACGGGCCCACCTGGTTGGGTAAAAATCCAACTGATTGGCCTCAATCTCACCCGCAAGATGAATCTCCACGCGAAATAAGAAAACTGAAAGTGTTTTTCACGTATGAGGATCAAGAGAACATTCTAGAGCGCTTCTCTTCTTACGACAGGGCAATTCGTGTGCTGTATTATGTGTACCGATTCTTCAATCGGAGACACCCAATACGGAAAGTCTACGCACAATATTCATATCCGAACATCTCTTATTTCTCACCAAAACTCGACTAATTTATTTGTCCCAAAAATAATTTTACGGCAAGAAGCTAACTAAACTCGAAAACGATCTCCCCATTTCCCAAAAAAGTTCGCTACTCTCTCTTAACCCATTTTTCGATGCAAACAGACTCATGCGATGGACGCCTGGTAAATGCTCCTCTTACATAAATATAACGAAAGATACCCGATAATCCTCTATCCCAAATCTCGATTTTGCCAGTTGCTTATCAAATATACACACAAATTACTTCTCCATGGTGAATATAACCTGATAACAAGGACAATCCGCTGGACAATGGCTGCAAAGCATGCACAATATACTAAAAGGTCACAATCGCAAAATATGGCAGCTCTTCCTCAAGATCGTTGCATATATTCACTCCCATTCTCTACCCTATCACGTCAAAACGTCGGCCATTAAAAAATCAAAGTTCCACAAGCCCTACTTTTGTATTTTTATATGCTTCTCGACAAGGCCGTTACATCGAGCTATGTACTGATTTGTCAACCGAAGTGTTCCTCGTAGCGCTTTCTCGATTTGTAGGATGACGCGGGCTCCCGAATAGCATCATGTTCGACAATGGGACAAATTTTACTGGCGTAAAACGATCTTTGCGTTTTGAGTATCACGCATTCCTAAGAACGGCCTCTAAGGACATCTCCCGTAAATACCTCGATCATGGTTTCCAATGGACTTTCGTTCCACCTCATGGTCTGCACATGGGAGGGCTGTGGGAGGCCGCAGTAAAGTCGTTCAAAATTCACTTTCGGAAAGTATTAGGACAACCATATTCATCTTTGAAGAATTCGCCACTCTGCTTGCTCGAATAAAAGCGGTTATAAACTCCCGACCTCTTTCGCCACAATCGGAAAACCCGCAGAAACTATTTTCTCTCATTCTGGGTCACTTTCTCAGGGGTGCTTATAGCAGTTCCTCAGAACCCCATCGTTTTGCTCTCATTCGCCGACAGATGGAAAAAATTACGCATCCTTCCTGACGTCAAAAAGGACGACCTTATAGTAAATAAAGATCTTCTACCTCCAACTGAATAGCGGCTTGGAAGTCTCAAAGCCTTCCACAGAGGATCCGATGGCGTCATAAGAGTAGCTGACGTAAGGACCGCAAACGGCATGTTAACTCGACCCATCGTTACGCTTTACCTTCTTCCTATGGAATAAGTCCACATTCCACCTCACCATATTTATCTGTTAATTCCTATCAACAATACCTCCAGTAATGCAAGCTCCTTTCATTCACCATTCTCCTTCGATTATTTACAGCATTCCACCCGTTAAAGATTTCTCCATGTGCCTGACATGCAAAAGGCAACACTCAGTCCAGAAGTGCAATAGATTTTTAGTCATGAGAGTCGAGGAGAGACGAAAGATAGCCCGCCAGTGCTAAAATTTGTAAAAAGTAAAGGTAGCGTTGGATGAAACCCGAATAATAATATGCATTTCGTCCCTTTGGGACTCCAAATGATAGCACAGCACAGCACAACATTTGGTGTAGGTTTTTGGTGTAGGGTGATTACAATTTTTTAAACCTCCATAACATTTGTGTTTGTCAATTTAAGTAAATACTTCTTACGCAAAAGTTTCATAGTTTGGAGAGGCCTTCATGGGCGTTACAAGAAATGGGCATCGTTTGGATATAGAAAAAAAGAAGGAAGTCAAAGTCAAAATTGACTTCGAAGTCAAAAGTGACTAAAAGGAAAAACAATGCCTTTAATATACCTAGATCAACGGTATGAGTTTTGTTTCGATATGACATCAAGTAACAAGACAGCTCAATAAAACATATTTGGCCTGCCTTTTCCCTTTTGCAAACCGTTATTATTTAGTTTAGTTTTGTCACCCCGCCTTCACTGAAGAAGAAATATAACCGTGTTTTGTTATAACATTTAAAAAGCAACGCATTTTATTAAGGAAGGCTCCAAGAAATATTCAAATAGTGTTGTTGGTCTTTGGTCTATATACCATCGATTTAAATATAATTGGCCCTTTTTCTTTTTAATTTTCTCTCCCATTGCTGTTTTTTATAAATCTATTTACAGTTTATTACCGGAAAACTGTTGTTTTTAAGAATAAAATTTACCTTTCTCTTGTTTTACTCCAAGAATTCCTTATCACTAATGGGGTCTTCCTGCTCTGCGCTGTCCTTCAGGTTCGCCTTCAAACACCTTTCTCGCTGGAGCATTTACATCCATCCGTCGATGTCGTGGTAAAGCTCATACAGCTCTTGGTTCATCCGATGGGGAAACTCGCCTTTGACACAGATAGGTCCATATATATTTCGGAGTACTTTTCTCTCGAATACTTCCAGGTTTCGTATGTCTGTTGTAGTAAGCACCCATGATTCTGCAGCATACAACAGAACAGGTAAGATTAGCACCTGGTATAGCAGTTTCTTAGTATTCCGAGATAAGGTGGTGTTACTAAAGTGCTGCCGAAGTCCTTAGAAACATCTGTTGGCTTGCACTATTCTTCGTTTAATTTCTTGGCTGACATTATTTTTCTTGTTGACGGAAGATCCGAGGTAGGTAAACTCATCAACTACCTCAAAACAATAATTGTCAACGTTCACGGTGCGTCCCCATCGAGAGGACTCTTTGTTCGTCGTTATTTTTGTCTTGTCCTCGTTGACCGCTAAACCCATTTTTGCTGACTACTTTTCTAGTGATGAGAAAACTGCAGTAACATTCCGCAGATTTCGGCCAATGATGTCTATATCATCAGCATAGGCTAGTGGCTCTTGTGGAATATGATTCCAGACATGTTGACACCAGCCTTTCTCATTACCTTCTCCATAACTATATTAAATAGTGTACAGGACAGGCTATCGCCCTGCCTGAGACCTCTTTCCGTGTTGAATGGTTTAGACTGATCTTTACCAATCTTAACCGAGGATTTGGTGTTGTCTAAGGTACATTTGCAAAATCGAATCAACTTTGCAGGAATACCAAACTCAGACTTGGCCTCATAAAGCCTATTCCTTATCGGAGAGTCGAAGGCAGCTTTGTAGTCGACAAAGAGGTGGTAGGTGTAGATCTGCTTTTCATGGGGTTTTTCCAGGATTTGTGGTAATATTTGATATGTTGTTTCATTTTAAGTCTGGTTTAAATCAAAAATATTTTTATTCTAATATTTTTTTCTTTGAATAACTAGTTGTGATTAATTTCATATTTTAATTGTTGTTAATAATTTTTATAATAAATTTTTACAAAATATAAATATTGTGCTGTGTCCTGTATCCCATAATTTGGTGACCCCAACAATTGAACATAATGACACTTTTTCACACACAATCGCGCGGAGGCGGAGATTCATTAAATCGAGAAGTGATAATCCCTAACATTCCTCCACCAACACCACCATCTAATGCAAACGTTCCAACGATGAAGAATATCCATGTTTTCAAATTGATGCTGGAACTTCAATCAAATTTCCTCAATTTTGGCAAAAGAACCCAAAGGTATGGTTTTTCCAGGTGGAAGCAATTTTCAGTTTGCAACGCATCTCATCTCATAGATTTTCTGGGATTCCATCTAAGCAAAAGAACCCAAAGGTATGGTTTTTCCAGGTGGAAGCAATTTTCAGTTTGCAACGCATCTCATCGGATGAAACTAAATTCCGTTACCTAGTTGCAAATATCGACCCAGGAACACTTGATCTTGTTAGTGATCTCTTGGATAGTACCCCAAATGGAAATCGGTATGAAACATTAAAATCAAGAATCATCTCGTTGTTTTCCGAATCAGATGAGCGTAAGCTAAAACGTTTTTTAAGTGGTCAAGATCTTGGAGATCAAAAACCTACCCAATTTTTACGCACCATATAAAATCTGGGCCAAGGACAGGTTGGTGATAAGGTAATCCGTTCATTATTTATTGACAAATTACCAGAAAACGTTCGGGCTATACTTGAGATCAGCGAGCAGGAAGACGTTAACAAATTAGCAGCCCAAGCTGACAAAATAATGGATATGACACAGCCGTCAACTATAGCAAGTGTGGATTCACATCATTTTCAAAATTTGCAACAAGACTTGAAGCTTTAGAAAACAATATGGAAAAAATATTTCGGAATCGTAGCCGTAGCAAGACACCAGGTCCACGAAGAAATCGTTCAAAATCAAGAGAAAATAGAACAAGTTTCTGCTGGTACCACAATCGATTTGGACAGAAGGCGACAAAGTGTATCGAAACATGTACGCATTCAAAAAACTAAAATGTGCATCGGAGTGCGCGGTCGCCGATGTTATAGCTATTTCTAAATCGTGCCGTCTGTTTATTGTCGATCCTTTGTCCAAGAAAACATTTCTCATTGATACCGGGGCAGACGTATCTGTGATTCCTAGAGATCTCAGAATTGCAAGTAAAACTTTTATAAATTCTAACCAACTGTTTGCCGCAAATGGACCCGAAATCAAAACATTTGGAACCGATGTTCTACAACTTTCGCTCGGACTCAGGAGATCTTTTTCTTGGTTGTTTATAGTCGCTGACGTGAATAAATACATAATAGGTTCAGATTTTTTGAATCATTTCAATTTGCTACCAGATTTGAAAAATAAACTGGATGTCGATGGAACTACGCTTCTCTTTTCAAAAGCAAGTTTTACCACAGAACCTTCTATTGGAATTTCTACAATTAATAACAATCCTCACCAATTTCAAAAGCTCTTGGAAGAATTTCCGTAGAATCTCTTTCGATTGGAACCAAGAAACATTCAGTTTTTCATCGAATAGAAACAGTGGGATCTCATGTTTGCGCTAAAGCGAGACCATTAGATAAAAAACGTTTGAACGTAGCAAAAAGTGAATTTCAATTTATGATAGACAATGATATTGTTCGACCCTCCAAAAGTAAATAGTCCAATCCATTACACATGGTTGCAAAGAAGAATGGCGACTGGAGACCCTGCGGAGACTAAAGATTTTTAAACAAAATTACAGTTCCTGACAGGTATCCGATTCCATTCATCACAAACTATGCAGCTGCACTCTATGGTTGCAAATATTACATAAAATTAGATTTGGTTCGAGCTTATCACCAAAAATCTATGCAACCAAATACATTTGAGGCTCGTATTTAACCGTTTTCGAGAATATGGCATTGTAATAATCGTGCAAAATGTGAATTTGGTTCTTCTGAAATAGATTTTCTGGGATTCCGTCTAAGCGAACTTGGCAAGACACCCACAGAAGCGAAAGTTCAAGCAATTTTAGATTATGAAAAACCTCAAACAATAATGGCAGATTTGTTTGCATGCTTAACTTTTACCGCCGTTTTGTTCCGAACGCAGCTCAATACCAAGCTCCGTTAAATGCCTACATGAAGGGAGCAAAGAAGAAAGACAAACGAAAAATTGATTGAACGACAGAAGCAGAAGAAGCTTTTGAAAAATGCAAGAACATAATCGCAAATGCTACAATGTTATCTCATCCTGTGGATGAGGTAGATGCATTTTAAGGTAGATGCATCTGATTATGCTGTTGGCGCTTTCGTCGAACAACTTGTAGGTGATAAATGGCAACCACTAGCTTTTTATTCTAAAAAGCTAAGCCCAGCCGAACAGAAATGCAGCGCTTACGATCGTGAACTTCTTGCAGCTTATTCTGCGGTTAAACATTTTCGACATATGTTGGAAGGTCGTGATTTTACCCTCTACACCGATCACAAACCTTTGACGTATGCCTTCAATCAAAAACCAAACAAAGCATCGCCGAGACAATACCGTCACTTGGATTTCATTGCACAGTTCACATCCAAAATCGTACACATATCTGGTATTAACAATACAGTTTCTGATGCTTTATCAAGAATTGAGGAAATTAATGCTTTTGACTACCTTAAACTAGCTGAGGAATAAAATTCGGATGAGGAACTAAAAAAACTTCTTTCGACCGATTCTAGCTTGCAAATCCAACAAGTTCAGATTCCCGGTTCTCACATTAAGATTTGTTGCGATATATCTCAAGGTAAAGCAAGACATAGGGTCCCAAAATCATTTAGAAAATTAGTTTTCGATCTTCTTCATAACTTTTCCCAACCTGGAGCACGAACATCAAGAGAATTATTGGCCGACTGTTTTGTCTGGCCGTATATGAACAAAGACTGCAATTACTGGCGTAAACTGTGCCAAGTATGCCAAAAAGCAAAAGTAACTCGTCATACCATATCTCCACATGGACAATTCAAACTGTCTTTGAATCGTTTTTCGGAGGTTCATATAGATATAATTGGTCCTTTGCCACCTTCAGAGGGATATAACTATATGCTTACTATAATCGACCGATTTTCAAAATGGCCCGAAGTTGTTCCATTGAAAGACATTACATCAGAATCTATCTGCCGAAGTTTTCATGACAACTGGGTTTCAAGGTACGGATGTTCCTACAAGATAAGGGGGCGTCAATTTACTTCTAAGAAGTTCCACGACTTCTGCAATTTCGTTGGTGCGAAATGTCAAAACACAACATCATTTCATCCTCAAGCTAACGGAATGGTTGAACGATAACATCGTACTTTGAAAGCTGCAATAGTTTGTCAAAATGAAATACAATGGACTAAAACTTTACCATCTATTTAACTATGCATGCGGGCAGCGTATAAAGATGATATTAAAGCTTCAGCTGCCGAGATGCTATATGGTGAAGCATTGCATCTTTCTGGTGAGTTTTTCCACGCATCTCCAGCAAGATAAGACTGCAGTTCCTTTTTAGAACTTATGTTCAAATATAATGGTCCTTTCAAGATAATTGAACGAAAAGAAAAGTTTTTCAATATACTAATCAACAATACGGAAGATACAGTATCCATTGATCGTATTAAACCGGCTTTTATTGAAAATGGAAATATCAGCAACATTGATCTGAACGTAATATCATTAAATTTAACCACTTTAATCGAAGAATCGCCTTCCGCTAAAAGGGGGAAAGTGTGGTGATACACTTTTACACCTTGAACACAATTTTAAATTCAATCAAATGTTGTTTCATTTAAAGTCTGGGTTAATTCAAAAATATTTTTATTCTAATATTTTTTCTTTGAATAACTAGTTGTGAATAATTTCATATTTTAATTGTTGTTAATATTTTTTATAATAAATTTTTTACAAATTATAAATATTGTGCTGTGTCCTGTATCCCATATACGCAATTGGTAATATGCTGGTTCCACGGTAGTTCTTACATTAACTACGATCTCCTTTTTTGTATATGGGATATAACAGGCTGAGACTTCAATCCCCGGCCATGCTTTCCTCTTGCCAGATGTTATCCATGAGCTGATGCATGCTCCTAATCAGCTCCTCCCCGCCAGCCTTAAACAATTCAGCAGGGAGACCATCGGCTCCAGCAGCTTTGTTGCTTTTAAGGCGGGGGATTGCCACACGTATCTCGCTCTGGCTCGGAGGCGGACAATAAACACCATCGTCATGGATTGGAGCGGGGTATTCTGGAGTGGTGTCTGCATCCAATAAATTTTTAAAATGATCTCTCCATATCCTCAGAACGGTATCCGGGTCCTTCTTCATCGCTGTTCGGAGCAACTCAGTGCACTCATCCTGCCTCTTCTTCAGCTCCTTCTTTTTTCTTCTAAAAAGACGAGTTGCCTCTCGTCTCTTCTCCCTGTGCCGTTCACGAACAGCTCGCGTTGCCATTGGCCGCAGTTTCGCCCTGTATGCAGCAACCTTCTCTCTCGTGGCATTGCGATATTCATCATCGTACCAGGCATCTTCTTGAGACGGCTTTGAGTACCCAAGTACGCTTCTCGCAGCCCGTTCTCAGGAGTCGGCTATATTTTGCCACTGCGAGGTTATATTATCAGAGGTAGGAGCATTCCGCAGCAGTTGAGGTAGGTGGTTGGAGTAGGCGTCCGCTACCTCTGTAGTCCGCTGTTTACCGATGTCCAGCTTTCGTTGTAGCTTTAAATACCCAAGTACGCTTCTCGCAGCCCGTTCTCAGGAGTCGGCTATATTTTGCCACTGCGAGGTTATATTATCAGAGGTAAGAGCATTCCGCAGCAGTTGAATTAGGTGGTTGGAGTAGGCGTCCGCTACCTCTGTAGTCCGCTGTTTACCGATGTCCAGCTTTCGTTGTGCCTGGTTACGTACGTTTTTCGCCATGCTTAGCCTTGTGCGTACCTCAACTGCGGTATGGAAGTGATCGGAGTCAGTATTCGCACCTCTAATCACTCGTACGTCCAGAACACTCGACGCGTGCCTTCCATCGACTACCACGTGATCTATCTGATTCCTCGTCAGTTGATCTGGAGATAACCATGTTGCCTTATGAATATTTTTATGGTCAAATCTAGTGCTGCTAACTACCATATTTCTTGCCGCAGAAAAATCAATCAGTCTGATGCCATTGTTCGACGTTTCGGTGTGAAGACTGAATTTTCCGATAGTAGGCTCAAATGCGGTTTGCCTGCCCATTTTAGCATTAAAATCGCCCAGTACAATTTTAATGTCATGGCTCGGGCTACGGTCATATACATTTTCTAGGCTCTCGTAGAACTCGTCTCAGTCACATTTAATTGTTATGTTTGACTTATTTTTGACTCTTATGGTGGCTATACGTGAGCACCCGTGTCCGGTCCACTAGATTCCCTGTAAAGCGGTTATGTTAGCCTTGTATTCTTCGAGGACTTCCGCCAGTTGGATGGAGGCGCCTGGTCTATACAGTGTTCTCACATTCCGGGTGCATATCCTTAATTCATGGTACTTATAGTTTTATTAAAAATATTGAAGCTTGTCAGGATATTTTCTATTGTACTGGTTTTTAAGATGCCAAAAAGGTCGTCACATGTTTCGACGGCATCATATTACTAATATCGCAGTTTTCAAGGCATCTAGCCATAAGCTCTTCTATTACAATATCAGCTACGATTGGAGACGCTGGTGACCCCATAGGTAGGCCTCCTTTTTGTTGTTAAAATTTGTCCTTGTGGAACCAGCCCAGGCATGATGGTTACAACACGCGACTACCATGCGGAAGATCAAAGGTTCAACTCCTGGCTCCAGTCATCTAAAAAATAAATTTTTCTTTCATTCCTGGCCCACTCCATGTTGTCGTCAGCAACTTCGCATTATAAGTGTCGTCAATCTTCATGACTAGTAAAAGCTTCTCAAACAGTGACGTCCGCATTCGTCGATAAACAAGTAGGTGCCGTTAGTCTCTTGATACACAAAATAGAAAGCGTGTTAATTCTCAACAACGCGAGAAGCTATCCCATACCTCATTCATGGGGTGTAAAGGGAAATTAAGTTATAAGTAAGTTTAAAATATCCGTTTTCCGTTATGAAAAATTTTAAAATTTTCATAAATAAATCGTTTGGTATCTTTGAAACTTTCTCATTTTTTTATTTTCTATCATTTTTAAGGCCAAATCCACAGGTATGCTTGTAAATAATGATACCATGTCGAAGGAGGTAATAATTTTATCTTCTTCTTTTCGTCAATCTTTCATTATTTCCTGAAACTGCCTGGAGTTTTTTACATTGTATTTTGAATCTTCTGTTCTTCTTTTTAAAATATTTGTAATAAATTTGGTGAATTCTTTGGATGGGGCGTTTATAGAAGAACAAAGTGGTCTCAAAGGTACGTTTTCTTTGTGAATCTTTGCGAGGCCGGAGCTATTGCAGTCTCTGTTTTTATTCTTTTTCGCTCTATATCATTAATTATCCGAGTGAATATAACTCATTTGTAAGCTAATTATTTTTTTTGTAGTGTATTAATTGGATCCTTGTTTAATCTTTTGTACATTATCATATCAGTGACTATTTGATTCATTTTAGATTCATAGTCAACTGTGTTAATAGCAACTGTAACATTGCCCTTGTCCACATTGACGATAATGATGTTTTTATTTTTGGTCAGAAACTTTTTAGTTTGCTCCACTGTTTTTACGGTAAATTTGTCTCTGCTTGGCAGTGATGTTTGCTCAAGTGGCTCTCTATAATTGTAGTAAATCTATTTCTTGCAATCTCTTGTCGTTCAGCGTCTTAATACAATCTTATCCACCTACAATACATTTGAATAATGGAAAATCTTCCCCTGTGTGTGGCAAAGAAAATTTCTCCCCATGTGATAATAACACAGTGCAGCACTAAAATCTTGAACCAATTGAGACCGCCAAAATCAGAAAGCTTATGGTGGTAGAAGAAAACCCCTAGCTGGGGTTTAAATTATTAGTAGAGTATACAAACATTCGACTTTTTCGAAAACCCGGTTTCGGTTTTATTCGAAATTTACATTGTTTCAAAAACTCGGTTTTCAAAAACTTAGTTTAAGAAAAACCGGGTAAACCGGTTTCGTTCGGTTTTTTAAAGTAAAAAAATAATAAATAAATAAGAAAACGTGTTAATATTATTATAAATTCAATTCAGAAATGTTTAAAATAATGTAGTGTTTGATTTATCTCAAAAAAAGTCTGGTTTTTATTAACTTCCATTTTTCACACATCTGCCTGACGTCTTCTAATATATTCGTTAATTTTTTTTCACGAACTTTATTATTTCAGTCAAGTCAAATTGCCTAAAATCACGTTCTAATATTTTGTGTTACACTGTGACACAAAATGGAGGTTCTTGTCTGGGGGCCGAATAATTCTATAACGGAATGAAAGCGTTAGTTGAGAATTTTATATTCCGTGAGGACAGATCAGACCTAGGTCAAACTTTTTTATGGCACGGTAAAATTTTCAGCTTAACCGAAAATAGACTTTGAAATAGGTCCTAAAATAATATGTCTCTTATCGTTTTAATGCATTTTCGATGACAGATGCTTTCGTTGAAATTGGACGAGGAATTCTTTGTAAAACATTCTATCTCCCTCCCTCGACTCCTCACGTGCCCATATTTCGAGAAAAGTAAGAAAAATACATAGTAATGGGACGTTACGGCATTAAAAATGAAAGTTTTTGTCAGAAAATTCTACATGGGGTGATCTAAGACAAAAATCAATATTTCCAACTTTTACTAATCATTTTGTTTGTTCCCAAAGCAATATGTTTTATTGTTTTAGCGCATCTTCGATATCAGATGTATTCAATTAAATTTAACGAGTATTTTTTTGTGGAACATTTAAACTCTCTCTCTGCAGTCTTCTTTTTTATTTTCCTTTCAGCCCTTACTTCGAGAAACGTCTGAAAAGGAGATTTAAATGTGACTTTACAACATTTAAAACTTTTACAAAACTGCTGCTCAAAAGTATGACTTATGGCTGGTCTGCACTCTCAGTAAAGGAATTATTTCGTCCAAAAAAAATGATTGCACGTGTTATTAAGCAACATGGATCCAGCCTTTTAATATGTGTGGTTTTAAACTTGATTCCATAATATCTATACCAATATTTCAGTTACACAAAGGTATATTTAAAAGTACTTAAAGAAACCTAAAACACAGGCACGTCAGCTCAGAGTGAGCGGTACCCTGGTCAGCGTCTGACCCAGAATGGGCGGCTGCAATAAAATCCTGGCAGGAGGAGAAAACTGCGACGTGGGGCGCTGGGCTTGCAACCCGCCACTGACGTATAACCGATTGCAATGAAAAGAAGTAAGATAAGAATAAAACGGACCCCCCAAAATGTTGACGACCACCGCAAACGAATTAGGGACCATGATTTGAGGATATGCACCTGGAATGTTAGAACACTGTATAGACCAGGTTCCTCCATCCAACTGGCGGAAGTCCTCGAAAAATACAAGGCTGACATAACCGCTTTACAGGAAATCCGATGAACGGGACACGGGTGCTCGCGCATGAAGACGTGCGACATCTACTATAGTGGCCATGCGGACAAGCACGAGTGGTTGTGGATTTGTGGTTGGAATGAGTCTGCGACACCTAGTCTCAAGGTTCAACCCGGTGTGTGAACGTATAGCCAACATAAGAGTCAAAACTAAGTTTTTCCACATAACACTTATATGTGCCCATGCTCCGACAGAAGAGAAAAGCGATGAGGACAAAGACGAGATCTACGAGAGCCTAGAAAATTTATATGACCGTAGCCCCAGCCATGACATCAAAATTGTACTAGGCGATTTTAATGCTAAAATAGGCAGGGAGACCGCATTTGAGCCTACAATTCAGTCTGCACACCGAAACGTCGAACAATGGCATCAGACTGATTGATTTCTCTGCAACATGGTTATCTCCAGATCATTTGACGAGGAATCAGATAGATCACGTGGTAGTCGATGGAAGGCACGCATCGAGTGTTCTGGACGTACGAGTGATCAGGGGTGCGAACATTGACTCCGATCACTTCCTTACCGCAGTTAAGGTACGCACTAGGCTAAGCATGGCGAAAGATGTACGTAACCAGGCACAACGAAAGCTGGACATCGGTAAACTGCGGACCACAGAGGTAGCGGACGCCTACTCCAACCACCTTACTCAACTGCTGCGGAATGCTCCAACCCCTGATAATATAACCTCGTCGTGGCAATATATAGCCAGGCAATATAGAAGATGCCTGGTACGATGATGAATGTCGCAATGCCACGAGAGATACGGATGCTGCATACAGGGCAAAACTGCAGCCAATGGCAACGCGAGCTGTTCGTGAACGGCACAGGGAGAAGAGACGAGAGGCAACTCGTCTTTTTAGAAGAAAAAAGAAGGAGCTGAAGAAGAGGCAGGATGAGTGCACTGAGTTGCTCCGAAGTAGAGGGGAAGCCCGAAAATTCTACAAGAGAGTTAAAGCGAGAATGCGTGGAACAGGGTTGCCCTCCTGCAAGGACAGCGATGGTCAGCTAGTGACGGACCCGGATAACGTTCTGAAGATATGGAGAGATCACTTTAGAAATTTACTGGATACTGACACCACTCCAGAAAACCCCGGTCCAATCCATGACGATGGTATTAACTGTCCACCTCCGAGCCAGAGCGAGATACGTATGGCCATCTCCCGCCTTAAAAACAACAAAGCTGCTGGAACTGATGGTCTCCCTGCTGAATTGTTTAAGGCTGGCGGGGAGGGGCTGATTAGGAGCATGCATCAGCTCATGGAGAACATCTGGCAAGAGGAGAGCATGCCCGGGGATTGGAGTCTCAGTCTGGTATGTCCCATATACAAGAAAGGAGATCGTAGTGAATGAAAGAACTATCGTGGAATAAGCCTATTACCAATTGCGTACAAGGTCCTTTTAAGCATATTGTGTGAACGTCTAAAGCCAATTGTAGAAAAACTAATTGGACCATATCAGTGCGGCTTTAGACCTGGCAAATCTACGACGGATCAAATATTCACCTTACGAAAAATCCTGGAAAAAACCCATGAAAAGCAGATCGACACCTACCACCTCTTTGTCGACTACAAAGCTGCCTTCGACTCTCCGATAAGGAATAGGCTTTATGAGGCCATGTCTGAGTTTGGTATTCCTGCAAAGTTGATTCGATTTTGCAAATGTACCTTAGACAACACCAAATCCTCGGTTAAGATTGGTAAAGATCAGTCTAAACCATTCAACACGGAAAGAGGTCTCAGGCAGGGCGATAGCCTGTCCTGTACACTATTTAATATAGTTATGGAGAAGGTAATGAGAAAGGCTGGTGTCAACATGTCTGGAATCATATTCCACAAGAGCCACTAGCCTATGCTGATGATATAGACATCATTGGCCGAAATCTGCGGAATGTTACTGCAGTTTTCTCATCACTAGAAAAGTAGTCAGCAAAAATGGGTTTAGCGGTCAACGAGGACAAGACAAAAATAACGACGAACAAAGAGTCCTCTCGATGGGGACGCAGCGTCAACGTTGAAAATTATTGTTTTGAGGTAGTAGATGAGTTTACCTACCTCGGATCTTCCGTCAACAAGAAAAATAATGTCAGCCAAGAAATTAAGCGGAGAATAGTGCTAGCCAATAGATGTTTTTACGGACTTTGGCAGCACTTTAGTAATACCACCTTATCTCGAATACTAAAAACAGCTTTACCAGGTGCTAATATTACCCGTTCTTTTGTATGCTGCCGAATCATGGGTGCTTACGACAACGGACATACAAAACCTGGGAGTATTCGGGAGGAAAGTACTCCGAAAAATTTATGGACCTATCTGTGTCGACGGCGAGTTTCGCCATCGGATGAACCATGAGCTGTATGAGCTTTACCACGACATCGACGTAGCTAAAAGAGTCAGAATGCAACGACTACGATGGCTGGGTCATGTTGCCAGGATGGATGTAAATGCTCCAGCGAGAAAGGTGTTTGAAGGCGAACCTGAAGGACGGCGCAGAGCAGGGAGACCCAAACTCCTTTGGAAGGACCAAGTGGTAGGCGACGTGCCACCATCTGGTAGGACTAACTGGAGAACACACGCACAAGACCGAAGCGTGTGGAATTCTTTAGTACTTCAGGCCTCCAACTTATGAACCATGTTTTGTAAGTTGTAATGGGCCACTTAAGTAAGTAAGTAAGTTATTAAAAAAATACATTGACCATATTTTGTTTATAAATATATTAAGAATACTGTTATTATGTTGTGATTTTCAAAAAAAAAAAAACGTCAAAACCGACCGCAAAAAATCGCTATTTTGAAAAAACCGATCTAAAAATTTTACATTGAGATAAAATCAAAAAAATAATTTCTATTTTCTTATAAATGATTTTTCATGCTCTAGGTCTGTTTTTCTAAATTTTTATTATTTATTTATTTTATTCGATATTTCGCCTTCCTTTGGATGGCATCTTTAGGAATTTTTATATCTAAATCAAAAAACAACAAATTTTTGCATACATACATTTTTCACTTAACAAAAAACAACTTCTTACACAATGACAATAATCAACCGTCTTGCTACAAATACATTTTATATTGAACTAGTTACCCATATGATTTTTGTTTGTTTATTATGTGTCTGTAGTTTTGCGCTATATTGTCAACATCGTTTTTGTAATTTATTCTCTTCTCTTGCGGTACGTTTATGATGTGAAGCATCTCTAGAGTAAAACGTTTGTTGTAGTTTTTCTCTGTCTGTAATATCCTAACGTTTTCTAAGTTCGGTGTGTGCCCTCTCTCTGCACAGTGGGAGGCTAGTGCAGTTTTTTGGGTTGGTAAATTACTCCTATTTCTTAGATCTGATCTGTGTCCTGATCTGATATGATGTCGCATATGTTGTTCCCGTCACCAGTGCAATCAATCTTATATATAAGGTTGGACTTTTCCATTCTGTCAACTTTACTTTTTGTGTTTGTGAATAGTTTGCGCAAATTATTTGATGTTGTTGATGCTATTACGTATTTTGTTTTGTCATATATGTCCGAGTGTATTAATCTCTCTGTTATTCCTAGTACATATGTCATTGTTTTATATATTCTTTCCGGTTTTTCTTCGGGTGTGCATTTTCTTTTATTTTCCCATATCAGTTTCCTAATAAGTTTTTCTGGGATTGCATTTTTCTTTAAGATGTCCATAATTTTCCTCTTATTTTCTTTATGAAATTGTCGGTCGCTTATATTGAGCACTCGATTGACTAGATTTTTAGCCTCATTTATAATTATTTCTATTTTCTATTTTGTACCATAGCATTTTGAATTTCGATAAACGTACAATTGAAAGTGATTTCTTAGTCCTTTATAGCCTTTTTACACCGGAACGCATCTAACATATTTCCGCGTTAATCCGCATCTTTGATGGATGCGAATAAAATGCTAAAATTTTTACATGTATTTTGTTGTTGGAAAGATGTTAACATATTTTCGCATACATGAAAGATGCGGAAAAATACGCTGAGTTGTTCTCTGAAAATCGGAATTTAAGCGATTTTTATCAGTAATGTTGATCCGGCAACCACCATTTTCGTTGATTGTTTACATTTATCGGAAAGAATGCCAAACAACATGAACGGACAAAAAATTTACATTTTTGACAAAATATTAATAAATGGTTATTCCAATTAGTTAAAACTATTCGCGCTTCGTGGTATACTGCCTCCGTAAACATGTTAATAGGTTTGTGGCAGGAAAATATTGCAGTTTTACAAGGCAAATGGAAAAATGTGTGAGATAGACAACAGCTGACAATATGCGAAACTGCAGTGTAAAACCACTTTTTAGCATTTCGCATTTCCAGCTCAAAATGCCGAATGCTTTTTTGGTGTAAAAAGGCTATTAGTAAATTTTTATGACTCTGAGGGGCTATAACTATGTGAAGGAGTCATCAAATCAAATTGGCTTGTAAAGAAGAGTTGTTTGTTTTGCTTTTGGTTATATTTTGTTTTATATTATCTACTCGAGTTCGTAGCAATTTCTAAAATAAATGTGAAAAACCATATAAAAATGTGACGAAATGTTACGATTTTTGACAATTTTGTTGATTGGAGTAAGATGTTGTTGTTTTTATTGATTTTATCTCAAGGTAAAATTTTTAGATTTGCTGAAGAGAGAAAAGCAATATTTGGAATAGTTCACGAGATATAGACTTAAGAATTAGTACATATTCTTTGAAAAGTGTACATAAATCCTCCTCCCGGTCAAAAACTTCAAAAATGAATTAAAGAAAAACCTGAGCTTATAATTCAAAAATCCAGTTAGGGTTTTTTCTTCTACTTTCAGATTTTGGGGATTTCAATTGGTTCAAGAGCATGAAGTTGAAAAATGTGCTACTGTGTAACCACTCTGTATTCTCTGGAATATTAACATCAGTTTTGTTAATAAACCAAATACCGTTCTGTTTTAATCCCAGTTCTTGTGTTTATCTTGTAAGTAATTAAAATTCATTTTATGTATCTTTGGTATTTCTTCGAAAGTTTTTAATTTTTTTTTTTACAAAAAAAAAATATTTTTAATTTTTCTGGGTACCTAAATTTTGATTCCTATGGTTATTAATATTTGATTTGTGTCGATTCAAATGGTAATAAATTCATAAAGCAGGTGAGAAACTTCTAATCAAAATTCTGAATTCACAACCTAATTATTTAAACTTTGCTTAGATGCAATGTTTTTTGCAATACCAGCAATAACATCATCGAAACCGAAGGCCTTCAGATCCCGAATCAACAACTACAATGCAAATGTAAGTTTTTCTTCTTTCATAATCTTTTGTTTTTTTTTCAAATATTGAGTTTACTATTCATCGTATTATAACTGAAACATAGATTTTGTTTTGATTCCTAATTTCTTATTCTGACTCTACTTGATTCTTTTTCTGTTGCAAAATCCATGTTTCGATAATGCTGCCTATATATATATTTCTTCGTCGATCGGACGTACGTCACGATATAGTGCTTTCGATATGTATTATCAAAAGACATTCTGAAATAGGAATTTTTGAACTTTTTTTTAAAAAGTCCTTGCATTACAGTTTGGGCCACTCTGCCTAAACGAAGGATTCTTCGTCGATCGATACGGTGATCAACTGTATACTATTATAGTGAACAGTACGCACTTTTGACCCGAAGTACACTAGACCAATGTGCGATACCTCATTGGAAAGATTAAAGTCTCCTCTTTCGTTTGGTGCAAAAAAATTAAACCGTTATATATATATATACGCATTATTTGGAAATAAAATTATTTTATTAAAAAAGTCGTGGTCCACAATGGGTTAATTTGATTTTTAGCACATAATGGGCTTATAAAACAATTTTTGTATATACAGGTGGAGGGATTTTTTAGAGGGCTTTCTAATGATACACTGTGGTGCGAAAATGAGCCAATGTTTTAAACAAGGTATTTTATTAAATATTTTATATACTTTTTATTGTAATATTTTCAAACCTTTTGCTAAATTTAAAATATGGATCTGTAAAATATGTAAAGCAATAACAAAAATAAAACTTACATTACTGTAAGTATATAAAAACAAAACATTTTCAAAATCAGACCATTGGCACACTTTTGCTCCAAGGTTTTTCTTATCTAAATTTAATAATTAGTCCTGCATTTTTTTACTTTCTTCAAATGATCCACCCTATTTGGCGTATATTGACAAATTTGAGCAACATTATATACAGGAATTTTGTTTTATTCGGCCGGAACCCACTCCCAGAGCTCATTTAAACTTTTCGGGGCTCTTTCGTTTCTGTCAGCCCACGTTTTAGGTAAGCTCACAGATTTTCGATCGGGTTCAGATCTGGACTCTGCCGTGGTTACCCCTGACCCCAAACACCTGAGAACTAAGCCATTCCTTGGAAATTTTTACAGAATTTTTTGGAACGTTGTCATATTGGCAGACGACATTCTCTGGTCTACCTGAAATTAGGCCAGGGCTATGGGCCAAATTATCTTGCAAAATGCGAAGATTGTCTTCCTTTCGTATTGTTCCTTCGATCCGTATAAGTAGTCCCACACCATCTGGGGTAACACATCCCCAAATCGTAACAGAACCGCCTCCGTGCTTAATGGTTTGTGATACAAGATCTGGATTTGCTGTGTTTGATCAATTGGTCCAATAAAAACCTTCCCAACCGATTGGTATCTATTAATTTTGGTCTCATCTGACCACACGACCAACAAGTTAATCATATATTTAATTTGTATTAGTTAAAACAAATACTCACCAGGTGCCAATCTCAAACTATATAGCACGGTGGCGGTTCTATTATGATATGGAGATGTGCAACCCCAGATGGTGTGGGACCACTTATACTAATCGATGGAATAATGCGAAAGGAAGAATTTCTTAGCATTTTGCAAAACAATTTGCCCCATAGCCTTTCCAAATTCCAGATAGACCAGAGAATGTCGTCTGCCAATATGACAACGACCCAAAACATTCTGTAAAAATTGTCAAGGAACGGTTTAGTTCTCAGGTGTTTGGGGTCTGGGAGTGGCCACTGGAGAGTCCAGATCTGAACCCGATCGAAAATCTGTGGGCTTACCTAAAACACGGGCAGGCTGAAACGAAAGAGCACCGAAAAGTATTAATGAGCTGTGGGAGTGGGTTCTGGCTGAATGAAACCAAAATTCCTGTATATTTTGTTGCTCAACTTTGTCAATATACGCAAATTAGGGTAGATCATTTGAAGAAAGTAAAAATATGCAGGCCTTATTATTAAATTTAGATAAGAAAAACCTTGGAGCAAAAGTGTGCCAATGGTCTGATTTTGAAAATGTTTTGTTTTTATGTACTTACAATAATGTAAGTTTTATTTTTGTTATTGCTTTACATATTTTACAGATGCATATTTTAAATTTAGCAAATGTTTTGAAAATAATATAATAAAAAGCATAAAAAATATTTAATAACATACCTTGTTTCAAACATTGGCTCATTTTTGCACCACAGTGTATATATATAGTCTCGATCCGTCACCAGATGTCGGAGATATTTATATATATAGGTTCCAACTTTAAGGGGCGATATCTCCTAAACTATAATTTACCGCAATAAAAAATAACACTATTAGACTCAGGATAGCAATGTTTATATGTACCTAAAATTTTAACCCAATCGGGCTTGTGTCCATATACTAGACTTAAGCCATTTGTGTTCTATTTACAAACCACCTGTTTTAATTGAATGTGTGCTTTAGGTACAAACCAAAAGCCTTGTTGAGTCGGTACAGGGTACTTAAACCGTGTATCCGTGAAGAAATGAAAAAACCCTTGATGTTTCTTCGTTGATTAACAATTTATTAATGTTCTTAATAATTACAAATTGTCTGCTTATAAACTAAATTAACTAGAGGATCATACATACATACATACTAGCAAACTGTGTAGAAATGTCTAGGTAAGCATTTCCTGTTTGCAGCTAGATTGCTATCCCGACTATCGCGGCATTGTCACATAATGCTCTACTTGGCCTAGAATTGCCTGGTACCATTTCACGGTGAGATGGTAACATGAGTCTAAGTCTATCGTCGTGGGACTGGCTGAGTCAAATGAATTCATGTGCACCTGTGTGCCTGTATGTATGTATGTATATTCCATATGTTTGAATATTGAGGTAGGTTGGTCATATGAACTAATACTGTGTTTCCATTACCGAACAAAACACTTGTTTTCCTTTTAACACCTCAACCCGTTTCCACTATGGTTGAAGTGTTTTGTTACTCCGAATTTTCGAAGTTATTTTGACAGCTCCACACTTTGTAAACAAAAAAAATATCTGTGTAAATTGCTTGATTGCTTTCACAAACGCTGTTACCTACGCCCAGTCAGGAGAATCCTAGCAACAGTCCGGCAATCGAGAAGTAGCGGAATCCATTAGCAAATGGGTGTTTGGTGAAACAGGAGCGCTGCGCGTGGCGTTAAACATCATCGCGAGGGAGAAACTCAGCCACCAGAGCAAGCGTATACGATCACGGATCCTGTTGTATACTCTATTACAATCGAAGAAATGATCGAGGACAAATGACATCCTTTCAATGCCAACGATGTTCAACTCTAATTTGTTTGCATCGATCCCTTCGTACGCACAACTCTCAAGCACATAGGCGGAGTTCATTATGAAGCCAAATTTAAAATACCAGATGTGTATGGTATCTATCAGTTCAAGGTGAACTACGATCGCATCGGCTACACCCAGCTGATTAGTACCACACAAGTGTCTGTGCGTCGTCTGGAACACACACAGTATGAACGGTTCATACCAAGGACTTTCCCCTACTATTGCAGTGCTTTCTCTATGATGATCAGTGTGTTTTTGTTTTCTTTCGTCTTCTTGCACTTCAAAGAGGAAGCTCCTGTTGCTGCTGCTTCAAAGAAGGGCGACAAAAAGAATCAATAAGTCCAAAAGGACTTGCGTTCACTTTTGGGACGAAGAATAAATATTTAATTATTTTATAAGAACATAAAATTGTCAATGTTCGTATCAAATTAAATAAAAACAATTCTACAATGAATTCAAAACATAAATTACTTTTAAAGTTTGCAATTAAAACAAATAAGCAGATAACAATTATGCAATGTAATTGATTTGAGCATTTATTAACCTTTTGGTAGTCTAGTTTTACAATGCTTGTCATGTACATAGTTTTTCACCACACCCGGACATTGTTATGAAACATTGACCTTCTAGTAAAAGATATTCTAATTCAAATTCACTGTGTACAGGTCCTGCAATTTCACTTAACTTGATATTATCCAAATCGTAGACCGAGCGAAGAACCTCCACCAGCCAGTTCTCAGGAACTTGAAGGTTTTGAGTCAGTAAAGAGTTAGAGGGAACACCAGTAAATTTAGCTAAGGGGCCTTCGGCCATATGGCCATTGGGTAAAAACTGAACTTCAGGATCTACAACATATCTATAGAAATTCTTTACCGGCATATCGCTGTGTTGACTAATGGGGGTGAGGAATACTTTCATGTTGCAATTAACCGTGTTGAGCAGTAAAATCAAAATTGGAGCTAACTTTTGAGCACTCCTTGATGCGGGATCTACAATTGCATTTATCTCAAAAATTGGCGCGTTTGCATGATTTGGTTTCAATTTCACAACAGAAAGAGCGTCTTTAACATCTTCTGCGGGCAATCTGTGTAAAATGGAGAAACAATAAAACCAAGTGAAATAATCGACTTTTTATTATAGAATTTTATAAACTTACTGCCTCGCCACGTTCTTTACTGACAACACGTTTATCTGTCATATAGCATTTATTGGCAAGAATCATCTTTTCTTCATCCTCGTTAGCATGCCATACCATTAACAACTTCTTCCACAGTTATTCCTTATGACCACTATTGTTTTTGGCTCTATGACCCTTATTCGGTGCAGGTTGCAGTTATTGATTAATGCTCTTCTTGCTGGACTTCTGCCACTGAATGGTATATCCTCCACATCTTGGTTCTCCTACACCACTATGCAATGGCGATGTTTGTTCCATTCTTGTTTCTTTATATGGAAGATGTCTTGGCCTCCCACCAACAATTGCTGCCTTTGTAGTTTGATATTGCTGCAATTTTGGTATTTACTGATGATGAGGATTCGTGTTAGTAGACAAATTTTAAAAATTACATAAATTTTCTGTGACTCTATGTACAGGTGTTTATTGTTTTTATAGAAATGTCACATTTTCGAGGTTGGTGATGAAAAAAACCCGGTAGTTGCCGAATACCACAGAAATCGCAGTGTTGTATTTGCACAAAGCATGTTCGAATGACTGCGTTCGAACATGTTTTGTTCCAAAACATGTTTTCTGAGGTGTTATACTCACATGAAAAATGTATGGGAAAACATGTAGCAAAACATGTGTTTTTCGATAAACACGTCAGGAACTTGTTTTTCGCATAATGGAAACGCAGTATAACTACAATGCAACGTATGACTATGATGAGAACATTCGTGTGAAATAAACTCTTTACTTATGTGTGCTCCTCATAGACATAGTTGCTTACAAATCATATTTTAACTTATGAGTGGCAAATAAAATATGACAAAATGAATGACCATATTATACTGAACATGATAATTAAAATTAACTTAATGATCGTGTTAAGGTGGGTTCTGCCGAGATGTTGGGGTAGGTCTTGGGTTGTTCCTGTCTCGTTTGGTGTTGCATATTCGCTTTCGGAATCTCCAAATAAGATACATGATGGGCAAAGTGATTGATAAGATGATAGCCGTGAAACTTATTGCCTGATGATGGTAGTTATTATGCCGTACGATTGCATGCAGGTGGGTGATACAGTATTTACCGCTTATATGCACTTCGTAATTTGCTCGACTTTTAGTGCTTATAAGCGGGAAATGCATTTACCAAAACTCGGTATTTTATATACAAAAGAAAGATTGTTCAAATTCGGCTGCATATAAACGATAAATGCTTATAACCGGTGTGCATATAAGCGGTAAATACTGTATTGGCCTCATGTAGCTGGTTCTGGAAGTTGTTAAGTTGGTCGGTGTGAGTTTGTAGAATTTGCCTAGTTGAGTTGAATGTGTATGCAGGCTCACTGATGTTCGTAAGCTTGTTGAAACTCCAGAAACGTAGATATGGTGTTTGGATATAACTGGATTTGTCATAGTGGCCTCGGATCGTAATCTCAGACGTTTTGAAGGTGCAATTTGGCTCAACTTGAATAATTCCGGAACCGTTCAAAGTGATTTGTATTATTTCATTTCCACAAACTGCGGATACCTCAATGGTTTTTGTCGTGGCATAAATCCATTGATTTATGATGTACGTAACCAGAATTGCAACCAAATTGTGTGTTCTCTGTATGCCATGAATCGGCAACTATCGGTTGATCTGTGGCTGAACAGGTCTACCTCACATGAACTGGTTATAGATCCCTTTGCAAATGTAGCTTGCTTATTATCACAAATAAATATGTTGTTGTCGAGTTTGTTGCAATTACGTATGTCCTCATCTGATAGTGGTACGTATTCATCCCTGTGGAAGTTGATGGCTAAGTATGGCGTTTCGGGGGATATAGCCCAAAGTGTGCCGTTCTTGTCAACAGGCACCCCGAATATTTTCACTAACTCAAATGGTTGTTGGTCAATTAGCGGTAACTTAATCTCAAATATGACCTTGTCATTGGTGACTGCTGCTTTAGTCTGCATGACTTTATAAAATTGTATTAGATCTCCTTCGTCCATAGGTAGAACTCGTGATGCTGGTAGGTGAGCCTTGATTAAGCTTAATTCCCTCTGCAGTTGATCCGGTGCTAGTAGCGAAGGGCTGATCCGACCATGATGCGAATCAGTCAAAACATTGACTATTTCAGCCTCCATTTGGCGTAGTCGAGTTGCTGCTAAGATCAGTTCACTGGAGAATAGTGCCACCAAATGTGCGCCTTTGAGTTGGTTTTGATTCTCTACTATGCCGTTGTGTAGGTTTTCGATATCGTTTTGAATTTCATTGAGTCTTGACTTTAATGACAGTTCGTTCTCCTTAATAATATTGATGGTTGAGTCAATTATGGAAGTTTGGTTTCGTAACAATGATGATAGATGTCCCCTGTCATTTTCCGCCTCACGTATAGTGGTTTCCATTTCTGCTGCATAGTCAGAGTCCAAGACACCGAACAAGGATCTTGCGACGTTACCGATAATGTTAATGGCACCTCTACGGGAGCGACCTGACATTATGACATCCCTTTCCTGGATCAAGTCAATTTGAATTCGTTTTAGGTTGGCCACGAAATCGACGTACATAATCATTTGCGGAGACGCCTTGCACAAACTATGGAGCGTGTTTACCCCAGATGAAAATGTTTCAATTTCCGACCGAAATGGTATGAGATTGTAATATACCATTAACTTCCATTCCGCTGTTATTATCCTGGCACTGCCAATTCCCTCAAAGTACAATCCAGGATCATTGCCAAATACTTGTGGTTGTATGGTGTCGCAAAAAACAGCTGGTATGAGTAGAAAAGAGAGAATTGTTGCGCATAGAAGGTTAAAATTTATGAGTCTTGGTCGTTTTGTTGAGTGAGGTTCAGGTTCGGGTGGACGCTTTAGTAGCTTACTGGTAGTTTCCTTATCTGCGTCTTCATCGAGTAACGGTGCCAAACGGTGAATGGGTCTTTTGATAATGCCGGACGACGTTTTAACATCAACCACACGTATCAGATCATCTGGTCCTTTGTAAGTCTTTATGATTCGCCCAAGAGGCCATTGCATGACTGGCATGTTGTCCTCCTTGATGATGACAAGTTGGTCCGGTTTGATGTTTGCAGACGTTGTCTTCCATTTGTGTCTTTGCTGTAGCTCTGACAGATATTCCCTTGACCATCGGTTCCAAAAGTTGTGCTTTAGCTCCGATACTAGTTTCCATCTTGTGGCCATCTATGTGGATGGTTGTTGTGCCGTTGCGTCAATTTGCGCAGTTAACGGTTCCCCTATTAAGAAATGACCTGGAGTAAGAGCCATTAAATCGTTGGAGTTTGAGGATGTTGGAGTCAGAGGTCTTGAGTTGAGAATGGCTTCTACCTCTATTACCACTGTTTCCAATTCTTCATGAGTGAGAGATGCTGTGGAAACTGTGCGGAGAAGCAAATGCTTTGCTGATTTGACAGCTGCTTCCCGCAGGCCTCCGAAATGAGGAGCCCTTGGTGGAATGAATTTGAATTCAATTCCCTTCTTGGTGCATTCCCTGCTAATCCTTTCTTGTGCTTCTTTATCGAATATGGTCTTTTCGAGTTCTTGTAGTTGGTTTCTAGCGCCGACGAAGTTCGTTGCATTGTCGGAATACATGGTTTGGCATCTTCCGCGGCGAGAAATAAATCTTTTCAAAGCTCCGATGAACGCATCTGTGGTCAGATCAGTCACAACTTCCATGTGAACTGCCTTGGTGGCAAAACAGCAGAAGACGGCGATATAGACCTTGTGAGGGCGTTTTCCTCTGAGTTTGTAATGTACCCAGAATAGACCACAATAATCAACACCAGCCTTTATGAAAAGTCTGGTTGGTGTTATCCTGTTTTCAGGTAAATTTCCCATGATTTGTTGGAACATTTGTGGTTTGGCCTTTGTACAGCGAATACAGTTGTGCACTGCATTCCTTGCCATTGTTTTCCCCTTAATGATCCAAAACCTTTGCCGTGATGTAGCTAGCAGCTGTTGCGGACCGTAGTGGTGAATTTCCTTGTGAAGCATTACGAGTATCAGTTTAACGATGGGGTCATTATATGGCAATACTATGGGGTGTTTTGCATCGTATGGGAGATTTGAAGCCTCTAATCTTCCGCCAACTCGAAGGATATCCTTTTCATCAAGGAATGGAGATAGGCTGCTAATGGAGCTAGAGTTACTGAGTTCCTTGGCTGCTCTAAGCTTGGCAATGTCATCCTTGAAGTCAGCTGCTTGTATGGTTCTGACAATTAGATGCAAGGCTGAAGTTAATTCAGTTGGGCTTAGTAACTCGGTTGCCAGCCTCTCAGTCTTTGATATCTTGACGTTCTGAATAAAGCGCTGCACGTACGCCACTACTCTCTGAAGGAACTCAAAAGAATTACGGTGATTGATTTTGTAGATGGTTTCCTCTAATCCAGTTTGAGCAACTGATGCGACAGTGATCGATTTCCGCTTGAATTCTAAGTCACTTGTAGGATGCAGTTCTTTAGAAAATTCCTTTGGCCAGTGTTCTTCATTACCATGTAAGAAAATTGGTCCATAAAACCACATGTTGCACTCTGGTAATTTTTCGGGGTTCAATCCGGCGGGATTAGCCTTGGAGTTGACATGTCGCCATTGACTATTGATGGTAAGATCTTGTATTTTGCTGATTCGGTTAGCCACGAAAGTCCTGAGCGACGATGACGCCGAATTTATCCAATGCAAGACAATTTCGGAGTCGGACCAGTAGAAGATTTGTTTGTCTTCGTACCGTAGTTGGCCTGTTATGCTCCTAGAAGTTCGGCGCAGAGTTCCAGTCTTGGTAGCGATATCTTTTGGAGAGGCGCGATTCTGGACTTAGCGCATAAAAGTCGGACAATTGTTTTTTCATTTTGGAGTTTTGATCGGATGTAGACTGCTGCTCCGTAAGCCTTCTCTGATGCGTCTACAAACACGTGCATTTGGACGTGTAAGGCATTTTGACCATCAAAAACATGTCGCGGGAGGCGTGTGTTGTTTAACATGTTCAGTGCTTCACGGAAATCATGCCATTTTGTGGTGAGAAGTTCAGGGAGTTCATCATCCCAAGATATCTGACTTTCCCAAAGCTGTTGAATGAAGATTTTGGCTGCAACTACGACTGGGCCTGCAATACCCAAAGGATCGTAGATTCGTGCCACATCTGATATGACGGATCGTTTCGTTATAACTGGGGCTGGCTGAAGATTTGCCTTGAGGTAGAATTGATCCGACGCTGGGCTCCATGTTAGTCCTAATGCCTTGATCGAAGCATTTTCAAAATCAAGATTAACTTCTTGATCTTCTGGAGGTATGTCTTGGAGTAGCTGGCGATGGTTTGCACACCATTTACGTAATTTGAAACCAGCTTCGTGGAGCAAATGTGTGAGTTGGGAATGCATTTCCTTGGCTGTTGCCAAACTGTTTGAACCGCTCATTCCGTCATCAATGTAGAAGTCTTGATCCAGAATCGTTGCACCCAGCGGATATTTGTCCTTACGAGTAGCCGCTAGCCTTTACAAACATTTCGTCGCCAGATAAGGAGCTGATGACGTGCCATATGTGACTGTGTTCAACTGGAAATGGCGTATATGCTGGCCAGGATCATTTCTCCATAGAATCATTTGAAGGTTTCTGTCCCGTTCGTCTACGAGTATTTGACGATACATCTTTTCAATATCGGTGGTAAACACAAATCTGGGTAGACGAAAACGTAGAAGTATTTCAAACAGGTCCCCTTGCACTGTTGGCCCTGTTAGTAAAATGTCGTTTAATGATCGACCTGATGAGGTTTTCGCTGATGCGTCAAAGACAACCCGAAGTTTCGTCGTGCTACTTTCCGGGCGTAAGACGCATTGATGTGGAATGTAGTAGTGATGGCCATTGATTTTTGCAGGGTCAATTTGAGTCATATGGCCCAGATCTTCATACAACTTCATGAAGTCTTGATATTGCCTTTGAAGATTGTTGTCCCTTTGCAGACGTCGTTCCAATCCGAGGAACCTATCATGGGTTGTTGATTTTGATTCGCCAAGTGTTGCGGCATCGTCCGATAGTGGCAGACGGACTACAAAACGTCCGGTGGAGTCTCTAGTAGTGTTTTGTGCAAAGTGAGTCTCACAGGCTTGTTCTGCTCTGGTGAGACTGGTTTCTGAATAAATGTCCTCGATTTTCCAGAATTTTTCCACCAATTCTCCCGTCGATAAGTCGTCTTCGCTGAAAACTGCACTTACTGTGTCATGCGCTCTGCCTTCCCACAGCCTTCCACTGGCGATCCATCCTAGTTTTGTATTTCGTAGGATGGGCAAGTTGGCTGCCAATTTGATTTCCTCTGATAACATTAGTTGGAAATAAAATTCTGCTCCGAGTAAGACGTCGATCTTCGCAGAACTGTTGAACTGTGGGTCTGCTAATGGCACATAATCTGGGATTGACCAGACTGAAATGTCAAATGACCTGCTGGGTTGTGGCGGTTTGATTTGCGGGAGCACATATGCTTCTAATCTGGATGAAAATTTGCATGTGATGGACTCAAATTTTACGTTCACTGCTTTGTTGTCCGTTTTGATTTTCCGCCAATACCTTCAATAGATAATGCGGTCTGCTTTGGTTGAATTGAAAGCCTTTGTATTAGTCTTTCCGTAACGATGTTGATCTGGGAGCCTGAATCCCGAGAACGTCCGTTGTTCGCCGTTATTCTGATCATTGCCGTACCGAGTAGAACACTTCCCCGGCTGGCGTTTGCCGAGGCTACTGTAGATTGAATCGTAAGAGTTGGTTCCTTGAGTTCTGATGTCCCTTTATCTTGTTGTTGGCGTTGACTGTCCTTGGAATTGTGTTGCCTTCCAAGGTGTAGCAATGAGTTGTGTTTTGAGGAGCACTTGGTGCATGATCTGGATGTGCACTCCCTTGACTTGTGATGGGCCTTCAGACAGTTCACACATAATTTGTTCTTCTGAACCCAATTCAGTCGATCCGCAGCCTGCATTGCGAGAAATTGTTTGCAGTAGAAAAGTGGATGATTGTCCTGGCATAATAGACAACCACCCGATTTCGACGTTACGACTGTCGATACCACCAACAGCTTCAAGTGCTTGGAAGCGATTTTGAAGGACTTTCAGGAAGTGGCTCATTGTTTGTAGTTCTCTGGGCTTGTCCAATGATTGTTCATATGATATGTGTGTCTAGCGATCCAATTTTCTTATCAAATGTGCAGAAGAATAGGATCCCAGTTTTCTGTGTTGATTCCAATGTTTCTTAGCGCGGATAAACTTTCATTGAGGACGTCATGGAAGTCCCTAATTGACTTGGCCTCCGCTGATAAGTTTCCCCAACTGAATAGTTTTTACAATACCGTTGACATTATGACCCTTTTGTTGTCAATTCCAAATGACAAATTAACCTGTCGGCTTCGCCACTCACATTGGCCTTTAAATACCACATTTTCTGTATTGCCGGTATGTTTTGCTCGTGAATCATCTTTGAAAATATATCCGCAAATGGCTGCCATTTTAAATAATCCCCATCGAACTTTGGAATGGTTATCTTCGGCAATTGGAGGTTTGCTGGCGTATTCAGTTGATTCGATGTCGACGTCCCTGAAGTTACCGCCTGGCTGGGTTGATTTCTGGATATTAACGCCATTTGTTTAATAACGTTGTCTTCCGAGACAAATAATCCTCGTCGTCATATCCTTCGGCCTCCGGGTTATCGCATTTCTCCCAGATATTTAAATGTAATTCTTCTATGGTTTGCCATAGCCTTTCCATGACCGCCAGAGACTGTACTGGTGCCTCTTCCATGGAGCTGCCATTAAGAAGACTTGAGGGCACCTTGACGCCTGATAAAGCCTTGAACAGAGTCTTTCTGGGCTCTCGCGCTGGGAACAGGAGTTGAAGCGGAAGCTGGAGTGTTGCCTTGTGATGTTGCAACGGGAGCTGAAGTGGGATCAGGTTGCTTGCCTTGCGATGCTTGGCCATCCCTTAGTAATGCTTCACGCCCCTTTCTTAGAGTGTCTTTGACTTTGTCGTACAATTGCCTTACTCCATCATAGTAACCGGACGTGAAGTAGTCATCATCCATGTTTAGCTCGGGGATTGTGCGGATTTCAGAGTCCGTTTCGTCGAAACGCCTCCACAATGCCTCGAGATTCTCCTCTCTTGTGATGAAATATTCTTACGTTGTCTTGCGAGCGGCCGAATCCTTTTTGAAATTTGTGATCAATTTCTGGATATCTGCCCCCAATTGGCTTTGCCTTGCTGTCAATTTTTCCATCGTTGAGCCGTGGATTTAGACTGTTTTCTGTTTTCCGTTGCGACTCGATACCCCAATTAATCCAGGAGGGGTTGTATAGAGCGGTGCCGTTGCTGGGAATTCACAGGAATGTTGGAATCGTAGATTGTCCAATGAGTGCCTCAAGTGGTGTTTTGTCCACCTGATGATGATGAGGATGGTTTCCTTCAACGTTTGCCAATTCGTGATCGAATCGCTAATGATGATTACCAAAGAGTGTTCCAAGTTCCTTACCACTGGTGGGGGGAAACTTGAAATTCAATGGTAAGTCGGTTTAACTGTTGAGACTGTCCTTACTTGGAAGGATCACGTCGGGGTCACCAAATGTTTTAATTGAATGTGTGCTTTAGGTACAAACCAAAAGCCTTGTTGAGTCGGTACAGGGTACTTAAACCGTGTATCCGTGAAGAAATGAAAAAACCCTTGATGTTTCTTCGTTGATTAACAATTTATTAATGTTCTTAATAATTACAAATTGTCTGCTTATAAACTAAATTAACTAGAGGATCATACATACATACATACTAGCAAACTGTGTAGAAATGTCTAGGTAAGCATTTCCTGTTTGCAGCTAGATTGCTATCCCGACTATCGCGGCATTGTCACATAATGCTCTACTTGGCCTAGAATTGCCTGGTACCATTTCACGGTGAGATGGTAACATGAGTCTAAGTCTATCGTCGTGGGACTGGCTGAGTCAAATGAATTCATGTGCACCTGTGTGCCTGTATGTATGTATGTATATTCCATATGTTTGAATATTGAGGTAGGTTGGTCATATGAACTAGCTACAATGCAACGTATGACTATGATGAGAACATTCGTGTGAAATAAACTCTTTATTTATGTGTGCTCCTCATATACATAGTTGCTTACAAAGCATATTTTAACTTATGAGTGGCAAATAAAATATGACAAAATAAATGACCACATTATACTGAACATGATAATTAAAATTAACTTAATGATCGTGTTGTCTCTGAACAACACCCTTTACTATACTTGTTCCGAAAATGCATCTGTTGTTATACAACTTGAGTATCAAAAGTTCGGTTGTAAAGCACTCTGTTACCCCGGGCCCGTAACTTGGTATTTTTTTTTAATGTAAATTATTAGTCATTTATTTATATGTCGTTGCCGTTTTATTGTCGCATCGTTCCTAAATTGACATACTTGAAATATATTGAAACGAAGAATAGAAGTTATCGAAGTTATGCGGGTTTTTTCTCTATTTGCCAACAGTGATGCCAAACTGTGGGTTTTATTTTTAAACGACAGCGCTAAAGGGTATTGATTCGTTTATAATGTAAAATTATATATAGCGTAGATTTAGAAAAAACAAAAAGTAGTTAGTGTACCTCACCAAATCAAAATTTTTAATGTTTACATTTTTTATTTGACAGTTTGCGTCTCCTTAGCACATACATACTTCCTGAATTCAACTTTTTTATTCGATTTGACCTGGGGGGTACTATATTTCTCTATTCGAAAGTTGAAACTAAACTTGGCCGCATCTTTTAGCAAATGGCAAAAACAGTTAAAAAGGACAAAAGAAAACAACATATGGGTATTTCCACAGAAGTGTCAACCGTTATCGAAAAATTAAAAGTTGGCAAAAAAAATTTCTGACTTGTATTAGTGAAGACGAATACTTAAATTGTATTAAATTAAAATGCCCAAAGCTTTTCTTAGTTTCCGTGTTGATTTAGCGGACTGCAAAAATGAATTTTTTTGCTGGTCACCAGTTTTAAATTTTCATATTATATTTACTGATGATGCAAGTCCACATCATAAAATTGTAGTTACAACTAGGGATGTAACGAATGTGCTTTAGCGAATGCGAATGCGAATATTGGAATATTTTTTTTGCGAAAGCGAATGCGAATACTTATTTTTGGTTTTTGCGAATGCGATTGCGAAAGCGAATATTCCTAAATTGTTTAGCGAATGGCAAAAAATGGTTTACGTAAACGAATACTTTAGTATCATTCCTACTTTCTGCCTTTTCAAATAAAAATATGTATTCCAGTTAAGTTATTAAGCATAAAATATTGATTTCAAAGTAAAACTAAAACAAATATATATATAATTTTCAGAAATTCAATCTTTGTGGTAAGTAAACAATATTTTTATTTACTTTCGAAAACTTTGACGTATTCAGTATTCAAAGTTTAGTAGAGCCAAGTTGTATTTAACAGAAAGAAGCTTTTCTGCTTTTTCACTATGCAATCTAGTTCTTAGTGGATCATATATAAGTCAGGCTCCACTTAACAACTGATCACTGGGAACACTTCCCGGAGGCGTAGCTAAGAACTGGTGTGCCAAAGGTACTAACTTTTGATATTTCGAGCTGTTTCGTTTCCAACACAATAAAGGATCTTCTGAAATATGATTGTTTTTCTCTTTATTGTATTCAGCTAACAATTTTCTTGCATGAGAGACTGAAAACGTAATCTCTTGCATGTCGTCATCAGTCTCACTATTACTATTACTTGTTTGAATGCGAATATTGGAATATTTTTTTTGCGAAAGCGAATGCGAATATTGAAATATATGTTTATACGAATGCAAATGCGAAAGCGAATGTACAAAACGAACGTTCGTTACATCCCTAGTTACAACAATAAATAGCACCAATAATAGTAAAAACTTAGCAGTAACCAGCAAAATCTTGATTTTATTTTATTGGCGTTTTAATATAACATTCATGACCAACAATTAGTGGCACATAAACTTTATAATATTCACAAATTTCGCAAATAAAACAATGGCTTAAGCAAACATTTTTTTAAGCATTTCACAACTATGGGATATTTTGTCACATAACGTCAGTAACATAACGTAGGTCTTTATTACCTTGCGGTTAAAAACCAGAGGAACAAATTTGCCCAACAAAAATATATTTTTAAAGCACTATTGGTCTATTTGATGAAATAATTAAGTGCATTTACTAAATCTTAAACAACACGCAGACTTTTGAAATTTCAAGAACTAACATAAATCGCACTTCTATTTCGTGTAGCATAACGTAGGCCTGTGTTTTTTTAATATCTTGGATTGTAGTTTTTTAATATGACGCCTTTTTTAACATAATGATAAGGGTATGTGTCGAGTGACGTTGTCCCGATAACGAAACTAGATAAACTATAACAATTTATGTTGTGAGAACTCAAAAAGGAGATGGAGAAAGCCGTCCGACTCGTTAATATATATTTTTTTGGTTTTAGTGTTAATTGGCCGCTATACCGCCATCTCCAATTTTACAGCAATAGCTGGATAGATGCATAAAATATCAATATCGATTGTTTCTAATTGCGTATGTGCGCATACGCTGTTAAAATCCGGTTGTAAAAATTCTCGAACGATTCCCGCCAAGGTGGAAGCCCGCTCCGTTATGGGTTGTGGAGACAGCACGCCAAAGATAAAATTCAGTTGTACCTGTACGAAACTGTACTTATACAGTTATAATTCTAATTATTACGCAAAACGAATGATTCAAACGCGACACCCAAATTGGGATGTTCTCCGATTGGAGTGCCCTGAGAGAATACTCGTTACTATTTTGAAAACGACAAATGTCAATCATAACATAAAAGGGCTGCCAACAAACAGGCCAAAAAATCCCCAGAAAAGATTTTTAAAATATGTTGTTTTGGAATAAACTGTACCTTTTATGCAGCTGACGGATGTAATGTAAATAACAATTTCGTAAATATGTTATGTATGTATTTAGAAGTGTTTATATTTCTAGGTTTGTGGTGCGGGATTTTCGACATATAAAGGAAGCTTTTAATTATGTGTTGATGAGAATTGGTCCCGCTCATTCCGTTAACATCTTCTTACATATCAAGTTAATCAATTACAGCGCTGTAAACGAACTTATTTTCGCCGGGCCACCGCCGGTGCCAGAAAAATTAATGCGGTTCTTACTTTATTTCGTCTTAAGATGGTTCTATTGATCTGCCCAAATCTATAAATCTTTGGTTACTTGTTTGGCTTTCGGAGTTTTATGTAGATTTTTACTGTCAACAATTTTTAAAGAGAACGCGATACATCACTATTGCAAGAGATGAATCGCTTGCAATCGATTGAGGGGAATACGAGCATTTTCCCTATTTGAAAAAATAACAGCGAAGCAGTGACAAAAAGATTTGTTGTATTGGTTTTAACAAAATTTGTATACTTCTTCGTTCTTTTTTTATACATATATTTTGTCTTACATTACATGTGGGAAATCGAGTCCTAAAGTCGTAAAGATTGTAAGTCTACTTTTTGCCTAAATGTATTTTTTGATGTAGAACGCAAGATAAATTGAAAACGCATCTGGCGCATATTTTATTAAGGTAAAATGCTTTGACGCATTTGCCACCCAGCCTTATTGTGAGTAAATTTATGAAATACTTACATTTTACAGTGCGGATATTGTTGTTGTAATTTATATGCATAAATTCACCAAGCGCACCACTACGCATTCAGTAGGTAAATAACAAATCTATATATATAAAAATGGTGGCAAAAATGTATAGTAATTCATCAATTGAGAACAGCTGGCCCAATTTTGCTGAAATTTTTTTTCATTTGTTCGTAATTGACAGTAGCAGGTTTATGTAAAAGAAAATTTTGGGAAAATCCTCCGGAAAAGTCGGGAAATTCGAAAAACCGAAAATTGCTGTTTTGTATGATGTGTGCAATTATTACGTATAGATTTTTGAATGAAAAAAAAATTTTGTTTAAAAACTCGGAAAATTACCGAAAAATTCGAAAAATTTTATTATTTTTCGACGAAATTTTGCATATTGTTGTATGATTTGATAATTTTGGACGATGTTACAGTGAAAAATTTCGGATAATTACTCCGAAATGACTTTCCGAATGGAAAAATAGAAAAATTGTCGGTGGAAAACTCGGAAAATTTCGGAAAAATGTTGAAAGTTTTGGATTTTTTCGACGAATTTTTCCATTGTACCGCATGGTTTGATGATTTTGGAGGACGAAAAGGTGGAAAATTTATTGGGATGCTTGGAAAATTTCGGATTATTGTGAAATCTATTTGTATAAAAATGGTGTGAAAAGTGTATAATAATTCATCAAGTGCCGGCCCATTTTGCTTCAATTTTGGGAAAATCCTTCGGAAAAGTCTGGAAATTGGAAAAATCGTGCAATTGTTAAGGAATCGCTTTTCGAATGGAAAAATTGAAAATTCTTATGGAAAAACTCGGAAAATTCTGGAAAAGCGCAAAAAAAATTGATATTTTTATCGACGAAATGTTGCAGTTTTCGCATGATTTGAAGATTTTGAACGATGTCAAGGTGGAAAATTTCGAATAAATGTTGGTTTAAGAATTTAACGAGATAATTAATAATTAGATAAAAAATATATATTGATCTATGCAATATTTGGTAATTTTTTTCAATAAATTAGTTTACGTTTGCAAAATTAAGTTATCCACTTTTTAGTTTTTAGAGAGAGTTATTTGCTTGGCTAATGCCACCGATTAGATGATCAAACATTAGATTACGTAGCCGTTGTGCAATAACACTGTGACACAAAATTTAACTTTTGAAATCGGAATGGGATGAAACCAAATGCAAATGAAAGTTGACATTATGTATAACAAAACCCTCAAGGGATTTCTCAAGTTTAGTGCTAGATTTTTTTGTACACGCATTTGAAGTTGGTGATTTTTTAACGCTGGCTAACAAGAAAAATTCATTAAAAAAGTCATAAAATAATACTTTTTATCCCGGAAAGTTGTGGTATCTTACTGTTTTTGGGGTCGAGGAATCCATTTTTGACGTTTATTTTTAAGCGCCGCTAGAGGGCGCTTTCGTACATTTTTTTGGTTTAGATCGAATTTTTTGTCTATCCACACGATTACAGCCGTAGATTAAGAGCTATCGAGCTGAAATTTGGTATGCGAGCTTCTATCCACCAAGCGGAGATTGGGTTCTTAGATGGGCATGATCGGACAAAACCTACTCCCACCTCCCATACAAATTGCACCTTTTTTTAGGTCTGTCCCTGCGATCACAGCCGTAGATTAAGAGCTGAAATTTGGTATGCAAGCTTGTTTCCTCTAAGCGGAGATTAAGTTCTAAGATGGGCATAAAACGGGAGGCATTTACTTTCTCGATGCTTCCGGTAGCACAGGCAACCCATTTTTTTATTGATTCTGGGAACAATTCGGTCAAGATCTCTAATAACGTTGGCCGGTGCATCCCCTGGCATGGCTGCAACATTATTGGAAGGCAGTCGAACTGCAAATTCGGCTTTGAAACTGACGATGAATCTTCTCACGGTTAAAAAGAACCTCCCACCGTCTGCTAAATTGGTGTTGATGTTTCGTGTTGATGTTTCCACTGAATTGATATCGTTCCCTGTTAATTTTGCGAGTTCACAACGTCGGAAGAGCAACTTATCACATTGCACAAAATTATAAAAATCTCGATTGAATTAATTAACGGGCAGTACTAGCGGCGAAGAATAAAGACATTGATGTATTGAATTAAATTTTAGAAAGTCAAATCGAAGGAGAACTGCATTCGTACAAATCTGTTTACCGCGTGACCGACAAGGATGATGCGACCAACAATCGACCGAATTTTTCATCTCGATTAATGTACCGTATAATTTACAGATAAAGGTGGGATCGATCATAATCATATTGCGGAATCTAAATCAACCGAAATGTGCAACGGTACGCGGTTGTCCGTCAAGAATCTGATAAACAATGTGATTTAACCGACGATCATCAATACAAATTCTAAGAAGAGGAAGTCCTTATCTTACGAATCAGATAATTCCAACTGATCATCCATTCCAATTCCCCGAAGACAATCAATAAATCGCAAGACCAATCGTTGGAAGTATGTGGGATTAATCTCGAATTTCTCTGTTTTACGTGCGGTCAGCCGGCTTCGTTGTTTGTTTTTGCGACGGAAAACTAATCGGAAAACATTGTTAATCATACCACTCTCTACTAAGTTTATCTAAAGGCATTAAATCCGGGCGAGACGAAGTTCGCCGGGTCCGCTAGTTTATTTAATAAAAAAGGATGACGGAAGATGCATGGATATCGATTTATATTCATTATTAGACTGTAGTAAGTTATGTAAAAAAACCTGTTTTTTTTAAATGGCCACAGAGGAGTAACTATTATTGTTAGGAAATACATGTGTGTATCGTTACCTTAATATAAGAAGGCCCCAACTCATTATTTTTGGAAATTCGTTTTTTGATTGATTCTTGTAGAATGGTTGCTAATACACATTCTATTAAAATTTCAAGCAAATTAGATAAAAAATAAAGACGTTATAAGCAGAACACAAAAAGCCCTAACTCATACACACAATTTTTCGTAAACAAAAAAACACTGACTCATACATTTCTGCAGAAACGTACAAAGTAGGCATTGCATTTCTAGAATTGTTGTTTTACATTGTGTATCAATCGGAATGGAAGTACAACAGCAATAAAGTGAAGCGAATGAAAGGTGAAGAATATTTGGGTATAACAAATAATTCAATTTCCGTAAAGCAAGCACGACATCAAGGTTTAACCTGTTCATCAAATTATTGTTTAAAAAGTTCATTAAGACACTGCTCGCAATTCAGTGAAAATACGCGAAAAGAAATATTTAATTTGTTTTGGAAGATGTCGTGGGAGCAAAAAAAGCAATATATTGTAGGCCTTGTTTTAATGAAGGAGAAAAAGCAATGTTTCGTTGAATCTTCAAATCGAACTCAATCGAAGGCATATTTTTTAATGAACAATTCAAGTCGATTGCAAGTTTGCCGCCAAATGTTTCTTTCAACCTTAGGATTGAATGAAAAAAAGGTTAGGAAGTGGTCAAACTGTGGGGGAGCACATTGCACAGTTCCAAGTACCGAAGAAAGTACAAATATTCACATTGAATCTAAGAGGTGTTCGAAAACTGGTCAACGTAATCTGGAAAGACGTGCATTTCTCCAAAACTGGCTAGATGGTCTTCCAAAAATGGAATCTCACTATTGCAGAAAGAATGCAAAAAAAATTTATTTACAATCCAATTTTTCATCATACAATGAAATCTATAACCTATACAAGGATAAGTGCACCGCAAACAAAGAAAACCTTTTAAAACATTTGTCGTACCCAGTTTTCGCAAATATTATTATATTATTAAATTATTCAATTTTCCAACCAAAAAATGACGAATGTAATACTTGCGTATCATATAAAGTAGGAAACATATCTGAGCAAGACTATAAAAAACACAAAGAGGAAATAGATAAAATGCGAGATGAAAAGTCCAACGACATTTTAAACGCAGTCCGGCTTATGTGCAATATTTTGTATGGATGCACAAGCTGCCTCAATTAAACACAAATGCAGCATATTATAAAATGAAGTTACAAATTCATAATTTCACATTTTACAATCCTATCAGCCATGATTCTGATAACTATGTGTGAGATGAGACTGATGGCAAACTGCACTCTTCCCTTTTTGCAACGTGCCTTACTAAACATTTACACAATTTTCACAATCGCCATCCAGAAGTTCACCATATTATCATTTATTCCGACGGCTGTTTTTACCAGAATCGAAACAGTACGTTAGCCAATGCTTTACTCACTTTTTGTGAGGAAACCCATATAACAATAGAACAAAAGTATTTAATAAGTGGGCATTCGCAAATGGAGTGTGATGCTACCCATTCACTCATTCAGAGAAAACTAGCAAAAAAACAAATATACCTTCCATCTCAATTGGTTGATATTATTTTACCTGGACTTCGAAACTATTCCCAAACGATACCCGTCCATTCGGCCAGGTAAATATGCTTCTTTGTTAATTCGGTAAGGTAAATATGAATTGTTGCTAATATTTAAATTCATTACAGGAAGAAGAATTGGAGACAATACTGTAAACATGATCCGAGCCCTCATGTACGATGACTTGGGCTATATTTATTACAAAACCGATATAAGTGCCGAATATGAGCCTCTACCGCAAAGGAAAAATTCCATTAGCAGAACCATCACACCTGGTCAACTTTACGTCAAAAGAATAGAAATATCGAAAAAGAAGTGGGATCACTTACAAGATCTTAAGCAGTTTCTGCCCAAAGACTGCCATTACTTTTATGATAATTTACCATATCAAATCTAAATACTATCTACAATTATCTAATTTTTACAGTTTAATGTATTTTACCATTTTAATTTGTTTTAAAACCATGAATTTAAATACAATTTTGAGTTAAATTATTCTTTTCAAAAAGCCCTATCTCACTATTTCTTTCATAAAATACGAATACAAAAAGCCCTAACTCATATAACATCCATAAAAATTACAAATATATACATATGTATTTCAATCTGAATTCCTCGTTTAATTTAAATAAAGAAGTTTTTTGACAATGTTTGTGTAGCTATATTATTTCAGCTCTTATTAAGTTTTTCCTTCTCCTGTAAAAAGTGTTTTTGATGAGTTGGGGCCTTCTTATATTAAGGTAACGGTATGGAGCCGCCTTTTAGTCACATATTTACTATTTACTTCAATGCACAATAATGACTAATTAACTGACTAGAAGGTAAATCCAATAGTCATATTCTCTGGAATGGACAGAAATATAAACAACTCTTTAATGTGTGCAGCACACAAGATGGCATCTTGGCAGCACTTTTTGGGCAACATTATGCGGATAAATTATTGGGAAATAACAAAGTTGTTTTACAATAAAACTATAACATGGAATGGTTATTATATATTTTTAAAGTTCATTTACAAAATTGGTATAACACATTAAATTAGGGATATTTGCAGTACTCGTATATGTACAACAGTGAATGTTATGTTGCTACTTCAACTTCCGTTTTTTAGATTCCAGTGCAGCATTATATGAGCTGAGTTCTGAGGAAGAATACTTTTAGAAACTACTGTACGATCCTGCGTTTATTTATTGCGGTTTTGTTTACTACAACAAGAAGGAAAAATTGTCTTAATAAATATTTAATTACAAATAAGTAAATACGATGAATGATTCTGGAAATCAAATGACGTTGACGAACTTAAAATGAAGTTTAGCAAAGAAAAGTGAAGTTAACTCTGCTTTTACGACTTATGATATAAATATTTTATTACTTTTTGGCCAATGCTATGCCAAGCCCTAAGATACCACCCAATACAAGAGCAGCTCCGCCAGCAACAGCCATTCCTTTTGCCATGTCCTTGTCGCTTTGTTTCTTAATGTATTCCTATGAAAGATATGTTATAAAATCCAACACAATTTTGCAACAATAAACCTACCTCTAGCGACCGCACTTGCTCATTAGACTCTATTTCAAGGAACGCTCTGCAATATTTCAGACCTTCAGAGTAATTTTTTATTCGCGCATTTCCAAATGCCAGGTAGTATATGTAGTCACGTCTGCCTTCCGCATGAACTCTTGCCAGATCTTCCAACATCATTATGCCCTGTCAATGTTAGATTGCATGAGTCATTGCTATTTGTTTTTGTACGTTATCATCGGAACAAGCAAAGGTTTACTTACCTTTCGTATGTCATTGGTGTACCTACTACGTACTAAACAGAAAGCATATTCGAATTTTGTTTCTGTTGTAACTTCACCATCCAATTCCAGTTCGTGAGCATATTTTTTCTCAAATTTCTAAAATTACAGAACGAAAAGAATTATGATTTTGACTACATACAGAACAACTCTGCCCACCTCCAGATCATCCTGAGGTACAACTTCGTTCAACAGCTCCTCCATTCTTATTTCACAATGTTCTTCTTACAAGTCTACAGCAATATATAAATAAATAATTTTCATTCAACCAAAGAAAACAATGCAAACAGCTTTCCCTGATTTAATGTATGTAAACAATTGTAGATGGCATCGTAAATGAAGCATAAGTAAATGTAAACCGGTACCAGTGCCGTAAGTAAAGGAATTAAAATCAAAGTCGAAAACCGATCCATAGTCCCAATCCACATACGGCAACTATTTTGCTGAAAACTGGAGATCCGGGTAGAGTTGTGGAAGTAAGTAAAGTTGGTTACATATTGATTTTGGCTTTAATCTAGTTTACGGACATGGCTTCGATTTTGTCCAAATTTTTCTCGCAGCAATATTTGACTATCCGAAGTAAAAAACAAGAAAACTTTTTGGAGCCAAGTCCATAGTTCCCGAGTTATGGTCGTTGAAAGTTCTTATATATACCATGATATAACTACTATAATTGAGCCGGATCGGGTACAAATTACGTTTGTTAGAAAGCTCTCTAGAAAAGCTTTATTTACCACAGTGAATATACAAATTATGTTATTAACCCATTATGTGCTGAAAATAAAAATTAACCAACGTTAAGATTAATTACTATTGGCAATTAATGCTAATAGTTTTTTTTAGCAAGATTGAGAATGAATGAATGAATAATGTTCACTGCTGGCAAGGCGAATAGCTATTTCGATAATTGCCAAACTATCATCATCAGCACCCTTTGCTGTGACTCCTCCAATTTCATCACAAACCTTAAGTGTTAATAGCTCTACAAATGAATAGTGAAGTTAAACAGACCCGTGCGAAGAAAGCATCAACGAAGGCCACACGTCAACATAATACACACAAGTTCTTGTCTATGCGTTTGTCCATCGGACAAAATTGTTGAATGACATTTCAAGTAATGAAAATGCTTGATGCAGTTGATAAAAAGAGAGGTGGGGCGGGCGCGTGCCCCCACCGCATTCGTCTTGCACTAAAATGTGTTCACGACAGAGGGAGTAGCGAGACAAAGTACGCAACTAATATATTAATATTATTTTATTTTGAAGCTTAATGACTTCGGAAACTCTTTAGCTAGATCAGTGCACTACACCTAAATGGAAAGAGTTGTAACTCTTCTTTTGTTTGGTGGAAGGTGTCGTTATATAAGGACTTTTTTGAAATAAAAATATTTTGATTTATAATTTATTTCAAGCTCAAGACCATTATATGATAGAAGTGTTTTAGCAAAATGATATTCTCATAATGTCCTGGCAGTCTGTACAGCTGTTTCAGATTCAGCCACGAATACTCGTCGGCAGACTTTGGTATAATGATTGCAATATGTTTATCAAGTCTTATGTGCTAGAATTTGACGGCCGACAGCTTTCTCAACATAAACAAACAAACAAGAAAGAAGTTTAGCATATGGTTGCGAAGTTTTTCGAGTCTATGCACTTAAGAAAAAATTCTATAGCATCCGCACTTCGTAGAATACTGCCTCCGAAACAATTTTAATAGGTTTGTGGCAGGAAAATATTGCACGTTTACAATGTGAATGGAAAATGAGTGAGCTAGACAACAGCTGACAATATGCGAATCTGCAGTGTAAAGCTACTTAGCAGCATTTCGCATATTTAGCTCAAAATGTGAAATGCTTTTTTGGTGTAAAAAGGCTATAACTCTATTCCTTTACCCATATTTTTCTTTTCTTCCTCTTGTAATAATATTTCGTTAATAACAAGCCGCTTCAACTTTGGACATCGTTGCCATGTTTTCGCTTTAAACATCTATCGTGTGCGAACGACAGTGTGATGCAAAATGAAAATTATGCCATCATACATGTCTATAGACATGTACGCCTATGTAATAGTCGCTTAATTGTAATCGGTAAGTCCACGGTGTCTATGTGAACAAACAATTGGCGGCGTCTGTTCAAACTAATTAATCGTATTTCTGTCAGCTTGGTTGTCTGATTTTAGGCCGCAGTGACTTGTTGGGACATTTGAGTTGTAAATTCCTAAAACCATTTTCCGATAGTTGTGAAACGGCCTGGCGCGTGGTGTGTAACGTTTGATTTGACATAAAATCGAAAAATGCATCGCGTATTTGTCCCATGCCGCCAATTTTGTAAACGTCTCTTTAAGGGAATGTACATTCAAAACAGTAGAGATAATTTGCGCTTACATCACACCAGCAAAGTTCCTTCTCATTCTGTCAAACGTGTTATTGTAGAGAGTCCAGAAATAAACATAAATTCGGAGCTAATTCTGGGATTAGAACGACTTTCTTTGGTAAATTTAGACGGTAATGAAGCCTTGAGGTCGCTTCGACGCAGTATACAATTTGCTGAGAATGTAACAGGGATCAACACAGACAACATCGAACCATTATATACAGTGCTTTACGAACAGTCGTTGCTCTTACGTTCTGATCAAATATCTGACGAAATCTGTCGAGAATATGTTTTGGTAAACGCTAAATGTACTGACGAAGACTACTTTGTCTCTCCTCCGGGAAATATACCACTGATACAAGATAATACAGAATAATATATTAGCTAGCGTTTGCGATGAATAATCTTAGGAGCTTCAAGAGATATTTGCAGTGTTTGCAGGGCGCTCAATATGTAGAAAATATTATACTGAATAATGGAGATAATCGTGCACTTTCAAAACTTCAAAGTAATGGCAAAATATTTCAAAAACTGTTACAAAAAAAATTGACCGATTCCGAAGAAGAATCGAAGCATTTTACTGTACGAAGCACTTCCGCTAATATAAACCACAGAAGCCTAGATTTCCTGCATCAAGAAGATTTTCAAAAAAGCTACTGGGATATAAGTAGTTCACATTTATTAACAAAAGAAGCCTTAAAAAGAGTATGTCCTGTTATTACAGCTGAGGAAGATACAAGTTGCTCCTTTAATTTAGTATCTGACCACTTTGTACCAGAATCGCGAGAGCTAGAGACATTTTACAACATACAACGGGGACGAAAGATTTGGTGGATGCGACATTCTGCTGACCCTAGCAGGTACCTTGTAGAGCCATTTGACATATATTCTAGTCAGGGCAATATTCTTGATGAAACTTTTAATACCGAATGCCTGTCAAGTGCCATAAAGTCGGCATTTCCATTTAAAAAATTCGATATGGAGGATATTATGCTAGTGCCCTTATACAAATTAAGGAATTGGCAAAACGACCAGAAATTGCGTGTATCTCTTATTCGAACAGTTATTTATTTGGACTCAGCCATTAGTGGTATGTGACAGTCCTTAAATATTCACATTTATGTAAACAAATTTCTATTTTACTGTAGCCATGCTTCTGGATGCAATTGATCACGATAAGGAAGGCGTTCTTCTACTGAACAAGCAACTGACGCCATTTCAATGTTTATTGCTACGAAACACGGGTATGTCATAGTACAATATTATTAATTATTACCGTATGCTGGTTAGTCCAAAAATGGCATTTTGAATAGCCTGTTAAACATGGTTTTTAATGTTGGCCAACAGTTATTTTAAAAAGAGGGTAAATAAGTTTTTAATAGTTTTAGTTACATGGAAGTTATGTACCAAATCTAATAGAAATATGGACATTTAACAATTAGAAACATATGTCTTAATTGCTGCGGTTAGGAAATAACTTTGTCCGTAACTTTCCTAGCAGCAAGTTAATTAAAAAAAATTTATTAAGGAAGCTTGTTAAGAAATAAGACCATTAGTTTGAAAATTGTTATCATAATGTCCATTTAAGAAGAATGCATGTGTTAGTTAAAAATATAATGTTGAAACTTTATTAAGGAATTATCTTCTCTGGCTGTTTAAAAATTAATCATTCAACATTTTTTGTAATTTATGCATGAAGTTGCGAAGGATATTTATAATAATAAATGTACATTCTGAAAACCATTTTGTAGTGAATATTTGTCTTATTATATTTGAAATTATTTAAATTTTTCTAAGCTTGCTAACTAGTAATTTGCTTTCAAATAAGGGAACAAGTATAGTATATGGACACACGACGTAGATTTTTAATTTTTTTTGAGGTACGGATTTGAGCTAAAATGAGAATAAAACAAAAATTTTGTTGGGGACGGACATAGTTTAAGTGATGTCGTCCCTTAAAGTTGGAACCTATATATATATGTCTTGAACACATTGTAGTGCAAGACGAATGCGGTGGGGGACACGCCCCCGCCGCGTACTTATTAATTAGTCTCGCTTTCCTCCATCTCTCTGCAATGCGGGACGAATGCGGTGGGGGGCACGTTATAAAAGCTATTTTTGGAAATAAAATTATTTTATTAAAAAAAAGTCATGGTCCAAAATGGGTTAATTATATTTTTTAGCACATAATGGGTTAATAAAACTTTAATTTTGAAGTTACGGTCGCAAAAATGCTTCGTTATAAGGAAATATTTGCTATAGGGAAATTCGTTATATGGATATTATAATACACTCAAAGTAGACCCAAAACACAGTGTTCTTAGAATTGCTCCGCAATAAAAAAAACTTTATATAGGAGTTCGTTATAGAGAGTTTTGACTGTATTTTCGGTCTCTGGTATTTATACATACATATATGTGGTGAAAAGGAAAAACTGCTTAAGTCTGATTTTGCAGGAGAGCACTTTCCAAGTTTATACCTTATTTTGAAAACTTTATGGTGATTTTAGCATAAGTGAAAGTCATCCACCGAATCATTGCAAATTAGGAACACATTGTTGTACTTTCCAATTCAGAAATTATTATTATTTAAAAAATAATAATTATTTCCTTAAGTCGACTTAAGCACTTTTCCTTTTCACCACAGATATATAAAATATATTATCTACCAACTTATTTAATTGTAATTTATGTTTATTTACAGTGAAAACAACTGACGAAATAGATGATTTATGTCTTCATATCAATCATGTGCTATGTAGGGCTGGACTTCGGGTGCTATATCAACAACCACAACATTCAGATGCTTTAGGAAATCTTAGTAAAGAGTTTAAAAATGCTGATACGATGGGGATACCTTACACTCTTCTAGTAAATGAAGACTCTTTGGAAACTGGCCTTTTAAATTTGCGATATCGAGACACTACTCTTTGTGAGACTATACACTTAAGTGACTTGCCTACATATTTAGTCTCTTTGTTCTTAAATTAATTCGCGGTTTGAAGAACGTGCAATTTTCCTAATAATCTTGCGAAAACATTTTTATAACAATGCAACAAATTTAGGAAAAATATCTTTATTTATTGATTGAAGCTCAAAATATGGGGCGGGAACCCAAAAAAAATAAATATGCCATCCTCTTCATTTTGGTTCCAAACATCGGAATGGTAGGTCAAAGTTGACGCTGATATCCATGGGGGTCAGAAAGGGGCTCCTTGGGTTTTATGATTACCCCCATGCACATGTCATATTTAAATCTCTACGGGTTTCTGGACCGCGTTAGAGCCATATCAATTTCCGGGATATAACCAAAAAGCGAAATTAAAAAAATCTCAATTTTTTTTTTAAATTTTTATCATATGGCGCTTTTCCTAAAAAAAAAGATTTTTTCCCTAATGAGCCCTTTTTTTTAACTTTCATTTGATTACCCGCACATGGGAGGTTTTCATGAGCCCAAGGGGTCCCATTTGGCAACCACGGGCCTCAGCGCCAACTTTGACCTTGATTTTCGTATTTTCGGTGTATTTGGGTGGCGTGGCAATTTTTTTTTTGGGCTCGCAATCCATGTTTTGCACTTTTGCCTATGTATTATTTTAATTACACTGTGATAGTCGAGCACTTTATACAAAAGCGGCTTATGAGTTTATATGCCGTCATCGACAAAGTTGTTTTAATAAGTCAAGCTTATCCGAAAACCCAACTGTAGCTTGTCGAAGATTTATTTAACCCCTTAAAAACACAATCAAAAAACTTAAAGAATAATTTTGTATAAAACCGTCGTTGTAACTCAAAAACTAATGATGCAGTTCGATTCCTTGTCCGAATAATTCGAAAATTTTTGTCAAAAACTATCACAGTGTTATTAATAACATTAATTTCATCGCTCGTCGGAGTAGACATTTTCGACGTACTGTAAAATAATTCTGCTTTAGGTATTAAAATTATATAAATGACACAATTTTGTAAGTATCCTCTTAATTCATATGGAAATATCAATTCGCTGTGTATCAACGAATGAGGTTTGAGGAGTACTAGAAACTGTAGCAAAACTTCTTATATCCGAATAATATATTTTTTCTTGTAACTTTAAAATACAACTTACACCACATTACAAAAGTTTCAATTATTTGATGGACGCAAAAAAATCCTAATAAAACTTTAATGATGAATCAAAATTAATGAAGTGATTGAATTCGGTTTAATTTATACTTTAAAATTGAATTAAACACCCATGTTCTGGAAAACAAAGCCGAAACGGCAACAGGAACATACACAGTTTTCCAACCATGGTCAATGTTTGCGTAGCAAAAACCCCAAAGATGTGATTCAAGGAAAAAGAGAAAAACAAAATAAAACGCAAGGGTTTTAATATTTAATAATGAAAAGTTTTTTCCTTTTATTTGAGACATTCGAAAAATACAATAATAGCATGCCTTGTAAGGATTTGATCCTCTTAGGGGGAATTTCTCAATAGAAACTGTAAAATGCTCGAGGTAGCGAGAGATGGTGGCAACTATTTACTCGTTATATTGGATGGTAGGAAATCAACAGCTGTGTAAAAACAAAGCTGTTTACTAAATGCAGTTTCTTAATGCAGAAACTGTCGTCTGTCAGGGTAAAATTTTAATTTCCATTTTACCCTAGACATACGACAACGTTAATGCGCATTAAAAATTTACTAATGCAAATTAAAATTTTACCCTGACAGACGACAGTTTCTGCATTAATAAACTCCATTTAGTGAACAGCTTTTTGTTTGCATACAGCTGTTTATTAACCATATTTTACCATTTAGCACAGACTACTACTATGCATATACTTCGGTATAAATTGTTGTTGTAATTGTATGAATTGGTTGTTGTCTGTGATAAATTGTGACAGTGCTGTCATATTGAAATACCTAAATGCAGTTTGATTTTTTGCATTAACATTAGAATTAATGCAGATTAGGAAGAGATAATGCACGAGTTAATTTGCATTAAGTCTAATAATGCGCCTTGACGCTGTCGTCCGTCTGGGGTGTTATATTCATTAAGTTTAAAAATCGTGTTAAATATATCTTTTGTACTTCTAAAATTATTTTAATGAACAAATTTGTGAGTAGAAATTTGTAACCATATAAGGCCCTACAGGCTCGGTGATTGAAATGATATAATAAAGAAACTAAAATACATAAAAACCGCAACGCTCCACAGTGTCGTGAGGGCGTCCAAAAATGAAAAATATCACTGTACTAGTTTTTAAAAAAGGTTGATGTCGTTGTACAAACAACACTTCATTCATGCTAAATCAAAAAGAATTTTTAAAAAATTTTATATTTCCAAAAAGTTTTGAGTATTCAAAGTTAATAGTTGTAGTAAAGAAAATATCGATATATAAAAATGATAAAAATTTGGCAAATTTAATTCGGTAAGTTAAAATAAAAACTGTCGGTAAAACAGTATAATTTACGATTGGATAAACTTGTTAGAATATAATGATATGGCAACTCGGTTTTTTGGCTCGTTTGGTGGGTCATATGTGGTTTGCCGTTATACCGAATGTAAACAAAAAGCAAAAATCGAAATTGTTAAAAACATTCAAGTTCAGTGGAGTGTAAAAAAAAACATCAAAAAACACTTTTTTAATATTTTAATATAATATTTGGGCAAGTGTGCAGAGTTTAAAAAAAGTAAGTTTCTCGTCCCCCTTCTTCCCCCTTTCATTTATTCTTTAAATTTTCAGTGTCGAGACAGGTGAAAATTCGAGATTTTTTTAATATTGGGCTTAGGCATCGTACTCCAAGTGCTGCCCTGGGAGAAGTACTCATGTATTTAGAAGAAGAGTTAAAGTTAAAACTAAATGAGAAGATGAATAAAGAAATTCAATTTATATTATTAAAAATAAAAACTAATTGGCAAAGGTGTCACTACATGAGAGAGAGGTTTGAAGAATAGTTCGGATCGTGGCTAAATTCACCGTTTGTTATAAGTGATGCGTGTTTATCTTTTGTAAGTACATTATATGAAAAATAATTTGTATGTTTGTAAATGATTGTGTTATTTTAGGAACCTAGCACCAGCCGTAGAGGAAGACCTTCGACTGAATTTGATGATTGCTCGGATCGCACCAAAAGGCGAAAAGTGGATAAACTAGTTTCAAATACAAATCCAAACTTGCTGCAAAAGGCTGTTAAGAGAATTTCCGACCCAGCAACTCACACATCTATACCGGTAGATAAAGCTGTGGCACTTTTTTTTATCGAGCCAAGTTTTGTTCAATTGCAAGAACAATTTTCGAATATATAATTTTTTTTATTTCAGGATATGTGGCAAGTGGGCGTGTCCTTTGAGACAATTTCATATAACTCACCACAGTTATCAGCTATATATTAGAGACAAATCGAGTCAAATTTGGTTCAATTCCAACAACAATTTTGGGAAATATAACTTTTTTTCATTTCAGGATATATGGGTGGTGGGCGTGTCCTTCGAGATAATTTCATATAACTCACCACAGTTATCAGCTATATATTAGAGACAAATCGAGTCAAATTTGGTTCAATTCCAACAACAATTTTGGAAAATATAACTTTTTTTCATTTCAGGATATATGGGAGGTGGGCGAGTCCTTGGGCTGATTTTCGCAAAACTTCGTTTTTTTCCTTTTCTACTTATAATAGTACTGTGTACCAATTTTCATTCCTCTACGTTAACTCCTTCTATTTTTGGCCGCCGTCTATATGAAAACACGACACTGTGCGCTCCTACTCCGTTGAAAGCCAATTATTGTTTCACTTACTTACTTACTGAAGTGGCCAATTACAACTTACGAAACGTAGTTCATAAATTTGAGGCCTAAAGTAATAAAGAATTCCACACGCTTCGGTCTTCTGCGTGTGTTCTCCAGTTAGTCCTACCAGATGATGGCACATCGCCTACCACTTGGTCCTTCCAACGGAGTTTGGATCTCCCTGCTCTAGGCCGTCCTTCAGGTTCGCCTTCGAACACCTTTCTCGCTGGAGCATTTACATCCATCCTGGCAACATGTCCCAGCCATCGAAGTCGTTGGATTCTGACTCTTTTAGCTACGTCAATGTCGTGGTAAAGCTCATACAGCTCGTGGTTCATCCGATGGCGAAACTCGCCTTCGACACAGATAGGTCCATATATTTTTCGGAGTACTTTTCTCTCGAATACTCCCAGGTTTTGTATGTCCGTTGTCGTAAGAACCCATGATCCGGCAGCATACAAAAGAACGGGTAATATTAGCACCTGGTAAAGGTGTTTCTTAGTATTCCGAGATAAGGTGGCATTACTAAAGTGCTGCCGAAGTCCGTAAAAACATCTATTGGCTAGCACTATTCTCCGCTTAATTTCTTGGCTGACATTATTTTTCTTGTTGACGGAAGATCCGAGGTAGGTAAATTCGTCGACTACCTCAAAACAATAATTGTCAACGTTCACGGTGCGTCCCCATCGAGAGGACTCTTTGTTCGTCGAAATCATTATTTTTGTTTTGTCCTCGTTGACCGCTAAACCCATTTTTGCTGACTCCTTTTCTAGTAATGAGAAAACTGCAGTAACATCCCGCAGATTACGGCCAATGATGTCTATATCATCAGCATAGGCTAGTGGCATGTGGCTCTTGTGGAATATGGTGCCAGACATGTTGACACCAGCCTTTCTCATCACCTTCTCCATAACTATATTAAATAGTGTACAGGACAGGCTATCGCCCTGCCTGAGACCTCTTTCCGTGTTGAATGGTTCAGACTGATCCTTACCAATCTTAACCGCGGATTTGGTGTTGTCTAAGGTACATTTGCAAAGTCGAATCAGCTTTGCAGGAATACCAAACTCAGACATGGCCTCATAAAGCCTATTCCTTATCGGAGAGTCGAAGGCAGCTTTGTAGTCGACAAAGAGGTGGTAGGTGTCGATCTGCTTTTCATGGGTTTTTTCCAGGATTTGTCGTAAGGTGAATATTTGATCCGTCGTAGATTTGCCAGGTCTAAAGCCGCACTGATATGGTCCAATTAGTTTTTCTACAATTGGCTTTAGACGTTCACACAATATGCTTGAAAGGACCTTGTACGCAATTGGTAATAGGCTTATTCCACGGTAGTTCTTACATTCACTACGATCTCCTTTCTTGTATATGGGACATAACAGACTGAGACTCCAATCCCCGGGCATGCTCTCCTCTTGCCAGATGTTCTCCATGAGCTGATGCATGCTCCTAATCAGCTCCTCTCCGCTAGCCTTAAACAATTCAGCAGGGAGACCATCGGCTCCAGCAGCTTTGTTGTTTTAAAGGCGGGAGATGGCCATACGTATCTCGCTCTGGCTCGGAGGTGGACAGTTAATACCATCGTCATGGATTGGAGCGGGGTCTTCTGGAGTGGTGTCAGTATCCAGTAAATTTCTAAAGTGATCTCTCCATATCTTCAGAACGTTATCCGGGTCCGTCACTAGCGGACCATCGCTGTCCTTGCAGGAGGGTAACCCTGTTCCACGCATTCTCGCTTTAACTCTCTTGTAGAGTTTTCGGGCTTCCCCTCTACTTCGGAGCAACTTAGTGCACTCATCCTGCCTCTTCTTCAGCTCCTTCTTTTTTCTTCTAAAAAGACGAGTTGCTGTCGTCTCTTCTCCCTGTGCCGTTCACGAACAGCTCGCGTTGCCATTGGCTGCAGTTTCGCCCTGTATGCAGCAACCGTCTCTCTCGTGGCATTGCGACATTCATCATCGTACCAGGCATCTTCTTGAGACGTCTTTGAGTACCCAAGTACGCTTCTCGCAGCCCGTTCTAAGGAGTCGGTTATATATTGCCACTGCGAGGTTATATTATCAGGGGTTGGAGCATTCCGCAACAGTTGAGTTAGGTGGTTGGAGTAGGCGTCCGCTACCTCTGTGGTCCGCAGTTTACCGATGTCCAGCTTTCGTTGTGCCTGGTTACGTACTTTTTTCGCCATGCTTAGCCTAGTGCGTACCTTAACTGCGGTAAGGAAGTGATCAGAGTCAATATTCGCACCCCTGATCACTCGTACGTCCAGAACACTCGATGCGTGTCTTCTATCGACTACCACGTGATCTATCTGATTCTTCGTCAATTGATCTGGAGATAGCCATGTTGCCTTATGAATATTTTTATGGTCAAATCTAGTGCTGCTAACTACCATATTTCTTGCCGCAGAGAAATCAATCAGTCTGATGCCATTGTTCGACGTTTCGGTGTGCAGACTGAATTTTCCGATTGTAGGCTCAAATGCGGTCTCCCTGCCTATTTTAGCATTAAAATCGCCTAGTACAATTTTGATGTCATGGCTGGGGCTGCGGTCATATACATTTTCTAGGCTCTCGTAGAACTCGTCTTTGTCCTCATCGCTTTTCTCTTCTGTGGGATCATGGGCACATATAAGTGTTATGTGGAAAAACTTAGTTTTGACTCTTATGGTGGCTATACGTTCACACACCGGGTTGAACCTTGAGACTAGGTGTCGCAGTCTTTTGCCAACCACAAATCCACAACCAAACTCGTGCTTGTCCGCATGGCCACTATAGTAGATGTCGCACGTCTTCATGCGCGAGCACCCGTGTCCCGTCCATCGGATTTCCTGTAAAGCGGTTATGTCAGCCTTGTATTTTTCGAGGACTTCCGCCAGTTGGATGGAGGCACCTGGTCTATACAGTGTTCTAACATTCCAGGTGCATATCCTCAAATCATGGTCCTTAATTTGTTTGCGGTGGTCGTCAACATTTTGGGGGGTCCGTTTTATTCTTATCTTACTTCTTTTCATTGCAATAGTATAAACGTCAGTGGCGGGATGCAAGCCCAGCGCACCACGTCGCAGTTTTCTCCTCCTGCCAGGATTTTATTGCAGCCGCCCATTCTGGGTCAGACGCTGACCAGGGTACCGCTCACTCTGAGCTGACGTGCCTGGGTTTTAGGTTTCGCCCCTCACAGTTAGCCGTGCTCTGACGGGTGTCAGAAGAACGTTTCCAGGCGTCACCACGTGGAGGTACTCCGTTCGCAGTAGTACCACGAAAACGTTTCAGTTTTTAGCCAACAGTTTGTACAGTTTTAAATCTAGCGCATTCTCTTCTTAAGCAAAGTTTAAGCTAACAGTCCGCTTAAGAAATTGATATAATAAAATTTCCCAAAAAAATTTGACTTCCCTCGTTTATTTTCAAAAAACTTCGATAAAAATTCTAATTTTTTCACTATTTTTGTTATAAGTCGTATTGAATCCAGATTTTTTGCATACTCTATTCAGAAAAATTGTAGTTTAGGTAACACCGAATAACTTCTCCGAACAAACCTATGCAATCTGAACCAGTCTAGGGATATTAAATAGCTCTCAAAACATACTATCGTCCAGAAACAAATCAGTTTTTTCGGAGTTTTGGGTCATTGTGCAATGTTTTTACTGGCTATCTTTACCAAATACATACTTATTGTATAACTGAACAACTTCTGTAAACAACTAATATGATCGGAATACTCCACCCCTGTAGTTGCTCACAAAGAGCATTAGGGTGTTCCTTATATGGCATTTTTTTAAATTTTGTTAAAAATATGTATTATTCGCGATGTAAATCATCTAGCTTCACCTTACATTTGTTTTTGCTAAAAATACGAATATATTGTGAAAATTTTTGTATCGATAGTTTGGCATTAGGGTGTGCCGCAATGAAGTTAAAGTTCGAATTTGCTCTCAAATCAGTTTATTGTCGCTTAGTATTTTTCTTTGAATACAGACTAAGTGGTAATAAGCCATTCAATAGCTGAAGGGAAGGCCTAAAATAGTATGTGTTTACTTATAACGTATCTCTTATAGACGCCGAGATATTTGATGTACAAATTGGGGTATTTTTGAAGAAATTATTAAAAATTTTGAAATTGGATTCTGATGTAGATTATTATGGGCAACTATATATTTCAACTTTTTAAGGCTAATCAAGTTAAAATCTAAATGTTCAAATAGTGTATGTGTATATTATCAATATCTCTATCAATTCTCGAGATATCAGGGGTTTAAAAAGCAAACAATGGTTACTGAACTTTTGTTTTACCTGAATATCTATTGTGTCTGCTTACAAAATTAGAATTTTTTCTAAGTTTTTTAAAAATAAACGAGGGAAGTCTAATTTTTTTGGGAAATTTTATTATATCAATTTCTTTAGCGGACTATTAGCTACAACTTTGCTTAAGAAGCGAAAGGGCTAGATTAAAACTGTACAAAATGTTGGCCAAAAACTGATGTCACCTTTTTTCAAGGGAGCCAAGGGATTTCAAAAAGTTTAGAGGGCCAAAAAAAATTTTTGGTAGCCAATCTAGCCAAACTGAGCTAGGGTTTTACTCAGCTCCGGTTGTACTATCGAACCTATATAGTCACGTTCGGGTGTTTTTCAAAAAGTTTGATTTTGTGTCATAGTGTTATCAAAGCAACACATTTTTTTCCTTTAAATTTGTTGAATGTTTGTCGGTCAGCTTATCGTCAACCAAGCGTTTTGACGACAAGTACAAGCATTTTTCACATTTTGTCTTGAGGACAGCGTTGACGACAAAGTCGTGTATGATGGAACTTCCTACTGGGTTGTTTCTGGCTTTAATTTATACACTTATTTTGAGTTGTTAAACTTTTTTTTTAATTGATCTATGAGAATTATATTTTAGTGTTATAGTTCGGTTAAAGATCGATTCTATTGGTAATTAGTGATTATTACCAATAGGTTTTTGTTCAAGAGTTGTGAAATGTATTATGAGACAGCGGGTAAGGCGTATAACGTTATTTTGGCATTCACCACAATGCCTCATCAGTGCCCTTTGCTGCGATTTCTCCACTATCATCACAAACCTTAAGGGAAGAAAGTTACTCAATTAAAATGAGAAACTCTGCCACCGGTGCGGAGATAGTATCCTCAAAGCACACAACAAGTCAACATAAAACATTCACACAAGCTCTTGTCTATGCATGTGGCCATCGGACATAATTACATATAAGTTTTTGTTGTTGGCACAATTGTCAACCACGTACTGTGTACCTTCAGCGTTTTGTTGCTCTTGATTTTGTTTTTAGTTGATCTATGAGAATTATAGTATAGTGCTATAGTTCGGTTAAAGATCTATTCTATTGGTAATTAGTGATTATTGCCAATAGGTTTTTGTCAAGAGTTCGGCATTCACCACAATGACTCGTCAGCGCCCTTTGCTGCGACTTCTCCAGTATCATCACAAACCTTAAGCACTGTAGGTACCTTAATTATCTAGATTTTTCAACTTTGTTTATATTCACTTTGCACTCAAGGAAAATATGTAATCAAATCAACTTTTTGTAATTGTCAACTTTATTGGAAAATGTATTTAGTCTGTAAAAATTTTTCAAACGTTTTGTACGGGAATAATTATTTTTAATTTTCAAAATAATAAATAATTTTAAGATTTTTGTAACAGTTTGTGTTTTACTCATTCCTGCCCACAAACTTCTTACAATTGGTGACCCCTATAAGAACAAGAATAGCGCATCAATCTATATGCCTGTGTTTGGAGATTTGCCTGCAAACAACGAACAACAAAATAGTCCACCTCCAATAGATCAAGCTCAGTCGCAACCACAAATGGAAATTTCGTCGGCAAAGGCTCCAAAACTTCCTGCATTTTGAAAGGAAGAACCTGAAGTTTGGTTTTTTCAGGTCGAAGCATGCTTTCGCATTAGTGGCATAACGCAAGATTCAACCAAGTTTGAATATTTGGTGATGAATTTGGACCAATCTGTTTTGTTTTTTGTGAAGGATATAATAGTTTCTCCCCCAAGTTTGGGAAAGTATGAAGCCCTTAAGAAACGCATCGTGGATTCATTTGCTGAATCTGCTGAACACCAACTGAAGCGGTTACTTAGCGGAATAGAAATCGGGGATCAGAAGCCGTCCCATTACATACACCGAATGAAATCTCTGTCAGTTGGAAAGGTAAATATTGAAATATTAAGAACATTATTTCTGGAACGGCTGCCAGATAAAGTTAGAAGCATTTTGGCCGTTTGTGAGACGACTGATATTGACAAGTTGGCATTGCAAGCCGATAAAATCGTTGAGACATTTTCAAATTCGACGTCAATGTTTGTCTCTGAAATTTCTCCACCATCTAACTCAAATGAATTATCGGATAAGTTGGACAGCATCATCGCTAGAATTGATGCGTTGGAAACTCGGTCTAGATCTTCCCAATATGAATTCAGACCGTCATACAGACCCCGTTCAAAATCGCGAGAAACGTCGGTTTCCAAAAGTGGGAATGGTCTTTGCTGGTATCATTGGCGATTCGGTGAAAATGCTCGTAAATGCATTAAACCCTGTAGATACGAAGTGCACAAAAACTAAATTCGTCTCACACAAGCCTTGCGGCCACTTGTGTAGATGAAATCTATAATGGTCGCTTATTCGTAACCGAAAAACATTCTAAAATACAATTTCTCATCGACACTGGGGTTGAAATTTCCGTATATCCCTGCCAGAACCGTAAATCACCACAAGAACTTTCATTATATGCAGCTAATGGCACCGAAATTAAAACATATGGGCACTTAGTTCTTACGTTAAATTTGGGACTTCGCAGATGCTTTCGATGGAATTTTATACTAGCTGACGTGTCCCGTCCAATTATTGGAGCAGATTTTCTGCGCCATTACCATCTTCTTCCAGACCTAAAAGAGAGAGTGTTAGTTGATGGTACTACGAATTTAAAAACTAGTGGCAACATAGTACAAGATAGCTTTGTTGGTATTAAAATGGTTTCTGGTGAAACTGCTTACCATCAACTCTTAAAGAATTATCCAGAAATATTCACACCAAATGAGTCGTTTACATCCAAGCATGATACTTGTCACCACATTATCACTACCGGCCCACCAGTATCTTGTAAACCAAGGCGATTAGATCCAGTGAAGCTAAAATCAGCTAAAGAAGAATTCCAGTACATGTTGGCCAACGGCATTATTAGACCATCGAGCAGCAGCTGGGCAAATCCACTTCACATGATTCAAAAAGCTAACGGTGGATGGCGTCCTTGTGGTGATTATAGGGCTCTCAACAGCATCACTGTTGTCGACAAGTATCCTGTGCCGTATTTAGCGGATTTCCAAATGAACCTGCATGGGTCGGTAATTTTCTCAAAGTTAGACCTAGTTAAAGCGTTCTATCAGATTCCAATGTGTGCTGAGGACATTCCCAAGACTGCTGTCACCACACCCTTTGGGCTATTTGAATTTTTGAAAATGCCCTTTGGATTGTGCAATGCGGCCAAAACCTTTCAAAGATTTATTGATGGTGTTTGTCGCGGACTCGATTTTGTCTTTGTTTACATTGATGACGTTTGTGTTTTTTCGAAATCTGAAGAGGAACATTTGTCGCATCTCACTATACTTTTCAATCGTTTTAAAGAGTTTGGCGTAAAAGTTAATCCAGCCAAATGTGTATTTGGAGTTATAGCCTTTTTACACCAAAAAAGCATTCCGCATCTTGAGCTGAAGATGCGGAATGCTAAAAAGTGGTTTTACACTGCAGTTTCGCATATTGTCAGCTGTTGTCTAGCTCACACATTTTTCCATTTGCCTTGTAAAACTGCAATATTTTCCTGCCACAAACCTATTAACATTGTTACGGAGGCTGTATTCCACGAAGTGCGAATAGTTTTAACTAATTGGAATAACCATTTATTAATATTTTGGCAAAAATGTAAATTTTTTGTCCGTCCATGTTGTTTGGCATTTTTTCCGATAAATGTAAACAAACGATGAAAATGGTGGCTGCCGGATCAACATTCCTGAGAAAAATCGCTTAAATTCCAATTTTCAGAGTACAACTCAGTGTATTTTTCCGCATCTTTCATGGATGCGAAAATATGTTAACATCTTTCCAACAACAAAATACATGTAAAAATTATAGCATTTTGGCCGCATCCATCAAAGATGCGGATTAACGCGGAAATATGTTAAATGCGTTCCGGTGTAAAAAGGCTATTACTGAATTCGATTTTTTGGGCCATCATGTTACATCAGATGGAATCAGTCCACTTCCGGAGAAGGTCAAATATATCAGTGAATATCCCCTTCCAAAAACTATTAAGGACTTGCGAAGATTTTCGGCTATGCTGAACTTTTACCGGAAATTCCTGCCGCGTGGTGCAATATATCAAGCCCCTCTCAATAATTACCTCAAAGGTTCAATAAAGAAAAACGATAATCGTGAGATTTCTTGGACAGAGGACACAACATCCGCGTTTAATAAATGTAAGCAAGAATTAACCGATACTAAATTATTGTCTCATCCAGCTCCGAACGCAAAATTGGCTCTAAAGGTTGACGCATCCAGTTTTGCAGTTGGCGCCGTCCTTGAACAATTTGTTGAATATTCTTGGAAACCACTTGGGTTCTTCACTAAGAGACTTAACGACACTCAGGGAAAATACAGCACGTATGACCGTGAGTTGTTGGCTGTGTACATGTCCATTCGTCACTTTCGTCATCTTTTGGAAGCACGCCAATTCGTCATATACACCGATCATCGTCCTTTGACGTTTGCGTTTCGGCAGAAGTTAGATAAAGCTTCGCCACGACAAAGGATCTTGATTTTATAGCCCAATTTTCAACTGATTTGAGACACATATCAGGCTCACAAAACAGCATAACCGATGCTCTCTCTGGAATAGAAATGATTCAGATCCAAGGTGTGGATTATAACAAACTAGGTCAAGCTCAGCTGAATGACGCTCAATTTCAAGATTTTATGCGGTCACAAAATAAGGTTAAACTTGTTCCTGTAAAATTTGCAGATAAGAACACTCAGGTATATTGCGAGATGTCTACAGGAATTGCTCGCCCATACGTTCCACCAGAATACCGGCAACTTATCTTTAAAAATATACATACCCTATCTCATCCTGGTATTCGAGCCACTCGTAGACTCATATGCTCAAAATTTTTCTGGCCGTCGTTGAACAAAGATGTCAATAATTGGTCACGTTGTTGTGAAGATTGCCAGCGATCTAAAGTCACAAGACATACAAAAAGCAAAATTGGCTTTGGAACCCCAAATACAATCGTAACTGATAGAGGAAGTCAATTTACTTCGCATATGTTTGGCGAGATTACCAAAAATTTGGGTATCACGCACAATTTTACAACTTCTTATCATCCGCAAGCCAATGGCTTAGTTGAACGATTCCATCGTACACTAAAAGCTGGTCTTATATGTGCTGGAAACCCACAATGGACTGTTTCGTTAAATTCAGTTCTACTTGGATTACGATCAAGCCTCAAGAAAGATTTAGGAGCATCAGCTGCTGAAATGCTTTATGGAGAAACTCTACAACTTCCGGGTGATTTTTTTAAAGCTGTTGGCGCCGTAGATCCGTCGTCTCATTTGGCTACAATACGAAAAATAGTATCTGAACTTAAGCCTGTGGAGCCATCGCACCATCAGAGTGATTCAAAATCTTTCTTTGTCAATAAAGATTTGAGCACATACATGGATTCGTCGTGATTGTTACACAAAACCTCTTCAACCGAAATATTCAGGACCATTTTTCGTTTTGCGACGTTCTAAAAAAACTTTTGATATACTGGTTAACGATAAGAAGGAAACAATATCAATCGACAGACTCAAACCTGCGTTTTCCGTCAACCCATGTATAGATGATGATAACTGCAAAACTCAACTTTTCCCAGTACCACCGAAGACAAGATCCGGCAGAAATGTAAAACTACCTGAACGCTACCGCGTTCATTGAGGCGGGAGTACCTGTAGGTACCTTAATTATCTAGATTTTTCAACTTTGTTTATATTCACTTTGCACTCAAGAAAAATATTTAATCAAAGCAACTTTTTGTAATTGTCAACTTTATTGGAAAATGTATTTAGTCTGTAAAAATTTTTCAAACGTTTTGTACGGGACTAATTATTTTTAATTTTCAAAATAATAAATAATTTTAAGATTTTTGTAACAGTTTGTGTTTTACTCATTCCTGCCCACAAACTTCTTACAGCACTATAACTATAGTATATTATACTTTTTTTAATTTATAAAGCGTAGCGAACCTGTTGAGAGCTCATCTGCCATACTTTCTACTGAATGTTTTTGTTAATTAATCAAATGATAGTGAAACGTAAATCGCCAACTGTCTGTTAAATGGTCCCTGTTAAGCAAACCAGCAATTAGTTAATTTTTCGTTAAAAAGAAAGTAATTGTACATTGTGAAAATGGACGTTAAGGTGATAGAAGATACACATACGCTACTCCTTTTTTTAGCGTTTGCGTATGTGTACACAACCAGAATACCGTACGCTACGATTGTAAAACGACGAAGTGAACTTCGAACACAAACACTAACTCGAATTGGTTGTGTATTTTTTAAGAGAATACAAGCTGAATACACTACGTTTAGTGTATTTTTTGTGGAATTTCGAAATTCGTGCCACCGGTTATTTTCTCTGAAACCTTATGAAGGTGTTTAAAAAGATGGTATTTTCGAATGTAAATTTTTATACGTTGAGTTACTTGGAAAGTATTTCTACAGAACATTGCCAGAATAGTTCTGTGCAAAAAATTGAGGTAAATCGAAAAACACAATGGAGCTTCATTTTTGAACCATATATTGTATTAAGCTAATCCGACATTTGGCTATCTGGAATGCTACACTCAGACATGTCTTCGTACCAAATTCAGCTTTGTTGTCGACGAAGAGGACGTTTTTATCAGCTCGAATATAAACGTTTATATTTATTATTTTACCTTAATCCGTTTGTATTTTAGCTGTGCTAAATTTTAACTCCATATTTTAATCTTTCAATCGTGCTCATACCAAGTATATAACGAATGTTAACTTTAAGCATTTAGCTATACTTTAACAAAAAATTATATTAAAGGCAATACTGTGTTTGGAAGAAAACATATTTTTATTGTTCATTTGACAAAAAATACACTTAACAGTGTACTTAATTTGTTTTTGTGTTCGAAGTACAGTACGTTATCGTAGCGTTTGTTCTTTTAACAATCGTAGCGTACGGTATTCTGGTTGTGTACACATACACAAACTTTACAAAGTGTCGTAGTGTATTTGGTATTTATTGTAAGGTATGTGTTTGCGTACTGTACTTTTCGACCTCTGATTGGTTGTTGCCAGGGCTGCCAATTTTGACGATTTATCGGCATTTTGACGATTTTTCACTCAAAAAAATGAAAAATGCCGATTTGCCGATTTTTGCCTCAGAAATGACGATTTTTTATCAATCGACAAAATTGACACAAATCATTGTGCTTGATCGTTCGCATTAGTTTCGCATGGAAGGTAAGAATCTCAGAAATGCAAACAAATAACAGAGTTTAATCGATCTGGACCAAAATGGTCAACAAAAAAATGATTTCCTAGACAACCATCTTGACTTTTCTCCCGATAATTTGGGAAAATTCAGTGATGAGCATGGTGAGCGCTTTCATTAAGAAATCGCGAGATTGAAAATCGATTTAGAGCAAAAAGCTCATGCTGCATGATGGCAGAATATTGTTGAACAATATGTCGTGACACAGACGATCAGCATAAGCGGCAAAATCAACGTTTGCATTTTAATTAATTTTTATTCATTTTTTTTTATATACATACAATATTTTGAAACAGGATTAATAATTTTTTCTTTTTTGCTAAACTAGTAACACTAGATTAATAAAATGTACATATAACTTCTTCAACATATATTTTGTTCAGAAAAAATTATTTAAATGATATAAAAGCTTAAAAACTTTAAAAGGAAATTTTTGGTCCAGATCCATTAAACTCTGTTTTTTGTTTGCATTTCTGAGATTCTTACCTTTCATTTGATACCCATGTAAATGTGGCAATATTTGATTTAATTTTTTGAAAGTGGTGTATCCTTTGAAAGTTTGAAGACCTTTTAAAAAAAATCCTGACGTTTTGGCGATAAACTGAGAACGGAGTTTTACTACATAAGGTTAGGTTTATATGCAAAAGAAATTATTTTCGAAACAAAACTTCCTAAAAATGAATTAAACAAAATAGTTAACACTTGCATTCTTTTTTATATAGAACTAAAAAACAAAATATTAAAACCCTTTGATTAATAGTTATATTTATTTTCTGTTTTTTTTTTATATGAAATAAATACTTTTGTATTGTTTTTAATCACTAAATATGTTTTATTTTAATGTTATTTACATTGCCGTTTTTTTTGCCGATTTTTAAAATGCAAGTGCCGATTATGACGATTTTTTTTTAAAAAAGTGACGTTTTTTCTTCAAATTTTGTTGGCAGCCCTGGTTGTTGCATATTTTGATAATTGGGCTTGATTTCTTTGCAGATTTCACAGCGTTTTACATAGTCTCTCACTTGCGCGTTCATAATCGGCCAGAAATATTATTCTTTTTATATTCGCATCGTTTTGTGAAAACTCCCGTGGGCGGACGTAAGAGTATTCTGCGCTTTATCATACAAAATCTTCGCACGGCATATCTACGGTTATGGGTATAGTCTCCTTATAAATGTACCCGTCCTTAACCAACAGATCTGGTAACTGCTCCTTCTTTTTCTCTATAATCCTAAGCTTTTCTAAGTATTCTTCATCTCGAAACGCGGCCGATTGCAAGTTTAACATTTGAGCTACTTCGACTGATATTTCATATAAGCTGTTCCGGGACCTCATTTTGACTTCCCTTGTGGTGTTCTATCTCGAAAGCATGTCCCTGCAACAGCAGACTATATCTATCTAGGCGACCACTCAACTCTTTATTGCTCATGAGCCATTTTTAACTTGAATGGCCTGTGATAACCGTAAACTGCATCAACTCGATGTAGGGCCGGAATTTTTTATAGCTATTCACGACCGCGAAGCACTCGCGTTCTATCACCGAGTAGTTTTTCTGCGCTGAAGTCAACTTCTGCGAATAAAACGCTATCGGATGTTTGCCTCCAACTTTATCTTTTTGGAGCATAACCCCTCCTATGCCGACGTCAGAGGCGTCGCACTGTACCTAAAATAGTTTTTGAAAATTGGGATGGGCTACATGTAAGGGCTCTTTTAAATTTATCAGTTGCTACTCTAACTTTTACGCCAAACTCAAAAGACTTTGCCTTTTTAATGGTGCTTAAAATTGGAGTAGCAATTATGGCGTAGTCCCGTGGCAATTATAGTCTTTGCGCAACGTCTGCAGCCGTAAGGTGAAATTTTCGACCCTAGTGTCCGAGACGTACCGTCAAATCGGACCCCCATTTCTCATCGTCAATCTTGCGAATATTTGTGCAAGAAAACGGTGATAGGGTGCGTTTGGCTGGTTGGACTTAACATCAGAAACAATAAATTTAGTGGGCTGCTGATCTAGTACTACAAATGGGCTGTTATAATTTCTCTGCGAGCGTCGAGTATCCGGTACTGAAAGCTTCGATTGGTTGACATATGGCTGTATAGGAGGATGTACCGATGTTGCTGCTAATGACTGTGTTAAAGGACACTGCTGTTCCGACGCCACCAAAACCGCACTCATTTTTGGTCTCTCTTCATTCTGCTGTGGAGCTCCCTCATGTTGATGAATATGAATCACCGACGGGTCAGATGGATGCTGAGAGGTCAGCTGAACCTGTGGGATTGGTACTTGCTGAATTAAAGGTATTTGTTCAGGCGGTTGTATCTGTGCTCTAGGAAGCTCATTTTGTTGTAAGGGTTCCGGGGCATCAAATTCGTACCCGTTGGATTGAAGGACTGTAACTGGGACGCTGAGTATGTATTCCCCCACTGCCACTATGTATGTATTCCCCCACTGAGGTTCCCTGATGTTGTATCTGCGTCGCTACTGTGTGAAGAAACCTTTTTGATGGACTTGGCGGAAATGGCACGATGATGTTTGCTGCGGCTCAGCTCGCCGGATGGGGGGATTCTTTTCCGCTAAGGTTTCACATTTAAAATATTCGTGCCGTGTGTTGGGTCATTTTCAGGACGGGTAAACAAAAAGTATTGGGAAAAACTGAAAGGGTAAGGTTAGGATAGAGGATAAGACACTAAAGGGAAAGGCGGACATTGGTATAAACAAATCTTCAAGACATTATGCCTTCAGGCCACAAATTTATAGTTGAGGACAGATGTGGTTGTCCTACAAAGGCTTCCCACCCCTTATGGCTCTATTGGCCATCCTTGGTATCGCCAATTGCCAAACGTTTAGCGATACCCCTGCTCATCTTCCAGACTTTTCAAATGACCGTTACATTAAACCTTTTTAAATATGAAATCAAAACATGTTAGTGTGCATTGAACAATTAAATCTAGTACATTTATTCATAAATACTACCAAAGATATGGCTGTTTATTACAGCTTAATTAAAGTTATAATTTTATATGTTTTCTATAATCTTACATGCTACGATATACATATACCATTATACCTAACTTATATCTATCAATACATACATTATTATTTACAACAATTTTGATATATTCTTTTTTTTTATTTTCTTTGTTTCTGTACCTTTTTTATTTATACATTAAAATTACAATTATTTTGTTTTTTCTTTTTACCCTTCTCTTACTTTGAAATAATCTACGGACAAACACGAGGACTTTTACACACAAATCACGAAACACATCTATTTAGGTTACAAAATACTTTATTTTTTTTTTAATTTTTCAATTGAATGTCCACCTCGTTACTATTACCTTGTAATGCTGCACTACCACGCGGTACTTGGTTACCGTCAGGTCGGTAATTTAACCTCAAAAATAGGGGGTTATTGCCAAGTGTAGGTAGTGAGGATTTTAGATTGGACAGGGTGCCCGCAGCCTGTAATTCCCTTCCCTTCCGCGTTTTCTGGCAATTTTATTGGAACTCGCTCCAGTTTGTATGTAATACGCGGTCTATGGGATCTCTTGGGCTCCGAATCGGCAATTACTTAATGCCAAAGGGCTGCTCTGGTCATGGACCCCTAGAATTGAAAGATGTACAAAACATATCATCCAATTTCGTCCTTATAATAATTCTCCAGAAGTTCCCTTATTAATAATATTTGAAATAATTTTTACCCTGTTTTTTTTTTTTATTGGTAATTTCCAAATGCTAGTCCTTTGGTTTAAGGTGGTATCAAAATTCGTTTTAATTACACCAACTTACAATGTTATTTTTAAATATTTTTTTTTATTTTCTGTCTATTCAATTTTTACTTTATTTTTTTACATTTCGTTGAATATCGACCGATCTCACGTTTTTAATATTTAAAAATGACCACGTCATCTCATTTCCCGATCTCATTCTTCGGCCGTACCCCTAAAACAACCCTGTCTTAAAATTCATAATATGGCAACATTGTGCCTCAGCTGTTCAAGAAACCCAGTATTTTGTCGACACTGATATTAAAAAGAGGAAGAGACATTTTTGCGTTTACGTTGTGGACAGACATGAGCAAATTTGAAATTTAATTATTTTTGCCGGTTTGTTTGAATTTTTGGATAGACTTACGACACGGTCGTCACAACTGACTGCAATAACCCGGGATGCCTTTGTTGCGCGACATGTTGTTCTCGTCTTTGCTGTTGCTGCTGATTCTGTACTATTTGTACTTGGGGTATCCACTAAACATCTGCAAGCGCATGAAATAGCAAATACCAAACACTACCGTTTTATTTCAACACATTCAGTTCCATAGAGAAAACACAACCAAACATCAAATATATCGTACACGAAAAGCATTCGCGAAAAGAGTTCACATTTAAACGCAATTTGTACAATAGGTTACAGAGCAAACAACATATCAAACTTTAAGAGAACCAAACATGAAGAGAATTAAAATGCTACGACAAGTGCCGTCGCAACTTGATTATTCTCTGTCGACACACATAACTTGGTATCGTTCCTACAGCGCCAACAAAGAATTGTTCTGTTCGGCTAATCACTTTACTCCACCAATACCCGCAAGCTGTAATCGGTTAACAGTTAGACTGAGAAGCATCAAACACATCAAAATTGTTTAGGTATATTTCAAAACTTTAAACCCTTTTCAGTGCAAGCAAATTATTTTTCGTTTAATTGACATAAAGCGTCTCGCTGCTGTAAGTTGTGGTTATATTTTGGGGAATTTATGAATTTGCTTAATTATGGAAATAAGTGTGGTAAGTGTTATTTTAATTAGAAACAGTTGCATTATCAATATAGGTACATACATACAAATGTTTCTTTGATTTTGTTAATATACATACATATGTATGTAAATATGTTGGTATGTTACATGTTATATATAAATAAAACGTACTAAAGAAATTAGCGCATATGAGTCATTCCATGTCAAACGGTACGATTCTTTATAATCCCCAAAATGGTTTTGGGAATTATATATGGAAAATAAGAGGTCATAATCCTCAAAATCATTTTGGGGACAATATCCCCTGTGTCCTAGGGATACAAACCCCAACGGGTATTATGACTTTTTTTGGAAGAAATATATTGTTATAATTTGAATATTTAAAACTGCATGTTATTGAAATAACGCAAATGTTTTTTATAACTTTTTAAATTGTTTTGATTCATAAAAATTAATATTACATTAATTTGTTAATAAAGAATTAATGTTTACACTTCTTACAAATGAAAACATAACAGCAAAAAACAGTTATTAAAAATCGCGCGATTTTTATAACAATTTATCGCTTGAGGCGCTTTGGTTTTTTGCTGTTGAAACCATTATTATTTTGAAAACAACAAATAATTTTTATAAAAATAGCGCGATAATCAATAGAAAAATTGCTATTAAAAATCGCGCGATTTCGCGAATTTATCGCTTGCGGCGCTTTGGTTTTTCGCTGTTGAAACCATTATTATTTTGAAAACAACAAATAATTTTTATAAAAATAGCGCGATAATCAATAGAAAAATTGCTATTAAAAATCGCGCGATTTCGCGAATTTATCGTTGCGGCGCTTTGGTTTTTCGCTGTTGAAACCATTATTATTTTAAAAACAACAAATAATTTTTATAAAAATAGGGCGATAATCAATAGAAAAATTGATATTAAAAATCGCGCGATTTTCGCCTGTATAATTTTTTCACTATATATTATATATATCAGATATTTTTTTCAAAACAATAAATAATTTTTATAAAAATAACTAGATATTAAATAGGAAAATAAAAATTTTTCGCACCGTGATTTAAACCATAATTTGAATAACAAACTCTAGTTTTGTAAAAATGTTCCAAATTATATTCCATTCATCACTGTTAATAAATATTTTTTAAATTTTTAATACATTAAAACTCATAATTTGATAAACACGTTTTTAAAAAAAAAACCGGGTATTCGATGGTAAAACCCGGTTTCTTTGATATTCGAAAAGTGAACTTTTCAAAATAATAACACAGTGCAACAGTGAAAAAAACACCCGGACGAGACTATATAGGTTCGATAGTACAACCGGATCTGAGTAAAACCCTAGCTCAGTTTGGCTCGATTGGCTACCAAATTTTTTTTTTGGGCCCCTAAACTTTTTGAAATTCTTTGGATCCCTTGCAAAAGGTGACATCAATTGTTGGCCAACAGTTTCTGCAGTTTTCAATCTAGCTCTTTCTCTTCTTCAGCAAAGTTTTAGCTAATAGTCCGCTTAAGAAACTGATATAATAAAATTTCCCAAAAAAATTAGACTTCCCTCGTTTATTTTCAAAAAACTTCATTAAAAATTCTAATTTTTTCACTATTTTTTATATAAGTCGTAGGGAATCCAGATTTTTTGCATACTCTATTCAGTGAAATTGTAGTTTAGGTAACACCGCAAAACTTCTCTGAACAAACCCATGCAATCTGAACAAGTCTAGGGGTATTAAATGGCTCTCAAAACACGCTACCTTCTTTAAACAAATAAGTTTTTTAGGAGTTTTGGGCCATTGTGCAATGTTTTTACTTGTTATCTTTACCAAAAACGTACTTATTGTATAACTGAACAACTTCTGTAAACAACCAATATGATTCGAATACTCCACCCCTTTAATTGTTCACAAAGAGCATTAGGGTGTTCCTTATATGGAATTTTTTCGAATTTCGTTAAAAATATGTTGATCATTTAGCTTCACCTTACGTTTCTTTTGTCAATATTAGGAATATATTGTGAGAAATTTCGTATCGATAGTTAGACATTAGGGTGAGCCGCAATGAGGTTAAAATATGAATGTGTTCTCGAATCAGTTTATTGCCGCTGAGTGTTTTTCTTTTGTATGCAGACTAAGTAGTAATAAGCCGTTCAATAGCTGACGTGAAGACCTAAAATAGTATGTGTTTGCTTTTTCCGTATATCTTGTAGACGCCGAGATATTTGATATAGAAGTTGGGGTATTTTTAAAAAAATTATTACAAATGTTGAAATTGAATTTCGATGTAGATTATTATGGGCAATTATATATTTCGACTTTTTAAGGTTAATCAAGTTGAAATCTATATGTTCTATCTTATTGAATTACTATATAACAACCCAAAACATCAATAAAAATTTGCTGTTAGGCATAAACATTGAAACACTTTTGGTTTTAATAAAACACATTTAAATACCAAGAAGTATCCTACATATGTTCTAGCTATGTAATTGGTATGTATGACGACAGAGAATAATTTAGTTGCAACGGCACTCGTCGTAGCATTTTAATTCTCTTCATGCTTGGTTCTCTTAAAGTTTGATATGTTGTTTGCTCTGTAACCTATTGTACAGATTGCGTTTAGATGTGAACTCTTTTCGCGAATGCTTTTCGTGTACGATATATTTGATGTTTGGTTGTGTTTTCTCTATGGAACTGAATGTGTTAAAATAAAACGGTAGTGTTTGGTATTTGCTATTTCATGCGCTTGTAGATTGCGTAAGTGGAAGTATTCGTTTGTTAACGATCAAACAATGCATGCATATCGTTTATATTTGTTTATGTCTTGCAAATAGAGAAACTGACAACAATACTTCAAAAGTAATTGAAAAGAGAGTAGCTTGTTGCAGATGTTTAGTATCCACTGCGTCTGCGAAATTGGCTGCTGCAAGGCTACGGTTTGCGGCTGCCACTGTGGCTGCGATATTGGCTGCTGATGCATCTGCGCTACTGATTGTGACTGCGACATTTGGTGTAGTTGCATCTGTAAACCCGTTTAGTATGACATTATGTTGAAGTGATTACTGTTGTGTGGTTTGTTGCTGTTGTAGAACCTGTTGTTGTTGAACAATTGGTAGTTGTGCTAGTAGCTGTGGTGGTTATTGAAAATTCTGTTATAGTTGTTGATGTTGCGTCGTCTGATGCTGTTGTTGCATTGTCGGATATTGGTATTACACTTGTTGTTTAAGTTGCGGCATTATACTGGTTTGGAGTCGGATCTTTATCGAATGTTGCCGTATTACTATTAGAAGCACCATTCTGCTGCATGGAACTTAGAACTAATGCTAAGTGCATCAGAGTTTCATGAACCAATCTCGGAATCATCTGATATAATTTCTGCTCCAAAACCAAACTATAGTTGGCCCACATTAATGGCTGACTCCACCACTGAGTTGAACTGGCCGGGCCGAGTCGGAGGCAAATTGTTCTCTGCTCGCCCCTCCGGCATTTCCCGATGCACCTGTCGAGCTGTCATACTTGAGAAGTTTGGAGTTGTTGGACTAGATAAATTGTACGGTACCATCGTTATATTTAAAACAATTTCTACTTCCATATTCGCCTCAGTCGGGGGTGGGTGAACGCTATCGTAGGAATTTGCCCTTGTAGCTACCATTCCCCGAAACTAACAATTTAAAAATTCTAATAGTAAAGAAAAATAATTTTAAAAATTCTGCAATTTAAATTTTACACTGTATGGTATTGAAACTAGCTGTGAGGTTTAATTACTAAATAATTAGTTTCCAAAGTTGCTGCCGGATAAAACCAGGTGAGACAATTAAATGAAATTCAACAATAGCGTGTACTCCTACACAAAATTTAAAATCTCTCCAATGGAAACTAATTTTGCAATTCTTTCTTTCAGTTTTCATGTGATTGCTTGCGGAAAGTTTACTGGGTTTGTGTTCACCACTTTACGGACCGCTGACAATCGCAATGGACGACATATTGTAAACTCTAAACTATTTCCACTACTTACTGCCAGCATTTCAAGAGTCCTGTAAAAAGACTGGTAAGCTAACAAAAATTTGGTTTATTGAATCTAAAAAAGGGATTATATACAACCAAACACTTCACAGCTTTGGCGCTTGTTATTTTTTTTTATTTCTTCGCTAAGAGGGAACTTCACCTGCCGTCTTTCTCATTTTTCTTCTTCCACCAAAAAGCCAGGAATAAGGCCTCAAATTTGGCTTGTGCCCAGCCATCTTGACCCGACTCACAGAGAGTTAAATAAATTCACGATCTGGGCGGCCAAATATCGATTTCTCAAATAATTTCTCTTTCTTTAATAACACAGTGCAGCAGTAAAACTTGAACCAATTGAAACCCACAAAATTGAAAAGCTTATGATAGTAGAAGAAAAACCCTAACTGGGTTTTGAATTATTAGCTAAGGTTTTTTTTTAATTCATTTTGGAAATTTTCGAAAATCATGTACTGATTCTTAAGTCGATATCTCGTGAACTATTCGAAATTTTTATGTCTCTCTTCGGCAAATTTTTAGCTCTGTATCAGATCTAAAAATTTAACCTTCAAATAAAATCAAAAAACAACAACATCTCACTCAAAAACACCAAAACTGTAAAAAAAACGTTAACGGCAACGTACAATTTAAAGTGATTTCTTCGTCCTTTATTGAATTTTTGATGACTGTGGGGCTATAACTATGTGAAGGAGCCATCAAATGAAATCGGCTTGTTAAGAAGAGTTGTTTGTTTTGCTTTTGGCTATATTTTTGTCTTATAATGTCTGGTCGAGTGCGTACCAACTTCTGAAATAAGTGTGAAAAACCACAGAAAAATATTACGATAATTTTCGTTTTTTTTACAGTTTTGCTGATTTGAGTTAGATGTTGTTTTCATGATTTTATCTCAAAATAAAATTTTAAGATCTGATTAAGAGCTAAAAATTTGCTGAAGAGAGAAAAGCAATATTTGGAATAGTCCACGAGATATAGACTTGTTCTTTGAAAAATGTACTAAAATCCTCCTCTCAGTCAAAAACTTCAAAAATGATTTAAAAGAAAGCCTTAGCTAATAATTCAAAACCCAGTTAGGGTTTTTCTTCTACTATCATAAGCTTGCAGATTTTGTGGGTTTCAATTGGTTCAAGAGTTTGAAGTTGGAAAATGTGCTACTGTGTAATTACCGATTGTAGGGTAAAGAGAACAACTTAACTAGATATCGTTATTTTTTCATTCCATTTTGCTTACATTCGTTTTCTACACGCTGTCAAAGTTACTTGTTGCTAATTGTGCATTTTTATTTTGGTGTGTTAAGGTAAAGCAACAATTTTAGCAGGCTATGGGAAGGCGTGTGTTAAGTTTAAACATTTAAGTAAAATGGAAAATTATTAAGCAAGTTAATACTGTTTAATCCACTTAGATAAATAAAATTATAATTAAAATTCCTACTAGTAAAGCAGCATTGAAAAATGTGGTATTTTTGTTAATTTCAATGGGTACCAAAATCGAACTATGGACAAAAAGTTATGCATCACCACTTTTCACCCCTTCAATCTGTGATTGTCGCCGATGCTCCTATTTTTATTTTCATTTATGTTCATTATTTCGTTTTGGTTATTTTGTTACTTTAATGATCATTATTATTTTGTTTGCTGTCATGATCATTATGTTTGAGTTACATCTGTTTTCTAACTTAGTTCAATGAACTGTTATTGTTATTCTCTTTTGCCCTCATTTGTTTACGAACTAACCGCAGTCCTTTGCCCTACATTCTACTGCATTAGTTTCGTTCAATGGAAAAGAACGGTTATAAAAAAACATAAACAAAGCAGTAGAAGTAGGCTCAAGCAAACAGTGGCTCGATCGTTTGATCAGTTTGCTGGGGACAAAGACTGCGGTAAGTACGTAAGGTACATGGTTTTATTTTTTGTATTAATTTTTCTTTATATTTAGAAATAAACATCATCCATACACATTTATATTTGTGCCAAAGTGTGTTTTTTCAGGATTGTTAAATTCGCTGTCCCCGCAGGGAAAAATCGCGTCGCAGCCAGCGACAAATTTTATTTCGCACCTTTGGCGAATATTACTAAATTGTGTTGCTCATACATTGAGCTACTTGTTTGAAAAGTTGTTTTGGAGATTTTTTGTCGCCCTTTAAATATGTATCGGTCACCCCTCAGGAGAAGTCAACGTAATATGCCCTCTGCCACAACGTCGCCCACAGTAAGAATGAACGCAACAAGTGCCGACAATTCCATGCCTGCCGGAATAGATGAAGGTGAAAATTTGGTGCAAATGCCCCTGCTGCCCAATATTATTAGTTCCTCTGACGCCGGAACATCAACGTCGTTCACCAATACAGTCACTGTTGCCACAAGTATTCCAAGGGAGACCAGTCCAGCACAACAAATTCAAACTTCGTTTAGCACTATGCCGCCATTGTTGCCCGCTCCAAACGGAAGTAGCCAACAAATGTCAACGTCACACATCAGCGCAGGTGCCTATACAGACTTGGACAGTCTTCAACGACAAATCGACGTTCTCCAGATGCAGTTGCTGAACGCCCAACGAGCCCTAAAAGTTGCTGAAAGGGTAAGTTGTCCAAATATTTCAACCAATATGCCGCCATCTGCCAGCACAACGCCAGCTATTACAGGTAACATCGTCGCCAGTAACGGTATTAGTGCCACAGAAGACATCACAGCCGACCGCCGTGGTCCAACACCATACTCCCACGTAAGTAATGGCACCAATGTGGTTTCGAGCTACCACCAATTGCAGCAGCCGTTAGCAGCGCAGCCTCTGAACGTTCAACAGCCGACAGCGTCATTTCATTTGCAAAGTGCTATGCCGGCGCAAAGAAAAATTTATGATTTGCCAGAGTTTAACGGCAACACTGAAGACTGGCCTATGTTTTTTTCATCATTTGAGCATACGACGGGCGCGTACTGCTATTCAAATTTTGAAAACTGCCTCCGGTTGCAAAAAGCATTGAAAGGTGAAGCCCGAGAGTGTGTGAAATCGTTGCTCATACACCCGAATAATGTGCCCACAGTCATCGAGCAGCTGAAAATTCAATATGGTCGCCCCGAGTTGCTGATACGATGCCAGTTGCAGCAGGTGAGAGAAATTTTGCCTATAGCTGAAAACGCTGTGGACAAAATCATACCGTTCTCAGTTAAGGTGAGGAACTTGGCTGCGTTTTTGGAAACATCAAATGGACAGCACCATTTGTCGAATCCAACATTGATGGAGGAACTGGTGCAGAAGCTCCCAATGAGTAAGCGCTTAGACTGGGCACAGTATGCAGCGAGTATTCGAAGTTGGCCCACAGTATTGGATTTCAGCAATTGGTTGCAGGGTGTTGCAAATTTGGTGAGAAGTGTCCAATTACCCAGTGCAAGTGCCAGTCGTCCAAACAACAGTGAGCCAAAACGGAGAGTTGTTTTATATGCTGCAGATGGGGAAGAAATGCAGCAGGGATGCCAGCATTGCCATGGACCACATAAAATATTTACGTGCAGAAAATTTTAAGCTACGAACGTGCCCAACAGGTGGAGTGAAGTAAAGCGGTTGAGGTTATGTTTTTCGTGCCTTGGTGAAGGACACTCGAGCAGAGACTGCCGCCGCCGTAAACAGTGCCTAATTGAAAATTGCCAACGAAAACATAACAAATTACTACATGAAGCCCAACCGATCGTGCCAAGTGTGAATAATGAATCAAATGTGCCATCATCTGAAAGTTGCTCAAATATTGTGCCAGTGCTGAGTTGTGTTTCAAAAAGTGAATTGTTGTTCAGAGTTCTGCCAGTGGTTCTGTATGGCCCAAATTGTGTTGTCGAAACATATGCCTTGTTGGATGAAGGTTCATCAGTCACGATGATGGATAGTTCTTTGGTGAGACAACTTGGACTACAGGGGAGGCAGAGCCGATTAAATTTGAGCTGGTATGGTGGAAAATCGTCGCAAGAAGTTGCCATGGTCGTCGATGTGCATGTGAGTGGTTCGAATAGAACAAGAAAATATGCCTTGAAAAATGTTTATGGTGTTACGAATTTTAATTTGCCGAGCCAGAGTTTTAGTGCAGATTTGATAAAAAAGTAAATAGGTACACCAGTACCTATAAAATCTTATGAATGTGTGGCTCCAAAAGTGCTTATTGGCCTGGATCATTGTCATCTTGGATTGCCTGATGAAATCGTGCCTTTGGAGGAAGCTGGTCCATTTGCTGCCAATACGCCTTTAGGATGGGTTGTATTTGGAAAAATGAAGGGAAGTCGCTCTACAACTCATACATGTTTGATGACAGCCCAGGTGGACAATCTACATGATATGGTGGCAAATTATTTTGAGACGGAAAATTTTGGTGTTAAGGCTCTACCGGTCATTGAGTCTAAGGAAGTTGTTCGTGCTCGAGAAATGCTGAAGAACTCTACGAAGAGGGTTGCCGGAAGATTTCAATCGAGACTACTGTGGCGCAATGATGAAGTAGTCCCGCCCGATAGCTATTCCATGGCCCTCAACAGATTTTTTGGCATTGAACGGAAGATAAAAAGTAATCCCGAATTTGGTGTGGCCTACAAGAAAATAATTAAAGAGTACGAAGAAAAAGGGTATGTACGCAAATTGGCTCCCAATGAAAGTGATGTTCATCCGAGGACTTGCTACTTGCCCCATTTTGGCGTCGTTAACCCTAATAAGCCAGGGAAAATACGTTTGGTGTTTGATTCTGCTGCCAAAGTGGATGGAATTTCTCTAAATTCAAAATTGCTTAAGGGTCCACAACAATATAAGCCGCTGCCATCTGTGTTGTTCAATTTTCGAGTTGGTGCCGTTGCTGTGTGTGGAGACATAAAGGAAATGTTTCACCAAATTTTAATTGCTCCAGAAGACAGGTGTTCGCAGAGATTTTTGTGGCGCGAAAACGATAGTGGCCCACCTGAAGTGTATGAAATGGTTGTGATGACGTTTGGTGCTGCTTGTTCGCCTTCTGTTGCCCATTATGTGAAGGATACAAATGCGCTGGAATACCGTGATCGCTACCCCAGAGCAGTAAAATCAATTTTGGATCACCATTATGTTGACGATTTTGTGGACAGCTTTGAAGATGCAGACAAAGCTATCCAAATCGCTAAACAAGTTCGTGATATTCACAAATCAGCTGGGTTTGAATTGCGTCGTTTTACATCTAATTCACCAGAGGTGGTTGTGGCTCTAGAAGGCAGTTTGGATCACGCCGTAAATTTTAATGTAGCTCTCAACGAACTGGAGTCATCAGCAGAAAAGGTGCTGGGTATGTTTTGGGACCCGAAAGATGACGCTTTTAAATTTGACTTTAAATTTCATCGTGTGAAAGCTGACGTCATTCATAGTACAAAGTATCCAAGTAAACGTGAGTTGTTATGTGTCGTGATGTCAATTTTTGATCCTATTGGTTTCTTGGGCCATTATATGATCACGGCCAAATTGTTGCTTCGAGAAATATGGAGACATAATATACTTTGGGATGAGAAGCTACCTGTGGTCCTACAAATTGTATGGAATAATTGGCGCCAAGAGCTGAAAAATGTTGTCCAAGTGAGTGTTCCTCGATTTTATTTTGGATTTGGGTTGCCCTCTGAGCTGGAGCTGCATGTTTTTGTCGATGCGAGTGAAGATGCATTTGGTGCCGTGGCTTATTGGCCTTACAAAACAGCTGATGAGAAAATTGGTGTTTCATTTATTTCTGCGAAGACAAAATATGCCCCGTTGAAAACAATGACTATTCCCCGATTGGAACTACAAGCCGCAGCAAAAACAAGATCCAACAAACGGCCCATTGAGTTCAATACCCCATGTTTACTTTGGCAACCCTAGTTTTAAGTTAGTTAAGTACTAAAAATGAATTGTTAGATTTAAGATTTGAAGAAAAAAAGAAAAAGAACATTAATAAAATCACCCGAAAACCCGAAGGTACGTTTTTTAATAAACTCCCTTAAAACCCATAAAATTCTAACTTGTTTTTATTTTTTCCCTAATTTGCCGGAGTTGTTATTTTGATAAATTGCCCCGCAACCCAACATTGGTCCTTCGTACCGGATATTTTGTTTTATACACCGCAAAATATCAAAATAATAAACCGTGCAAAACTCTCTTTGCAGATCGTTTGCCATCCCCACATTTAAATACCCGTGTGCCATTACTTCGCCTAAAAGTATTCCCCTATTTATTTCAAATTAACTAAGAAAATACGACGAAGTTTTTCAATAAACCGCTTCCTCATACTATTAAATTTTGAGTCCAAATCATTTTTTTGTTGACCAAAAAAAAAAAAGGAAAAATTGTTCGTTGCTTTCTTTTTAAATATTTTTCGATATGTCTGACCTCAGCTCTTTAATTCGTTGCGCCGATCAGTTGGTCGACTTTGAATTTTTCCTTTCGGCCCTTCCCGAATCTGATCATACGGTGCACTCGTTGAGCATTCATAAACAGGAAATGACTCGTTTATGGGAATCATTCCGTGAATGCTATACTGAAGTTTTAGACACTTCACAGGCCAAAAAGTCACCTGTAGTGGAAATAAAATCGAAATATTTATCGGCATATACTACTTATTTCCAGGGACTTTCAAAAATCGATTTGCTAATTGAAACCCTTAATAAGAAGAAACAGGCTTCAAGTTCTGTCATTCCCACCCATCTTCCGCCTTGTGACACTGAGGTGTTCTCAGGCGATTACAAGTCCTGGCCTACGTTTCGGGATATGTTTTCTGCACTCTATAGAAATAATGAGCATTTGAGTGATATACAGAAAATGTATTATCTAATGCAGAAAACAGAAGGAGAAGCACGAGACATTATAAAAACGTGTCCAATGACGAACGACGGATTCGCTATGGCTTGGCAAAATCTCGTCGATCGTTATGAAAATAAAAGAGTTCTTGTAAATGCTCAATTGAAGAACCTATTCAATCTTGTGCCCATTTCGAAGGAGTCTGGCCAAAATATTAAACAGTTGCAGCGAACTTTAAACGACTGCATAACCAATTTGTCATTGTTGGGTATCGACACTAAAACTGGGATGTGATATTCGTGTTTATTTGTTCCACTCGCTTACCCGAAGTCACTCTCGGACTATGGGAACAATCCCAGGGCACCAACTCCGAATTGCCTAAATGGATCAATATGGATAAATTTCTAACCGCGAGATATCAGACTTTAGAATCAGTTTCTGATATTATAGGCGCACATAATCAGGTCGCTTCCACTAGTCAGGTCCGAAATTCTCCCGTGCCGAAAAGAAACCCGAATGATAGTCGAAGATATAATACTTTTACCACAACTGTACCTGCGAGCGGTCAACAAAGACCATCAAACATGAATTGTTCTCTTTGTCCCGAATCCCATCCGTTAAGATTATGTTCGATTTTTCTTAGAATGACAGTGAATGAACGAATTGACACTGTAAAAAGGTTAAAGTGTTGTACAAATTGTTTGGCCATATCCCACGAGCATAGGAATTGTCACAGTTCGAATGTCTGCTATACTTGCAAGCAAAGACACCATTCGCTGCTTCATAAATCTGAAGTTGCAATGGTACCCTATCAGGCTGACGGTCCTATCGCTTCTCAACAGACACTTTCCGCTCAGTCTCAAGGTAGTAATGATAATGGGGCCTCTACCTCTGCCACAGCGCGTACTTTTCAGACATTTGCTACACAGTTTAAGGCGTCACCCTATTCAACTGTCATATTAGGGACTACAATGGTTGACATTTTTAGACACGGTGTTAGATGCTCAGCTAGGGCGTTGATAGATCCAGCATCGCAAGCCACATTTATTTCTAAAAAGCTTCAGCTAAAATTGTCTTTGCCAACGTTTACAGCTCCTTCTGCGGAAATTGTTGGTCTAAACGGAGCAGTTTCTGCTAAGTCGACCAGAAGATGCCTTGTATCTCTGGGATCCCATAAATCCCGATTTTGAGCTGACTACTGAAGCTTATGTAGTTGATACACTTACAGGTCTTTTACCCACTTATTCGTTGTCCCAAATACTTGATTCTAAAATGCCTGAGATTACTACCGCCGATTTGAAGTACTCTCATGTAGATATGCTTTTAGGTGGAGACATATACTCAAAAATAATGCTCACCGAAACTAATAAGCATCGAAACGGTGAGTTAATAGCTCAAAGTACAGTCTTTGGTTGGATAGTTACAGGCAAGGTCTCCCAACCCAAACCAATCCTCTCAGTTGCGTCATTTTTTAATAAAATAAGGATAAATGAACAACTTACTCGTCCGTGGGAGATTGAAGAAGTCCCTCATGGTAGTAAGATGCCAGAGGGAAATAAATATTGTGAGAATTTGTATCGTACAATATTTAAAAATGAAGATAGTCGAAATGTTGTTTCGCTCCCTATTAAACCCGCTTACTTCTTGAATATTCAACTAAGTTCCACTCCTAATATAGCAGATTCTCAATTTTGTCGTAATGAGGCATATTTGTTAAAAACCCCTGATATCCATACTCAATACGATGGAGTAATTGAAGAATACTCTTCTCTAGGTCTTTCAAAAAAGGTTTATTCAGACCAATTTTCGGTTCCCTACACTTTAAATACCCAAGCTCTTCTAGAAGATTTATCACCAGATCATTTGTTGGATTCAGAATTTCTGAACATCTCGGATGCTTGTACCACGAAAACGCTGGGTTTACGTTGGAATGCTGGAAAAGATATTTTCTATTTCAAGCTAACTTCCACCCCTGTTAAATCGGTCGTCACAAAGCGAAACGTCTTGTCAGAAATTGCTAAATTGTTTGATCCAGCCGGTTGGCTGGCCCCGAAAATTATCTTTGCTATGATAATTATGCAGCAAATATGGAGAGACAAGACTAACTGGGACGACTGCTCGAAACCCTTAACTCTGGACAATTGGCTCGCTTTTCAGGATGATTACGCTGAAATTGATCGGATAGCCATCCCCCGACGGGTTTTTATGAACCCTGACCACAATGCAGAGCTTCACCCCTTTTGTGATGCTTCTGAAAAAGCGTACGCGGCCAAATTGTGTATTCGCATCCATAACCCGTTCGGTATTAATACCACCCATTTACTTGCTGCAAAAACTAAAGTGACGCCAATTAAGGTGGAAATCTTACCCCGTTTAGAGCTCTGCGGTGCAACTCTTTTGGCAAAAACTGTAAGTTCTTTAATATCTGACTTGAACCTATCTACTTTGAGAGCTTACCTTTTGAGGGATTTGACAATAGTCTTATCCAGGTTTCAAAAACCCCCGTGCCACTGGCCCACTTTCGTAGCAAGCAGAGTTGCGTTAAAATCTGAAAAAGTAGGTACTAAAAACTGGCATCATATCGTTTCACACGATAACCCTGTCGACATATCAAGTCGTGACATTCTTGCGCACGATTTGTTGTCAAATGATCTAAGGTGGAAAGGGCCAAATTGGTTAATTTTACCCCGAGAAAAGTATCTATTTCTAGTTTTGACAAATTTGCCAACCCGCAAAATTCAAACCCATTTGTCTCCAGTGACTTTTTCTGAAAACACTTTATATCGTTTTTCATTTTTGCTCAAAGCTATTTCGTATGTATTTCGTCTCAATCATCGTCTTCATCCTAAGTTCAAGACCTCTTATTTATACTCTTTGTTAGATTTAAAACGAGAGATAAATATCGTAAAAACTTGTATTGTGGTGATTTGTCATAAATCCCATTGCTCCGAGTACTCTTCATTGGAAATTAAGGAAGTTTTACCCACAATAATAAATTATATTTTTTTTTCTCCCGTTTTCCCTCTTCTTTCTGTGTTTCTTGTTCTCCGGTTTTTTTCTCCTCAGAAATATGTCTTCTCCACCACGACGCATGGTAAACAACCGCCCTAAGAAGGATGAGGACTCTGTAGAGCTAGCCGTAGAGCGGCCGTATTCGCCCAATTGCCGGCTGTGTAAACAGCCTCACCCCCTTCGTCAGTGTCCCGAATTTCGGAAAATGAAGCCTCGACAACGCCTGCAGGCCGTGAGAAGACACAAATACTGTGTTAATTGTCTAGCGCACTCTCACTTCATAAAGGAGTGTAAAAGCCGGGAGCGGTGTTTCGAGTGCTTGGGGGACCACCACACCATGCTGCATTTCCACCACAATCCTGATCGGAACGCAACAGCAGCAACAACAACTCTAAATCCGTCGCAGTTACAGGAGGTGACAACAAGGGCCGTGGAAACCATCGAAACACAAAAAACGAGAGACGCAGGAACAGCAACAGCATGAATAACACCCGCACCAACGACAACGATCGCAAAAGAAAAGGCTGCAACCAAGATGACGACACCAGTGGAAGGAAATCCCGTGGGTCTAACCCTACCATCGTCTTCCACTTTCATTAGCATCTTTTATATGTTTTAATCGTTTGTGATCCGTACTAATTGTTGAATTATTTGTATTTGAATTCTTGTCTTCCCTACAACAACTCTTTCCCTCTCTAGTTGCACTCGTGCAAGGGGGGCGGGATGTTTACTTTGGCAACCCTAGTTTTAAGTTAGTTAAGTACTAAAAATGAATTGTTAGATTTAAGATTTGAAGAAAAAAAGAAGAAGAACATTAATAAAATCACCCGAAAACCCGAAGGTACGTTTTTTAATAAACTCCCTTAAAACCCATAAAATTCTAACTAGTTGACAGTGTAGAGGGTAAATAAGAAAACAAATCCTCAGAGTAATGCCAGGAGACATTGGGTAAGTTAAAATCACCAAGTATTACAATGGAGTCATCATTTCCCAGACAGTGAACCACAGAGGCAAACGCTGCGATAAGAGCGTTATAAGTCTCAATGTCAGAGCAAGGCGGTACATATGAACAAAAAACATATATAGTTTTCGATAAAACTTTCACCTTTACACAAATAAGCTCCAGGTTCTCAACATTAGGCGTATCTACCAAATTCGTAGTGTACCTATTACTAACTGCAATTAAAACACCACCTCCACTTTTTCCAATTCTGTCACGACGAAAAATTTGAAAGCCGCTACACATAATTTCGGCATCACATATGCTATCATGCAACCATGTCTCAGTAAAAGCAATAACATCACAGTCAAAACCGAAGCTATTGCTATACAGTTTCGGAAGCTTAGTGTTGAGACCACGTACATTCTGATACACAATAACAAAGCAATTGGACGGTAATAGGGATGAACTTAGTTTTTTGGTGCAGCATTCAAATTTACACCCTCACTAATTCGATTATTAATTCTTGGAACAAATTCCCTTACGAGGACCCCGGATGGCCAGAAAGATTCCTTAATAAGGACATCGAATAATTTGAATGGTACTATAATTTTATAAGATGCAATATCCCTAAGACGAATATTGTTAAATTTAAAAACAGTACAGTCAGAATTATCAAAATCTAAACATTTAGATTTTATAAATTCCTTAATTTTCTCCGGGGATGTATCCGCCGCAAGTCTTGATAAAAATATAGTTTTCCGGGGAGGAACCACAACTAGGGTACAAGGAGAATTTGGTGGCTTTAATGAATTCTCAGAAGCCGCACTGCTCAAAACTGACGCATAGCTAATATTAGTTGCAGGTCTGTCAACACCTGCAACGACAGAAACTCCAGAAGGGATATTCTGCGAAGATATATTAGCGGGTTGGATATTTTTAGGGGAAGCAACAACATTATCATTGATCACATGCCCTTCACCATCAGGTAACTGATCACGGATCGGAGCCAGATTTGAAGGGGGAGGGGAGTGAGAAACATTAGGCATTTTCTCCGGAATTGAGATAACCTTATCTACAGCGGTCGCGGTGACATTCGAAGAATGCTTCTTCCTTTTCGGTGAAGAAACAAGATTCTCCGGCCATTTAAATTGGGTAAAAATTTCCTCAAAACCTTTCAATTTCAACATAATTGTTGAAAATTCTTTCCGTATGTCAGCAAAACCTTTTTTCGTCTCCTTAAACAGCTTATAAAAATCAACATCTAAGACTCTACAGCTCCAACAAGCCCAACGAAGGCCAATTGAACGTACCATATACTGATCAAAATGCCTACCATTAAGCCCAGCACACTTAACATGTGCATACTCATCACAGAGCCAGCACTGTATAAAACGCTCGCTGGCGTTTGTGACTGAGCACTTAGCAAAGACACAATCCATGTTCTAAAAGATCTATTAACAATAGGCAACAGAGAAACGCCTTACGGTATGCAAACAAAATTGAAATTAGTACACCGTCTTAGAAAAAGGGAACAAAGCGCAATCAAATGTAAACAAATGATCACCAACAGAAGTGATAGAGAAGCAAAAAGATGTAACAACAACTAACCTTGCAGACAGTGTCACAGCAAAAATTTAATAAAAACACAGGTAACACACAATGTTAGCACAAACTACGAACACTCAGTAGAAGAGAATTATTCGTAGTGTAAAATTCACCAAATTAAATCACACAATCAATCAATGTAAATCCAAAAATAAAATTAAACAGAATGCAATTCACGAGCTTTGCCAAAATATGACTTTACGAACCAAGGGTTGCCAACTTAAAAAAGCGATTCTACAACAGTCATAAATAGGATTGGTTCTGAAAGCAGAAGATACAAACCGTTTGTTGCCCACAGAATTACTGAAATATTGGATTCTACTCGCCCAGTTGATTGGAGATGGTTGCCCCCAGACTTAAATGTTGCCGATGAAACAACGAGAATGAAAAACAAGGTTGATTTTTCAAATGAAACGGGCTGGTACCAAGGGCCGAAATTCCTTTATGGCCCTGAAGAAAATTGGCCGAAACCCACTGAAGAATATGATAATTGCTGCGAAGAAGAACTGCGCCCTAAATTTGCATTACTGGTTAGTAACACGTATGTTATTGATTTTAATCGTTTTTCTTCATTTCTCAGACTTAAACGCACAATGGCATGGGTTCTGAGATTTGTTGATCGTTGCCGAAAGAGGACCACTAATAATGGAGCAAACTGTTTAGCTGCTGCCGAATTGAAGGATGCCGAAACTATTTTATGCCGCTTTTCACAACAAGAAAGTTTCGCCTATCAATTCAAAATTTTAAAATCCGGTGGTGCCTTACTAACATCGGATGACCTGTATACTCTTTCGCCTTATTTTGATGAAAAACAGTTGCTCCGAGTGAATGGTCGTATCGATGCCGCCAGCTGGTTACCACTAAATTCAAGACGCCCCATTATACTGTCGCCCAATCATCATTTAACAGAGCTGATTGTTGCCCACGTACACAACAAAATGAGACATCAAAACTTTGAGGCTACTATGGGTGAAATACGAAGAACATATTGGATTCCACGACTTCGAAAACTGCTGAGTAAGTCCATCTCAAAGTGTAATGTCTGCAAAATTCGTCGTTCTACTCCAGTGGCTCCTTATATGGGTTCGTTGCCGAGCGATCGATTGACTCCATATGTGCGCCCATTTACTTATACCGGTGTGGACTACTTTTTCCCCGTCAACATTACCATTGGTCGGCGTCGCGAAAAACGCTGGGTGGCTCTTTTCACGTGCCTTACGATTAGAGCTGTGCATTTGGAGGTGGCCTTCGATCTTTCCACAGACGCTTGTATTTTGGCTAAACGAAATTTTATAAATCGTCGTGGCACTCCGTTGAAGATCAGAAGTGACAATGGAAAGAATTTCGTTGGAGTCGACCAATAGGCTAAGCGATTTGAAGAGGTATTTGATGTGGCTCGAATCCAAAATGAATTATCATCAAAGGGCGTTGATTGGCAGTTCAACTGCCCACACAATCCAGCAGTAGGAGGCATATGGGAGCGAATGGTCCAATGTGTCAAAAAGGTTCTCCGTGTAACACTGAAGGAAGTCGCCCCAAGAGAACACACATTTTTGAGTTTTTTAATGAAGCTGAAAACATCGTTAATTCTCGCCCATTGACTCATTCGCCTGTCAGCCATGAGGACGAGGAACCATTAACGCCGAATCATTTTCTATTAGGCGCTGCAAATACAGCCCAGACGCCAGGAGGCACAGTCATCGAAAAGCCAGTGGTCCTAAGGAAGCAGTGGAGAATTGCCCGCCAGTTGCGTGACCACTTTTGGAAAAGGTGGATTGTTGAGTATTTGCCCACACTTACGCGTCGGTCCAAATGGTGTGAACACACAAAGCCTGTAGCTCCTGGTGATCTCGTGCTCATATGTGATCCGACTGTTTCCCGCCGAGACTGGAAGAGAGGACGCATCGAGGAAGTATTTAAAGGCAGTGATGGCGTTATTCGTCGAGCCGATGTCAGAACTAGCAGCGGAATTTTAAAGCGCCCCGTATCGAAGCTTGCAGTCCTAGATGTGGAGTAGTGAATCGTGACCGATCCACGGGGGCGGGGATATCGCCGATGCTCCTATTTTTATTTTCATTTATGTTCATTATTTCGTTTTGGTTATTTTGTTACTTTAATGATCATTATTATTTTGTTTGCTGTCATGATCATTATGTTTGAGTTACATCTGTTTTCTAACTTAGTTCAATGAACTGTTATTGTTATTCTCTTTTGCCCTCATTTGTTTACGAACTAACCGCAGTCCTTTGCCCTACATTCTACTGCATTAGTTTCGTTCAATGGAAAAGAACGGTTATAAAAAAACATAAACAAAGCAGTAGAAGTAGGCTCAAGCAAACAGTGGCTCGATCGTTTGATCAGTTTGCTGGGGACAAAGACTGCGGTAAGTACGTAAGGTATATGGTTTTATTTTTTGTATTAATTTTTCTTTATATTTAGAAATAAACATCATCCATACACATTTATATTTGTGCCAAAGTGTGTTTTTTTGGGATTGTTAAATTCGCTGTCCCCGCAGGGAAAACTCGCGTCGCAGCCAGCGACAGTGATTAAATATAATCTTTAACATCGTATTGTTCATATGGAAAAAACAAATTTGCGGGTTTTTGCGGTTTTGTGTTTTATAGCCATTTACCTACTGCGGAAGAATAGACCATAATTTCGGCGGTTTTACTGAACCACTTTAGTTAACATACTGGATGTCCTATATCTCTATGCATTTATAGTTAGAGGGTATCCAGACGAATACAAAGTTATAGGTAGGTAGGACTCTAAAATGCAACCTTGTGGAGATATAAGGGAAATACTTAAAATCTTCAAATTTTTATAAAAACCATTTTTTGTATACAAACGGTCGTAACCTCTACCCCCCGAATGTTAACATATTATTATTTTTTACTTCTCACCGAGTAATTTTTTAACATTCTGCTTCATAAATTTGCTTTAAATAATTTTGGCCGCCCAGATCGTGAATTTACCCCACTGTGAGACTGTCCACTTATTCCTCCTGTCAACTGCACAAGTTGCAGAAGCACAGCAACTTCTACTCATCAGAGTTGATTTCTTTAATTTAAAAATTATTTCTAACTTGACATATAGATGTCGTTATTGGCCACCAAAAACAGGGCCACCAAGGAATTATAGGAAGGTGGATAGAAAATCAAAATATACTAAAGTATGGTTTACAAGCTATCTACTCATATCCCCTCAACAACATGAGCGAGATAGCCTTACTAGAAAACATGTAGGAGTCAGCAAAATCAAACATTTCAAAATTATAGCAAAGTAATATTGAATTATAGGAGGGTGGATAGGAAATCAAAATGTACTGATTTGACAGTAGATAGGGGATATGGGTGGATAGCGTGTAAATTAGCCTTAAAGCTGATTAGGCTATCTCGCTTTTGTGTTTGAAGGGATATGGGTAGATACGGGTAGATAGCGTGTAAATCATACTTTAAGCATAGACAAACACTACAAAATTATCGCAAAATAAAATTGAATTATAGGAAGGTGAAAAGGAAACCAAAATGTGCTGATTTTACAGTGGATAGGTATGGGTGGATAGCGTGTAAATCAGCCTTTATGGGTAGCTATGAGTGGATATGGGTAGATAGCGTGTAATAGCCTTTTTACACCAACAAAGCATTCCGCATTTTGAGCTGAAGATGCGGAATACTAAAAAGTGGTTTTACACTGCAGTTTCGCATATTGTCAGCTGTTGTCTAGGTCACACATTTTTCCATTTGCCTTATAAAACTGCAATATTTTCCTGCCACAAACCTATTAACATTGTTACGGAGGCAGTATTCCACGAAGCGCGAAAAGTTTTAACTAATTGGAATAACCATTTATTAATATTTTGGCAAAAATGTTAATTTTTTGTCCGTCCATGTTGTTTGACATTTTTTTCGATAAATGTAAACAAACAACGAAAATGGCGGTTGCCGGATCAACATTACTGAGAAAAATCGTTAAATTCAAATTTTCAGAGTACAACTCAGTGTATTTTTCCGCATCTTTCATGAATGCGAAAATATGTTAACATCTTTCCAACAACAAAATACATGTACAAATTTTAGCATCCATCAAAGATGCGGATTAACGCGGAAATATGTTAAATGCGTTCCGGTGTAAAAGGCTATAAATCATATTTTATCCATTTTTTTACACATACTTTCCGTTATCACAAGTTACGAGCACATCAACTTCAAACGCTATTAGACGAGTATGTCGGTATGCGACACACATCAAAAAATATTTTTTAAACCAACCGACGTGTGACTAGCATGTCTAACTACATGAGTGCCTGTGTAATATAGATGGGCACGTGAGTAAATTTTGACTGAAGTTCACGCACGTTTGCGCACTAAGATTTTTTTAGCTACTGACGTGGGCGTGAAATTTTGTAGTCACACACATTCACGTATGCGTGAATCACGACAATCACGCCAAATAAAAAGCAACAAATTTTTTATTGTTATGTTTCTATAACAATTTGCCTTCAATTATACAAAACATTTTAATTTTTAAAAATATAGTATTATGTGTTTTTTGAGCCATTTCTATTTGTTTTTTGTCGTAATATTTGAATATTTTAATCTGTCTGAAAAGCCAGGTACATATGTGACAGATTTATATATTTTGGGTTCTTTGGTAACATTTAAATTATAATTAAAATATTCAAATATTTACGACAAAAATAAAATAGAAATGACTCAAAAAACACATAATACGACGCACAAATTGTTTAGCAAGACGAAAGCTAAAGTGGAAAAAGAAGATTAGTCCAACTTAGTGTATAAAATAAAATGTAATGGGGACGGATCCGACATATGCCCAAAGGTATATGTTGGAACAACAAAGACGAAACTAAAATCAAGATTGGTATCGCATAAAACTGATCAAAAAGCTACGGGGAAACCATTAGAACAAAAAACCGCACTTTCAGCCCACAGTACTCTAACAGGACACAGACCAAATTTTGACGACGTAGAGATACTTGTGGAAGAGAGAAATTACGCCCAAAGATATACTCTAGAAATGCTGCAAATAATTGATACACCGTTGGACCAGAGATTAAATTACAAGAGCGACACATCAAATTGCTCTTAGATGTATAGACATATTATTGACAAATACAGACGACCAAATAGCTAGTAGTTTACAGAAGCTGACTCAGGACAGTATTATTGTAGCTGCCCATTTTTTTAAGAATTTCTGTCATTGTAAAAATATGTTTATTTGTGTGTTAATTTGTAACATTTTTGTATTTTTGTGATTAATAGATAACCCTGATGATGACTAACGATGGTAGTCGAAATATCGAGAATAAATTAAATGGAATAAAAGTACAACATAAAAATCACATGCTATTAGATAGTGTTTTTTGGTACGACATCACATATGTCCAACTGCATGAGTGCCTGTGTAACAGCAAAGAACATAGATACAGAAGAAGTCGATTCGTTCTTTGGTTTTATCATTAAATAACACGGAAGAAAAAGAACGTAGGTCGGTAGATGTGAATATGCAAATATTATGAAATTTTAACGCTGATTAAATGTTACAGTTATCTTTGTGGCTATCGAGTCAGAAAATGTTGGAAATTCTCTTTATTTCTCACATTCACGCCAATCACGTGACGAGTGCCCATATTAACTGTGTAAAAGCCGCTTAAAGTTGAGGTGCAGTTTGTTAAATTCTACTTGAGGGAAAAGATAAAAATCTGAAAAATATAAAACTGAAATTCTAATCGAAGGAAAAAAAATTGAATAAATAGAAAAAACTTTTTTTAGGGAAGAACAATTTTGAAAATCAAATCGTACAGACGCACATTGGGTTGAATCAAATCCAAAGTCGCTATTAATTCATATTTTCAAGTTATTATTTTCGAATAAAACTTTGTGTGGGGTAAAAATTCTACATCACTAATTCTACATCACTAATGACCAAACTCAATGTTGAAAGGTACTTACTTTTTCTGCAGTGTGCTGTCAAAGTATATTTTTTTTCGTGTTTTCTCTAAAAGTTGTAAAATTAAATTTCGACACATTTCAAGTGTTTTTTCTCTGTTTAAAAGTCATTAAGTAAAGGTTTTTATGATGGAACCATCAACTTAAGGTATTTTAGTGCATGTTTATGAAAGTTTTGTTAAAATTGTGTTTGTAGAAATATTTTTGGTGATTTTTTTTAAAAATGTTCCAAATTTAGAGCATTTCTAATGTTTGATGGAATAGAAGTTAAAATGTTACCAATTGTTTGTTCTAAGAATTTGTCATAAAAAAGCCTAAGATGTCAGCTTTTATATTGGAGAAAAAAAAACGTCCGCATTCGAATCCATTTTTTTAAATATTTAAGGTTTTCGGTAAATACTGTGTTAGCCTCAAATATTTGATTTAAGTAATAGTAGTTTCATTTTGTGAATTTTTTGTTTTGGCGGTGTTGTTTCATTGATTGTGTCATAAAATGTAATTTAAAGGATATAACCGGTCTAATTACACTATGCAACAGTCATTTGGAACTTGGGGAACAACCAAGTGCATGGAGTAGGTTTGGTTGAGTACAATCTAGACTTATGGTTCAAAAACCGATTTTTTGGTCTTTCCTTACTTACGAGCTGATAACTCAGTCAGTTTTAAACGAATTTTGGAGTTGTTGGATTTATTATAAAGATAACTTGCAAACGTTTTTTATTATTTGCTTGAAGAAGTTAAGTTTGAAAAAGTTTTTAAACACTATTTTACTACATTACCATAATGTCTATTATATTATTCAGAAACTACATGTTGTAATGTGTAAAACGCATATTTGTTTGTAAAAATCTGTGAACAAGTGGTTAAGTTATTCATGTTTTTCAAACAGTTAAAGGAAATATTTTGTTTTGGTGTTGTTGATATTTTTCTTCAACTGCTTGATTTGAATTTGAGATAGAAAAATTGCGTTCCTCGAAAATCATCAATAACTTAACCACTTGTTCAAAGATTTTTAAAAACAAATATGCGTTATATGCATTACAACATGCACTTTCTTTATATAATAGAAATTGGTGTATTACAATAATAATGCGCCAAAAAACTTCTTTCAACTGAAAAAATAGTGGAAAAAGTCTTTAAATTACATTCTTGGGTAATATCTTTAAATGGTTTCATTTAATCATTATTAAACTTATATATATGTAAAGTACATTCGAATACCTTTCAAATGAGGTATATATCGTATATATCGGCAAATAAATACCAATGCAAATTATTTGTTAATTTAATGCAGTTTTTTCCATAATTTTCAATATTCATGTTTAAAAAAAAAAAAAATTCGAAAATTTTCAAAAATATTTTTTTTAACTCAGTTAGGCATATACTTTCTAAAAATATATATATATAAACAATAGTTCACCTTTCCCTGAATTAATAGCACGTTTGGGTCTGATTCAACCCAATGTGAGACGGTGCAAAGAAAGAAAGAAAATTTTTAAATTGAACAGAACAATTAGGACATTGAGAAAGCAAAAATAAAATTTGAAGCAGTTTGTGATATAAACCCCCAGGAAATTAGTAGCTTAGATAGCTGTTTTTGTGACTGGGCGCAAGAGGCCTAAACCCGTGCTGGCCTAAATCGGGAATATATTATGATTTGGTGGGAACCATGGACTCATACAATGGACCGAACGAGATCAACGGATAATGAATGTATATGCAATCAATTTTGAGTAACCAAATAAGCAGGCTGATGTGAAGTTAACTTCAATATGGAGTAAAATGTGTTAAATATTAATAGTGAAGGTTACGAAAACTTTTATTTCTAATAACTTTGACTGTATTTTGGTTATTTCATAAAAGATTTAACTTAAAAAAAATAGAAAAAAACATCTTATCATTTTCATATATTAACTTAACTTAACTTACCCTTATTTAACTCAACTGAATTAAACATGATTTGTATCCTTAACTTAACATTTTTTAATCAATTCAATTATTAATATTTTAACTTACATTAACAATTTTGCTTATAATCTTTTGATCTGGCTAGTTTAATCAATGCTTTGCCTTTCATATTTAACTAATTCTTTTAATATCACACAATACACAATGTTCCTGTTCCTGAGCGATCGCTTTTTCCCAATTATATTCTGTTTTGCTTTCATCTAAAAACTAATTTTGATTATGGTGTTATCAGATAAATCTTTGGGGAAAATAAAATTTAAGAAAATTAAGTTTAAGAAACTGAGTTTCAATTGAATTAATTTGTTCACAAATAATGGCATTTAGAAATCGTGCCATTCAACTATGACAAAATTTATTTCTTTGAATTACCCTGTCATCATATTAGGTACGTCAGTCAGTAACCATGTTGAAATAGAATAAATATATAGATTTTCGCACGAAAAAGATAAACATTTGCGAGCATAAACAAATACTTGGGATGATTTTCGTTAAATTGCACACCGTACATTAAATTAGGAAATGGGCTGTATTAGTAGTAGCAACAAGCAGTTGTTCTCTCTAAAAAATGACGATGTTTTCAATGTTAGTGTGTTACGAGTGCAGTCCGAACAATCAGTAATCCTTGCGGGACAGGGACAGCTGGAAATTAATTCTAGTGAAGTAGTATTTGTTGCTCCAAACCAGGAACCAGTGTCATGGGCATTGCAACATCTGCGCAGATATGGCTTAACAGATAACATATTCAGCTTTGAGGCAGGGCGACGGTGTGCGACGGGTCCTGGAATATACACATTTCGTTGCTGCAATGCTGATCAACTCTACGCCAAGTTTCAGCTGTACATCAATCTTATGTCCATTGGAGGTGACCGGGAAAGAAACATCAGTTCCATACACCCATCACACCTTTTTGAGAGGGCAGACGCTCTCCAGCACCAAAACACGAATCATTATTTGGAGCCTACATCCTTGCTTGGGGCAGCAGCGGATCAAAGAACTATAATGGATGGTTCATTAGCAAATGAGAACAACGATACAAATTTAAATCACCCATCTTCTGTGCTTAGTCCATCCTTGACATCGGAGGCTGGACTTATTCCATCCACATCGTCATATTCAAACATTAATCCCAGCAATTCCAACTACAACATATATATGGATCAACCAATGTCACCAAACAATGAATTCAACAACAATACATCGGCATCTGTAATTTGTGATACCGTCCAAGTGGAGAATGTTTTGTTGAAATCTATGGCGAAAACTACATTTGATGTACCCCCCGACGAATGTGCTCCTATTTTGACACCAACGACTATTGAGACCCAGAGGACTTATTCGAATATAGAAACGGCTACCAGTGTTCAGTCCTCAAGGTCGCATGTCAATAGTATGGGCATAGATTTATGTGAACCTGCATACGTAAATGTTGAGATCAGTAATGCTTCATTGTCTTGTTTTTCTCAAAATATACCGCAGTTGGACTCTTCCCCAGAAAAAGTAAAAGCAGCGACAAGTAATAACGTGGTAAATTATATTGTTCTGGATTTGGATCAGCCTCGGAGCCCATCCCAAAATTCACCAAAAGCTGGTTTTGGCAGTGGGCAGTCATTATGCGGAAGCCGTGCAAATGTCGAAGTATTTAGCATTGAAGAATCAATGAGCGATGCCATGTCATTGCCTTGTGGATCTTCAACTATACCAAAAAGAACAACGATGAGCGATAGTCGGTCAAGAATGTGGAATCCGAAAATTGAATCATCTGGAAGTTACACAAGAATTGATTTTTTGAAAACGTTTGCATTAATGAAATCCTCTACAAATTATGCCGACTTCGATCCCGACCCGGACCAAGAAGAGTGCCGCATTACGCGTCACAGTAAATTCGTTCGAAAAGCATATTCAATAAGCGAGTGATGTTCACTTCTGCAATTGTTATCTTAGCCAAAATTTCCGAACTGTAGTGTTAGGGAGAAAAGAACTATATGTAAAATTAAAATTTATATAAATAAGCTGAAGCGAATGTTTAATGCAAGTTTTATAAAATATAAATATTACATCAACCAATATTTTTCTTTATTTTGTTGGCAGAACTGAATAGATTTCCCAAAAACTTGTCCTTTACCATTGGGCTAGTACAAACTTTGCCAAATTGGTAGTCTGCTGAGAAATTAGCTACATTTTTTTAGCAGTTAAAAATGCTATCGAACTATCAGCCAAAAATAATATTTTGCAACTACAATAATATTAGAAATGTATTCTTAATAAGTTCTATACAAAGCCTACAACTACCAAAAGTCACGCAAGCAGTAGTAAAATGCATTGCTTTTAATGTTATCCATCTGTTGCTAGAGAAAACAAATGTCCTGCTGACGGTGCCACATGCAATGTATGTGAAAAATTTAGTCACTATGCGTGTTTGTTTTTCTTTTTAAATGCGGGTATGATGTGTAGAACCAAATACGTTGTTGTTGCAACAGCTGGAGAAATAACTACAGTCGAAGTGGTGTTTTATGTACCAAAAAAATCTATAGCGAAGAGAGCTGAAACAGCTGGAGAAATAATTACAATCGAACTTCTCTATAACATTGTCACTGGGAATCGAAGTTTTCTTTTGGTGGTCCCTATGTGCGGGTACTCAATCGGAACTACCATTCCGATTTTTGGAGACCAAGAGGATGGCATATTTATTTTATTTGGGCTACCGCCACATTTTCTGCACTTCAGCCAAAAAAATTTGTAGTTTGGTTAACACAGACCCCATAGCACCTGAGTAAATTTCCAAACCATAGAATAAAATTGGCATGATTAATGCATGAACTACTTGCTTTTTAATATTAAATGGTAGAAATATATTTAAATTGTACAATTTCTTTAAAATAAAATTGATTTTAGAAACAACTGAATTGACATGCAATTTAAAATTTAATTTTTTATCTAAAATTATACCAAGGCATTGAAAGCTGCCCACCACATTAATGTAATGGCCACCAATTCAAATTGATATGTCATTATGCTGCAAGTTGCCAAAATACATAGCTTTTGTTTTATTGGTATTAATTGAAAGTTTATTATCAGCCATCCATGTATCTAAGATATTTGTGGTGTAATCAATTGTATTTTGCAGCACATCTATAAAATCATAGGTGCCTTTAATTTAAAGGCTTTAAAGACAACTTGCAGATCGTCAACAAAGGCAAAAATGTGGCAGTTGTTAGTAATTATACAGTCAAACAGATCAACTATATACTTTACAAATAGCAATGGACCTAGTACAGAACCCTGGGCCACTCCACTATTAACCCGACAAACATTGCTGAAAGTATTATTGCTACAAACATAGTGCTTTCTACCAAACAGGTATGAACACATCAAATTACAAGCACTAACAATAAAACCAAACATGAAATGCAACATCTCCACTAACATGGCATGGTCCAATCTGTCAAACGCTTTTTTAAGGTTGAGAGATAAAAGAACACAACAGCCACCATAACCCACATGTTCCCTAACTTTATCAACAACGACGTTGTACTTCTGTTACATCTAAAACCTAATTGACAGTCATGTTACATAGAATTATTTTCTAAATGATGAACAATTTGTTTTTTTTTATAATATGCTCAACCATTTTAGATAAAATGGGCATAATAGATATAGGACGGAAATCAACGCCAGAATTATGTCCCTTCTTGCGAATTGGAACAACTTTACCAATTTTCCAATCATCAAGAAACTTAGAAGTACGTAATATAGAGTTAACAATGAGCCAAATATGATAACCAATTAACGGAAATACCAATTTCAAAAATTTGAGCTTCAAGCCATCATTACCCTCAGCAGTGGATTTGATCATATTGAAAGCATCAACAACTTCGTTATAATCGACTTCGTGAGATGAGGTTTTATCAGCCTGGTTGGCCATAAACACACCACTCAACTACACTATTTCGTCTTAAAATGTTATTTTGAAATCTCTTTTTTTTCCCCTTTTTTTTTATTTTTAATTTTTGTTCCCCCCACAAAACTGTTATCATTTTCCTTGTATTGCATTTTAAACTTATTTACATAATGCTAATAGAAATTTATATTTTTAATCATTTTAAAATTCACGAAAACATTGTTAAATAATATTTTAGTTTAATTTATAAGATTGCATTATTTTGAAGAAAAATTAGGAAAATATTTATTTTCTTTTTTGATTTTGATGTTTTTTTATAATATTATAAGTAACATAATTATTATCATATATTATTATAAAATATTTTTTTTATTGTAGTATTAATGATGGCTCGGTTATTGAAAATTGTATTAATAAAATAAATAAATATTGCAACTTATTTAATAAGACAGAACGACGTTATTCACGCTTGCCTTAAACTTTGACTTGTATAGTTTCGAAACGAACTAGTTCCAATGACCGATTACCAGTAGTGAACGGTTGGAACTAGTTCCACATACTCCGCTCTTTTTGTTCCTTTTGCTTTTTTAGTTCCTTCTGCTCTTTATGTTCCTTCTGCTCTTCTCGTTCCTTCTGATCTTTTCGCTCCTTTTGCTTTTTTCTTTCATTTGACATTTTCGGCAATTCGATCACTTTACGTTCATATGTAACAATTTTCAAGTGGTGGCATCACCACAACAAAAGCAGCAGGCAAATTGTTTTTGTATTTTGCTATGAAAATTGATTTATGAGTCCTATAAACAAAGCCTTTGATTATTATTTTTTTAAACACCATTTAAACTATATGAAAATACTTTATACACTTTTAAGCAGCCCTTACATTTTGCTATATGTTCCTTTATTGTTTGAGGCAATTAACACGAAGAAATTAATCGCAGGCAATATTTGAATTCTTTTTTAAAGTTGCTTCTAAAAATCATGAACATTTATGCGAAGAGTTTTTCATGCAATTTTTTGACGATTATTTTGCCAATCTTCTTTAATTGTTCATTCGTTGAAATTTAATTTATTCGTAATAATTTAAAGTAAAAAAGGTGTTTAAGCCAGGGATTAAAAAGACTCCAAAACACTCTGCTCAACACATTTTAAACGTCGGTAATGTGCGCAGGCGAACTCAAAACACAAGAGTTTAATGATCGAAGATGCTCCGCACACAGAGTCAACACATAACAAAACTCTTTTTTACAATTTTTTCCTGAGCACTCAAAGATGGTGTGCACACATAAACGAGCGACACTAAAAGATTGGTAGAGAAGAAGAAGAAATATAGCTGTATATGTATAAATATATGTATGTATGTGTTTTTTTCTCCATATGAATATTCATATGTTACTCCGTGTTTGGGTATTTTCGTTTCTCAGTGCACATATGAGTTGCGTCATCTTTATCGCACACACGACGGGAGTCAGAAAAAAGAGCGACATCGTTTTCCGACACTTACACGGGGTCTCCACCTGAAATAATGTTTGGCATAATATCTGAGAAAACGTCGACAGAATGAGAGAAGACATTTCTTCTTGTTCATCTAAATCTTAAACAAGGGGAACACGTAGTTATGTTAATCTTATAACAATTCATTTTTGACTGACTCTCGTACAGTAAACTTGTGTTGTTCGATGGAAGTTTTTATTGTGTGCGTGGTTTGTCTTTTTGTTTTTTTATATTCTTTTGTAAACAAATGCAGAAAAATAATTAAATTGGTATTTTGGCTGTATTTTTATTTCACAATTGTACACTTTTCACAAGAATTACATTTTCAATGATGGCGTCTGTTTATTGTTATGATTGTGTGTGCTGTTTTTGACAGCCCATATTATAACATAGTTGACATTTATTCAAATACAAACGCTAACACTATTTGAGAGTCCACACGTAACATAATACTCTCTGCGATTGAATTTGACGCTCGCTGATACAAAAATCTTATATCTTATCTCTGGTGTAGACCCCATGTTAGCAAGATGTGTTTGCATGTTAACATGCTCAACGGTACAGAGTTTGTGTCACATTTACCTCTCAAACACTCTCATGAAAAGAGTTTTGCATACATTTTGTGCACATTTGTGAGTTTTTTTCAAACGCTGGTTTAAGCAATTATTTTTTTTTATTTTTTATTTAATTTATTATTATTTTATTTTTTATTTTACAAAATATTTTCGATACACAACACTTTAGAAGCCGAATACGAATAAAACAAATTAACAAGAATAAGAACGATTGCAAAAAAATGTCAAAAAATATCTTGAAAGACGAAAACCGTGCAATTTTTGCTACCCCGCTTAACCGGTAAAAAAAATATTTTTTTAATTAAATTCAAAAGTTTAGTTTTTTTATTAAAGCCTATAATTGTATTGAAAACATCAATTTGGATAGAAGTGTCTTAATGCTGAAGTCCGTAAGTCATGGGGCAAAGAACGTCACTTCTAAAAAAGCAAAAAACTGAGATACAAAACAAAAAATCCTTTTATCTTACAAAAAGGATAAGTTAGGATTTTGATTCAAGAGGATTTTTAATGTACAATTGACCCCCAACAAAACCCCATTAATCGTTTTTGTTGCTATTTTAGGTCAACCTATTTATCATTCTGGCGAGATGTGAGGAAAATATAAAATTTTTGGGAAAAATAAAAATTAAAGACTCAGTTTTTTTCCGCAAAAGCTTAATTTAGTCCAGAAAACTTAAATTTGGACAGAAGTGTCTTAAAGCTGAAGTCCGTACGCTTCCAATGAGATATAACCTGATATTATCTTTATGATTTGACGGTGGAATCATGGGGCAAAGAACGTCACTTCTAAAAAAAAGTGCAAAACGGAGTAAAAAAACTAAGAATCCCATATGTGCGGGAAAGATATAAGATATTTTCGAGACGAATCCAACGGTGTTATTTTTAAGTTCCTACGTGTCTCCTGGACCGAGTAAGAGCCATTTAATTTTCGCGTGATTTTTTTAAAAATTATTTTTGCGTGCGGCGCTATTATTCCCAACATATCCATTTTCATTCTAATTTACAAAAAAAAATATTTTTCAGGGATATACCAACAAAAAAAAAAAATATTTTTAATTTCTAAATTAAAAAAAATTCGATTTCTCAAAAACCAATGTTTTTAATAATTACCGATTGTAGGGTAAAGAGAACAGAATGCTTAACTAGATATCGTTAGTTTTTCTTTCCATTTTGCTTACATTCGTTTTCTACACGCTGTCAAAGTTACTTGTTGCTAATTGTGCATTTTTTACTTTGGTGTGTTAAGGTAAAGCAACAATTTTAGCAGGCTATGGGAAGGCGTGTGTTAAGTTTAAACATTTAAGTAAAATGGAAAATTATCAAGCAGGTTAATACTATTTAATCCACTTAGATAAATAAAATTATAATTAAAATTCCTACTAATAAAGCAGCATTGAAAAATGTGGTATTTTTGTTAATTTCAATGGGTACCAAAATCGAACTATGGACAAAAAGTTATGCATCACCACTTTTCACCCCTTTAATCTGCGATTAAATATAATCTTTAACATCGTATTGTTCATATGGAAAAAAACAAATTTGCGGGTTTTTGCGGGTTTGTGTTTTATAGCCATTTACCTACTGGTACTGGTAGGGCTCTAAAATGAAACCCTGTGGAGATATATGGAAAATACTTGGAATCTTACATTTTTTATAAAAAACATTTTTTGTATAAAAACGGCCGTAACCTCTACCCCCAGAATGTTAACATATTATTGGTTTTTACGCCTCACCGAGTAATTTTTTACCATACTGCTACCCCACTGTGCGGCGGCGCTATTAATCCTAACATATCCATTTTCACTCAAATTTAAAAAACAAATATTTTTGCCGGAATATTCCAAAAAGAATTTTTCTTTTTAAAAAAATCGAGCGATTTTTTTTAAAATAATTTTTGATTGCGGCGCTTAGGGATAATATATAAGAATTTTTAAATTTATTTCCTTAAATTTTTCTGATTTTCCCCCATTTTTTTCTATCAGCTAGCGTTATGTCAAAAATGAAGGCATATCAAAAATGTTTTCTAACTTAAAAACGTTTGACTATTTTAAGGTTTGAATTTGACCAAAAGTTTCAGAGATATCTTTGAAGTTTTGAAAAAAGCCAACAATTTTACAAAAAAATGTTTGTTCTTAAAAAATCGTAAGAAATAACAATGCGACAAAAATTACAGATTTAAGCTAAAAGCATTAGCTTTGTAATTATTGTTATTTTTATCGACCATATTATTTATCAATTGATGACATTTTTTTTAGTTTTGGTTTAGTATATTTTGAATGAAATTAGGTTCATTTCTTTGAAATCGGTGCACAAATTTTATTTTCGTTCACAATTTACTGAGAAAACTGAATTGATAAAAATCTCAGTTTCCATACATAAATAAAATTTGTTAATACATATGTGTGGGCGTCGGGAGTGTGATGCAAAGCAAAGAGTGATCCTTGCCAATTGCACTTCAAGTTTACTCACAGAGCTCCGTACTCGTGGATCTACTGCGGACGGAGTACCTCCACGTGGCGACGCCTGGAAACGTGCTTTAGACTCCCGTCAGGTCACGGCTAACTGTGAGGGGCGAAACATAAAACCCAGGCATGTGAGCTCAGAGTGAGCGGTACTCTGGTCAGCGTTTGACCCAGAATGGGCGGCTGTAATAAAATCCTAGCTGGAGGAGAAAACTGCGACGTGGTGCGCTGGGCTTGCAACCCGTCACTGACGTCTGAACTATTGAAATGAAAAGAAGTAAGAATAAAACGGACCCCCCAAAATGTTGACGACCACCGAGGATATGCACCTGGAATGTTAGAACACTTTATAGACCAGGTGCCTCCATCCAACTGGCTTAAGTTCTCGAAGAATAACAGGCTGACATAACCCCTTCACAGGAAATCCGGTGGACGGGACACGGCCATGCGGACAAGCACTTGTTCGGATGTGGATTTGTGGTTGGAAGGAGACTCCGACACTGTTGGGGATATTCTCATTTGGTTCTGTGAGGGTTAAGCTAGTTCTGTGCAGAATCTGTGTACTAATACTAGAAGGCAACCATGTGCCCATATTTCTATTTTGACATTTCCACTTTTCATTAATTTTGGTGTTCTATTGCATTTCCTTTTGCACTCTCATCGTTGTTGTTCTTAAAATCACCCGATTTCAAAACAACCGTTACTTTTAATGATGGCTGATGCAACGTGAAGTTGGCGTTGTAACTATGGAAAGGAATAGAAAGATCAACCGCGTACAGTCGTGAGTGAGCTATTAAAGGAGACGGTGGTCATATTAAATCAACCAACAAGACTATTATCGGCATCTGCTGCCCCACTACCAAAAACACAAACAACAACCCTTTTGATAACTTAAAAACAGTTAAACAAGATAGCAAGAAAAAATATATGAATTTGAAAATATTTGAGAGAAAAAAAAGCAAATAGACAGAAACCAAATGCGAACAAACTTAAAACACCCTTTACAAAAAAAAAAAACAAAACCAATTCATAAAATTCGTCTTAAAACATAATAACCCACGTTCACGTGTACAACAATCTATTGTATATGATGGTATTATATAAACGCAGAAAACAAGATTATATATTAACAATGACTTTATAATCTGACAAGAATTATAGTTATAAACAGAAATGGTAAATATATATTAAACAACAAAAACGTAAAAAAACCCTAAGAAAAACAAAAAGTGCAGAAAGATAATAAATTGAATTAAAATGGACATATTATAACTACAAAACGATTTCCCACATGGAAAAAAGATGCAGAAGGAGAAATCTCAAAAGCAGAGGAAATATTTGGAAATGTTATTTTTTTAACAAAACACAATGAATATAATTAAGAATGGATAAACAATTATATGCAACAAAAGTGAATCTTAGCAGTAACAAAATCAGCAACTAACTTACTAACTAAAAACAACAACACAAAACGTTGTATATTCCTTAAGATCATCATTATCATTCATTACCTATAGGTAATGTTATAACAGGAACTGCATTCATACATAATCAGCCCGATTCTGAATACTCCCCGGGAGATAATTCCCGGGGAATTTATTTTTCCCGGGATTAAAATCCTCCTATTCTAAACAAACGGGGAGAACAATAAAAGGGAGAGGGAATTTCGCTTTTTCGAAGTCAGCTGTTTTGCGTCAGCTGTTTTGTTTGGTTAACAATTTGCAAATTATTTTCTTGAAGTTTTTAATGTAAAATGCGAATAAAGTGAATATAAACAACAAATACCTACAAAAAACAATATATAAATGTTCAGTGCTGCGTTTGTGATGATAAGCAGAAAGCTCTTTGCAATTTCCCCGCTTGTGAAGTTGAGGTCAATTCCTCGCTTCCTTGGCGAAGGTGGCTACCAGACGGGTATAGCGAGAGTTTGGGAAACCACAGCTTAAAAATTTAGTTTAGTGAGTGATTTTATTGAAGCTTCATCTATATAATTAAAAAAAAAAACTATTTACAGGTGTGTGATCATGAGCTAAAGATACGGTACGATGACACCTACCATCCTGGTGCGTGGCAAGACTCATTTACTTGAAATTCCAGCAAATTGCGAGCTTACCTTGACGAAAAAATCTATCCCTTCCCAAAGGCTGACAAATGTTTTGTACTTTTATCATTTAAATATTAAATACTTTCATTTTTTAGTACAATTCCCTTGAAATTTGTTGGCGGAAGGGAAAAAATTCCCGGGGAGATTTTATTTAGAATAGGGGAGCAGGGAATAGGGAAAAAATTCCCTGGGAATTGCCATTCAGGATTGGGACAAATATACTTACACATACAACACAAAAGAAGACAACAAGCAAGATAAAGTTATAAACAAATTTAGTTCCTGCTTCATATCATCATCATCACATCACCTTTATCATAATCTTCAAACTTCATCTTCTCATCACCGTCATCATCATCACGAGTTCCAGCCACCATTTTCCTCATCATATCCAGCCTGAATGCCAGCCAAATATATTCCTAATATGAATTGTAAAATAACCTAATGCTTTTCTAACTTTTTTTTCTGGGACTATAGGTAAAGGGGCGTATGGGTAGGCATAAAATAGCAGTGTTTTCTTTTTGTATTCAAAATCAATAAGTGGCTTTAATGGCAATTTTTTTCATGTTTACGCGTCGAAGAATTGGTTGAGAACCTTGCCTTGTGCTCCTGCGTCGAGTTCTACGAAAGCCTACAAAATTAATATGACCGTAACCCCAGCCTCGACAACAAAATTGTACTAGGCGATTTTAATACTAAAATAGGTAGAAAGATCACATTTGAGCCTACCATCGGAAAATTCAGTCTGCACACCGAAACGCCGAACAATGGCATCAGACTGATTGATTTCTCTGTGCAAGAAATATGATAGTTAGCAGCACTAGATTTGACCATAAAAATATTCATAAGGCAACATGGTAATCTCCAGATCAATTGACGAGGAATCAGATAGAGTGATCATTGGTTGCGAAAATTGACTCCGATCACTACCTTACCGCAGTTAAGGTACGCACACGCCTAAGCATGGCGAAAAACGCAAGTAACCAGGGACATCGAAAGCTGGATATCGGTAAACTGCGGACCTCAGAGGTAGCGGACGCCTACTCCAACCACCTAACTCAACAGTGGCCTTCGATAGCTCAGTGGAAGTGACGTAGACTAGCAATCCGAAGGTGCCGGGTTTGATTCCCGGACGGGGCACTGGCCAAATCAACATCGATGAAAAATTAATTACTTTTCAAATACTTTCGTGTTCTCCAGCCAACAAAACTCATCCTAGACGCTTCCAATAAAAAAAATCCAGATTGCGCAAGGACCAAGGAAAAAAGGAAAATGATTTATGAACATCTCATATAAATCAAAAAGCCAGCTGGCGCCATCTCTGGTGGAATTTGGCGGTTAAACTCACAACACCTAACAATCCTAGACACAAACCTTGTTATCTACAAAGGAACGAAACAGAGTTGCCAACAATGATCGTATGATAATCGGATTATATGCCCGATCGAGTGCCGATAAATTGAAAATCGGTATAAAGAATTATCACCCCAGCTAACCACCAGCTGTTTCAACAACAACAATCTAACTCAACTGCTACTAAAAGCTCCAACTATGTTAAAGTTGGGGTCTGTCCCTGCGATTACTGCCGTAGTTTAAGGGTAATCAAGCCAATATTGTATGTGAGCTTCCCTACTCTAAGCGGAGGTTGAGTAGTAAGATGAGACCGATCGGTAAAAAAAACTACTCCCACTATCCATACAAAATCCCTCTTTACGGGGGTGTCCGAATGTCAGTCCCCGCGATTACAGTAGTACTTTTAGAGTAATCAAGCTGAAATATTGTATGCAGGCTTCCCTACCCTAAACGGAGGTTGAGTATTAAGATGAGACCTATCGGTCAAAAACTACTCTCACCTCCCATACAAACTCTCCCTTTTTGGGGTCTGTCCCCGCGATTGTATGCCGTAGGTTAGGAAATATAGAGCTGAAATTTAATATACAAGCTTTAATCCTATAATAGGAGCTTACATTGCTTACTTACTTACTTAGCTGGTACTTCTATGCAATCCCAGTGGATTATATACCGCACGTAGAAAAATATTATAAGCGCCTCGATCTTCTGCGCTTCTTCTCCAGTTAGTCACACCGAGTTCTGTAAGGTTCTCAGTAACCTGGTCTTTCCAACGGAGTTAAGGTCGCCCTCTTCTGCGCCGTCCATCGAGTTCATTGTCGAAGACTTTTCGAGCTGGAGCATTTTCGTCCATGCGTACAACATGACCTAGCCAACGCAACCGTTGCACCTTAATGCGTTTGACCACGTCAATGTCAGTGTACAGCTCGTACAGCTCATGATTCATACGACGCCGAAACTCTCCGTTAACGATGATGGGCCCATATATTTTACGGAGTATTTTTCTCTCGAATACCGCCAGAACCGATTCATCCGCTTGTGTCATAACCCAGGATTCTGAGCCATACATTAAGACAGGTAGAATTAGTATCTGGTATAGCTTGAGTTTTGTCCGTCGAGAGAGGGCTCTGTCATTGAATCGCTTGCTTAGTCCGTAGTAGCATTTATTTGCAAGCAGGATTCTTCTCCGGATTTCTAGGCTGACATTATTTGCTTTGTTGATTGCGGAGCCTAGGTAGAAGTTATAGTTCACGTTCACACAGTTTCCCAAACGAGTAGATTCTTTGTTCGTTGAAACTAATAACTTCGTTTTGTCCTCGTTCACCGTTAGGCCCATTTTCGCTGATTCCTTCTGAATACCTGAGAAGGCGGCAGTCACATCCCGCAGTTTTCGACCGATGATGTCTACGTCATCAGCGTACGCGAGTAGCATGTGGCTTTTGTTGAATATAGTGCCACTCGTGTTTACTGCCGTGTTTAGGCCGTCGACTTGTTTTAGGCCTCGTCTGGTATAGAATGGCTCCGTAAGGTCCTTGCCAATCTTCACTGAAGACTTCGTGTCAGTCAGCGTCATTCCGCAAAGACGTATCAGCTTCGCTGGAATACCAAACTCAGCCATGGCTTCAAGTAATTTCTGCCGTATCGGGCTGTCGAAGGCAGCTTTATAGTCGACAAAAAGATGGTACGTGTCGATCTGTTTATCTTGGGTCTTTTCCAGGATTTGCCGAAGTGTGAAAATCTGGTCAGTTGTTGATTTTCCAGGTCTAAAGCCACACTGATAAGGCCCGATCAGGTTGGATAACACTGGCTTTAGTCTTTCACATAGCACACTCGACAGGACCTTATATGCGATGGGTAAAAGGCTGATCCCGCGGTAGTTGGAGCACACACTTGGATCACCTTTTTTCAGCACAGGACATAATACGCTTACATTCCAATCGTCGGGCATGCACTCTTTAAGCCAAACCGTGCGCAGGAGCTGGTGCATGCTCGTTATCAACTCCTCGCCACCGGACTTGAAGAGCTCTGCGGGCAGACCGTCGGCACCGGCTGCTTTGTTGTTTTGCAGCCGCGATATTGCTCTTCTTACCTCGGCTTGACTTGGTGGTGGGCAATCTAAGCCGTCGTCGACAATTGGCGTGATAACTTCACGTGCGCTGCCTTCTGGAACCAGCAGTTGCTGGAAGTGTTCTCTCCATATGTGCAGCACACTCTGCGTATCCGTGACCAGATTTCCATCACTGTCCTTACAGGTGGGGAGGCCATTACCGTATCCATTTGCTCTTACTTTCCGGTAAAATTTTCGGGCCTCACCTCTATCCCTGTATCGCTCTATATCTTCGCTCTCCCGTTCCTTCATCTGACGTTTTTTTCGCCTAAATAGCTGTTTCGCCCGTTTTACTTTCTCCTTATGCCGTTCCCTAACAGCACGGGTTACAATTGGCTGTAGCGTTGCCATATAAGCAGCATCCTGTTCCTCAGACGCTATGCGACATTCTTCATCGTACCAGGATTCGTCTGAGCGCCGCTTTTCATATCCTAGCACGGTTGTTGCGGCGGTCGCCATGGAATGCGCAATATGCTGCCACTGTGTATCGGGAACGTCAGAAGTAGAGGCGTTGTGTCGTAAAAGTTGGGAGAGTTGGTCGGAGTAGGCAGTAGCTATCTCTGGGGTTTGCAGCTTCGCGATGTCCAGCTTTCTTTGTGTTTGGTTACGTGCGTTTTTCGCTCTGCTCAATCTTGTGCGAACCTTGGCTGCAACCAGGTAATGATCCGAGCCAATATTAGCACCACGGATTTGTCGAGGACATCCGCCAGTTGGATAGAGGCACCATCTCTGTAAAGAGTTCGGACATTCCAGGTGCATATCCTTAAATCATGGTCCTTATATCGTTTGCGGGGGTCGTCAACATTTGGGGGGGTTCTTGTTATATTTATTCTCCGTGTTTTCATAATAAATTTTGTTTAAGGAGTGTGGCTTATTAGGCCACCGCTCCCGATCCTAGTTTCTTGGGGCTGCCAAAGCCACTAGGAGAGCCCGTGTTGAGCTTCAGTAACTTCTGTTACCTACTTCCTAAGACGCATCGGTGGTAGCATGCCGATTAGGTTACTCAACGTTTCGCCTTCTAACTCTAGCTAACTTCTAAGCGGTTGCTTTAAAGTCATTGCCCAGGGAATACTTGGTCTAAGACCGGAAGTAGTTAGCTGCTTGGACAGTGCCGCAAAGGAATCGATTCTGGTCACTCCCAAGTGAGTGACAATCAGTAACTTTCAGCCTCTGGGCAAAGTCCCATTCCCCTTACATTGTAAGATGAGCAATATCAGACGAATACTTCTTTCACCTTCCATACAAACTCCCCCTTTTTGGGGTTGTCCGTCTATATGTCCCTGTAGTTTATGAGCTTTCGGGATGACATTTGGTTTGTAAGCTTCTGTCCAAAAGCAGAGGTTAAGTTCTAAGATAGGAAAGATCGGACTTAAACTACAAAATTCATAAAAATATGCTTCAACTCACCAACTCATAAACTTATCGGTAAATCGAATAAAATCAATAAAAATTATTGACAAAAAACGGATGTGTGAAGCTAAAATTGACGTCTACTTTGTTACGTGCCGTTAATTACATCAAGGCGAAGCTGGCCGACTAGTCTCTCACCGCGCTCAGGGTAGGTTCCAACGCTTTTCGTCTCAACACGACTCGAACACTAATAATTTTCTTTTTCCTAACACAGAACAAAACAACCACATTCACAAACAACACAAAGGGAACACATTTTAAAAGCAAGGACCTTTATGACAGTCCTTCACATAGCCCACCCTTCCATGGCTGCGAGGATCCTGTTTTATGTATTTCTTGCAGCCCCGTATACCAACTTGCCGTCTTTCCTTACTCGCCCATTACACGCCTATCCCTAGCACACCATATTATTTAGTATCTTTACGTTAAACATTAACTTTCATTTTTAATTTCAATTTTAAACAAAGGACAATTAACATTAAAACAACTCCACTGCATCCCTGTGTAGCAATATTTTCGCATTCCGAAAGGTGTCTACTCATCAGGACTTCCAGCGTGTCCTCTACGGACTCAGTTCAGTCACCGTTTGGTTTCTGAACGCATCCGAGTACTTTATGGTCCTTCGAGAATAATCTCCTAAATCGCGCGGCCGCATTTACGCCCTCAATGGCTTCACAGAAATTAACTCATGAAGACTTTTTATATTCATTGAAGCTTATGCGATATGCGTCCCAATCAGCTTACTCTTTAGACCTCTTGGCCCTGTTAAACAGCTTCCTCGTGCTCTTCCGTTTTTTCTCAGCTTCTCGTTCCACCACACTGGCTGAGATTTCCCCCCTGGGTAAGTAATAGGACACAACTTCTCAAAACCGGCATGCATTATCATCGTCGTTTCCTGAGCCAGCTTTTCTATTCCAAAATGTGAGGGAGTTTCCGTTGCTACAGATTTTAAGGTTGGTTAGTAATATATACTCTAGTAATCTCTTACCTCTGTTGTTTGCCCTTCCACTTCTCCATTGCGTGTGATGTGAGTTGTCCACCAACTGCCGCACAGTTTTAGAGTCCGGATACTCCTGCATATACAGCGATGACAACAGAAGAGTAGTGCCTCGTGATGTATCCGTGTATATAGTTGTGATGTCTCCGTTGCTGTATTTAGGAGAGAGCATAAAAAAACTTTCCTAGTAACAATACAAGTTCTTAACTTTTCCCCCGTGCAGGGAGCGTAGATGGTGGTATTTTCTTCATCGAAGCCGTGGACTTTATTATTTAATATATATGGTTCCTGCATGAGAGCTATATCGGCCTGTTTAGTAGTGATGTAGAGTGAGAGATCAACAAAGGCGGCCAGACTGTGATGCAAATTAGTTTGCACCACTCTTAGGTTTCTCTGCTTTATTTATGCCTGGACCCCAGAAGTAGGTATATCCCAGGCCAAACTTCAGCCTACCTCCGCAACTTTTCAGGTAAGCGAGTGATTCGCCATCTACTACTGCCTTCATCTCAAAACCGTTCTTATCTTCGCATGGGTGTGTGGAAATGATTTCCCACAACCCAGTGTGGAGTTGGGCGTGCAGCTTGTCGAGCAGTTACAGCGTTCGTTCTACCTCTCGTGAGGGTGGCGAAATCCACACTATAACTGTCGGTCGGAGTGGAAGTAAAGATTGAGGTATGACGCTCAACTTCTCCCCTGACCAAACTTCGCCTATATTTTCGATTACGCAAGTAAGGAAAGCCAAGGCACTTTAGCGCATTTCACAATCTTGTTGCCTTTGGACCAGTCGGCTCCGCAGAAGTCAATCTCGTTCCTACTCCTCTCCTTGTCCACCATTGCACCCATCAGTTTGTCATCAACCAGCAGCCAATGATCCGGAGTGATCCTACCACCCACTAGTGAACGTTGACTTGGCAGAGGGTTCCGGCGATTTTGATCGTCCGGGAGTGCATACAACAGCCTCCTTGACAGAGGGTCATGCAGCAGTTTTCTTTGCACCTTGAGAGGTGAGTGGATCAGGTAAGGAAAGAGAGACGAAGGCCTTTTTGGGCACGTTACGACAGCAGAGCAATATCCCTTTCTAAAAAACTCCTAAGGAAACTGCAGGATCGTCTATAACCAACCATGGCCTTCTGCTCCCTCTTATGGTCCCCCTCCAATGTCAGAACCACGGATATTATGGGCTCCCCACCAAGTGGAGGAACCACCGGTTTCCCTTTTTGGATATCACTGCAGTGCAGGCCACCGAGGTGGTCCTTCTTGAAGATCCAGTAGGAGAAGACCGGATTCGCTTTTCCGTTGGCAAGGTTACCAAAGTATCCTGTCTACAGAGAGGAGAGACACTCGAATCGGCTTTGGCCGATTCCTGGTCGGTACTAACAACGATACCGATATCGACGAGGTAGAAGGATGTGCCGGAAATGGAGCCCCATCGATTCCCGTCCTCAAGGATTCCAGAAGAACCTCGCCATCAGACAAAGGCTCATCTACAATACTGACACCTTCCTCATCAGAGAGGGTCAGAAGTAGCTTCACTATTGCCTGTAGATGACTCGGCCTTGTTTGTGAAATCCTGGGGAGTTTGGGGAACGAGTTGGCACCTCCCTTTGTATTTCACCCTCATCTGCTAGAGGCGCACGCTAAATTTGTCTTGTTGCGCTAAATTCTATCGTTCTACTTCTTCTTCTTAAATGGCAGCAACAACAGAAATTAATCTATCAGTAGCCGCATGTAGAAGTATTCCAAGCTGTTTGGTCTTTTGCGCTTCGTAGATAGTTCGTCACGCCAAGCTTAGTTAACAGCTCTTTCACCTGGTCCATCCATCGGAGTTTTGGTCAGCGTTTTCGTCCATTCGTACAACGTGTCCAAGCCAGCGCATTCTGTCTATTTGAATGCGCTTGACCACGTCGATGTCGTTGTACAGCTCATGATTTATTCGTCGACGGTACTCGCCGTTTACGATGATGGGTCCAAATATTTTGCGGAGTATTTTTCTCTCGAAGACTCCCAGAGTAGATTGATCCGCTTGTGTCATTACGCAGGATTCTGCGCTGTAGAGCAGGACAGGTAGGATCAGAGTCTGGTAGAGCTGGATCTTTGTTCTTCGAGAGAGCGCTTTGTCGTTAAATCGCTTGCTTAGCGCATAGTAGCAGCGGTTTGCGATCAATACTCGTCTTTAGATTTCAAGGCTGACATTATTATTTTTGTTTATGGCGGAACTAGGGTAGACAAAATCATCTACCACTTCAAAGTTATAGTTGTCAACGTTCGCGCAGCGTCCCAGACGAGTGGACTCTTTGTTCGTTGAAACAAATAACTTGGTTTTGTCCTCGTTTATCACCAGACCTACTTCAGCCGACTGCTTTTTAATGCTCGAAAAGCCGCAGTAACAGTACGATGTTAAAGAGATCGCAGGACAGACTATCGCCTTGTCTAAAGCCTCGCTTGGTAGAAAATGGCTCTGACAGATTTTTGCCAATATTCACTGAAGACTTCGTGTCAGTCAGTGTCATGCCGCAAAGTCGAATTAGCTACGCGGGGATACCAAACTCAGCCGTAGCATCCAACAATTTCTGTCGTATCGGACTGTCGAATGCATCTTTGTAGTCGATGAACAGATGGAAGGTGTCGATCGGTGGTGGATTTGCCAGGTCTAATGCCACACTAAAAAGGTCCAATCAGGTTCGCCAGAATGGGCTTTAGTCTTCCACATAACACAGGATCTTGTATGCGATGGGGAAAAGGCTAATCCCGCGATAGTTGGTACACACACTAGGATCGCCTTTCTTAAGCACGGGACATAGGACACTCAGATTCCAATCATCATGCATGCACTCCCTGAGCCAAATCGTGTTTATGAGCTGGTGCATGCATGTTACCAGCTCATCGCCGCCGGCTTTAAAAAGCTCTGCCGACAGTCCATCGGATCCCGCAGATTTATTATTTTTAAGCCGTGCAATTGCTGTGCTGATTTCGTTTTGGCTCGGTGGTGGACAGTCTACTCCATCGTCGATGATTGGGGCGATTTCGTCACTTATGCTGCCTTCCGGAACGAGCAGATATTGAAAGTGTTCCCTCCATATTTGCAGCACACTCTGAGTGTCCGTGACCAGATTTCCGTCTCTGTCCTTACAGGTGGGGATCCCTGTTCCAAAACCTTTACTTTTTTACCCTCGGACCTCACCTCTATCCCTGTAGTTTTCTATCGTTCACCTTCCGAAAATTAAGTCCGACTTCAGTGTGGTAATCGTGATCCTTTTCGTTATGCGTGACGTCAACATTAAAATCAGTTCGTATGTGGACGCTGGCGACACGTAGAGAGGAGCTAGACTCTGGACAAAATTTTCGCTTTTTTCATATATAAACAAAAAAAAGTTACGAATTGGGCAATTTTATTTTTTGTATTTCGGCGAGACAATTCCGATTTCCGACCAATGTGCACTGGTGGACAATATGAAAGCCCAAAAATTTAAGAAAACAACCTGAAATAAAAATACTGCGACAAGAAAATGCAACGGTGGAGTGAAACCTACGTATGAATGGCGTTCCATTTACCAATAATGAAGACCTACAGGGTATATTCAAATTAACCTGTGACACGCTGGGTATTCCGGTGCCCCTGTTAAATCGATCTATCGTCAAAAACCCAAAAAAAACTCAACAGAACAGGTTACCAGATACCGGCAACATGGTAAAGATTTGTCGCCATATAATAAAAACTGTCTATATCACATAGGAAAATTATGCAATATTTCAATATGCAATTCCCTTTTAAAGGAAATACCAGCTGAAAATATCGGAAAACCAACATACTAAAAAAATAGAACACATCAGCGATCAGTTAAAAAATTTATTTCGTGCCGAAAATTAAAACTAATATGTTTCATTTTATTATGCAAATTTGTTATTACTATTATAATTTATTAAATATTTATTACTTTTTTCTTATTTTTTATATGATACTCATAATACTCGAAATTTATATTTTCTTAATCATTATTATGCATGTAATACCTGTTTTTCGAACATTTTGACTAATATATATGACAATGATTAGCAATGTATTTGTTACGCGCGTTCAAGACAAAAATTTTCAGTAATAAAAAAAATAGATGTAAAAATCGAAAAAATTGGGCCTAAGGCATAAAATATTATCAGGCTAGCTCCGCCACAGTGGCTAGGTTCTCAACCCATTCATCGACGCGTAAACATAAAAAAAATTGCCATTAAGGCCACTTTTTTTTAATTTAAATAAAAAGAAAAGACACTGGTATTATTAGTCCGCAGCCGTCGAAAACATTTAAATTAAAGGACAAAAGAAATCTGCCGCGCCATGCCCCTACGCCCCATTACCTTTTACCCCAGAAGAAAAAGTTTACAGAATCATTTTTTTTTTATTCATATTAAATTTTAATAACAAAAAAAAATATTACTAATGGACTTAAACCTACACTTACAAACTATACTTACAACTAAACTTAATACTAAATACAAATTGATGGTTTGGTGATGAGGATGATGGTGTTGATTCTGCTGTTGTCGTCTCTGTTGGTGTAATTGTTGTTGTTTTGTGTTTGATAAATTTTTGTTTCTAATAGCGTGTTGTAGTTGTTGTTTCTTTTTTTCTATTTTGAGAGTTTTATCTTTAAACATATTTTTAACTTTCTGTAGGTTTCTTTAAATTTTTGTTCTGTTTGCATTTTTCCTTTTTGTATTAATTTAAAATATGCTTATGAATTGTGGTCGTTTTTTTTTAAAAAAAAGTTATTGATCGAGAGTTTTTTTTACATTTTTGTGGTTTAATTTAATTCACCATTCCTGTTTATAACTTTAATTCTTGTCAGATTATAAAGTCATTGTAAACATATAATCTTGTTTTCTGGATTTATATAATGCCATCTTATGAAATAGATTTGTGTACACGTGAACGTGAGTAATCATGTTTTAAGACAAATTTTAGGAGTGGTTGCTTCGTTTTTTTTTAGTAATATTCTGTTTAATATCTCTCTCTTTTTTTTTCGTATAATCCTCTGATTTAGTTTATTTTCTTCTCATCGAAAAATAGTTAAATGTGTGTTATTTTATCTTGTTGCTGTTTATTATATTTTATAAACTATTGCTTGTTTTTAATTTTTTTAAAGTTTTTTTGTCGACCACCACCGTCACCATTAAAAGCTCACTCACAACTGTCCCTCGTTGATCTTTCTATTTCTTTCCCTAGTTACAACGCCAACTTCACGTTGCATCAGCCATCATTAAAAGTAACGGTTGTTTCGAAATCGGGTGATTTTGAGAACAACAACGATGAGAGTGCAAAAGGGAAAGAAATAGAACACCACAATAAATGAGAAGTGGAAATGTCAAAATGGAAATATGGGCACATGGTTGCCATCTAGTATTAGTACACAGATAATTCGTCTGTACAGTACTAGCTTAACCCTTACAGAACCAAATGAAAAGATTCCTAACATATTTAATCCCAAAGATACGACTGCAATGATGTTAAAAATTCTAAGCAATCAAAAATCCGGGTTTATCATATTAACGCCCAAAGTTTAAATAACAAAATTGATGAATTCAGATACATTTTTTCTAATTAAAAGGTTTATGTGGTCTGTGTTACGGAAACTTGGTGTGATGAATCGGTCTCTGATAATATATGGAGTTTACAAGGTTTCAACAAATTTCGCAACGACGGAAGAACTCATGGTGGAGGTGTTGCTATTTGTCTTAGAAAGGGTGTAATTGCCAAACTATGTAGCATATCAAATGAAAGTGAGGTTCATTGAGATTATGTGTAGTGTTGAAAAAACTGCTCCTAGGAAAAAATGGTCTGTACCCACCAAATAGAAACATTGGATTTGAAATTCTACAGAGTACTTTAGAAAACATAACGATACCCTATAAAGATATAATCATTTGTGTCGATTTTAACTTTAATATTATTAATTATAGAAGCCTTTTAGAAATTATGACATGCTAAAACCTCTTTTCAACCGATAACACTACCCCTACACATTTCAGTACAGTAAGTAATTCATTGTTAGACATATTTCTTGTCAATAACCATCATAAAGTATTATTATCAGACCAATTTCAGCACCTTGCTTTTCAAAGCATGATTTAATATATTATTGGTATAAGCAAAATAAATAAATTTATTTACATGTATCTAAAATTTAATATAAAGATAAATTCTAATATGGTTTCCTAACCATGTAATAAAAATCAAATTAAGGAAATAGTAAAAAACTCTCATGTCGATAATAAAACAAATAATAAAAAAAAGATATATTTTCAGCAATATCGTTGACATATAAGGTAAAAACTAGGGGACCTAAAACTGAGCCTTGAGGAACACCACTGGAAATACTAAGGGTATCAAAATAAATACCATTAAAGCAAACAAACTGAGATCGATTTGGCAAAAAAGAATAAATTAAACTACAAGCCGAAATTAGATGTAAGTTTATTAACAAGCTTAACGTGTTCTACGCTTTCAGAAGCCTTAGAGAGGTCTAAGCCTACCAGCACTCCACAACTTCCTTTACTTACCGTTTCCCTGATTATATCAGTTAAGTGCGATAAGTGCGGCGTGGTGTTAAATCCATGCCTGAGCCCATATTGGTAGTCTACAATCATACCTTTGTCATATATATAGCTGGAAATTTGTTATTTTACTAAATGTTCGACAATTTTGGAGAGAGATGGCAAAACACTTATTGGTCTTAGATTATCAAGACTATAAGAATTTCCAGCCTTGTGCAATGGAACAACGCCAGACCAGTTTGCCATGCCCCGGGGAGTACCGAAGTTGTGAAAATTGTATTAAAATATAAAGCATGTAATTTGAAATGTAGGGAAATGCCTACTTCATTAACCGTATTGGTATACCGTCAGACTGAACTAAGTTAATAGCCTTCACAATATATTCTTTAAAAATACAATCAAATGAAAAAGAAAACTCTTTCTCATTGTGAATATAATCAGCAAAACTGCTAACAGGCGAACAATTATTGCTTACAAAAAAATCATTTATAGAATTAGCATCAATATACGGTATTTCAATATCATCGTTCACACAGCTAGCTGACCAAAGAGTATTCCAAATTTGGGAATTATTCATTCGCTTCTCTTTCCTTAAAACTGATTTAGCCTTGTTTCTTAGTCGAGAAAAAATCTGCCAATTTTCCGATGTATGATTACTTAAATATATTGCGAAAGCAATGTCTCTAAATAATCTAGCTAATAAAATTTTCCTAGACCTCAAACAGTTCTCACTCTTGTATACAACTTTACGCCGAACAAGTAGGGCAAAAGAAAATAAATTAGATAATAGACTGTTCATATATTCAAGCTGGACATCAGCATCAGGCGTTGAAAAAAAACAAAAGAGGCAAACCTAGACAAACACTCAAAAAAACCATATTTATCTTGGAAGGAGAGATTGAAACTAAGAGACCCAAATATTAATGAGTGGTACGAAATAGCAGGACATTGCACATAGTCAGAAAAATTCAATACAGAAGAATTGCTTAGCAACACATTATCAAGTAATGATGTGACATTGTGTGCAACATCATAGTGAGTGGGAATAGAGTTATGTGTCATAGACTAACCCAGTCTAGAACAGACAGAACGCATAACAGACGATTTGGTAGTATCAAAAAGGTTACAATTAAAATCACCAACAACAATAACATCTGAATACCGTGCAAAAAGGTCAGAATGTATATTTTCAAATTCATCTATGTTGCCATGTGGTAAATATGTGACACCAAACAAAATTTTTTTCCAACACTAATTTCAACAAATATTGACTCACAAACCATAGGACTGGAAGAGCAAAAAATAATTTTATATTTAAGTTTTCTTGAGATATAAATACCAACTCCACCAACTCTATGAAAAGGTCTATCATTTCTTACAAAAACATACCCAGGAATAGCCACAGCTGTTTATGAAACTATGACTATAACCAGGTTTTCGACACTTCAAACATAGTAGTTTCTCTACTAGGTAATTTTTTATCAATTCACATAGTTTAGTGTTGTATCGAATAGGAATTTTAATTTGGAAATTAATGTGTTCATAGGACTAATTGTGGCTATGTGGCTTGTTCTTAATATATGTAGAATTATCGACAATAGAGCCAAGATTAGGGTTTATGCTAATTAAACATTGGAAAATGAATAAAAAAAATCTACAAAGATTAAAATAACAAAAAAAACGGCCAAGTCTTCTCCCAGATTACCCAGCAAACTATGACAATCGTCTAGCTTCAGTGATTTCTCTACCCCATCGGTAAATTTAGCAAAAACTTTTGATAAGCCTCCATTAATTAGTTATAACTTACTAATGATATTCCTAATCCGCAATTTTCGACACATGTACATAAGTTGGGATGCCTCAGGAGTCAAATGGCCATTTTAATATAACCATGAATGAACGTTTCCAACAATGGCAACAAGAAAGATCGGTTGACCGCGATGGTAATTGGCCATAATAATATCCCTTGTCTTGACGGAATTAAAAATTGCCAACACCGACTTTCCACTGGCAAAATAACAGCAATGTTGCAGATCGCTCTGATGTATTTAAACATTGCAAGCACTGGCAATTTTTACGACAGTGTCAATGAGGTCAGGCAATCCTTGTGGGGACTGTTTATAACAATGTTTGATCAATTCAACCGGCGTTGCAGTACATTGTTACGCTTCTCCATAACCTCTCATTTTGCGCGGGTATTGTTGTCAGTATCGGCAATAGCATCCCTGCAATAGCATCCCGGCAATAACTAACTTCTATTAGGAGGTCCTCGATCATCCTCGTATGCAAATGCAGTAATACATTCATTGATCTGATCGTCAAGCCCCTTTTGTTGTGTGGCAAACTGCTCACTCATAGTTTTAGAGAACTCATCATATAGATCTTTTTGTTTGGCTGTCAACTGATCACTCATGGTCTTGAAAAACTTATCAAGCAGTTCTTTGAAATAAGTTTCATCCAGCCCATCCTTAGAGCCCTTATATCTGCGGCACGTATATGTAAGTACTTTCAACGATTTAAGTTCCTCCTCCGCCAGTCCCACACATTCCGTTTAATTTTGTTTTTTAATTAATTTTCAATAAAAAGGTCAAATTTTAGCTGTGCATGGTAGTGTTGCCAGATTATTCTATTAAAGATTATTCAGATGAATGTACAACATTTGACGATTTTAACAATATCAATAATAATGCTGTTTTATCTGAAATGATACCATCTGTCGACGGTCAAGTTGTGCGTGAAATTGGCATAGAGAAAACGAGATCTCATTGTTTATTAAATATAAATATCAATTAAATGAACGAATCATTTGTAAATATACCGATTGAACAATCAAACAGAGAACTTTATCAACAAAATACATCACCTAATGCAAATGAAAATGATTTATATTTTACTTGTGTGAACCGGATATATGTACTGGTCAGCTACAATGCAGTTAAATCTAATGCAATTGGTTTTGATAATATCCACCATATTGACATACATAACATATCTTTTTAATACGATAATAACTAAAAGTTATTTTCCATCATGTTGGAAGTATGCTAAAATATTACTAGTACCTAAATCCAATAAGAAGTATCGACCCATTGCAATCCTTCCATTTTTATCAAAAGTACTAGAGATAATGCTTCATCGGCAAATCAGCAAACATTTGCATGAAAAAACTTACTATCAACAAGGCAATCTGGGTTTCGCCCAACACATAATTGCGTTACGGCTCTGATTGATGTGTGAAGAAATACGCAAATCTTTAGATAAAGGATTTGTAGCGCTCTTAGTCCTTCTTGATCATTCGACACGGTAGACCACGAACTACTATGCATAAAATTAAAATCAATGTTTAAATTTTCTATCTCTGCAACCAACCTTTTAGCGTATTATCTAAACGGAAGATATCAATCGGTTCATGCCAACAACTTAACATCACAGCCAAAATTAGTTTTGAAGGGAGTTCCTCAAGGATCAATTTTAGGTTCACTCCTTTTTTTAGCATCTACATCAATGATTTAGTTCAAAAGCTCCGCAAGCTCATTGCAACATACAGATACAGATGACATCCAAATCTACATTGACAGTAAAATTGATAATGCAGTGAGTGCAGTGTACAAAATCAATGGAGACTTGCAGGAAATATATATATGGGCAACCGCAAACGGATTATGCATTAATCCCACAAAGTCTAAATTATTGGTAATTGGTCGCAAGAACCTTAAACTTTACTTTGATACAATAATTCTTCTAAACAATTAACAAACTCTTTCAAGTTGATACAGCCAAAAATCTCGGTATTCTATTTAACAATACACTAACATAGTCAGTCCATATTTATCTTTTATCAGGCAAAATTTTTAAATGTTGCGAATGTTGTGGAATACTCAATCTTTTACGCCAATAAATATTGGAATGCTACTAGCAAAAATATATTTAATGCCAACATTATTATATGGGTGTGAATAATCTCTGATACTTTTACACAAGGTTATATACTCCATGGAACCAAGTTATCTTTACAAACGACTATCTTTCAGTCAATCGTTGAGGTCAAATGACTTGTTGTGCAGAAAAAACAATTAATAAATACAAATCGAAAATGTGGGTATAACAATACACAGTCAAAAAAATATATACTTACCAGGCCGGTATCCCAAACGTTAGATGAAAATCAACTTTATATTAAAGATAATATTGTCATTTATTTGAAAAGTGTTTTTAGGATAATAACGTAGTTTACAATAATAACACTAATTAACAATAATTGGTATGCAACTTAATGCCACATACGTATATATTAATAAATAATTATAATCATATTATTGTCAGATTTTTAGCAAATTCTAGTAATAGTCGTCATTAATTGTGCCAACTTGCTTTATTTCTTATATAAAATGTAAACTTAAAACAGAATGTATGTGATGCAGTCTCATAAATATAGTAAAAATACACAAAAAAAAGTGTTACGCGTATTAAAATATTAATGTTGGAATTGGTAAATACCCTGACTGGAAATAGATAAGGCGGAAAGCAACACACTTAATGTACATTTTGTAAAGATTGAACATAAATAAATGAAACATATATTTCCACAGAAAATCACATGTAATGGTAATTGAAAAATTTCGTTTGTGCAGCCAATTATTTCAATTTATGTCTAAAAAAATATTACATATAATTAACTATAGTTTATACACATATAGCAGCATTTAGCCTCTGGCATAGTAAATACCTAATCCACAACATATGCAATACAATTACACAATATTTAAGCTTATTACTACTAGTAGTATACATCGTTATATTTAGGAATGCCATTTATATAATCCTTTTTGTTCAGATGTCTTCGAATTTATTAACGCTTGTTTGTAAAATGAGACTGCACCTTTGAATAAAAACGCACTATATTTATAAATTGGTAATATGTTAATATAATAATTTTAACCACCTTTCTCTGTTTCGTTTGTACTTTTTACAGTAGCACACAATGGAATCTTATGACAAAACATATACTGATGTGTTGTAATAAATTATTTAAATGTTGTAACCTTTGGCATAATATTTCTGTTCTATCATTTGGAATATGTAAATATCATTGAAATAAATTCAGTAAAATTATGTACTTGGGCTAAGACAAAGCTATATGGTCACACTTCTTACACGTATATATAAATATGGATATCTTTGTAACAACTGTATATTTTTTATAGTTTCTTTCACCTGTAAATATTTAAGTCATTTTGGGATTCAAAATCTGGGCTACGCTTGCGTAGGTACCGAAGAAAAATCCACACAAGCCAAATAGTAATATTCCGATATCTTTCCATAGAACCCAATTGTAACGTCCAAAACCTACACTCCAGAAAGTGATAATTTCAATTAGAGGTGGTGCAATAAGAGCTAGAGTAGAGCTGCTCACAGCACCAACAAGGGAAATGATAGGACCAAGATTCGGAATACACGCTGCCAATACAACTGCAAAAAAATATAAACGTAATCATATAGTATGGATGAACAAAATATGATAATGAAAAACAAAATCCATTTCGTATTTTACCTAAGTATTGCAAATAAAAACATTTAGAAAAATTAATCTTTGCGGATTTAAGTAAGATAATAATTACACTATGCAACAAATGAAGGCTTTTTGTAAAATACAAGAACTTGACAGTATAGTTACGATTATCGAAGGGTAATAAAACCCTATACTTAGCGAGTTCCTCGAAAAAAGGTGTCATCAGAAGGCCGGCTATTCCTGCCCTTTTTTTTACTTTGAGGAAGTCCAAATTTTTCACTTACAATATTCGCCAAAATTATAGCCATGGTAAAGTTGAACAACCTTCGTGAACATATCTATCCAATCTGAACATGTCAAGGCAATCTAAATAGCCCATAACTATGATACCGGTTTTTCGTACCTTCACGCACTTATAAGCCAGTAACGTGGTTGAATATCAACCGATTTTAAGTTGATAAGATGTTCTATCTGTCTGTTTTTTTGCCTCGAAATTTCAAACATTTGTGGTTTTTCACTATTTTTTAAGTTTAAGGAAGTTGTTTGAAAAAAATCGGTTAACAAATAGTTAAGTTATTGATGTTTTCCGAGGAAAGCAATTTTCATATCCTGTACTAGAGGTAATGTTAGTTATAAATACAGTGCATTATGTCTTTTTCTACGCAAATAATAATTTGTAAGCATTCTCGGTATGTTCGGTATAGTTCCACACAAATATACAAATTATATACTTTAATGCCGAGTACTTATTGTCATTCTCTGACATGACAACATCATCGTTCAGCTTGTCATTGACAATTCTTTTGTTATTTGTGGTCTTAAAGCTGGTCATGGACGATGATTTCTTCTATTGGGTCATCAACGAAAATATAAAAGATATCTTCAACGACATGATCATGTGTGACTGTTTTGTCAACTGGGAAACGATCAAACCATACTCATACCGGCACACACTCGTGCATGGGTATTAGGGTGATGACTTTTATACAACCTCGTTTCCTTGTATCATATTTAAATGAGATTAGAAAAAATCTTACGTAAAAGGTGATTCGATAACAAAAAACCTCACCCACAAAATGATTTAAAAATTTTTGAAGTCACTGTAAGCAGATATATAATTGAACACACACTTTAGAGACACATATATGTAACATTATATTGGATCATCAAACACACAGAAAGTTAAATATTCACGTTGCCATTTGAGAGGATGAATCTCAGTGGGAGGTTGCGCTTGTTACGCAGGAGTTGTATCAGTCTTGCGTAACTTTGTTCACACGTTCGCAGCACTGTTTGCTTCGGCAATGTTGATTGGAGATTCGTCTGTTTCCCAGTGGGTCTTCAAGCACTTGAGAGCTTTTGGGTAGTCATTCAGAGCTACAGATAGCTCTTCAAAACTTCTAAGCGTTTGCTTTGAAGTCATTGCCCGGGGAATACTTGGTCTAAGACTGGAAGTAGTTAGCTGCTTGGTCAGTGCCACAAAGAAATCGATTCTGGTCACTCCCAAGTGAGTTACAATCAGTAACTTTCTACCTCTGAGCAAAGTCCCATTCTCTATGCTACAATGGGAGTTAGAGGAACACATATATATATATACCACAATCGTAAAAATGACATAACTTTTTGTTTCTCACTAATTTTCTTTAATTCTGAGAATCATAAAAAGTCGTCAACGTTTTTTCCAAAGAGATACATTCGATTCAAAATGACTTCACTTAATTGTAAATAAAAACGAAAGATGTTCATCGATTTAAATGATCAATGTCTCATTTTGTTCATAGGTTATGTGGCTTTTCGTGAAAGATATAAGACGACCCTTTTTCCGTTTTGGATTTATGTGATTTAAAAAAAAAATTTAATTTTTTCGAAATATATCATTTCAAAGTGGTTTGTGCGTGATCTTTTTCAATATTTATATGGAATAAACGTTATTTTAGTCATTAACAGGCAAAAGTTTATTCATTCGTGCAACAGGAAAAAATTTTTGAGAAAAAAATCAAAAAGTAATCACGTTAATGGGTATACCCAGGGTTTGAACAAAACTCTGTACCCAGGGTTGCCAGTTTTTTTAAGGCCAAATCCCCAAATTGAAATTTTTAATCCCCGAAAATCCCCCAAATAAAAACCAAAATCCCCGAAAAAATCCCCATACTTTTAAAGAAAATTCGAACAAGTTTATATTAAAATATACAATTTAATTCAGTTTAACAAAACAAACGAAACGATATCTTCAGTATAAAAAAATCAAACTAAAATAATCGGCCTTATTCCCGTAGACGTCGTCGATGCAAAACGACGTCGTCTTGTGACGACGCTGTAAAATCGGTATTCTCGTAGTCGTTTTCGATAACTATCGGTTACTATTGACACAAATTTGGTATTCTGTAAGGAAATGTGACGACGACGTTGAATCGAAACGACTCTGAATCTGTCGTCACAGTTGTTAGTAACGACATGAAACAATTTGAAAGAATAACTTTAGTTTTTGTAAATTTAAAAAAAGGTTTTGTTTAATGACGTCAAGAATAACAATGTCGAGTAACAAATAGGGGCTTGGAAACAAAATCCCCCATAGGTACAAGGATTTTGTCTAATTTTAAGGGGTAATGTGAGAAAATTGGTGAAAAACAATTTAATTCCTTTGGAGCGCCTTTAAGAATCCTTTGCGGTTGTAGTTACGAATCTTGTCTTCTTTATATGTAACAAAAATTTTGATATGGGTTCCATCGACATATCCAATTACTCCAGTAAATCCTGTTTTGTTAAAAAAAATTTAGTTTATGCTTCCGATTTGTCATCTTCAGTTACTTCCAATTGTATCCAAGGTGGACAAATCACCTCTCTAATGCATTCAGACAGGAATCTTGCAACTACTGGCTGCACTTACACTTAGGTTGTAAGGCCCCTGTCCAAAGGACCTCAATGTTGCTGACAACTTAATTATGACTGAAACATATGTCCTGAGTTCACTTTTCATGATAGGAACTATTTCTATAGGAACGATTACGTAATTAAATGCTGCCTTATAAAGACTTAAGTAGTTCTCGAATCTAAAAAAAGTTGGAAGGCCGGCCAACAGATAACCTCAAATTACGATTTTAACACCGATGAACATACTCGTTATTTGGCAAGTTTAAGATCATCGGATCATAGTCGAAGTATTATCCTTTCCAGTATAAGATTATTTTTACTTTCCTCATCGCTTGAATCTGAATCGGACACAAAAAACATTTCTTCACAACAGAAAATAAAAGTCAAAATGAATCAGCTGATGTACAAATGTTACATCAGCTGTTGTTATTTCTTTCATGTTATCGATTACTAGTCGACGTCGTCTCATAGTAGTTACAGAATACCGAAATAGCATTGATGTGACAACGATGTTGACTCGAAGTGATGTTGACATAAAAACGACGACGATGTCGACGACGTCTACGGGAATAGGGGTGAATATATTAAATTATTTTAATAATATATAACAGGAACAAAATTTGTTTTTTTATGTATTTAAAATAACAAAAAATTCATTTAGTTGAGTACAAATTAAATTTGTATTCAAAATCATCTAAAAAAAAATCATATTATATATATAATTATATATTAATCAGTCAATTAAACTCAGTCCTCTTTCATAAATACGTATTATTTGTACTCCATTTTTCAGTCAATGTTTATAATATTAAAAACTTCATATTCTAAACATTCCATGTTGTCGTCTTTGTACAATTTGGTACATATTGTGAGAGTTAAACCGCTTAAGCATTTCGGGAGACGGATTGAACTTATCACAACATATTCAATTGGTTTTAAAATGGGTATTTATTCTTAATAAAGCCTCTAGAAGCTTATATTGGATTTTGTTGCGTATGTTAGTTTTGCGAATGGCATTTTCCTCCAGTGAGATTCGTATTAATAAATTGTTTGAATGTTTTAAAAAACAGTTAATTTAGTGGAAACCTTTTTAGCATTTGCAATAGAAGAGATTTAGGATAAGAGAAAAAAATTATTTTAAAATCTGTGTTTTGAATTCTGGCAGATTTAATTTCTTCTTCAAATTCAATTCCGAAATCAATAACTTCTAGTGGCAAAAATCCTGAATCCGTATCCATTGATTTGTTTACCTTCTCTATGTCATCTTCATTCTGCAAATGAGCAGCAGCTGCCGGTTAAAGCATTCTTGCAGCCAATGAAAGAAGCGTGCTTTGTAGGTGGATATGAACAATAAATAAAGTTTGTTATCCTCTTTGCACATTATAAGTGCCGCAAATCATAAAAATGAGATTACCTATTAGTTATTACTTACTTTTATTAATTCTAAGAATCATACAAAGTCATCAATACAAATTTTTTAAATTCATTCAGTACGATTATCAATATTCATTGTTTCAAAAAATCAACATTTTTGTCAAAATAATATACCTTCACTTAATTGTGAATAAAAACGAGACACGTTCATCGATTTTCATGTTCTATGGCTCATTTTGTTCATAGGGTATGTGAAATTAAGAAAACTTAATAAGAGTTCACTTTTTTGCGTTTTTGATTTTTTTATAATTTTTAAATATAAAAAATTGTTTTTTTATGCCATGATTTTATATTTTTTTTACAAATTTATGTATAACTACGAAACCGCTGATTATTCAGGAAAATGGTATATGAACAGATTAAAGGCATTAAATTTCTTAATTTCGGATTTTTGTTTCATCAAAATTAGATTAGTCATTCTAGAGTTTGCCTCCCAAACGTGGCTGTGGGAGCTTTTTGAAGTGTGGCCCCGACAAAATTAAACAGCGATTTTTACGGCCACCATAATAAACATACATACACATCGCACCAGTTCGACAGAAGGGTGACAACTCAACTCAAAATTTCTAAATGATAATTTTTTGAAATAAAAAGAGAGAAAAAAACACAGTGGTCATCTTCACCCAAAGTAAAAATGGTCCATTGTTTAGTATCCTCTTCCATAAAAAAACCGTTATGACACAATTTCTATGTTTTCAGAATAACTCTTAAGACTCAACCATTAAATCTTGAGTTGTCACTCTTTTGTCGATCAAATGCAATATGTTTATTTAACAAACTTCAGTTACGAAAAAGGCAAAATTCAAATGATACAATTAATTAAAAAAAAAAACTTTACTAAACGAATAGTGTTTTACTTAAACTTAATATAGAACAGATGGTAAATTTATATATTTTACTTACATGTGAATGTGACCAACGCTATCCGAAACGATGTTGCCGCCATATCCTTTGCTCTTGTAGTTTCAAATTGATTCCGCACGACTGGTTCCACTACATTTACAGGCACATAAAATTGTAAGGAGTATGACAAAAATATTGCTATAGCCATTGCTATGCGAACTAACTGTGATAATCTGGAAAATATAACAATTTCGCATTAGGAAAATTATTTTTAAAAGTTGAATTAACTTACATTTCATCCTGGGGCAAGTTTAAAGTAATGCTACCTTGAACATTGTCCCCATATTTTAAATATCCAAAAAAACCTACTGATGTATACAGGCACGCAACAATGACCATTCCCGTATTGAGAACTCCAGTGGTACCGCCAAAATCTTCTGGCGTTTTCATATTATTCTCTAAAGGCAACACAACGCCTATACCTTCAAAGGCGTAAATAGCTGTGCCAAAGTACAATGGGAGAGTTGTCCACGAAGCTATCGGCTTGACTGTATCTGTATGTGGCAAATCTTGTAGCATGTAGAAAAATGTTATCGTCAAACCAGTCACAGTAAGAATCGCTGCAAACAACGAGACTGGGGTCAAATACTTAAGATTTTTAACCAGATTTAAAGGAATCATTGGAATTAACACTAGCATTAAATAAATATGAACATCAAGTTTTATAAAATAATGGTCTATAACTTCTTTTATATTCAGAGCCACGAACAAGAAGTATACGCAACAGAATCCAATTTGTGTGATGAACAGAAATGTAGTAACCATTTGCCTAAAAATACAATAAGATACAATAAGATATTTTAAGTCAAGTGAATTCATAACAAAGCGTACATATCGCACCTGTTCGACAAAAGAGAGACAACTCAAAATTAAATATAAAGAAGTTAAAAACACAGATAGTGTCATAATGGTACTTTTTTACGGAAGAGGATACTAAAAAATGGACCATTTTTACTTTAGGTGGACACTTTATGTGTTTTTTTCTCATTTTATTGCAGAAAATGAAAATTCAGAAATTTTGAGTTATCTCTCTGTTGTCGAAGAGGTGCGATATATTTATGCAGTCTGCATTATACTATACATACCGTGCAAAACGACTATGGCGCCTTAGAGAAATGGGACCTGTCTCAAAAGACCAATAGGTTACGTCGGAAAAATTTAAAGACGGCTGTTGCAATCTTCGGCTTAGTTCATGTGAACATCCAACCAACATGTGCATACAATGTGTGCATATAGCACCCATTATCAGAGTACCAAATAATCCCATGTAGAGACCGGCATTTTTAAAAGCATCGGGCATTGCCAATATTCCCGTTCCAATGTTACCCTTTAGTAAATGAATCATAGTATCCAAGTTTGACGTCGGATGTTCTAAAGTACGGTGTAATGACGGATTATAATCATTTTTCTCCAAACTTTCCGATGACTCGCCTACAATAGCATTATTATATCAAATTGTTTGTACGTATTTCAAAACATTTTTATTACCTGTCGGATCATCGCTCTGCACATTAACAAGTATGTTATCTGGGGAATTTCGTAAATCAGGACGTGGAGCTGTACTTCGTCCCTCAGCTTCCTGAGCACCAGCTAGCAGGAGTGGCTGTCTCTCCGACATTTTCTTATTATGCTGGTTAAAAACATACCGATAGAAAAATAAGTTTAAGTTTTTGTTGGACCCATTATAATTTTCATACATGAATGTATTTTCATCTACTAATGATGTGTATGATTTGGTTGATTGCAAGATGTATCAATTATAAGGAGGTGTTAACTTTCCAGCTGTTGGAAAACTTTTTTTTTGTATTTATTACGAGGACTGTCTAATGGTTGTTTTGTTTACATTCGTTTGCATGTTCGGTAACAAATCCTTATGAAAGATTGTGAAATTTATTGTTTTTAATAACTTGTGAAAAAATAATACTCCATTGAATATTTTTAGAAAATTAAATTTCCTTTTATTTTTTACCTATTGACCCTTAGCGAGCAACAAACATCACAATCAAATCAGTTAAATTTGACAGACATAGTCATAAAATACAAAAATAAATTTGCCTGTTGTTTTTGGGAATGGGACTTTGCCCAGAGGTTAAAAGTTACTGATTGTCACTCACTTGGGAGTGACCAGAAGCGATTCCTTTGTGGAACTGTCCAAGCAGCTAACTACTTCCGGTCTTAGACCAAGTATTCCCTTTAAAGTAACCACTTAGAAGTCGGCTAGAGTTAGAAGGCGAAATGTTGAGTAACCTAATCGGCATGCAGCCACCAATGCGTCTTAGGAAGTAGGTAACAGATAACAGGAAGTAGGTTACTGAAGCTTAACACAGGCTCTCTTAGTGACTTTGGCAGCCCCAAGAAACTAGGATCGGGAGCGGTGGCCTAATAAGCCACTCTTCTTAAACAAAATTTATTATGAAAACACGAAGAATAGAAGAAACAAACCCCCCCCCCCCCCAAAATGTTGACGACCCCAACAAACGATATAAGGACCATGATTTAAGGGAATGTACGAACTCTTTACAGAGATGGTGCCTCTATCCAACTGGCGGATGTACTCGACAAATACAAGGCTGACATCACCGCCATACAGGAAATGAGATGGACGGGACAGGGATGCACACAACGAAAGAACTGTGACATCTTTTACAGCTGCCATGCAGAAAGACACGAATTTGGATGTGGTTTCATAGTCGGCATGAGACTTCGACACCTGGTCTCGCTGTTTAACCCTGTAAGTGACCGAATAGCCACCATTCGCATCCGGGCGAAATATTTTTACCTTACGCTGATTTGTGTACACGCCCCGATGGAAGATAAAGACGATGAGATTAAAGATGCATTTTACGAGCGCCTAGAGAAAACATACGAGACTGGGAGACTTTAATGCAAAAATAGGAAGGGAAGATGTTCTTGGTCCATCGATCGGTAAATTCAGCCTGCATACCGACACGTCAGACAACGGGTTTAGGCTGGTTAGCTTCGCAGCGGGAAGGAACATGGTAGTGAGTGGATTCCAGCACAAAGATATCAACAAGGCAACTTGGCTATCCCCCGATCAAAACACCAAAAATCAAATTGATCATGTGGTAATTGAATCATAATTGATCGCAAAGCGTCTAAGGAACAGGATGCTGCTTATAGGGCAACGCTACAGCCAATTGTAACCCGTGCTGTTAGGGAGCAAATGGATACGGTAATGGCCTCTCCACCTGTAAGGACAATGATGGAAATCTGGTCACGGATACGCAGAGTGTGCCGCACATATGGAGAGAGCACTTCCAGCACTTCCAGAAGGCAGCGCACGTGAAGTTATCACGCCAATTGTCGACAACGGCTTAGATTGCCCACCACCAAGTCAAGCCGAGGTAAGAAGAGCAATATCGCGGCTGAAAAACAACAAAGCAGCCGGTGCCGACTGTCTGCCGGCAGAGCTCTTCATGTCCGGTGGCGAGGAGCTGATAACGAGCATGCACCAGCTCCTACGCACGGTTTGGATTAAAGAGTGCATGCCCGACGATTGGAATTTAAGCGTATTATGTCCTGTGCTGAAAAAAGGTGATCCAAGTGTGTGCTCCAACTACCGCGGGATCAGCCTTTTACCCATCGCATATAAGGTCCTGTCGATTGTGCTATGTGAAAGACTAAAGCCAGTGTTATCCAACCTGATCGGGCCTTATCAGTGTGGCTTTAGACCTGGAAAATCCACAACTGACCAGATACACTTCGGCAAATCTTGGAAAGACCCAAGAGAAACAGATCGACACGTACCATCTTTTCGTCGACTATAAAGCTGCCTTCGACAGCCCGATACGGCAGAAATTACTCGAAGCCATGACTGAGTTTGGTGTTCCAGCGAAGCTGATACGTCTTTGCGGAATGACCCTGACTGACACGAAGTCTTCAGTGAAGATTGGCAAGGACCTTACGGAGCCATTCTGTACTAGACGAGGCCTAAAACAAGGCGACGGTCTATCTTGTGATCTCTTCAACATTGTGATGGAGATGATAATGAGAAAAGCTGCAGTGAACACGAGTGGCACTATATTCAACAAAAGCCACATGTTACTCGCGTACGCTGATGATGTCGACATCATCGGTCGAAATCTGCGGGCAGTAACTGCAACCTTCTCAGGTATACAGAAGGAATCAGCAAAAATGGGCCTAACGGTGAACGAGGACAAAACGAAATTATTAGTTTCAACGAACAAAGAATTTACTCGTTTGGGAAACTGCGTGAACGTTGACAACTATAATTTCGAGGTGGTAGATAATTTTGTCTACCTAGGCTCCGCCATCAACAAAGCAAATAATGTCAAATCCGGAGAAGAATCCTGCTTGCAAATAAATGCTACTACGGACTAAGCAAGCGATTCAATGACAGAGCCCTCTCTCGATGAACAAAACTCCAGCTATACCAGAGACAAGCGTATGAATCGGTTCTGGCGGTATTCGAGAGAAAAATACTCCGTAAAATATATGGGCCCATCATCGTTAGCGGAGAGTATCGGCGTCGTATGAATCATGAGCTGTACGAGCTGTACACTGACATTGACGTGGTCAGACGCATTAAGGTGCAACGGTTGCGTTGGCTAGGTCATGTTGTACGCATGGACGAAAATGCTCCAGCTCGAAAATGAAATGGACAATGAACTCGATGGACGGCGCAGAAGAAAAGGGGGAGTTTGTATGGGAGGTGGTAGTAGTTTTTGTCCGATCATGCCCATCTTACAACTTAGTCTTAATTTTAGCTCGATAGCTCTTAATCTTCTACTGTGATCGCAGGAACAGACTCCCAAAAAGGTACAATTTGTATTGGAGGTGAGAGTAGTTTTTGTTCGATCATGCCCATCTTAGAACTTAATCTTCGCTAAGGGAATGTAAGCTTGTATACCAAATTTCAGCTCTCTACGGCTGCAAAAAAAATGCACGAAAGCGACCTCAGGCGCTATCAAAAATGGATTCTTCGCCCCTAAAAACAGTAAGAAATCGCAACTTCCCTGGATAATAATAATAAATAAGCATTATGTTAATATTTTCTTGTTAGCCAACGTTCCAAAATCACCAACTTTAAATGCATGTAAAAAAAAATTCACACTAAACTAAAATAACGTTGAGGGCTTTGTTATAACAAATGTCAACTTTCATTTGCATTTGGTTTCATCCCATTCAGATGTTGGTTGTAGCACAGTGTAATAGGTGCAGGTATTGTCCATCAAACACAATTTAAAAATATCTTACATCAAAAAATTAGATACTCCATTAAAATCAAACTTAAAAAACGTAATTTCCCTTTGCACCCCATGAATGAGGTATGAGATAGCTTCTCGCGTTGTTGTGAATTAACATGCTTTCTATTTTTTAGATTCACAACTAACGGCACCTACTTGTTTATCGACGAATGCGAACGTCACATTTTGAGAAGCTCTTACTAGACACGCCGATTGACTCGACACTTATAATGCGAAGTTGCCGTCAACAACATTCGAGGGGAGCCAACAATGAAAGAACAATTTTTTTTAAGATGTCTGGAGCCAGTTTTGAACCTGCGATCTCCCGCACGGTAGTCGCGTGTTCTAACCACTATGCCACGGCCGGTCCCATTAAAATTTGCATGTCCAAAATATATAGAACTAGCTGACCCGGGCAAACGTTGTTTTGCCTTCAAATTTTATTTTCACTGCAAGTCTGGTTCCGGTGCAAAAACACAAAAAAACTAAATATTGCACCATCTGTCGGACGAACTTCAAACTACACAGAAACACTACTCACGGCCCATAGAGCATGCATATAAAATTTGGTCAAAACGGTCCAGTAGTTTTTGAGTTTAGCGATCACGAACATACACGTAATTTTAATACATATATGTAGAGATTGATGGTTAGACCTCATGAAATTTTTTACTGGTACGCAGTGTTATCAAATTGTTATATCAGATTATCATCACGAGTAGCGAACTTTAATGTAATAACCAGGGCAAACGGAAATATGCAAATGCATTTTTTTTCAGAATGAGAAATTAACAAATGGGTAATGTATTTATATGTTTCACATTCTTATAAGTGTTTTGACACCTATTAGTTAGAGCATATTTTTGTATATTTTACCCAGTCAGACAAAAGTGCAGAATATGGGGCGGGAACCCAAAAATGCAAAAAAATATGCCATTCCCTCCTAAATACGTCCTTAAACGCGAAAATAAAGGTCAAAGTTGGCCCCGGGTCCATGGGGGTCCTGGGGAGTCAAAAAGAGACCCCTTTGGGTACTATGAAAACCCCCTATGTGTGGGTACTCAAATGAGATATTTTTGAGACGAATTCAATGCTGTATTTTTTAAGAACATGCAGAGTTGTTGGGGCCCTAGTGGCCCAAAAAAGGGTGGTGGTCCCTTGTGCGGGTACTCAAATGAAAATTATTTTTAATACGAATTCAGTGGTGTAAATTGTATGACCCTTGGCAAAATATGAGGTGTTTATGTACAATTTGGCGTTTTCACACCCTTTGTACTAACTCTTTTCGTGAACCACCCTATTCCTTCGAATAGGCGTAAGGATCTGCTGCTATACAACTTTGATTTGTATAAAATCGCAGTAGTGTCAATATAACGAATAACGAGTTGCCGCGATCCTTCGCGCTCTTCAGGCTTAGTTCGCTACATCGAGCTAATAATCAACTTATTCTTGTTGCGGATCCATCCTGTGTTAGTATGAATATTAAATTTTCCAATAAAGCGGGAAATCTTTTGAATAATTAACATTAAACCTCTGGTTTTATTTTCTAATTTATTTTCTTTTCTTTCACATCCTTGGAGTTTTTTTTTTTGCTACGCAAACATGGGAGTTAAAGCAAGTATCGGCGATTTAAAAAAAAAAAGTTTCCTGCATTTTTACAGCAATGGATTCGTCTCGAAAATACCTTTCATTTGAGTACCCACACGTAGGGGGTCATCATAGAACCCAAGGGACCCCTTCTTGACCCCCTCAGGGACCCAGCTACTACTTTGATCTTGATTTTCACGTAGGTCGTATTTATAAGGGCATGGCTTGTTTTTTTTTTCTTTTTTTGGGTTCCCTTCCATATTCTGCACTTTTGCCAATAAAACATAAGAAGAAAAAAGGTTAGTTCACATAGTATTGAATTTTTTGATTTTACCATTTAGTCTTAAATTAAAATACCACTGCATATTACATGAGAGCATGTTGACTTTTCTATATGTATGTATGGAGTAGTATATTAATAATTTCATGCATATTGTACTTTATTAAGAGGATTTAATTACTAGATTGCAAATAGATGAAATAAGATATATACATAAAATAAAAAAAAATAATAACATATCACAAATAAATAATTAAAATATTATCAAAATAAAACTTACAAAAACAAAAATATCACACCATTCAAAAATGGATTCCCGTTTGTTTATTTAAACCTTTGAGAAAATAAAAAGTTTATCAATGTAAAAAATTAAGATATAAATTCTCGATGCCACCATATGAATATATATACATACGTACCTGTTGAAGAATATTTAGTTGGGTGTTATCCTCCATGAACTCCCGATATATTTAGTCTTAATCCAAATAGCAGCAACGCAAACGCAACGTTATCTAGCACGGCCTTAACTTAAACAAATGTGCAAAACTAAAACAATATTATGTTATAAACTTCGTCAATATTATTATCACAAATTTGTGAAATCACGGGCGTATTTTGCAGCTCAATTCGCAGCAAAGATTGAATACGTAAACTCACAGCAAGCGAAAATGGAACACAGAAACCGCCCGACCATACGCACTTCACAATCTGTAGCAAGACGAACGTTTTACTGTATTCTTCTGATAAACCTAAGCATTGTTTATTTACGTATCAACAATGAAGATTGAAGAATCAATCGACAAAAAAACAATAGATATGAAAATTGTCATTTGCAAATTTTCCATTGAGTTTGACGTATGCACTTGGATAGAAACTATTACTATTTAAGTTATGCTCTAGATGGCGCATTTAGTCAATCTATTTATGTGAGTAATACCCCAGCTCCAATCATGTCGTTACCTCCAATAGTGAGGTTAAATGTCAAATTACCAATGGCTGAATCATAGCATTTTAAAATTTTTACATGTATTTTGTTGTTGGAAAGATGTTTACATATTTTCGCATCCATGAAAGATGCGGCAAAATACACTGAGTTGTACTCTGAAAATGGGAATTTAAGCGATTTTTCTCAGTAATGTTGATCCGGCAACCACCATTTTCGTTGTTTGTTTACATTTATCGGAAAAAATGTCAAACAACATGGACGGACAAAAAATTTACCTTTTTTCCAAAATAGTAATAAATGATTATTCCAATTAGTTAAAACCATTCGCGCTTCTTGGAATTCTTCCTCCGAAACAATGTTAATAGGTTTGTGGCAGGAAAATATTTTAGGTTTACAAGGCAAATAGAGAAATGTGTGAGCTTGACAACAGCTGACAATATGCGAAACTGCAGTGTAAAACCACTTTTTAGCATTCCGCATCTTCAGCTCAAAATGCGGAATGCTTTTTTGGTGTAAAAAGGCTATAAGCTATAGCCTTGAAATTTAAACAGTTTTAGAAAACATCATAATCATTCCAAAAAGTCATAAACCATTAAAATTTAACATAAAGTTCAAAAGTTACACTTGTATAAAATCGTTATAAAATATTTAAAATTTTTGGTAGGACTGACTAGGCACAGTCAGTGTGTTCACCTAATTTTGTTTTAATTCGGTAGAATTAACAACAAAAAAAAATTCAGTAGATTTGAACGAAATGAAGTATTATTTAAAGAACCAAAAAAGTAACAAGACATACACAAGAAATTTATCTATCTGATAGCCTAATTAGAAAACATGTAGGAGTAAGCTAAGACAAACACTATAAAATTATAGCAACGTAATATTTAATTATAGGAGGGTGGATACGAAATCAAAATGTACTGATTTGACAGTAGATAGGAGATATGGGTGGATAGCGTGTAAATCAGCCTTTATGTTGCCTATCGATTTAAGGTCTTATGCTAAGTATAGACGGTTGCCAGAAAAAGCAATTTTGTCAAATCTGCTAATGTACCGGCAATGTACTGACATGGACAGTGTTGCCAATATAACTATTCTCTGCAAATGGTGAATTAAGCAGATGCATAAACTTCGCACATCTGCAAATTAAATGTGTTTGCAATTATTTTACAATAATTTGATAGTGGCAACACTGTCTAGGATGTCTGGCAATATTGTTGTTTTACAATGTAATGGCTATGCTTTTTCTGCAAATGTTGCTATACAAAATTTAAAGTGGTTGTTGGACATTTTCTGAACATTTTTAAGGCAATATTGTAAAATCTGGCAACGGTCTGTACTAGGGTTGCCAGATCCTGATTCGCAAAAAGCTGGACACTCGGATTAAAAAAACTGGATTTTGCCAAAATAGCTGGACATTTTCAAAAAATCTCTAAAAAAAAACATTGTTGAAAACATAAAGTAATACAATTAAACTTAAATATTTTTAATTCAGTCTTTCCAATTTTTGAGATTTTAAATAATACTTTAAAAAATTAATAAAACTTTCACTTTTCACTCAAACCTTTGAAAATTAAAATTAAACAATAAACACATACGTGCATCCTAGTACGGAAACAGCTTGACGCATTCCTGCTAAATACTTTCGGTAACGAAGATCTTACAATTATAGGTTTAGAAATGAAACAATCAACCCTATGGATAGCTTCGGCATATCTTCCTTACGAAGACCAAAACCCCCCATCAGAGGAACTGAAGAAAGCAGTACTAACGGCGGAACACAATAAGACCACCCTCATTGTCGGAATGGATGCAAACGCACACCACACGCTGTGGGGAGGTAAAACAATCAACAAACGAGGACAATTTCTAATGCCAAAAACGACTTGATATCAAACTGGCGGGTGGAAGATGTTCACTCCTTCTCCGACCACCAATACATTTCCTTTGAAATATCTGCTCAAATAACGAAGCCGATAGTAACCTTCAACAAGAGACGAATGAAATGGGACGTCTACAGGGAACACCTTGCAAGACTCCTACCGAATACAACTGATCTCACCATTGACAGCCCACAAAAGTTGGACAGCATGGTAAAGTTACAAAAGCCTTGGCCTTATGCACCAGGAAATCCTGCCCAAGACGAAAAGATGGGAAAAAGCAGAAGCCTCCATGATGGAACGACGATATTTCTAGATCCCGTGCTGCCACCAGAAAATCCTTCAACAAGGCCAAGAGAACAGGCCAATGGGAGGAGTACAAGGAGAATCTAAGACTCTTCAAGAAACTACTAAAGAAGGCGAAAAGATCTTCATGGAGGAAATACACCAACGATGTCGAAAAAACCGCAGAGGTAAGTAGACTTAGGAAAGTATTATCCTCGATAACCAGCGCCCCGGCATACATAATGAAAAATGATGGTACCTGGACTGAATCCTCAAAGGAAACCTTGGAAATCCTATCGGATACCCACTTCCCTAGGGGAGAGTCCAACTCCATAACCGTCGCACCTACCGACTTATGCGATAGAATACCGGTAATTGAAAGGAACATGATCAAGGACGCCATCAACGACTTTGATCCCTACAAATCACCCGGTCCGGACGACATCATACCCGCCGAACTTCAACAGTCACTGGAGATACTATTGCCATGGCTGGAGGCTATTTTTAACGGCTGTGTGAAATTATCCTACCTACCAATACGATGGAGAACGGCAAAGGTGGTCTTCATCCCAAAGGCGGGAAAGCCATAACACACCAAAGCGAAGGACTTCAGACCTATAAGTCTTACTTCATTCCTTTTGAAAACCCTTGAGAGAATCATGGACGACATCATCAAAAATTCAATCGGCCCGGATCTCCTTTCGAATGCTCAGCATGCTTACACAAAGGGGAAATCGACAGAAACCGCACTCCATGCACTATTGTATCCCATAGAGAAATCGCTAGACAAGAAAGAATTTTCTCTAGTCGCCTTTATGGACATAGAGGGAGCTTTCAACAAGATCGAACCCCTCTGCATCATGACAGAGCTCAACAGCCTACATTTCAACTCACATATTAGCAAGCTGATTCGCAACATGCTATTAAAGAGAACTATCACCTCAAAACTGGGAAATCACACCCTCACTAGAAGAGTGACTAGAGGCACCCCTCAAGGGGGAGTATTATCGCCGCTATTATGGAATTTTGCCGTCAACGACGTTCTCAAACGGTTGGAGTCGGAAGGATGTACAGTAGTAGCGTATGCAGACGATATAGCACGCTGCGTCTCTGGGGGAAGTTTATCTTGTCTCGAACAAAGGATGCAGGACTATATCAACATCCTGGCAAACTGGTGTGCCAGTAGAGGGCTCAATGCGAAACCGGACAAAACAGAACTGATACTTTTCAGTCGGAAACAGAAATCGCCCGCTACATCCAACATCTATCTGGGCAACAAACAACTCAACTTCTCCGATACGGCGAACTACCTGGGCGTTATATTAGACAGGAAGCTTAATTGGAGACAGAACATTGAAAGCAGATCCAACAAAGCACTCATAGCTTTATATACATGTCGTAAAGCTATCGGGAAAACATGGGGATTTAAACCCAAGGTAACACTCTGGATTTACAACGCTATAGTGAAGCCAATACTACAATATGGCTCTATAGTTTGGTGGTACGCGCTCGACAAGAAGAGCAAATTCAAACAATTGGATCGTGTTCAACGGTCCTCTTGTCTCCTGATAACCGGATGTATGAGATCGACCCCCTCTAAGGCTCTCTACACGATACTCAATCTACTACCACCTGATCTGAGCTGCAAATGCTCCGCTCTCAAATCGGCTATTCGACTAAACGAGATTGATCGTTGGGATCGTTCCATCGGACATTCAAAGATCCTGAACCATATCAAAATCTCACTCGAAACTGACTACGTGCTAAATACACGGAAATCAAACGTTCTATACGACACTAGAACGCCTTCCAGAAAGGAGTGGGCAGAGAACGAGAACGCAATGTATGGACCAATAAACATCTTTACCGATGGGTCCAAATTGGATGACAAGGTCGGCTACGGCATCTACTCCGCGGATCGGGGCCTAAATATAAGATCGAGAATTTCAGATTTCTGCAGCGTTTTCCAAGCGGAAGTACTTGCTATTAAACGAGCCGCGGACGTGATCAACGTGAGGAAGATATCAAGGAGGATATTCTCCTGTTCACGGATAGTCTAGCGGCGGTAAACTCGTTGAAGTCCTGTGACATCAAATCGAAAGTGGTCAGTGCCTGCCGGAAATCTCTTAACGAGATATCCAGGAACAACAGAGTTCTGGTTACGTGGATTCCCGGACACAGCGGAATCGAGGGCAACTGTAGAGCGGATGAAGAGGCCAGACAGGGCTCAGCCCTGCAGGAAAGCGACGTTGAACACGTGGCACTTCGCCCTATATCCACCTGTAAAAGTACCATTGAAAATCTAAATGACTAGGCCAGAATACGACGCGAAACGTGCATCGTACCTGGTAAGTCTTGAGAGGGACCAGATAAGGAAGATTATTGCCTTCCTGACGGGACATGGACCCATAGGCAAGCATGCGAGCAGAATGGGATTCGCAACGAAAAGCGAATGCTACTACTGCGGAAACAGTAGCAGTGAACCATCCACCGACCACATTATATGTGATTGCCCAGCGCTATACAGAAGGAGACTGGAAACCCTGGGGAAACCCCTCTTAAATGGTGTAGAAGAACTTGCATCGTTGGATTATCGGAAGGATTAACAACTTTTGTAAAATTATCAACTGGACGGATTGGATCGTAACTCCGGATTCCCAATCGACAACTGGCAACGCGATCAGTCAGCACACGCGCTGATAGCATAAGTTGAAGGGATGGCACAAATGCCCAACGGGTGTCACAATGGGTCCATAAGGACCTAAGTGTTCTCCTTTGAAGAAGGAGATGCCTGCATACCAACCAAACACAAAAAGAAAAAACAAAAATCGACAACAATTAAAAATTCAATAATCAAAATAATATCAATTCATTCTAGTATAAATAATTGAAGTATATGAAATAAATTAAATTTTTTTATTTATATACGGAATTTGAAAATTCCGAGCCGTGATATTAACGAAGGGAAAATAAAAATTAAAAACATTTTCAAAAGTTATTGTGTTAAATGTACTAATAAGGATATTTATAACACACACATCTTGGCTTTAATTGTTTTATTTCCAAAACTTCTATTTAGCTGGACAAATTTCATCTTAGCTGGACACTGGACAAGTATAAAAAAGCTGGACAATCCAGCCCGTCTGGCAACCCTAGTCTATACGTAGCTTTATTCATAAAAAAATTTCTAAAGTGGATATGAAGCGTTCTCTAGCTAAAGTATTCTTTAGCTCTAAAGAACGTTTAGTATGAAATTGTATTCATAAACATTTTTTATCAGTCCGTTAGTTTTATGAGTTCCGGTGGCAACACCGACTGTTTTGGTCAGTAATGATATATAAAAATAAGCTTTATTATCGGAAACAAAAGCTTTATAAACATTTATTTGCACTTATATTAACTATGAACATTATTGTAGCTCAATTTTTCATTGACTACGTTTCACATGACGGTAAGAGAGAGGTTAAAGTAAAAATGACTTAAACAAATTAATTTTTTTTTCATCATGGTGCGATAATAATCGGATGCCGATTACATTGTTCCTTGTTTTATACATCACGAATATTATTTTATAATTTACAAATAATGGCCGTGTTTTTTTGGTATCCTATATAGGAGACTGGTATAGGATACCAACAAAACGCTTCGCCGTTAACAAAAGGAAATTACTTGGCAGCACAGTAATTTATGTCAAATAATTGTTTATTTTATTTTCATTCATTCATAAATACTACTGTATTAGTTGTATTTTTGACTTTTTGTTTATATGTTGTTTTGTTGTAGCTTTTGTATAAAAATGATTCACATGATCCTTCTTGGGATCTAATGTTCCGCAGGGACCTTAAGCCACAAATTGTGACCACAGCACTGTTTTGAAACAGGCCACACAGCTGATCTTGTTGTCCATTTCTGTTTTTTAAATAATGGTTGCAAGACCTAATAAAAAATCATCCCTGAAGATGCTGGAAAGCATCCCAGCGAAACGTCGGATGCATAAATGATGAAACAAAACTTTTAATTTGACATCAAAGCCGATTAAAATTAAATCTTTAAATAAAACTAAATAGGTCGATACAAAATATTAAATGAAAATTATTTTATTTAACGTTCTCTTTTCTTTTCTATTTTTGGTTTACCCCTGCAATCAAAAATTTGGTCACATTTTTATTTTGACTACTATTTTGAACAATTATCCCCGTTAAGCTTAGCCTGTAAATTTATCCCCGTTAGCGTATATGGGATAGCATTTGTATGGCTAGGCGGATATAAGTTACCAACAAAACGCAACCAATGATTACGAAGACAATTTCCTACACATTGAATACATGTAACGACTCTATCGAGTAGGAAAAATTCCTAAAAAAATCAAAATACTTACTTACTTACTTAACTGGTACTTCTGTGCAATCCCAGTGGATTATATACCGCACGTAGAAAAATATTATAAGCGCCTCGATCTTCTGCGCTTCTTCTCCAGTTAGTCACACCGAGTTCTGTAAGGTTCTCAGTAACCTGGTCTTTCCAACGGAGTTTTGGTCGCCCTCTTCTGCGCCGTCCATCGAGTTCATTGTCGAAGACTTTTCGAGCTGGAGCATTTTCGTCCATGCGTACAACATGACCTAGCCAACGCAACCGTTGCACCTTAATGCGTTTGACCACGTCAATGTCAGTTTACAGCTCGTACAGCTCATGATTCATACGACGCCGATACTCTCCGTTAACGATGATGGGCCCATATATTTTACGGAGTATTTTTCTCTCGAATACCGCCAGAACCGATTCATCTGCTTGTGTCATAACCCAGGATTCTGAGCCATACATTAGGACAGGTAGAACCAGTATCTGGTATAGCTGGAGTTTTGTTCGTCGAGAGAGGGCTCTGTCATTGAAACGCTTGCTTAGTCCGTAGTAGCATTTATTTGCAAGCAGGATTCTTCTCCGGATTTCTAGGCTGACATTATTTTCTTTGTTGATGGCGGAGCCTAGGTAGACAAAATTATCTACCACCCCGAAATTATAGTTGTCAACGTTCACGCAGTTTCCCAAACGAGTAGATTCTTTGTTCGTTGAAACTAATAACTTCGTTTTGTCCTCGTTCACCGTTAGGCCCATTTTCGCTGATTCCTTCTGTATACCCGAGAATGCTGCAGTCACATCCCGCAGTTTTCGACCGATGATGTCTACGTCATCAGCGTACGCGAGTAGCATGTGGCTTTTGTTGAATATAGTGCCACTCGTGTTTACTGCAGCTTTTCTCATTATCATCTCCATCACAATGTTGAAGAGATCGCAAGATAGGCCGTCGCCTTGTTTTAGGCCTCGTCTGGTATAGAATGGCTCCGTAAGGTCCTTGCCAATCTTCACTGAAGACTTCGTGTCTGTCAGCGTCATTCCGCAAAGACGTATCAGCTTCGCTGGAATACCAAACTCAGCCATGGCTTCAAGTAATTTCTGCCGTATCGGGCTGTCGAAGGCAGCTTTATAGTCGACAAAAAGATGGTACGTGTCGATCTGTTTCTCTTGGGTCTTTTCCAGGATTTGCCGAAGTGTGAAAATTTGGTCAGTTGTTGATTTTCCAGGTCTAAAGCCACACTGATAAGGTCCGATCAGGTTGGATAACACTGGCTTTAGTCTTTCACATAGCACACTCGACAGGACCTTATATGCGATGGGTAAAAGGCTGATCCCGCGGTAGTTGGAGCACACACTTGGATCACCTTTTTTCAGCACAGGACATAATACGCTTACATTCCAATCGTTGGGCATGCACTCTTTAAGCCAAACCGTGCGCAAGAGCTGGTGCATGCTCGTTAACAACTCCTCGCCACCGGACTTGAAAAGCTCTGCGGGCTGACCGTCGGCACCGGCTGCTTTGTTGTTTTTCAGCCGCGATATTGCTCTTATTACCTCGGCTTGACTTGGTAATGGGCAATCTAAGCCGTCGTCGACAATTGGCGTGATAACTTCACGTGCGCTGCCTTCTGGGACCAGCAGTTGCTGGAAGTGTTCTCTCCATATGTGCAGCACACTCTGCGTATCCGTGACCAGATTTCCATCACTGTCCTTACAGGTGGGGAGGCCATTACCGTATCCATTTGCTCTTACTTTCTGGTAAAATTTTCGGGCCTCACCTCTATCCCTGTATCGCTCTATATCCTTGTTCTCCCGTTCCTTCATCTGACGTTTTTTTCGCCTAAATAGCTGTCTCGCCCGTTTTACTTTCTCCTTATGCCGTTCCCTAACAGCACGGGTTACAATTGGCTGTAGCGTTGCCATATAAGCAGCATCCTGTTCCTCAGACGTTATGCGACATTCTTCATCGTACCAGGATTCGTCTGAGCGCCGCTTTTCGCTCTGCTCAATCTTGTGCGCATCTTGGCTGCAACCAGGTAATGATCCGAGCCAATATTAGCACCACGGATCACACGCACGTCCATGACACTAGATGCATGCCTGCCATCAATTACCACATGATCAATTTGATTTTTGGTGTTTTGATCGGGGGATAGCCAAGTTGCCTTGTGGATATCTTTGTGCTGGAATCTGGTTCCACTCACTACCATGTTCCTTCCCGCTGCGAAGCTAACCAGCCTAAACCCGTTGTCTGACGTGTCGGTATGCAGGCTGAATTTACCGATCGATGGACCAAGAACATCTTCCCTTCCTATTTTTGCATTAAAGTCTCCCAGAACAATTTTAATGTCGTGGCCAGGGCAGCGGTCGTATGTTTCCTCTAGACGCTCGTAAAATGCATCTTTAATCTCATCGTCTTTATCTTCCGCCGGGGCGTGTACACAAATCAGCGCACTTCTAAATTATTTTGATGAATAAATTTGTGAGTAGATATTTGCAACCATATAAGGACGTATAGGGTCGGTTATTGAAACTATACAATAAATGATAAAAATAAATTATATCGACTAAAATTACTAAATAACAATTCGTTCGGAGCATGCTTTTAACATAGGTAAAGTCGTTAGCATTTCATTGGACTGCATTTTTTCTGGATCTAAATATTCCAACAGTTTTAATTTATGTTACTGGTCACAATATTTACTCCAGAATACTCACTCCAAATAAAAGCTGCCACAGATAAATAATAAAAAATTTCGTTAAATAATTATAATCGGTAGATTTCAGGCCTTTTGCGGTAGAATTGGTAGATTGTTAAATGTACAAAAAAATTCGGTAGACTCTACCGAATGTCGATAGAAGTGAGTGAGGACGGTGCGCCCAAGATCGAAGTGAATGGAAATCTCTTATGTTGTTGTTGTAACAGCTGGAGGAAGTAGCTGAGGTGATAATTCTTAATACCGAATTTAAATTTATCGGCACTCAATCGAACATGTAAATCCGATTATCATACGATCATTGTTGGCAACTCTGTTACGTTCCTTTGTAGATAACAAGGTTTGTGTCAAGAGATTGTAAGGTGATGTTGTGAGTTTAAATCGTCAAATTTCTCCAAAGATGGTGCCAGCTGTTTTTTGTTGATTTTTTTAGATTTTGATAAATCATTTCCTTTTTTCCGTGGTCCTTGCGCAATTTGGATTTTTGTAGTGGTAGCATCTAAGATAATTCTCATAATTTTTCAACGATGTTGATTTAGCCAGTGCCTCGGTTGGGAATTGAACCCGGCACCTTTGGATTGCTAATCTACGTCGCTTTCACTAAGCTGTCGAAGGCCTCTGACTTAGACACTATAATATAAATACATGTGTTTTCAAGTTGTTTTTTAAGGCTTATATGTTACGCGCGGTCTGGACTAAATTGTCATTGCAATAAAGATCCTAAAATATGAAAAATTGGACCTTAGGAATATATATATAAAATGGCTAGCTTCGCCAATGTGGCAAGGTTCTCAACCCATTCTTCGCCGCGTAAACATATAAAAATGCCATTATGACCACTTTTGAATGTAATAAATACATTGGTATTTCTTGTCAGCAGCCGCCCGAAAACATTTAAATTAAAGAAAATCCTGTCGAGCCATACCCCATTGCCCCCTTACCTTTCACCACAGAAAATAAAAATGTACAACATTATTTTTCATATTATTATTTGCAAGACCGTAAGTAGTTTTAGGAAAATATTAACTTGTGCGAAATATCAAAACATTTGGTTGCGTCTTTGGAATGTTATCGTGCTTACCAGCCGGACGGCCAGACAGTACATATGATCAGTGGCGGATTTAGGACTGCTGCCGCCATAGGCACTATTTGATATGCCGCCCTTTTTGTATATATAAAACCGTTTATAAAAAAATTAAATATTTTAATTATTGTGTATTATTTTTAATTTATATATATTTATATACACATTATATATTTATATATAAATACAGTGTACCACTAATGTCCCCGTGCACTTCCCATTTTCAACTTTATTAAGAAGATCCGAAAGCACAGAAAGAATATCGAATAAAAAATAATCCAATGAATAATATTGAAGAATTCTAAATAAAGACAGCTAAAATTAGTATATCTCAATAATTCAAAAATAAATAAATTATTTAAATCTTAAAAAAATCACTTATTTGCTTCCAATAAAGTCTTCGCACATTTAACATTCCGTTTACGTTTAAAAAAAGTATAACAAATTTTATAATTAAAAAAAAGTATAACAAATTTTATAATTTTCTTTCAAAATAAAATTAAAATAAATTAAAATATTTTGCATATGTATGCGATATAAACTTTATACATAACAATACTATTTTTCAAAACATAAATAACACTACTTTACAAATAATTATTTTTTCTCTGGTCTTTGAACACCACTATTTTTTTATGATAGAGGATGGGTTTCTGATTAAGAAAAAAATTTAAAAAATTTTTTTATGGAGCGGATTTTTTTTTAAAAATTTTTTTTGTAAAATTTTTTTCTTTGCCGAAGGTACCTTTGGATTTTGACCTATATATCAAGTCAATCAGGACAAAAGAGGTATCAAATTAATTAGAATCAAATGGCCAACAAGAATTAAGCCACTTAAACTCAACAAATTGCAAAATTTTGCCGTACTGGCTGAATACATTTGAAAAATTGTGTTTTTTTTATGAAAAATAGCGTCTCTTTTTTTAGTTTTTAAATCGGGAAAAAACCTTCTGCGTAGGGCGAACACCTCAGCAAACAAATGTAGAATTGCCGAAGAAAATCTATGGACTGGTTACAAAGTAATAGCCTCTGAAAGTTGACATACAGAAACGAAGTTTTTATAAATACTTGAATTTTTGCCTTTGTAGGAACTGCAGATTATGGGCTGAGAGCCCAAACAACAACAAAAATATATCATTCACTTCGTCTTGGTCCCCTAACATCGAAATGGTAGGTTAAAATAGGAGCCGAGGCCCATCACGCCCTTGGAGGGGTCAAGAAATGGGCTCCTTGGATTCTATGATGACCGCCTTATGCGGGTACTCAAATGAAAGATATTTTCGAGACGAATCCAATGGTGTAATTTTTAAGACTCTTTGGGGCCCTAGGGACACAAAACAAGGGTATCCTTCAGTTCTTTGGTACCCTCTATGTGCGGGTACTCAAATGAAAGGTATTTTTGAGACCAATCCAGTGGTGTCAATGTCAAGACTCTGCGGGTCCTACCGTTGTATTCGTTTTGAAAATATCTTTCATTTGAGTACCCGCACATAGGCGATCATCATAGAATCCAAGGAGCCCCTTTCTTGACCCCCCGAGTGCATCATGGGCCTCGGCTTCCATTTTGACCTACTATTTCGATGTTATGGGACCAAGACGAAGTGAATGGTATATTTCCGACAAAGGCAAAAATTCAAGTATTTATAAAAACTTTATTTATGTTTGCCAACTTTCAGAGGCCATTACTTTTTAACCAGTCCATAGATTCTCTTCTGCAATACTTTATTTGTTTGCTGAAGAGTTCGCCCTACGCAGAAGGTTTCAAAAAAATTTTATCTCGAGTTTTCGATTTTTCATGATTTAAAAACTAAAAAAGAGACGCTATTTTTCATGAAAAAAACACAATTTTTCATATGTATTCAGCCAGTACGGCAAAATTATGCAATTTGTTGAGTTTAAGTGGCTTAACTCTTGTTGGCCATTTGATTCTAATTAATTTGATACCTCTTTTGTCCTGATTGCCCGTCTAGAACTTGATATATAGGTCAAAATGCAAAGGTACCTTCGGCAAAGAAAAAAATTTTACAAAAAAATTTTTTAAAAAAAATCCGCTCCATAAAAAATTTTTTAAATTTTTTTTCTTAATCAGAAACCCTTTATCTATCATAAAAAAATAGTGTTACCCAAAGACCAAAATGACTGTAAACTATTGTAATTAATAATTTTTAATCAGTGCTTTTTAATAATTTGGTCTTTCGGGACTTTGGTCGGGCAAAAACGTCAATTAAATGTTCATAGTTTATTTCTTGCACTAATTGGCCTTCAATGGACAATGATGCAAGACCATTAAGTCTATCTTGGCCCATACTTGCCCGTAGATAGTTTTTTTACCCTTTTCAGGGTGGAAAAGGATCTTTCAGCTAAACGGTTTGTAGCAGGGATACTTAAAAAAAATCGTAAAGCTATGTGGACATTAAGTTATGTTTTCAATTTTCAGAATGATAATAACTTTCTTTACTAGGTTTTTTTTCATATTTTGTGATTTGTCTCTACAAAGCCAACTTTTACTACTTACAATTTTCGAAATTTATTTTTTTATACATTAAAAATATAACGGTTAAATTCTAAATTAAGAATGTAAATGCGATAACAATCGTAAAAAGAATTCTTGATAATATTGCATTAAAATGTTAACATATAATAATAATAAAACATAAAGAAAAGAGATGGTAATTACATAAGAAAGGAAGTAAGTTATATTGATTCTGAGTAAACATAAATTAAATGATACTAGTATAAAGAAAGTGGGAGAGAATACTGAATGGTATACAGAGATAGTAATAGAAAATACATCACTATTGGGGTAAACATCTTGAAGATTATTTGAATGTAATATATCGGATATATGTTGTGCAGAGCGCACGTTTTCAGTAGTTGCCAATGAATCTTTGAGTTGATAATCTAAATTTTTTGGCGAGTTAATTTGCTTGACTTTTTAACTCATTTGTATCTATTTTATATAAATTATCAAAAAAGTTGAAGTTTACAAAGTTCTGATAACTGTACAGTGTACACTCAGAGTGTCCAATATGGGATAATAAATATTTGTACGAATATGATCTTGTCCAAAAAATGGTGCTCTTTCATTTACCTATGAAGTTTTCTGGTTTTCTGCGACGAGTATCATAATGATAATAATCTTGAACTCCAGACAGCGACTGCTTCAACAACAGATATAGCTGGACAAGTGCCTACTAAATTCAAAGAAAGGGCAGCGCAAGGCACGTAATCTGTTAAACGATTTATTGTTTTAATTCTTGCCTGAAGTCCTGAACATGTACCTGACATATTACCTGCATTATCATAAGATTGACCGCGGCAGTTCATAACTTCAAAACCATTTTTTTTTTCTAAAGAGTTTAGCACTACATTTTCAATATCTTTCTTTGTATTTGGTATAAATTCTAAAAATCTTTCAACGGTTTCACCATTTTTACGTCCATATCTAATAATGATAGCAAACTGATCGACATGTGCAATATCAGGTGTAGAATCTACAATGATTCCAAAATACTTCGCCAATTGCACTTCTGTTGAAATGTGTTGTAATACTTGACCTCGAATCAAGATTATAATTTCTTCGTAGATGGTTTTATATAAGTACGACGTTGTCCACTCCCAGGATGCGCAAATTTTTAATGCTCAGATAAAAAGGATCAAACTCGGCAAGAAGTTCTCATGTTCCCAACAAATTTCCATTTCGCAAATCACCAAACTGTTCTGTATGTCCTCGAAATGGCAGTCCTCTTATTGCGAGTGATTTAACAATTGCAATTATTCTGTATACAATTTTTTTCCAATATGAAATTTCTTCATCGAGCTGTTTTACTAGACGTTGATCAATACGGCCGTGAACTGCTGCTCGAGCTTTTATATGATAAATATTAATTTTATAAAAATCTGAATTTTTGTGAGCTTCAACGCGTGCATTTGAGTTTTTCCAGTCCTTAAACCCTTCGCCAGTAAAAGCTTTAGTTTCGCCACTTCTACTAAATAACAAACAAGGAACACAAAACACAATCTCTTTAGTTTCTGAATAAGTCAACTACTCACGGCGTTGAATCTATCCGTTTTTTAAAGTACGTTAAATAGGTTTTTGCAACAACACCTTGTTTTTCAGTGTAAACGTTTTTGGAATTTTTGAAATTTGTAATGTTGTTTTGTGGCGTGCCGTTTATACTAATGTAATTGAAATTTTGGCGCCCTAGGTCCGGGCCTCACTGGCCTATGGGTAAATCCGCCACTACCTATAATTTATATATCCTCCTACCCGTTGGGTAAGGGTATATAAATATGAAGAAAAGAGTATAGTACAAGATTAATAAAAAAGTTTACAAGAATAGTACAGGGGAAGGGAGAAAGAAGATTTCAAATAATCCCTGCGTGTTATCTTCTTAACTAAATATATACAAAGTAGTAAGATTACGTTGGGACACTTTGGTCCTCTGCCCTCAAGCCCGCTTAAACCATCTGTGAACTTCACAAGATTCTCTATGCTGCATGACGACAATTTGGTGAGACTATTAAAGAACCATTTCACGAGGAATTGCTTCCTTCTGCAAAGAGTAGGGCATTGAATCCTTAATGGTTGGATGTAAATGCTCTGACATTACAGTGTCCTGTATTTATTCCGATTGGTCGTCTGACTGGATGGTCGTCTTCCATCGAATCCTGGCCAAATATCCCGTGATACAGTCGTTGTGATTTTCCCAGGATGCATTTGCTAGCAGTTCGATGTGACGGATCACAATTCCGTATACATGACACATTGATCCATCTGATAGGCCGAGTCCCAGTGCTAAGCCTTTCCGCGCCAGCAATGGGTATAGCAATCCACATTGTGGTGTTCCCCTAGTCGCTAGCCATTCTACAAGTGTGTTGTTTTTTTTATACCCTGTTATTAGCTAAGTACCGATCTACGAGTGTGTTATTTAAGGGTGTAAGTACACTACATTTCGCCACGGTCTTAGTTTAGTTTAGTTTATTTATTGGGCATTTTTGACTTCTTCTATAATTAACTTACTTACTTGAGTGGCCTATTACAACTTACGAAAGTAGTTCATAAATTTGAGGCCTGAAGAACTAAAGAATTCCTCACGTTTAGTTCTTCTGCGTGTGTTCTCCAGTTAGTCCTACCAGATGGTGGCGCGTCGCCTACCACTTGGTCCTTCCAACGAAGTTTGGGTCTCCCTGCTCTGCGCCGTCCTTCAGATTCGCCTTCAAACACCTTTCTCGCTGGAGCATTTACGTCCATCCTGGCAACATGTCCCATCCATCGCAGTCGTTGCATTCTGACTCTTTTAGCTAGGTCGATGTCGTGTTAAAGCTCATGTTTCATCCGATGGCGAAACTCGCCGTCGTCACAGATAGGTCCATATATTTTTCGGAGTACTTTTCCCTCGAATACTCCCAGATGTTGTATGTCTGTTGTCGTAAGCACTCATGATTCGGCAGCATACAAAAGAACGGGTAAGATAAGCACCTGGTAAAGCTGTTTCTTAGTATTCCGAAATAAGGTGGTGTTACAAAAGTGCTGCCGAAGTCCGTAGAAACATCTATTGGCGAGCACTATTCTCCGCTTGATTTCTTGGCTGACATTATTTTTCTTATTGACGGAAGATTCGAGGTAGGTAAACTCATCTACTACCTCAAAACAATAATTTTCAACGTTGACGCTGCGTTCCCATCGAGAGGACCCTTTGTTCGTCAAAATCATTATTTTTGTTTTTTCCTCGTTGACCGCTAAACCCATTTTTGCCGACTCTTTTTCTAGTGATGAGAAAACTGCAGTAACATCCTGCAGATTTCGGCCAACGATGTCTATATTATCGGCATAGGCTATTGGCATGGGCTCTTGTGGAATATTGTGCCAGACATGTTGACACCAGCCTTTCTCATCACCTTCTCCATTACTATATTAAATAGTGTACAGGACAGGCTATCGTCCTGCCTGAGACCTCTTTCTGTGTTGAATGGTTCAGAGTGCTCCTTACCAATCTTAACCGATGATTTGGTGTTTTCCAAGGTACATTTGCAAAGTCGAATTAGCTTTGCAGGAATACCAAACTCAGACATGGCCCCATAAAGCCTATTCCTTATCAGAGATTCGAAGGCAGCTTTGTGTCGATCTGCTTTTCATGAGTTTTTTTTCCAGGATTTGTCGTAGAGTGAATATTTGATCCGTCGTAGATTTGCCAGTTATAAAGCCGCACTGATATGGTCCAATTAGTTTTTCTACAATTGGCTTTAGACGTTCACACAGTATGCTCGAAAGGACCTTGTACGCAATTGGTAACAGGCTTATTCCACGGTAGTTCTTACATTCACTATGATCTCCATTCTTGTATATGGGACATAACAGACTAAGACTCCAATCCCCGGGCATGCTCTTCTCTAGTTAGATGTTCTCCATAAGCTGATGCATGCTCCTAATCAGCTCCTCCCCCCAGCCTTAAACAATTCAGCAGGGAGACCATCGGCTCCAGCAGCTTTGTTGTTTTTAAGGCGGGGGATGGCCACACGTATCTCGCTCTGGCTCGGAGGGAGAGTACACACCATCGTCATGGATTGGAGTGGGGTCTTCTGGAGTGGTGTCCGCATCCAGTAAATTTTTGAAATGATTTCTCCATATTTTTAGAAGGTTATCCGGGTCCGTCTCTAGCTGACCATCGCTGTCCTTGCAGGAGGGCTACCCTGTTCCACGCATTCTCGCCTTAACTCTCTTGTAGAATTTTCGGACTTCCCCTCTACTTCGGAGCAACTCTGTGCACTCACCTTGCCTCTTCTTCAGCTCCTTCTTTTTCTGTCTAAACAGACGAGCTGCCTCTCGTCTATTCTCCCTGTGCCGTTCACGAACAACTCGCGTTGCCATTGGCTGCAGTTTCGCTCTGAATGCAGCATCCGTTTTTCTTGTGGCATTGCGACATTCATCATCGTACCAGGCATATTCTTGAGACGGCTTTGAGTACCCAAGTACGCTTCTCGCAGTCCGTTCTATGGAGTCGGCTTTATATTGCCACGGCGAGTTTATATTATCAGCAGTTGAGTTAGATGGTCGGAGTAGGCGTCCGCTACCTCTGTGGTCCGATGTCCAGCTTTCGTTGTGCCTGGTTACGTACATTTTTCGCCATGCTTAGCCTTGTGCGTACTTTAACTGCGGCAAGGAAGTGATCGGAGTCAATATTCGCACCCCTGATCACTCGTACGTCCATAACACTCGATGCGTGCCTTCCATCGACTACCACGTGATTTATCTGATTCCTCGTCAATTGATCTGGAGATAACCTCGTTGCCTTATGAATAGTAGGTTGGTAGGCGATGGTAGGCTCAAATGTGGTCTTCCTGCCTATTTTAGCATTAAAATCGCCTAGTACAATTTTGATGTCATGCCTTGGGCTACGGTCATATACATTTTCTAGGCTTTCATAGAACTCGTCTTTGTCCTCGTCGCTTTTCTCTTCTTTTGGAGCATGGGCACATAAAAGTGTTATGTGGAAAAACTTAGTTTTGACTCTTATGGTGGCTATACGTTCACACACCGGTTTGAACCTTGAGACTATGTGTCGCAGTCTCTTGCCAACCACAAATCCACATCCAAACTCGTGCTTGTCTGCATGGCAGCTATAGTAGATGTCGTACGTCTTCATGCACGAACACCCATGTCCGGTCCACCGGATTTCCTCTAAAGCGGTTATGTCAGAATTGTATTCTTCGAGGACTTCCGCCAGTTGGATAAAGGCCCCTGGTCTATACTTCTAACATTCCAGGTGCATATCCTCACATCATGGTCCTTAATTCATTTGCGGTGGTCGCCAACATTTTGGGGGGTCCACTTTATTCTCTTCTTACTTCTTTTCATTACAATAGTTCAAACGTCGGTGGCGGGTTGCAAGCCCAGCGCACCACGTCGCAGTTTTCACCTCCTGCCAGGATTTTATTACAGCCGCCCAGTCTGGGTCAGACGCTGACCAGGGTACCGCTCACTCTGAGCTGACGTGCCTGGGTTTTAGGTTTCGCCCCTCACAGTTAGCCGTGCTCTGATGGGTGTCAGAAGCACGTTTCCAGGCGTCACCACGTGGAGGTACTCCATCCGCAGTAGTACCACAAATACGGAGCTCTGTGAGTAGACTTAAAGTGCAATTAGGAGGGATCAGTCTGGGTTTGCCAAGTTAAACCGATCAGAAGTTTTACCGTGCATCACACTCACGACGCCATCTATAATTAACGATCTTTGAAATATCACATTTATTCTTTTCTTCTTCTAATCCACGCTCTTCTTCTTTGTTGGCAAACAAATCTGGAATTTCTACTTTTCGGCGCAAATCGAACATTTCACATACGTTGCAACATGGGAAATAACGATAAAAATCACTTGATTTTCGACTAATTAGTCGGTTACCAAATTTCCAACCATTGCACAGTGGTTCCTTATTGGTTTTTTTGGAATTTATTCTTTAACTTTTGAACGGATAATGGTATCTCAATGAAATTTAAAATAGTCAAAGCTGAGGTGTTTTCGAAGCACTATCTAAATGCAAAAATTCATAAATGCACTTTCCTTAAACATTTGAAACACCCGAGGTGACCACACACCCACACCCAGTAGGAAGCCTAATATTTTCAAATCATCTTGAAAACACCTCAGCATTGACTATTTTCAAAAGTTACAGAATTAATTCAAAAAAACCAAAAAGGAACCACTGTGCATTATTTATATATAAAGTAAACACTCCAAATAAAAAGAAAAAAAATTGATTTGAATTTATTTCAAGCTCAAGACCAGTGTTTTTGAAAGAAGTATATAGCAGAATGATATTCTCATAATGCCAGGCAGTCTGCACAGCTGTTTCGGATTCAGCCATCCTCATCAGCAGACTTTGGTATAATAGTTGCAAATTGTTTATCAAGTCTTATGCACCAGAATCTCACAACGAAATGAGAATTCTTTCTTGAGTGCATAGACTTGAAAAAGTTCATATGTAACATTTTGTTTTATTTATCACCCCAAATTTAAAAACTTAAGGTAAAGCAAGGGCCCCTTAAGGAAATTTGTTACGGGCCTCGCGCTGCCTTAATCCGGCACTGCAGGTGTTTATTGTTTTCATAGAAATATCACATTTTCGAGGTTCGTCATTAAAAAAAAACCAGTAGTTGTTGAATACCACTGAAATCGCAGTGTTGCATTGGCACAAAGCATGTTCGAAAGACCCCATTCGAATATGCTTTGTTCCAAAACACCTTTTTGTAGGTTTTTTCTTACATGAAAAATGTATAAGAAAACATGTAGCAAAACACGTGTTATTTTTTAAGGATGCTCATAAATTCACACAATTCACAATATTTCTGATGTTTCTTGGAATTTTACTTATGTTATATCACCTTACATTCGCAAATCCTTATCACTACGTTAAAATTTGATGTTTCCTCTATCCAAATAACTCCAGGATAAACTGCTACTTTTTGTAATTTTTTCCTTATTTTGCCCTTTAAATTTACCCTTTGTCGCGTACGTCCTTGTTACACTTGACGCACACTGTCTCTTGGAGTGGGACGATAAACCGGCTGGCGCTGACTGCTGGCGTTTGCTCCGACTTCGCATCAGGGTTCGGGCGCGGTTCTTGCCGGTCTCATCATCCACATACAGTTAACAAAAAAATTATCAGTCAGCCTTTATAAAGGAGGGAACAAAACAAAACGGCACGATAGCACAAAGATCTGAAACACTAATTTTACACTTACGTTCTTCACCCTGTTTTTGGTTAAGGCATGCTAGGCGGTCTGCATGCCGGTCTTTACCCACCCCAACCTTGGTAACCTTTAGCCAAATCCCCGGTTACCCCTTACTTCACCTCACCTATCCATTTCCGGCGGTTTTCGGTCACTTACCCATAAGCCCTTTAGGCTTTCATCTTATTGTTTAAAAACCACATATTTCTTTAGACGTTATAAACATTTAACTTTTATTGGGTGTGAACTTTTCTTCACCTCATTACTAAAACAATTTTCAAAGCGGCTTTCTTATGTGTGTTATATTAAATACGTTTTGGTGATCCACGCGTCTCTGTGGTACTTGGGATGACCAGACGTTCTCAGTAAGTATATTTGTAATTTAGGTTTTGGTTTATCTGTCCCTAGATAAAAAGACTGTTTTCTTTGTATTTCTTTAGCTAATTGTTCTCGTTTTAATTTAGGGACGACATTAATTGGTGTTGGGCAATAACCCTAAAAAAAAGTATTCCTACACCCCTGGCTTGAGCTCAACCCTTGGCTGCGGAAATTCGCTTCCAGAATTTTTAAAGAGACAAAAAAACAATTACTATCTAATGTCTACCCTACCTTTGTTTTGTATAGGATCTCGTTGCAGCGATCGGACGTGTTTTTTTATCCCTCCGCTATTAACATTGTTCATCTAACTCCTAATCCCTTTTAAACTGCACAAAAACCTTCTAACACTTGAATATTGTATCTTTTGTTTCGTTAACCTTCGAATACTTAACAATACCAATACACATCTGGTGTTATATCAAAACAAAGTTAAATCTAAAACTTGAAAAAAGAAAGCCTAAACAATAAATTAAAACAAAACAAACGCGAAAGAAAGAACAAAATAACAAAAATTACAACAATAAAAACAATGAATCCACCATCGCCTAAGAGATTCAATGAAATTTCTCTCCGCGAGAGCGCCGCGCGAACTCCGCGACTATCTGACTCTCCTTTACGTCTTCTACAAATAGTGGACACAAGGCTGGAGAAACAAACTGTAGAAATACATAAACAACTAAAAGAGTTGTTCGAAGAGAGTGAGGCTCGACTCTTAAATCAGCTAGAAAAGAGAATGTGTGAGAGATTAAATGAAATGCGTTTGGACATCGATAAAGTGTGTGAGCGCGTAACTAAGCTTGAAAGTGAAGTTAGAGAACAAAAAACAGAATTTCAAAACAAAATATCAGAACTTAATACAGATATAGAAAATGTAATGGAGAAAACAAATAATGTAAACACAGTGCCAACCGAAAGTATGCATCTGAAAACTGAGTTAAAAGGCTTACGTCGTAAAATTTCACATTATGAAAATTCTGCTGTTTCTTCGGAGTTAAGAATAGACGGTGTCCCATATTATAATAATGAAAATCTTTATGCGATATTTTGCACTTTGTGTACAAGTCTTAATATCGAAGCTCCTAATATAAATGCTATATATAGGCTGAAAACAAGATCACCAGTCCCTACAATACTTGTGAAACTCTCATCCCCGTATGAGAAAAACTTTATATTGAAAACTGTGTCAAACTACCGACGTAGGAACAAGGACTAACTTCGTTTACACTTTGTTAATTTTGATGCAAACGATCCTTTTTACGTAAATGAAAACCTGTCTCATTCAAACTACAAAATATTTAATAAAGCTCTGAGATTGAAAAAGGAAAATGTTTTCTGCTCCGTTTTTACCATCCGTGGCATTGTGCATGTCATGAAGAATGATACGGAACAGCCAACACGTATTGATGATGTCGACCAACTCGATCAGTTTTTTCGTGAAAATGGGAATTAAGTCGAAATGCAGTAAAAATTATATATACCATATTTTTACACAAACTGAATATATGTTTAAAAAAAATTTGCCTTTATTAATATTGTTAATTGTATTTATATTGTTTTTTCTGGAAAAACCTACAATATCTATGTCAAAAATTATACGTACTACTTCAGTGTCGACTACAATTTGCCTAATTTAAATCGATTTTTAAGCGTTGCTGTTAGGGTCTCAACCTTTCATTATATTTTAAATATTTTTAACGATGCTAAACTCAAATTATAATATTAATTCCAGAGATGTTATGATGGATATGGTGAAAATTTTGGTCAAGCAAAATTGCGGAATAAAAATATGTCGCATCAATGCACAAAGCTTGAAAAACAAAATAGACGAGTTCAGACTAACGTTTGAAAATTCAGGTGTTGATATAATTTGTGTATCCGAAACATGGCTCAATGAATATACTCCTGATACAGTAAACTACGGATAAGTGCACATCGCATAAATGCAAAAACTGCATAAGTGCACTGGAACTTGAAGCCATCAGCCTTTTTTATACGTTTACATACAAAAATACACGGATAAGTGCAACACGCATAAATGCAAAAACCGGATAAATGCACAACTTTTGCTAACCTGAAAGTACTTTTTTAGTACAACTTTGCATGCATAAATGCAAATCTCTCATACTACATAAATGTAGATTATGATTTAGAGAAACTGGAGAAAACCAGTACAGAAATTTCAGTCAGGTAAACTGACTGATAAATACCATCAACCAATATAATATTTTGTTTAAGTCTTGAGTTATTGAAATTAATAGATTTTTAAAATAAAATTACTTATGTATTATTTTTTGTCTGCATGTAGAGCAAAAACATACAAAATTTTTCCTATTTGTACACAAGGTACAATTAGGGGCAACACAACGTGTCTGACTTTTTTCGTATGTAAAAGGGGAAATATCCCATATATTTATATAGGAGGTACCAGAAGGGGTGTGCCAAATAATTAGGGTTGCTGAGGCTTTGCTTCCTATTACAAGAAAAATTAACTGACCAAATTTGATTATCCCCCCAGGTGCCGGTTTAGAAATTATGGGAGAAATTTTAATTTTCCAAGCAAAGTCATTTTGTATGGGAGGTACCAGAAGGCGTAAACCGATATAGACCATATTTATTCCTAATTCAACTTTTCATAAGCGAACATCACATGCTAAATTTTAATGAATTCAGTTTACTAACAAAAAAGATATGTATGTAAAAGTATGAGGGTCAATTCGGTCATTTGTATGGGAGGTACCAGAAGGGGTATGCCAAAGGTTTTGGTTTTCTTAGGGTTTGTCTACTTTTGCAAGATAAATTAACTGACCAAATTCAAACATTCTCCGGTTGTCCGTTTGGAAGTTATGGAAGAAATATTAATTTTTCAAAAATAGATAATTTTGTATGGGAGGTACCAGAAGGGGTGGGGCTATTCAGCCCATTTACAATCCCATAAGTTCGTTTAGAAAAATATTGATACTGGTAAATTTTCATACCGATCCGTTTAGGATTACTCGAGTTATCCTGCTGACCAGCCATCCAGCCATCCAGCCAACCAGCCAGCCAGACAGACGGACATAGCTCAATCGTCTTAAAAAGTCCTGAAACGAATTTGGTCTTAAGATACTTGGGGTCTAACTCATCTCCTTTAATGCGTTACACTTTTTTTCGTATCAAATGATATATACCCTCATCCCTAAGGGTGATGGTATAAAAATATATAAAGTTGGAACAAAAAACACGGTTCAAAAAAAAACTTTTTCAGCACACGTGGTTTAGGTGAATCGAGTTGAGTGCAATTTAATATATATTTTGCAAAAAACAATGTTGCAAAATATGATTGCAGTGATTCAGCTTCAATTTTGGCACAGAACTGAATATTTTTAATTTTTTTGTATGAAATATGAAAAACACTAAAACAATATAAATTTTTAATTTTTAGCTTAAACTGAACTGATTTTGTAAGTTTTTATTAAAACCTCTTATGTAATGTAAACCAAATATAAATTAAAACATTTAACAGCTTTATATTTTAATTATTTTCTTAAAGTTCCGTCCAAACTGAACTGGTGTTACAGATTAATAAAAATAATCTAATGTTTGTATAAATGCAATAATCGTGTACTTATGCAATGTTTGTATATATGCAATGGTTGTGCATTTATCCGAGTGTTGTATAAATGCAAAAACCGAATAAGTGCACAAAAAGTCGCGAGAAATCCGATGTGCACTTATCAGTAGTCTACTGTAGTCTGATTTCGCTGAAAGGATTCAAAGTATATAGAGCTGACAGAACAACACTTGGTGGTGGAGTGGCAATTTACGTAAAGCAGGAAATTAAATGTAAATTTGTATCAAAAAGTGCGGACGGCGATAGAGACGGAATATCTTTGTTGAATGTAATATGAATGGCGGTAAAATGCTTGTGGGGTGTGTGTACAGACCCTATAATAATATATCACTAGAAAATATATACGTAATGTTGGAGACAATTGCAGTAGTGTATAGTGATATTATTATTGCTGGCGATTTTAATTCAAATTTATTAGTGTATAACTCTGTAAAAGATAATATGGCTGTTTTTGGCCTTATACCTACTAACGTATCTATGCCAACTCATTTTACATCAACAAACAGTACATTGCTAGATGTTTTTTTTGTTAGCGATATTCACAAAGTGCAACTATATGATCAACTTTTAGCGTCAGGTTTTTCGAAGCATGACCTAATATTTTTGTCATATGAGTCTAGGGTTGCCAGACGATCTTGATTTTTCTTGATTTACAAGAATTTTTAATGCTCGTCAAGAATCAAGAAAAAATAAGTTTTGTCAAGATTTTTACAGACCAACCGAAAAATAACGCAAATATTTTTTTTTTATTAATGAAATGAACAGTTCATAGAAATATTATTGTGAAAAGTTTTCGTTCAAAAATCTATCATCACTTATTTTCGCCTCCCTATTGAACACTAATAACACTATGCAACAAATGAAACCTTTTTGAAAAATACAAGAAATTGAGATAAGGGTGTCCTTATAAATTAGTGGCTACAAACTTCTTCAAACTTAAAAAATAGTAAATAAATCACAAAAGTTTAAAACTTCGATGCAAAAAACAGAAATATATGACAAGTAATCAATATAACTATATATATCGTTGGAAAGGTGTCTTCTTTCAAAATCCGCTGATAAACTTAAAATCGGTTGATATTCAACCACGTAACTGGCTTACACGTGCGTAATGGTACCAAAAACCGGTTTCATAGTGGACTTTATGAGCTATTTAGGTTGCCTAGACACGTTTAGATTGTATTGATATGTTCACGAAAGTTCTTCAACTTTACCATGGCTACAACTTTCACTACATTGTTAGTGAAAAATTTGGACTCCCTCAAAGTAATGTTCAAAAAAGTAAAAAAAAAAATAATAATTTCTCCTTAAATTTTTTTTTTTGCAAAAGGGCTGGAATAACCGTCGTTTGTGACATAAATAGTTAATAAAGTTATTGCGCATAACTAACAGCTACATTATTGCCGAATATAGTTTAGCGCTATCACGAAGTGTGAGTTAGCTGTTGGACAAAAGCTGATTACGCTTTTTTTCGAGGGACTCACTGATATTGAGAATCTTTTGAGGTCCATAAAAAAAATTGGTCACCTATCTCGCCAAACTGAGTAAAAGGTTCTATTACCCGTCGATGGTTGAATCGAACCTATCTTGTCAAGTTCTTGTATTTTGTAATTTGACAACATTAAACAGCCAATTTCAAGCAGAAGCTCCGGTCGTATAAACCCAAATTTTAGATTAATCGGCTAAAGATCGCCGCCGTCTTGTTTTTGTAGAGAAAATCCTTAATGGTTTTAGAAAGCCGTAGAGAAACAATGTCAGGTCAGCGACGTAATGCCAAATCCTAATTTTTCTCATTTTATGCTTCGAAGTATTAAATTTACCAATAACACTAAGTCGTAAAATAAAAAGATCAACATCAGTGTTCTCACTATATTTTTTATACCCTCAATCTTAGGGAAGGGGTAATAGTAGACAAACCCTCAGAATATCGAAACGTTTTGCCACATTCCTTTTGGTACCTCCCATGCATATCATTTTGTTAGTAGCACACTGAATTTAAACATGTAATAAAAACTGGACCCCGGAATGAATATGGACTATATCGGCCGACCCCTGATTAACCCCAATGAAAATTACCTATTTTAAGAAAATTGATATTTTTTATATTAAATCCATACCGACAATTCGAGAATGCTTAAATTTGGTCAGTTTAAAAAAAACCTTGGGAAATTTTAACGTTTGTCACTCTCTCTGTATTATCTTCCATAACATTTGACCAAAAACACACACATAAAAAGTTTATTCCACGTTATCCGGCAAATAAAAATCTGACTCTTTGTACTGCCCCTGCTGGCACCTCGTATACAAATATGGCAATTACCTGATTCCTCAAGACGTTTAAAAATTTAATTTTAAAATTTTGCATTTGTAGGTGAAACTTGAGAAACTTAAGTGTTTCATCCAACCCATTAGAAACTATGAATTCTTTTGAGATCGTAAAAGACTCTTTCGGTAACCCCATACAAAATTACAATATGTCCAGAAATATACAATAAAAATTCAACATTTGTTGGCAATTTCATTAACACTTTTTGCATTGTAACTCTTGAAACGGTGTAACAACTAGGCTTGCCAGATGGTCGGGAATAGGCGGGATTTTCCCGACTTCTCGCGAAAATCCCGAGTATTAAAGTAATTCAGGGGAAAATCCCGACTTTTTAATATTTACTACCTATACTTAGAATAATCAAAGAATCAAACTTATTAAAGAAGGTACAAAAAAATACTTTTCTCTTATGAACTAGTTGTGTGCACTTAACATTTTTCCATTTATCCATTTTCATGGGTATTAATCTCTTTCCCATCCCTAGCAATTGTCTATCATCTGATTTTACCACAGCTGTTCATAACATTACGACTTTCAAGAAATGTAATTTTTTGGAAAAATTGCAGCATTTAATCTAAAAGACTCACTATTGACTTGGGAAAAATTCCCAAAGTTCTACAAATATCAAAAGCAGTGGACAATGACATGTTGTACAGAGACTACTGCAGTCTTCGAGCTGTTTATGGAGAAATATCCAATGATATACTAAATGATAAAATACGCTCACATTTTTTATGGTCACTTGAATTTGTTTAAATTGATCTCATTTATATTTTTTTACCGATAAGTAACGCTTATTGCGAAAAAGTATTTAGTATTTTAAATAATTTGTACACGAAAGTTAGAAACGAATGTTTTTTGATCTTATAAAGGCTGAACTAATCCCAGGATTGAATATTGATAAAAGCTTTCAGGAATTCCAGTAATTTTTAACAACTAATAACGCTATGTCACAAAATTTCAAAAGTTTCTGTATCCGGGACATTTAATTTTTGATTTTAATGTAAAATTTCACGCTGAATTCAAATCTGCTCTCAGATATGTGAGATATCGTCAAATTTTCATTTTTAGTGTTTTGAAAATAGGCAGGTCTACTAAAATGCTATTATCTCTGGTTTTAGTCGACCGATATTTGTAGAAAAAATAAAAGATAATAATTTGTTTTCTTAAAAAAAACGATAGCTGTTTAAAATCCAATCATAATTGACAAAGTAATGGCACTTCAAAGTTCGATTTTTGTAAAAATTTAGATGATTTTTCAAGTTTTCGCTGCCTTTTATTAAGTTTCTTTCCGTGTTTCCGACAACTGCATAATAGAATAATATCTTACAAAAAGAGCAAAAGCACTTGGTCGTCAAAATCGGATGAAAAATAAACGCTACATTCACAATAAAGTGCACATACCTCATCATGAGAATAGTAGTAATTGTTGTTTTGCTTGCCCTCCAAAAAATAACTACATTTTTTGTTAAAAAAAATTCTGCACTAAATTCTGCAAATGCGGAAGTATTTTTTATCCAATTTTGATGACCAAGGGCAAAAATTTTTTAAAGATATTATTCTATCATGTAATTGTCTGAAACAGGAGCAATTTATACGGAAACACGGAAAAAAACTTAATTAAAGGCAGCGAAAACTTGAAAAATCATTAAAATTTTTACAAAAATCCAACTTTGAAGTGCCATAACTTCGTCATTTATGATTGGATTTTAAGCAGCTATCGTTTTTTAAGAAATAATTTTATTATCTTTTATTTTCGTCGCAGTTTGCAAACATCGGTGAACTAAAACCAGATGGCATTTTAGTAGACCTACCTTTTTTTAAAACACTAAAAATGAAAATTTGACGATATCTAAAAATAAAAACCGTTCTATTTATCACATATCTGCGAGCAGATTTGAATTCAGCATGAAATTTTACATAAGAATCAAATATTTAGAAGCCGGGATCAATAATTTGTTGCATTGTGTAATATTTCTTAATAAAAAATGTCAAAACCTATATAATATAATCTTTACATTTGTCCCGACAAATCCCGCTTTTTAGCCTCGGTTTTCCCGTCTTTTCGAATTCGGTGCCTGGCAACCCTAGTAACAACATGTCAATAAAAGTCTGGTCATGCGACCGAGAGTCCTATCTCCAAACTTTTACGCTACACAAGCTGAAAAATTTTAATACATAAGTAATTTCATTTAAAAATCGTTTAGTTTCAATAACTCGAGACTTAAGTAATATCATACATAAGGTAAGGGTATTTATCAGTTTAACTGACTGAAATATCTTTAATTAAAAAAATAAATGAAAGTGAAATATGTAAAACATCTAACGTATGAGTGTTTTTATTTGTCAAGATTTTTTTTCACAATCAAGAAAATTTTTGGTGAATGTCAAGAATTTTACAATTTTAAATCTGGCAAGCCTATATGAGTCTCATGCAATTTTAGACGAACAAATTTATTATTATCGCGACTACAGTAAGATAAATCACCAAATTCTGCAGGAAAACTTTATTTATTCTGAATGGAGCAGAGTTTTCATGATGACTTCAACGGATGACCAAGCATCTTTTATAGAGGGTAACATAATTAAACTCCATGACCTGGCTGTCCCACTCAAAACTAGAATAAAACGTTCCACCTCAAGACCCTGGTTTAGTCAAAAAATAAAAATTTTAATACAAAAACGTAACGTAGCTTTTTCCAGATATAAAAGATTTAAAGCCGACACATTTAGGAACGAATAAATATTATACAAATCGGTTTAACAGTTGTCTAGATACTAGGAGGACGTGGCAAACAATAAGAGACATCGGACATTGCCAAACTACCGACCACAACGACTTCCCACACAGTGCCAATGATATAAATAAATCTTTCGTTAATATCCCAACCATAAATCCAAATCATGGCTATTATGAAAACGAATTTGAAGTCTCGGGTCAAAGAGAAAGTGCTTTCGATTTCTCTTGTGTGAACCAATATGATGTTTTTTTGAGCTGCTTGGCCATAAAATCAAATGCGATAGGGTACGACAACATAGATCCGAAATTTGTAAAACTAATTCTACCTCATATTATGCCTTTCATTACGCATTTATTTAATACAATTATTATGACCGGTCATTTCCCACACAGATGGAGGCATGCCAAAATTATACCACTCCCAAAGACGAAGACGGAATTTAGGCCAATTGCTATCCTGCCATATTTTTCAAAAGTATTGGAAAAACTTCTGCATTTTCAATTGAACTCATACCTTATTACTCATAGTTATTTGTCAAAAATCCAATCTGGGTTTAGACCAAAACACAGTTGCATTACGGCACTAATTAATGTAGCTGAGGATTTAAGACGTGACGTTGATGAAGGTAAAATAAATATATTGGTACTGCTCGATCATTCTAAAGCGTTCGACACCGTCGATCATGATATACTGTGCTCAAAGCTTAGATGCTTTTTTAATTGCTCGAATACGGCTATCCAGTTGTTTCGATCTTACCTCACAGGCCGAACTCAATCTGTTTACATGAAAAATGAGATTTCTGATCCACTTAACATAACGAGAGGTGTGCCACAGGGATCAATTTTGGGACCTTTACTTTTCTCATGTTTTGTAAATGACCTCCCACAACGTTTGTCACACTGTCAGGTTCACATGTATGCGGATGATGTACAGATTTATCTAGGAACTACATTACGGTCTCTTAGGGAAGCAGTACATAGGGTAAATTTTGACCTGCAGAATATCCATACTTGGGCCATGGCAAATGGTCTTTGTCTTAACCCTAAGAAATCAAAATGCCTCATCGTTCACGGTAGGACCAGAAAATTTAATTTTAATATAAATTTGATCCTTAACGGTCAACAAATTGAAATTGTTCAGAGCGTAAAAAATTTGGGCGTAATTTTTAATAACACATTGACGTGGTCGAACCACGTGAATAGCATTGTGGGAACTACTTATAACAAACTAAGAGCTCTATGGTCAACACAGGCTTTTACGCCCCAACGTATACGAATTTTATTGGCAAAGGCCTATCTAATGCCATCGTTGTTTTATGGTTGTGAATTGTTCTCGTGTTGTGACTCTGTGAGTAGAAGAAGATTAAATGTAATTTTTAATAATATATGTAGATACGTTTTTGCCAAAGGAAAATATGTACATATGTCCACTGTCAGTCCAAATCTATATGGTGTATCACTTGACCACTTGTTCAAAATTCGAGTCCTGTTATTTTTACACAAAATTGTCTATCAAAATTCTCCGTCTTACCTTCTCGAACGTATTAAGTTTGCAAGATCAAACAGAGGAAAAATGATAATTCCTTTTAGACATCGAACTCTTGTCTCAGATTGGCACTTTTATATCCATGCGCTACGTCTCTGGAATAGCTTACCGCACCTTCTTCAGACCACCAGCAACTCTACTCGTTTTAATAACCTTTTGCGTGACTATTTTTCGCCTTAAAAACCACTATATGTCATCGTGGGGACACCAAGTAAATATACATACTGTTTGACCTTTTTTGTTTCAAAATTAATGTAACATATTACCTTTTCTAACATTTTACGTTGATATTTTATTTGTTCGTTGTTTTTTATTTCTTCTCAATTCTAATGACATGATTTGATTAATTTACTTTGTCATGTTATTTGCTATTTTATTATTGCTATTTTTTCATTTCATTATCATTAACTCAGCTTATTTACTAACTATTATTATTACCTATTACTAATATAAGTTTTAAGTTTTAATTATGATTATGATGATATTATTTCGAATGCACATCTACACTCCTATACTGTAATATTAAGATGTAAATCTTGTTGTATAGGAAGACCAATAAATAAATAAATAAATAAAAGAAACAAATTAACGTTCTTTTTATCTAAACATAAAGTCGTCCGTCTGTCCGCTTAAGGTAAAGTATATGAGTATGTTATAGGTTAAGTCTCCCTGTACCTTGGCACCCCAGGCCTGGTGGTACATAAATGTTGGTGATGCTCCAGGTAAAACTGCTACGGCTTTCTAGTATGGTTCCCTCGGCTCTGCAGCAAAACAAAATGTTACCGCAGTGAAGGAGGAGATAAACACATGGACCGGTAATTTGTATGAATTTATATTCGTGCTTTATTTCTTTGTTTTGTCACAGTTTGATTTTCTTTTCTGTAGTTTTAATTAGTTAATGTATTCAGTTTGTATTATTAGTTTTTATTGTTCTTTCTTTTCTTTCAAACAGCTCTGTTCAACTTGAATCTGGTCTTCCTGCACATTTACCGGCAATTTTAATATCTTTAAGATCTTTTAGTATTTTTCAGTTTTTAATTTTTTGGTTTTCTTTATAAAGTTTTAAATTGAAAACAATAAATAAAATGATTTTTTCAACTTGTGTTTTCACAGTTATAAAACGGTCTTTTCTTTTTTTTTTTCTTCGGTCGGGATCTCCTCCTCACTCCAAAAGCTGACTCCATAATCAAACTAAAAACTCCTCAACTCCATCTTTTCCCTCCTCTTTTTCTTTTTCCAAAATATCCCCAGCCAACAACATAATTATCATTTTTAACCGATATTTGGCCTCAGCTGATTGATTGAACTGACTTACAGTTTGCAAACCATTGAACGGAGAGTTGCATTTAGCGCTATAATGATATCCACCGCTAGATGGCGTTGTTCATTAATTATGGGGCACACCACACCTTCCTTCGATAAAAATTTTGAAAAATGTAGTCCAAAAATTAAGATGACTTCTGATATGCCTGACAAATAGCACAAAAGGGGTTTTTGCTTATTTAGATTTAGAAAAAAACAAATTGGCGGATGGATACAGAATGACGGACATTATTTCCAAAAAAACTGTAATTCTACTGATCAAATAAAATCAATTAATCACACTAAGCCCTTTACAGATTCATAACTTTATATAAAATTGTAGTACATACATTTATGTAAATGTTCTTATTGTACAAAATATTATAATATATATATATTATAAACAATAGTAAATCTCAAATGTTGACGTTCGTATGGTTTCTACACGACAAACAGCTGGTTTCGAAGCCACTAACTCATATTAGAACGACAACTAGAACGAAAATCAATGCGAAGACGTAAGCATTTCAGTACAAAATCGGTAGCCACTAATTATTTTCGATGTCATCTGTGCGAATACAAATGTCAAAAACACTTACTTGTGTTTCTGCTTTCGTGTAGAGCCAAAACAGCACATTTTAACTGGTTTATATGTTATATGATAGTAGTTAGTTGTTACAGTTTATAGTTATTTAACACATTTGATGTTTTCAGTGCCCAGCTGCACATTTTTTGTCCTAGTTTTTGATTAAGTTAATTATTTCTTTAACGGATAGGGCTGCAAATATTATTATCTCTTTAGCAAAAGTGCATATTTGTCGAATCAGTAGCAATTATAATTGCAGATGCTAGAAATTTAATTTTTGATATTAATCAATTGTCGTTGAATGTCGTTGTTTATTAATAGCCTTTTTACACCGGAACGCATTTAACATATTTCCACGTTAATCCGCATCTTTGAAAGATGCGGCCCAAATGCTAAAATTTTTACATGTATTTTGTTGTTGGAAAGATGTTTACATATTTTCGCATCCACGAAAGATGCGGAAAAATACACTGAGTTGTAATCTGAAAATTTGAATTTAAGCGATTTTTCTCAGTAATGTCGATCCGGCAACCACAATTTTCGTTGTTTGTTTACATTTATCGGAAAAAATGCCAAACAACATGGACGGACAAAAAATTTAAATTTTTGCCAAAATATTAATAAATGATTATTCCAATTAGATAAAAGCAGTCACGCTTCGTGCAATACTCCCTCCGAAACGAAGTTAAAAGGTTTGTGGCAGGAAAATATGCGAAACTGCAGTGTAAAACCACTTTTTCGCATTCAAAAAATGCGGAGCTGAACATTAACTGCTTGTTTAGATCATTAAATAACACTACGGTTGGTTGGTAGAAGAAGAGCGCAGATTGGAAGAAGAAGAGTGTAGGTTGGTAGATGTGAATATGCAAAAATTAAAAAAATAAATAATAAAATTTTATTGCAGATTAAATGTTACATTTATCTTTTTGGCTGTCGAGTCGAAAAATAGTGCATATTCTTTATATTTTCATCGATTTTAATACCGTGCTATCAGTTCAGTACCGATCTACTAGAGTGTTACTTAAGGGCGTAAGTACACTACATTTCGCCGGAGTCTTATTTGACTTCTTGTATAATTTACTTTCTTTGTTTGTATTTAATTTTTTAATAATTTTAGCGCTTATTCACGATTATAGCGATTATTTGTAGTATCAAGCGTTTTTTAATTGGAATTTCTGATATGGCAGCTTTGTTGTTTGACAATTGTTAAATGGCTTTGTTTACACCAGCGATCGGCGAGAGCGCGCACTTGTGCAACATGAGCGAGAGAGCCACACATGTATTCTCACACACATTGAACGAAAACAAACAAACTGAATCAGTCTCGCTTGAGCATTCGTCCGACGCAGTTGTGTCGACGCTTGTTGTTAGCAAGACAATAAAAAAAATGATTTTTTTTGGTTAAAATGAGTTCTTATATGTTAATGTGCATTGCCACGCGCACGACAGTAATATTTCCTAGATTATTATATTGTAATTTGTTCATAGTTATGAAAAAAACTATACAACAATTTCCTTCACTACAGTGAGAGAGCGAAGAAAACAACTCACCAACACAAACTCATATTGTGGTTGTATTGCTGCCGATGACTGGTTTACACGTAAGACTAACGACAACTCGCAAATTAGTGGCTACCGATTTAAAGCGAAAGTGAGTGCATGATTTTCGCTCGCTTTCTTTCGACAACGTGGCTTAGGCTGTAAACTAAATGAATACTTATGAATACACCATAAAATAATGTCGACAGAGGAGGACTTATAAAAGTACTTGTCAGCTAGAATCATGTTCTGAAAATGATTTTTTACGTATTCCGGCAGACTTGGGTGCCCGGATTGAAATTCGGTTGTTGACTTGTAAGTCGTTTCGATTTTATAATTTGAATTAACACACGAATACAGTGTGATGGGACATATTATTTCCCCATTAAGCTCCAATGTTGTGAGAGTTAGCTTGTCGACGATGACTTCAGAGATGCAGCTGTTTTTGGCACCTTATTCCAGTAAACATCTGACATGCTGATTTTTATCTCCGATTTTTATGGTAACAAAGGCAGTCAGCAGCAATGTGATTGAATTCTGCTTCAGAATGGCTGTCAATGATGTCGTGTCCACCTTAGAATCTCAACGACGAGATTTCTGTTGATCGCTCTTACTGATATCTTTTGGATGACGGCTTGGTGGATAAGCGGGAAGTAGCTGACGATTTAGTCGATGGTCGATTTAAGCGAGGATGGATGTGTAGTAAAGAATTGTGCCTTCTTTGACAGTATTGGCACCCCGTTTTTGTAAAGCACGAATTGGTAAGGAAATTGTAACAGTGCCAGTTACATATCGTGAATTAATTTAGTACTTAAAAGCTTAACTTAACATTATATTAATGATCTAGTTGCAAAAGATTAACATAGCGTTAGATAAAAGCTTAACTGATAAGAAACAGAACATTAGTTAAGAAATAATAATAGACAGTTGTTGATTAAACACTGAGCGTTTTAATACATCACATTGTATCTATATGGGTATTTCCTGGCGTTGCGGACGCACGTTTTTTCTTATTTTGCAGTTTTCTCGAAAAGTTTAAATATTTTGAAGATTATGTTCATATTAAAAAAATGTAGATTTTGGAGAGTACTATAATGTTCTTTTAATGAAACTTTACTTAAAATGTTGTATTCAAAATTATGACTAATACAAAGTGCGTTACGGACACACATAATTTTAAGTATCTACGTAAATTTGTGAAATTTATCGAAATTTCTTATGTGGCTAGTATATTCTTTTTTGTGAAGTAATGAAGACATATTGGACATATTTAAAATACTTTTACCTTTTATGCTACTTAAATCTAAATGTGCGTGCGGACACACGCATGGATAACACAGAGAAAATCAATACCTTGGAAATTATACTATTTTGCTGGTAGGTGCTGCTGACCACTACAAGATTTTTTTTTTTCAAATTTCTCAAAACCCCCATCATCTTGAGTTACGGGTAAAAAACCGGTTTTTTAAACTTATAAGCCAGTAGCGCGGATAAATATGAACCGATTTTAAGTTTCTCAGCGTATTTGGAAAGGAGAGACTTTTCAACGATATATATAGTTTGTTTTGTTAAAGTTCAACAAATTCATAATATGTTTACAAAAACAAAAAGTAAAAACTATACATATGTACAGTGTTGCCGTTTTGGTAGAATTCTACCAAATTTGGTCGGACGAATTTCAATTTTTTAATTTTGGTCGGATGGTAGGCCCAAACTGATTATGGTAGATTTTTGAATACAAATTTTAAATATATATTTTTATTATGATATTGTCATAGTTCGGTTTAAGATCATTTCTATTGGCAATTAATATTATTGTCAATAGGTTTTTTGTTCAAGATTGTGAAATGTATATATTTTTATTATAATTTGTTCTCAGTAATTTATTTGTGCTATTTCCCTGCAGTGATGCAAATGATATTACGCAGAATTTAAAGCGAAAGTTCAGGCAAGAGTGGCAGAATTCATTCGATTGGGTGCAGAACAAAAATGGAACAGCATTTTGTATTAAAACAAATTTTCTTTTAATACTTAGCAATTTTGTAAAAGAGAATATATAAACAGTAATGTTGAAATTGATTATTAAAATAAAGCAAATTTAATATTTCAAAAATTTTCACTAGTTTAAAAGCGGAATCGAAAATCGATTTGATTTTAAGCGCGATTACATTAAACTTTTAAATATAATAACGCCCCCAAGAGTAATTTCTTCGGAAAATTACTTTTTAATTAATTAGATATATTGCCTCTTATTTTAGAGTTTTCTAGTCTTGTTGAATGTGATCCAGATTTAATAGTGACAGAGTGGAATTTATTGCGCCTCAGCGAGACATCTCTTTCTCCTGATTTAAGTATAGACATGTTTTGGAAAAATGTATCTGCTATAAAAAATGGTTTGAATGAACATTGTTATGAAAATTTAGTAAAATTTGTCTTTAATTTACTTTCACTACCATATAGTTCAGCCGCTGCTGAACGAAAGTTTTCGTCTCTATCTCTTACAAAATCTAAATTAAGAAACAAACTTGAAATTAATACCATTAACAGTATCATGCTTTGTAAAGAATTAATCACGAACAAAGGTCCGCATACTGTATGGTCAGCTAAAAAAGACTTTAAAACCCCGAATAAACTGTAGTGAACTGAAAATATGTTAAAAATGATCTCGGATTTACTGACAAATATGATCTCCAAAATCTCTGTATATATAAGACCTTTTTTTTGTTTATATAGTTTTGTATATATTTTTATTTAAAGAATTAAAATAATAGACTGAATTTATATTCTTTTTTGTTTAATTAATAAAAGTTTTCTATAAATTAAATATAGTTTTTTTTAAAATTTTGGTCAGTTTTGACCCAATTTGGTAGGATTTAGAAACAAATTTGGTCGGAAAAAAAATTTATTGTGGCAACACTGCATATGTATATAAAATAAGTTAAATTGTGTCGGTGATTGATGTTCTCTGAAATGCGTGAACCGATTTTGTTTCTGTAAATTTCATATGGAAGCTAACGTCAATGGTAAAGTTTGCTTTTAAATTCTGTATTTGAATGTGTAGTGGTTTATGAGTTATAGACATTCAATTGAAGATACCTTTATTAGTATGTATTTGGTTTATATGAGGAAATATTTGTAGCTGTATAGGCTAAATAAGTGGACCGATTGCAACAAACTTTTCTCTATGTATTTCGTAGGGCCTCTGTCATAAAGTACATGAAAACAAAGTTAGACACTGGGGCGTGGCACCGCTCACACAAATTCCAATCGGTCATATCTCACGAACCATAATATTTATGAAGACAAGTTTTGCTACATATGTTAACGGTACAAGGAGGATTCTCGCTGGGAAATGGGCGGTGCCACTCCCATTTGGAAAACATCGTTATATATATCATATGAAACAGATCAGTTCCTTAGCGGGTAAAAAGTGGAAAACATGGTCAAACAATGTATCATTGTAATTGGCATGTATTTTGATTTTATGACAACCGCGGTATTAGACGGGAGATATGAAATTGGCACTTTTAGAGGTTAAACGAAGAAATAGGAGTGAACATGGCATCAACCGCTAAATGGAAACGGTTGAAGCTGCACCAGAATAACTGGTAACTCAAAGTTTAGTAAGAATATTTTACATACAGAAAAATGAGTTCCCTGGGAATTACTTGAATAAAAACCTAATTTTTTAGCATTCGGGGAAAGTAATAACAAGCGTTAAAATGCAAGTATTCGAAGTCAACCGATTTATTCCGACTAATACGACTACGGAATGGAGAATTTTCTAATTTGAGTCTTTCTGATTGTTATTCATTTGGGAATAACCAGTAGCTCTCTTTGGAGGTTCCCAAGGAAAGGAAGCTAGACATTACAAAGCTGCATACCACTGAGATAGCCAGTGCTTACTCAAACCAACTCTCTCAATTACTCCAAACAAACCCCCCTAGTTCTTATGTTCCCGACAAATACGGCAAATATGGAGGGAACAACATAACAGAAGGCAGCATAAGTGACTCCACCACCGAGTCAAAACGAGATCAGCACGGCTTAAAAATAATAAAGCTGCGGGAGCCGATGGACTGCCGGCAGAACTTTTTGAAGCCGGCGGCGATGAGCTGGTAACATTAATGCACCAGCTCATTAACACGATTTTGCTCAGAAAGTGCATGCCCGATGATTGGAACTGAGTATCCTATGTCCAATCATGGCGATCAAAGTGTGTGTACCATCTACCGCGGTGTTAGCCTTTTACCCATCGAACACAAGTGTGTTATGTGAAAGACTAAAGCCCATTCTGGTGAACCTGATTAGACCTTATCATATGGCTTTAAACCTGGTAAGTCCACGACCGACCAAATATTCACACTACTACAAATACTGGAGAAGACTCAAGAAATGCAGATAGACACCTACCATCTGTTCATCGATTACAAAGCTGCATTCTACAGTCCGATACGACTACAACTTTTTCGAGTATTGAAAAGCAGTCAGCGGAAGTAGGTCTGGTGATAAACGAGGACAAAACCAAGTTATACTAACAAAGAGTCCACTCGTCTGGGACACTGCGTGAACGTTGACAACTTTAACTTTGAAGTGGTAGATGATTAAGTCTACCTTGGCTCCGCCATAAACAAAAATAATAATGTCAGCCTCGAAATCAAAAGACGAGTATTGATCGCAAACCGCTGCTACTATGCGCTAAGCAAGCGATTTAATGACAAAGCGCTCTCTCGAAGAACACAGGTCCAGCTCTACCAGACTCTGATCTTACCTGTCTTGCTCTACAGCGCAGAATCCTGGGTAATGGCACAAGCGGATCAATCTATTCTGGGAGTCTTCCAGAGATAAATACTACGCAAAATACACTGTTATACAAAAAAAAATATTTTTAATTTTTCTGGGTGTCTGAATTGTAATTCCTATGGTTATTAATTTCATGATTTCAAATATGTTTTCAGATTTTCTTGATCAGCCACAGTTTTTTGGTTATTTGGATTTAAATTTTTTCAGCTTTCTTTATGTTGCATTAAAATACATTTTGCATAAATGCGATGAAAACTTTATTTGATCCAATAGAATCTTTTCTAAATACAATAACCGATACTAGTAGAGCTTAAAACATGAACAATAAGAAGAACAAAGGTTTTTATTTATTTTATGCTGCATATCCTTGCAGTGTCCTAAAATGATCCAGGAGCAGTCAGATTTCAAAAATGTTTTCAGATTTTTCATCTGGCACAATTTTTTAGTTATTTGGATTTAAATTTCTCTCTCTTCATGTTGCATTAAAATACATTTTGCATAAATGTAGTTAAAACTTTTTTGATCTAACAGAATCTTTTCTAAATACAATAACCGATACTAGTAGAGCTTAAAACATGAAAAGTTAGAAGAACAAATATGTAATTTCTATTAGTTAACAAAGTTTTTAATTTATTTTATGCTGAATATCCATTCACTCTCCTAAAATGTTCCAGGAGCAGTCAGCGAATATAGTAGGCACATATTTTTCTTCGTAACGCTTTTCTAAAGTTAGAATGTCTTCGTGGAACCTTTCACCATTTTCATCGGACACGTCACGAAATCCAAATAAGAGGGCAACAAATTCACATTCAAGGACATGTTGCATCCCAATTTTACGTAGAATATTAAAAAAGAGAATAAGTTGATTATAAAATAGAATAGGGCGATAATTGCAGCCGAAAAGGCATGTTGCTGATGTTGCCACCTGTTTCTACTAAATTTTTAAACAATCGCCTCCATACAAATTTTTAATTTTTAAAACTTATTTGCAGATAGCCAAAAAATTATGCCTAATAGCATTATTTGAATTTCCCATGCCAAAAACTCGAAAAAACACATAATGAAACACAAGAAAATAAACCCTTGTCGAACAGTGATATTTGGACCCATCATCGTTAACGGCGAGTACCGTCGTCGAATGAATCATGAGCTGTACAACGACATCGACGTAGTCAAGCGCGTTCAAATAGACCGAATGTGCTGGCTGGGACACGTTGTATGAATGGATGAAAACGCTCCGGCTCGAAAAGTCTTCGGCAATAAACTCGATGGGCGGCGCAGTAGGGGGCGACCAAAACACCGATGGATGGACCAGGTGAAAGAGCTGTTAGCTGAGCTTGATGTGACGAACTATCTAAAGGTACGGTCAGATTAGGCAAATATTTGACGAAAACCGTCAGATATTTCTCAGCCGCAGTCTGACCACAAAACATTTTTGTGTGGCAAACAACAAAACAGCTGATTTTGGTGAAACAAAATTATTTGCCTTCAAATAAAAATATGCTCAATGTGACCAAAGTGTGACCACCAAAGAGCAAATATTTTCCTCTTTTTTGGGCAAACAATTATTTGATCTTACAAAAGTTTTGTAAGAGCAAACAAGGGTAAATAACAGCTGTTATCAGCAGTGTTGTCAGCTAACCGACAGAAATTAACAAAATGAAGAAAAATAGCGCCAATTAAAATAATAAATAAAATAAAAGGAAGAAATGGTGAATATAAAATATATTTTGGTAATATTGTGGAACTGTTATAAAATTTTATGCATAGTTAAAAGGGAAAAATTCTAGCTTTGTTAATTATCTCAAATCGAATGTAAACCGGGTAAGCTGCGACTAATTATGGTATAATAAAGATAAATTGGCCATAGTTTAACCGGTTACAAGCAAATCCAACAAATATCGGTTGTAAGACAGTTTACACTCTTGAAAGCCCCTGGTAAAGGTGATAAATTGTAGAATATGGGAGTCAAAAAATCACAACCCCCCGCTCCGGCGCTCATGTGTGTCAAAAAGGGGTTCTATGAAGATCATCTATGTGGGTGTATTCATATGAAACAAATTTTTGAGACTAATTCAGCAGAAATTCAAGAACATACAGGTCCCAATTAGGGAACGGTTTGAGTTCCTTATTTTATGCTTTGAGTGCACCCACAAAAAATATGCCTATTGTGGTCAATCCACATAATTTCAGTAAAACTTGTCATAGATATTGTGAGTTTGACGAAAACTATGCATTGCATTGCTTATTTTTTTTTTGTTAATTTTACTTTAAACAGTATGAATGTTCTTAATGATGTTTGAACAAAAAGTAAAAAATATCTGTGAAACACTTTTATATTTTTGGTGTTTTTTTTTATTTACTTAAAAAGGTCTGTCTGTTCAATTATAAATTGAGGCAGAATAAAATTGTTTCAGTATTTATTCCATGTAAACTAGCCCTTCTTTCTAAAAAGAGCCGATTAGCGGCACTAAACTGCAACACTACTAGTTGGAGCACTTAAAAACTTGACAGATGCATATAAATAGCAACGGCATAAGTTACTGTTGTTGAATGCATGAATGCATGGCAAAAGCAATAAAATTATGAATACCCAATAAAAACAAATGCATTCATTCTGTTCTCTGGTCCCAATGACCCTATTACACCTAAATAATATAAAAAACGTTGTTCAAAGCTCTAAGTGCCACAGGCAAAAAAATCGCCGCTATTATTTCTAAATAAAATTGGTTATTAAGGCTGATTTACACGCTATCCACCCACATCCCCTATCTACTGTCAAATCAGTACATTTTGATTTCCTATCCACCTTCCTATAATTCAATATTACTTTGCTATAATTTTGTAGTGTTTGTCTTTGCTTACTCCTACATGTTTTCTAATTAGGCTATCTCGCTCATGTTGTTGAGGGGATATGAGTAGATATGGGTAGATAGCGTGTAAACCATACTTTAATTAATTAACATTTAAATTAACATCCAATAGTTCGAATTTCGAAACATATGTATTAATTTTTTTTCTTAAATAATGTGTCGTGGGAACCTAAACTAGATTCGGCCAATAAATTCTAAACCTATATTTTGAATATGTAAATTTTGAGACAGGAAAAACCCCGGTTTCATAGATTTATCGATTTTAAAATTTTCAATGTAATTTCCACTTGAAACTACATAATGAGTAAAATAATATGTTGTCTAAAAAAAGGTTGTGTTGACCACACTTATAGCAATAACATCTGTTCGAACGACAAAACAAAGAATAAATAAATTGAAATCACAAACAAACCGTCGCCAATTATGTTGAAGTTGAAGAAAATATGAGGATAAAAGAAAATACGCATCACAGTTAACCAAAATATTTGCATTTTGTATCAAATTGTTAAAAAAAATTTCAGAAAAAAAAAATGTTTTCTGTTGGCTTGCTGAAGGTTTCTGGGAAAACAAAATTTATTTGCCGGCAAACAACAATTTGTTGCAAATATTCGTTCAAGTGTGACCGCAGGGCAAATATGTTTTCCCTAATGTCCATCTGACACAGTTTGACACGTGTTTGATCAAACAAAAGAAGGCAAACAAATGCGCCTAGTGTGGACACAAAATCAACTCTGTATTGCTTTGACAATATTTTGGGCAAATAGGGGAAAACATGTTTTAGTCAAATATTTGACTAGTCTGACCGTACCTTAAGGAGCGCAAAAGACCGAAGCGCTTGGAATACTTTTTTACGTGCGGCTACTGATGGATAAATTTCTGTTGTTGCTGCCATTAAAGAAGAAGAAGAAGACAACGACTAAACGATATAAGTACTTAATTTCCCTTTACACCTCATGAATGAGGTATGGGGTGCTTCTCGCGTTGCACAGTGGAGTTTTAGTCCTTATCGGATCACAAATCTGTAACTTTTTTGTTCTTCGAGATAGAGTTCTGAAATTTTGCACCAATAATCTTAACTGTATATGGCATTATTCTATGAAATATGAGCCAAATTAAACCAGAACTTATTTCAGAATAAAGGTAAGAAGTTTATTTTTTGCGTATAAAAATGACTTGTACAAGTATTTGGTAAAAATAGTAACTTTAACTTTATATAAAATCGCTATTTTGTGGTTACTTCATCAGTTTAAGCGTATCTTCATCTAAATCTTTTGCTAGTTTGGCAGATGGGTTTCTTATACTTGTTACATAGGGATCAGAGGTGTAAAGAAGTCTGTTGAAAACATCTTCGTTAGTGGCTGATCGCGAACATTTTCGAGAGTGATGTGAACGATAATTTTTGTAGTCTTTTTTGAGCGACTCTTGTGCGTCTTCGGACAGCTGACCAATAGGCAACACTGCAAAATGTTTTATAATGCTTTCCCCATGTATCAATATTTTGTGGACAGATGATAGCATATGATACCAGTTGTATTTTTTTTATATTCAATCTTGCTGTTTCCATTGCATATTCGCCAAATTTTCCAGGATTTATTATTAACTCAGACGACAAAGCTTGAAGAATGATGTGAAACCTTTTTATTAATTCTTCATCTACTCCAGTTATATCAGCAGATCGCGAAAAATTTAAAAAAAAAACCTCCTAGCGGTATTACCATCATTGCTGTTACCACTTCCTTGCCTTGGCTTATCAATAATTAATCCCAACTCTTCACGAAAACGTTTTTGTATATTAGCTTTTTTAAGCTTCTTTATTGCTTTATGATTTTCAGTTAACGCTGACCATTTTTGGAATTCACTATTATAACCAATGTGCAAAATCATTTCCATTATCCACGCGTGGAGGGTCGATAAACCATACTTAAAAGCATTTTCATCTTCTGGTCTTGCAGCTACTCTTTCTAAGTTATTCATTTGAGTAGGTATCGCTTTGCATATGGTACATGATGCACTTGATGGAGTATTTGTTAAAACTTGTGCTACTTTACCATCAATCATTTTAAGAAACAGTTTATGGTTGTTGTTTTTTGAAATAATAGTAGGTGACAATAACTTTATTTGAGTTTCAATATTATCTACCACTTCTTTAGTTTTTGCTGGTGTCTCTTTGCATAGTTCTATTGAAATGGGGCGACAATATCGAACAGATGAGCAGACTGGATTTTCCCAAATAATATCTCCTGTTTCTTCGCTTACAAGTTTAATTGGTACTAAAGATGTAATAAATAGACTTGCATCAGAAATTAGACAAGATTTCTCTGGAAGCGATTGTTTATATTCTGATTGACCTGACGAGCCATCACAACCCTATTTACAGTAGAGAGTTAGGTTTATGAAGTTTTTATTATCCACAGTATCAATCATTAAAATCCTGGTTGAAGTGTGATCTAACAGATCTTGTAAAGACTTAACTCTAGCATAAGTATTTGTTACTTCTAGTAAAGCTGGTGGAAGGCAGCAACTTTTTTTTGCTTCCTGATTTTTATAGTATGGAGGAAGAACAGTATATTTTTTTCCATCATAAAATTTCTTAAGTATATGTAATGTGCTTTGGTCAGGTCAAGATCAATAAATGCACTTAACGCCTCTAATTCATCGAAAGATTCACCCTTTTCAGAATCTTCCAGGTTTTTAAGAATCTCCTTCATTTCAAGTTTAGAAGAAGATCATAGCAGTTTAATAATTTTTGCCTCTTCTAATTCTCACACCGATCGCAAGCTTTGGATATAAGCGCCATAAATATGTTGGAAGCCATTGTCATTTACGTTTCTTTGATGATTTTAATGATGTTTCATAAGAGTTACAGGGTCTTCCTCGCTTCGCCGTACATTTTGAAGGTTCCACTATTGCTGGCAATGTTCTGCAAAAGTCCCCATTTAACCACTCATCATTTTTTTCAAAAAATATTTTTGAAGATCTGCTTGATTTCTTCTACCGATTATTGAAGATGGTATGACCGTTTTTTTTTATAATATTCACAATAAATTTTACATTTTCTTCAGAAAGTTGATAATTTTTTTCAACAAAAACGTTAATACTTTGTGTATTTCTCCCACTTTCAATATAAGCATCAATTATTTGACGCACTGAACACTTATAATTGTTCATTTTTGATTAATGTAATGCTGATTTTTAATATTCTCTTTACAAAAATAACCGGTATAACCACAAAACATATATTAAATATGACTATTCTTAAACTTTTCATCAATAGTCTTTGCCTAGTCAAATCCTACTACTTTGTTTTTTGCGGGTTGTTTTTTTTATCTAAATAACTGAGCTTTTTAACATTATTGAGTGTAACTTCTGTTTATGCAGGAATATGCAGCTAAAATTTTTATAGTATTTTATTAACACATTAAGCTTTAAAATTTTTCAAATATGGGCGCAGAGCTAAACGCAGCTCCTAATTAAAAGTCTTACCAATATTTTATATGCAGCCAAAACAACATTACATCATTCAGGAGCTAAAATTTCAAATGTTTTCACTAAAACCTGAACCGCTATTTATAAAATCGGAATCTACATCTAATTACCTTTCCAATAAGGTATATAACTCTTTAATTGTAATGTGAATTATATTAAAAATATGCTCTGAAATATGTTATATTTTTTTAGTAATAAATCGTTGTCGTAAAAAGATGTGAATACGGTCCTTATTTCCGAGTATTACTAATGACCAAACATCAAATATTTTCCTCAAATTATTAAGTCCAAAGTCTTAGCTTTTCGATAAAAAAAAATTATAGTGTAATTCGAACCTTTTTAAAATTGAATTATGGGCTGGTCTTACTCTACGATTTTCCACTGTGCTTTGTTCTGAATTAACACGCTTTCTATTTTAGATTCACAACATACGATATACATAAGTACTTTTTAGAAAGATAAATGTTACTTTTGGGTAATAATAGCAGGAGTACTATTTGGTAAAATTAATGTACTTTTTGGTACAGTAAATTGTTCTTTATGGTACAAGAAAAGTACATTTTGGTACAATAAAAATACTTTGCGGTACAATACAAGCAAACAAAATATATAAAATAACCAAGTAAGTTTTCATCAAAGCATTGACGTGGTATTGCTGACACATATTAGCAATTCTAACAAGAACATCTTATAGTCTTCTTTGCTTTTAGTATAAAATTAAATTTTTTTCTGGAAAAGATTTTAAATGTAAAAATTTCAGAGGCCAAAGAAAATTAAGTAATGGTTTTTAGATTCCAACAAGTACTCAACATCCTTAACAATAATTTTGGACGCAAGACGAAGTTGAGTATATATACATATAATATATATAAATAAATATCATCATGCCTAAAGAGCCAGCAGTTACATTTTACCACCAAAGTAATGTTCCAGAATTTTGTCCGCGGTTATATGGAAAGAGCAACTCGACATTTATTTTATGGAAACAAATTGCACCGAAGACTGCAAAGATATCAACTCTCTTAAAAGCTATTGGGTCAATACCATATAAAACTTTACACAATTTGTGTAGCCCTGCTTCACCTGTGTCTAAAACATAAAAGGGATGCGAAAACTTCTTGAAATTCATTACACTAACAATTGTTTTTTGAGAGCTTAAGATCTTTCATTCAGCAATGCAAGGTAATGTAGAAAGCAAGATGTATTAATAAAGGTGGAGTTATCTGTACAACAAATTTGGCAGTGCAACAACAACAGGCAATTTATTTTGTGTTGTGCCTCTCTAGTGTCAAAATCTCCATACAAAACTATTCATACATTTCCATCTTCCATGACACATCTGTCTAATGTCTCCTAATATATTAGACAATTTTTTCACGAACTGACTTTTTAAATTATTATCAGCTGATGGTGTCTCTACAAAGGCTTCTTTTTTTAAGCTTTTATTAATTAAATCAAACAACTGAATACACATGAGAATGAATCCACGTGAGAACTTAAGGTAGATTCTATGTTATCATAGGCGCTCAGAAACAACATGTATTAATACTATTATAAAAAACAATGTCTCACTAATCCGAAGTACCTTTAATCCCAATATCCAATATAATATAAGACTGCATTTTCAAATGCATTATATTTTCTTCAGTCCGAATTGGTTGTAACTCAATAATCCGAATTGGATGTTTAAATATAGAGATATTGTTGCCAAATGTCCGCCGATTAATCGTTTATGACTTTGTTTTAAAAATATCTAGGATAACATATAAGTAATAGTTCTATTCAAAGATTTTTTTATAGCAAATTGTTTTTTTTTTTGGTTTTATGTGAATTGATTTTTTGTTGACCAACACTTGTTTGACCTAATTTTTTTTTATACTAATTTATTTTAAATTTGTTTTTGCGGATATTTTTATAATGTTTTATGTATTAAATAAACGGAAGACATTACAATCAAACTAACGGATTTCTTACGGATTATTCGAATTAGCGAGACTTCAATCATTTCTGTAAATTCACGTTATACAAAAAAATAAAAAGTTGAAAATGTTGAATCAATTTTTAGTAACTGTGTATCAAATCTATATTGATATATATAAAGTAGTGCTCTAGGTTTGTACCGGGATCCCGGGAACGGGTTTCCCGGTTTCTCGGGAAATCATTCCGGGAATTATAATTTCCCAGTATTATAATCCCGGGGAAAAAAAAGTTATCTTTTCTTCGGTTTGTTAAGCAAAGATAAACAAAATGGCTTAACATTTTGCAGGGATCATAAACACAGAATTGGTTATATTCTTCCAAAAAAATATGCCATTTGATGGAACGTAAAAATACTTTTTATTCTTTATTGAAGAATAGCATTGGTAGAGCATTTCCACGAATTTTTGTGACGTTTGCTTAAAACCTGCGGAAACGCCGGTCCGGGATATACCATATATGTATATATATATGAAACCTCATATGTTAAGCAAAGATTCCGCATTTTGAGCTGAAGATGCGGAATGCTAAAAAGTGGTTTTACACTGCAGTTTCGCATATTGTCAGCTGTTGTCTAGATCACACATTTTTCCATTTGCCTTGTAAAACTGCAATATTTTCCTGCCACAAACCTATTAACATTGTTACGGAGGCAGTATTCCACGAAGCGCGAATAGTTTTAACTAATTGGAATAACCATTTATTAATATTTTGGCAAAAATTTAAATTTTTTGTCCGTCCATGTTGTTTGGCATTTTTTCCGATAAATGTTAGCAAACAACGAAAATGGTGGTTGCCGGATCAACATTACTGAGAAAAATCGCTTAAAATCCAATTTTCAGAGTACAACTCAGTGTATTATTCCGCATCTTTCATGGATGCGAAAATATGTTAACATCTTTCCAACAACAAAATACATGTAAAAATTTTAGCATTTTGGCCGCATTCATCAAAGATGCGGTTTAACGCGAAAATATGTTAAATGCGTTCCGGTGTAAAAAGGCTATAATATCTATTTTTATCTATCGAGTCTCTTAATATGGTCGGGCCTTAATGGGGTATTCTGCTACAAAAAAGACGTCTCAAAAGTTATAACAACTCATAACACTTGTTTACAGTATTATAGCAGAGGTGTTAATATTTTTTTTCTATAGATTTCGGCCTCCTGAACACGTATATAAAATTTTTCCTCTGATTAGTTATCAAGATATGATTTTTTGAATTTTTTGCAAATTTATGAGATGCATGCATAATTCGTAAACGGGTCCAAGGATTTGATCAAGAGTTGTTTCAATTAAAGGTAATACGCTCCCCTAAAACATTTCTATACAAGCTTTTAACATCGCACAGTGGGGTAGTCACGATCTGGGCGGCCAAAATTATTTGAAGCAAATTTATGAAGCAGAATGGTATAATATTACTCGGTGAGGCGTAAAAAATAATAACATGTTAACATTCGGAGGGTAGAGGTTGTGACCGTTTTTATACAAAAAATGGTTTTTATAAAAATTTTAAGATTCCCAGTATTTCCCATATATCTCCACAAGGTTGCATTTTAGAGGCCTACCTTCCTATAACTTTTTATTCGTCTGGATACCCTCTAACTATAAATGCATAGAGATATAGGACATCCAGTATGTTAACTAAAGTGGTTCAGTAAAACCGCAGAAATTATAGTCCATTCTTCCGCAGTAGGTAAATGGCTATAAAACACAAAACCGCAAAAACCTGCAACATTTTTTTTCCCATATGAACAATACGATGTTGAGGATTATATATAATCACAAATTGAAGGGGTGAAAAGGGGTGATGCATAACTTTTTGTCCATAGATCGATTTTGTTACCCATTGAAATTGACAAAAATAACATATTTTTCAATGCTGCTTTACTAGTATGAATTTGAATTATAATTTTATTTAGCTAAGTGTATTAAATAATATTAACCTGCTTTATTATTTTCCATTTTACTTAAATGTTTAAACTAAACACACGCCTTCCCACAGCCTGCTAAAATTGTTGCTTTACCTGAGCACAACAAAATAGAAAATGCACAACTAGCAACAAGTAACTTTAACAGCGTGTAGAAAGCGAATGTAAGCAAAATGGAATGAAAAAATAACGGAATCTAGTGAAGCATTTTGTTCTCTTTACCCTACAATCGGAAATTATTAAAAACATTGGTTTTTGAGAAATCGAATTTTGGCAGCCCAGATCGTGAATTTACCCCACCGTGCATCGGTTGGGTAGATTTGATGGTAGGAGCATTTTAAGTTAAAAAAAATAATTTTTTGTGCAAAAATCACGGTTTTAAAATAAATAAAAATATTAATCGCTAAAATAAATCCAATTTCATAAGATGTGTATAGAGATTGGTCTTCCCCGAGCAAACCAAGCTATCGTTTATAAAAATTGGGCGATAAGAGGGAGAGTTACACGTTTTTTAAGAGGACACTACAAATGGTAAATTTTTGGATTTTAAGCATATAACTTTACGTTGCATGAAAATTACGATAAAAAGTGTAAATGTCACTGTTTTCTGGGTTGATCATGCATCACAAAAATGCTAAAAATGTAATCCAAGCTGATCCTTTTTAGGAAATATCGATATTTTTCAATTCTGAAGACTGGACCAAAAGTCTTTTTACTTTTTTTAACGATGACAGTAAAAACTGGACAAACGAGATAAAAACTGTTTATTTATTATAAATGTACACAAACAGGGATTCATGCATGTTTATTAATTATTTTGACATTGCTGCAACCTGGAGACTTAAAGCGCAGTTTAAGCCTACATTTTTTAAAAATATCCATATTTTTCATTTTATATGAATTTTTTATGTCATTCCAAAATTTGAACTCGGTTGCCGAGACATGTGCATTAAGCCGGGTCGATGAATATGAAAAAAAAATCATATAAAAAACATATAAAAACAAAAAAAAATTTTTTGTGGACGTGACAAAAACGCCTTATTTGACGTTTTGTCCACAACTTTATCATTTGCTGTCCGATTTTTAAATTTTATATATCGTTGTATTTACAAGAGCTTTGTTAGTAAAATAGTTATTAAAAACTATGACGCCTTATTCCTGTGGTTCCCAATATTGTGGGTTTATAAACCCCCCCTGATGCAGATTTGAAGCCCTGTAGAAACTATAAAATATTTGCGAAATAGACGTCGCATTTTCTTCATAAACCATGAAGTTATATTGATGTAACATTTTAGTACATATGATAGACCGAAGTAGACTTTTATAAAAAGTTTTATTTGCTCAGCAGGGACCGGCCGTGGCATAGTGGTTAGAACACGCGACTACCATGCGGGAGATCGCAGGTTCAAACCTGGCTCCAGTCATCATAAAAAAGAAAATTTGTCGGCTCCCCTCGAATGTTGTTGACAGCAACTTCGCAGTATTAAGCGTCGATTCAATCGTCGTGTCTAGTAAGAGCTTCTCAAACAGTGAAGTTCGCATTCGTCGATACACAAGTAGGTGCCGTTAGTTGTGAATCTAAAAATAGAAAGCGTGTCAATTCACAACAACGCGAGAAGCTATCCCATACCTCATTCATGGGGTGCAAAGGGAAATTAAGTTTAAGTTTATTTGCTCAACCAAAAATTTCCTCAAGCTCCGATATGGCATTATGCGCCATCATACTTAATTCACTTTGGTAGCTAAAAAAAACTTTGGAAGTTCTTCAGTTAGATAATATTCCGATTATTTGGTATCTTTATTTATTCTTCAATTATACACATTTTATAACAAACGAATGTAAAAAAATAAACAAATGTATATATCGAATAATCACAGTAGGCATACATGACTGACTTTTTAAATCAATAAAACTATTTTTGAAGTATATCCCGAAACTAAAAAGTCCCCAAAGCATTTGGCCCCATTACATCGAATCATTTTTTTATGGATACTCCAAAATTTTCACCCCAACACGATTTTTTTTATCATTTTTACGGAGTCCATATTTCATTAACCGTTTGAAAATTTTTCTTTTTGTCTTCGGCAAAGTTGTAGATCTAAACCAGAGCAAAAAAAGTGTCAAAGTGCATGAAAATTGCAAAAATATGGGAAAAACGGATATTTTTTTATGATGTTTTCAACATAAAATTTATTTCGTTGTTCTCCAAGGAGTATGATTTATGAGGAATATTACATACTATAATCATAATTTTATGGTGGAAATATCATGAAAAAATGGCTTTTTTTTCCATATTTTTAAAATTTCATGCACTAGATGCAATTTTTTCGGGTCGGTCTATTTGAGACTTTTTTTCAGGGTTCGTATTGGCTCGCTCGCGAGCCGCTCTTTTCCTGAAAATTGGCTCTTAGCTCGCGAGCTAGGAGCCACAAATTTTAAACGAGCTCTCGGCTCGCGAGCCAAGAGCCCAAAAAAAGAGCTGGCTCGCGAGCCGAGAGCTACAAAATTTCAAATGAGCTCTCGGCTCGCGAGCCAAGAGCCCAAATAAAGAGCTGGCTCGCGAGCCAAGAGCTACAAAATTTTAAATGAGCTCTCAGCTCGCGAGCCAAGAGCCACAACATTTCAAATGAGCTCTCGGCTCGCGAGCTAAGAGCCAAGAGCCCAAAAAGAGCTGGCTCGCGAGCCAGGAGCCAAGAGCCCAAAAAGAGCTGGCTCGCGAGCTAAGAGCCAAGAGCCCAAAAAGAGCCAGCTCGCGAGCCAAGAGCCAAGAGCCCAAAAAGAGCCAGCTCTCGAGCCAGCGAGCTCTTGGCTCTTGAGCAAGAGCTCTCTGTAAAGAGTTCGGACATTCCAGGTGCATATCCTTAAATCATGGTCCTTATATCGTTTGCGGGGTTCGTCAACATTTGGGGGGGTTCTTACCTTAACTGAATTAAACTTGACTTAACCTACTTTAACGTGTCCTAACCTTTACTTATTCTTTTAACCCATCCACTTATTAATGTTTTTCTGATAATTTTTTAATATGGCTAGTTTACTCATTATTTTTCCTTCCATATTTAATTTTATTTCTTTTTATATCGCGCAATACAAAATGTTCCTGGCTTCGAAGCAGCTATCGCTTGATGAAAGAAAGGATTCCCGTTAGGCCTTTTTTTAATTAATATCTGAATGAAGATACAATTTATATTTTTACTTTGTAATACTGTTAAAATAGAACAGTAAAGTGTCTTTTTAGTTGTCAAAACATGTTTAGGCAGGCAAACAAGAACATCGCAGCATACATTCTCTTGGATTCTCTATACTTTAACAATTTTTTTTTAATTATGTAATTGGCCGGAAGGAGAGTTTGTTAGAGGTTTTTGTTACATAATTAATGGCAAAACATGGCGGTTAATAATTTATAAAAAAATATTTAAAACACAATTCTTAGTAAAACAAAAAATTTTGTCAAAAAGGATTTTTGAGAAATAATGATAATAAAGAAATTGTAAAGTAAAGTATATGTGAAAATACCAAAAAATGGTATGGGGACTGCCTTAAGAATTGAAGATAGAGGGTAGATATGGTTTAAGAAACTGTTGGGGTTGCAAAAATATTGGGGTCGGTCATACATTTGACCCCTTTTGGGGCACGTTTGGGGCAGTTAGAGCGGTGGGAGCTAAAAATTAAATTTTTGTATGGAAGCCCACTTAGTGTGTGAAGATGGGGGGTAGGTATGTTTGGGGAAAATGTAAGAAGTTCGTCATGTTCGTCAAAAGCAAAATTTTTCTAGAATAATATAACAAAAAGGAACCAAATTTAATTTCGAATTTTTTCTAAAAATTTTTTTTATTTAAAATTTTTTGTCTTAAAATTATTTTTTTTTTAATTTTTTTATTTTTCTTTTTAAATTGTTGACGTATTTAATAATATTATTAAATTATTTCGAGTCATTACTACACTCTGACTCGGACTGCCATACTAAAAAAAGGTTGCAATTGCAGACATACATGATGCCTAAAAATTGCGAGATAGTGAGCAAAAGCAACTGAAAGCAGCAAATGTTGGGCGTTTCATAAAGTAGCCGAAATATATTAACATAAGAGAACAGTCTCTTTACCGGCCGATACCGGCTAACAAAGTTCTACTCTACAGAAGTTCAAAATCGGTCACAAAAAAAATCACAAAAGTGTTGATTTATATCACAATTTTCTAGCACCTCATATATTGCACAGGTCACGATACACTTTTTTTGTAAACTACTTACCTTTATCTTTTGAAAAAATCCAAAAAATGTTTATCAATATGAGTTTTTCCAATTTTTCAGCATAATCTGCACACTTGTAAAAACGCGCTAGAATGTTTTTGTTGCAGCTGGTTTGACATTTGTTGTGTTTGAAAGCCGACAGTTAATCAATTATAGCAAATTTGTAAATTTGGAAGTTATCGATTTGCTAAATGAACAGTTGGTTATCGTGTGGAAATCAGATGTTGGTAGATTTCGAATATCCAAAATTTTAATTTCGTTACGCTAGATCAGGGAAACGGGCCACTGTGCGATGCACTGTCATTTAACCACAAATTGTGGATTATAAATTGTTTTCCTAGCCAAATAAAATTAGCTGGTGGTTCGAATCCAAATTCTGTTACTAAGGATCTCCATACAACACTTTATTGTACATCAAGGTGAACCCTCAAAGTATGGGAGAACTAAAGACTAATCTGTTCCAAAAACCCGGTTAGTTTTGTGCAAGGTTAGGTTAAGAAAAAAATTGAAAAAAAAATATGAACTCGATCGAGAGTGCCGCTCGCGGTTTGAAGTTTGTGAACCCTAGTATAAATTTTTTTTTTCGATTTTCCGATAAAAATAGTGCTCGGTCGGTTGAAAATAAAAGTAGTCTAGCTTTAATTCTAAGAAACCAATGGTTTGAAATAAATTCCTAGCCAGCCCAAATCGATTTTCGATAGGTGAAATCGACATAGTTTAAATCTCTTGGTCTTTTTCTTAATCGTTTTTTTTAACACTGGGTGGTCCCCTTACCCAGTACGGACCCAAAAATTTGTAAATCATCTCGAAAACACTTTAGCTTTAACTATTTTAAATTCATAAATATGCCACTATCCGTTCAAATTACAAAATTTACTAAAAACCCGATTTGGCACCACTGTATGTTCAGACGACTGTCAGATCTGCCGATGATCTGGAAATGTACTGACAAAAACAAATTGTTTTACACTTATCTAACAATCACAACGTAATGTGTTCAATGGGGAGGTCGTATAGCATAACTCAAGAAATAAATTAATACCTGCTAGTTAAATATTGAAAAATACTTAATATTTATGGATCATTGATCGTTTAATTTAACAACTGTCTACACTCGCGATTAGTACAAGGGATTTTCCGATTTTTTTAAAAGCGAACAACTTGTAAAAATGTAATAGTAAAGCAATGGCTTCCATCACGAGTTGTAAATTGCCCTCTAACCTCCAGTTTTTGGCCACTTTGTTCTACAATTTGCGTAAAGTAATGTTAAATTTGAGTGATTCAGCAAGAATTTCCATACGAAAAGTATTTATTTTTTGGGGAAAAACTTAGGACTTCCACTCGAATACTCATAGCTACCATAGAAGCACTTGAGTTGAACTCTGAGGAGTTCAAGAAGCACCATTCGTGCAAAACGAAAGGAATTCAGACTAAACTACGCCGACAAGATCAAGGATAGAATTAATGTACCTGAGGAGGAATCTGTAGTAGTTCATTGGGATGGAAAACTTTTACTCAACCTTCTGAAGTCAGTTCAGACAGAACGAATAGCTGTTTAAATTTCTTATAGTGAAAAAGAACAACTGCTACGATTTCCTAAAGCAGTCAGAAGCACTGGTGAAGAACAAGCTTTGACTGTATATGAGTGTCTCGAGAAATAGGGTGTATCAAATACAAGATGTATTAACAAAACGCAGAGTATCAAGTACATCCAAAAAATAGGAATTAGCAGCTCAACACACATACTTACATACTTGTTTTCTCATTCATACATCGTTTGAAATCATGTTTTCAAAATTTTGAAGTCCGCACATGTTTGACACCAAAAAAGTGTCAACGTCCGTCAAAGGGTGTGTCCGCTTAATGCTGCTGCAATTTAAGTATATTTTAATTTTCTTGATACAACTTGTCAAATTTTGTTGAATTTTTTGGCACAACAAAATTAGGAAACTTTCTTTGTCTTACAAAGTAAATTTATCAAATTTTTCGCCCCCAGCCTCAAATGGAAACATGAAATTTTGACAAGTAAAAGTTTATGAGTTTACATTTCTCCAAAAGAGCGAAATTCTTCAAGAAAGGTTTCTTAGTTCAATTACTAATATGATAGGAACAATAATAAGAGTTCAATTTAAATAAGTTATGCAATTGTTAAAATTAATATTTTCTGCCGTGCTTATTAACATGTTGTCCAATCCAATTTAGGGTCACCTATTATGAAAAATGCAACACTATAATGTCATTATTTTATTCCATTATATGTACCAAAACTTACAGTATTCCTTATACCAACTTTTCATTTTATGGAAAACAATCATGAACACTTGAAACTCAGCCTAATTATCGGGTTGGAAATTTTTCAAAACAGACGAACATGATTTTGTAAATATGTTTGTTTCTTTATTTTTTTAGTAAAATGAATTAAAATTAGAGATTAGCATAAATCCTCTCACAAAAAGAACAAATTTGTGAGTAGGAATCTGTAACTATACACAGAAAATTAAACGCTCCACAATGTTTCGATGCAGATGTACTTAAAGGTTCATAATCCAAAAGCCGAATATGAAGAATGAAAGAAAATAAAAAACACATTTTGGGGTGATTATGGAATTAAACGCAGTGGTTTTTAATTACGAAATAAAACCTTTTTATTAAAACAAAAAGCAAATTTAAAATAAAAAACACTTTGCAATAATGCGTATGACCTCTCTTATTTTGATTAAATTTAAAAATGCCTTTCGGTCATACTATTTATCAGGGTTTTTGGGTTGAACTTTCTAAGGAGTCCCAAGCCGCTATTACTACCGATTTTAGCTCTGCAACGCTATTATTTTGCCTGTTGTTGGAGTACACATTTTATGAACAAGTATGCCCCCCACATTTTCAATAGGGTTCATGTCATGGAAACACGCTGGCCTCTCTAAGACTTCAACGTTTTCTGACCGAACCCAACCTTTTTGTGTCAGTGTATTATTCGATACTTTGGCTAAACATTCAGAAAAATTTTTTATTGTTGATATTAATGGTCAATTCATTTTCACTGCTTTTTGTTTAAATAAAAAGTTTTATTTCGTAATTAAAAACCACTGCTTTTAATTCCATAATCACCCCAAAATGTAAAACACTGCAAAAAACATAAACCTAACAAAATACAATTTTGGGACCGGCCGTGGCATAGTGGTTAGAACACGCGACTACCATGCGGGAGATCACAGGTTCAACTCCTGGCTCCAGTCATCTTAAAAGAAACAAAATAAATAAATTTTTCTTTCATAGTCGGCTCCCCTCGAATGTTGTCGACAGCAACTTCGCAGTATTTGTGTCGAGTCAATCGGCGTGTCTAGTAAGAGCTTCTCAAACAGTGATGTTCGCATTCGTCTATAAACAAGTAGGTGCCGTTAGTTGTGTATCTAAAAATAGAAAGCGTGTTAATTCACAACAACACGAGAAGCTATCCCATTCATGGGATGTAAAGGAAAATTAAGTTTTTTTATTGATGAATCTACATATATTTCTTTATGTTTAACAGTGTTATTGTTTGTTATGTAAATTGTAACTCAACCTTGAACTATTATTCAGAGTCAATTTACTATATCTTTGTTAACTGTATATTTTATTATTTCCATATGTTTGTCGATCTTCACTTTGTGCAAAAACCCATATGCATTAGATACATTTGTACTCAAATGTTAGTTTTGCCATCCCTGATGACTAACGGAGTAGCGAAAACATTGTTGTTGTTTGTGTTGAATCTTTTCGCTACTCCCTTCAATGAACTAATAGTCCGAGAGCTAGGGGTCTTTTGACATAATCATTGCATGCCGGTTGCTTTTAAGAGTCGTTAGAATTTTTACGTTGGAGATATCTAAAAAAAACCGTTAGTTGTGAATCTAAAAATAGAAAGCGTGTTAATTCACAACAACGCGAGAAGCTACCACGTACCTCATTCTTGAGGTGTAAAGGGAAATTAAGATTTTAAATACAATTTTGTTGTCGTTGGATGTAAAAGTGTAGTTTTTGATTCTCTTTTATTTCTCATATTCGGTTTTTGGATGATGACCCTTTAAGTACATCGGCATCGAAATATAGTGGAGCGTATAATTTCCTGCTCTCCAGTGTACAAGGCCTTTATTGAAACTCGGCTCGGTTATTGAAACTATATAATAAATAAATAAATATAGAATAATATTCCAAGTTTTGAATAATCAGGCTCGAGGTCAATGTGATTTTGCCTGCTTATTCAAAACTTGGGATATTATTCTAAAATTATAAAGATCGAATAAAACTTATTTATAAAAAAACCAAATAAATAAATATATGTATATATGTATCAGCTCAAAAGTAAGTAAATGTAAAAAAATAAAAGTTAAAAAAAACAACACATCAAACTTTGATTACATTAAATTACACTGCGAAACAAAATCTCCGTCAAATTTATATATATATATATATACACTGTGGTGCAAAAATGAGCCAATGTTTTAAACAAGATATATTATTAAATATTTTTTATATTTTTTATTATATTATTTTCAAACCTTTTGCTAAATTTAAAATATGCATCTGTAAAATATGTAAAGCAATAATAAAAATTCAACTTACATTACTGTAAGTATATAAAAACAAAACATTTTCAAAATCAGACCATTGGCACACTTCTGCTCCAAGGTTTTTCTTATCTAAATTTAATAATTAGTCCTGCATATTTTTACTTTCTTCAAATGATCCATCCTATTTGGCGAATATTAACAAATTGAGCAACATAATATACAGGAATTTTGATTTCATTGAGCCAGAACCCACTCCCACAAGTCATTTATACTTTTCGGGGCTCTATCGTTTCTGCCAGCCCGCGTTTCAGGTAAGCCCACAGGTTTTCGATCGGGTTCAGATCTGGACTCTCCAGTGGCCACTACCAGACCCCAAACACCTGAGAACTAAGGCATTCCTTGACAATTTTTACAGAATGTTTTGGGTCGTTGTCATATTGGCAGACGACATTCTCTGGTCTATCTGGAATTTGGCCAGGGCGATGGGGCAAATTATCTTGCAAAATGCTAAGAAAGTCTTCCCTTCGCATTATTCCTTCGATTAGTATAAGTGGTCCCGCACCATCTGGGGTTGCACATCTTCATATCATAATAGAACCGCCTCCGTGCTATATTGTTTGAGATTGGCACCTGGTCAGTATTTGTTTCAACTAATAAAAATTAAATATATGATTAACTTGTTGGTCGTGTGGTCAGATGAGACCAAAATCAATAGATTCCAATCGGTTGGGAAGGTTTTTTATTGGGCCAATTGATCAAACACACCAAATCCAGCTCATGTATCACAAACCATTAAGCACGGAGGCGGTTCTATTATGATTTGGGGATGTGTAACCCCAGATGGTGTGGGACTACTTATACGGATCGAAAGAATAATGCGAAAGGAAGACAATCTACGCATTTTGCACGATAATTTGCCCCATAGCCCTGGCCAAATTCCAGGTGGACCAGAGAATGTCGTCTGCCAATATGACAACGTCCCAAGACATTCTGTAAAAATTGTCAAGGAATGGCTTAGTTCTCAGGTGTTTGGGGTCAGGGAGTAACCACTGCAGAGTCCAGATCTGAACCCGATCGAAAATCTGTGAGCTTACCTAAAACGCGGGCTGACAGAAACGAAAGAGCCCCGACAAGTATAAATGAGCTGTGGGAGTGGGTTCTGGCTGAATGAAATAAAATTCCTGTATATAATGTTGCTCAACTTTGTCAATATACGCCAAATAGGGTGAATCATTTGAAGAAAGTAAAAATACGCATGACTAATTATTAAATTTAGATAAGAAAAACCTTGGAGCAAAAGTGTGCCAATGGTCTGATTTTGAAAATGTTTTGTTTTTATAAACTTACAGTAATGTAAGCTTTGTTTTTGCTATTGCTTTACATATTTTACAGATGCATATTTTAAATTTAGCAAAAGGTTTGAAAATAATACAATAAAAAGTATAAAAAATATTTAATAACATACCTTGTTTAAAACATTGGCTCATTTTTGCACCACAGTGTATATATATATAACAAACATACTTTTGTGAACAATTTTAGATGGACAATACCGGCTGCTATTATTAGAAGGCCAAATGGGTAATAAAAGCTTTTGTCGTGAACACTTTTTTCACATCTACAAAATACTTTAATGAATATTTTTAATTTTCAGATTTGTCTTAACCATTAATTCGGCTGAAGTGCAGAATATGGGGCAGGAGCCCGATTAAAAAAAAAATATGCCATTGTCTTCGTCTTGTTCCCCAAACATCGGAATGGTAGGTCAAAGTTGGCGCTCAGGCCCATGGGGCCCGGGGGGTCAAAAAGGGGCCCTTTTCGGTTCTATGATGACCCCCCAGGTACAGGTACTCAAATGAAAGATATTCCAACGATGTTATTTTTAGGTTCCTATGGGTCTCCTGGACAGAGTTAAAAAAATTTACTCGATTTTAAAAAATTGTGCGATTTTTTTAAAAACTATTAATATTTAAAAGGGATATATCAAAAAAATATATATATAATTACAATACATAGCTTTTTTTAATATTTTTCAAATTTTTCTTCATTTTTTCCACTTTTATCCTTTTTTTAATCAATTTTCTTCTTTCAAATATTTCTCTTTAGACTTTTTCTTGAATTTTTTTAAATATTTCTTGAAATTTTCTTTTAAAAACCTTAAAAATTTAAAATTTTCACACATTTTTGATGACATTTCATTTTTATTTAGAATTTTTCAATTCATTTCCTTAAATTTTTCTAATTTTCCATGATTTTTCCCCATTTTTTTTTTAAATTTTTCAATTTATTCCTTAAATTTTTCTAACTTTTTCCATGGTTTTTTCACATTTTTTCAATTTTTTTTTTGGTATATCCCGGAAATTTAAATGGATCTAACTCGGTCCAGGAGACCCGTAGGAAATAACATCGTTGGATTCGTCTCGAAATATCTGGGGGTCAGCGCCAACTTTGTGTTTTGGGGCGTATATTCCGCCCCATATTCTGCACTTTTGCCATTAATTCTAATTATTCGTATTTTGCAAACGAACCTACATGCTGTGCTAGGTTTGGTCCCGTTTTTAGAGATTTATGTTTAGTTTAGTTTTTGAGGTTAATGTCGTTCTGTTCCTTTAGATGTTTTCGTTCACATATTCCTTTTCATTACTTCGTTTACCAAGCAGTCTGCACAGTAGACTTGGACTGTCTAGTTCCTTTTTTGTGAGCCGTTTTTTAGTTCCGTTCATTAAAAGAAACTAATTCGTTCATTTATTCCTTATTATTACTTCGTTAATGGTTTTTAGTTATTTTCGGATTATAAGTTTAACGATTTGCGAACAAATATAATAATGTTATTAATTAATTTTCATAATAAAATAATAGTCAAAGCCTTTGTTTATAGGATTAATATAACGTACAAGGCAGCATATACAACACAACTTGTAAACCAGTTAAAATCAGTTATAATAGTTAAATACAAAAACAATTTGTCTGCAGTTTTGTTTCAAATTAACAAAAAAAGCTAAAGATACGAAAAGATCAGAAGGAACTTAAAAGCAAAGGGAACGAAAAGAATGGAATATGTGACACTAGTTCCAACCGTTCACTACATGGAAGCGTTGATTGAAACAAGTACGTTCCGGAACTGTTTATGTATACTTTATAGCTATTCGGATATGTTTGTGAAAAATTCATCAAATCTCGTGCATCACAATCCCATAACAAAATGAGAATTCGTTCTTGAGTATAGTGAATTATTTTTCCGGGCAGCATACAGCATCTGAAAATATATTATTAAAACTTGAACACACGGGTAGGTCTTTACCACAAAATTGTTAACAGCAAATGTTAGATATGTATTGATGTACAAATCTACCAACAAAGCGCTTTCTCAGATAGAAGTTTGGAAAACAACTTTTTGCCAATATGTCTAAAACGAAAAAATAAGAAAAAATAAAACAGTTGTAATATGGATATTTGCAGTAGTAAGACACATAATTTTATGCTATATATTTTACTTTTTACATTTGTTTAACCCTTAAATGCATGAGCTCTTCATTTTTTACAGTTTTCTTTTAATCTTTAATAATATTCAATATTGTCTATTGAAGGCCAATTAGTGCAATAAATAAACTATGAAAATTTATTTGACGTTTTTGCCCGAGCAAAGTCCCGAAAGACTAAATTATTAAAAGAAGCACTGATTAAAAAATTTAAATTATTTATTTTTTAAAAATAGTATTGTTTTTCAAAAGTTATGTATAAAGTAACTTTTATTTTAGACTTTTGTTATTCTTTTATATCTGCATATATATTCATAATATTTTCATTCATTTTATTTTAATTGTGAAAGAAAATTATAAAATTTGTTATACACTGGATACAGATGTACTTAAAGGGTCATACTCCTAAAACCGAATATGAGGAATGAAAGAGTATCAAAAACTACACTTTTACACCCAACAACAACAAAATTGTATTTAGTTAAGTTTATGTTTTTTGATTTTTTTTTTACATTTTGGGGTGATCATTGAATTATCCGCAGTGGTTTTTAATTACAAAATAAAACTTTTTTATTAAAACAAAAAGCAAATTTGAAATAAAAACAAATTGTAATAATGGGTATTACCTCTCTTATTTTGAAAAAAATCAAAAATGTCTTTCAGTCATACTATTTATCAGGGTTTTTGGTGTTGAACTTTCTAAGGAGTCCCATGCCTGATGTTGGAGTACATTTTATGAACAAGTATGTCCCCCACATTTTCAATAGGGTTCATGTCATGGAAACAGCTGGCCCCTCTAAGACTTCAACGTTTTCTGACCGAACCCAACATTTTGTTTCCTTATTGGAGTGAGTAGAATCTTTTGCTGAGAAATGTAATTTATCTCCTGGCTTCGCTTCAAGAAGGGAAATAAATTAAGTTCCAATATGTCTCATTGTAGTTCATCTCTTCGTGGTAATGCGACAGCTTGGAAAGGCCATTCAAAGTTAATTTTTTAGAGAATCCACCTCATACCATTAACGACCAACCACCGAAGATAACACAAGGGAACAAGGTATTTGTTGTTAAAGAACTGAATATTGTTTTAAAGGTAATTTGGGACGCTGAATCCAAATCTGCACTTGGTTTTTTCGTATCAGCTCGACATTTCGCGATATACCGTTATTTCCAAAACTAAGGTACATCCACTACAAATATTTAAATAACTTGAAAACGGTTCACCATATTAAATTAAAAAAAAAAACTTACAGCCTAAGCCACGATGTCGAACGAAAACATATCGAGCGATAATCATGCACTAACTTTTGCTTTAAATCGGTAGTAGTGATGTAAAAAAACATCGATGCATCGAGCATCGATGATTTTTGGGCGATGTTTTTCGATGTTTTCCGATGTTTTGTGCCATACCGATGTTTATCGATGCATCGATGTTTAACAAAACATCGGGCACTTCACTAAAATTGACGGAAGTAGCGCAAAATGCAACATTTGCGCCAAAATTTTAATTTAGTTTGTCACGCGTTTCGAACTCCATGACGAGGTAAAAAGAGATGTTTGAATATTAACGGTCAAATTCAAACTATAATTGGTGCTGGACATTTTCGGCTGATATCTACTTCGCATGTACATGTTTGACATAATCGTAGATATATATACAGGTGATGATGTACCATTGTGCATCAGTTCGTCACAAAGGGGTCTGAAGATGAACTCGTCATGGAGTTTGAAAAGCGTCATCCCAGTGCGTGACACACTGCATTAAACCGCTTAATGAAGAAATAAAAAAGAAAACCAGTACAGAAATTTCAGTCAGTTAAACTGACTGATAATACCATCACCCAATATAAGATATTGTTTAAGTCTTGAGTTATTGAAAATAATCGATTTGTAATTTAAACCAGTTAGAAAGTTTCAGTCGGGCGACCCGACTTACATTTACCCTTACCCTCAGTAAAACAAATAATTTTCTATTATATTGATATTATTACTCGATTTCGAAAGTGGGCGGAGTGGTACATTTGTATGGGAGGTACGAGAAGGGGTGTGTTTAGGCTCCAGATTTATTCTCCATAACTTTATCCTGTTATAGCTTTACTAAATACAGAATTTGGGCACGATTGCGTTGGGTGTACTGATATTATTACTACATCCCAAAAGTGGGCGGAAAGGTACATTTGTATGGAAGGTACCATAAGGGGCGTGTCTATACTTCCAATTTTTTCTCCAAAACTTTGTCCTGTTATAATATAACAAAATACAGAATTTGGGCACGATCGTGTCTAGTGTATTGATATTATTACCCTATTTCTAAAGTGGGCGGAGTGGTACATTTGTATGGGAGGTACCAGAAGGGGCGTGTCTAGACTTCCAGATTTTTTCTCCAGAACTTTATCCTGCTTGAACTTTACCAACTACAGAATTTGGGCACGATCGCGTTAGGTCTTTTAATAATATTAATCGATTTCTAAAGTGGGCGGTACCAGATGTATATGGGAGGTACCAGATGGGGCGTGGATAGACTTCCACTTTTTTTCCAAAACTTTATCCCGTTATTGCTTTACTAAAAATAGAATTTGGGTACCATCACGTTTGATTTATTGATATTATTTCTCCATCTCCATAGTGGGCGGAAAGGTAGGTTTATATGGGAGGTACCAGAAGGGGCGTGGCTAGGCTTTCAAAATTTTTTCCAAAACTTTATCCTGTTATAGCTTTACTAAATACAGAATTTGGGGACGATCCCGTAGAGTGTATTGATATTATTACTCGATTTCTAAAGTGGGCGGAATGATGTATTTGTATGGGAGGTACCAGAAGGTATGGGGCCACGTAGCCCATTTTCAATACCGTAAGTAGTTTTGAGAAAATAATAACTCGTGCAAAATTTCAAAACATTTGGTTGCGTCTTTCGAAAGTTATCGTGCGAACCAGCCGGACAGCCACCAGACAGACAGACAGACAGACAGACATGGCTCAAACGACTTAAAAAGTCATGAATCGAATTTGGTTCAAAGAAACCTAGGGTCTGAAGTGACTCCTTCTATGTGTTACACTTTTGGGTCGTATCAAATGATATATACCCTCATCCCTAAGGGTGATGGTATAAAAACTAAGAAAGCATTTATTTTTGTAGTCTTAATTCCATTTTATTTAATTTATCAAAAAATCTCAATAACAAATTTAAAAGGCTTCTAAGAATTGATTTAACAAATAATAACGGAATGGGTTGAAAACATCGATGCATCGAAGTTTCTAGCCGATGTTTCACATAACATCGATTTATCATTTTACAAACATCGATGAACATCGACATCGAAGTTTCGACCCAAATTTACATCACTAATCGGTAGCCACTAATTTGGGAGTTGACGTTGGCATGGTCTTACGTGTTGTAAACAAAGCCATTTAACAATTGTCAAGCAACAAAGTTGCCATATCAAAAATTCCAATTAAAAAGTTGGCAACCCTTTGAATAAAACGTATTGTTTTGTCAGTGCTTAATCGTTCTCGAAAAATATTAAAATTTTGTATTAAAAACTGTGCTATATATTTAACAAAGTTTATAAACATATAAAAGAAATCATACGGTGTTTAAAAAAAATAAAATATGCCTAAAAATAAAGCTCGTCGTAGTTTGGCAAATAAAAAAATAATGCTTTGTAATCATTGCGAAGATGAGATCAAAGAGGAATCCGATGATTTTATAGAGTGTGACAAGTGCGGGAAAAATTTTCATTTTCAATGCACTCAATTGAGTAAAAGAGAGTTTGAGAGTCTATTAAAAAATGAAAAAGAAACTTTCAACTGTCATTTATGTAAAGAAGGAGATGGAGAAATAAGGAAAGAGCTAAATACAATTAAAACTGAGCTGAGAAAACTAGAGAAATTAGAAAAATTGGATCAGCTGACTGAGTCGATAAACTTCATGTCAGCAAAGTTTGATGAAGTATTGAAAGATGTTGCAGATAATAAGAAGAAGATAGCAGAAGTACAAAAGGAAAATAGAAAATTGAAAACTGAAATAAAAACTTTAAAAACATCTGTAAAAATACTGAATGATTATCGAGTACAAAATGATTGTGTCATAAGAGGATTGAAAGTTGGTGCCCAAGATAGTGCAATGGATGCTGTAGTTAATCTTTCTAAGAATGTTGGAGTTGATTTTGAACCGAATGCTGTTAATGATGCATATTTTCTTAGAACTAAAAAAGAATCTGAGGATGGAAAAAAAACTGTTGTGGTTAAATTTTCTTCGAAATTTCATAAGGAAAGACTGATGGCTTCTAAATCAAAACTGAAAGAAAATGAAAGTACAAGTGAGGTGTTTGTAAATGATTTTCATAGCAAGGAAACTATGAATCTTTTTTATTATGCCAAATCATTAAAAACTATTGGTTATCAACATATTTATGTTAGAAATGGTAGAGTCTATTGTCAAAAAAGTGATATTGCAAAACAACAGCTTATCAGAGATGAAGATGATGTTGATAATATGTTATTGGAAGCAACTACTAATAAACATTGGAAGAGAAGATCTATGATTAATAGCAGAAGAGTTGATGTTGCAAATTCAAGTGATGATGGCGATGATGATGGTGCTGCTTTTGTGTCCCCTTAAAAAAGAATGTATATATTTAATTTGTATAATTTTTTATAATTTTTCTATTTTTTATGATTAAAAATCAATATTTTCAACAATTTGCAAATTTTAAAACCTACTTTTGTAATTTGAATTTAAACTTTTTTAATATTATTAGTATAAATATCAGAAGCGTTTCGTCTGTTGATAAATTTAATAAATTTAAATCGTTAATAGCAAGCTTTCCCAAGTTACCGGATATAATAGCTGTCCAAGAAACTTGGTTTCAGAAGGACATTACACAAATTTACAAACTTCCAGGTTTTAATAATATACATTGTTGTAGAGAAGATGCTTATGGTGGTACGACTATATATATTAATAAAAACATACAATTTAGTGTTGAAATATGCAAGAGTAGTAATTTTGTTGAGCTTTTAGTTTTGACTTTGAACAGTGTTAAAGTTGAAAGCAAACCTTTGAAGCTAGTGTCATTTTATCGATCGCAGAAGTGTAGCGTAAATGACTTTATTAATATTTTAGACAGCATTTTAAGCGAACATGCTTGGAGTCCAATAATTATTGTTGGTGATTCTAACATTGATCTCATTCAAAATCCTCATTTTATTGATTTGTTGTCCGTTTTTCAAAATTATGATTGTGACAGTGCTCATAATTTAATAACAAGACCTGTCAGTCGAACGTGTATTGATCATGTTTTTAGCAATTTTTCTGAAGAAATTTACGTTGATTCAGTTGAATGTAATTTATCTGATCACAATATAATTTGCTGTAAATTTAAGAAAGAGGTAATGAGGAATGAATTTGTTGAGATTGAAAAGACACACTGTGACTATGAAAAGGCTAGAGAATACTTGCGTAATAATTTACCTGTCAACTATGAATCATTTAATTCTTCAGAATTAACAAACGTCTTGGTGCATTGTATTAAAGGTGCTATAAATAATTCAACTGTGGTAACTAAATGTAAAAAACTGGTGCGTTTTGAGTTAACTCCATGGGTTAATAAGAATCTTCAAGATTTAATTTTATTTAAAGAAAAACTTTTAAGGAAAAGACATAAATCGAAAAACAAACAGAACGTTAATGATGTTTTAAGGCGAATCAGCAAAGTTATAAAAATGTCTACAAAAAAGTGTAGAGTTGATTATTACGCTGGAAATTTATTGAAGGCAGGTAATGATCCTAGGAAATCGTGGAAATTTATAAATAGTACTCTTGGTCGAACAAAGAGTAACGTCATTAACCTTAAGGATTCTCAAGGGCAATTAATAATATGTGACCAAGATAAAGCGAATTGTCTTAATAATTATTTTATTAAGAGTGTGGAAAATCTTAAAAGGGAAATTGAAATTTATCCTGGAGATGGATTCAATTCTTTACGGACTCTTTCACAGTCACCTCATCGTTTTACACTTTGTAACGTTAATGATGATGATATGTTTGAAATAATCCAAAATTTGAAAGATAATAAAAGCCCAGGCTTTGATGGTATTTCGCCTAAATTTGTAAAAGAATGTAGAGATATTATAATCCCGATATTTAAAGATATTTTTAATAAAATCGTTAACAGTTCAATGTACCCTGACGTCTTAAAAGTGCACAAAATAGTTCCAATTCCGAAAGAGGTTAATGCAACAAATATAGATAAATATAGACCTATTGCTGTTCTTTCTACAATTGATAAAATATTTGAGAAGATTCTTTATGATAAACTTCTATTTTATATGGAGGAAAATACTTTTTTATACAATTATCAATTTGGATTTCGAAGGGGTTGTAGTACTGAAGATGCTGTGTTGAATGTAGTGCAGTTCATTTGTAGTGGGATTGATGGAGGTTCTAGTGGAGTTGCTGGAATATTTTTTGATTTTACTAAAGCTTTTGATTTAGTAGATCATGAAATAATGTTACAGAAATTAATGAAATATGGTGTTCAGGGACGGGAACTTTTATTGTTTAAAAATTATTTTGTTAATAGAAAACAATATGTTAATATAAACAACACGGACAGTTTTCTTGGTTCTGTTGATTATGGTGTACCGCAGGGTAGTGGATTGGGCCCTCTTTTGTTTTCTATATATTTAAATGATATAAAAAATCTAAATTTAGATGGGCAACTTGTTATGTTTGCAGACGATGTGTGCTTGTTTTACCCCTACAAGTACGATTTACCACTTAAAACAAGAATTGAAAGAGATGCGGCTTTGATATTTGAATTTGCGCGATTAAATCGATTAGCTCTTAACCCTGATAAAACCAAATTAATACGCTTTAGACCACATGCCTTAAGTATAAATAGTGATTTCAACGTGTTTATTAACGGAAAAACTGTTTATGAAACCCATTCCGTTAAGTATTTGGGAATCACATTGCAAAGTAACTTGTCATGGGATTTACATATAACCGATTTGAAAAAGAAAATAGCTCCAGCAATTGGAATTTTATATAAATTTAAAAATAAACTGGATGTTAAATCAAAGTTGATGATATTTCAATCTTTGATTCAATCGCATTTGAATTATTTAGCAATTATATATGCTTACAATAAAAATAACATTTCACTGAAATCGCTTCAATGCATGCAAAACAAAGCATTAAAAATTATTTACAAACTACCAATACTGTATTCAAATGTCACATTGTACAAAGATATAAGCAAAACAATTTTACCAATTTATGGATTGCATGAGTATCAGGTGTTAATGTTTGTTTTTAAATGCATTAACCATATTGGTCACCAAAGCATAACATTTTCTCAACAGCAATTTAGTTTTAACACACGAAACAGAACAAATTTAAGAATCCCTCGATGTAGACTAGAAACTACCAAGCAACGCATTGATTACGTGGGTGCTGTAAAATTCAATAATTTACATGCAGATTTGAAATCAATTAATCGAATTTCACTATTTAAATCGTCTTTTAAACAACACTTATTTAACAACTTTGAAACGCTTTTGTAATTTAAAATTTTTTATAAATTTTTATTTTTTTTTTAGACAGTTTTATACTTATTTTTTGTAATTTAAAATCTTAACATTAAGTTAAATCTTTATTTGTACTTTTTACAATGAATTAATTTGCCAACTTGCCTCAATAATGCCTTACGGCGCTGAGGCTGAAATTGAAATGTATTTTAAATATTTTGTACAAATAAAATTTTTTCTGTAGAAAAGTTTTTCTATAGAAAACAAACAAAAAAAAAAAAAAAAAAAAAAAAAAAAACGCTTAATGCTAGAAGAATCGCTGGAATCGTGAATAAGCGCTGAAATTATTAAAAAATTACATACAAAATACAAGTCTGCTGGAAATAAATGACAACAAAAACAAAAAAACATCAGATATTTATTAAACAACGACATTTAAAGACAATTCATTAGTATAAAAAATTTTATTTCCAGCATATTCATTTATAGTTGCTACTGATTTGGCAAATATGCACGTTTGCTTAAGAGATAATAAAATTTGCAGCCCTGTCCGTTATAAAAATAATTAACTAAATCAAAAACTAGGACAAAAAATGTGCAGCGGAGCACTGAAAACATCAAATGAGTTAAATAACTACAAACTGTAACTACTAACTACTATCGAATAACATATAAACCAGTTCAAATGTGCTTTTTTTGGCTCTAAACGATAGCAGAAATACAAGTGAGTGTTTTTGACATTTGTTTTCGCACAGATGACATCAAAAATAGTTAGTGTCTACCGATTTTGTACTGAAATGCTTACGTTTCGTTCGCATAGATTTTCGTTCTAGTTGTCGTTCTAATATGAGTTAGAGGCTTCGAAATCAGCTGTTTGTCGTGTAGAAGCCATGCGAACGTCAACATTTGAGATAGTGGCTTAGGCTGTTAAACTCGTCAACAAAATTATCTTTAACCCGTGCCTACATTGTTTTTAATTTGGCCCAGTAGTTTCAGAGATATCGTTGTAGTTTTAAAAAAAAATACAAAAATATTACCAAAAAAAAAAAATTGTTTTTTAAAAATTCATAAAAAAAAATAATGCAACAAAAATCACAGTGTTGGTCTAAAAACATTTAGCTTAATTTAGTTTGAATCAAATGAGCTTTATTTCATTGAAATCTGTGCACAACTTTTGATTTTGTCAACAATTTACTGAGATAACTAAATTTACAAAAATCGCGATTTCCATACAGAAATAAAATTTATTAATATGTTTGTGAAAGTGTAACTCGAGCAAACCTTAACGGATCGTTATTATTTTCAAAACGAATTTATGGGATTGTAAATGGGCGGAATAGCCCCACCCCTTCTGATACCTCCCATACAAAATTACCTATTTTTGGATAATTAATATATTTTCGATAGCTGATAAACAGACAACCGGAAGATATTTAAATTTGGTCGGTTTATTTATCTTGCAAAAGTAGACAAACCCTAAAAAAACCGAAACCGTTGCCATACCCCTTCTGGTACCTCCCATACAAATGACCGAACTCACCCCAATAGTCTTACATACATATCTTTTTTGTAAGTACACTGAATTCAGTCAAACTATGCGTAAGTTTTACGGTTATGAAAATATGAATCAGGAATGAATTTGCACTATATCGGATCACCCCTTCTGGTACCTCCCATACAAAATGACCTATTTTTGGAAAATTAATATTTCTCCCTTAACTTCCAAATTGAAACTTGCCGATTAATTAAATTTGGTCAGTTAATTAATATTGTAATAGGAGGCAAAACTATAAATAAATTTGCAAATTGGTCATGATTTTTAGAAATACAAAATTTTAATTTTTTTTGGGTAGAAACAAAAAAATTCGAAAAATCTGTTATCACCGAACTTAGCATAACTCATTCAATTTTCAATCGATTATTACCTACATACATGTTTTAGAAAGCTACTTTAATATGATATCCAATAAAGCTAATAAAAAGAACAATTTGCCCCCAACCGATTAACTTTCGGCGTGAAGAAAATTAAAATATGTAATTTTTTTTTGAATAAAGAGCCTTTACTCAGTCATTTTTTTTTGTAATATTATGTAACAAAATTTTAAAATCCGGCTTATGAAAAAAAAATTATGATTTTTTGAACTATAATTTTTTGGAAAATAGGCGAAAATACGATTAGTACCTGTAACATAAAAATTCGAGCTGACGGAGAAAAATGGAGATTAGATTTGAAATCAGCGATCTCAAATTAGTAAAAAACAGCTATAGAATTCCAAACAACACTCAAAAAGTTCAATTTTGTTCCCTTGTGTAATCATAGAAAAGTAACATGACTCTTTGCGCAGATTCCTCCATTAGCAATTAAAATCGTCTGGTCCGCGTGGGGCCGTTGGGTTTTGGGTTTGCAAAAAACCTAAACTTAATACAATTTTGTTGTTATTGGATGTAAAAGTAGATTTTGATTCTCTTTCATTTCCATATTCTGTTTTTGGATTATGACCCTTTAAATACATCTGCATCGAAATATAGTGGAGCGTATAATTTCCTGCTCTCCAGTGTACTTCTTTTTTCATTATAAAAATAGGTTTACAATTGTTTTTAAAACACGTTGCTGTGTAAAAATTTATCAATTTTTTTGTAAATATAAATATTCAACCCTATTCCCGTAGTCGTCGTCGACATCGTCATCGTTTTTATGTCAATGTCACTTCGATTCGACATCGTCGTCACATCAATGCTATTTCGGTATTCTGTAACTACAATTAGACGACGTCGACTGGTAATCGATAACATGAAAGAAATGACAACAGCTGATGTAACATTTGTACATCAGCTGATTTATTTTGATTTTTATTGTGTTTCATGAAAAAATATTTTTGTGCCCGAATCAAATTCAAGCGATGAGGAAAGGAAGAAATATCTTATACCTGAAAGGAAAATACTTCGACTATAATCCGATGATCTTAAACTTGCCAAATAACGTGTATGTTCATCGCTGCTAAAATCGTAATTTGAGGTTATCTGTTGGCCGGCCTTCCAACTTTTTTTAGATTCGAGAACTATTTAAGTCCTAATAAGGCAGCATGAATGAACTCAGGACATATGTTTCAGTCATAATTAAGTTGTCAGCAACATTGAGGTCCTTTGGACAGGGGCCTTACAACCTAAGTGTAAGTGCAGCCAGTAGTTGCAAGATTCCTGTCGAAGCCCTGAATGCATTAGAGAGGTGAATTTGTCCACCTTGGATACAATTGGAAGTAACTGAAGATGACAAATCGGTAGCATAAACTACATTTTTTAACAAAACAGGATTTACTGGAGTTATTGGATATGTCGATGGAACCCATATCAAAATTTTTGCTACAAATAAAGAAGACCAGATTCGTAACAACAACCGCAAAGGATTCTTAAAGGCGCTCCAAAGGAATTAAGTTGTTTTTCACCAATTTTCTCACATTACCCCTTAAAATTAGACAAAATCCTTGTACCTATGAGGGATTTTGTTTCCAAGCCCCTATTTGTTACTCGACATTGTTATTCTTGACGTCATTAAACAAAACCTTTTTTTTAATTTACAAAAACTAAAATTATTCCATCAAATTGTTTCACGTCGTTACTAACAACTGTGACGACAGATTCAGAATCGTTTCGATTCAACGTCGTTGTCACATTTCCTTACAGAATACCAAATTTGTGTCAATTGTAACCGATAGTTATCGAAAACGACTACGAGAATACCGATTTTACAACGTCGTCACAAGACGACGTCGTTTTGCGTCGACGACGACTACGGGAATAAGGCCGAATATAATCACCCCTATTCCCGTAGTCGTCGTCGACATCGTCGTCGTTTTTATGTCAATGTCACTTCGATTCAACATCGTCGTCACATCAATGCTATTTCGGTATTCTGTAACTACAATGAGACGACGTCGACTGGTAATCGATAACATGAAAGAAATGACAACAGCTGATGTAACATCTGTGCATCAGCTGATTTATTTTGATTTTTATTGTGTTTCATGAAAAAATATTTTTGTGCCCGAATCAAATTCAAGCGATGAGGACAGCAAGAAATATCTTATACTGGAAAGGAAAATACTTCGACAATGATCCGATGATTTTAAACTTGCCAAATAACGAGTATGTTCATCGGTGTTAAAATCGTAATTTGAGGTTATCTGTTGGCCGGCCTTCCAACTTTTTTTTAGATTCGAGAACTACTTAAGTCTTAATATAGCAGCATTTAATTACGTAATAGTTCCTATAGAAATAGTTCCTATCATGAAAAGTGAACTCAGGACATATGTTTCAGTCATAATTAAGTTGTCAGCAACATTGAGGTCCTTTGGACAGGGACCTTACAACCTAAGTGTAAGTGCAGCCAGTAGTTGCAAGATTCCTGTCGAAACCCTGAATGCATTAGAGAGGTGATTTGTCCACCTTGGATACAATTGGAAGTAACTGAAGATGACAAATCGGAAGCATACACTACATTTTTTTAACAAAACAGGATTTACTGGAGTTATTGGATATGTCGATGGAACCCATATCAAAATTTTTGCTACAAATAAAGAAGACCAGATTCGAAACTACAACCGCAAAGGATTCTTAAAGGCGCTCCAAAGGAATTAAATTGTTTTTCACCAATTTTCATTACCCCTTAAAATTAGACAAAAACGTTGTACCTATGAGGGATTTTGTTTCCAAACCCCTATTTGTTACTCGACATTGTTATTCTTGACGTCATTAAACAAAACCTTTTTTTAAATTTACAAAAACTAAAATTATTCCTTCAAATTGTTTCAAGTCGTTACTAAAAACTGTGACGACAGATTCAGAGTTGTTTCGATTCAACGTCGTTGTCACATTTCCTTACAGAATACCAAATTTGTGTCAATAGTAACCGATAGTTATCGAAAACGACTACGAGAATACCGATTTTACAGCGTCGTCACAAAACGACATCGTTTTGCGTCGACGACGACTACGGGAATAAGGCCGATTATAAACAAAATCTTATGCACGCATGAAATAATTGAAATCTGTATGAATTGGACAAAAGATTGGAATAATAAAAGGGTTATTTTTTAAGAGCTATAGAAAAGTTAAAAAAATACACATAAAATTCAGAAAAATGCATGAAATCTTTATTTGAATCGATAGTACGGTCCACATAATTTAATGTTTGAAGATTATTTCATGCAAATGTTGACCGTGACTGCGCCCCAAATTGTCTATCCGCTAAGCCCAATTATACTCATACTCTTTCCAACATTTCGCCCGGAATCTCATGAATAAATGCTTCAATGTTGTCTTACAATGCGTCAATTGAAGCGGGCACGTGTGTATAGACATGAGCTTTAACATAGCCCCACAAAAAATAGTCTAAAGTCGTTAAATCGCACGATCTAGGCGGCCAATTGACCGGTCCCGAACGTGAAATAAAATGTTCACCGAACTCGCCTCTCAATAAGTCCATTGTTAAGCGTGCTGTGTGGCATGTGGCACCGTCTTGTTGAAACCACATGTCATGCAAGTCAAGCTCTTGCATTTTGGGCAAAAAAAGTTGTATATCATCTCACGGTAGCGCTCACCATTCACAGTTACGTTATGATTCGCATCATCTTTGAAGAAGTACGGTCCAATGATTCCACCAGCCCATAAACCGCACCACCCTGTGACTTTTTCTGGATGCATTGGTAGCTCTTGCAATGCTTCTGGCTGATCTTCACTCCAAAATCGACAATGCTGCTTATTAACGTACCCATTGAGCCAAAAATGAGCTTCGTCGCTGAACACAATTTTTCGAAAAAGCGCGCGATGAACTTTCTTAACAGAGCACGCATTTTGATAATAAAATTTAATAATTTGAAAGCGTTGTTCGTTTGTAAGACGATTTATGTTTAAATTATAGACCAAACTGAAGATGTTTGACAGTGAAACAAAACACCAAACGTGCGTCAGCTGTTTAAACCAGTGTTGCCAAAAAGATAATAGCTAAAAAATCACCCTTTATATGTTATGATTGAACAAAAACTAACAGTTAATTAGTGAGAAATTTAAACGTAATGTTAAATGTACGAAGACTTTATTGGAAGCAAATAAGTGATTATTTTAAGCTTTAAATATTAATTTATTTTTGAATTATTGAGAAATGCTAATTTTGGCTGTATTTTTGTTTAGAATTGTTCAATATTTTTCATTAGATTATTTTTTGTTCCATATTCTTTCTGCGCTTTCGGTTCTTCGTTAACAAAGTTGAAAATGGGAAGTGGACGAAGACATTAGTATATACATTCATGTATGTATCTTAATTAATAAAAATTAATTAATACACAATAACTTAAGTATTTAATTTTTTTATATAAACACTTCTATATAACCAAAAAGGGCGGCATATCAATTAGTGCCTAGGGCAGCAGCAGTTCTAAATCCGCCACTGACAACATGTCCTAGCCAACGCAACCGATGCACCTTAATAGTCCGAGAGCTAGGGTCAATTTTGAGTAGTGTTTTTATGCCGTATGATTATTAGCATTATTCATTGGTGAGTATTGGTTAACAACTAAAGTGATCCGTGGTGGGGGTGGCTGGGGGTAGCCGTGAAAGTTGTTAACAAAATATTTTTTTTAGTTATTTTATGCCAACTGAATTTTACAATATCAATAGTTGATGTCAGGTAGAGTCGAAAAATAATAGTCAGCTGGTTCGTAGAGGGGGGATTGCACGTCAGCTGCTCGTGCGAACTTGTAAAAAAATTTAAAAATTAAACTTATTGCATGCCGAATGAAATTTTTTTCCATGACTTCTGACACATATATAATTATGATAATAATCGTCAGATTTTCACCATAACCTTAAAATTTCAAACTAAAAAATATGCTTGTTATTAAATCTATCTGGTCGATACTTTTAAGAAATATTTGTTAAAGGATGTACTACCTTTTATAATGTACTTAAGAGTAAATTACATTTTAATTAGTCCTTACTGTTATGATAAACAAATTTAAAGAATTAATTCACCAGAAAAAGTATTCGTACATTTTAAATATTTTTGGATAAAATATACTTTTTGTATTTTGTTAGTAACTTGTGGGATATCCTTCACGAAAGTCCTTTTGGCATTGATTTGACAATTTGGATGTTTCTTCTTCGCTAATTTTGGTTCATTCCTCCATAATAACGTTTTTCAGAATTTCCTTAAAGGTTTTGGTATTTTTTCGGATTTCAATTGATTTTTAGTATTACATAGTAACCACAACTTCGCATTTTGCACCGTTTGCTTAGGATCATTATCCTGTTGGAACCAAAAGTCTTCCCATAGGACCAGTTGTTGTGCGCTTTGTTTTAAATTTGCTTAAAAATGTTTAAGTAACCATACTGATCCATTGTGGATTCTACAAATGCCTATTTTCCAACCGCTTTATTTATTTAGCGCAGTTCCACTCTTTCGCCATCCTAACTTTTTACCTTTTATACCAAAGATGCAAAACTTGCTTTCGACGGAAAATTAGACTTTTTCCCAGATTTTTGAAGTCATTTTTATGTTCTCATTAGCAAAGTATATTCTCTTTTTTCGGTTGACGTCTGATATGTACGGCGCCGCACGGCCATGACAATAACATTTTTTAACATTTCTGCACGATATTTTTAAGAATGTCTTTGCCGAAGGATTCTCTTATATTTTCGATGATTTTTGAAGCCTTAAATCTGGGATTTCCTTAGAACTGGTGAATTTGAAATTTTTAAAGACTTACTGGATAGAGGAGTGGTGTCTTCCAATAATCTTAGCAATTTCACGCAAAGATTTTTATCCTTTGCGAAGTTTTAGGATAATTCCCCTACGGTCTGCACTAATTTCATTTGTTTCGGGGCTCATCTCGATTTTCAGTACGAAACAAGCTATATCTGAATCAAAACTTAAGTGCATGACTTACCTGCCACATAATGCGCGCAAAACACTGTGTGGCAGTTAAGTCAAAACTACTGTAAAAGCACAAAACTTTTGAAACATATCGAAAATAAAGCCGGGAAATCCCGGGAGAGAAACTCTACTAACAATATCAATAATTATTTATTACTATTCACTGAAGAAAAATCAGGTAATCTCAACATTTCGAATGATGAAATGAAAAATATGAAGAATATACATTTAATTGAGCATTACTTAATATTATGTAGGAGTATACGTAAAACATAGAACTCTTAAAATATATCTTACCTAATATAGCAAATGCATTATTTACGTTTAACCAGCAGAACTATTCACGCTATACTGTAATGTATCATGAAAAATTTTTGAAAGAAAGTGAAACACATCCAGGATTGCAAACTATTTTCTCGACAGCCAATAGACTATACCCTTGAAACAACTACATATCAATGCCGACGCAGCGAACAAATTGACAGCTATATGTCATATGACCAATTCAATATCGGCACGACAGCGCTGGTGTAAAAGCAATAGTATTCGCTCAACAGTTATTGCACATATTCACACCGAATGACATTGGAGTTGATCGATATTTTGGAAGTGCTTGAAGAATGTTGTGATAATGAGGTTTTTGACATAATCAGGGCTATTCTGCGTTTCGATTACGCCTCCGCATTCCGCTACGCGCGGATCGTAAATTGGTATTCCAGCAAAAAACTGAATCGAAAGAAAATGAGGAAGCAAGTGTGTATTCACAATAAGCTGTTTTGTCAGTGGAACGGAAAAAAACGAAACAAAACATATAAGCAATTGTGTAAAAATTGTTAAGTAAACGGAAAACAAAGCAAAAACCTAAAGCATAAAGTTTGCAAGATTGCAGCTGAACAATTAAATTTTGTTTATTTTTTTAGAGAAATGGAATTGATAGCAGCGGCGTTTTTGTTGGAAGAGAATGACAACGCGGATCAGTATGCACTGTCCCGTCAACTGGATAACCCTCTCTTCAAGGGGAGTAATGCGCTGCAAACGACATTCGCCTCCTCCGGTACTCATTTTCTCCTGTCTGTTGTGGGAGAGCTTCCGCTTGATATAGCATTTCCAGTCCGACCAAACCTAATTTTTGGCCATGAAAGCTAGCAGCTTTTCGTATTGCGCGGGCGTTGTTGTTTTTGACCTGTAATAAATGAAATAAACATCAGAAATAAGTAAAAAGAAATAAAAAACATTTATCTATTTGATACTTACATTTTTCTAAATACTTTTTTATATTTTGTATTTTTTTACGCAAACTCCGCCAGCTAAATTACAACTTACAAAAACGTAACTACGTTCGTAATGTAGAATAGCTACAATCGAAAGAAAAGCGGAACGGAACGGAACGCAGAATACCAAAGTTGCCAAAACGGAGAAAATCCGTGCGTAATCGAAACGCAGAATAGGGCTGAATATATATCGCACCCCCGACCATGCTAACTGTAATATAACAGATGAAGACCTCTGTTAGACATCTATTAGAGGAAAAATGTGGTATTTTCCGCCCGTTACTTATTGCATAGACATGGCTGAACAAAAAGCTGGTTACTATATCGTTCGTATGACGGAAATTTGGACCATTTAGCTTTCAGGAAAATGGTTGAAAGCGGATTACTAGAATCATTTAAAAGATCAGAAAAGAAGGGTAGATGAAAGCCCAACGCCAACCTTCATATGTACTCGCGATTTGAAAGCCGCGGGCACCTAATTGAACGCAAGTAAAAGCAAACTCTTTGCACACATTGCCATAAAAAAAGTCATATTATAAAAAATGATAAGAAAACAATAAATATTTAAAATTCGAAAGAAAACTTTAAGTTTTCAACAAAAAAAAGTTGCGGCGCTATCTGGGTTAAAGTGAGATTATACCTTGGTCAATGTCACGATTACAATTAAGCACTAAGTGCATATTTAAATTTTCCAAGGTGAAACTTTTACACTGGTTCGTAAAAAAATTTCCATATATAGAAAAAACACGTTCCACGTCACACGATGAAACGGCAGCGCATTTAAAAAGTGTTGATTCAGTAGTAGGCGAATATTTTCCGATAAACGCACTTGTTGTTTTGGAATTTTTAAAAATAATATTGTTGATTTTAGTGATTTCCACAAAGCCAGGATTTTTTTTAAATAATTTTTATTAGATGTTTTTCTATAGCATGTTGAATTGGTTGTATTGTTTCCAAGCTTTCATTCACTGGCAATCCGCTTGACTCAAGTTTTGTGATGGCATGCCGGATGCACTTAAAGTTAGTTTTTCTGAAGAAAAAGTAGGATTACAAATTTTCATTAGAAGAACCTCTTTGCTTTATCGCAATGTTTTCGATAAAGCGAATCGAACGATCTAAGCTATTGATTAAAACAGGGCTATTACAAAATCTTGGACACAGGCTGTGTGTAAAATAAGAGGATAGTTTGCAAATTTAATACTACCTGTCATATTTTTATGAACCGCAAGGGCTTGTGTTATGTAAAAATTTTCAATTTATAGAAACATATTTTATCAAAATGTATCAAAAATTTAAAAAAGGCAAAAACAGCATAAAAAAGCACAAACCTTTATAATAAGCGAGATCGCTTGAAATCGTTAAAAAAAAGCAGCATCAGCAATATTCAGCATCTGCTGAAAATTGGTCGCCCTAGTAATTACATAATAGATAAGCGTGTAAAACTATGAGGGCGATTTTTGTTATTTGTATGGGAGGTACCAGAACGGAAGTAATAAAGGTTTTGATTTTCTAAGGTTTTGTCCGCCATTATATGGTTATTAAATTGACAAAATGTAAATGTCCTTCAGCTGTCCGTTTTGAAATTATTGGAGAAATATTATTTTTCCAAAAGCGAACACCTTACGCAAAATATGACTGAATTCAGTGTACTTACAAAAAAGATATGCATATAAAACTATGATGGTGGAGGTACAGAAGAAGAATGGAGGTACCAGAAGAGGTGTAACAAAGGTTTCGGTTTTCTGAGGGTTTTTCTACTATAACAAGATAATCTAAATATCCTGAAGTTGTCCGTCGTCCGTTTGGAAGTTATGGAAGAAATATTAATTAATCAAAAATATATAGTTTTGTATGCAAGGGGTTGGGCAAATCTGCCTATTTACAATCCCACAACAAGAATCTGTTTTTGAAATTTTCCAAACACACCCAAATTCTTGAGGTACGGGTAAAAACCGTGATTTCGTACCTTTACGCACTTATAAGCCAGTAACGTGGTTGAATATCAATCGAATTTAAGTTTTTCAGGTTGTTTGGTGAGACTGCGGTGTTTCCAACCATATATTATATAGTATATTTAACTTTTGACATCTGTCTGCTTTTGCTTCGAATCTGCAAACTTTTTGGATTTTTCTACTATTTTTTAAGTTTGAAGAAGTTTGTGGCCACTATGTTAAAATGACACCTTAATATGTATATAAGATATTATTCAAAAGAATGTTAATCAGAAGTTGTCACGAGTAAAACACATATTTGTTTGTAAAAATCGGTTAACAAATGCTTAAGTTATTCATGTTTTTCAAGAAAAAATCGGTTAATCAATCACACGTGCATTGTAATGCGATCATGTTCGTATATCATTTCCATATTGTGCCAAATGTTGCACTAACGCTTAGGTGCACAATTTCCAAGGTTAATAACAAATTGCTGACTACTACATTTCTCACGGTTACCTTACTGTACTTCATCTAGTGAGAGACTTTCGACTTCTTCGTATTTGATGTTATTTCTAACCCATTTAAAAGCTGATTTAATATTCAACTGTTAGCTGTTTAATGATGCGAACTACCAGTGTTAAATAAGTTAAACCGTCATTAACCCGTTAATATTTAGTAATTCTTATGAAAAAATGCATCATAGCCCATATAAATGGGACTTTTTGACGATGTTAATGCAATTGTACGTTTTGTAAGAATTCACTACCATTCTTATAAAACGTATTAAGTTTTAGTGTAATTTAAGTTTTTTTCCGTTGTTGTTGCTTTATCTTTTAAAGGTTGTCAAATTTATTATTAAGTTGTTAGTCAGAAATGTGTTAATTATAAAATACAGTTATTTGATATTCTGTACAACAAGGATGCCGTTGGGGATGTAAAGTGAATCTTGCATCTAAATAGGGAGCGACGACCCCTGACGTCTGGGCTAGCTACCCCGCTTTCAGATCCTTCGCTGGCTATGAAAATACGAGAAAAAAATTTACAAACGAAACCCCCCAAATGTTGACGACCCCTACAAACGTAATAAGGACCATTATGTAAGGACATGCACCTGGAGTGTGCGGACTCTCTATATCCTCAAAAAATATAAGGCTGACATCATAGAGAGGAAAGATGTTCTTCGTTCATCGATCGGAACATTCAGTCTGCATGCCGACTCGTCAGACAACGAATTTAGGTTGATTAGCTTCGCAGCGTGAAGGAGCATGATAGTGAGTGGAACCAGATTCCAGCCCGAAGATGTCCACAAGGCAACTTGGCTATCCCCCGATCAAAACACCAAAAATCAAATTGATCATGTGGCAATTGATGGAAGGCATGCATTTAGTGTCTTGGAAGTGCGCGTGATCCGTGGTTCTAATATTGACTTAGATCAATACCTGGTTGCAGCCAAGGTACGCACAAGATTGAGCAGAGCGAAAAAACGCACGTACCTAAACACAAAGAAATCTGGACATCGCGAAACTGCAAACCCCAAAGATAGCCACTGCCTACTCCAACTACTACGACACAACGCCTCTACTTCTGAAGTTCCCGATACACAGTGCAGCATATTGCGCCTTCCATGGGATGTGATATGACGGCGGATATGAAAAACGGCGCTCTGACGAATACTGGTACGATGAAGAATGTCGCATAGCGACAGCCACTTGTAACCCGGGCACAAGGAAATAGTAAAAGTGGGAAGACAGCTTTTTAATCGAAAAAACAAGATATTAAGAAATGGGAGAACGGGGATATAGATCGATACAGGAATAGAGGTGAGGCACGAACATTTTACCAGAAAATAAAAGCAAAAGGCTACGGTAATCCCTTCTGTAAGGTTAAGGATGAGAATGTGGTTACAGATACGCAGAGTGTGCTGCATATATGGACACACTTTTGACAACTGCTGGTTCCAGAAGGTAGCTCACGTGAAGGTATCACGCCAATTGTCGATTGCGCACCACCAAGTCAATCCGAGGTATGAAGAGCAAAATCCCGGCTGGAAAATAATAAAGCAGCCGGTGCCGATGGACTTCCGGCAGAGCTCATTAAGTCCGATGGCGATGAGCTGATAACGAGCATGCACCAGCTTCTATGCATAGTTTCGCTTAATGAGTGCATGTCCGATGATTGGATTCTAAGAGTGTTATGTTCTGTGCTGCAAAAGGTGACCCAAGTGTGTGCTCCAACTACCGCGGGATTAGCCTTTTACTCATTGCATATAAGGTCCTGTCGAGTGTGCTATGTGAAAGACTAAAGCTAGTGGTATACAAGGATTGACAAGGACCTTACGGATCTATTCTATACCAGACGAGGCACACTGTCACATTTGCCCAATCTAGAGGGACCATAATATAATTGTAATGATATTGAGTACATAGTTTGCATGTAGGTAGCTAGGTGTATAGAAAATATATTTCCAAAAAATGGAAGGGGTCAAATACCTGCCAAGACTTTTTTATCAGAACACAGCATATATAATATTATAGGTACAAGTATTTATGTGCACTTTTAAATAATATATTTATCAGTCGAATCGGGCATCGGGAGTGTGATGCAAGGTAAAGCGGTCCCACAAAATGTTGACAATCGCAAACGAATTAGGGACCATGAATTTTAGAAAACTGTATAGACCAGTAGTCCGTTTCTGTAACTTGTAACGATTGCAGTTACCGACCCATATTACCGATTTAACGTCACCCTGACGTCACTCTCACCTGATATGTTTCTATAGGAAACTGACCGATTTTTGTTCAATTCACTCATTCCAAATCGACAAGCTGTCGCATGTTCTGATTTCACTTCATAGAAACATTTTAATAAAGTGTTTCTGTAAGAAAATTGAATTGATAGTTTTGTCACTGATTTTGTAGCAAGAGAGGACTTTACCGATTTTCATAAATGTAAAAAATGTTGTGCATATGTAAAAAAACTAGTACTCATAATTTAATATGAAAAACGGGTACTTTCGCTTAAATCGCATTTATTATTGAGTATCAGCCTAATTAATAAAATAAATTTATTTGGATATAAGTGAACTTAAGCTTAAGCACTTAATACCAATACAAACCCTTGATACTTGGATTCATTAACGATTATTATCAATGTAATACATAAATGTAAAACGATTTATATATCTCGGTGTCATGAAATAACTACATTTTTTTCTATATTCGGATACAACTACTTTTTTGAATTCTTGAATTCAAATTAAAAAAAATAAAATTTTTAAATTTCATTTGAAATTGAACACACATCAATTAAAATCCAAATTTCCCATTTAAAAAACGAAATATAACAACTGAAATATAAAATTCGTCTATTGAAATTCAAAACTCAATTGAGTTAAATTTTTATTTTTCGATTATTAAATAGAAAATTTGAATTTTAATTGATGTTTAATAGATGAATTTTTCATAGATAGCCATTACGCAAGCAAACACTTATTAAAAAATTTAATTTCATTTCCATCAAGATAAAATTATAATCGAATACCGATTAATTTATTGTATTTGTTCCTTTGTTTTGATTTTTTACACATCACAAAAATTATAAAATTATTTACATTTGATTCATTTTCTGAACGGTGTGACGTCAAACAAATCGGTAACTTGTCGATTTTTTTTTACAGAAACGGGCAACAGATGCCTCCTTACAACTGGCGGAAGTCCTCGAAGAATATAAGGCTGACAAAACCGCTTTGCAGGAAATCCGGTGGACGGGACACAGGTGCTCGCGCATGAAGACGTGCTACATCTACAATAGTGGTAGTTTGGATATGGATTTGTTGTTGGCAAGAGACTGCGACATCTAGTGTGTACACGTATAGCCACCATTGGAGTCAAAACAAAGTTTTTCCACATAACACTTTTATGTGCCCATGCTCGGACAGAAGAAAAAAGCGATGAGGACAAAGACGAGTTCTACGAGAGCCTAGAAAATGTATATGACCGTAGCCCCAGCCATGACATTAAAATTGTTCTGGAGACCGCATTTGAGCCTACCATCGGAAAATTCAGTCTGCACACCGAAACGGCTAGAAGGAAGGAACGCATCGAGTGATCAGGGGTGCGAACATTGACTCGGGTCACTAATTTGCCGCAGTTAAGGTACGCACAAGGCTAAGCATGAAAAAAAACGTACTTAACCAGACACAACGAAAGCTGAACATCGGTAAATTGCGGACCACAGAGGTAGCGGACGCCTTCTCCAACCACCTAACTCAACAGCTACGAAAAGCTCCAACCCCTGATAATATTACCTCGCAGTGGCAATATTCACAGATCGGACTGCGAGAAGCGTACTTGGGTACTCAAGAAGATAGTAGGTACGATGATGAATGTTGCAATGCCACGAGAGAGACGGATGCTGCATAAACGGCGAAACTGGAGCCAATGGCAACTCGAGCTGTTCGTGAATGGCACAGGGATACGGACACCATTCCAGAAGACCCCGCTCGAATCCATGACGATGGTATTAAATGTCCACCTCCGAGCCAGAGCGAGATACGTAGCGCAATATCCCGCCTTAAAAACAACAGTGGGGCTGGGGTGAATGGTCTCCCTGCTGAATTAATTAAGGCAGGCGGGGAGGAGCTGATTAGGAGTATGCATCTACTCATGGAGGACATATGGCTATATTTATGTATGAACGTTTAAAGCCAATTGTAGAAAAACTAATTGGACTATATCAGTGCGACTTTAGACCTGGTAAATCTACGACGGATCAAATATTGACCTTACAACAAATCCTGGAAAAACTCATAAAAAGCAGATCGACACCTACCACCTCTTTTTCGATTACAAAGGCTATATGAGGCCGTGTCTGAGTTTGGTATTCCTGCAAAGCTAATTCGACTTTGCAGATGTACCTTGGAAAACACCAAATCCTCGGTTAAGAGTGGTAGGGGTCACTCTGAACCATTCAACACTGTACACTATTTAAATTAGTTATGGTGAAGATGATCAGAATGGCTGGTGCCAACATGTCTGGCACCATATTCCATAAGAGCCACATGCCACTAGCCTATGCCGATGATATAGACATCATTGGCCGAAATCTGCGGGATGTTACTGCAATTTTCTCATCGCTAGAAAGGGAATCAGCAAAAAGGGGTTTAGCGGTCAACGAGGCTAAAGAAAAAAAATGATTACGACGAACAAAGAGTCTTCTCGATGGGGACGCACGGTGAACATTGAAAATTATTGTTTTGAGGTAGTAGATGAGTTTACCTACCTCGGATCTTCCTTCAACAAGATAAATAATGTCAGTCAAGAAATTAAGCAGAGAATAGTGATAGCCAATAGATATTTTAACCAGGTGTTAATTTTATCCGTTCTGTTATATGATGCCGAATCTTGGGTGCTTCCGACAACGGGCATACAAAACCAGGGAGTATTCGAGAGAAAAGTACTTCGAAAAATATATGGAGCTATATGTATCGACGCACAGAGGGGTAATTTAACGATCTGGGCGGCCAAAATTATTTGAAGCAAATTTATGAAGCAGAATGTTCAAAAATTACTCGGTGAGGCGTAAAAAATATTATGTTGACATTCGGGGGGTAGGGGTTACGACCGCCCAGATCGTGAATTTACCCCTCTGTGCGACGGCGAGTTTCATCGGATAAACCATGAGCTGTATGAGCTTTACCACGACATCGACGTGGCTAAAAGAGTTCGAATCCAACGACTACGATGGTTGGGACCTTAGACCGGTTCGGTCCCCATACAACAATTTTTTTTCTCCAAAGTCGAGGGCAAATATTAAAGATCACATCGAAAAAAAAAAACACAAAAAAAAAAAAAAAACAGGAAAAACAGCCAAAATCGTTTTTTTTATCGCTGCTTTGCGGCTCAATCGTTAAATCCAAGGCATCGGTGTATAGGTTTCGACAAGTACTATATTTGTCCTATAGATGTCGCTGACATACGACATCATCTTGTAATGATGGCTTCATTTAGAGCAATTTCTACCCCTAAAATTTAAAAATATTTTTCCTAGGATTAAAGCCATTTAAAAACCTAGAACATTTTGCTTTGGAGGTATGTATACAATTTTATTCAAAAACAAAAAAGTTACGTATGATAAGATGTATTTACAGCATTAACAAAAACATTTTTTTATGTTGTTTCCATTATTATCGCAAATTATTGCATACTTTATAGCGCTGACGAAAAATTTTTGTTAACATGATTCCATACTTTGTAGCTCAACGACAAGTCTTAACGACATCGAAAAAAAATTTAAATATTTTTTTGAGATAATTCATTTTTAATCTAGTTACCGACGAAATATAATTTTATTACAAATAAAATCCCAAAAAAGAGCAAAGCTATGTATGTATTACAGCAAATATTGGCGCGACTCAAGGTCCGTTCACTACTTTCTAGTTTTGCAATAATTTTTCATTTTGATTAGTCATTCCAAGCGCTGATTCACTTAAATTTCGCACAAATGTTCAGTGTTGCAAATTGCATGGGAAGAATACAAGTGAATATTTATGTCTATATTTTATTATTAATACTTCCATTTTTGACCAGATATCTTTATAATTTCGTTGTTTTTTCCTTTCTTCGTGTTTTCATAATAATTTTGAAAACACTGTTTGCGCTAAAAAGTATGCAATAACTTGTATTTAATATTTTTCGATATCGCTAAGAAGTATGCAATAATTTTCTGTAATTAAGCAAACAACAGGAAAAAATATAAGTGTTGATGTTGTAAATACATCTTTTCATACGTAACATTTTTGTTTTTGAATAAAACTGTACACTTCCAAAGCAAAATATTCTTTGCTTGGGAAAAAAATTATTTTATTTGAAGTTGTCTCGAGGTGATCTTTAATATTTGCCCTCGACTTTTTTCGTGACCCGGTCTATTGGGCATGTTGCCAGCATGGATGTAAATGCTCCAGCGAGAAAGGTGTTTGAAGGCGAACCTGAAGGACGGCGCAGAGCAGGTAGACCCAAACTTCGTTGGAAGGACCAAGTGGTTGGCGACGTGCCACCATCTGGTAGGACTAACTGGAGAACTCACGCAGAAGACCGAAGCGTGTGGTATTCTTTAATACTTCAGGCCTCAAATTTATGAACCACGTTCGTAAGTAATGGGCCACTTAAGTAAGTAAGTAGTCCGAATCGTAAAATTCTTCATTGACATCCGGATAGTAAGTAGTGTTTTTGTCCCGGGAATTACGGCCGGATTTTTGTCCCGCGAGTTTATTAAGCTTATTAAAAGAGCCAACAGCAACATTTTTGATAAGTCAAAGTCTACTAGTAACATAAATTACTTAGTGTTCCAAATTTTTACCATATTATTAGTAATTGGTGACTATATTCTTGACTACCGTATCTCTCGATAGTTAAACTGTATGCTTACTTTGACGTAAAAACATGAAGTAAGCTTAGTTTACCAACAAACTTTGTAAAAAACTTGAGTTTTGAGGTAAAAACGGAATCGTGGGGGAAAAAATATCCTCCATTCTCATATTTGAATAATAACGGTCAAATTCAAATAATTGGTGCTGGACATTTTCGGCTGATATCTACTTCGCATGTATATGTTTGACATAATTGTAAATATATATACAGCTGATGATGTACCATTGTGCATCAGTTCATCACAAAGGGGTCTGAAGATGAAAACGTCATGGAGTTCGAAACTCGTCATCCTAGTGCGTGGCACTAACAATAAAACTCTTTTCTAATCGTTTAGCCAAATTTGATGTATCATTTGATACACTAACATAAATTGATATTTAATCAATACGATCGACTAAAACCATAGGTACGGTCAGATTAGGCAAATATTTGACGAAAACCGTCACATAATTCTGTTTTTGGTCAAAAAAAATTATTTGCCTTCAAATATGTGACCAAAGTGTGACCACCACGGAGCAAATATTTTCCTCTTTTTTAGGCAAACATTTATTGGTCTTACAAAATTTTTGTAAGAGCAAACAAGGGTAAATAACTGCTGTATCAGCGGTGTTGTCAGCTTTAACGACTGAAATTAACAAAATGAAGAAAAATATCGCCAATTTAAATAATAATAAATTAAATAAAACGAAGAAATGGTAAATATTAAAAACATTTATAAAAATACTTTGGTAATTTTGTGGAACTGTTACAAAATTGTATGCATATTAAAAGCGACAAATTCTAGATTTGTTAATTATCTCAAATCGACTGTAAACCGGGTAAGCCCGACTAATTATGTTATAATGAAAATAAATTAGTCAGATTTTAACTCTTTACAAGCAAATCCAAAAAGTATCGGGTTTCAGAAAGTTTACACTCTCGAAAGCCGGTGGAAACGGTATTAAATTGTAGAATATGGGAGTCAAAAAATTATTTTTTTTTTGACCGAAGCCGAATGTTAAAAATTTTACAAATTATACTAACGTTTTATATTATTAAAGAAAAAACTTATTACTTATTACTAAAAACAATGAGATAAACAAAAAAATATTAATTTACAAAAAATTGTTTCAGTAATTATTCCATGTAAACTAGCCCTTTTTTCTGCAAAGAGCTGGTCACTTGCAACACTACTAGGTGGGGCACTTAAAAACTTGATAGCTGCTGTAAAGCATATAAATTGCATCGGCACAATAAGAACAAATGCACTCATTCTGTTCTCTGGTCCCAATGACCCTATTACACCTAAATAATATGAAAAAAGGTTGTACGAAGTTCTAAGTGCCGCAACCAAAACAATTGTCGCTATTATTTCTAACTAAAATTGGTTATTAATTAACTAACCTTTAAATTCACATTCCATAGTTTGAATTTCGACACATATATATTAATTTTTAGCATAACTAATGTGTTTTACCCTACCAAAACAGTCGTTGGAACCTAAACTAGATTCAGGCAAAAAATTCTAAATTTTATTATGAATATGGGTAATTCCAGCCTTACGAATGTTACGATCGTACGATTCAACTGAAAAAAAGCACTTACAAGTTAATCATTTTTGCATTTTACATTATATTTTGAATAGCTCTAGTGTCTCTTTGCCTCCGGACTTTTTATTTCCCGGGAAAAATTTTTGCTTTCCCGTTATTCCCGGGAATTTTCGCGCAGTAGAAAAACAAGACAAACTGTGTTAATTTTATACAATTTTACAGTTTGTACACATATATTCATTTGCTAATTCATGAGATCTTATAGAACAAGCTGCAAGTAAAACAAAAACATAACAAACAAAAACAATAATTTTATAGTATTTATAAAAATATTAGTTAAACAATGATTTAAGTCATTTTGAAAATACGTTTTTAAAACGGAAAGAGCGTTAATGATTTCATAAGACAGTCTGTTTCTAATTCTATTTACAAATTGCCCTGTTGTTGAAAATATTCTATGGCTATCAACTGATGTTGGCCTTATTGTCAGGAGCATTCAATAAAATGATGACATTTTCCGTTGCTTTTCCACTTGCTTCGTAAAATTGTAAATCCTTTTTTATCGAGTTATTAAGTAGTCTATTACTTGATACAACATTTGCATTTGTTATGGCATCGGTTAAAATATCTCAAATGATCTTTCGGTACTAATGTCACAAATAGGAATTTCGTCGGATTCTAGAACTTCGTCAATAACGCCTTCTTTAAAAATCGAGTATAAATTTGTTCAGCGTACGCGATCACATTTTGTTTTGAAGCAGTTTGAAATAAGTTATTAGCATTCTTATCAAATACTGTTGGATCTTTAAGATACTTCACTAAAGTATAAAGTCGCTTGTCTCTTCTTTCTTCAATTCGCTTCTAAAATTTGCTATGCCAAAGGTGGTTTAATTTCCCGGGAAACCGGGAATAAAAATGACCGGGAATCCCGGGAATTCCCGCCCGGGAAATCCCGGGAGAGAAACTCTAAATAGCTCCCTACTAGCTTAACATTATTTAAAAAAAGGCATCATATTTAAAAAACTACAAACCAAGATGTTTACAAAACACATACCTACGTTATGCTACATGAAATAGAAGTGCATTTTATGTTAGTTCTTGAAATTTCGAAAGTCTGCGTGTTGTTTAAGGTTTACTATGTGCACTTAATTATTTCATAAAATAGACCAAAAATATATTTTTGTCGGTCAAATTTGTTCCTCTGGTTTTTAACCACGAGGTAATAAAGGCCTACGTTATGTTACTGACGTTATGTGACAAATATTCCCATAGCTGTGAATTGTTTAAAAAAATGTTTATTCAAGCCTTTTTTGTTTGCGAAATTAGGGAATATTATAACGTTTATATGCCACTAATTGTTGTTCACGAATGTTACATTAGAACGCCAATAAAATAAAATCAAATATTTTATGATTAGAGTGGACTTACATTATCAGTAAATATAATATTAAAGTTTTAAAACGGTGTCCAGCACAATAATGCAATTTTGCAGTCCGTTAAATCAACACAGAAACTAAGAAAAGGTTTGGACATTTTAATTTAATAAAATTTAAGTATTCGTCTTTACTAATACAAGTCAGAAAAATTTTTTTGCCAAATTTTAATTATTCGATCACACCTCTGTGGAAATACCCATATGCAAAGTTTTGAATCAGAAAAACCCCGGTTTCATAGATTGACCAATTTTTAAAGTACTCAATGCAATTTCCACTAGAAACTACATAATAAGTAAAATTATATGTCGTATAAAAAAAGGTTGTGTTGACCACATTTATAGCAAAAACATCTGTTGGAAAGACAAAACAAAGAATAAATACATTGAAAACACAAACAAGCCGTCGCCAATTATGTTGAAGTTGAAGAAAATATGAGGATAAAAGGAAACACGTATCACTGTTAACCAAACCAATTGCATTTTGTTCAAAAATTTTCAGAAAAAAAAAAATTATTTTCTGTCGGCTTGCTGAAGGTTTCTAAGAAAACAAATTTTATTTGCCGGCAAACAAACTTTGTTGCAAATATTCGTTTAAGTGTGACCGCTGGGCAAATATGTTTTCCCTAATGTCTATCTGACACAGTTTGACACGTGTTTGATCAAACAAAAGGAGGAAAACAAATGCGGCTAGTGTAGACACAATATCAACTCTGTATTTCTTTGACAATACTTTGAGCAAATATGAGAAAACATGTCAAATTTTGACTAATCTGACCGTACCTTAACAAACAACACAGTTAAAAAAATATAAATAATAATACAAAATCGTTTTAACAATATAACGAGAGAGAAGAGAGAGAGAAAACTATTAATTACAAAAGTTAATTTTTTTATAAAAGCATTCAATTATTATTATTGCGGGTTTTGTATAAATCAATAATACGTTGTTGAAATTTATTAGCGAATTGAATGAATAAAAAATTGCCAATTAGACACAAGATTACGACGAATTAATGGAATAATTATATAGGATTTTGAGAACTTGCATTTAAAAAATTCTCATATATGCATTTTTTAAAATTTTCATCATCAATAAAGCAAATGTACACAAATTGTTTCATCGCAATTAAATAGCATACTGTTTCATCCCTATTGACTTATGGTACGTATACCAGATGTTCCATCTCTGTTGAAATCAGCTGTCGTAATTTGGAATTGTGAATTTATGCTGTGACTTATAGCCTTTTTACACCGGAACGCTTTTAACATATTTCCGCGTTAATCCGCATCTCTGATGGATGCGGCCAAAATGCTAAAATTTGTACCCGTATTTTGTTGTTGGAAAGATGTTAACATATTTTCGCATCCACGAAAGTTGCGGAAAAATACACTGAGTTGTACTCTGAAAATTTGAATTTAAGCGATTTTTTTAAGTAAATGTTGATCCGGCAACCACCATTTTCGTTGTTTGTTTACATTTATCGGAAAAAATTCCGAACATGGACGGACAAAAAATTTACATTTTTGCCAAAATATTAATAAATGCACTATGTATAATCGAAAAAGAAGAAGACTTGAATAAAAAAAAACTTACTTACTTACCTAATAAATGATTATTCCAATTAGATAAAAGCATTCGCGCTTCTTTTTCGGTTTATTAAGTGAACGATTTGCAAACATATTGGAAAATGTAAGAGCTGCTTAAAAGTTTATGAAGTATTTTTATATTGTTTAAATGGTGTGTTTAAAAAAATAGTAATCAAAAGCATTGTTTATTGGATTTTTATATACAAATGTCCATAACAAAATACAAAAACAATTTGTCTGCTGTATTTGTTGTGGTGATGCCACCACTTTAGAATTGTTACATATGAACGTAAGAACAAGTGAATGAATGACCGAAAATGACAAATGAACAAAAAAAGCAAAAGGAACGAAAAGATCAGAAGGAACGAAAAGACCAGAAGGAACGAAAAGACCAGACGGAACGAAAGGACCAGAAGGAACTAAAAAGCAAATGGAACGAAAAGAGCGGAATATGTGGAACTAGTTCCAACCGTTCACTACATGGAATCGTTCATTGGAACTAGTTCGTTCCGGAACTATACAAGTCTACTTTGACTTCAATTTGCGAAAAACTTAACTTTTTACTGTAAATTATTTTTTTATAAATTTTAATTAAAACCCGACTGGAAATAAAGTTAAATATAATTTTAAAGTCAAAGCACTGATCTTAACAAAATTATATGTATATGTACACATTCATACGTATTTATTTCAATGAAATTGAATTTGCAAAACCTAAACTGTGAACTGTTATTTTAAGATATTTTTGTTTCAAATAGTTACATGCATACATATGTTTGCCAATCAAAGTTCGAAAAAGCTGAAGCTTTACAACAACATTTTGTGCATGCTGCCGACCGACTAAGTAGGTTGACCGAAGCAAGAATGTATCCCACAAAACAATAATTTCCACACTGCATTTTATTGTCCTTTTTTATTTTTATAATTTCTAATTTTTTCATTCATGTATTTTCAAAAACTTACTTAGATATTTCAATGCGAATAAAAATAATAATGAACAATATAAAACACGAAACAAATCTTTTTATTTTTTAACAGATAGACATTGGGGAAAACATATTTGCCCTGCGGTCACACTTGAACGAATATTTGCAATAAATAGTTGTTTGCCAGCAAATAAAATTTGTTTTCTCAAACACCTTCAGTAAAACGAGAGAATATAATTTTTTTTTCTAAAAATTTTTGAACAAAATAATGAAAAATGCTAATACACTAGAGCCCCGACTTGCGTCGTTAATGGGGACCGGAAAAACACGACGCAAATCGAATCACATATATAAATGCACTGAAATTTACTTTATTGGGGAAAATATTCAAAACAATACAAAAAATGTTGTATTTTTGATAAAAAAAAAACAAGTATGAATACATTTTTATTTATTTTATTTACTTCAACAAATGTTTATAATTTTTATAAAGATATAACAAAACAAAAAATTAGGAAAAAAATATAACAAAATTAAATTAATTTTTATTTATATTCATAAAAGATGAAAAATCTAAATCAACAACACATATCTATTTGTTTGAATGGTCTTATTTTTTTTTAACAAAAATGTCTAAAGTTTTTTGTATGTTTAAAGATTTTTATGTTGATATATATTTTTTTGTAACAACTAATGGCTATAATGGCACTACAAATGCTAAAAATGGTAATCCACAATGCTGCAGTACAAAATTAAACGACGACAATCGAAATCGAACCGACGCAACTTGAAATTGCAACGACGCAAATCGAATTTTTCCAGTTTTTAAAAAGCGACGCATATCGGGACAACGCAAGTCGGGGCTCTAGTGTATTGTGATTAACTGTGATGCGAATTTTCTTATATCCTTATATTTTCCTCAACTTCAACATAATTGGCGACGGTTTGTTTGTGATTTCAATGTATTTATTCTTTGTTTTGTCTTTCGAACAGATGTTTTTGCTATAAGTGTGGTCAACACGACTTTTTTTACACGACATATAATTTTACTTATTATGTAGTTTCTAGTGGAAATTACATTACTTACTTACTTAGCTGGTACTTCTATGCAATCCCAGTGGATTATATACCGCACGTAGAAAAATATTATAAGCGCCTCGATCTTCTGCGCTTCTTCTCCAGTTAGTCACACCGAGTTCTGTAAGATTTTCAGTAACCTGGTCTTTCCAACAAAGTTTTGGTCGCCCAAAATTACATTAAATATTTTAAAAATCGGCCAATCTATAAAACAGGGATTTTTCCTGCTTCAAAATTTTACATTTTCAAAAAATCGGTTTAGAATTTTTTCCCCGAAACTAGTTTTGATAGGGAAAACACAATATTTAGGCATAAAAATAATACATATGTGTCGAAATTCAAACTATTGGATGATAATTGAAATGTTAATTAATTAAAAACCAATTTTATTTGGAAATTATAGCGTCGATGTTTTTTGCCTGCGGCACTAAGAGTTCCGTACAACGTATTTTTTTCATATTATTTAGGTGTAATAGTGTAATTGGGACCAGAGAACAGAATGAATGCATTTGTTATTATTGTGTATTCATAATGCATTCCAACAACAGTAACTAATGCCGTTACTATTTATATGCATTACCGCAGCTGTAAAGTTTTTAAGTGCTCCACCTAGTAGTGTTGCCAGTGAACAGCAGTTTGTGTAGGCTCTATTCAAAAAGAAGGGCTAATTTACATGGAATAAATACTGAAAAATTTTATTCTGCTACAATTTTGTTGTAAATGAATAATTTTTTTGAATATGTTTTTCATTGTTCGGTTTGAGATCTATTTTCTATTATCGCTAATAGAATTTTTGATTTACAAGAGTTGTGTGAAATGGATTATGTTGACAGCTGGCAGGGCGGATAGCTATTGCCTTAGTTACCGAACTATCTCATCAGCTCCCTACGCTGTGCCTTCTCCACACATTATCACAACCTTAAGTGTTAAAAGCTTCAAGAAACCATCGTGAAGCCCAACACACACCGGTGCGAAAATGGTATCAACGAAGAACACACGTCAACATAATCCACACAAGCTCTTGTCTGTGCTTTGTCCATCGGACAAAATTGCATAGAATTTGTTATGTTTTATTTCATTGATCTCAGAAATATATTATAAGTTTTTTAATAATACAAAACGTTAGTATAATTTGCAAAATTTTGAAAATTCGGCATCGGCCAAAAGAGACGCTTTCGGTCTAGCTCTAATATACGTACATAATTTTTAATGATTGTCTTTTTCACACTCATTTTTATACTAACATTAGAACAATAAAATCAATCATACCATTCGTTGCCTTTTTCATTTCCTATACAAATTTATTGTATCAAAATAAGAAAATGCAGACTTTATGTAATGTTATACGAAGTAAAAAAAACCTCAAAAATATAAAAGCGTTTCACAAAAATTTTTTTAACTTTTTATTCAAACTGCATTGAGTTGGACTTTTGGGAGTGTTAGGTAAAATTAACTGAAGACATGCAATGCAATGCATAGTTTTCGTTAAACTCACTTTTTTCAATATCTATGACATGTTTAACTGGAATTATGTGGATTGACAACAATATGCATATTTTTTGTGATTGCACTCAAAGCATAAAATAACGAACACAAATCCTTAATTATTTGTATAACTTGTAGAGTCTCAGTTTAATTTTTGTATTTTACCATTTAGTAATAATTTTTAGAGATTATTTGAGGATTCTTAAGCTCAATAACGGTCAAAAATACCAGAGTAATATTTTGGCCTTAGTGAGTATATTTGGTAGGTGTTGGTGATGAAAGGTAAAGCTTCCGATCAGTTTAACTTGGCAAACACAAAGTGATCCTTGTCAGTTCAACTTTAAGCATACTCGAAGAGCCCAGAAAGGGCGGCTGTAATAAAATCCTGACAGGAGGAGAAAACAGCGACGTGCTGTGTTGCGTTTGCAATGAAAAGAAGCAAGGTGTATTTAAAAAGGTGACTGCCCTAGAACAACGACTAAAGGCACTGCAACAAAAACATGCACATTGTTTTTGCAAAGAATCCCAAAATGTCAAATTGAGTTGACAGAACTCGAACAAAAAGTAAACAAATCGTACTAAGCGCAAGAAAATTTGACAATCTAGAAAAAGTTTAAATCAGCAGTCTAGTGTGACCACCTTATTAAATATGCCTTGGAAAAGAAGTAAGAAAAGAACAATGGCTCAAACTGATTGTCTTCTCTGCGGCAAGATATATAGTAGTAAGCAGCACTAGATTTGACTATTGAAATTTGCATAAGTCAACATGGTTATCTCCTGAGCAAATGATGAGGAATCCGATTGATCAGGTTGTAGACGATTGAACAATTAATCAGTTATAATAATTTTAATTTCCTTTAGTTTGTATTAAAACCTAAATTTACATATTTGCTATACACATTTCTTTACTACCTATAGAATTTATCTTATTGTTGATTCAATTCACATATTATTATTTAGGACCTAAACATACACTGGAGAGGAGGAAATTATACGCACCACTATATTTCGATCTACTTAAAGGGCCATAATCCAAAAACCGAATATGAGGAATGAAAGAGAATCAAAAACTACATTTTTACATCCAACAACAACAAAATTGTATTTTGTTAAGTTTACGTTTTTTGCATTTTTTTACATTTTGGGGTGATTGAAAACAAAAAGCAAATTTAAAATAAAAAACACTTTGTAATAATGCGTATGATGAATAAATTCAAAAATGCCTTTCGGTCATACTATTTTTTAGGGTTTTTGGGGTTGAACTTTCTAAGTAGTCCCAAGCTGCTAAAACTGCCGATTTTAGCACTGGAACGCTATTGTATTGCCTGTTGTTGGAGTACATTTTATGAACAAGTATGCCTCCCACATTTTCAATAGGTTTCATGTCATGGAAACATGCCGGCCCCTCTAAGTTTTCGACGTTTTCTGACCAAACCCAACCTTTTTTCCTTACTAGAGTGAGTAGACGCAATTTTTTTGCTGAGAAATGTAATTTATCTCCTGGTTTCGCTTCAAGGGAGAGATACGAGAGATACGTGATCTCTCGGGCGTTGTGAACTGCTTGGGAACCTCCAAAGAGAGCTTCTGCTTATTCCCAAATAAATAACAATCAGAAAGACTCAAATTAGAAAATTCCCCATTCCCCATTGGGGTGGATTCTCTGAAAATTAAATTTTTGGTCTGGCCTTTCAAGGTGTCGCTTTACCCCGAAGAGTATGAACTCCAGTATGTCTCGTCGGAGTTCATACTCTTCGGGGTAAAGCGACACCTTGAAAGGCCAGACCAAAAATTTAATTTTCAGAGAATCCACCCCAATGGGGAATGGGGAATTTTCTAATTTGAGTCTTTCTGATTGTTATTTATTTGGGAATAAGCAGAAGCTCTCTTTGGAGGTTCCCAAGCAGTTCACAACGCCCGAGAGATCACGTATTCCCCGGGCAATGCCACTGAACATCCGTTCAGTGAAGCAAATGTGAGAAGTCGAAATGCAAACGCAAACGGTATAAGGACCATGATTTAAGGATATGCACATGGAATGTCCGAACTCTATACAGAGATGGTGCCTCTATCTAACTGGCGGATGTCCTCGCCAAGTACAAGGCTGACAACACCGAAATACAGGAAATGAGATGGACGGGACAGGGATGCACACGACGAAAGAACTGTGACATCTTTTACAGCTGTCATGCAGGAAGACACGAATTTGGCTGTGGTTTCATAGTCGGCAAGAGTCTTCGACACCTGGTCTCGCGGTCACTATTCGCATCCGGGCGTTATATTTTTACATTACGCTGATTTGTGTACACGCCCCGACGGAAGACAAAGACGATGACATCAAAGATGCATTCTATGAGCGCCTCGAGGAGATATATGACCGCTGCCCTGCACATTAGGGCGTTTCACCAAATGGGTTTTTTGCGATTTTTCCAACTCTTGAAGCGGAATATTAAGGCTTGTGATCTAAAAGAATTTCGAAAAAAATTTTGGATTTTTTGAAGATGGGTATGGGGTCGCTGAAATCGATTTTATCAAAAAAATGAGGTTATGGAGAAAAAATTTTTATATTATTTTTTTCTGGTGCTTTTTGTTCATACAACTAAACAATTCTCTTAGTAAGCATCCGATCCCACGACAAAAAAATTATTGGTGTGAAAAATTATTATATTATGGACCACTTTGATAGTCTTAAAAGTAAAAAATTATTTTTCCTAGATTTCAAACCTCGATAACTTGAAAAGTTTTCAACATATTTTCAAGATGTAAAATGCGTTGGAAAGGTCTTTAAATTACCTTTCATTCGGTACATTGATTTATTTTTACTTGTTGGAAAAATGTAAGAAAAAAATTAAAGTTTGAGAAATTTTTGTTTATTTATCAAATTTTATGTAAATTAAAAGAATTTCATTATGTTTCGTTCTTGGTTAAGTAAAAAAAAACCTCTAAAATACATTGCTTTAATAAAAATATCATCAATATATTTGTATTCCCATACAAAATCAAAAGATATTAAATAAACAAAATCAACATATTTAATGAACAAATTAAAATTAAAAAGTAAATTTGTATCTAAAATTACGGCTCCACGAAAAGCCCCCCAATGAAATAACGCCCAAACGAGAAATGAAATATTCCCCAAATTTTTTTCATACATTTTTGGGTGTTATTTCATATGAAATAACTCCCAATTTTTTTGGGCCGTTTTTCATTTTTCTTTGGGAATTATTTCATTCCTCATTTGGGGTTTTCAAATTATGAAATAATCTTCAATGAAATAACACCCAACCATTTTTTAAATTTGGGGATTGTTTCATATCGTGCACAATTTGGGTGTTAGTTCATTTTTTATTCGGGTGTTATTTCATTTTTAAAGCTGTTGGTTTTTAGGAGTTATAATTATATAATTATATAAAAAGAGGCCCTTTACAAGAAAACTTTAAGCCTGTGGATATATATCAATATCTTTTGAATGTTTACAGTTATTTCCATTTGTGTTCTTATTGACGGATAGAAAATCAACAAAATGCAAAATTCGATTAGTACACACTAAGAATGTATTTTTTTTTTAATTTTTAATAGTTTTTTAGAAGGTAGACTTCAATAAAAGCAGATAGTTTGATTTTCTTGTGAACACTGGAGGTGGTTGTGTAAAAGCCAAACGTAAAAGGCAAATTGTCTTCCGAACTGCAAAAATAGAGCAGGGCTACAACGATCTACGATTCATTTAAATAATTTTGCGACTTTTCTGCTGGTCCATATTGACTTCATGAAATCCTTGGTGAAACTGACTCTTTTATGAACTTTGGGCATAATTTCATTTTTGTCGCTGATGGGGCTTATTTCATTGGGGGTTATTTCATTTTCATCATTGGGTGTTATTTCATATGAAATAACTCCCAAATATTGGGGGTTGTTTCGTTTTCGCTTTGGGGTTTATTTCATTTATTTTTCGATGTTATTTCATTAACTGTTTTTGGGTGTTATTTCCAATTTTTTGGGGTTTATTTCCTGGGCGTTATTTCATTGGGGGGCTTTTCGTGGAGCCAAAATTAACCATTAAATGTGGAACAACTGTGGAAGTATTTTCAAATTGGTTTCTTAAGAGCTTTTTCAATGACATTTTTGTTAACATTAGATATAATTTTTTGATTGTTATCAACTCTAATCAATAAGTTTTGAAAATCATCCTCATTCTTTGTAATTTTTTTGTTATATATTGTAGCTGACGCCACGCCTCTTTCTGATAAATCATTCACAACACATAGTTTTTCTAGCTTTTTCTTTGAAGAAACAAAATCATCATCATTTTCCAATAAAAGTGTATCTTTCGAAAAAAAGGAAGTGGGCAACTTTAATTCATCAAAAACCCTTTTACTGTTTGAGGTTACAAAATTATGCATTATTATTTTTGTTACATTTTAAAAAGGGCCTATTTCAAATATTTTATAATTCAAATAGTGTGAATTTAAAAATAAAAAATAATTTTTTTTGTCCATTTTTTATTTTTTGCAACATTTTTCACAAGTAAGATATAAACTTGTATATACCAAAATAAAGGTATCTAAATTATCTTTCTAACGCATTTTACATCTTGAAAAAATTTTGAAAACTTTTCAAGTAATCGAGGTTTGAAATCTAGGAAAAATAATTTTTCACTTTTAAGACTATCAAAGTGGTCCATAATATAATAATTGTTCACACCAATAATTTTTTTTTCGTGGGATCGGATGCTTACTAAGAGAATTGATTAGTTGTATGAACAAAAAGCACCAGAAAAAAATAATATAAAAATTTTTTCTCCATAACCTCATTTTTTTGATAAAATCGATTTCAGCGACCCCATACCAATCTTCAAAAAATCCCAAAAAATTTTCGAAATTGTTTTAGATCACAAGCTTTAATATTCCGCTTCAAGAGTTGCAAATTTTTTTTAGTGAAACGCCCTACTGCACATGACATTAAAATTGTTCTGGGAGATTTTAATGCTAAAATAGGAAGGGAAGATGCTCTTGGTTCAGCAGTCAGAAAATTCAGTCTGCGCAACAACACCTCCGATAACGGATTTAGACTGGTTAGTTTCACGTCAGCAAGAAACATGGTTGTGAGTGGAACCAGATTCCCGCATAAAGATATCCACAAGTCAACATGGATATCTCCCGATCAAAATACAAGAAATCAGATTGATCACGCAGCGACCACGCTCAGACAAGCCCTGTGACGATGATGAATGTCGCGAAATGTTTGAAAGAGAAAAGGAAGGAGATGAAACGCCTGTTCAGACGGAAAAAGCGACTGTGGAAGAAAAGAGAGAGCAGGATATCGAAAACTACAGGGATAGAGGTGAGGCCCGAAAGTTCTACCAAAATGTAAAAAGTAAAGGTTTTGGAACAGGGATCCCCACCTGTAAGAACAGAGACGGAAATCTGGTCACAGAGCTTTTTAAAGCCGCCGGCACTGTAATAATAAACACGATTTGGCTCAGGGAGAGCATGCCCGATGATTGGAATCTGAGTGTCCTATGTCCCGTGTCTAAGTTAGGCGACCTAAGTGTCACCAACTATCGCGGGATTAGCCTCTTACCCATCGCATACAAGGTCCTGTCTGTGTGTTATGTGAAAGACTAAAGCCCATTCTGGCGAACCTGATTGGACTAAGGACTAAGGTCAGTGTGGCTTTAGACCTGATAAATCCACTATCGACTACGATAAATCCTGGAGAAGATCCAAGAAATGCAGATCGACACCTACAGAAATGTTTGGCTGGGTTTGGTATCCCCGCGAAGCTAATACGACAGAGCCATTTTCTACCAAGCGAGGCTTTAGACAAGGTGATAGTCTGTCCTGCGATCTCTTTTACATCGTAATGGAGACGATAATGCGGATGGCTGCAGTAAACAGGAATGGTCCCATCTTCAACAAAAGTCACATGCTGCTCGCGTATGCTGATGATATAGATATTATTGGACGTGGATTGCGGACAAAAACCAATTGATTGAGGACAAAACCAAGTTATTTGTTTCAACGAACAAAGAGTCCACTCGTCTGGGACGCTGCGTGAACGTTGACAACTATAACATTGAAGTGGTAGATGATTTTGTCTTGTGCTTAGCTCGGCCATAAACAAAAATAATAATGTCAGCCTGAAAATTAAAACACGAGTATTGATAGCAAAACTCCGATGAATGGACCAGGTGAAAGCGCTACTAACTAAGCTTGGTGTGACGAACTATCTATGGAGCGCAAAAGACCGAAGCGCCTAATTTTAATTGTTTGTGCCGCGAGCTCTATTTTACCTTTAATGGGTCAAGATATTTCACCCCATTTCACATAGCACGGCCGGTACTAAAGGTAGATATCCGAAGGAAGATCTCTAGTCGAGCCGTCACAGGACGCATACTCCAACTACTTAATTCAGCTTCGATTATGTATGTCGCAATGCCATACATAATGAGAAAGATGCTGCATACATAAGGCTCGTATCTGTACTGTTTTTCGCAGTACTGTACTGTTTTTCGACATCAAAAACTGCGTACTGCTTTTCTACCTCAAAGTACTGTTTTTCGATACATAATAGAAATATAAACGGCGAACAGCGAATTCATGCAAATATATAGTTTACTTCAAAAACAAGCTCAAAAAACACTAAAAATGCGTCAAGAGGATGATTTTTTATCCCCAGCTGTAGTAGCAGAAAAGCAAAAACTTATTGACAATGGATACAATTCGATTGAGATGGCTGCTTCACGCACTGATTTTTTCGGCAATTTTGCCTGCTTTTATTTGAATGCTTTTATATAAATGGAATGAAGTCTAAGCCGTTATGAACAAGTTAAGCGAAAACAATTTGTACAATGCCAATGAAAATGCGGTATATTTGCACACCCAATTTAGATATATGTATTAAAAACGAGCGACAAAATTATGCAATGGAGAGAAGGCAATGTTTCGAATGTGAATCGGTGGGTGGAGATATTTATTCATCTCAATAACGCTGATTGCGAAATGGCCACGATCGTTGAATATATTTTATGTTTGCCAGGAACTTCAGCATCAGTGGAGCGCATCTTCTCTGCAGTGAACAAAACTTGGACGTCAGACAAAACCCGATTAGATGTGCAAACATTGAAGGCGATTCTGACCGTCAAATGTAATATGAAGTACAAATGCGTTGATTTCTACAATTACCTCAAAACGAAGCCGGCATTGCTTATTCAAATTGCTTCAAACGACAAATACAAAACAATTACAAAAGTTGATTTTGGAAATAATTGTTAATTTTTTTACATATTGAATAAAATATGTGGGTAATTCCAGACTTACGAATGTTACTATCGTACGATTCAATTTGAAAAAAATCACATAAGAGTTTATCTTTTCTGTATTTTATAATATACTAGTGGGCCCGGCAATGCTTCGCTATTGCATATTATCGAATATTGCCATTTTCACCCCCTAAATGTAGAAAAATCCAAACAATGTGTAGCCTATGTTACTCGCGGGGTTATTCGGAAGATTCCCTGAAAATTTCATCAAAATCGGTCCAGCCTTTTTCGAGTCCATACGTTACATATATACATACACACATCCTCTTTTATATATATAGATTTTGAATAGCTACCTACTAGCTCTACATTATGTAAACCAGTACAGAAATTTCAGTCAGTTAAACTGACTGATAAATACCATCACCCCATATAATATATTGTTTAAGTCTTGAGTTATTGAAAATAATCGATTTGTAATTAAAACCAGTTAGAATGTTTCAGTCGGGCAACCCGACTTACATTTACCCTTACCCTCAGTAAAACAAATAATTTAAATAATAATTTAAAAAATAAATAATTTTCTATTTTATTGATATTATTACTCGATTTTGAAATTGGGCGGAGGGGTGGTACATTTATATGGGAGGTACGTGAAGGGGTGTGTTTAGGCTCCAGATTTATTCTCCATAACTTTATCCTGTTATAGCTTTACTAAATACAGAATTTGCGCACGATTGCGTTGGGTGTACTGATATTATTACTACATCCCAAAAGTGGGCGGAAAGGTACATTTGTATGGGAGGTACCATAAGGGGCGTGTCTAGACTTCCAATTTTTTCTCCAAAACTTTGTCCTGTTATAATATAACAAAATACAGAATTTGGGCACGATCGTGTCGAGTGTATTGATATTATTACTCTATTTCTAAAGTGGGCGGAGTGGTACATTTGTATGGGAGGTACCAGAAGGGGCGTGTCTAGACTTCCAGATTTTTCTCCAAAACTTTATCCTGCTTAAACTTTACCAAATACAGAATTTGGGCACGATCGCGTTAGGTCTTTTAATAATATTAATCGATATCTAAAGTGGGCGGTACCAGATGTGTATGGGAGGTACCAGATGGGGCGTGAATAGACTTCCAATTTTTTTCTCTAAAACTTTATCTTGTTATAACTTTACTCAAAATAGAATTTGGGTACGATCCCGTTTAATTTATTGATATTATTTCTCCATCTCTATAGTGGGCGGAAAGGTAGATTTGTATGGGAGGTACCAGAAGGGGCGTGGCTAGGCTTTCAAAATTTTTTCCAAAACTTTATCCTGTTATAGCTTTACTAAATACAGAATTTGGGGACGATTCCGTATGGTGTATTGATATTATTACTCGATTTCTAAAGTGGGCGGAATGATGTATTTGTATGGGAGGTACCAGAAGGGGCGGGGCCATGTAGCCCATTTGCAATACCGTAAGTAGTTTTGAGAAAATAATAACTCGTGCAAAATTTCGAAACATTTGGTTGCGTCTTTCGAAAGTTATCGTGCGAACCAGCCGGACAGCCACCCGACAGACAGACAGACAGACAGACAGACAGACGGACATGGCTCAAACGACTTAAAAAGTCATGAATCGAATTTGGGTCAAAGAAACCTAGGGTCTAAAGTCACTCCTTCTATGTGTTACACTTTTGGGTCGTATCAAATGATATATACCTTCATCCCTACGGGTGATGGTATAAAAAGGCGTCATACTTAAAAAACTACAATCCAAGATACTAACAAAACACAGGCCTACGTTATGCTACACGAAATAGAAGTGCGTTTTATGATAGTTCTTGAAATTTCAAAAGTCTGCGTGTTGTTTAAGATTTAGCAAGTGAACTGAATTATTTCATAAAATAGACCAATAGCACTTTAAAAATATATTTTTGTTGGGCAAATTTGTTCCTCTGGTTTTTAACCGCGAGGTAATAAAGACCAACGTTATGTTACTGACGTTATGTGACAAAATATCCCATAACTGTGAAATTCTTAAAAAAATGTTTTGTTTTATTTGCGAATTAGGGAATATTATAAAGTTTATGTGCCACTAATTGTTGGTCACGAATGTTACATTAAAACGCCAATAAACTAAAATCAAGATTTTGCTGCTAACTGCTAATTTTTTACTATTATTAGTCCTATTTATTCTTGTAACTACAATTTTATGATAACAGTGGACTTGCATCATCAGTAAATATAATATGAAAATTTAAATTTTGACCAGCAAAAGAATGCAATTTTGCAGACCACTAAATCAACACGGAAACTAAGAAAAGCTTTGGACATATTAATTTAATAAAATTTAAGTATTCTTCTTCACTAATACAAGCCAACTTTTAATTTTTCGATCACGGTTGACTCTTCTGTGGAAATACCCATATATGCTATGTAAATGTGTACTGCGAAAAGTACTGTTTTTCCAAATCAATGTACTGCTTTTTTAAAAAAATTTAATGAAATGTACTGTTTTTGTCCAAAAAAAAATATACGAGCGTTATGCATACAGGATGAAACTCGTGCTGTTCGTTAGCGGCACAGGGAGAAGAGGCAACTCGTCTCTTAACGCATAAAAAGAAAGAGCTAAAGAAGCGAAAGGATGAATGCACAGAGTAGCTTCGAAGTAGAGGTGAAGCACTAATGCTCTCGCATTAACTACCAGAGAGTTAATGCGAGAAAATGTGAAACACTGTTGTCATACTGTAAGGACAGCAATGGTCAGCTAGGGACGGACCCGTATTAGGGCGTTCCTGCTTCAATACATAACGATAGTGTTAACTGTCCATCTTCAATTCAGAGAGAGATATAGGTGTTGCAATATCTCGACTATAGAAAACTTTTGGCTAGAAGGAAGAATTTCCGGGTTTCGTACACAAGAAATGAGATCGTTGTGAGTGTAAGAACTACCGTTAAAAAAGCCTGTAATCAATTACTCACAATGTCATTTTGAGCATATTGTGTGAACATTTAAAGTCAATTGTAGAAAAACAAATTGGACCTTATCTCTTTTGCTTGAGACCTGGTAAATATCCCTTTTCGACCTTTTCGAAAATTAATGAAAAGCAAATCGACACCTACCTCCTCTTAGTCGACTACAAAGCTACCTGCAACTCTCCGATAAGAAATCGACTTTACGAATGTCTGAGTTTCATATTCCTGCAAATTTAATATGCCTTCATAGTTGTATATTAGAAAAACTAATTCCTCGGTTATAATTTTTAAGGATCTCTTTGAAACATTCAATACGGAAAGAGGCCTCAGGCAGGGTGAACGTTTGTCCTGTACACTATTAAATATGGAGAAGGTGAAGAGAAAGGCTGGTGTTAATATGTCTGGCATCATGTTCTATAAGAGCCGTTGTATAAGATCGTCGATCATTGACCGAAATCAGCGTTGTAAAAGAAATGTGCAAATGTATATTAAGCGGGACCGGCCGTGGCATAGTGGTTAGATCACGCGACTACCATGCGGGTAGGTTCAACTCCAGGCTTCAGTCATCTTAAAAAAAAATTCTTTCATTGTCGGTAAACAAGTATTCGTCGATAAACAAGTAGGTGCAGTTAGTTGTGATTCTAAAAATAGAAAGCGTGTTAATTCACAACAATGCGAGAAGCTATCTCATACCTCATTCATGGGGTGTAAAGGGAAATTAAGTTTTTTTATATTAAGCGGTAAACGAGGACAAGGACAAAATAATTTCAACAAAACATCCCGAATGTTGAGAGCTTTTGTTTTAAGGTAGTAGATATATTTACCTGACTCTGTTCTTCAGTCAATAAGAAAAATAGCGTCAGCTAAGAAATCAAGCGGAAAATAAAGATATCCAATAGATGTTTTTACGGACTGCCGCAGCACTTTACAAGACCAAACAATTATGAAACTATCTGCGTCAATTGGATGAACCATTAGCTGTATGAGTTTACCATCACATTGACGTAGCTAAAAGAGTCACAATTCCAGATTTCGTAGGAAGGACCAAGTGGTTACCGACGTGCCACCATCTGGTACGACTAACTGGAGAAGGCACGCAGACGACCAAAGCGTGTGAAATTCATTAATACTTCAGGCCTGTAATTTATGAACCACGTTCGTAGGTTTGTAATAGTCCACTTAAATAAATGAACTTGGTTTGCCAGTTTTCAGGAACGCTAATAAACTCTTAATTGTATTCATTTCTAATTCATATGTTTACAGTGTGGAAGGTTTAATAAAAGCCCATATATGAATATTGTAAACTTTTAACCACAATTTGTATACACAAGCGACAAGATTACATAGCGAGTATGGTAATTCCGGGCGAAATATTTTTACATTACGCTGATTTGTGTACACGCCCCGACGGAAGACAAAGACGATGACATCAAAGATGCATTCTATGAACGCCTGGAGGAGATAAATGACCGCTGCCATGCACATGACATTAAAATTGTTCTGGGAGATTTTAATGCTAAAATAGGAAGGGAAGATGCTCTTGGTTCACCAGTCAGAAAATTCAGTCTACACAACAACACCTCCAATAACGGATTCAGACTGGTAAGTTTCGCGTCTTCAAGAAACGTTGTTGTTAGTGGAACCAGATTCCAGCATAAAGATATCCACAAGGCAACCTAGATATCTCCCGATCAAAATACAAGAAATCAGATTGATCACGTGGTAATTGATGAAAGGGATGTCTCAAGCGTTATGGATGTGCGTGTGATGCGCGGTGCAAATATTGACTCGGATCACCACCTAGTGGCAGCCAAGGTACGCATACGATTAAGTAGTGCTAAAAACACTCGTAATCAAACGCAAAGGAAGCTAGACATCACAAAGCTGCATAGAGATAGCGATATAGCCAATGCCTACTCCAACTCCAACCAACTTTGTCAATTACTCCAAACAAACCCCCCTAGTTCTGATGTTCCCGACATACAGTGGCAGCATATTGCGAATTCTATGACCACTGCCGCAACGACCGTACTGGGTTATGAAAAACCGCGCTCAGACAAGTCCTGGTACGATGATGAATGTCGCGAAATGTCTAAAGAAATGGATGCTGCATACAAGGCAAAACTGCAGCCAATGACGCGTGCGGGGACGGAGCGTTATAAAGAGAAAAGGAGGGAGATGTAACGCCTGTTCAGACGAAAAAAGCGTCTGCGGAAGAAAAGAGAGAGCTAGGATATCGAAAACTACAGGGATAGAGGTGAGGCCCTAAAGTTCTACCAAAAGGTAAAAAGTAAAGGTTTTGGAACAGGGATTCCCACCTGTAAGAACAGAGACGGAAACCTGGTCACGGACACTCAGAGTGTGCTGCAAATATGGAGGGAACAAGGCAGTATAAGTGACGAAATCGCACCAATCATCGACGATTCAGTAGACTGTCCACCACCGAGTCAAAACGAGATCAGCACGGCAATTCGGAAGCTTAAAAATAATAAAGCTGCGGGAGCCGATGAACTGCCGGCAGAGATTTTTAAAGCCGTCGGCGATGACCTTGTAACATGCATGCACCAGCTCATAAACACGATTTGGCTCAGGGAGTGCATGCCCGATTATTGGAATCTAAGTGGCCTATGTCCCGTGCTTAAGAAAAGCGATCCTAATGTGTGTACCAACTATCGCGGGATTAGCCTTTTACCCATCGCATACAAGGCCCTGTCTAGTGTGTTTTGTGAAAGACTAAAGCCCATTCTGGCGAACCTGATTGGACCTTATCAGTGTGGCTTTAGACCTAGTAAATCCACGACCGACCAGATATTCACGCTACGACAAATCCTGGAGAAGACCCAAGAAATGCAGACCGACACCTACCATCTGTTCATCGATTATAAGATGCATTCGATAGTCTGATACGACAGAAATTGTTAGATGCTATGGCTGAGTTTGGTATCCCCGCGAAGCTAATTCGGCTCTGCGGGATGACACTGACTGACACCGTCTTCAGTGAAAATTGGCAAAAAAAAAATTTCAGAGCCATTTTCTACCAAGCGAGGCTTTAGACAAGGCGATAGTCTGTCCTGCGATCTCTTTTATATCGTAATGGAGATGATCATGCGGAAAGCAGCAGTAAACAGGAATGGCACCATATTTAACAAAAGCCACATGTTGCCCGCGTATGCTGATGATATAGATATTATTGGACGTGGATTGCGAGATGTCACTGCGGCTTTTTCGAGCATTGAAAAGCAGTCGGCTGAAGTGGGTCTGGTGATAAACTAGGACAAAGCCAAGTTATTTGTTTCAACGAACAAAGAACGTTGACAACTATAACTTTGAAATTGTAGATGATTTTGTCTACCTTGGCTCCGCCATAAACAAAAATAATAATGTCAGCCTCGAAATCGTATTGATCGCTGCTACTATGCGCTAAGCAAGCGATTTAACGACAAAGCGCTCTCTCGAAGAACAAAGATCCAGCTCTACCAGACTCTGATCCTACCTGTCTTGCTCTACAGCGCAAAATCCTGGGTAATGACACAAGCGGATCAATCTATTCTGGGAGTCTTCGAGAGAAAAATACTCCGCAATCATCGTGACCGGCGAGTACCGTCGTCGAATGAATCATGAGCTGTACAACGACATCGACGTGGTAAAGAGCGTTTAAATTGACCGAATGCGCTGGCCTGGACACGTTGTACGAATGGACGAAAACGCTCCGGCTCGAAAAGTCTTCGGCAATAAACTCGGCGCAGGAGGGGGCGACCAAAACTCCGATGGATGGACCAGGTGAAAGAGTTGTTAACTAAGCTTGGTGTGACGAACTATCTACGGAGGCAAAAGCCCGAAGCACTTGGAATACTTTTCTACGTGCGGCTACTGATAGATAAATTTATGTTGTTGCTGCCATTAAAGAAGAAGAAGAAGTATGGTAATGTTAATATTAAATTTACTTACTTCATAATATGTGTGGGAACCGACGAAGTAAATAATATACAAATCATGTTCTGATTTCTATCCATTTGCATGTATAGTTTATGACTGTCCGACGACCAATATTGATCAACTATATTGATATCAATATTTGGTGAATGGTGCTTCAAAAACTCGCCATTTGATATTGATTGATCAAACAAAGTTCTTAATGCATCCATGCATTGAAAATCTCCCATGAGCCGTTTAGATGGAGCGCTGTGATGCATATTGGAGGAAAAAGCACATTTTCGGCTTGCAGTGTTTGCGACAATAACTGCTACAATACTGGAATCTAGCTCAATGACATCTGGAAGACAACATGGTATACATCTTTCCATATTTTGAAGTACATTAGATTCGCTCCTAAAAACGTTTTCCGCAATGTCGTGCAAACTTTTTACAGTAGGTTCTTTACCGCATATGACACACAGGATACAGTTTGAATTTACAGGTATTGTAATGAATCGATATGCAACCTACAAGAAAAAAACCACATTTTATGACATTAGAAAACATTATAATAATCTATCTACATTTATAGAAATAAGTTGCATTCTGTCCACGATCGATGTTCAATGTAATGCGTGAACCGATTTTGTTTCTGTAAAGTTTTCATGAAAGGTGACGTCAATGACCTAATTATACCTTTATTTGTGTATTTGGAAATAATTACGAATACAATTTAAATTATTTTCATACATATAAATTGATGTTTGTATTTGTATTAATTAATTGTTTTTTCTGCACAACGAGACAAATTACTATTAATTATAGTACAGAAAATATATTTGTTTAAATATAAAACATTGCAAATAATATTAATAGTAAAAATAAACTTTATTTCTCTTTACACCCCTTGAATGAGGTATGGGATAGCCTTCGCGTTGTTGTGAATTAACACGCTTTCTATTTTTAGATTCACAACTAACGGCACCTACTTGTTTATTGACGAAGTTTTTGTTTGTATAAGTTATAAGTTATTAAAGTATGAACTCATAAATAGACTTTAAACTGCGATGCATTACCATTAAACTGTATGTATGAGGATAACATGTTCCAAAGGCGCATCGACGCAACGAAAAATTTATGTTCAGAATGCGATATCGATATCTGATATACAGTAAGTCATTTGACCTCAACGATTGACTAAAAATTGACATGGAATATATAACCTCGTGTAAAAGTGTCAGAGAATATGTGACTCCATATAACTTATTTGCGTAGCTTCATATATGGTCAAATTTTCTCAAACCAAAAAAATATCTAAGCACAGTATTATATGTGACATTTAGTTGGCGTAAAATATTGAAAATTCCATACCATTCGCAACATTGAAAAAATTTTGCCTGATAAAACATTAATATGGTCTGACCAGGTTAGCGTATTGTTAAATACAACACCGAGATTTTTGGCTGTATCAACTGAAAGGATTCGTTGGTTGCTAAGAAGAATAATAAGTTTAAAGTTCTTGCGACCAATTACCAAGAATTTAGACTTTGTGGGATTGATGCATAATCCGTTTGCGGTTGTCCAGATATATATTTCCTGCAAGTCTTCATTGATTTTGTACACTGCAATTCTAGCATCATTAACCTTAGTGTCAGTGTAAATTTGTATGACATCTGCATATGTACATTAGGGTAATAACTTTTTTTGGACAACATTCTCCCCAGGGCTTTTCTAATGGCAAATATTGTATTAATGATAAAAAAAACTATTTCAGTTCAATTTGCTTAAAAAACCTTACGCACCGACAGCGATTTCTAAAATGCCTTTAATATATGTTTTTTAAATTTCTTTTAATAAAATTTTTTTTTATATATGGTTTATACATATGATGAATTTCATATCAAAACCTATAAAAAAAGGGACATTTTGAACCCGACCCTCCCAGATTTTAATGAAATTTTGCATACAGGTATATTTTACCTACAGAAACATAACCCCATTTTTAGAAATTGCATTTTTGAAAATATGTGGGCGTGGCAAGTTATCGAAATATTTAAAAAATAACGGTAATAGGTACATTTAAACTGCAATTACTATGGAACGACTTAGCCGATTTAAAAGATCTTGGTGTCATTAGAAAGGTATATGAGTCAGCTTTCGAAAACATACACTGTAAAAATTTTATATTACACTGAAAAAAAAAATTTGCCAAAAATTAAAGTTTAAACTTAGAAAACACTTCGAAGATCAAGCCTTTTTTTGCAAAAAAAAATATTTTTAGATAGGCCTATTTAATATATATAACATATCTGAAAACAAAAATGGCGTTTTTCTTAGTTTGCTTTAAAAAAAATTTTAAGTAAAGTCTCTCTTATTAACTTCCTTATTTTTTGATATTTTTGTGTGACAAACTGCAATTACTATGGAACGACTCAGCCGATTTGAAAGATCTTGATGTCATTAGAAAGGTATATAAGTCAGCTTTCGAAAACATACACTGTAAACATTTTATATTACACTGAAAAAAAATTTTTCCCAAAAATTAAAGTTTAAACTTGGAAAACACTTCGAAGATCAAGCCTTTTTTTGCAGAAAAAATTATTTTTAGATAGGCCTATTGAATATATATAACATATCTAAAAACTAAAATGGGGTTTGTCTTAGTTTTTTTTAAAAAAATTTTTAAGTAGACATCTCTTGCTAACTTCCTTATATTTTGATATCTTTGTGTGACAAAAAAGAATAAAGTAGCTAAACTTTGGTATGGGAGGTACCAGAAGGGTACCCAAAAAAAACCTGCATAACTTCCAAAGTTTAGCTACTTTATTCTTTTTTTTTTCACACAAAAATATCAAAAAATAAGGAAGTTAACAAGAGATGTCTACTTAAAAATTATTTAAAAAAAAACTAAGACAAACCCCATTTTAGTTTCTAGATATGTTATATATATTCAATAGGCCTATCTAAAAATAATTTTTTCTGCAAAAAAAGGCTTGATCTTCGAAGTGTTTTCCAAGTTTAAACTTTAATTTTTGGGAAATTTTTTTTTTCAGTGTAATATAAAATGTTTACAGTGTATGTTTTCGAAAGCTGACTTATATACCTTTCTAATGACATCAAGATCTTTCAAATCGGCTGAGTCGTTCCATAGTAATTGCAGTTTGTCACACAAAAATATCAAAAAATAAGGAAGTTAACAAGAGAGACTTTAATTAAAATTTTTTTAAAAACAAACTAAGAAAAACGCCATTTTTGTTTTCAGATATGTTATATATATTAAATAGGCCTATCTAAAAATATTTTTTTTTGCAAAAAAAGGCTTGATCTTCGAAGTGTTTTCTAAGTTTAAACTTTAATTTTTGGCCAAAAATTTTTTTCAGTGTAATATAAAATTTTTACAGTGTATGTTTTCGAAAGCTAACTCATATACCTTTCTAATGACACCAAGATCTTTTAAATCGGCTAAGTCGTTCCTTAGTAATTGCAGTTTAAATGTACCTATTACCGTCATTTTTTAAATATTTCGATACCTTGCCACGCCCACATATTTTCAAATATGCAATTTCTAAAAATGAGGTTATGTTTCTGTAGGTAAAATATACCTGTATGCAAAATTTCATTAAAATCTGAGAGGGTCGGGTTCAATGAATATCGGTTTTGATATGAAATTCATCATATGTAATGTAAACAAATAATAACAATAAATGATTACAAGTAGGTATTGTAAGATATAAACTTTAGGTTCAGTATACGCGATGTTTTACAAAGCGGATATATATCTTGTACTATTTTTATTTCAATAAAAAAATTTTTTTTAAACTTTGTTTGATTCAAAACTTTAACGCGTTTGGTGCGTAACCTTTTTTAACGATAGCGAAAAACTACAAACGCAGTTCTTAATATTTTTCCATGTCCTACACCATTTTGCCTGGGGAGATTTGATATTTGCAAAAAATGCAAAAAGTTATTACCCTAATGTACATCCGTATGTTGCAATGATTAAGCTTTTGAACTAAATCATTGATATAGACGATAAAAAGGAGTGGACCTAAAATTGGCATACCCCTTAATTCGGGTGGGTTTTTGAGAGGGAGGTGGGGCGAAACGTATATAATATATTAGCAGACTTCCAACAGAAAAGAACCTGTAGTTATTATCGGTTTAAAAAAATATATTATATATGGCAAATAAATATAGTAGTAAAATACGTACAAACTTTGGGTGGATATTATCATTACCAATTGCATTAGATTTAACTGCATTGCAGCAGACCAAGTACATCTATCTGGTTCACACAAGTAAAATAGAAATCATTTTCATTTGTATTATTTGATGCATTTTGTTGATAAAGTTCTCTGTTTCATTGTACAATCGGGATATTAATGAATGATTCGTTCATTTTATAGACATTTATATTTAATAAACAATGAGATCTCGCTTCGTGAACCAACAGCATTGTTAAATTAAATGTTTTAAATCGTTTCCAAATTTCGTCACAAAACCTTATTTAAGACGTATGGGTTTTAATGGAACGGACTGAGAAAAAATTCAGTTAATATTGTTTTGAAGAAATTCAACTTGATCGTCGGCAGATGGTATATAATAAATTTCATTTCTATCGATTTTTGATATTTCAGATAAACCAGCATTATTCTTAATGTTGCTAAAATCGTGAAAAGTTACACCTTCGTCTGAATTGTTATCATAACAATTGTCGTAGGTTAGAAATATTAAATCATGCTTTGAAAAACAAGGTGCTGATAATAATACTTGATGTTGGTTGTTGACAAAAAATATGTCTAATAATGAATTTCTTGTTGTACTGAAATGTGCAGGTGCAGTGTTTGTTGGTTGGAAAGAGATTAAGGCATGTCATTATTTCAAAAAGGCTACTATCGTTTAAACTATTATAGTTAAAATCGCCACAAATTATTATATCATTATATGGCAAAGTTATGTTTTCCAAAGTACTCTGTAGAGTTTCAAATCCAATGTTTCTATTTGGTCTGTACACACATCCTAGGAGCCGTTTTTTAGCCTTACGCATAATTTCAATGAATATAAACTCAACCCTGTCACTTTCATTTGGTTTGCAATATGATTTGGCAATTAAACCCTTTTAAGATAAATAGCAACAACACCACCATGAGTTCTACTGTCGTTGCAAAATAAGTTGAAACCTTGTAAACTCACTTCATTATCAGAGACCGATTTATTATACCATGTTTCCGTAACACAGACCACATCCACATTTTATTTGGAAAAAATGTATCTGAACTCATCAATTATGTTTTTTTGAACTTTGGGCGTTAATATGACAAATTACACTACTTTACAAATAATTATTTTTTCTCTGGTCTTTGGATACCACTATTTTTTTATGATAGAGGACGAAATTCTGAGTAAGAAAAAAAATTTAAAAAAAATTTTTATGGAGCGGATTTTTTTTAAAAAAATTTTTTGTAAAATTTTTTTGGTGTCCGAAGGTACTTTTGGATTTTGACCTATATTTCAAGTTATAGACGGGCAATCAGGCCAGATGTGATACCAAATTAATTGGAATCAAATGGCCAACAAGAATTATGTCACTTAAACTCCATAAATTGCATAATTTTGCCGTACCGGCTGAATACATTTGAAAAATTGTGTTTTTTCGTGAAAATTAGCGTCTCCTTTTTTAGATTTAAAATCAGGAAAAATCGAAAACTCGATATAAAATTTTTTTGAAACCTTCTGCGTAAAGCTATCACCTTAACATAAAAATTAATTATTGCAGAAGGGAATCTATGGACTGGTTAAAAAGTTATAGCCTAAGAAAGTTGGCATACCGAAATGAAGTTTTTATAAATGCTTGATATTTTGCCTTTGGCGGAAGTGCAGAATATGGGCCGGAAGCCCAAACAAAAACAAAAATATACCATTCACTTCGTGGTCTCCAAACATCGATATGGAAGTCAAAATTGAAGCCGGGGACCATGGCGGCATTGGGGGGTCAAAAAAGGGGCTCCGTGGATTCTATGATGACCGCCTATGTGCGGGTACTCAAATTAAAGATATTTTCGAGACGAATCTAATGGTGTATTTTGTAAAACCCTTAGGGCCTTAGGTAGGCCAAAAAAGTTCCCTAAAAGTCCTATGGTGCCTTCTATGTGCGGGTACTCAAATGAAAGACGTAGAGTCTTAAAATTGAAAGAACTAGATTCGTCTCTTAGGGAAGAAGGTTTCAAAAAAATTTTATATCGAGTTTTCGATTTTTCCTGATTTGAAATCTAAAAAAGGAGACGCTAATTTTCATGAAAAAAACACAATTTTTCAAATGTATTCAATTATGCAATTTATGGAGTTTAAGTGACATAATTCTTGTTGGCCATTTGATTCCAATTAATTTGGTATCACATCTGGCCTGATTGCCCGTCTATAACTTGAAATATAGGTCAAAATCCAAAAGTACCTTCGGACACCAAAAAAATTTTACAAAAAATCTTTTTTTAAATTTGTTTTCTTACTCAGAATTTCGTCCTCTATCATAAAAAAATACGAAGTGAATGGTATATTTTTGTTTTTGTTTGGGCTTCCGGCCCATATTCTGCACTTCCGCCAAAGGCAAAATATCAAGCATTTATAAAAACTTCATTTCCGTATGCCAACTTTCTTAGGCTATAACTTTTTAACAAGTCCATAGATTCCCTTCTGTAATAATTAATTTGTTTGTTGAGGTGTTCGCTAAACTCAGAAGGTTTCAAAAAATTTTATCTCGAGTTTTCGGTTTTTCCTGATTTTAAATCTAAAAAAGGAGACGCTAATTTTCATGAAAAAACACAATTTTTCAAATGTATTCAGCCAGTACGGCAAAATTATGCAATTTATTCAGTTTAAATGACATAATTCTTGTTGGCCATTTGATTCCAATTAATTTGATATCACATCTGGCCTGACTGCCAATCTATAACATAAAATATAGGTAAAAATCCAAAATGTACTTTCGGACACAAAAAAATTTTTAGAAAAAAATTTTTAAAAACAAAATCCGCTCCATAAAAATTTTTTTTCTTAATAAGAATCACTTCTATCATAAAAAAATAGTGGTATCCAAAGACCAAAATCGCTGTAAACTAGTGTTATCAACCCGGATTTTTGATTGCTTAGAATTTTTACCGGAATACCCTGTAGGTCTTAGTTTAAACAATAAAAGTATATTTTTTTGTGCATGGAAATGATCAAATATTGTACTTTCATTGTATATAACCAATAGAAAGTTTTCTGTTATTGTTTCAATAAAATAGGGGTTTTTTAAGGGGCTCAAATGCACATAATTTGAAAATGTCTGATGTTTCTTGGACTTAAACTTAAAATCAGCAAATCCTTATCAGTACGTAAAAATTGAAATCTTCTCATTAGAAATGACCCAGAATATACAGCCTATTTTTGCATTTCCCCCCTTATTTTGCACTTTGAGTGTACTCTTCCTTCAATAAAATATTTGAAAATGTAGTCAGATAATTAAGGAGACTTTGGATAGACAAGAAACATAGCACTGGGGTCGCTGATTTCGAATCCGGAGTCAGACTTGAAATAAACAAAATGGCGGACATTATTTTCAAAAAAAACCTGAAATTCACCTGAACAAAATGTCCGCTAATTTGTATTCGCCATTTTGTTTTTTTTTCAAATTCTAAATCAGCTACCCGAAAAACGCCTTAGGCAAAATCTCACTTAAATTCAAAAAGAGTCCGTCATTTTGTATCTGTCATTTTGTTTATTCAAAATTTGACTCCAAGTTCTAAATCAGCAAATCCAAACACCACCTTTGGATTTCCCTATTCGAAATTAACGACCCCAAAAACCCCCATAGGCTCAATATCGGTCAAATTTCAGCAAATCTTTAAAAAAAATTTCCGCAATTCTGTATCCGTCATTTTGATGTTTTACAATTTTACTCCAGATTTGAAATCAGCGACCCCAAAAACCCCCTTTGGCACAATAACAGTTAAATGCAAGCAATTTTTGAAAACAAATGTCCGCCATTTTGTTTTTTCAAAATTTTACTCCGGGTTAGAAATCAGCGACCTCAAAAAACCCCTGAGTACCATGTTTTATGCCAATTCCTTCATACTAAAGCCAAATTTTTCCCAGATCCGACCAATGTGCACTGTTTCTAGCTTTATGACCCATTGCTCTATGTCATCCATGTTGCTCTTTATCTCTGCAAATTTGCTCTCAAACTTTTGCAATAGACGGGATAAGCTTTGAATGATTAACACGTTAATAGCGACGGGCTGATCTTTAAACCTCTCATCCATTAACGCAACAATACGACATGGAGAGTCCAAAAATAATTTTAGCGCCTTTGACGCACTCTCTACGAATGTTTGTTGGAATAATTCTCTCAAACGTTTTGTTGTTGGTGTGGTTAGTGTTTTTAAGTCTTTGTTGATCACTGTTTGATTCATTCTAAGAGATTTTAGTTATTTCTCTTCAGTTAATTCTCTATTTATATTTGTCCTCATTTATTTCATTGTTAGAGAGTGATGTATGTTTTCAAATTTTGTTTACATTAGGTTTTTAACGAACTAACAAACTGCAAAAAAATGTGCAGCTCCATCTACCGGGTCTAATTGTGATTCTAAACAATCTACGGACCAACATATATAGTCGAAGCACTCAAGGCCATAAGACGTGTTTGTTTAAGCTCCTATATTTTGAATTTTTAAGGTGGTAACTTTTTGAATTTTTTAAAAAAAAAAATAAAAACAACTAAGATTTAATCACCAACCGAACACTTGAACACTCCATATATGCGAATACTATAATTTCATAGAAGTGTAAAATAAATAAATGATTTCGAATCTGGAGTAAAATTTTAAAACATCAAAATGACGGATACAGAATTGCGGACATTTTTTTTTAAAGAATTCCTGAAATTTAACCAATATTGAGCCTATGGGGGTTTTTGTTTATTTCAAGTCTGACTCCGGATTCGAAATCAGCGACCCCAGTGCTATGTTTCTTGTCTATCCAAAGTCTCCTTAATTATCTGACTACATTTTCAAATATTTTATTGAAGGAAGTGTACATTCAAAGTGCAAAATAAGGGGGGAAATGCAAAAATAGGCTGTATATTCTGGGTCATTTCTAATGAGAAGATTTCAATTTTTACGTACTGATAAGGATTTGCTGATTTTAAGTTTAAGTCCAAGAAACATCAGACATTTTCAAATTATGTGCATTTGAGCCCCTTAAAAAAACCCCTATTTTATTGAAACAATAACAGAAATCTTTCTATTGGTTATATACAATGAAAGTACAATATTTGATCATTTCCATGCACAAAAAAATGTACTTTTATTGTTTAAAATAAGATCTACAGGGTATTCCGGTAAAAATTCTAAGCAATCAAAAATCCGGGTTGATATTTTGTCATATTAACGCCCAAAGTTCAAAAAAACAAAATTGATGAGTTCAGATACATTTTTTCCAAATAAAATGTGGATGTGGTCTGTGTTACGGAAACATGGTATAATAAATCGGTCTCTGATAATGAAGTGAGTTTACAAGGTTTCAACTTATTTTGCAACGATAGTAGAACTCATGGTGGTGTTGTTGCTATTTATCTTAAAAGGGTTTAATTGCCAAATCATATTGCAAACCAAATGAAAGTGACAGGGTTGAGTTTATATTCATTGAAATTATGCGTAAGGCTAAAAAACGGCTCCTAGGATGTGTGTACAGACCAAATAGAAACATTGGATTTGAAACTCTACAGAGTACTTTGGAAAACATAACTTTGCCATATAATGATATAATAATTTGTGGCGATTTTAACTGTAATAGTTTAAACGATAGAAGCCTTTTTGAAATAATGACATGCCTTAATCTCTTTCCAATCAACAAACACTGCACCTGCACATTTCAGTACAACAAGAAATTCATTATTAGACATATTTTTTGTCAACAACCAACATCAAGTATTATTACACTACTTTACAAATAATTATTTTTTCTCTGGTCTTTGAACACCACTATTTTTTTATGATAGAGGATGGGTTTCTGATTAAGAAAAAAAAATTAAAAAATTTTTTTATGGAGCAGATTTTTTTTAAAAATTTTTTTTGTAAAATTTTTTTCTTTGCCGAAGGTACCTTTGGATTTTGACCTATATATCAAGTTCTAGACGGGCAATCAGGACAAAAGAGGTATCAAATTAATTAGAATCAAATGGCCAACAAGAATTAAGCCACCTAAACTCAACAAATTGCAAAATTTTGCCGTACTGGCTGAATACGTTTGAAAAATTGTGTTTTTTTCATGAAAAATAGCGTCTCTTTTTTTAGTTTTTAAATCGGGAAAAATCGAAAACTCGAGACAAAATTTTTTGAAACCTTCTGCGTAGGGCGAACACCTCAGCAAACAAATGTAGAATTGCTGAAGAGAATCTATGGACTGGTTACAAAGTAATAGCCTCTGAAAGTTGACATACAGAAACGAAGTTTTTATAAATACTTGAATTTTTGCCTTTGTAGGAACTGCAGATTATGGGCTGAGAGCCCAAACAACAACAAAAATATATCATTCACTTCGTCGTGGTCCCATAACATCGAAATAGTAGGTCAAAATAGGAGCGAGGCCCATCACGCCCTTGGAGGGGTCAAGAAAGGGGCTCCTTGGATTCTATGATGACCGCCTTATGCGGGTACTCAAATGAAAGATATTTTCGAGACGAATCCAATGGTGTAGTTTTTAAGACTTTTTTGTGACTTTTTAAGACACAAAAAAGGGTCTCCTTCAGTGCTTTGGTACCCTCTATGTGCGGGTACTCAAATGAAAGGTATTTTTGAGACCAATCCAGTGGTGTCAATGTTAAGACTCTGCGGGTCCTACCGTTGTATTCGTTTCGAAAATATCTTTCATTTGAGTACCCGCACATAGGCGATCATCATAGAATCCAAGGAACCCCTTTCTTGACCCCCCGAGTGCATCATGGGCCTCGGCTTCCATTTTGACCTACCATTTCGATGTTATGGGACTAAGACGAAGTGAATGGTATATTTTTGTTGTTGTTTAGCCTCTCGGCCCATATTCTGCAGTTCCGACAAAGGCAAAAATTTAAGTATTTATAAAAGTTATATTTATGTTTGCCAACATTCAGAGGCCATTACTTTTTAACCAGTCCATAGATTCTCTTCTGCAATACTACATTTGTTTGCTGAGGTGTTCGCCCTACGCAGAAGGTTTCAAAAAATTTTGTCTCGAGTTTTCGATTTTTCCCGATTTAAAAACTAAAAAAAGAGACGCTATTTTTCATGAAAAAAAAACACAATTTTTCAAATGTATTCAGCCAGTACGGCAAAATTTTGCAATTTGTTGAGTTTAAGTGGCTTAATTCTTGTTGGCAATTTGATTCTAATTAATTTGATACCTCTTTTGTCCTGATTGCCCGTCTAGAACTTGATATATAGGTCAAAATGCAAAGGTACCATCGGCAAAGAAAAAAATTTTACAAAAAAATTTTTTAAAAAAAATCCGCTCCATAAGAAATTTTTTTAAATTTTTTTTCTTATTTAGAAGCCCTTTATCTATCATAAAAAAATAGTGTTATCCAAAGACCAAAATGGATGTAAACTAGTGTTATCAGATCAAATTTCTGCACCTTGTTTTTCAAAGCATGATTTAATATTTCTAACCTACGACAATTTTTATGAAAATAATTCAGACGAAGGTGTAACTTTTCACGATTTTAGCAACATTAAGAATAATGCTGGTTTATCTGAAATATCAAAAATCGATAGAAATGAAATTTATTATATACCATATTATACCATCAAGTTGAATTTCTTCAAAACAATATTAACTGAATTTTTTCTCAGTCTGTTCCATTAAAACCCATACGTCTTAAATAAGGTAGGAACCCTTGGTTTTGTGACGAAATTTGGAAACGATTTAAAACATTTAATTTAACAATGCTGTTGGTTCACGAAGCGAGATCTCATTGTTTATTAAATACTAGTGGGCCCGGCAATGCTTCGCTATTGCATATTATCGAATATTGCCATTTTCACCCCCTAAATGTAGAAAAATCCAAACAATGTGTAGCCTATGTTACTCGCGGGGTTATTCGGAAGATTCCCTGAAAATTTCATCAAAATCGGTCCAGCCGTTTTCGAGTCCATACGTTACATATATACACACATCCTATTTTATATATATAGATAGATAGATAGATAGATAGATAAATGTCTATAAAATGAACGAATCATTCATTAATATCCCGATTGTACAATGAAACAGAGAACTTTATCAACAAAATGCATCAAATAATACAAATGAAAATGATTTCTATATTACTTGTGTGAACTTGGTACTTGGTCTGCTGCAATGCAGTTAAATCTAATGCAATTGGTAATGATCAGGGCAACTGGAAATATGCCCTAAAAATCGTGTTTTATACGCATAAAATATGACCTGAAAAATGGCAAAATATGACCTTAAAATCAACAAAAACATGCTCTAAAAAATGAAAGTCATAAAATTGTTTTCATATGAAGTAGAAATATTTGTATTATATTTTTTTATATTTTTATTTAAATTGAAAAATTTTTTGTCTATTTCAATGTAAAATGTTTTTGTACATTGAGAATGATCTTTCGACATCCACATATGTAATTGGAGCGAATTTAAGGGACAGTATTTCCTTTACTTCGTATTTTGAAAAATACTTTTCACTTCTTCCAAGACAACGTTTTTTGATATTATTTGATTCAATTTTTTTACTATTAAATTTATTTCGGAATCCAATAAATTATCTATCAATTTAAAAGTGTCTTCATTCACCTGAACTTGTCCAATGAGCGTAAGACCTGATGTATGCAAATTTTTAATATGTTTTGCAATAAAACAGTAATTTGAAGCAATATAAATCAAGTCAGATCTAGTTTGGGGGTCTGTCAAGACATCCTTTGCAGTTTTAATGGATTGTGCATCCTCATCGTTTAATTCACTTAGGACCTCTAAAATGTCTTCATAATTGTATGCAAAGTAGTTAACTGCTTCAAGCTATGCTCCCCATTGTGTTTTTATAGCTTCTGGAGGTAATGGAACGTCTGAAAACATTTGTTTCAGAAGTTCCTCACTACATGGAGCTTTTAAAAATACCTTCTTCACATTAGCAATAGTTTTATTTACGTTTTCATATAAATTCTTAATACATTCACACAATCGATGGACACCATGAGCAATACATGTCACATGCGTCACTTTCGGATAAAATGCCACTATAGCTTTTGCAGCTTTCACCATAAATGGAGCTGCATCCGTCACAAAAAGCAAAACATTATTCTTATTGAAGTTGACGTCCAGATTTTTGATGGAGTCGTCCCACAGTCGAGCATTTGTTGAGTAATTAGCCCTTTCCAAGGCTGCTGTATGTTTTCCTGTATGTTTCTCACTTGAAATTTCCTTAATACACCTGCTAAAATTTTTGACACATTTTTGCCTGTTGCATCTATAGTTTCGATTGAGATCCATATAAATTGAGTCGTTGTATACATTTCTCATATGTTTAGTTCGAAGAACTGTTTCGGATGGCATTTGATAGACCGTGTATTCCTCAAATAGTGTTCTTATATTTTGATTTCTCATTTTGTAAAGTGGAAAAATAATTGTTTGGTCCGCTTATTTTCACTTCTATAACGTTGAATATGTTTGCCGCTTTCCAAATGTTGCTTCACTTGAAATCTGCGATCTGCTGCAATAACTTTGCTGCAGATTTTAGAAAAGAGGAATCCACCATCAGCTCGTAAGTCAGGAAACTTTTCTACAACCGCCTTTAGTTTTGCTGGTTTTGTCGGATTAGCTTTAAGAATTATGTCCAGGGTGGAAATCGGTGGTGGTTGAAAAGCACCTCTTTTTTATTTTTGTTTACTTATTGAATAAAAAAGCTGTTACACTTATAGTTGCAAAGAAAGACATAAAATATGCTTAAAAAGGGATATTTTTGAAAAAATATGGCCTAAAAATTATAAATTATGCTTTAAAAAAGGAGGTTTTTTTAAATTATGCTCCTAAAACCAAAATTTGCCGAAATATGACTTTATGGGTAAAATATGCCAAAATATGCTCTAACAAATAGGTCTCAAAACACTTGTAGGACCATTAAACATGTAAATACATTACCCATTTGTTAATATCTCGTTGTAAAAAAAACATGCTGTAGCATATTTCCGGTTGCCCTGGTAATGATAATATCCACCCAGAGTTTGTACGTATTTTACTACTATATTTATTTGCCATAATGATGGTAGTGTTAAACATAACCGTACCATCCAAGATTCCTGTCGAAATGGTTTCGTACAAATATGTGGACCAAGACCAAGAAAAAATGTTCTAAATTATACAACAGAATTTTTGGCTGAAGTGTAGAATATTGGGCTGGAGCCCGATTAAAACAAAAAATATGCCATTGTCTTCGTCTTGTTCCCCAAACATCGGAATGGTAGCTCAAAGTTGGCGCTCAGGCCCATGGGGCCTGTTATTTTTAGGTTCATACAGGTTTCCGGGATATACCAAAAAAAAAATTCGCGCGATTTTTTAAAAATAATTTTTGACTGCGCGCTTTTAATACCAACATATCCATTTCCACTCTAATTTGCAAAAATAAATATTTTTTCCGGGATATACCAAAAAAAATTTATTTTTAAAAAAATCGGAGATCGTAGGCTCCACTAGTCGATCAGCTACTAGTGTGCCAAAATTCAAACCGACACAGTCAAAAATCAGTCGCAATTCGAGCCTGGTATAAAGAGGTTCTTCGAAACCTGGCACCACAAAGGCTCCCAAGGTCCTGATGGGATGTAATCCCGTCGAATCCACTGCTTCAGATGCTGGTGAAGCAACAATACTCCAGATGGTCGCTAATTCAGCTTCCTTAGTGCCTGAGCAAAGCCAAAAGGCGAATAATAATTCATGGTCGATTTGGGTCGAAAAGGCGCGCATTGGGTATTGGTGGCCCCCAAAAAGCTTTGGCGACATATTGACTTATCAAAACCCATGGAATAACCTTGAAGGATCCTTGACCAAGGTTGGACGTCGATCCGGAGACATTCTAATAATGTATATGACCAATTCCACGGCAAAAATGTATATTCAGATTAAAGGTTCGGAGAATTTTTTCATGCACTTTTTCGTGTATTTGGCTAACTTTGAACAAAAATTTCATAGTAAAAAAATCGTTTGAAATTATCTAGGGAAGCAACATCCAGTTTTTTAAATTTTTGAAAGCCGTCAAATTCGATAATGACAATTTGAACAATCAGAAAATGTTACGGGAAATTCCATAAAAATTGATTTATATTATTGGCAAGATCCTGAATACTTTTGTAAGGGTATTTTTCGATTAAATATCATCATATTTGCAAAAAATGAAAAGCGCCTCAATCGAAAGAACCAAGCAGTTTTCTTTGTGAAACATTATTTTACTTCCGAAATTAAGAATATTCATATGTACACTATGTTGCGAAATTCTAAATCATTTGAGGAATTTCTGTGTATTCATCTAAGGTGGAGGTAAGAAAAATCTCTCTCAGAAAAATTCTTAGAATTCATCCTCAAAAATATCCATCTTTTCCTCATTCCCATCTCCAACCACATGTGTACTAAATTCTGTAGCTCATCAGGTAAATCTTGGTTCGTAGATTCCTGTCCTTCGCTCTCAAACTACAAATGTATGGATCGGAAGTGATGAGGAATCGCTGACATATATCTTCCAAATTTTTCTAGACATCCGCCTCGCGTTGTTCGTCCAAAAATTTTTAAAATGTTTGTTCCTGTGCTCAAAAGCTGCTTCCGATAATTGGCCTAAACATGTAAAAAATATGAATAATGAAAAAACTTGGAAAAATATGCAACAACAGTGGTGCTTTACCTAGTGGTAAAATCGCTTAAGTACCCAGTAGGGAATCGTCAAACTAGTTCAAAAACGAACTAGTTCAAAAGTATGGAATTGTGAACTACTCCCAAAATGAACTAGTCCTAAACTATCGAATTTTGAACTAGTTAAACGTTATAAGCTGATGAATAAGAAAAAGGGAATTTTTAAATAATTTTTTAGATGAAAAAAAATATTGTCAATTGTATGCATTTAATTACAATATCGTATTTTTCACCCACCTTAAAATGGATTTTGAACGTCGTATATGTTTTTTTCGTATTCAAAATACTAGTACAGTACTAGTTAAATTTGTTCTAGAATAATACTAGTTCTTATTAACCTTTCTTGAAGTAGTTCCATACTAGTTTAAAGGAGATAATCTACTACCGCCCGACTAGAATTTCTGGACTAGTACTATTCTAGTACAAAAGGGACAATTCCCCCCAATCCTAGGACAACTACGTGTTAAATGAGACAGTTGCTTGTATGGAAGGTGAACTAGTTCACTGCCCTTAGGGAACTAGTATTATACTAGTTCCGGACTAGTATTTTTCCCAACTGGGTAATTATATCCGCACCATGCAGTAACCCTTTATGCATGGTGGGAGATACTCCACCAATCATATTTTTCTACGGCAAGCCTGGCAGTTTTGAGAGCATAAAATCTGTATTTGTTTGGGTCGATCTTATCTGACATATTTATACACGTCAAAATGACAGCCAAGCGATGGAGTATATCTTTATCAAAACCTGTGATCTCTGATCCGGGCACTTTTGCAACCAGAAAAAATGACAAAGTGTAACCTTAAATGTGAAATTGGTTTCAGAGTGTTCCGAGATGTTCCAAAATAGTGACACATGTTTGAAAATTATCAAACGGGATTTTTCAGCCTTCGACGAATACTTTCGGGGATTTTCGGGTTGCAAAATAAAAATCGACCCTCCAAACAGTGGAATTATCTATGAGGAATGTTTAACGAAATAGAAAAACTATCTAGAAGATCGAAAGTGACAAGTGACGTATTGCATTTCACTCTTTTCGGGTTAGTGTGGTTCACCGATTTTACGCCAGAAAAAAGTTTCCCTAAAACATTCGACCGCGGATTATGGGATAATATTTAGGTATGGGGGTGCAAAAATTTGGTTTTGGACTAACTTAGACTATCAATAAAAGGTAGACATAGTTAGAAAAAGGTTTCTAGCACTTCCAAAAATTACCCTCATGCGCGCCTTTTTGAAGGAAATCGACCACAGCGCGGCCTCGACTTTTAATACTATACCCTCTTGGCACAAAACGCTTTCCAGAAGGGTCTTCATTACCAGGCGTTTCGCCTATAGATTAATTAGCAAGAGTTCTCTCCAGTGGGCACACTCCTACATCGAGGAGTTATAACGTAGCGTACCTCCTGCGAAGGATGACAATACTAAACGAAAGTCATCTGATGTAGCGGTCTGAGGAAACTACCCTTCCGGGATCCAAAAAATTCAAATTTATTCCTGCACGGACGTTACAAAGATCGTATAAGAATGTCGCTAAACACCACCTTATCTGGGCGATCAAAGACCGTAATAACAGCGACGACACTATTTTCTCAAGAAATTGGAAATCAGTTGTCGTTTCCCTTACTGTGGCGTTGCTAAAATTCGTTCGGAAGCGAACCACCGCCGCAATGTCATGTCCCTGGTATCAGGGACACATCAAACTCGTTACCCACATAGGACTGGAAAGTTGTTAAGGTTACTGAAGCGGTGGAAGACTCCAGGAAGGCCACCAAAATACTAAATAGTGACAACTTAGAAAGACACAAGGTAAAGTGTTCTATGGATTTGACTCCATCTTCCTGCGTGTCTACAAAAGCGACAACGAAAAGAAGTCTTCAGCTCAAGGGAGCTCCAACATCTGTCAATGAAGAAACCACTTTTTTCGGAACTCAAAAGTAAAGGCGGGACTCAACTGAACTGTTCTGTTGGGAAACCACAAAAAAATGACCGAATTATGTCTATTAGCCTGAATCGAAACATCTATTATCTCCCCAAGCATATAAAAAAATAACATTAAATTTCCAATGCAGTTCCAAGTTGTAGTAAACAAATAATAAGAAATTATTGATATACAGATGGCGTTGCTCAATATAGAACAGACCGGAAATAGATGGACTAATTTAGTTAATGCAAGCGACTCTACAAAAGGGGCAATGTGAGAAAATTGGAATAAAAAACTTAATTCCTTTGGACCGCCTTTAAAAGATACCAAAGATTTCTTTGCGGTTGTAGTAACGATTCTGGTCTTCTTTAAATGGAGCGAAAATTTGGTATACAATAACTTCCGGAAATGCAGTTTCGTTTAAAAAATCTAGTTTAGCTTCCGATTTTTCATCTTCATTAATTTCCAACTTTATCCATTGAGGAAAAATGACCACTCTAATGCATTCAGTGTTTCGACCGGAATCTTGCAACTACTGGCTGCACCTACACTTAGGTGGTAAGACTTTTCATTAAGTAGTTCTGGAATCTTAAAATTAAATAAGTTGGGAGGCCATTGTAAGATAATTCTTGCTTTCCTTATCGCTTGAATCTGATTCGGACATAAAAATATTTTTTCATGAAACACAATAAAAATCAAAATAAATCAGGTGATGTACAAATGTTACATCAGCTGTTGTCATTTCTTTCATGTTATCGATTACCAGTCGACGTCGTCTCATTGTAGTTACAGAATATCGAAATAGCATTGGTGTGACGACGATGTAGAATCGAAGTGATGGTTGACATAAAAACGACGACGATGTCGACGACGACATCGTAAATAGGAGTGATTGTTTAATTTATTTTTAATCAACAATATTTTGTTAAATTTTTGAGTGTAACTGAGCAGTATTTACATATGAATATTGTAATTTACTTAATATTGGCCATTAGGCTTTGTAAATAAATGAAATGAAATGTAAATATTTAGATATGTATATCCAGGAAAATGGCTACAACATATTTCTAACTATTTTTTGGAATTTTTAGGTTGCACATTTTTTAACTTTATCAAAAAAAGAACACTTTTACATCCACAGAAAAAATAACGTAGTCGCGTATTAATAAAATACGTAGTTTATTTGAAACGATTCCATTCAACTAATTTTTTGTTAGTTAAAAGAAAAGAAAAACACTGCCATGTTTTCAAGTTACCATTAATTCAAAAGCACTGGGAAATAAATTGTTGATGTTTGTGGAAAGGTTAGAAAGCGACGTGGCAAACATGTTTCTGCGATGGAATCAGGGACTCGTTAGAATTCAGGAGGAAATGCCCAGAGTAAGTACGAACATGTTATCCTCATATATTTTCAATCGTTTAAGACATTATGTCGCTCCTTTTTTTTCTCCAAATTTTAGCACCATTTCCAATGAAAGGAATTCAGAATGGGACTTAGTAACGACGTATATGATACTATGATATGTGAATCGTATATTGCGTATTGATTACACAAGGGAACAAGGTATTTGTTGTTTAAGAACTGAATATTGTTTTAAAGGTAATTTGGGACGCTGAATCCAAATCTGCACTTGGTTTTTTTGTATCAGCTCGACTTTTCGCGATATACCGTTATGTCCATAACTAAGGCACTTCCACTACAAATATTTAAATAACTTGAAAACGGTTCACCATATTCAATTAAAAAAAAAACTTAAACTCGTCAACAAAATTATCTTTAATCCGTGCCTACATTGTTTTTAATTTGGCTTAGTAGTTTCAGAGATATCGTTGTAGTTTTAAAAAATAAAACAAAAAATTTACAAAAAAAAAAAAAATTTTGTTTTTTAAAAATTCATAAAAAAAATTATTGCAACAAAAATCACAGTGTTTGTCTTAAAACATTTAGTTTAATATAGTGTGAATCAAATGAGCTTTATTTCATTAAAATATCTGCACAACTTTTGATTTTGTCAACAATTTACTGAGATAACTAAATTTACAAAAATCACGATTTCCATACAAAAATAACATTAATTAATATTTTTGTGAAAGTGTAACTCGAGCAAACCTTAACGGATCGTTATGAAAATTTATCAGTATTAATATTTTTCGAAACGAACTTATGGGATTGTAAATGGGCGGAATAGCCCCACCCCTTCTGGTACCTCCCATACAAAATACCTATTTTTGGATAATTAATATATCTTCGATAGCTGCCAAACAGACTACCGGAGGATATTGAAATTTGGTCAGTTTATTTATCTTGCAAAAGTAGACAAACCCTAGAAAAACCGAAAGCGTTGCCAATCCCCTTCTGGTACCTCCCATACAAATGACCGAACTCACCCCAATAGTCTTACATACATATCTTTTTTGTAAGTACACTGAATTCAGTCAAACTATGGGGAAGTTTTACGGTTATGAAAATATAAATCAGGAATGAATTTGCACTATATCGGATCACCCCTTCTGGTACCTCCCATACAAAATTACCTATTTTTGGAAAATTAATATTTTTTCCTTAACTTCCAAATTGAAACCTGCCGATTAATTAAATTTGGTCTGTTAATTAATATTGTAATAGGAGGCAAAACTAAAAATTAAACTATAAATAAATTTGCAAATTTGTCATGATTTTTAAAAATACAAAATTTTAATTTTTTTTGGGTAAAAACAAAAAATTGCGAAAAATCTGTTATCACCGAATTTAGCATAACTCATTCAATTTTCAATCGATTATTATGTACATACATGTTTTAGAAAGCTATCTTAATATGATATTCAATAAAGCTAATAAAAATAACAATTTGCCCCCAACCGATTAACTTTCAGCGTGAAGAAAATTAAAATGTGTAATTTTTTGTGTATTTTTTTTTTTTTTTTTTGAATAAAACAGCCGTTACTCAGTCATTTTTTTTTTTGTAATATTAAAAATTTTGATTTTTTTCAAAGGTAACAACGATATCTTTAATAAAAAAATAAAATTTTAAAATCCGGCTTATGAAAAAAAATTATGATTTTTTGAACTATAATTTTTTGGAAAAAAGTCGAAAATACGATTAGTACCTGTAACTTAAAAATTCGAGCTGATGGAGAAAAATGGAGATTAGATTTGAAATCAGCGACCCCAAATTAGTAAAAAACAGCTATCGAATTCCAAACAACACTCAAAAAGTTCAATTTTGTTCCCTTGTGTTATAATCCAAAATTTAAATAAATATGTGTTTGTTTTTGTTCATAGTTATTCGCAATATATTTAGGACACCTCGTTACCATCAACTATGCGCAGTCATCAATTACATATATAGTTAAACAGTTTATTTTCCTAAACACATAGTTAACATCAATTATGTCATGGCATTCAAGCTTTAGTTAGGGGTATATCCCCTGCGTTGTAGTTGAAATTTTAGTTACCATCAACTTATAATTTTTTTGGGTGTATTTATAAAATTTATAAGACAAGAACTGTGTCGTTCTTAGTTAGTGAAAAATGCATAGAACAGTCCCAAAAGCAACGAATAGTATGAATGTTCTTAATGCTGTTTGAACCAAAAGTAAACAAAAATATCTGTGAAACACTTTCATATTTTTGGTGTTTTTTTATTTACTTAAACATTAAGAAGATTATAAAATAAGTCTGCCTTTTCTTATTTTGCTACAATAAATATTATAGGAAATGAAAAATGCAACGAATACTGAACGAATGGTGTGATTGGTTTTATTGTTCTAATGTGTCATCTCTTCATTTCGTTGCTTGACATTATTATAAAAAAAGCTCGACCGTGGGAGTTTTTTGGCCGAAGCCGAATGTTAAAAATTTTACAAATTATACTAACGTTTTATATTATTAAAGAAAAAAATTATTATGTATTTCTGAAATCAATGATATAATACAAAACAAAAAATCATTCATTTACAAACAAGAGCTTTCAACACGGATAAATTGTGAAAGAATAAAATTGTTTCAGTATTTATTTCATGTAAACTAGCGCTTCTTTCTGAATACAGCCGACCAGCGGCACTAAACTGCTGGTCACTGGCAACACTACTAGGTTGAGCACTTAAAAACTTGACAGCAGAATGCATGGCAAAAGCAATAAAATTATGAATACACAATAAAAACCAATGCATTCTTTCTGTTCTCTGTTCCCAATGACCCTATTACACCTAAATAATATGCCGCAGGCAAAAAACATCGCCGCTATTATTTCTAAATAAAATTGGTTTTTAATTAATTAACATCCAATAGTTTGAATTTCTACACATATATATTAATTTTTTGCTTAAATAATGTGTTTTACACTACCAAAACAGTCGTTTGAACTCCGGTTTCATAGATTGACCGGTTGTGTTCACCACATTTATAGCAAAAGCATCTGTTCGAAAGACAAAACAAAAAATAAATACATTGAAATGACATACAAACCGTCGCCAATTATGTTGAAGTAGAAGAAAATATGAGGATAAAAAAATACGCATCACAGTTAACCAAAATATTTGTATTTTGTATTATTTCGTTCAAAAATTTTAAGTAAAAAAAAAATATTTTCTTTCGACTTGCTGAAGGTTTCTGAGAAAACAAACAACTATTTGGTGCAAATATTCGTTCAAGTGTGACCACAGGGCAAATATGTTTTCCCTAATGTCTATCTGACACAGTTTGATCAAACAAAAGAAGGCCAACAAATGCGCCTAGAGTGGACGCAAAATCAACTCTGTATTTGGCAATATTTTGAGCAAATATGAGAAAACATATTTTGTTCAAATATTTGCCTAATCTGACCGTACCTTTAGAATGGTTTTTTTTTTGTAAGACTAGAAGAATAAATAAAAAAAATACCTAGGTCTTTAAAAGTGTTTAACAACACTGTTTCCACGTTAAAGAAGGGAAGTAATCAATATGTAGTTTTAAATGATTTGTAATGATAAATAAAATTTAATTTTTGGTGTTGATTTTACTAAAAAACTATTTGGTCAATTATAGTTTGTTATTATAGGCGTGGTTCACTCCATAACATTCCTATTTGCATACATTTCGGAAATATTTTATTAAGTTTTTTTTTACAGACTGAGGATACAAAACTGTTACCATTTCTTTTATTGTTTTATATTCATAGTTTAAAAAATTCGAATAATTAAATATATCTTTGGACTTCTAAAATAATTTTAACGAACAAATTTGTGATTAGAAATTTGTAACTACGTAAGGCCCTATAGGTTTGGTTATTGAATCTGTATTAACAAAAAAAATAAGAAGACTCAATAAAAATGATTCTAATCAGTAATATAATTTAAATATTTTATGTGTGGTGGGTGGCCCCTAGAGAGGTAATTATTTTACATTTGTTTTACAGATTTTCGTCTTTAACAATTTTTCTGACAACATCAACCATTTATCAGATTCACTTAGCCAAAAACCAAAAAGATCAAACCATTAGCTCTATAGGAGTGTTGAGGATGGTTCAATTGCTAAAAAAAAGTTCCTATAATTTTTCATCCCCAAAATTTACTGTGAAAATACTAGCCTACCTCCTTTCTCTCATGTTTTTGGGGGTTGATATACAATTCAAGTTAAAGAAAATGTTACCTCAATTACCTCACAATTACTCACCTAAATAAATTTATGTAAGAAGTTAACATGTTTCAATTATATAAGTACAAATTTGAATTTCTTTTGGTGGTACTTGATTTTTTCTTAAAGGAGTAATGCCATGCCGAAAACTTTAACAATTTTAAAGGGTATTTTTTTATCAAATTGTTGCCATGCCAAATGATGATTTAAGAAATATTCTTTTACCCAAGTTTTGAATAATCAGGCTCGAGGTCAATGTGAGTTTGTTATAAATTTTTATTATTTTTCAATATTTCGTCTTTCTTCGAAAGACATCATCTGCACCTAACAGTGTACAAAGAAGAGTGGGCGTTGCACTGCTTGCATTTGGTTTTGTGTTGTTACTCGTATTTTTCATTTCTGATGATGTCTTTCAAAGAAAGACGAAATATTGAAAAATAATAAAAATTTAAAACAAAATCACATTGACCTCGGGCCTGATTATTCAAAACTTGGGATATTATTCTAAAATTATAAAGGTCGAATAAAACTTATTTATAAAAAAAAAAAAAACAAAATAATATTCTTTTACATTAAATGGCCTTAAAAAGTCGTAAAAAATCAAATTTTTAACTTTGATAGATAATATCTTCATAACTGTAAAACACTAATGCGGCCCACACACTGTCATCAAATCGTAACGTTCGGTTGAAAGTCGTTTTGCCACACACTTGTCGATTGATTGACAATTTTAATTTCACATTGTTCGCCGCCGAGTGAAAGTGGAAAGCGTTAAACAGCTCTATAAATTCCTTAATGAATATTTTACTTAACGTTAAAATTTTTCCGCTGATGTCTCTCTTAAATATATCAAAAGAAATGACAAAAATAGTCAACTACGCCACACACACGCAACCGATTGCAGCAAAGTCAAAAATTTTTGATAACTTTCTGTTTGTAGACCACGCTACACACATGCCAATTTCGACCAATCGTTATGATTTGATGGCAGGATGTGAGCCGCTTAAGCGTTTTTTATTTGCAATACATAGTAGATTCTTAAAAGTGGAACATCTTTGTAATCCGCCTATAAGTGTAGATGTACCAGGCTTTGGAAGTTTCAGCAGAACCAAAGTGGTCAACTTTGACACCCTGTATCGCCAATTTTGTTTTTACAGGGTGCCTCTGAACGCAAATCTATATATATAAAAATGGTGGCAAAAATTTATAGTAATTCATCAATTGAGAACAATTTTGCTCAAACTTTTTTCAGTTGTTCGTTATTGCCAGGAGCAGGTTTATGTGAAAGAAAATTTTGAGAAAATCTTCCGAAAAAGTCGGAAAATTGGAAAAATTGAAAATTGCCTTTTTGTATGGAATTTTGAGTGCAATTGTTACAGAATGGCTTTTCGAATAGAAAAATGGAAAATTTTTGTTGAAAAATGCGGAAAATTCCGGAAAAATTCAAAAAGTTTAAATTTGGTTTTTCGACGAAATTTTGCATATAATCGTATGATTTGATAATTTTGGACGATGTTACAGTGAAAAATTTTGGATTATTATTTCGAAATGACTTTCCGAATGGAAACATAAAAAAATTCTCGGTGGAAAACTCGGAAAATTCCGGAAAAACTCGAAAAATTTGGATTTTTTCTGCAACTAAATGATCCAAAGTCAGTTCTGTTTCACCATCAAGCTATGTTAAAAGTCTTGCTTTGTATTCTTAATACTTTTTCTTTTAAGCCGTTGACAAACATTTAAATTTATCTGCAGTGCATTTAGTTAACAAAAATTGCTCACAATGGCGATTCAATTTAGCTGCATAACTACTCAGTAGGGAAAAATACTAGTTCGGAACTAGCATAATACTAGTTCCTCATAGGGCAGTGAACTAGTTCACCTTCCATACAAGCAACTGTCTCATTTAACACGTAGTTGTCCTAGGATTGGGGGGAATTGTCCCTTTTGTACTAGAATAGAACTAGTTCAGAAATTCTAGTCGGGCGGTAGTTGATTGTCTCCTTATGGAACTACTTCAAGAAAGGTTAATAAGAACTTGTATTATTCTAGAAAAAATTGAGCTAGTACTGTACTAGTATTTTGAATACGTAAAAATACATAAATGACGTTCAAATTTCATTTTACTGCGGGTGAAAAATACGATATTGCAATTAAATGCATACAATAATAGAATTTTTTTTTCATTTTAAAAATTCCCTTTTTTTATTCATCAGCTTATAACGTTTAACTAGTTCAAATTCGACAATTTAGGACTAGTTTATTTTGAGAGTAGTTCACAATTCCATACTTTTGAACTAGTACGTTTTTGAACAAGTTTGACGGTTCCCTACTGGGCAATGACATCTTCGCTCTCTGTTTGCAGTTCGATTGCCGAAAAAAAGTTTTTTAATGCTTCCACTGTCTCTTTGATAACCCGCAAGGGGGTTTCTTCGGAGACCTTTGGGGAGTATCGCCCAAATGGACCTGAGAGAACCACCAGTGGACCTCTTTCTGGCTCTGCGGTGGCGAAAAGAGGTAGTAGGGAGGTATTATCTTTACGAGCTCCAAGAAGTCTAAAGATTGTACCACGGGCGGCTGGGGGCCCTAAGTAGTGTAAAAGTTGCTTACCCACCGAATGGCTATGGAACAGTGTTCTGTGCCTCGTGGTGGTTGTTGGTTAAAACTCAAAGTTACGCGAGTAGACGAAGAGTTTGATGTTCGAGAGAAATGGAGCTGGGTGTCCCTTGACACTATACGAGTCTTGCATCTCTCATTGCGCATCAAACACTATCTTGGTCGAAAACATAACTAAGAATTTTAGATAGATTCAAGTACTTAACAAGTGTGTGCATAATACCGCAGTAAAGTATGCACTGTGCGACAGAGACTTTCTAATATCCAAGGGGAGGATATAATTGTTTGTATCTTCTTTGAGCTACAAACAGATATCAAATCAAGTCTAATCTCAAGTTTATATGTTTGTAATTGTCCGAATGGTTAAATGCTTGTATTTCTAATGAAATACAAGTGGTAATGAATGGTATTGTCGGAAACTGGTCTGACGGAATGTTAACTCACTCGCTGACGGCAGTGGAAGGAATGCTGATATCGATGGAGGGAGTGTTGAGGGAGTGTTAATTCACTCGCCGACGGTAGCGGAAGGGATACAACGGGTCTGTGTATTTTGAAGTTTTATCCCAGAGTGGATTAAAATCGAGAGATTTCAGATGTAGGCCGGCCCGATGGGGAACTCGGTTCCTAGAAGATGGCGTCGTGGGCGCACTTGTGGCGTGAAGAATGGAGAAAAGACATGATTTGATTGAAACTACAAGTGCATTTACTGGACATGTGACATGTGAGGAGTGGGGGCCAAATCGGACGGAGTGCAAGACTTGAGCTTGTATTTGTCAGTCAATGTGGTGCCCTCACAAAAGAAATATAAACAGTTTAAATATCCTTTTTGGATAAAAGAATTAGATCCGGACCTTAACAGCGGCCTAGTAGTATGTTCCAGTGGGGTTGAGCCCACCGTGGAGTTAAGCCCTCACGGGCAGGTATTCACGTAAAGTCAAAGGACATCTGTCTCTTTGATAATGACGTCACGAAGTTGTTTTGGAAGTCTAATTTATCAGCCCCGATCTCGAAGACAACTTCATAACGTTCATACCACGTACCGAAAATTTTGCCTTCCTCAGAATCATATTCGAATTCGCGCATGTTTTCGATACAACATTCATTAATGTCTCCTGTCCTGATGAAGCCGTACTGGATGCTGGTGTATAACAGGGATTTGGCGTTGTTGCCGATGACAATTGTGTAACATTTCTTCATTAGCTGGTTTTGCCTTTCAATTGCCTCCTGTTATCGGGTAAACAGCGTTCCCATAATGTTTTCCGAGGGGTCCATATCTTTTTTTGGAATTTCAAGACTTAATCAAATGATTTACCTCGTCGCCAATTTGTTACGATGTTAGGTGGTCGGTAGGAAAAGAATAATGAGACCAAAGAATGCAATGATAAGCAACTATAATAAGTGACAGATCAACTTCATATGGGCAAATCCTGCGTGACGAACGCTACATTCGTACGCGTTTTCGGATTAAAATATAACAATTTGCTGGCCATTTCAAAGAGATATCTTTAAATTATACACGGTGTTTAGTTGGATTTTAGTGTACTTTTGAATGCCATAAAAAAAAATTATTAACAGGTATAAGCTGCGAAAAAATTGAACACAAATTATTGTGACGCACGCTACAAAAAATGGAAGTAGCTTCGAACGTTGTGGTATGTTTTCGTAATGTTTAGCAAATTTTGCATAATAAAGCACACAAAATAAAATGCCTAAAGAAAGATGAACATAAGAGAATACTAAAATAAGTTATTTGCAGGCAAAAAAGATTGTAGTTTTTTCTCAAACACCGTAAACCCTATGTGAAGCATGCTACGTGACGCACGCTACACTTTTCCAGTAGTGAATAAATAAAAACAATTGTATTTATTTCAACAAAACAATTTATATTCTTATTTAATAAAGGTATTAAATTCATATTTTATGTTTATAAATTAATATATACATGTATATAAGTTTATACAAAAATTTTATCTTTCGTAAGTGATGAAAAATAATGGTGGCATTAATGCCAGGAATGCTCTTATGAGGGTGGCAATACTCCCCTCCCCAAATCCCAGATTAAATTTTTGTTATTCACCAATGTTTTGCAAAAAAAACTTTTGGTTTGGGGGGGGAGGAGCTAAAAAGTTCGTTAGCCTTCCAGGATATTTTTGTGCCTTTTGTTTTGTTGTTTTCTTTTACTGGGATAGTTTGCCACCGCATCAAAAAAAACATGAACAAAAAAATTACTCTTTGTTGTGTGAGCTTTTTCTATGGTGGTGGTTTAGCACGACAACGAAGAAACACAAACAAAAATATTACGAAGAAGAATACAACATCGGTGTGATCGCCAACAACATACTAACCGCCTCGCAGTCGATTTGTAACGTTTTTTTTTTTGCTTATGTTTTGGCGACAAATTTTAAAACAAGTTCATTAGGCCGACAGATTTCCGAACAGAAACAAGAGTTTTAAAATGCCAGATCATACATTTGTTTTAGACAAAACTATTGAACTTTTTCATTTCATTTTCCTGACCTATAAAGAATGTCTTCAAAAAATAAGCAAAAAAGAAAACGGTACAAATCCACAGCGAGGCGGTTAGTATGTTGGTGGCGATCGCACCGACGTCGTATTCTTCTTCGTAATATTTTTGTTTGTGTTTCTTCGTTGTCGTGTTAAACCACCACCATAAGACAAGCACACACAACAAAGCGTCATATTTTTTTTTTTTTTTTTTTTTGATACGATGCTAAACTATTGCAACAAAAAAAGTAAACACAAAAAAGAGCTTTACTCCACCGCATCAGTTTTCGTTCGATATTTCGAACACTTGCGTATGAAAAGTACTAAGTTTGGATGCGGTGTACCGGCGGTTGCGGTCTATCGGTTCTGATCTCTGGTACCAACATAGTAAACGAAATTGATGTTGTTCTGCTCATTATAATAGACAAAGAATACATTTAAGAAGCGAAGTGATAAGAAAACAGAATAAAAGTGCCGCCCGCTACAAAATTCAATATGCTGTCTTTTTTTATTTAATTAAAATTTTACAATTAAATTTTAATTTGAATTTACTGAAACGCAGGATGCTAATTTAATTTAAAGTTGTAGAAGAATTGGAAAAAAAAAAAATTTCCGCTCACAATATAAAAAAAAAATTGTTTTTCAAGACGCACTCTGCTACAACGCTTGGGCCTGGCATTTCATACCTAACTTTACTGTTTCCAAAATAGTAAAAGAAATTAGTTTTTGCCAAAATTTAAGAGAATTGAGTAAATAACAATATGGTTTTCGAGTCTACCACCTATGCTAACACTAAAGTAATGATATGAACATGTAAAAAAATTTTAAATTGTTGTATAACATTAAGAGACCTGAGGTAGGGTAGAATTTGGTTATAATTTTTGTATTAATGATGATCAAAATACTTTTTTTTACATATTTATAAATATAGACATCGAGTTACATAAAAACAAAAATTAAATTGGATTAATTTCAAAAAATTTTGGCTGGTAGACTGTTTCTGGGACTTGAACCTATATACTTTAACATAAAGTTACAAACACATACAGCCCGATTCTAAATACTCCCCGGGAGATAATTCCCGGGGAATTTATTTTTCCTGTTTGGCTAACAATTTGCAAATTATTTTTATGAAATTTTTAATGTAAAAAGCGAATAAAGAGAATATAAACAACAAATACCTACAAAAAACATTATAAAAATGTTCAGTGCTGCGTTTGAGATGATATCCAAAGTTGATTATTTAGGAATCCCTACTGGGGTGGTATTCGGGACATTAAACATGATTTTAATGTAAAATTTCACGCTAAATTCAAATCTGAAATATGTGGAAAGTAGAACGGGTTTTGAGATATAGTCAAATTCATTTTCAGAATTCTTTTTTTTTAACAAAAGGTGAAGGTCACAGCTTTACAACAAATGTAAGCTTTTGAAAATCGATTTACAAAGAAAAGACTTATGAATTTTGGAACTTGTAATTTTAGGAATACCGTCATTTCACTTAATTTGGTATAAAAACATTACTTAACGAAGTTACCGAGAAAAACTAAAAGTATCATTTTACTCTATGGACTCCAGTCTAACAGAAATGCTACATGAGAACCCCTGTATATTTTGTGTGTAGCACATTGTAATCATTACGATCGACAAACTCTCTTGAACAACACAGTATGAAAAAACACTTTTCTGACCGATAGCCGAATTTGATGTATCTTTTGATACACTTTACGTAAATTGTGATAAAAAAAATGTTAAAAAAATCAAAACACCGACAGCAAACACAGGAAATCTAAGTATTTCGTAAATTTTTTGACTAATAGTTAAATATTAATACAAATCTTTTTCAATAAGGAAAATGCAGCGAAAAATGTGAACTCCAAGCAAGCAATTCGAAATGATGCTCAACTTTATGACGGAGCATCCGCATCTGCCTAAGAACCACCAATGGCCCACCAATGTTAAAATTGGTCGGTTGGAAAAAATATACATAGTAGATTGTTTGCCCGGGCGTCGGAAGTGTGATGCAAGGTAAAGCTTCTGATCGGTACGGAGTACCTCCACGTGGTGACGCCTGGAAACGTGCTTCTGACACCCGTCAGAGCACGGCTAACTGTGAGGAGCGAAACCTAAAACCCAGGCACGTCAGCTTAGAGTGAGCGGTACCCTGGTCAGCGTCTGACCCAGAATGGGCGGCTGCAATAAAATCCTGGCAGGAGGAGAAAACTGCGACGTGGTGCGCTGGACTTGCAACCCGCCACTGACGTATAACCGATTGCAATAAAAAGAAGTAAGCAGCCCGATTCTGAATACTCCCCGGGAGATAATTCCCGGGGAATTTATTTTTCCCGGGAATAAAATCCTCCTATTGTAAACAAACGGGGAGAACAATAAATGGGAGAGAGAATTTCGGTTTTTCGAAGTCAGCTGTTTTGCGTCAGCTGTTTTGTTTGGCTAACAATTTGCAAATCATTTTTATGAAGTTTTTAATGTACAAAGCGAATAAAATGAATATAAACAACAAATACCTACAAAAAACAATATAAAAATGTTCAGTGCTGTGTTTGTGATGATATCCAAAGCAGAAAGCTCTTTGCAATATCCCCGCTTGTGAAATTGAGGGCAATTCCTCGCTTCCTTGCCGAAGGTGGCTACCAGACGGGTATAGGGAGAGTTTGGGAAACCACAGCTTAAAAATTTAGTTTAGTGAGTGATTTTATTGAAAATTCATCTTTATAATTAAAAAAAAACTATTTACAGGTTTGTGATCATGAGCTAAAGATACAGTACGATGACACCTACCATCCTGGTGCGTGGCAAGACTCATTCACTTGAAATTCCAGAAAATTGCGAGCTTAACTTGATGATAAAATCGATCCCAAAAGGCTGACAAATGTTTTGTACTTATGTATATCAATTAAATGTTAAATACATTCATTTTTAGTACAATTCCCTTGAAATTTGTTGGCGGAATTTTCCGAAAAATTTGTCATCAATTTATCCCTTTTATTTACATTCGTAATACCTACTTTATTCCCGGGGAATTTTTCCTCACTTTCGAAGTTCGTTTAGAATAAAGGAATAGGGAGAAGGGAAAAAATTCCCGGGGAGATTTCATTTAGAATAGGGGAACAGGGAATAGGGAAAAAATTCCCGGGGAATTGCCATTCAGAATCGGGGCGAAGATAAGAATAAAACGGACCCCCCAAAATGTTGACGACCACCGCAAACGAATTAAGGACCATGATTTGAGGATATGCACCTGGAATGTTAGAACACTGTATAGACCAGGTGCCTCCATCCAACTGGCGGAAGTCCTCGAAAAATACAAGGCTGACATAACCGCTTTACAGGAAATTCGGTGGACGGGACACGGGTGCTTGCGCAAGAAGACGTGAGACATCTACTATAGTGGCCATGCGGACAAGCACGAGTTTGGTTGTGGATTTGTGGTTGGCAAGAGACTGCGACACCTAGTCTCAAGGTTCAACCCGGTGTGTGAACGTATAGCCACCATAAGAGTCAAAACTAAGTTTTTCCACATAACACTTATATGTGCCCATGCTCCGACAGAAGAGAAAAGCGATGAGGACAAAGACGAGTTCTACGAGAGCCTAGAAAATGTATATGATCGTAGCCCCAGCCATGACATCAAAATTGTACTAGGCGATTTTAATGCTAAAATAGGCAGGGAGACCGCATTTGAGCATACAATCGGAAAATTCAGTCGGCACACCGAAACGTCGAACAATGGCATCAGACCGATTGATTTCTCTGCGGCAAGAAATATGGTAGTTAGCAGCACTAGATTTGACCATAAAAATATTCATAAGGCGACATGGTTATCTCCAGATCATTTGACGAGGAATCAGATAGATCACGTGGTAGTCGATGGAAGGCACGCATCGAGTGTTTTGGACGTACGAGTGATCAGGGGTGCGAACATCGACTCTGATCACTTCCTTACCGCAGTTAAGGTACGCACTAGGCTAAGCATGGCGAAAAACGTACGTAACCAGGCACAACGAAAGCTGGACATCGGACCACAGAGGTAGCGGACGCCTACTCCAACCACCTAACTCAACTGCTGCGGAATGCTCCAACCCCTGATAATATAACCTCGCAGTGGCAATATATAGCCGACTCCATAGAACGGACTGCGAGAAGCGTACTTGGGTACTCAAAGCCGTCTCAAGAAGATGCCTGGTACGATGATGAATGTCGCAATGCCACGAGAGAGACGGATGCTGCATACAGGGCAAAACTGCAGCCAATGGCAACGCGAGCTGTTCGTGAACGGCACAGAGAGAAGAGACGAGAGGCAACTCGTCTTTTTAGAAGAAAAAAGAAGGAGCTGAAGAAGAGGCAGGATGAGTGCACTGAGTTGCTCCGAAGTAGAGGGGAAGCCCGAAAATTCTACAAGAGAGTTAAAGCGAGAATGCGTGGAACAGGGTTGCCCTCCTGCAAGAACAGCGATGACCAGCTAGTGACGGACCCGGATAACGTTCTGAAGATATGGAGAGATCACTTTAGAAATTTACTGGATACTGACACTACTCCAGAAGACCCCGCTCCAATCCAAGACGATGGTATAAACTGTCCACCTCCGAGCCAGAGCGAGATACGTATGGCCATCTCCCGCCTTAAAAACAACAAAGCTGCTGGAGCCGATGGTCTCCCTGCTGAATTGTTTAAGGCTGGCGGGGAGGAGCTGATTAGGAGCATGCATCAGCTCATGGAGAACATCTGGCAAGAGGAGAGCATGCCCGGGGATTGGAGTCTCAGTCTGTTATGTCCCATATACAAGAAAGGGGATCGTAGTGAATGTAAGAACTATCGTGGAATAAGCCTATTACCAATTGCGTACAAGGTCCTTTCAAGCATATTGTGTGAACGTCTAAAGCCAATTGTAGAAAAACTAATTGGACCATATCAGTGCGGCTTTAGACCTGGCAAATCTACGACGGATCAAATATTCACCTTACGACAAATCCCCTACCACCTCTTTGTCGACTACAAATCTGCCTTCGACTCTCCGATAAAGAATAGGCTTTATGAGGCCATGTCTGAGTTTGGTATTCCTGCAAAGCTGATTCGACTTTGCAAATGTACCTTAGACAACAACAAATCCTCGGTTAAGATTGGTAAGGATCAGTCTGAACCATTCAACACGGAGAGAGGTCTCAGGCAGGGCGATAGCCTGTCCTGTACACTATTTAATATAGTTATGGAGGTGATGAGAAAGGCTGGTGTCAACATGTCTGGCACCATATTCCACAAAAGCCACATGCCACTAGCCTACGCCGATGATATAGATATCATTGGCCGAAATCTGCGGGACGTTACTGCAGTCTTCTCATCCCTAGAAAAGGAGTCGGCAAAAATGGGTTTAGCGGTCAACGAGGACAAAACAAAAATAATGATTTCGACGAACAAAGAGTCCACTCGATGGGGAAGCAGCGTCAACGTTGAAAATTATTGTTTTGAGGTAGTAGATGAGTTTACCTACCTCGGATCTTCCGTCAATAAGAAAAATAATGTCAGCCAAGAAATTAAGCGGAGAATAGTGGTAGCCAATAGATGTTTTTACGGACTTTGGCAGCACTTTAGTAATACCACCTTATCTCGGAATACTAAAAACAGCTTTACCAGGTGCTAATCTTACCCGTTCATTTGTATGCTGCCGAATCATGGGTGCTTACGACAACGGACATACAAAACCTGGGAGTATTCGAGAGAAAAGTACTCCGAAAAATTTATGGACCTATCTGTGTCGACGGCGAGTTTCGCCATCGGATGAACCATGAGCTGTATGAGCTTTACCACGACATCGACGTAGCTAAGAGTCAGAATGCAACGACTACGATGGCTGGGTCATGTTGCCAGGATGGATGTAAATGCTCCAGCGAAAAAGGTGTTTGAAGGCGAACCTGAAGGACGGCGCAGAGCAGGGAGACCCAAGCTCCGTTGGAAGGACCAAGTGGTAGGCGACGTGCCAGCATCTGGTAGGACTAACTGGAGAACACAGGCACAAGACCGAAGCGTGTGGAATTCTTTAGTACTTCAGGCCTCAAACTTATGAACCATGTTTGTAAGTTGTAATGGGCCACTTAAGTAAGTAAGTAAGATTGCAAATTAATTATTTTTAGTTTTGGGCAGAACACTAGACCCATCTTAAGTGGAAATTAAGTAAGAACCGCATTTATTTTTCCGGCACAGGCGATGGCCTTCGAGGCTGTAATTTATTTACTTTATATGGAGGAGGCTGTCGACAGAAGAGCGGGACTAACGATGTCCAAAACATAACTTAAAGCTTCCTTGCTATGTCGGCAATTTCGCACAAGCCAAGAGATATAAACACGTCTAAATACATACATGCATGAATCGTGATACGTTGTCGAAGACGTATCTGTTTCTACAGCACATAGCCAGACCGGTTATGGCGGAGCTCCAAAGATAATTCCCAAACAAATTAATGTCAAAGAAACTACACTTATCCCTGGCTTCCAAGGCTACCTGATTTGACTACACCAGAATTTTTTATGAGGTTGTCAAGGAACGAAACCATTAAAACGAAACCGCAATAAATGATTTTCCGGTAAACCGGTGCCGCTTATGCGTGGAAGAGCATGGAGATGATTAACGGTGTATCATCTTCCAAACCAATTAGTTATATAAAATAATTTATTTTTTTGCACATTGCATCTGTCAACTCCATAAAATGTACACCATAACGTAAAATGTGTACGATCCAATCACTCGTCTTCATTTTTCATCTCAATTGCAACCGAATTCATGTTTATAAAGTATTTTTGAATGTATTGATCAAACTTGGCAGCATATATAAGCAAACGTTTTAAAATTAGAATCATTTCCAAGTAATTGCTTGGTGTTCGCATTTTTAGGGAAAGGTAGGAAATGATTGGAAGACCACAGCTTAATTCTAAGAACATTTTGTCAAGAAACCATGGGTCTAAGATCAAAATCGAGTCCCCGGTTTTTATCGAGAATTTGTTATTATAAAAAAATCCACAGCAATTCCCGCAACCGCCCCGGAATCGCAACCCCAACATTGTTTTTGATCATATCTACCCTCTTTCTTCAACCCTTAATGTGCTCCGCAGACATTTTTTTTGGTTGTTATATTTTTTTATGGTATCAGCTCCTATCGCTCCCATGGTGACCGCTAAAGACGTAAAATGTGTTACCGACCCCAACTAGAATATCCTTTCTAACATTTTTCTCGAACATACCTACCCCTATATTAGCATCCTAAGGGGGCTCCCACACTAATCCCTAGTCCCCTTTAAACGTACTCGACTGAATATAAAATGATAAAAAATAAATACGATTTTGATATCAGTTTGATGCATTTTTTTACTCCATACAAACTGACCCACTTTAGTGGGGATACAATGTTAGACTTAGTTTTTTTAAGCACAAAACAAAATTCGAGATGAAATTATTGACATTGTTTCTGAATCATCGTGAAACACGGAACATTGCTGAACAGGTGCAAAATTAAGTAGGTCTTAAGATTCGAGACGAAAATTATAGAATACAGAAATGTACTACAGTCATAAGTCTTGTTCCCTTACATCTCTGTTCCAATCCTGGCTATCAATTTGAATATTTTGTTTTTCTTGGTATATGCGAACTCCAGTGTATTTTTGTATTACCTGTCGTTTGCGAACCCCATACATTGAACAATAAAATCTAAAGCCATTTCTCATAAATTTCATCGAAAAGGCTTTGGGTAAAAGTTCATCTTACTCCAATTCTACAACATTTATAAACTTTTTCCTATTCTAATAATTCGTAAAACGCCTAAAACGGACAATAGGTTACTTTTAAAATACCTGTTATTGTATCTTACATTTGGACTCTTCTTTGGCAAATAAACAGCTGTGTCATTTTGAACTGAAGTGGAGGTCTGCAAGAGGAATATTAACAGCTGCCTGTCCACTATATCCAGATCCCACCAACCGTCTGTTCCAACTGCAATTGACTGTCCGACTAGCAAACAGCAAAACTTCGATCCACATTGGGCGCTAAAATCATTATTGATACGTTGTAGCAAGAGAGAATTGTCTATTGACAACAGGCAGTTTGAAAATCCAAGAAACTGATTTATGCAGACTTCCAACATAGCATCTATTATTGGAAGATAGTGCTTGGATTCTTTCTTTAAACGTTCCGCCAGGGAGCTATGGATAATTTCATCACGGCTGACAAATAAGCTAAACGTACCGAACACCATTTCAGGCAAAATATCTATTGCGCTTGCGCCAACGCCTGTAGAACAAACAATTACGGTCACGGAATCTTCAAAGTCCCGCCATATATAAGTCCAGTTATCGGCATAGGTTTTATGCAAGGAGATTCCAAGAGATTTGAAAAACATATGAAATCCATTCAATGAAGCAATGGTTGAGAATGGCAGCTATTGTACAAAACGCAATGGAAGAATAGGATTAGAATATTATATTAAGATATGAATGTTCCCTTACATTCTCACATTCTCCTCTTTTACGACTTAATATTGGCAATCCACCATTCGAAGTAAGGCATATAACATATATCGACATTTCTTACAACACAAAAACTCAATTTGTTGTTCCAACAAGGCGCACTAACAGCACATAAAACCAAAGTGACTTTAAGACACGTTCTGACACTCGGATCTATCGATGGACTTGTCTGCCGAAAGTGTTATCGATAACGAATTGGGCTTATGCATATAGCTTCGATTTTCCCTCAACTTTTCTCGCAGTGTTATTTGACTATCCGGCGGATAGTATCCGCAGTAAAAAACATGAATTTTTTTAAAATCAATTTCATACTTCCCGAATTATGGGTCTTCAAAGTTTGTATATATGATATGGTGTAATACCTGTGGTCGGATCGATAAGGCTTGTTAGAAAGTTGTTTAAAATACATTTTATATGTTATACAGTTTACAAAAGTCTATTTAACCATTGGAGACCGATTTCAAATTTTAGATTTTAAACCCGTCAATTTTTTGAAACTTTCTATTTTTAACAATTTTGCCAATATTTATGGCTCAATCAGTCTTGACTAAACTTAATAAAACTTAACAGAAGAGCTCAGCTGATCGAATCTACTGCATTCATTTTGTATGAAAGTAGTTATTAATCACATAAAGTAACATCACTTAATGTGGAAAGGCGCAGAAAACAGACTTCTCTTACGTTTCATACGTTTGGCGGCAAGCAGCTGATTTATTTTGGTTTTGTTGTTTTTTTATTTGCAAAGTTTGGTGGGAATTTGCAGCCGTTTGGAAGAATTAAGCTACGCACAGACGGTTGCCAGATCTTACAATATTGCCCGAAAAATTTGCAAAAAGTGTCCAACAACCGTGTGCACTTTAAATTTTGTATGGCAACGTTTGCAGAAAAATCATTGTAAAACCACAATATTGCCAGACATCCGATAATCGTCTGAACCGCAAAATGTTGCCACCTTAAAATTTTTGTAAGATAATTGCAAACACATTTAATTTGCAGATGTGGGAAGTTTCCTAATTTTTGCATATTCACATCAACCCACCTACGCTCTTCTTCTTTCAATGCACCCTCTTTTTCTACCAACCTACCGCCGTGTTATTTAATGATAAAAAAAAACAACGAATAGATTTCTTCTGTATCTATATTCTTTAACTCAAGTAATACTGTGTTTTTATTACCGCTCAAAACACCTTTCAACACATCGACCCGTTTCTACTATGGTTGAAGTGTTTTGTAGCTTTCAATTCTCGAAGTTAATTTGACAATTCCACACTTTATGTAAAGAAATAAAAGCTGTGTAAAGTGTTTGATAACATTTTTTTTGTTGTTTGCCTTAAAAATATGGAGGCACTTTGAAATTTTCTTTCATTGTACATATTACAAGAAATTGATATTTTGGCTAAATTGTGTGACATCATTATGTGAAATATGCAGCAACCAGCTGTTGATTTTGTGTACGGCCTTCCCGAAGACACTTCGAATTGATGGTATACTTCATTGGATCAAGTTCCTTGTGCCGTATATTTGACTCGTCTAGGCGCAATACTGGGGATCGGCCATATATTTTACACCTCTAGGAAGCATCGCGGAAGCAGAAGGAGCTGATTTCATAAAAAATTTTAAATATGTATAAAAATATAAAATAAATGGTTTTATATGTTCTGGGAAATTTTTGGTGTTACAAAGATATTACAGATCTTTCATACATTTGACTCCTTTAGGGACATCTTTGGGACTGTTAGAACGGTGGAGCAAACTTTTTAAAACTTTGATTTGTATGGAAGTCCCCTTAGGGCGTAGATATGTTTGGGAAAAATGTTAGGAGGGAAAAATGACTGGGGCTCGGTCATATATTTTATCACTCTAGTGGCGACACCGTGTCATAAAATACTTCAACCATATTGGGAACGGGTTAAGGTGTTTAAAGGAATACAAGTGTTTGGAGCGGTAATAGAAACACAGTGTAAGTATACAAATTTTGAAAATTACTTAAATATTCTGATACGCTAAGTACAGGTGTTTATTGTTTTTAAAGAAATGTCACATTTTCGAGGTTCGTGATTACAAAACCCGGTAGTTGTCGAATACCACTGAAATCGCAGTGTTGCATTGGCGCAAAGCATGTTCGAAAGACTCCTTTTGAATATGCTTTGTTCCAAAACACCTTTTTGTAGGTGTTTTCCTTACATGAAAAATGTATAGGAAAACATGTGTCAAAACACGTGTTTTTCTATAAACACTGTTTTTCGAATAAAATATAGTGTACTTACGCCCTTAATTAACACATTTGTAGTACTACAAATAAAAAGTATTTCCCCCATTTTGTGACGACAGCCACAAAGATAAATGTAGCATTACATCAGCATCAAAATGTCATAATTTATTTTTATAGTTTTTGCATATTCACACCTATCAACATACGGTCTTTTTCTTCCAATCCACGTTCTTCTTCTACCAACCTACTGCCGTGTTATTTAATGATAAAAATAATCAGCGAATAAACTTCTTATGTATCTTTGTTCTTTGCAATACATTATTATGAGTTGTTAAAAAAAATATACTTTAATTTGAGATATAGATTTAGGTTGTAACCATTGAAATGCTAAAAATATTAATATACAATAAAAATTTAAAATCATTTTAGAAAAATCACGCGATTGTTTTCAAATAATTGCAATAACAATCTTGTTTTTGGCAACCGTTCACACAAAACGTTTTCTCGCAGATTTAATAAATCCGCTGACAGATCCGTGTGTGTGATCGCACCTTTATACGACAATAATAGCAGACTCAATTATTACTCCGCTTACATTTTGTCTTTATTAAACAATGATGCCTTATAATCTAAATCCACTCATATCTTTACCCTGATGAGTTTGTTGCTTGAAATTCCTGCTGATTTTATACAACTTGAAACTCGAACTGTGCTGCAAATTCAGGCAAATGTGTGGTTTTAAAGTTCTTTGTTACTACACATGTCTATAGACATGTACCATGCAAACATTTTTTTTCGCTTACCACCACCTACGCCTTAGATTAGGATTAAAGGTAAATCTTCCTTACAATAGTCAAAATATTTATGCATTCTTTAGCGTTGACGGCGACGGATGTCTAATGCTCACATTTAATGTTTTATTTATTAATATAAATACTACTTTATGTAAAAAAAATACTTTGGTCGGGAAGTCAGATCCGTTGTCAATAAAGCGGTCTCATTTCTATGTAAGTCGGTGGAAAAAGTACTTAAATTTTAAGCGGTCATGTCTCGAATTTTTATTTCTCAAATCCCGCAAATCGCCCACAAACCGTGATACAGGAAAACACATGCGATCGTTTTCGCGATTCGCCTGAGGATTGCATTTAACTTCCACGCGATGCGATGATTCGGCGATGGAAAATGTTTGCAGGTTATGATGGCATACTATTTCTTTTTTTTTTATCACACTGACGACATACTTCAGTAATCAGAAATTTTTGAAGCAATGAAGCGATAAGTTGTATCGGTAATTTTTATCAACCAAATAGTATTACAAGAGAAGGAATTTATTAAGGGAATTAGAATTTTTTTACAAATACTTTACACAAATAATTACACGATACACTCAAATCAACGTCACAAAACTAATTAAATTTTTATATGAAGTATGACAGACACGCTTTTAGACGAGTATGTTGGTATACGATAGACATCAGAAAACCAAAAATTTTTTAAATCCAACATACATATCTGACATACATTATGGTATGTCATCATACATGTACGTCTTTGCGTGCCCCAAACCGCATTCTTCTTGCACTGCAATGTGTTCAAGAAAGTAACGAGACAAAGTTCGCAACGAAACTAACAACAGCGTAAGCAGCGGGAGCGTGGTTATAGGTTAATTTTGAAGGTTTAGGCAAAAAAAAATGTACAAAAAATGAGCTCGCTCGGTTTAAATTTAACGTGCCGCTCGCGGTTTGAAGTTCGTCAAATCAAGGGTAATCTTTTTTTCGATGTTAAAATTCTTTAAATAAAAATAATACATTTTAAAAAATCTTATTTTACCAACCTACCCGTGTTATTTAATGATAAAAACAAACAACGAATCATTGTTGCCAATTTATGGTATTTCTCCCTAGATTAAGGGGTTTTTTGGTTTAGGGAATTTTATAGGGAGACGAATTTTTAGGGGATTTTTTTGGGGTAAAAAAAATATATTTCACAAAAATACGCAACCTTTCGAAAAGTGTCATCATAAGCAGAAACCAGTGTTGTGCGTTATTTAATAAATTTTTAATCAAATAAAAGATAATTGAACTGCTGTTCAAAAAAAAAAAAAAAAAAAAAAAAAAAAATATACCAAAGTTTATTAACACCCTCAAAATCGGTTTAAATATCGGTATCAAAATTCAGATTATCAAATTCTTTACCGAGTTTTGATTTCTTATCGTTTTTTAAAAGGAGAGTCTTAAACCTTTCCAACGATAAATACATTTATATAGAAAATTTGTCACGTCTCTCTGTTTTTGCCTCAAAGTCGCAAACTGTTGAGATTTTTCTCACTATTTTTTAAGTTTAAAGTTAATGTTAAATGAAACTGAATGATTTTAATTAAATACTAATCCAAAATAACTTGCATATTCATAAAATAAATTATAATTCTACTTTTATTATGAATAATCCTATGTAACTAATTATGACTACATATTAAGAATTTTCATAGGAGTTAAATCAAATTACAAACCAATTTTATTTAAATTTAGTTTTTAGGGTATTTTTTTCTAAGCTCTTGTAATTTAGGGTATTTTTTTTTTCAAAATCTAGTGTAAAAACCTGGCAACACTGCAGCGAGTAGATTTCTTCTGTATCTGTTATTTTCCATTGTATAAAGTTTGAGATTCTCTGATTTACGGACGTTAAAATACATCTCTGATATATGCAAGTCTGTACAACGCTGGTTAGGGACGCTGGTAGAATTGACCGAACATAGTTTCACACCACGGTATAAAAAAACAAGAGGTTCGATCGCGAAATTTATAATTTTGCGTTTTTTGTAATTCAGTTCTGACTGTGGAAAGGTTAACCAAATCGTTAATCTATCATCCGTTTATGTAAAGATTGTTTCAATTTCATTCTTGGAATACAAATCCAAATAGTGCGAACGTATTAATTGCTCTCATTCGCCCATCAGCGGATATTGTCTTCGGTTTTTTCTTTTTGTACGTTTTGCATATATTTTGAAGCGAATGTAGAAGAAGCACAAAGCAGACTAGGTGAGTGTGTTCATGTCTGGATTAAATTGGAACATATAATTTTAGGCATTCGAAGTTAAAGGAGTATTAAATTTTTTCGAATACATTAATGAGATTTAACAGAATTGATGATGCCATTACGAACGACAAGCGAATATATAATTGTAAAGCATAAGTTTCCATTAATCTGACGTTTGTGTGTACTTGTATTGTGTACAGTGTATGTATGAACCTGAAAATGGAGGTTACCACAGCTTCTGCTGCTGCTAACGTCATTGTGGCGAATTATGCAGAGTACACAAAAACAACAACACCAACAGCGTTAATTTTTTGATTGCCGGTAAATAGAGTTGTGCAGTAGTGTATAGAAAAGGCTTGTTTTCTAATTGCAGAAAAAGGCGCCAGAATAATTTACTTACGGTGCTCGATAGACTGAATAGGTTCAAAACAAGAACCACGTGCAGCACAGGAGTCAAAGGCATTGGAACAAAATTAACGCCGACAGTACAAGGCGCCGACGGGAACGTTGCTTTTACTATAAGGCAATGGCAATGCTTTCTACAGATGAAGCCAGCAAATTGCTGGATTTTTCACAGAAACTAGACATTAACCTACTTGACCGCATAGTGGAGTGCCTATACTCATCTCAGGGTGAGCAGCTGCGTATAGCTCAAGACATTCTTACGACGTTGAAGGAGCATCCGGACGCTTGGACACGTGTAGACAGCATATTAGAGTTTTCACAAAACCAGCAAACGAAATTCTATGCTCTGCAGATTCTTGAAGAGGTCATTAAGACCCGCTGGAAAATTTTACCACGTAACCAATGCGAGGGTATTAAGAAGTACGTTGTCGGCCTTATAATTAAGACATCATCGGACGCCGCGACTATGGAAGCGAACAAGGTCTATTTGAATAAGCTCAATATAATTTTGGTCCAGATATTGAAGCGAGAATGGCCTCGTAACTGGGAGACCTTTATTAGCGATATTGTGGGTGCCTCAAAGACCAACGAGTCGTTGTGCAAGAATAATATGGTTATTTTGAAAAATCTTAGCGAGGAGGTCTTCGACTTCTCCTCAGGACAAATAACACAGACCAAAGCAAAACATCTTAAAGATACAATGTGTTCTGAGTTTGCTCAAATATTTCAGCTCTGCTCATTCGTTTTGGAGAGTTCGATGAATGCTCCGCTTATTCAAGTTACCTTGGAGACCCTTTTGCGCTTCCTTAATTGGATACCGTTGGGTTACATATTCGAAACGTCACTGATTGAAACGTTGATATTTAAATTTCTTAGTGTGCCTATGTTCCGGAATGTCACCTTAAAATGTTTGTCGGAGATTGCAGGTCTTACCGTTCCGAATTACAACGAAAATTTTGCCAATCTCTTTAAGGACACAATGACACAATTGGATCAAATGATCAATCAGAATACGAATATGAATCACATCTATGCCAATGGCAGTGACAGCGAGCAAGAATTTGTGCAGAACTTGGCCATGTTTTTATGTACATTCCTTAAGGAGCATGGAAAATTGGTCGAAGACGTCAAGTATGTGGACTACCTAAATCAAGCATTGCTATATTTAGTCATGATATCAGAAGTTGAGGACGTCGAAGTTTTCAAAATATGCCTTGAATACTGGAATAGCCTTGTTGAAGACCTTTACACAAGTGAATCGTTCGGCAGTGGTGGTTCCAACGTTCATCTTGGCCAGTCTGATGTAGTTACTCCGGCCAAGCGCAACGCAACATTTCCTCGTCGTCGTTTCTATGCCAGCATTTTATCCAAAGTCCGGTACATTATGATATCTCGCATGGCTAAACCTGAGGAAGTACTTGTGGTGGAAAACGAAAACGGCGAAGTTGTTCGCGAATTCATGAAAGATACGAATGCCATTAATCTGTATAAGAATATGCGCGAAACTTTAGTATTCTTAACGCATTTGGACTACGGTGACACCGAACGGATTATGACACTCAAACTTTTAAACCAAGTAAATGGAACAGAATTTTCGTGGAAAAATTTGAATACACTATGCTGGGCCATAGGATCCATATCAGGTAAATAAATTTTTTAAACCAAATTTAAACATCTATATCTTGTTTTATATTCTAAAGGTATTCCATTAACAATGTAGTTGTGATTTACTAAACTAATTGAAACAAATAATGAAATTAACAATATTTGAGGAGATAGTACATGCATACATAAAATAACGCATTTCCTTGTCTTAAGATAAATTACATTTTTTTGTAGGTGTTTTCATCTAGGCATTTCAAACTAAAAGTAAAACATTGAGATACTGCATTTGCCAATCTGTCTGTCTTCTGGCCAAAAAGTATAGATATATTTATATTACGGGATAACGTTTTTTTTCTCGAATATATTTTAATAAAGACATTTCCGAAGAAAATTCCGCCGTCATCGAAAAATAAAAAGTTTTCTAATTTTTTTAGTTAAGAGAAATACATAAATTTTATTAAATTAAAATGGTCGAAGCTTATCTAACTTTCCTTGCTTATTATAAGGATTGCAAAATTGCATTAATGATGTGGTCATCTCTTTGAATTTTTATTAACATATATACTGATGATGCAAGTGCAGGTTTATCACAACGTATTTGTTACAACAATAAAATCTCCAAAAATGGTATAAAAAGAAAATGTATATTTCATGCTTCACATATAGGCATTCTTTTGAAAATGATCCAATTGGGGTTCAAAGAATCATTTTCTCTGATCGGTCCTTTTGTGTACAGTTTGACAACATCCTATCAAATTTTGGTGATGTCTGTTCAGGTGTTTCTCAAGGTTCTATTCATTTTTTTATTTGTATATTTAGCTTATGCGCTATTATATTAACAATTTATTATTGATAGTGTAACAAGACAGAATAAGTATGTACTTTATATGTTTAGAACTTCTGATTTACATATGCAATAATTTTACATTTAAATATAACAATACTTTTTTCACATTTAATATCTGCTGGTAATTCGTTAAATAATTTAAGTCCATTGTAAAAAAATCGTATTGCAAAAATTTGTTGGATTGAAGTTTAATCTAAAATCATTGATGTTTCTGAAGTTGCTGGACGTCCTCCACATAAACAACAACTTTTCTTTAGGTTACCTTTAAGCAAGAAATTATGTTTCATGACGTTGGTTTATTGAAGCCACTGCAACCCGTTCAGCATATCCTCAATGTGTGTTAACCTATGGCACCTCAGAATACATCGCATCCCTTTATTCTGCATTTTTTAATGTCTCCTTCACTTGATTATTTTAGAAACAATAGTGTTGAACAATATTCAAAATGCGGGTTATATATTGCGTTGTAAATGTTAATCGCTGTCATAGTTGATATTTTGTATCGAATCCTTTTCAAAAAAGCAATTTTCTTAGATATTTTTTTGCAAACATATTTAAAATGTGAATCGATTTTCAAATTTGCATCAATTATTATTCCAAATATTTCATTTAATCAACCAGTTCTATATCCACACCATCAATGCGTAAACTTTCACTACAGACTCCATTTATGGCCATAGCTTTCGTCTTTCCTGTGTTTAGTTTAAGCTTATTCATTCTAAGGTATTTTACAATTCCTTCCATTTCCGAGTTTAAATTCCGTATGCATTGATCTGGATTTTTCCCCCGTTATGTAAATAAGTGTATCATCCGCAAACATACATACTTTGGCACATGGTCAAACTTTTTAAAGGTCGTTAATATAAATAAAAAACAGCAACGTCCCCAGTATTGCTTCTTGAGCCACGCCCATATCCATTTGTTTCGGATTTGATTAGTGTTCCCCACATCTCGTCATTTGAGTTCTTTGATGCATATTTATTAGTAATATTACCCTATTTATAGTCACAATTTTTCCGCTGCACTTCCATTTTCCTCTGGGATACAACCAAGTTTAAAAGCTATTCACAGCTGTGTTTTTTTTTTCTAAAGCCAGATTGCGTTTCGTGAAATAATTATTAATTTCAAAGTATTTACTCAGTTGAGTATGTCCACTTTTTCCATTATCTTGCTTGTTGTTAACATGTTAAGCGGATCTTTCGTGTTATTTATTTTCTGTAATGGCACAACAGAAGATTTCTTCAGACAATGAGGAAAACTCCCGTTTGCAGGGATTCTAAGACCATCCCATGAAGTTGTGTTTTTATTTGACTAGAAATACTGGTTTTATTATTCATGGTTTTCATAATATCTTGTAAGGTATCTTTATTAATTATGTCAAATTTAAATTGCAGTTCATGATTTTCATTTATTAAATTCTCATATTTTACAAATGGGATAGGATACTCTCCACAATAACTTCAATGCTGTTTACAAAAAATAAATTTAATTCTTCGGCCATTTTATACTGTCCTTTCTGTCATTTATCTATATTTCCTCCATTTTTGAACAGCCCTTCTTCAACACCAATTCTTTTATTGTTTTCCACATTTTTTGAGTCGCGCACTCAGTAATTGTAATATTAACGACATATCATTTCAATTTTTGAAGATCAGCTGTGTATTTATTTCTAAACTGTCTATACTCATTACAGCACAGATCATTACTGTACCAAATAGCCAGATTATAAAGATGAATTTTCATAAATTTAATTTCTTTCAAATTGTTGTTATACCATTTGTTATGTCTACTTCCCGGGCATATTCGTTTATTAAAAATCATTGTATTTAGTGCATTGTTTATATCGTTCATCAATACACTTAAATATGGGTAATTTCAGCCTTACGAATGTTACGATCGTACGGTTCAATCGAAAAAAATGCACATAACAGTTGAACATTATTGTATTTTATATTATATTTTGAATAGCTTTCTACTAGCTCTACATTATGTAAAAAAGGCTTCATATTTAAAAAACTAAAATCCAATATACATATTAACAAAAGACATGCCTACGTTATGCTACACGAAATAGAAGTGCGTTTTATGTTAGTTCAAGAAATTTTAAAAGTCTGCGTGTTGTTTAAAATTTAGTATATGCACTTAATATTTTCACAAAATAGACCAATAGCGCTTTCAAAAAATATATTTGTTGGGCAAATTTGTTCATCTGGTTTTTAACCACGAGGTATTAAAGACCTAAGTTATGTTACTGACGTTATGTGACAAAATATCTCAGAGCAATGAAGTTTTATGTTAGTTCAAGAAATTCTAAAAGTCTGCGTGTTGTTTAAAATTTAGTATATGCACTTAATTATTTCACAAAATAGACCAATAGCGCTTTCAAAAAATATGTTCGTTGGGCAAATTTGTTCATCTGGTTTTTAACCACGAGGTATTAAGTTATGCTACTGACGTTATGTGACAAAATATCTCAGAGCAATGAAATGCTTAAAAAAATTTTTGCTTAAGCCATTGTTTTATTTGCGAAATTAGGGAATATCATAAAGTTTATATGCCACTAATTGTTGATCACGAATGTTACATAAGAACGCCAATAAAATAAAATTTAAATTTTGCTGCTAACTGCTAAATTTTACTATTATAGGAGCTATTTACTGTTGTAACTACAATTTTATGATAAAGGTGGACTTGCATCATCAGTAAATATAATATTAAAAATTAAAATGGTGACCTGCAAAAGAATGCAATTTTGCAAACCGATAAATCAACGCGAAAACTAAGAAAAGCTTTGGACATTTTAATTTAATAAAATTTAAGTATTCGTCATTACTAATACAAGTAAGAAATATTTATTTGCCAACTTTTATTTTTTCGATCACGGTTGACACTTCTGTGAATATACCCATATTCATTTAACGAAATATTAGGCAAATGTTGAAATGCTTCACCATTCATTATACTATTACAAAACCGCTTTTATTATAATTGAATGTTTTTATAATTTTTGTATTTGGGCAGCAAATATCAATCTGTAGGTATTTTTATTTTCAACGATCCGTGATCACTGATTTTCAATTAAGTATTCGTTTTTACACTTATATCTTCAATATTTGTCACCGCATAATCTATAAGCGTTGATGATGTGGGCGTTATTCTTGTTGGCTCTATTATAACTTGCTTAAAGTAGTTATATGATATAATTTCGGCTAAATTTTTGTGATTACTGTTCTCAAACCAATTAATATAAAAATCGCCAAGTATTAAATAGTTTCATTCCCTGCAATTTTATCTATTTCGATTTCAAAAAAATTAATAAAAGATTCTTCAGGAGAAAATTGTCTATTTGGAGATCTATGTACATCGATTACATTATATTTCTCCTTCTCACAGCTAATTTAAACCCTCAAGTGGCCATTCTATCCCCATACTAAAATCAAACAGTTGAAAAAAATAACCGTAACACCAAAGCAAAACAAAAGGATATGTAAGTTGCGTCCCTCAAAAAAAGTGCAAAAATCCGTATAGTTTGCGATTTGGAGGCAAAAACAGACAGACGTCAAAAGTTATCTATATAACTATGTATGTATATCGTTGGAAAGGCCACTGTCTCTTCTTTCCAAATCAGTTAACTGCGTAAAGTTGAGTTATTTAGGAAACTTCAAAAACAGATTCTTGTTGTACTCAGCAACACCTATTAAAAATAAAACCATAATTTCCCAGATATTTTGACTTAAGTTTACTTTTTCCGTAAAGTGTTATTTTTATAGGTTTCATTATTATTTTAGGGGCAGGTGTGGCAGCTATTTTATTTCACAGAATACACAGAATTTATTTAAAATATAAATTACAGGCTGATAAATGGTAATCAGGTTCCAACAAAATAAAATAGACAAAAAAAAACGTGGTATTTCAAGATTTCAATCTTTTGAACAACTTTTATGAAAAATGGGGCGTTAAAATTAATACTGAATACTGAAGCCATCTGCATAAGAAATATCTTGTTTTGGAGCGCTAGAGGCTTACACCTAATCTAAATAATACTAATATTCCATTTAAATAGAATAAAATAATTGGGAATTGAATTCGATAAGCTTTTAAATTTTAATAAATATATCAAATATTAATAAATACAGCATTCAGCATAAAGAATTAACTCTTTTTCAAGGATTTTAACTAACAAAAATTTACCTAAAAATCGAAACTAATGCTTGATAAAACCAGCATAAATCCAGCTCTTTTATACGGATTCCCTATTTGAATCAGCATTTCACAATTTGTAATGAAAGAAATAGAGATTCTTGAAAGAAAAGTTCTTTGTCACTGCGCTGGTAAATACTGTGAGTCAAATTCTAAATATTTCGCTAATGGTGTTATTTATTCAGATTCAAAGATTGCTACATTAGCTATATTATATGTGAGTCAAATTCTAAATATTTCGCTTATGGTGTTATTTATTCAGATTCAAAGATCGCTAAATACATTTTAGTTTGTCTAATTCAAATTATTTATCGCCCTTCTGGCTTTTAAAAGAAATCCCTTTAAACAGCCAAGTCTCCGCGAATACTTGTTTCGAGTTATATTTTAAGTCAACGTCGAGTACTTATAGATGATAATTTAGTAGAGTTTTCTGTATTGTTTATTTTGGTTATAATTAGTTTATTTTTATTAATTTATGTTTTAAATATCAGTTTATGTTAACTTTAATGTTATGTTAGCCACGGGAGCAATGCCGTTAATTCTATTTAATGTTTTATAACAGTCATCAACTATTTTCATTAGGGGTCAGTTTTTTAAAAAATCATGACCGTCGCGGTCCGGAAGGTCAGAAACTTAACTATTTAAATAATATTTGTAGATACTGTATCAATGAAAATATAAAACGAATGGGTTCCGGTGCATTATTTTATAATATACATATTAAATAAATGTTTTGAATAAAAAGAAGTAAGTACCAAGTACAATATAAATGACAAAAATTCGGTTTTTTTTGCCATGGACTATCCGTCCGTAGTTTGGAGTAAAGTTTGTGCAAGCTATTGTCATTAAATGTCATTGTCATTAAATCTTGGAGATGTTCATCGGTGAGTCAGTTCCGGAATTTATTTTAAATGAAGTTCTTCTTAGAAAATGCTGCTTCACAAACATATGTTCACCCAAACAAAGTGAGAAGTTTTAAGGCGTATGTTTTTAATTCTGGATATTTATTAGCACAAACAAAATTTTATCCAAAACCCTTGAAAGAAACATCCTGTTTTTGGTGTTTTAAAACTGTATTTTCTTGGAAATGTATCGTTTCCCTCTGGAGAGCAGTTTTATTACTGCCGAAAATATTTGCAGCTTCATTACTCCATTCATCATCAGAATTCAGAGAGTAAAAGTTCCTGAGGATGTCGACCACACTTTCAATTTTCTTAAAATCTGTGAATCAGTTTTCAAATTCTGATTTAAGATCTCAATGAACGTCTTGTATCAGGCCGACGTCAATCTCGTTGTTACTGCAAATTTTTTTAAAATTAGGAAAGTGCAGGCTTTCGTTATCAAGATCGATGTTAAAAAGATCGAGGATCTTACTTCTGTCACGAGCTCCCATACAAGCTTTGCTTTGACTTGAAGTTTAAAGTTCAGATCATAGATGTTACGTTTCATTTTCTTTATTGCTAAGAAAACTTAAGAATTTGTTAGTTGACGTCTGATCAATTTTGAAAAGAAGTGTCTTCAAGTCTTCGAAAATGGCGAAGAATCGTTGTAAAACGCAGCCTTTGCTTAACCATCTCACATAATTATACAATAACAGATCGTCATATTGAGCATCCACTTCTTCAATAAATATTTTATAAATATCTTTTAGCGCTGATTTCCCTATTACCTGTTGGTTAACGGATCATCACCAAAGGCTGATGTCAATAACGATAATATTTTTCATGAATTTGTTATTACATAATGTACAATATTTTGAGTTTTTAACACAAGGACCTCGGTCCGCCAGTTGGTGATCCCTGTTTTATAATATGATTTTACTATAATATTGATAAGTATGATACTGCTTCCGTAAATTCTATTCTATTCTTAAGTAAAATTCCACCTCACACTTGTTTCTAAATTTCTGTTACTATTTTATGTGAAGGTTTAATAAATAATTTGAATTTGAATTTTTATTACTAAATATAGAGCTTATTACGTGTTACACAAAAACTTACTGCAGTAAAAAAAATAAGTTTTTTATCTAATTGAAACGTACTATCGCCATGAGCATGAAATTGCCCATATGTAATAATTTTCATTTATTTAAAAAGTGTTACGATCGTTGTTCGTATAGTTTATTAATTAAAACAATTACTTTGTATTTTAATATAAAGGGTGTTTATTGGTTAACGTAAACTCAAGAACTAAAACATAAAAGGAAAAACGAAACATAAGCGGTTGAACCGCATACTATGACAAGAATTCAAATGTCTGGCGATGCCAGATTATTAATAACTATTGTGGCTGTTGCCAACATCTCCCCTTTTTATGGAGAGTAACGTCTAGGAGCACGACGAGGTCGTGTGGAGCGTCGAGGCGCTGAATCTTCGTTACCATCTATAGGTTGCTCTAACTCTTCAGAAGATGGTGTTTCAACATCATCAGCAGGCGGTTCAGGAGGTATATTATTTACTTCGATTTCATCTTCGATGGGTTGTTGTGTTAGTAAATTTACTGGTTCCGTATAATCTATATGATCGAATGAATAGGACGCTATAGGTTGATCTGAAACACGTTCGCGTAGCTGATTTATGTGAGATCTGATAAGTGTATTGCGTCGATTTGTTGATAAAAGTACGTTGTAAACCACATCGCCAACTTGTTCAATGATTTCGCCAGAAACCCATGACATTTTATTCCGATTGTAAACTTTTGAATAAACTTTGTCCCCGGGTTTGAAACTGCGTGCCTTTGCTCCGTGTTTAATATTGTAAGCTTGTTCCATGCCAGTATTCCGTGTATGGACTGTTATTGGTGATGGCTTTAACAAGTCTAACGGTATTTGAAGACGTCTTCCAATAAAACATTCAGACGGACTTTTACCGTTCGGGGCATTAGTGTTTGGAGTTGCTCTGTATTGTGACAGAAAGTTCAATAAATTAGCCTTATCATCAGGAGAATCATCGCAGTAAGATTTTTCAAGCGCTCTCTTAATTGTGTCCACGAAACGCTCTGCCTGGCCGTTGGATTGAGGGTGATACGGGGGTGTGCATATATGATGTATCCCTTTTTCTTCGCAAAAATTTTTGAAATTTGAACAGACAAACTGTGTCCCATTGTCAGACACAATGACTCTTGGTTGACCATAACGACTAACAAATTCATGGACATGGCTCACAATTTCTTTTGATGACATTGTGGAAATCTGCGCCACTTCTGGCCATTTAGAATAAGCATCAACTAAAATAAAATAATATTTTCCACGTAACGGTCCAGCAATGTCGATGTGCACGCGATCGAGGACCTCTGTTGGTGTAGGCCACGAACTAAGTAAACACTTTGTAGGCGATTTTGCTACCGATGCACAATTTTGACACCGCTTAACGTAATCAGAAATTTCCGCATCAATTTTCGGCCAGTAAACGTACGACCTGGCAAGACCTTTCATGCGCTCGATGCCTTGATGACCCTTATGAAGTTGCTTCAGGATTCGTTTACGAAAAACTGGTGGAACTACCACTCGATCTCCTGACATAATACAACTATCAATAATAGTTAAAGATTCTTTACGATTGTAGAAAGGTTCAATATCAGACGATACCATCTTAGACGAGCTTGGCCATCCCTCTTGTATACATTTAATTACTTTTTGAAAAGTACAATCTTTCATTGTAGCAATACGAACCATTTTCTGTGTTATGGGTACGTGTTTCATGTTGTCCTGAATAATAAAATTCATATCATCCTCTGTTTGTATAGCAGCTACCACAAAATCTTCTTCGTGAGGATGATTACTGATGAGACGAGAAAGCACATCCACATTTCCAAATTCATTCGTATTCACATATTGAATTTTGAAATCATAACTCATTAGAACGAGGGCCCATCTTTGCAGTCGGTTTGCAGTATGTGTCGGTATACCCTTTTTAGAGCCAAAAATTGTAAGAAGAGGTTTATGGTCCGTTAATAAAGTAAAATTGCGGCCATAAATCATACGATGAAATTTAGTACAACCATAAACCAGTGCCAATGCCTCCTTCTCAATTTGGCTGTACTTTTGTTCCGCGGGCGTAAGAGCTCTTGAAACATGATAAATAACTTTCTGTGTACCATCATGCATTTTATGAAAAATTTGTGCACCGATGCCCACTGTGGATGCATCGGCTGCAACAAAAATTGGAAGCTTGGTGTCGTAGTGTGTCAATAGGAGATCGGATTGGAGTAATTTTTTAAATTCTTGAAAAGATGACTCGCATTTTCCAGTCCATTCCCACTTAGCTTCGTTTTTCAACAGATCATCCAAGGGATGACGGATGTCACGCATACGATTAATAAATTTACCATAATAATTAATGGCACCTAAGAATGAACGAAGCTCGGATACGTTGTTTGGGCGTGGCATATTCTTGATCGATTCTACCTTGGAAGGATCCGGATGAATGCCCTTGTTGTCTACGATATGTCCAAGGTACGTTATTGATGGTTTTAAAATTTCACATTTTTCCCAACGGATTGTAAGACCATGTTCTTGAAAACGTTTAATCACTTCTTTAACTTTAAAGGAGTTTTCCTCAGCAGTGGGTGATGCAATTATAACGTCATCTAAGTATGCAAAAACTCCATTAAGTCCAGCAAGAATCGTGTCCATTGCTTTTTGGAACGCTCCAGGTGCAGATGTTACTCCAGGAGGCAAACGATTAAATAAATACAGTCCTTTATGCGTGTTGATTGTAAGGATTTGTTTGGAATTTTCATCGACTTCAAACTGAAGGTATGCATCGGAAAGATCTATTTTGCTAAAGAATTTACAATTTGCCATTTTTGCAAAAATTTCGTCGGCATGGGGTAATGGATAAAAATTTGGTTCCATACATTGATTTAACCCAGTCGAGTAATCGCCGCAAATACGTATTTTGTTGTTTGATTTACGTACCACTACTATTGGTGCTGCCCACTCAGAATGTGTTATAGGTGTAATGATACCTTCTGATTCCAACCTGTTGAGTTCAGCTTCAACCAAGTGAAGTGTTGCATATGGTACCGGCCTTTTTGATCTAAAGACTGGCATTGAATTTGGTTTGACGTGAAGTGTAAGATTAATTTTCGTACAATGTCCAGTCTTATCCTGCAGTACCTCAGGAAACATTTGCTTAATATCATTAAAAATGGATTCTCTCTTAGCCTCAGCAGAAATTGTATTGCAAATAAAATTTAGATTTGTGTTCCAATAGTCGAATTTGTCGATTAGATCGGTACCGAATACATTTAAATTTTCCAACTCTGTTACGTACAAAGTTCCGACTTGAATTTGATCATTGTGTTCTATTTTGGTAACAAACTCACCGATTAAAGGTATTCGGTTATCAGAAGCATCTGATGCATTTTGTATACAACGCTGTAATTTTGGTTTGCCTATAATTATCCAATTTGACTTTGAAATTATCGTTACATCAGCTGCTGTGTCTAATTGGAGTTTTATTTGCTTTTCTGCTATCGTAATTGTTATGAATTTTCTTCTTGTTGCATGATTGTGAATTGCTTTTACGATTTGTGGTTGTATTGGCGTAGCAGCGACAACATTTGTGCGTAGTTCGTCTTTGTTGTTTGTGTTTTTCCGATGCTGCGTTGACTGGTATGGTGCATGCAATTGCTTGTCATGTCCCGATATATTTTGTTTTCGAAAACACCCACAGTAACCATCTTTATGACCCAACTTACCGCATTCTTTGCATTTATGTTGGGTATATGAACAATCCTTGACATAGTGCATTGTTCCACACTGCCAACATGGTCGCGTTGGGCCATTATAATGATATTTACTAGAAACGTCTTCGGCTTGTACATTGCTTCTAGTCTGTTGTTGATTTTTAAAATTGTGGGTTTTCCTGTAAGCAACAGCATTTACCTGAGGTGTTGGTTTTTCCACAAGGCTTGCGTCGTTTTTAAGTACCATCATTCGTTGTACCTCGGTTGTTAATTTTTCCAATGTAATGTGTGAATCATTATCCAGCATGGATATTAGTTTGCTGCGAATTTCCATATGAACTGGTGACTGTAGACCGATGATAAAAATTAGACATTTAAACTGATGGCCAGTCATTTGATTGCTGTGGAAACGTTCACATTGTTTGTTCACTCGACCAGCGTACGTAACAAAATCCTCATTTTCATCTTTAACAGTTTTGAGACAATTATACCTTATGTTAAAAAGAGACTCGTGACAATCAAACAATGTGGTGAGTGCTGCAACAGTTTCTTTGAAGTTTAGATCTTGCGGTTTCTTTGGTAACAAAAAATCGGCATATCTGTCATACACTTGTTGGTTTAATTTTCTTAGAACAAGCCGAACTTTTGCTGCGTCGTCAAGTGATTTGGCGTCTTCCAAGAAAATAGCTTCATGGCGTCTGTACCAATTTGAAAAATACATATTAGAATCCGGATCGTGACGAAATTCATTGATACTTTTAGACAATACATCCATCAAATTTTCCTGTCCTGCGTTGGTGGATGGATGTGTCGAGTTCGTTAAATTTGATGTCTGCAACATGCCGGCAAGCGACTCGATCAACTGCTGCTGACGCTCTGCGGCTTCATTTTGTTGCACCAAAAGTTTGGCCACAACACTTTCCAGTGTATTAGTCATTCCGAGATTTGCGTGTGTCCTTTTTCTTTAATGAAAAAGAATAAAACTCGTCGCCACTGTTACGATCGTTGTTCGTATAGTTTATTAATTAAAACAATTACTTTGTATTTTAATATAAAGGGTGTTTATTGGTTAACGTAAACTCAAGAACTAAAACATAAAAGGAAAAACGAAACATAAGCGGTTGAACCGCATACTATGACAAGAATTCAAATGTCTGGCGATGCCAGATTATTAATAACTATTGTGGCTGTTGCCAACAAAAAGGTATTAAGTTACTTTGCTTAATTGGAAATAGTTTATTTTTAATCTTGTTTTGTTTTGTTGATTTGTGCAAACTGGTAATGGGATTTGTTTTATAAGAGTTGCGTAAAATGGATAATGTGAGTTTTGGTAGGACGGATAGCTATTTCGATAGTTGCCAATCTTATTAGCACCCTTTGCTGCGATTTCAACAATCTTACACATCTTACAAGACTGCCTGGCCATCGATAGAATTAGAAGACAATACTTTGGAAATATCCCAGTGTATGACATCCTAAACACGCCAACAGCTAATAACATTAACAATATATACAACTTTCTAAAACAATTTCGCCTAAGAATTTAGCACATACTAATATAACACAAATGTCACAAAAATATATCACAATTTACATCCAGGGCCGATAGCCATAGCGGCTAGAGCTTAATATAAATTTAATTTTAGAATTAATTCTTAAAATTAGATACCTAATAAATAATAAATAAATTTACATTTTACATAAATAATTATTAATGTTAAATTAATGGTATACATTGAATTGAAAAAATTTGTGGCTGGTGTGTTTTTGTTTATAATGTAATCGTCTACAGCACTACATTATAATTTCAGTCATAGATCTAATCCCCACCAAAATATGTCAGAACAACGTTTGCCGGGTTACTAGCTGAAGGAACCGATGGGTTTGGGCTTCTTGGTATCTTAAAGCTTCAAGCACTTTAGCACCTAAAGTGCTAACTGAAATTATAATGTAGTGCTGTAGACGATTACATTATAAACAAAAACACACCAGCCACAAATTTTTTCAATTCAATGTATACCATTAATTTAACATTAATAATTATTTATGTAAAATGTAAATTTATTTATTATTTATTAGGTATCTAATTTTAAGAATTAATTCTAAAATTAAATTTATATTAAGCTCTAGCCGCTATGGCTATCGGCCCTGGATGTAAATTGTGATATATTTTTGTGACATTTGTGTTATATTAGTATGTGCTAAATTCTTAGGCGAAATTGTTTTAGAAAGTTGTATATATTGTTAATGTTATTAGCTGTTGGCGTGTTTAGGATGTCATACACTGGGATATTTCCAAAGTATTGTCTTCTAATTCTATCGATGGCCAGGCAGTCTTGTAAGATGTGGTTGAGTGTGATGCAATTATTAAATTTTGGGCAGGCAAGTTGGGGAGCTCGGTTTATTATGTACTCATGGGAAAAAATGGTGTGTCCAAGACGAACCCTCGAAAATGTGTAAAGCTTTATCTTCTCAATATTGATAGGGTACACTGGTGGTGGTAAATTAAAACAATGACATAGTTGATATCTTGTAATTAGGAAATTATTGTATAATCACACTTCGCTCCGCATCCAAAGTTATTGATACATATATATTTGTAAAAAAAAACAAATATATAATATGGGCTATGGAGTTTCCACAAAAACACATTTGCTTTCTATTCGTTCTATTATTTAGAATATAATTTCATTTAATTTATTCAATCTTGTTATTAAAAGCCTCATGGCCAATATTAAGTGAATACTACTCAATTTATGAAAGTTTGTATTTTCGATTTCTTAACGTATCACTTAACGTATCACTTCTGCACTTCAGCACATAATGCTAAGTAGAAGTCGTTTATGTACCATATGTTAAGATATTTTTAAATGCAGTCGAACTACTTTACAGAGAGAAATTCGCTATGGAGATGTTCGACTGTACATAACTGTGAGATGTACAAGCTCTAAGGACACAAATGGAATATGTCTTAGGGGAAAGTACTTCAAGAACATAAGAATGGATGCCTCATATACACCTACGATATTTTATATCAGTAACTCAAATGTTATACATTTTTTAAAGTTTACACCGTGTAGATTGTAGGTAAGACTGTCGTCGCTAGTTACGTGGCACGCTATGCGATCTTCGTCTTCAGATCAGAATTAAATATTCCTACCGTATATTCATATGTGTAGTACTATTCGTGTATCAAATTTTTTTGTCTTCACGACTAAATACATTTGTGCCACGCCACCTCCTCTTCTGATGGAAAATAACAATTACGTCTGTATATTCGATCCCACGGCACCCGGTTCTATGTACCGGATTGACCCGAAGCAGCTATTCTTCGGCCAGGGGCTGCCACCTCAGTACTATGTGTCCCTCTATGTTTGTTTGTTTTTTTGCCTTGGGAGAGGCACATCCCGGAGTGTCTGCTCCGCATTCTTTTGGTCCGTGCCGGGACTGAATAAAATCCCGAACCAACTCAATATTTCTGCTCCGTCTGCAGAAACCTCCTCAGTCACCGTTCGACATCAATAATGTGCAACCGATGCATGGAGTTGGTGCACTTCAGGGGTTGCTCTGGCCTCAGCCACCTTAGGGAGTATTGACAGTAATATGTTGCTGCTTGCTGTGCCTGCGTATCCCGCAGTCTGTCCCAAGATTCGCCGTCGCCCTCGTCGTCAACCTCTTCGATTCACGGGACACCACCGCCATCCCCCTCACAACAATACTAGCATATACAGTAGGGTGAGTCTTAAAAAATGTTTTTGGAATTTTTCATGGGCCAAGTAAAAATTTTATTAAGACGTACAAAAAAACTCTATGTGAATTTTTTTAATTTTTTTCTTAAAGGTTTAGGGGTCGCTACCGGGGTTCGAAATTCAAAATTTTACCGTCATCCTGAGGGATAAGCAGAATAACTCGAGTGAACCTTAACTGATTCTTATGAAAATTTTTCAGTATTAATATTTTCCATAACGAAGTAATGGAATTGTAAATGGGCAGAATTGCCCTACCCCTTCTGGTACCTCCCATACAAAATTACCTATTTTTTGATAATTAATATTTCTCCCATAACTTTCAAACGGACAGCTGGATGGCATTTAAACTTGGTCAGTTTAATGACCTTGTAATAACAGATAAACCCCCAGAAAATCAAAACCTTTGTCACACCCCTTCTGGTACCTCCCATACAAATGACCGAATTAACCCCCATATTTTTACCTACATATCTTTTTAGTAAAAATACTGAATTCAATAAAATTTTGTGTGAGATGAACACATGCAAAAATTTGACTCGTGAGTGAATATGGACTATATCGGCCAACCCCTTCTGGTACCTCCCATACAAAATTACCTATTTTTAGACAAATTATTATTTACCAATATTTTCCAAACGGACAGCTGGATGGCATTTAAACTTGGTCAGTTTAATGACCTTGTAATAACAGATAAACCCCCAGAAAATCAAAACCTTTGTCACACCCCTTCTGGTACCTCCCATACAAATGACCGAATTAACCCCCATATTTTTACATACATTTTTTTGTAAGTATGCTGAATTCATTTATATTTTGGTAAAGATATACCCTTATTGTAATTTTACTAATACTTATCTTAAATATAAATCTTGTTTAATGAATGTTATATGATATTCAACGTAGATAATGGAACGCTATTGTCTTGCCCCATTCCACTAATTTGCAGTCCAACTTAGGAATTTTTACAGTACAGTTAATAAGAAATGATTTATTTCAAATTTGTTCATCAGTTTTTGTTGTGTTATTATTTAAAAAGATACATTTCAAAAATAAAAATTAAATTAAAAAGTTAAAAAAAAAAATATTAAAATAAAAATAAAAATATTAAACATCAATTCATTGCATGAAAAACTTAACATTAAAAAATATAATTATAAACAACTGCATTTACTGCTTACAATTTTCTTTAAATTTTAAAATATTGTAAAATATATTATTATTTACACATGGTAGATTTTTTGGATCTGAATATTTTTTTCTAAATTCTTTCACCAATAATAATAGAAACTGCTTCTGTTCTTCATTATGTGTATGCAATTTATTGTATTCCTGCATCAAGGCCACTTCGCGTTCAGCAATATCGTTAAAAACCCTCATAGACCGAACTAATTCTTTACTTAATTTACAGTCGGCAACAATCTTCAACATTTTTTTTTTAGGAAACCCGATATAATACCCGTTCTGCTGAAAAATTTAATAGTATTGTTGGATACAAAATGTTCAAGACTTTTAGAATGTAGTAGGTTTTCATCTACTGTAACTCGTTTTTCTGGATTATCTACTCCTTCTATGTTTAAAGCATTTACCATCTTCTTCTTAATTTCATGAGAAACTTTGTCATCAAAAAAGCAAATCCATCTAGCTCTTCTGACAAATACCAGAGATGACCTAGAATTTTTTTAAGGCTATTGCCGCTATCTCTTTATTGATTGTTGCATAAGACTTCAAGTCTTTTAATAACTGGAGGTCATTTCTTGAAGCAGGAGGTCCAGAAGTGGATTCAAACCAATATTTAAGGTAAATATTAATTATAAAAATGCAAACATCCTGTATTTAACATAATTCGCTTTCCTTTAGCTTGAACTGCTCTCTGAATAAAAATATTTTTTTATGGAATATATTGCCTTAGCCATCCATCTAGCACGGTGAAGACTTGCTGGTGCTCTGAAGAATATTGGTGTTTTTGGAACACCTCCGCAGAATATTATTGTCAGCTTAAGTAGCTCTTTGTAGTCATCTCGTGGCTGAAACTCTTTAAGCTGATTTTCGGCAAAACAAATAGCATCCGCAGAATTCTTTATGTTTTTTTTTTGTAATGGTATGGTTGCTGTTTGATATTTCGGGGAAGTCCCGAAATACCATGCATAAGTCATATTATATGACTTCTACGTTTAAAACTGCGCATGGATTTCAGGGCACTGAAGCGAGTTCTTTTGTACTTCTTAATAACATTTTAAGTTAACCTATGAAAAAATCAAAAATAAGTAGCATATCTATGTAAAACTATCAGGGTGAATTCGGTCATTTGTATGGGAGGTACCAGAAGGGGTGTGACAAAGGTTTTGATTTTCTGGGAGTTTATCTGTTATTACAAGGTTATTAAACTGACCAAGTTTAAATGCCATCCAGCTGTCCGTTTGGAAATTATTGGTAAAAAATAATTTGTCTAAAAATAGGTAATTTTGTATGGGAAGTACCAGAAGGGGTTGGCCGGTATAGTCCACATTCACTAACGAGTCACTTTTGTGCATGAGTTTATCTCACACAAAATTTTATTGAATTCAGTATTATTACTAAAAAGGTATGTAGGTAAAAATGTGGGGGTTAATTCGGTCATTTGTATGGGAGGTACCAGAAGGGGTGTGACAAAGGTTTTGATTTTCTGGGGGTTTATCTGTTATTACAAGGTCATTAAACTGACCAAGTTTAAATGCCATCCAGCTGTCCATTTGAAAGTTATGGGAGAAATATTAATTATCAAAAAATAGGTAATTTTGTATGGGAGGTACCAGAAGGGGTAGGGCAATTCTGCCCATTTACAATTTCATTACTTCGTTATGGAAAATATGAATACTGTAAAATTTTCATCAGGATCAGTTAAAGTTTACTCGAGTTATTCTGCTTATCCCTCAGGATGACGGTAAAATTTTGAATTTCGAACCCCGGTAGCGACCCCTAAACCTTTAAGAAAAAAATTAAAAAAATTCACATAGAGTTTTTTTGTACGTCTTAATAAAATTTTAACTTGGCCCATGAAAAATTCCAAAAACATTTTTTTTTTGCCAAATAAGAATCAACCTAATATACAGCAACCAACACCTCAACTAACGCCACATATTGCTGTACCAACCCCTGAACGTGTAACCTTTTTGCAGTTCAATTGCAATGGTCTCCGTGGAAAAATCAGCGAAGTAGTAGAATTTATGAATCGGAGAAATAACAAGGTCGCTGCGATCCAGGAAACTAAGCTGACCGACACCTGCAGCTTGCACAGTTGTCAGGGCTACAATGTGCTTCGAAAGGATCGCACCACCCCAAGGTTCTTGGTGTCACATTTGACAGTCTCCTCAGATTCAATGCGCACGCCACAGCTATCTGCAACAAGATGAGAAGTAGGAACAAGGTCCTCAAGTCGCTGCCGGCAGCTCTTGGGGAACTGACAAAGAAACATTGTTGACCTCTTACAAAGCGATGGCCGGTCTGTGGTGAAGTATGCAGCTCCAATGTGGTCACCGAACGTAAGCGAGACGCAGTGAAAGAACCTGCAGACATGCCAAAATGCCGCCCTGAGAACTGCGACAGGGTGCCTCCTCATGTCATCTGTGGATCACTTACATGAGGAGACGCAGGTCATACCCGTGCGACGACACAATTTTCTTCTGTCGAAGCAGTTCCTGCTTGGGTGTTACCGGACCAGCCATCCCAACCACCACCTTATGGACAGGCTCCCTCCCCCAGGCAGGTCAGGAAAGATTGATGAGTTAATTGATGAGTTTTGAATTTCAATTGATAAGTTTTGAATTTCAATTGACGACTTTTGTATTTCAATTGATTAGTCTTGAATATTAATTAATATTTTTCGAATTTCAAATGGAAAGTTTGATTTTTAATTGTATTTTTTCAATTTCAAATGACGAGTTTTGAATTTCAATTGATGCATTTTGAATATTAATTGATGTGTTTTGAATATCAATTGACGAGATTTGAATTTCAAATGAAATATTCGAATTTCAATTGATTTTCTTTGAATTTCAATTGGAAATGGTGTAGATGGGATATGTTTTTATTGTGGCAGTTAATGTTTCTGCAATTATTTTAAATTAATTTATTAGCCTTTTAACTAAATAAAGATTATATTAAAAATTGGTAGGTCGTAACTACAAAAAGTTTGACCGTTAAAATATATATTGCAATATTGGAAGAAGATTCAGCTTAATAAAGGACAATATCTTTTGGTACACCAATTTTTTAGTCTAAAGCCAGCTTCGATTAGTAACTTTAATTTTTCTTACCTTTTCTACTCCGTCAACGTAAACTTATTGTACTTGGATATTGTAGATATTATTATTATTGATATTATTTAAGGCATGATTAATGCTATATTCATTCGGTATATTAGTGTGATGGAGAGGATGATCTAAGGAAAGAGATCCAATTTTGGAGAATTATATACCTATACTTAATTATATACCTATGATTAGCTGACAAGAACACTTCTTATAGACCGTTCATTCAGCCCCACGAGTACTGCCGCAGTTCATGCCGATGAACCCCTTGTGTACTTGCGAGATTGAATGTTTAGATCAGTGTTGCAACAAGAAATTTTTTTTCCGACCAAATTTGTTTCTAAATCCTACCAAATTGGGTCAAAACCGACCAAAATTTTAACGAAAAAAAAACAATATTTAATTTATAGAAAACTTTTATTAATTAAACAAAAAAGAATATAAATTCAGTCTATTATTTTAATTCTATAAATAAAAATATATACAAAACTATATAAACAAAAAAAATGTCTTATATATACAGAGATTTTGGAGATCATATTTGTCAGTAAATCCGAGATCATTTTTAACATATTTTCAGTTCACTACAGTTTATTCGGGATTTTAAAGTCTTTTTTAGCTGACCATACAGTATGCGGACCTTTGTTCGTGATTAATTCTTTACAAAGCATGATACTGTTAATGGTATTAATTTCAAGTTTGTTTCTTAATTTACATTTTGTAAGAGATAGAGACGAAAACTTTCGTTCAGCAGCGGCTGAACTATATGGTAGTGAAAGTAAATTAAAGACAAATTTAACTAAATTTTCAAAACAATGTTCATTCAAACCATTTTTTATAGCAGATACATTTTTCCAAAACATGTCTATACTTAAATCAGGAGAAAGAGATGTCTCGCTGAGGCGCAATAAATTCCACTCTGTCACTATTAAATCTGGATCACATTCAACAAGACTAGAAAACTCTAAAATAAGAGGCAATATAGAAAGAAATTACTCTTGGGGGCGTTATTATATTTAAAAGTTTAATGTCTTCGCGCTTAAAATCAAATCGATTTTTTAATTGATCCAAAAATTCAACATAGAAATTTAAAACGTTAGACTTACGTTCATATATTTCAGAATAAGTTAAGTTCGCTTTTAAAAAAAATTCCGCTTTTGAACTAATGAAAATTTTTGAAATATTAAATTTGCTTCATTTTAATAATCAATTTCAACATTACTGTTTATATATTCTCTTTTACAAAATTGCTAAGTATTAAAAGAAAATTTGTTTTAATACAAAATGCTGTTCCATTTTTGTTCTGCACCCAATCGAATGAATTCTGCCACTCTTGCCTGAACTTTCGCTTTAAATTCTGTGTAGTATCATTTGCATCACTGCAGGGAAATAGCACAAATAAATTACTGAGAACAAATTATAATAAAAATATATATTTAAAATTTTTATTCAAAAATCTACCATAATCAGTTTGGGCCTACCATCCGACCAAAATTAAAAAATTGAAATTCGTCCGACCAAATTTGGTAGAATTCTACCAAAACGGCAACACTGGTTTAGATACACACTTATCAATCATTGTTATATTTTGAAATTTGAAACAGTAACATCTTGGCTATTCCAACAAAAACACGTTTCACAATGCCGACGGAGACTGGTACAATCCTATAATTTAAAGAATAAATCGCTTTTCCATTTCTCCTTTTTATTTTTGACAACAAAATAAAACAGTTTTGTAGAATCTGACATATTTGAAATATAAAAAATAAACCAATTTCATCTGAATGATAGGAGTTCATTTTGAAAACCAAAACTGTTTTGATTTTCATACTGCATTGTCTGTGTGACAAATACATTCTCATGTTCCCTCAAATTTGCCAATACACATATATTGCCGTTCCAGCGGCAGTACTCGTCTATGGGGCGCTTTCGTTATTCGTATTGTGTGATTTTTTAATTCCAAAATTTTATCATTGATAACCAATTTTCAATTTCGTGGTTAGATAATATATTAGCTGGCTCAAAAATTTATGGAATTTTCAGATGTAACATTTTTTGCCTCCACAAGCCTGTTGTGCATACCAAAAATTGTAACAATCGGGCAATATTAAGAGTTCGCTGTAAATTTCAACTTTTTGGTTATGTGTATCAAGTTACATACAGCTTAAAGTGTAATATCATAAATTTCTAGTGACCTCTAAATGTTGTCCGATTTGTCTGAAATTTTAAATATATATTAATTTTTTTAGATTGGGATAGGGGCAGCCTTGTGGAGTCCAATATTTTATAGCCTGTTTCTGTATCTCGGACGAACGAAAGCGATTCACTCCAATTCGACTCAAATTGAGTTTCTCGATCTCGATAACTTTCTTCTCAATTTTTGGCATTAACGTATTGCTTGATTGCCAGATAGATAATTTTATATATTCCTTACTATTTCCCCCAATAGTTGCAAAAATCCTACTAATTTGTTCGGGAATATATACAACACCAACTAAAAATAATCGGTTGGAAATGGAAAACAAGAAGAGGTAAACATAACAAAATAATCGCAACAAACAGTTAAAAGGAAGCGGGCGAAAGATTTTTAAATATTCGTTTTGAGCTGCTTGTTGCTTTGGCGTTCCTTAAGCAAATTCAGGATTTTTGTCCATATGGGCCGCCAGACACTTCTGTATTGTTGGTTTGCTGAAGTGAATATTAGTAAAATCTGTTGGTATTTAACACTTTATTGCTTTTATGTTGGTGTTTTCATCGCAGTCGACAAAAAAGCAACAAGTGAGTGAATTTGACATTTGCGTTCGCACAAATAGCAGAACGTTCGAAATAGGAAGACTCCTTTTTGGTATGAAAACGCTTACTGTTTACGAACAAATTGCTGTTTTCACACCTTTTATCGTAACTCTATTCGTGAACCACCCTATCCCTTCGAATAGGTGTAAGGATCTACTGTTATACAACTTTGATTTGTATTGTTTGTATAAAATCGCAGTAGGTCCAATATAACGAGTAATGAGTTGCCGCCATCCTTCGCGCTCTTCAGGCTTTGTTCGCTACATCGAGCTATTAATTATATAATTCTTGTTGCGGATCCAACCTTGAAAGGTATACCAACACTGAATTTTCGAATTTCCCAATAAAGCGGAAAATCTTTTGATTACTTAACATTAAATCCGTTATCGTTCGACTTGTTGTTGTGCATGTCACTCCCTAGAATGAAAAATAATTTAACGATGAATTAAAAAAAAAATATTTTTGCCACGCCCCTTGACCCCGCGAATTTGTTTTTTGTTTCCTGTGTCTCCATTTATAGTCCGATCGAAACGTGTGACATATAACTGCTCTTAAATTGGCAACAGCTATATTTTCTTTTATAAATCACGGTGTTTACCCCCCTAAGTCACATTTTTTCTAAACGATAAAAAGGTTTTTTAAATTCTATGTAATTTTGTCTTTCACAGTATATATTTTTATTCATAAACAAAAAATATACAGAGGAAGGAAAGGAAAAATACATAATAGTTATTGTTTGGTAAAATGTTTATTATATGTAAATATTTACAATGTTAGATCCCCTGAAGATGATCAGCGAAATTGGTCGAAATATTATGTAAAAATAAATAAAGATTTGGCGTCATATTTCATGTATAATTGTTTTTCCTTTTTAGGTGCATTTTGTGAAGAGGATGAGAAACGCTTTTTAGTAACAGTTATAAAGGATCTGTTGGGATTGTGTGAACAAAAGAAAGGCAAAGACAACAAAGCAATAATAGCATCAAACATTATGTATGTTGTTGGACAATACCCACGATTTTTACGCGCTCATTGGAAATTCTTAAAGACAGTCGTCAACAAACTCTTCGAATTTATGCATGAAACACATGATGGCGTCCAAGATATGGCCTGCGATACGTTCATAAAAATAGCCATTAAATGCAGACGATACTTTGTAACTATACAACCAAATGAAGCCTGCACATTCATTGATGAAATCTTGAGCACTATGAGCAGCATTATTTGTGATTTACAACCGCAACAGGTATGCATTTTTGTAACTAGCTATATTATTTAAAACAACTTAACTCGTTTGATACAGGTCCATACTTTCTACGAGGCTGTGGGCTACATGATATCTGCTCAAGTAGATCAAGTGCAGCAAGACATATTAATAGAAAAATACATGTTTTTGCCTAATCAAGTGTGGGATGAAATAATATCTCGCGCTTCCAAAAATGTTGATTTTTTAAAAAATATGACAGCAGTTAAGCAGTTAGGCAGCATATTGAAAACTAACGTGGCTGCCTGTAAAGCTTTGGGGCACGCATATGTTATACAATTGGGTCGTATATACTTGGATATGCTAAATGTTTACAAGATAACCTCAGAAAATATTATTCAAGCTATTGAGTTGAATGGTGTGAACGTAAACAATCAGCCATTAATAAAAGCTATGCATGTTGTCAAGAAAGAAACGTTAAATCTTATATCGGAATGGGTGACTCGTTCAAATGACAATCAACTTGTAATGGACAATTTCATCCCTCCATTGTTGGATGCTGTTTTATTAGACTACCAGGTATATATTGTAATTCATTTATATTTCAAAATTTTTAAATATAAATCGTTATTTTCTTTTAGCGATGTAAAGTACCATCAGCGCGTGAACCAAAAGTTCTTACTTCAATGGGCGTTATTGTTCACAAATTACGAAATGACATCACAAATGAGGTTCCCAAAATATTTGATGCCGTATTCGAATGCACCCTTGATATGATCAACAAAAATTTTGAAGACTATCCACAACACCGTGTTAGCTTTTATGAACTCCTACAAGCAGTAAACGCTCACTGCTTTAAGGCATTCCTAAACATACCACCAGCACAATTTAAGTTAGTTTTCGATTCCGTTGTTTGGGCATTTAAACACACTATGCGCAATGTTGCGGATACCGGACTTAACATTTTATACAAGGTAAGTAAATTTTATTTATTTTTTCATAGTAGTGATGCAAGACTGCCAAGAAAGGCCAGCATAAGGTTTTAATTATTATTAACAATATGGTTCGGCAATCCAAAGCAGAAACAAATATTAAAATTAAAATTATAATGCTGGCAGATAATGACAAATCTTGCAATCATCGACATTTTTCTGTTAATACCTCAGGACTCAGGACATTTTGTGTATGCTGTTGTTTCGTCTAATTATTATCTTTTATTTCATTAATTTAATTACAATTAAAGTAAGTGCCCCAGCGTCATATAGATATTATTGGGGCAAGTTGGCAAAATATATTATACATCATTACATCTTATTTATTCAAATATACATATGTATTTGATTAAAAAAAAGAAAAATACAATATAGAAAACATATACAAGTAGTGCGAAAAACAATATGCGCATATAAAAATCTGTAATAATTTCATTTATAACAGAAGCATTTCTAAATTATCAAGTAAGATCATTAAATGAGTCTTTAAAATAAAAAATTCTAGACAGGTTTTTTAACTAATTTGGAAGACTCAAAAACACCGGCATGCTCAATCCGCTGCTTTGTAGTTTCAAGTCTATATATTTTGACAAATAGCTGCGAGCCATGTCGTGTGTTAATAATATTCTGATTTGTGCTAAAAATTATTATCTGATGACTAAAATTATGTATTGCTTTAACATGTACATTAATATCAGCATTTTATATAATCCATAAATAGGAACGATATTCTTAGTTACAGTTTGATATAAAGGTTGTGTAGGATATAAAATGAGAAGATTATACACATTGTTGCATTGTTTTGAGTTCGTTGAAGTGCCATAAACTCAGTAGTTTTACGGTGCGCATAAACTAAAGCCAAATAATTTAAGTGGCTTTGTATAAGCCCACTATAAATTAACAATTTTGTTTCTGTATTAAATTTATTTTTAAATTTTAAAAGCAAACAGAGCGCTGGTGCCAACTTTTTACGTGTTGAATATGCATGTACCATGACAAGTTGCTTTGCAAGTGTGCTCTTAAATATTTTTTTGAGGTACATTCCAAAATGTCTTTATCACCAATTATAATACAAAAGTTATTACCGCTAGTAGCTTAAGGTCGAAATCGCAACAATTTAGTCTTACTTTTATTTAAAACTAGCTTATTTAGCCGAATATATTCTTGTATTAGCTTAACATTGTGTTCCATTTGGTATTTAATAATATCATCAGCGTACATTATAATTTTACCATACAGTTATAGATTAGAAATATCATTTAAAAAATTGAGAACAATAATGGCCCCAACACACTTAACAGCGGTACGTCCAAGGTAACTTGTTTTGTTTTTGTTCTACAGAAAACGTTAATACCATACCTAATTTTAGATATTACAAATGCGTGCGTCAAACCTCTTTAATGTAGGTTGAAAGATGCATTTGTGTTTGTGTTGTATAATCGGCGCAGACCAATCCGTATTTTTAGAACTGGATAATCAATATTACTTCTAAAAACAAGGCGTTTGTTGGGAATTATACCGTGGCTTTTAATTAGATGAGGAAACTAAACTTATTGACATTAATGTAATGTCAATATACATCGAGCAGCTATACTTTGGAGTTGTTTTAACGTATCGGTCTCCCTCTTTTGCGCCATCTTTCAAGGTCTTGTTAGAATACCTTTCCTCATCCATCATCACTACATGGTCTTGCCAGCGTAATCGTTGCACTTTGATTCGCTTAACCACATCAATGTCGTGGTATAACTCGTAAAGCTCATGGTTCATCCGAATCCTAAACTCGCCGTATACGCAAATTGGGTCCATATATTTTGCGGAGTATTTTTCTCAAACAACGCCAGGTGAGCTACATCCGCCTGTGTAAGCACCCAAGATTCGGAGGCATACAGCAGGACCGGTAAAATTAGTACCTGATACAGTTGGCTTTTGGTGGTTCGAGATTGGGTGGTGTTTATGCACTATTCTCCGTATTATTTCAACGCTGATACTGTTGTTATTGTCCATGGCGGATCCGAGATAGATAAATTCATCCACTACCTCAAAGCAATAGTTTCAACGATCACACTGCGTCCCCAACGGGTGGACAAACCCATTTTCGCTGACTCCATTTCTACAGATGAGAAGACAGCTGTTGCCTCTCGCATCGTCCGACCGATAATGTCGATCATCGGCATATGCGAGCAGCATGTGGCTCTTATAAAATATGGTGCCTGACATGTTAACAGCTCCTTTCCTTAACAACTTCTCCATCACTATGTTGAACAGTATGCATGACAAACCATCACCCTGTCTAAGACCCCTCGTCGTATCGAATGGCGCAGATATATGCTTGCCAATCCGAAAAGGATTTGGTATTCGTAAGGTACACCGGCAGAAACGAATATTCTTCGCAGAGATACCGAACTCTTACATGGCTTCGTATAGTCGATGCCTGATGGTACACTCGATGTTATCGTCTCGGATTGGTGCACAATCTTCAGTTTTTAGACATCATTAGGCGGCAGAAGTGATATTTCCATACTCTCAGTACGCTCTCGGAGTCGGTAACGAGCTGACCATCCTTGTCTTTACAGGAGGGAAGACCTGTTCCACTCCCCCTACCATTTATCTTCTGGTAATATTTTCGGATTTCACCTCTGTTCCTGTATTCTTAAATACACGCATTATTCCGCTCCTTCAGCTCTCGTTTTTTTCGACTGAAGAGACGATTCGCCTCCCGCCTCTTCTCCCTGTACTTTTCATGAACAGCTCGCGTCGTCATTGGCTAAAGTTTGGCCCTGAATGCAGCATCTTGTTCCCGGGTGCCATTGCGGCATTCGTCATCGTACATTTGTAATATGGAAAAGATGCTAGGCCTTTTATAAATTTAAAAATGCTGGGAAATGATACTATGTATTTTTCTAGTAGGTGCTGCTGAGTTCAACAAGAATCTGTTTGTGAAATTTCCTAAACCCCCCAAAATCTTGAGTTACGGGTAAAAAACAGGTTTTCGTACATTTACGCACTTGTTAGCCAGTAACGTTCTTTCTAAATCCAGTAAGTTCAAGCTGATGTCATTAAATGCAGCAAACTTATATAACATGTTGACACCTCAACGTCTTCTAAAATTTCTACTTTGGAGGCTTAAAACCAGGTAATTCCAGCCTTACGAATGTTACGATCGTACGATTCAATTGAAAAAAAAACACATAAAATTTGAAAATTTTTGTATTTTGTATTATAATTTGAATAGCTCCCTACTAGCTCTACATTATGTAAAAAATGTGTCATATTTAAAAAACTAAAATCCAAGATATTTACAAAACACATGCCTACGTTATGATACAACAAAATAGAAGTGCGTTTTATGTAAGTTCTTGAAATTTCAAAAGTCTGCGTGTTGCTTAAGATTAAGTATATGCACTTAATTATTTCATAAAATAGACCAATTGCGCTTTCAAAAAAAATTTTTGTTGGGCAAATTTGTTCCTCTGGTTTTTAACCACGAGGTATTAAAGACATACGTTATGTTACTGACGTTATGTGACTAAATATCCCATAGCTGTTAAATGCTTAAAAAGCCATTGCTTAAGCCATTGTTTTATTTGCGAAATTAGGGAATATCATAAAGATTATATATCACTAAATGTTGACCACGAATGCAACATTAGAACGCCGATAAAATTAAATCAAAATTTTGCTGCTAACTGCTAATTTTTTTACTATTATAGGAGCTATTTATTGTTGTTACTAGAATTTTATGATAAGAATGGACTTGAATCATCAGTAAATATAATACTAAAACTTAAAAATGGCGACCACCAAAAGAATGCAATTTTGCAGTCCTTTAACTCAACGCGGTAACTAAGAAAAGCTTTGGATATTTAATAAAATTTAAGTATTCGTCTTTACTAATACAAGTCAGAAAATTTTGAACTCCAACTTTTAATTTTTTGACCACGGTCGACACGGTTGTGGAAATACCCATATTCTTCACAGAAGGCTCAATCGTGGTGATATTATTATCACTGGGTTGTTGCTTTGGGACCGGCCGTGGCATAGCCGGTCTCCCATGCGGGAGATCGCAGGTTCAAACCTGGCTCCAGTCATCTTAAAAGAAAAAAAAAAAATTTTCTTTCATTGTCGGCTCCCCTCGAATGTTGTTGACAGCAACTTCGCAGTATTAATCGTCGATTCAATCGTCGTGTCTAGTAAGAGCTTCTCAAACACGTTCGCATTCGTCGATAAACAAGTAGGTGCCGTTAGTTGTGAATCTAAAAATAGAAAGCGCGTTAATTCACAACAACGTGAGAAGCTATCCCATACCTCATTCATGGGGTGCAAAGGGAAATTAAGTTTTTAAGTTGTTGCTTTGGGAGCGTTTTATAAGTTAACAGTGTCTGATTACCACGTACACCATATAAGCTATATTGGCAATCAGAAGCTTATACAGTAGAAACTCTCTATAACGAATTCCATGGGACTGGATATTTACTTCGCTATAAAGAAAATTCGCTATATAGAAAATAAAAACAATTTTGTTCCTTTTAAAATTTTTTATTTGTAGTAGTCAGTTATTTTGGTTTGAAGTACATTTTTCCACTTTTCTTCTGCAATATAATTTTCTAATACATTTACAGCGGTATTCATAAACTTTTATTATAGTTTTATAACTCAAATTTTCATAGAAAAATTGTTCTATAAACCTCTTATAAATTATTATGAATTAGGCCTTTAGAGTAGTAAACACAGGACATATAGCGATATGCAAAGAGAAACTGATAGCGACTGCAACAAATGTGAGGGATGGTAATGATTCCAGTTGTCACATGCATAGTTCGGAGGTTACCCAAAATACACTTTCAATTTTATGGCAATTAAACGATTCAAAGCATCAGTCTCTGCTTGTGCTTTCTGAAAGCAACAATAACAACACCAATAACACCAAAATTTTAATTTCGTTACGCTAGATCAGGGAAACGGACCACTGTGCAGAGGGGTAAATTTACGATCGATTCGTTTTTTTTTGTAGGGTATAAGAATAAAATGCTTTTTTCATTTCTTTTTGCTTACATTCGTTTTCTACACGCTGTTAAAGTTACTTGTTGCTTATTGTGCATTTTCTATTTTGTTGCGTTCAGGTAAGGCAACAATTTTAGCTGGCTGTGCGAAGAAATGTGTTCAGTTAAACATTTAAGTAAAATGGAAAATTGTAAAGCCGGTTAATATTATATAGTTCATTTAGCTAAATAAAATTATAATTTAAATTTCTATTATCAAAGCAGCATTTAAAATTATGGAATTTTGTTAATTTCAAAGGGTACAAAAACCAAACTATGTTCAAAAAGTTATGCATCACATAAAATTGTATTGCGGGTTTTTGGGGTCTTACGTTTTCTGCGGAAAAATAAACCATAATTTCTGCATCTTAAGTGTACCACTTTCGTTGATATACAGGGTTTCATATATCTCTATGCATTTATAGTTAGAGGGTATTCAGATGAATAAAAAGTTATTGGGAGGTAGACCTACTTTAAATTACTTCTTTAATAATTTTCTTCGTGTTAAGCTTATGATTATTTTTTATAATTACGGTTGGGAAGATAAACATTGATAATGATCTGGAGTATGTATTATTTTTAATATTCAATGATTTAATTTCTAATTGTAATTAGTAAGTTTTAAGTTATTATTCAGAACTTGCTCAATGTAATATGTATTTTATTGCCTTGAAGACTTTAATATTACAGTTAATAAATGAAATGAATTGTAATCGTTACGAAAACCCGTGTTTTTACCCGTAACTCAAGATTTTGGGGTTGTTTAAGAAATTTGGGAAAAACAGATTTGTTGTCGACATCGCTTTTTTGTGGCACTAGCGGTTTTCACTCTGTAGTAAAGTACCCTTGTAGACCCTGTTAATCTTGTTAAATACTACTTACTAACATTTACAACATTGCAGCAGCAAAATGTATTAGACTAAAATTTACTGCGTCGTGGTTAAAAAAATCGCGCAAAAAGCTATAGTAAACATGTGTGATAAATTTACCAGCAGACCCTCAAAAATATTTGCTGGCAAAAATATTTCGACTTCTAATTTTACATTTTGAGATAACCATTAAAAGAGTTTAGTAGAATATGGATTAAAACCTAAACTTTTTACGTATTTAAGCATTTAAACTGACAAAAACCGAAACAAAAATAATCTGATTCATAAGTTTATAATGCATACGAAAAAGACGCTCATGCTTTGTAGTGTAAAATGGTAGTAAATAAAGCAGAGTTGTAAAGTTAACTCAAGGGTAAAAACCGCTACTGTGTTATTGTAAATAGCCAATTGCGTAGCATTTAGATTTTAGTAGCGTAACAGGCTTTTGTAATACGTATGTAATTAATAATTATTAAACAAAAATTTTTTTTATTCTTTTCTTTTCAGATGTTACAGAATCTGGAGCAGCACCCTACGGCTGCGCAGAGTTTTTATCAGACATACTTTACAGACATTTTAATGCAAATATTTTCTGTTGTTACTGATACTTCACACACAGCTGGTCTTGGGAATCATGCTATTATATTAGCATACATGTTCTCGCTAGTCGAAAATAACAAAATCACTGTAAATCTAGGCCCAATACCAGACAATACTATTTTCATACAAGAGTATGTGGCTTCTCTGCTTAAATCTGCATTCAGTCATTTGACAGATAATCAGATAAAAGTATTTGTTACTGGTCTCTTTAATCTGGACGAAAATGTGCAAGCATTTAAGGAGCATTTGAGAGATTTTTTAATACAAATACGAGTAAGTATTATTTTTGACATATGCCAAATGTCACATCAATAATATTCTCTTTTCAAATGTTTATTTAAAACAGGAAGTCACAGGGGAAGACGATTCAGATTTGTATTTGGAGGAGCGGGAAGCTGCACTCCGAGAAGCACAGGAAAATAAAATGGCAATGCAACGTAACATACCAGGAATGTTAAATCCACATGAATTGCCAGAGGATATGCAGGACGAATAGGCTAATGTTTAATCCACAATCTGGCCCTTGCAAAAATTAAGTTTTCAATTATAGTGGCAATTTAAAATAATTATAAAGTTTGATAAATTTGGTAATTATAATTGTCAACAAATGAATGTAAAAGGATTATTAAAACATAACTCGACACAATTCTGCAGCAAACATCATGAAATCACATATACCATACAACATACATATTTAGAACATTCAACCTTAATCAACAGATGCACTTAACGAACGTAACAGCAATTGATGTAGTTTGTTTGTGTTTCTGGGATAAAAGTGAAGATAGTCTTGTACATTTTAAAATTAAATTCAAAGAATTAAATTACAACTACAATCTGAAAGTAATAGAAAAAAAGGATACAGATTAAAATAAATAAAAAACAGTTCAGGAGAATGTATGTAGTAGTGTACATTGTTAATATGTGTTAATAGTTTAAACAATACCATTTACCACTATCAAGTAATTGTTTGTATGTGACCCAATGATTTATTATTATAATTATTATCAGTTTGAATGCGTTTTTATTATAGTTTTTAAAGTACGTATGTATGAATGTATGCTTTGGTATTTAACTGTATCGAGATTGAAGGAAAATTAACCTACACAGAAATTAAAATCATTACTAAAACCCTATGAATGAATGAAATTTTCATCGAACACATGAAATTGATACAGAATAAACTTTTGATTATAACATCAAACCGTGAATTTGTTTTCTAGTCCTTGACAAACATTGTGTCGCCAAAATGAACTTAGTACACACAGTCCAAAAAGAATTAGATATGAATCATTTTAATAGACTGATATCTGCGCATAATTTAATTAAATTAGACAAGTATTTGCATCTGGGGTAAATTGGTTCATGCAAATTTCAAGTGAAGCTAAATAATTGCCTGACATTCCCATATGTCTCCTAATTTTGTTAACATTAATTCTAACCTGTTCGCGGTCATACATTTCGCTATATGCCACAAAAAAGTAGTCTTCATAAACATTAATCAAATCAAAATACAACTTTAAAAAATTATGAATAAACCCTTTACTTTTTACCAACAAGTTTGATATAATTTATTTATTCGTTTGCTTGTATAGTTTTTGTGGGTAACACTCCAGGACTATACGCTCAACGCTTCGAATAACTTTCTGGTCTGTTCTTTATCGTTACCTTAATAAAAAAAGACAAAACTCATAAGTTTTCAAAATTCTGTGTTTTCCTTAAGTACGTCGAGATACACCTTGTATGTATTCCAATCTCGTGCAGAACCAATAACAAGTAAGGAAGTTTTGTATAAAACTAAAAAAACCTAACTAATTTCCAAAATTTATTGAAAGAAAAAAGACCCAGTTCAATAAGAATAGAATGACATCGTTTTTTTTTTCAAATTTTCAATTATTGCCCCTATTACGGTTTACATCTCCACACATTTTAGTTGAAATTGAAAACAACTGCTATCGATAAGTAGTAATTTTTTGGCTGAGTTGTAATTATGAGGTTTATCACATGTAATCAATAATACCACATTGAAAAATTACAACACAACTGAGTTGAGTTGTAAACCGTAATAGGGGCAATTGTTTTCTTTGATTTGCTTTGCGTATTAAAATGAATGATATTTTTATTAAGGTGCGTGAAGTGATATTGCAAGATCGTCATGTGATAAACTGCAATTGAGCATTAGTGGGGACAGCACACATTCGATATTAAATAAACATAATTTGTCAAATGTCGGTATAAAGGCGCGTGTCGATAGGTATAAAGAAATGTTGAAGACATTCAGATGCGGTGGTCCAAAATGCATATGAGCCCGAAATCAGTCTGTTGAAGACCACTTCTGTGGTAAGTGTTCCGCAATTGATTGAAATTTTTTTACTGTTTTCATATTATTCAACCCATACGCTGCATTTCGATTCGAATAGAAATATTATCCGTTTGGCAACTTCGGTATCGTTCGTTTCGGTATTCCGTTTCGTTCCAATCGTTTAAATTGTGAGTATTCTGCATTACGAACGTAGTTACATTTTTCTGAGTTAGAAATTTTGTGACGGAACTTCTTTCAAACGAGAAAGCAAAAAAAATGTAAGTATAAAGTGCAATATATAATAATTGCCAGGTTGATGTCAACATGCCGCTTCTTTTACCATCACTCCTACAGCTGTAGTTAACAACAACTTTTACAATTTCGGAAATTGTTTGCAAAATAATACAACCAACTTTAAATTTTAAGTGTAAATCACTTTGATGCCTTATCCTGTTTTTCTGAAGTAAAATCTAACGTCACAGGTTCCTACGAATGCTTCTGCTAGTACTTTTCCAACAATGTGGAAACATGCTAAAAGCATACCCATACCGAAATCTAATAATGATTACCGACCAATTGACATTCTTTGCTTTGTATATTAAGTATTTGAAAAGCTCCTTCACAAACAAATCAGTGCCTACATTAGCTCCAATACTCTGAAGCATGAAAAACAATCTGGATTTCGTCCAAACCACAGTTGTACTAGTTCTTTATTGGAAGTATCTGAAAACATTGGAAATTAATTAGAAGATCTTCATATTACCTTTCTAGACCTTTTGGACCACTTCAAGGCCTTCGATACGGTAGATCACACTATTTTTGTATGAAGTTTGTTTAATTTCAAAGGGAATAGATGTAGAAAAACACCTGTCAGTGCCATTCAAATGAAACCTGGCGGGCCTAGGAGACCCCATGCTACTGTACTGTTCCCTGAAAGAGAACATCCAAATTTGTACACAGGACAAGATATCAAAACCAGGCGGGCCAAGGAGACCCCATGGTACTGTACTGTTTAATCAGGTACAGTCCATGTTGGACGATATTGATCCGCAGCACCAAGAAATATACCAGGTGGGCCAAGGAGACCCGGTGGTACTTAGTGGGCGATATAAGAACAAACAATCGCCTTTATTCCCGTTGACATCGTCGACGCAAAACGACGTCGCACAGTGGTTCCTTTTTGGTTTTTTTTTGGAATTAATTCTGTAACTTTTGAACGGATAATGGTATCTGGATGAAATTTAAAATAGCTAAAGCTGAGGTGTTTTCGAGATGATTTGAAAATGTTCGGCTGCTTAGCCGGAGTGGGGGCCACTGCGCGGCTCTCCAAATTTGGTCACTTCGGGTGTTTCAAAATTTTAAATGCTTGAGGAATGTGCATTTATGAACCGATTTAAAAGATTTTATGCATTTAGTTAGTGCTTCGAAAAACCTACAAAAAACGTGCTTACATGTACATGTTATATCATTTAGGTCAAGAGATATTTGAGAAAATAAAAAAATTGTCATTATTGGGCGAGGTTGATTTAGTATTTTTAAGGGTGTGAGCTCAGTTTTTCATTGATATATATGTATATCATTAGTTTGCTTAAAAAATTCTGAATGAAGTAAAAGTTTCCAAAAAAAGCCTACTTTTACTGTTTTTTTGCAAAAAAGGCAACGTTTGAAAACAAAAAATTTTTTCTGGGAGGTGGCAATTTCTTTATTATTTCTCATAGAAACGTTCATGCAGATGCATTTAATGCAAAATTTGAATCAGTTCAGCAAAATGGTTACCCGGCAAGGAAAGTCAAAAATACCTGATTTTTGAAAAAAAAATTTTGTTGTTTTTGAAAATTCTCAAAGCGCCAACGAGAAAGCTCATTATATATTTTTTGACCACATATGTGGACTAGTTAACGGTAACGAATTTAAAATTCCCTACCATAAACAATGACAGTGTGGCCATTTTAGTAAAAAATTCGGAATTTTGGAACATATTTTCCCCGTTTTGGGAATTTGGGTATTTTGTTGTAAGATATGGCAACATATTGTTATTCGTTTTTTTAAAGGAAAATTTTATGTATATTTTTCCAAAATTTCGTTAAGATATTCAGTCCGTTTGAATTTTACGCCATTTTTCATATGTTATTTTTTCTAAAAAAAAAAACGTTTTACCCAAATTTTATATTTGACTCAGAATCATGCTCAAAATAACATTAACTTTTGTAAATTATTAAACTCTATGTTATTCCCTTTCAAACGATATGCAATACTTGTATGTCAAGAGTTTATTTATTCTTTATAATGTGGTGTCCCAATTTTTGGTGACCAACAACGCCATCTACATGTGAAGTTGGAATTTTGAATTACAAAATCAACTCTGATGAGTAAAAGTTGCGGTGCTTCTCTAACTAATAAAGCGGATAAAAGTTGACAGGGGGTCAAGATGGCTGGGGACAAGCCAAATATGTTTTTTTTCCTCGTTTTTTTTTTTTGTTAGAAGGAAAGATGGAGGACACACGAAGATCCCGCTGAACAAAAAAGAAGAAAGAAAGATCAGGGGGGTTACTATGTAACTCGATTCGAAAGTTAAATATTACGAATTCGGATTTTTCCTACCAACTAACTCGAATTCGCAAATACATTTCCTACTTTCGAGTTGCCATATCCGATTATCGGATACTCATACTCTACTTTCGGATATGCATCACTATGTATTTCGAATTTAGATGTCAGAGTCGGTCGAAAGTTGACATTTGTACTCGTTTGATGTTTAGTTAACGGATGATACATAAAAAAATCTTTAAAAAATCGAAACAACGATAGTAGACGCTGAAAAATGTAAGAATTTCTTAAAAATTGGTTGATAAATGTTAATTCAAGTCTTTTTCAATAGGGAAAATACTACGAAAAATTTAAATACTAAGCAAAGCCAATTTGAGATCATGCTCAACTTTATGACGGAGCATCCACAGTTGCCTAAGGGGTACATAAAAGCTGCGGACGCCAAACAAGCCACCAATGATTTATGGGCACGATTGGTAGAAGACGCACGTTTTTCGTCTTCGCTCATGACGAAATTTATGTGCTTTGAGCAAAACACATTCTCTATAGCATTGCATACTTCCTTGATACAGTTTGACACAGTTTGTTGTGCCAAGCCAGCAAACCGGTCTTGACCGATTAGGTGTTGGTACCCACCTTGCCCAAGAAACTTCAGTGTAGCACCCAATTTGATTGTGGGTGTTACACCAGTCGATCTCATGGTTGTTGGCAGCTCCGAACTAATGCTCTCCAGCACATAGTTAAATGCTTCCTTGTTAAGCCGAAAATTTCGCACAAACCTGCAAATATAAACACGTTAAAATATGTACACACATACAACATATTTAACAAATTGTTACTTACATTGCATCCGTCAACTGCATAAATTGTATGTTGGTAACGATCGCACCGACGTCGTATTCTTCTTCGTAATATTTTTGTTTGTGTTTCTTCGTTGTCGTGCTAAACCACCACCACACACACAACAAAGCGTCATATTTTTGTATTTGTTTTTTTTTTTTGATACGATGCTAAACTATTGCAACAAAAAAAGTAAACACAAGAAAGAGCTTTACTCCACTGCATCAGTTTTCGTTCGATATTTTGAACACTTGCGTATGAAAAATACAGAGTTCGGACGCGGTGTACCGGCGGTTGCGGTGTATCGGTCTGTTCTCTGCTCTATACTTTTACGTAACGGCCCCCCCTTAAAATGAGAGCATATCCGTCATTGGCTCTAACCGTTGGAAGCAATACAAGATGGCGCCAGTAACGGATCCTAAAAGTTAAAAATACAGATTATAAAAGAAAACAAGGTAATACGATAATTAAGTGTTGTATTAAATTGAGAACAAAACGCTATTTGCATGGAATGTCTGGTTTTGCAGTTGCAGTTATGGTTGAATTTGTATGGAGTTTCTAGCCAACTGCAAAACGTCTGTAATTATAAATTATTAAATACATTTTTATAATGTTTTTAAGAATTTTCTAAGCGTTCCATTTTCAAGAAGAAGGACTAATCGAACAACAAGGTAAGTGATTCCCGGTAGCAACCAAGTGGTAGGTGAAGGGGAGTGGGGTAACGACGAAAAAGTGTCAATGTTACCATGGTTGGGTAGGGTATAGCCGAGCATAGAAAACATCACCGATCTATGCTATCCATGAGAAAAACCAAAATATCGTGTATACCCGTCTGTGTGTCCTAATTTCAGCTTCGTGAATGTGTTTGGTGCGTCTGGCAGTACCAAGGTGTATTTAATAAGGTTACCGTACTAGTCAGCTTATTTGATTTTTTTTTTATTCGAATTGGACCTAGATTGTCAAATTTTCTTGCGCATAGTTCGATTTGTTTACTTTTTGTTCGACTTCTGTCAACTCAATTTGACAGTTCAGGACTCTGCAAAAACAATGTATATGGTTTTGTTGCAAAGTCTTTAGTTGTTGTTCTAGTGCAACCACATTATTAAATACACCTTGGCCAGTACATGATCTCTCTCCAAAGGCAGTTTCGGTCTCATACGGGGCCTCGACAATAATTATAATCAAACTTCACTACCTCTGTAAAAATAGTACATATCGTGAAACACACATATATATGGGGGCTTTTTCTAAATCTGAACCTATATGCTTAGTTTTGTTTCCACATTAAAATAGTGTAAAAAAACTAAGATGTGCAAAGTTTTGTTAACATCAGAGCAAAAATGTGGTTTTTGGCTACTATAATGTATAAAAGGTTATGCTAATTTGTATGGGAGGTACCGAAGGGGCGGGGCAAGCGGATCCATTATTGGATAATATACTACATGCTATAAAATAATAATACCAGCATAATTTTAGCTTCGTCGAGTCCTCCAACATGAAGTTAGTTATATGATGCAGTTACCCCAATTTGTTACGTTTTTTTTGCAGAATTGCCCTAAAGATTAACTACACAGTGCAACAGTGAAAAAAACACCCGAACGAGACTATATATGTTCGATAGTACAACCGGAGCTGAGTAAAACCCTAGCTCAGTTTGGCTAGATTGGCAACCAAATTTTTTTTTGGCCCCCTAAACTTTTTCGAATCCCTTGGACCCCTTGGAAAAAGGTGACATCAATTGTTGGCCAACAGTTTCTACAGTTTTTAATCTAGCTCTTTCTCTTCTTCAACAAAGTTATAGCTAATAGTCCGCTTAAGAAACTGATATAATAAAATTTCCCAAAAAAATTAGACTTCCCTCGTTTATTTTCAAAAAACTTCGATAAAAATTCTAATTTTTTCACTATTTTTTATATAAGTTGTAGGGAATCCAGAAAAGTTACAGAGGCTGTCAGTCCAAGAACATTGATATGTCACACGTTACGATCGGACTATAAATGGAGACACAGGAAACAAAAAACCCAATGCGCGGGGTCAAGGGGCGTGGCAAAAAAAATATTTTTTTTTGGATTCGTTTTTAAATTATCTATCATTCTAGGGGGTGACCGGCACAACTTTTTTTACCGACCCACCCTAATGTACATGTTAACTCATTTTTTATTTGTATGAAGTGCGACCCACCTTAAGCATGTTGTATCTAAATGCGTCGTCTTGTGACGATGCTGTAAAATTGGTATTCTTGTAGTCGTTTTCGATAACTATCGATGACTATTGACCAGGGACCGAAAATAACTGTTATTGATCGATTTTACAACTAAAAAAATCAATGTGAAGGAAATGTGCTAAAATTATTTTAAATACACCAATACATTGGTTTTTACTCCCTCTGTAGAATTTCGCAATAAACTTTTATTTTGTGATCTTTATTATAAAAGTCCCAAATAACACTTATTTTTGATTTTTATTATATCGCTCATCAAATAAGAGTTATTTTTGATTTATTTTCTATCCCTTAATAAATAAGAGTTATTGTTGATTTTAATTTTTTGAGTCTTTGAATAAGAGTTATTGAAAACTTTTTGAAATAAAAATTACGAAGTGAGTTTTATTTTGCCAAACGAAAAATAAAAATCAATCAAAGACTTATATTTTTCAAAACAAAATTTAAAACTCATCTAATGATTTTTATTTCTTCAGGCCTGAAATAAAAGTCTTTTGCTGATATCGGCATTATTGTTTTTTGTAAGAAAAGAAATGTATATATGATTTTGATCAGCTCAACGAGATGAGCAAGTTTAGCTAAAAATAATTGGACTAAGTGTTCACTTATAGTTCGCGAACTGTGAGTTAAACATGGTGAAAAAGGGCGCAAAATTGTATCACCTTGAAAAAAATTATCTAATTGGCGGGTGTGTACCATCTCACGCAACACTGTTTTACAAGTTCGCAAATGCAACCAAATGCATGATTTATTAATCCTAAGTATTTGCCGGTATTTCAGCTTGAAGACGTTATTCGCGTTAGTCCCAAATGATCGTTTCACAAGAGCATCATAGCTTCATTAGGATGCTCAGATGCTCAGAATTACTGTAGAAATCTTAATAGAACTCTTGTCCTTTGAAGCTGATTCTTTATTCAACCAAGAATCATTTGTATAGCATAATATTGTCTTTTGTTCCAATATAACGCTTTAATACAAATATACTTAGTACATTACGTTATAAGAAGCTATATCCATGCACATACAGTTTCCATCCGATTGTCCGTCCGATTGTGTTTGTTAATTTATAGAAGGGATTTTATATATAATATTAATCGGTTGTGAAGCTGCAGTCAAGTGAAGAAATTGCTAGTGAGCTAGATATACTTTCAAAAAGTCTTCATGCATAGAAATTAACTATTTCTGGGCATTGGGTCATTTTGAATGGGACTCTTATTAATTTAAACAAAAATCTTAAATGATATCATCTTACTGTTTTTGGGGTCAAGGAATCCATTTATGACATTTATTTTTAACGCCAGAGGGATTTTTTTACATTTTTTTGGGTTAGATCGCATTTTTTCTCCGACCAAATGTAATTATCCCCCAGGTTCCTTGAAAATTATGAATAACTTAACGATTTGTCAACCGATTTTTATAAACAGTGTGCACTTTCTGAATAATATAATAAACATTAGGATAATGCAAAAAAGTTTTGGCTAAAAACTTCTTCAAAATTAAATAAAAAATGCCAAAAGTTTATGACAAATTACCTACATATATATAGATTTGAAAAGGCCATAGTCTCTCCTTTCCAAATACACAGAAAAATTCAAAATAGATTTATATTCAACCATTATTCAACTACCTTGTCCAAAATTTGACACAATTCACTCTAATTACAGAAAAGATATGCCTGTAGAAATAAGGAACAAATTTGGTCATTCATATGGGAGGTACAAGAATGAGTGTGTCAAATGATTCGGTTATCTATGGGTTTGTCTACTTAACTTAAAAATGCTGGCATATTTTCATAAGGATCAGTTAAAGTTTACTCGAGTTATACTGCCCACGACCTATCCAGCCAGCCAAACAGACGGACATGGCTCAATGGTCTTAAGAAGTCCTGAAACAATTTGATCTTATGATACTTGGGGACTAACACGTTTCCTTTAATGCGTTAAACTTTTATTTGTAACAAATGATATACATATACCTTTATCCCTATGGGTGATGGTAAAAACCATCGTTTTTTCGTTGCATTGTGTAGCTATGAGTTAAATATGGTCTGAACGTCCCACAATTGTAATTATTTTGGCCAGAATATAAATATTGTTTGCATATCGATTGAACTAAAAGACTTTTATTTGAACAAATGAAAGTTAAAAGTCTTCAAGTGAGTTGTATATTTCATCAGAAAAAATATAAGTCTCAGACTGATTTTTATTTTCGATTTTGATTTGAAAAACTCATTGAATGATTTTTATTTTTGATTTCTATTTCAAAAAGTCTTCAATAATTATTATTGTGGGACTTTTAAAATTGAAATCAAAAATAACTCTTATTTCTGAGCGATAAAATATAAATCAGAAATAATTGTTATTTTGGAACTTTTAAAATAAAAATCAAAAATAAGTCTTATGCTCGGAGAGATATAATAAAAATCAAAAAATAACTCTTACAGAGGGACTTTATAAATAAAAGTTATAAGAGTTACGGTCTCTGCTATTGACACAAATTTAGTATTCTGTAAGGAAATGTGACGATCGAAACGACTCTGAAACTGTCGTCACAGTTGTTGGTAAAGACTTGAAACAATTTGAAGGAATAATTTTAGTTTTTGTAACTTTTATAAAGGTTTTGTTTAATGACGCCAAGAATGAAAATGTCGAGTAATGTCCTTCATTTGTACAAAGATTTCGGAGAGAAACAGTTGCGTCTAATTTTAAGGATCAATTGGAAGAAAAAACAATTCTTTTGGACCGCCTTTAAGAGATACTAAAGAATCCTTTGCGGTTGTAGTAACGATTCCGATTCTTCTTTATTTGGAGCGAAATATGGGTTCTATTTCCAATAACTCCCAGAAATCTTGTTTCGTTTAGCTTCCGATTTTTGGCCCGGAATTTTGCAACTACTGGCTGCACTTACATTAGGGTTGCCAGACGGGCTGGATTATTCAGCTTTTTTTTATACTTGTCCAGTGTCCAGCTAAGATACAATTTGTCCAACATTTAACGCAATAACTTTCGAAAAAATTTATAATTTGCATTTTCTAGAATGAACTGTTATTTTTTTGTTAATAAATTTTTTTATTGTTGTTCTTTTTATATTAAGATTATTGTGTTTATTATTTAATTTTAATTCTCAGAGGTTTGAGTAAAAAGTACAAGTTTTAATAATTTTTTTAAGTATTATTTAAAATCTCCAAAATTTCTCTTGTTTTGTATTGTTGATCTGTATATGTAAATAATGAGTTTGGTTTCATTGTTCGGTTTACGATCTTTTCTATTATTGCTAATAGAATTTGTTTTACAAGAGTTGTGTGAAATGGATTATGTTGACAGCTGGCAGGGCTGATAGCTATTTAGATGGATATTTTTTAATCCGAATGTCCAGCTTTTTGCGAATCTGGATCTGGCAACCCAAACTTACATTTAGGTGGTAAGACCCTGTTCTAGGGACCTCAATGTTGCTGACAACTTAAATATGACTGAAACAGATGTCCCGAGTTCACTTTTAATTATAGGAACTATTTCTTCCAGTACGTAATTTAATGTCGCCTTATAAATATTTAAGTTGTTCTCGAATCTAAAAAATATAAAAGTTGGGAGGCCAGCCAACATTTAACCACTGATTCGGATACAAAAATTATTTTCTTGAAACACAATAAAAATAAAACAGCTGATGTACAAATTTTACATCAGCTGTTGTCATTTCTTTCATGTTATCAATTACAAGTCGACGTCGTCTCATGGTAGTTACAGAATACCGAAATAGCATTGATGTGAAGCCGATGTTGAATCGAAGTGATGTTGACATAAAAACGACGACGACAACGGGAATAGTGGTGAATAACTTGTTCAGTGTGGGAATATTGACCCGATGGCACAAAGAAACAAACATTTCGGATACATATGTAGTTCTAAACCGAACAAGACTCTGAGAGAAATATTTTATTTTTATTGGTAAGATAACACTGTTATACAAAAAAAAATATTTTTCATTTTTCTGGGTGTCTGAATTGTTATTCCTATGATTATTAATATAATGATTTCAAATATGTTTTCAGGTTTTTTTTTATCAGGCACAGTTTTTTAGTTATTTGGATTTAAATTTTTCAGATTTTTTTATGTTACATTAAAGTACATTTTGCATAAATATAATGAAAACTTTATTTGACTCAACAGAATTTTTTCTAAATACAATAACCGATACTAGTAGAGCATAAAACATGAAAAATAAGAAGAACCAATATGTTTTTTCTATTAGTTAAGAAAGTTTTTTTTATTTATTTTTTGCTGAATATCCTTGCAGTGTCCTAAAATGTTCCAGAGCAGTCAGCGAATATTTTTCTGGGTAACTGAATTGTGATTCCCATGGTTATTAATATCATGATTTCAAATATGTTTTCAGGATTTTTTTCATCAGGCACAGTTTTTTAGTTATTTGGATTTAAATTTTTTCAGCTTTCTTTATATTGCATTAAAATAGATTTTGCATAATAAAGTTTTCATTATTTGATCCAACATAATCTTTTCTAAATACAATAAATGAGCTTAAAACATGAAAAATAAGAAGAATAAGTATGTATTACCTATTAGTTAACAAAGTTTTATTTTATGCTGAATATCCTTGCAGTCTCCTAAAATGTTCCAGGAGCAGTCAGCGAATGTAGTAGGCATATATATTCCTTCGTAACGCTTTTCTAGAGTTAGAATGTTCCACAACTTTCACCATACTCATTTATAAAAGTAATTCAAATAAGAGGTCAAATGCACTTTTAAACGTCAGCTCCTAATAAGATCAAACGGGCGTCAAAAAGCCGCGTACCAGCCAATCTTAGTTCCGGTGGAAGAGAAAGCTGATCGGAATTTATTGGGAACGATGGTAGATTACCAGAGATGTTAGACAACACAAAATCACTTGTCCTAAGATTCAATGATGGATCCAGCGATCAACCAATGTTGAAGGTGCATAGTTTCTTTGAAGTAGCAGCAACGCCATTATTAACACCAGCTATTTGTGTGACAGTGGATGAAGTTTTCAATCCAACTTGTCTCTGAAGATGTTCCGTAATAAATGATTCTTCTGAACAGGGATCGATAAGTGCACGAGTGGTATAAGCAGTTCCATGGTGCCTTCTATAGATAAGGGCAGTTCCCAGTAACACATTTCTATTTTGAGATATGTGAAATACTTGTCTATTCAGAGACGAGTCTCCTGAAGTAGACGACAAAGTATCAAGCGAATGCGAAGAATTTGTTTGTGCTGCATTACTTGTGAAGTGATTGTATCATTATCTTTTGCAGAACTATTAGAGTCTCGATGAAGCATGGTATGATGACGTGTATTACAATTTGAGCAATTGTTTTTGCTCCCACAATTCTTAACCTCATGATCACGCGAAAGACAATTGACTCAACAACGATGACATTTTATCTTAGCAAATTGAGAAAGAGAAGTAAAAGCATTCATGAAATGCATCCTCAAGATTCTCTTTGGACTTTACTAATGATTGCGGTCCCATCATGTCACTTAGACAGTCCAAAGTTTGAATTCTGTCGTTGAGAAATGAATTCAAATCTTTCTACGATGACAATGCTGTTTTGTCCCGAATACTTTGCTCCCAATATGTTATTGTTCGCTTCGGTAAACGTTGCACGCACATAAAGACTATGATTGGGTCCCAACTGTCGGTTGAGACTTTATAAACCATCATGGCCGATAAAAATCCATTAATTCCGTGTTGCCGGGATTTAAGACCAGCACTTGTCTATTCGAGAATACATTAAACTCGGCAGGTGTATTTTGATGCGATGTTGCCTGCGACGCACAGTGGGCCATTTAAGTTTTTTCGTTGGAAAAATCATAGCTTTTGAAACAAATGCGATTATCAAGAAATTTAAAAGGCATGTGATAGATAATTGGGCAACCTATAAAATTATTGTTTGAAAAGGGTCCTTTTAGGTGCCTACTTATGGGCAAGCAAAGTTGAAATTTGTGGAAAAATCAATTTATGGGAAGTAAAATAAAATATTATTTTAAAGTTTTTGATTTTTTATGTTTAAAGGCTTTTATGATTAAAAATTATTCCAAAAAATATTTAAAAATTTTTATTTTTTATTTTTAAAAATTTTTTTTGTATAATTTTTTTTAACAATAACGACCGAAACGATAGCAATAAGAATGGGTCAGTGTTATCTATATATATAAAAGTGAACATTTGTTTCTACCATCCAACCGATGTGCAACAAACCGGTTTCGTTAGAAAGGCAATCTTCCGAGGATGGTTATAGGCTATTTAAAATTGCATTAGACACATTTGGTCCATTTAATGAGTCAATTTTCGATTTTTCCCATACAAAGTTATCCAAAATTTGTAATTTTGAAAATTTAAATATTAACATTTTTAATAAGCTCTGACAAATGCTTCATTTATATATGTATATAAAATTTAAAACTTATAGGATGGTACAGCATTCAACAGATGTTCTTCAGGTGCAGTCCACCCATTCCACCCCATTACCAGAAATGCAATAACTGTCTTACTACTACAATAAGTGACTTTTAGGCGTGGATGCAATATGATTAGGTCAAAAACTGTCGTTTATTTGATTATTAGGCGTGGCCCCGCCCATTGAAGATACTTTGTTAAAGTGTGGTATCCGAAGTACTATATCGTTAGGCGTGTCCCTGCCCATTAAACGTAATTTGTTAAAATGTGACAGAAAAAAATTCGAATACCCACGAATAAAAACATTTCCCAAATCTGCATCTATTACAATAAGAATAACGAAAGGCACACAACATTGTAATAAAAATTTATAATCAATTACAAATGAGTGTGGAGGATTTTATTTCCTTGATGCATCCATCGATTTTGATATCGTTGATTTTGGCAAATGTTTTATCGCAAAACTTATCGCGTAGGTTACTGCATCCTCCTTAATTGCGCAACTCTTCTGGACGTTGCAGAACAGCGCCATAAATTGCAAATTTTCTGAGAACCCCGCATGTTGCAAACATGTCACATCATATTGAGGGAGGAGTGTACTATTGCATACAAAAAATTTATTTAACCCCTTGATCACGCATTATATAATTTAGGAATCAATACATGATTGTGTTATTGTTCTTAAATTAATTTAAACAGAAAATATAAGGGAACCGATGTATTGCCAACAATACCCACGTGTTCCGTGTTTGATTTTAAATAATTACAGTTTCCAGTTCTATTAGAGTTTGCGATGACAATCACTAAAGCTGACAGACAGTCTATTCAAGTTTGCAGCTTGAATTTGGAAAATCTATGTTTTTTCGCATCAATAGCTATATGTTGCAAGTTCACGTGTGTAATGACCTACTTATTAAAATATATACACTAGGGTAATAACTTTTTGCATTTTTTGCAAATATCAAGTCTCCCCAGACAAAATCGTGTAGGGCATTGCAAAATATTAAGTACTGCGTTTTTAGTTTTTCGCTACCGTTAAAAAAGGTTACGCACCAAATGCGTTAAAGTTTTGAATCAAACAAAGTTTAAAAAAAAAAATTTTTTATTGAAATAAAAATAGTACAAGATATATATCCGCTTTGAAAAACATCGCGTATTCTAAATCTAATGTTTATATTTTACAATACCTACTTTTAATCATTTATTGTTATTATTTGTTAACATACTTACATATGTATAAACAATATATAAAATCAATATCTTGAGCCGAATTTGTTGTATCATTTCGATACACTTAACGTAAATTAATATAATGTACTGTAAGATCGACTAACAAAACACAAATACACATACACTGGCACGGCACGGCCTAACAAACTATATATGCTTAGTAGTTAGTAGTGAGCAAACACTGTATATGCTCAGTAACAATAGTAAGCTTCGTTTAACAACGAACCTTGTAAAAAAGCTTGAGTTTTGTGGTGAAAAGCCATGGTAAAGCTTGAGCTTTGTGAGGTAAAAAGGGAATCGTGGGGATAAAATATCCTCCATTCTCATGTTTGATTGTGAATGGTCAAATTCATAACTATGCTGGGCATTTTCGGCTGATATCTACTTCACAGGCATATGTTTGGCATAATTGTAGATATATATACAGCTGATGATGTACCATTGTGCATCAGTTCGTCACAAAGGGGTCTGAAGATGAACTCGTCATGGAGTTTGAAACGCGTCATCCTATTTGACCAAAAATATCAAACAATAAATAAAGAACACTTTTCTGATCTTGAGCCGAATTTGTTGTATCATTTCGATACACTTAACGTAAATTAATATAATGTACTGTAAGATCGACTAACAAAACACAAATACGCATAAAAAAATTGTTATTAAAAAAAATTAAAAAACATATATTAAAGGCATTTTAGAAATCGCTGTCGGTGCGTAAGGTTTCACAAATAATCGAACTTATTCTCTACTTTATTCAAAGTCTGTTCTATCTCTTAAAGTTGTTAATGATATTGCTGAACGCGGAGTGGCCTTGTTGTAAGAATACAATAACTTGCAAACATACAATGAAGAACAGAACAGTTCCTATTATTATTGGTAAAAAAGTTTAGAAAAATATATCCAGATCCAAAAAAACAGTGTGTAAATAATTTTTAACTATAATTTAAAATTTGATGAGCAGTAAGTGCAGATGTATATAATTTATATTTTACAATTATATTTTTTTAATGTTATGTTTTTCATGCAATGAATTGGTGTTTCATTTTAATAACTTACATTTTTAATAAATTTAATTTAATTTTAATTTTTGATATGCATCTTCTTTCAATAATATAAACAAAACTGATGAAACATTTGAAATAAAGCATTTGTTATAAACTGTACTGTAAAAATTCCTAAGTAGGACAGTAAATTAGTAAAGGGGTCTAGACCAAAGCGTTGTAATATCTAATAACATTCATTAAGCTAGATTTATATTTAAGACATGCATGAGTTAAATTTCAATAAGCATATATATTGCGTAAAATATAAATGAATTCAACATACTTACAATAAAATGTATGTAAAATTTTGAGGGTGAATTCAGTCATTTGTATGGGAGGTACAGAAGGGGTGTGGCAAAGGTTTTGATTTTCTGAGGGTTTATCTGTTATTACAAATGGATTAAACTGACCAAGTTTAAATATCCCCCAGATGTCCGTTTGGAAGTTATGGAGGAAATATTAATTTGCCAAAAATGGGTCATTTTGTATGGGAGGTAACAGAAGGGGTGGGGTAGTTCTGCACTATTTACAATTCCTATACTTATCTGTGGAAAATATTAATACTGAAACATTTTCATAAGGATATGTTATGTTTAGGTTTACTCGAGTTATCCTGACTATTCCAAAGGGTGACGGTAAAATTACGAACTTTGCAGCCCGGTAGCGACCCCTAAACCTTTAAGAAAAAAATCAAAAAAATTCACATAGGATTTTTTGTACGTCTTAATAAAATTTTAAGTTGGCCCATGAAAAAAATCGAAAACATTTTTTTTTGCCAAATAAGAAATCATGTGTATACGCTTGAACAACGCTGGGAAATATTGCGACATTACTTTGAAAATCATGGTAATGTTGCAGAATGTGTGCGAAAATTGCGTACGGATTTTGGAAGAAGAGAAGCACCGTCAGCTCCGTATGTTCGTTATCTTGAAAAAGTGAAAGAAACTGGCATCCTCATCCATAAACCAAAGCGTGAATAGCCAAAAACAGTGCGTATACCCGAGAATATTGCTGCTGTGGCAGAAAGTGTGCGTGAAGCGACATCAACATCAATTCACCGTCATTCTCAACAATTGAACATTTCGGAGACATCATTGAAACGTATTTAGCATAAAGACCTTGGAATGACGCTACACAAAGTCCAGTTGGTTCAGGAGTTGAAGCCAACTGACCATCCAATGCGTTATCGCTTCGCTTAGTGGGCCTGCGATCGACTTACAGAAGATTCCAATTTTGCGAAAAAAAACATATTTTCAGATTAAGTTCATTTTGATCAAAATTGTCGCAATTCTGCTGTAATCTTCTTAGCAGTCGGTCGTACTCTCTCGCACAAAATCAAATAACTATACAAAAAAACAATATCATTTAACAAGCTTGTCGGTTTTTCGCTTTAACGACAACATTAATAATCTAGCGAAAATGAGAGTCAATAAGAAAACGGTGCCTGAAATAATTTCTTCGGGATTAAATTGCGATACATGCAAAAATCAAATAAATTATTTGAATTATATTCAGTGTTATAATTGCGATCGCAAGTTCCATTTCCCCCCATGTACAGTAGGGTAATAACTTTTAGCATTTTTTGCAAATATCAAATCTCCCCAGACAAAATCGTGTAGGGCATGGAAAAATATTACGAACTGCGTTTTTAGTTTTTCGCTATCGTTAAAAAAGGTTACGCACCAAACGCGTTAAAGTTTAGATTGAAGCAAAGTTAAAAAATTTTTTTTTTTCATTTGGAAATAGTACAAGATATATATATCCGCCTTGTAAAACATCGCGTACTTTGAACCTAAAGTTTATATCTTACAATACCTACTTTTAATCATTTATTGTTATTATTAGTTTACATACTTACATATGTATAAATAATATTTAAAAAAAAATGTTATTAAAAAAAATTAAGAAAACATATATTAAAGGCATTTTAGAAATCGCTGTAGGTGCGTAAGGTTTTTTTTTAGCAAATTGAACTGAAAAAGTATTTTTTTATCATTAATACAATATTTGCCATTAGAAAAGCCTTGGGGAGAATGTTGTCCAAAAAAAGTTATTACCCTAATGTACAGTCCTCTCTGAGAGCACTTGGTTTACAATGAGCGTTGTGAGGAAAACTGAGTGGAGATGTCAACATTGCAAACGGCGAAGCAAATCTCCAAACAACAACTATCATACATTCGTCTATAATGAACCCCAAAATCAACAAAAACATGGAAGAGAGGATGATGCGGGCGACAATAACGAAAACAAAAGAGGGAAAGAAGTCACAATTGCTAGCACCAACAAAGTGTCACTGTCTCCTAGCACAAATAACAACGAAAACATCAATACATATCAATCTGATCTCGCAGATTTCAAGTCTGATATGAAGGAGTTAAAAGCCACAATGCAGCAACTTGCTATGAGTTGGAGTTGGGCAAAAATTTAACGAAAACAAATGAAACACTTGAACATTTAACTACACAGGTGAATGACCTCAAAGACAGGGACAGTAAAAGAGAAAAACAATTCAAGAATTGGATAAACGGCTTCAAAGGCTAGAACAAGAGGCAATAAACAAAAACATCGAGATCACCAATATATGCAGCGAAGAAACAGACGGAATAGAGACGATAAAAACAATATCTTCTTCTGTAGGAGCTGAAATAACAGATGGAGATATTGTAAACTCATATCGTATAAAAAATAAAAACAAAATCGTTATCCAATTTGCAACTGTTGAAATGAAAAGAGAGTTAATGGGCAAGTTGAAAAATCGCAAAATTGATGCAATTGCTCTTAACATCAATAATAACAACCCAACACATAAATATATATACATAAACGACGAACTCACAGCTAACAATAGGCGCCTTTTATGGATGGCAAAAACAAGAGCAAAAGAGTTAGGCTGGAAATTCGTCTGGACACGTAATGGCCATATATATGCCGAGAAAACATAAACTTCTTCCCTTATAATAATAGCAAACACAGCAGACATTGAAGCTATTACCGAATCAATATAAAAAAGAACATATTAAAGATTAAAAACAACTAAAATAAAAACTTTTCCCCACAATAATATATTGACATTTTCACTCTTTCATAAAATTTTTTTATTGAAAAAATTGCTTCTTCGGAAGAAACAAACAATTCTATTATAAAACTAGTTAATATATAATTAACATAATATATTTGCTAAAGTGAATAAACCTAAGTGCATTTCAAAACTGTTATAACCGGAAAACATTAATAAAAATGAATTCTCTAAACAAAACAATATATAATTTTAATGATATCGATAAAAAATGGTTTGATCACTCACTATTATTTATACATTCATATGTATATATATACGTTAATTAAGAACAACACATTACAAACACAACTACAACCAATAATAAACAAAACACACCTAATAATTTTAACGGAGACCAATATAACAAACGATGAGAATATTTTCTACCAAATAGCTGGTTTTAATGCAGTTTTTGTAAACAGAGAAGGCAGAGGAGGAGAAATAGCAATATACATTAAAGAAAGCATAATATACGAACAAATCCACTTAACAAATACTTCTTTTGAAACAACCAGTGTAGAAATGAAAATAGATAACAAAAACATCACGCTTATTCCCGTCTACCGTCCTCCTCGTTCGAATGTAACCACATTTAACAATGAGCTTGAACAGGAGATCAGCAAAATAGCAACCACTCAAGACATATTACTGGTTGGTGACATGAATATTGATCTACACAAACTACAAGTATCAACAACAACAAACTACCTAGAGATGCTGGCTGCGAGAGGACTCCAATGTATGGTAACATCAACAACAAGAGAAGAGGTAAACAATAACACACACACTTGCATTGATCATTTCTTCCCCAGCTAGCATTTTCAATCGTGCACGGCTCTTTCACGATCTGAGTCGACGATTAAAGTAATCGTGCGCGATGTCGTATTCCAATCGCGCACGTTCAGAGCAACTGAAGTAACTGTGTCAAGACGGCGACTCTTACTTTCCAATCGTCGACGATGCGCAAAATCCAATCGTCGACGATTAGATGAGAAGTTCGGAGAGACATAACGACCCAAGAGTAGATAGAACAAAATTAAATTCTCCTTGCAAAACACGAGATCGGTGGAGTGTGCGGGAAGAAGTAAGACAACAATAACAAAACTACATGTAAGACTGTGACACAAAGTAAACACAAAAACAAATCGTGAGCACAAAGTCTTTAAGGCAGAGAAAAATATAATTCTGCTCCGACAATCGTGGGGACGATTGGAAATCCAGTCGCGAAACAATCGTGGTCGTAAAACAAATATCCAATTGCTAGCTGGGTCATTCGCTGTAACGAAACCAAAACAAATGCTCAGGCTGTAGTGGTCATAACAACCATATCAGATCACTTTGCAATATATGGGAGTATATGTAACAAAGCGAAAACAAAAAACAACAATCATAACGCAGCACAGTCTACTGAAACCAAAAAAATAGACAATAAAAAAGTTAATAGATTAATAAATAATACAAACTGGGTGGAAATTATAAATAATTCATTAAATGCAAACGAGTTGTATGAAATTATATGTAAAATATTCAAAAACATTTACAACACGTCGCAAACTAACGAACCTTCGATTAAAAAAAAATAAACAATTATCCCTGGCTAAACGAACATTTATTAAAGTGCTGTCATATCCGCTACAAACTTTATAAGAAATGGTGTAAAAATAAAAATAACATGTTAAATAATAACATATACAAAAAATTCAACAACAGTTTGAACAAACAAATAAATTTTGCGAAAAATGCCTACAACTTCAATTAATTTGTAAAAAACCGGAAAAACGCACGCGCAACATGGCAATTGATAAATGAAATCACTGGAAAAAAGTCTGAAAATATTGATAAAGCAATTCAAAGAAACTTTGCAACTGACAACTTGGAAGAAATCTCAAATAATTTTGCATTAAAATGAAAATGTGAAAAATATATTACATAACTGCGGCATTAGAACGTTACGAGAAACCCTAATAAACAAACCAAATTCAATATAATAAGAGCCTGCAAGTGAGCAGGAAATTCATAATATATTACAGAATATAAACTCGAGGAAAATTGCAGGAGCGGATGGGATAAGAGCCATAGATCTCAAAAACAACGCTAAAAGCCTAACGCCGGTATTAACGTCTCTAATCAAACAGAAGTATTGAATGTTCAATAGTGCCACAAATCCTCAAAATTTCAATAATTCGTCCGATGATGATGATTTAACAACTATCTTGATTGCAGAAGCTATTTAGTTAAATTGGAAAACAAGATGAGTGATAAAGTTTCTTTAACAAATGGTGTACCTCAAGGATCTAAACTAGGGTCCATCCTATACATCTTGTATGCCAATGACATGATGAACATTCTAAAAAACAGCACTGCTTATGCTTACACAGATGACACTGCATTAATCGTATCACATGATTGCAGTGAAACTGCAATGGACATAATGCAGAATGAACTAAACCTAATAACAAGATGGTGCCACGACAGAGGACTCATCATTAACGCTTCGAAAACCAAATTGATGTATTTTAGGCCCCGAAACCGGCCTTGAACTAGAAAATCACTGATTTTTCATAATAATGACTGCCTCCATAAGAACTACGGAACGAATGTACCGAAAACGACAGATTGAACAAGTTGACATGTATAAATATTTTGCAGTTTACTTAAATGCAAACTTTAAATGGAAAACTCACGTTGAACGATTACAATGCAAATTAAAGAGATGTGCTTATGCGTTATACCATCTAAGCAATTGTGCGCCCTGTGAAGTGACAAGGCAAGTATACTACTCCTCGGTAGAATCCAGCATACGACACGGAATAACGGCGTAAGGTACAGAAACACACTGTAGCGGCCCTATTCTAATAATTTGGTTACAAAAATTTTTCAATATAAATTTGTTACAATTTTGAATCCAATCCTTGTTACGGGTATTCTGGCAGTTTCGTAACAAGGGAAAGTTCACCTTGTGGTGAAATGTAAATTATTGACAATTCATAGCTAATTTTTGAATTTGAAAAACACAAAATGAAAACAAAATACAGAGAAAAGTAAAAAGATTTGTACTTTTTAGATGTTTATACACATTTTAATGAGCTTAAGTAGACCACACGTACTCTAGTTAAGTGGACAGTCGAAAATATTGGACAAATACTGTGTCATGGGGAATTGGTCACAGCTGTCCCGCAGGTTTCTTGGCGGTTGTTCCCTTTCCACACATTTTGCCACTACATCTCCACAGCAAAAGGGGGTAAAAGTGTTTTACCCACGACTTCAACAATTTAACATTTTTGAAACTACCTTGTTACCTCCTTTTTGGCAGGTAACAATTTTTGTAACAATTGTCACGGAAACAATGATTCGGAATACCGATTTTTTGATTTTGTAACCAAAGTAGTCTATTGTAACCGTGGTGACTATTGTAACCACGTCAGAATAGACCGGTAGAAGTCTACAAAGAACACAAACAAGACTGTATAAAATTCTTTATAAACACCAACAAAAATCGGCCTATAAGAACCAAATCTATCAAATTAATTCAATTCAGCAAGCAAATAACACAGATACAATCAATAATGTACAAAATCAAAACTCATATAAATCCAACAGATTGAACAAGTACCTCAACATACTTGACTTGACAAATTATGGGAAAAATAGTCTAGCCGTGTCACTGCCTTCAATTCTTAATGGAATGCCCACAAATGTACTAAATATTATACATAATACAACGAGAAAGAAACTCATAAAAAGACATTTTTAAGTGATATGTAGTTAATGACACATTGCAACATTTCTAAGGTCATCGTCTGGTGCCGCCTTCGTACCAAGATATTTTTGAAGTATATACCGAGACTAAAAAAATCCTCAAAGGATTTGGCCCCATTACATCGAAACATTTTTTTATGGATACTCCAATATTTTCACCCCAACGCGATTTTTTTTTTTATCATTTTTACGGAGTCCATATTTCATAAACTGTTTGAAATTTTTTCTTTTGGTCTTCGGCAAAGTTGTAGATCTAAACCAGAGCAAAAAAAGTCTCAAATAGACTGACCCAAAAAAATAGCATCCAGTGCATGAAAATTGCAAAAATATAGAAAAAAAGGATATTTTTTCATGATGTTTTCCACACAAAATGTTTTTTTGTTGTATTACTTATTATAATCATAAATTTATTGTAAAAATATCATGAAAAAAATAGCCTTTTTTCCTAAAACAAATGTTTTCCTGCTAAAAAAAGTTTTAAATAAATAAAATAAAAAAAATAAAACCCGCACGCATACATTGAAAAGCCTATGCACCCAAAACGAGTCACTGTTTGGTGCGGATTTTGGTCCAGAGGCATTATTGGGCCATTTTTCTTCGAAAATGAGCAAGGAGTGGCCGTTACAGTCAATGGCGATCGTTATGGGGCCATGTTGAACGAATTTTTGTTCACAAAAATTGAAGAGGAGGATATTGGCAACATTTGGACGGCGCTACGTGCCACACTGCCGAAGCTACACTCGATGTTTTGCGCCCTGTTTTTGAAAATCGCATTATCAGCCGCAGAGCTGATGTCGTTTGGCCACCCCGGAGCTGCGATTTGACACCGTTAGACTACTATTTGTGGAGTGCCCTCAAAGATAAGTGTTACGCCCACAAGCCAGAGACAATTGACGCTTTAAAGGACAATATTCGTGAAGCCATTGGTGAAATACAGCTGCACACAATCGATAATGTGCTTAAAAATTGGACCGATCGTGTAGGCTACTGCATAGCCAGCCGAGGCAGCCATTTGAAAAAAATTATTTTCCATTATTAACCGGAAGGATTGTACTTTCAAATAAAAAAAGAAATTTAAGAAAATATTCAGTAGTTTTTTTTATAGCATTTAAAAAAAAAGTTATTTGGCGGACCCTTTACTTGGAGGACTGTACAGATATTTTTGGGGCTGCAAACGTATAAGAGGTAAACAAATGGACTGAATGGCATTTCAAAATGGGACACCTGAAGGAACGTGATATTAAATTGATGGTCAGAAACAACTTGGTTCAAGGTATGGAAATAGACGCTACAGAAAAATTGTCACGATGTGAAATTTGTTTAAGTGAGAAACAAATTCGAAAGCCATTTCCTAAGAACAGAAGTGAACGTTTTAAAAATGTGTTGGAGATTGTCCGCAGTGATGTTTGCGCGCCAATGAGGGTCGAATCTTATTCTCGTGCAAGGTATTTTTTCACATTGACTGATGATCATTCACGATGTTGCGATGTTTTTGTACTTCAGCAAAAATCAGACGTTTTAGGAGCGTTTAAGACAATTAAGAACGCAGCAGAGACCTTTACTGGCAAAAAGATGAAAGCGCTGGAGTCTGACAATGGACGTGAGTATTGTAATCGAGACTTTGATGAATATTTGATAATGTGTCGAATACGTAGACAATTGAGTACTCCTCATACGCCGCAACAGAATGGAATTTCGGAACGGAAAAGTAGAACCCTTCTGGAGATGGCGAGATGTATGATGAGGCAGGCTGGCGCTCCACCAACGTTCTGGGCAGAAGCAATTAATACTGCTTGTTATACATATATGGAACAGGAGCCCAACAAAGTCATTGAATAGAGATGTACCTTACAAAAGTTGGGATGGCAGAACATCTACTGTCAAGTATACACAATAGAATTATGTGTCTTATTTTCTTCGGTGCGCGTTCATTTTCTGAATGTTCTAGCCCTATCGAGATGAAAAATATTTCAAGACCCCAAAAATTTTGATCACTAGATATTCCGAAAATCGTTTAAAGGTCATTTTAGGGCTATTTACGACTTAAAACCTTTTGGATAATGTGTTGTCCAAACCAGATGACGTATGGATAATATTTGGTTGGAAGATCATTAATAATAATCCAGGCAATTTTCCGTTATTTTTGGCGGAATTTGTAATCTGCAATTTAACTCTCAAACGAACTATATCGTTTTTCGACATCAAAATTTTTTCTTATTTTGCTCTAGCATGTATTTTTAGGCGAAGATTGGCCTTTCTAACGGTATATAATGTTGTACATTCTGAACCATAAAAAAAAAAAACAAAAAAGAATTAATTGTAAGAAGTTTATTTTTTTAAACGTTTTTGATATTTTTTCTTTTTTTTTAGCAAATATTGTTTTTGCTCTTCATTCGATGTTATTGAATAATTAAAATCAGCTATTAAAGCCACACTTCTTTCTGCTAAATCGTTAATAATAGTAAGCTGTGTGACATAAACCCGAGCCTTCTGACCCTTAAGTCGAGTCTTCATCGCGTCTCTCGATTCTTCTGAAGTGCTTTCGTCAGTCTTGCACCGAGTCTTCGCTGGTTACACACCGGAGCCTTCCGCTAGAATAAAATAAGAAAAAATTTGATGTCGAAAAACGTTAATGTTCGTTCGAGAGTTAAATTGTAGATTAAAAATTCCGCCAAAAATAACGGACAAAGCTGTTTTTAAAAAATCGAAATATTATTCATATGTCATTTAGTTTGGACAACACATTATTCAAAAAGGTTTAAGTCGTAAACAGCTCTAAAATGACCTTCAAACGATTTTCGGATACCTAAGGATCAAAAGTTTTGGGATATTGAAATATTTTTCATCTCGTTAGGGCTAGAACTTCCAGAAAATGGACGCACAAAGAGGAATTTTAACAATATTGAAATTTGAACCGCCCTAATATACACCCATTTGGATCAAAGACATATGTCTTGAAAAACGACATTTCTAAAGGTAAATTCGATTCAAGATCAGAAGAGTGTGTTTTGGTTGGAAAATTATGCAGAGTATGTATTTTGGGAACGAATATGAAGGCATTCACGAACATATCAAGGAGTCTGGTGCTGATGTTGGAGACCTGGAGGTATCTTTGGAAATTGCTCCAAGCGATGTAGATGATCGTAGTTTGGATGAACCTGAATCCGATTTTGAAAGTTTCGAGGATTGTAATTTGGTGATCCCTGAACCATTACTTTTGCGGAGGTTTCAAATCAAGGGGATGATGATTCGTGCAATTGTTAAACAACACTTGCTAAACAAGACCTAGTGATCGGAAAGTTATTGGAAATCGTTATGTATTTTGCACAAATGTCTACAACAAGAAGGCCCGTTTGGTGGCTAAAGGTTGCTCCCAACGTCCAGGAGAGGATTTCTCTGACACATACTACCCTGTGGTTCGATCAACGTCCATTAGATTGGTTACTGCATTATCGGCGAAGATGAACCCTGAGTTGCATCAGATGGATGTGGTCACCGCTTGCTTGAATGGGGAAATTGCTGAAGGTGTATTTATGAAGGTGCCAGAAAAATTGTGTTCTATACTGCAAAATATTGTGAATGGTGATGCAGTAGAATCATCTAGATCAAAAACTCAACGTACAAAGAAAGTTGCGACAAAATGGGTAGAAGCTTTAAATGCCTGTAAGGATCCAGTTTGCAAAATCGTGAAAGCTTTATATGGTCTACGCCAGTCCGTATAAAAATGGTATGAGAAGCTGACATAAAAATTGCGAGAGCTACAATTAAAACCTTCGAAGCGAGATACCTGCTTATTCAATGTATGTTATATTGGTTACGGTATATGTTGATGATTTGTTGATAGCTTCGAATAAAAAATCTTGGATAAGCAAAATCAAGAAATCGTTGGCGGCGTCTTTCGAAAGGAAAGACATTGGTATTGTTAAAACTTGCTTGGGAATTGAATTTCAACAGGACATATCCAAAAAGAAAGTATTTTTGTGTCAACGTGAATATGCCAAGACATTTTTGGAAAGATATGGTGTGACTGACTGTAAGTCAACACAATCACCTATGCAAAGCAATTGCAAACTTGAAAAACCTGAAACTCATAACGAGGACGTAATGAGAAAATATCCGTATCAGAATCTCATCGGTGGCTTGATGTATTTAGCGGTAAACACTCGCCTAATATTGCTTTTTCAGTAAATTTTCTTAATCAGTTCAACGCCAACTACAACGATGAGCATTGGCAGGCGGCAAAACGCGTATTGCGATATATAAAAGGGACGAACGATAGAAAATGGTTTATTATATCATGATGATGATGTTAAACTTTAAGGTGTTGTTGATGCAGATTGAGGATCGAATATGACAGACAGATGTTCATATTCTGGATTTTCATTTATATTGTCCGGAGCCGCAATAAGTTGGGAAGCTCGAAAGCAGATAGCTGGTGCAGCTCTGAATATCTTGCCCTATCAGAAGCAACAAGGCTTGAGGCTTGAAGGAGCATTTGAAGGAAATTGGTTTCGATTATGATGCAGTAAAATTATACAACGACAGTCAAAGTGCTCAAAAGCTAGCCACTAATTTTGGGTTTCATTCACGCACGAAACATATTGATGCAAGACATCATAACATCAGACAGAAACTCCAAGATGGTGTACTCGAAATTTAATATGTGCCGACAGAAGATATGCCAGCGGATGTCCTAACGAAGGGTTTGAGTGTCGACAAGCACAACAGATTTATTGGAGCTTTGGGAGTGACTAAAGCCGCTGGTCATTGATGTCACCATTCTCACTACTTCGAGGAGAGGTGTAGGAATACGCAGACCACAGGAGAGCGAACGCCTTCTCCAACCACCTAATTCAACTGCTACGGGATGCTCCAACCCCTGATAATATTACCTCGCAGTGGCAATATATAGCCGACTCCATAGAACGGACTGCGAGAAGTGTACTTAGGTACTCAAAGCCGTCTCAAGAAGATGCCTGGTACGATGATGAATGTCGCAATGCCACGAGAGAGACGGATGCTGCATACAGGGCGAAGATGCAGCCAATGGCAACGCGAGCTGTTCGTGACAGGGAAAAGAGAAGAGAGGCAACTCGTCTCTTTAGACCAGCTATCGGCAACTAACACAACCACAATATAGGTTTGTGTTGGTGAGTTGTTCTCTTCCCTCTCTCACTGTAGTGAAGGAAATTGTTGTAAAGATTTTTTCATAACTATGAACAAAATTATAATATAATAATATAGGAAATATTACTGTTGTGCGCGTGGCAATGCACATTAACATATAAGAACTCATTTTTACCGAAAAAAATTCATTTCTTTTATTGCTTTAGACCAGCGATCGGCGAGAGCGCGCACTTGTGCAACATGAGCGAGAGAGCCACACATGTATTCTCACACACATTGAACGAAAACAAACAAACTGAATCAGTCTCGCTTGAGCATTCGTCCGACGCAGTTGTGTCGACGCTTGTTGTTAGCAAGACAATAAAAGAAATGAATTTTTTCGGTAAAAATGAGTTCTTATATGTTAATGTGCATTGCCACGCGCACAACAGTAATATTTCCTATATTATTATATTATAATTTTGTTCATAGTTATGAAAAAATCTTTACAACAATTTCCTTCACTACAGTGAGAGAGGGAAGAGAACAACTCACCAACACAAACCTATATTGTGGTTGTGTTAGTTGCCGATAGCTGCTTTAGACGAAAAAAGAAGGAGCTGAAGAAGAGACAGGATGAGTGCACAGAGTTGCTCCCAAGTAGAGGGGAAGCCCGTAAATTCTACCAGAGAGTTAAGGCGAGAATGCGTAGAACAGGGTTGCCCTCCTGTAAGGACAGCGATGGTCAGCTAGTGACGGACCCGGATAACGTTCTGAAGATATGGAGACATCACTTCAGAAATTTACTGGATATGGACACAACTCTAGAAGACCCCGCTCCAACCCATGACGATGGTATTAACTGACCACCTCCGATCCAGAGTGAGATACCTGTAACAATCTCCCGCCTTAAAAACAACAAAGCTGCTGGAGCCGATGGTCTCCCTGCTGAATTGTTTAAGGCTGGCGGGGAGGAGCTGATTAGCAGCATGCATCAGCTCAAGGAGAACATCTGGCTAGAGGAGAGCATGCCTGGGGATTGGAGTCTCAGTCTGTTATGTCCCATATACAAGTAAGGAGATCGTGGTGAATGTAAGAACTACCGTGGATTAATTGGATCATATCAGGGCGGCTTTAGAGATGGTCAATCTACGACGGATCAAATCTTCACCTTACGACAAATCCTGGAAAAAACTCATGAAAAGCAGATCGACACCTACCACCTCTTTGTCGACTACAAAGCTGCCTTCGACTCTCCGATAAGGAATATGTTATATGAGACCATGTCTGAGTTTGGTATTCCTGCAAAGCTAATTCGACTTTGCAGATGTACCTTGGAAAACTCCAAATCCTCGGTTAAGATTAGAGTTTCTCTTTTTCCCGGACTTTTCATTTCCCGGGAAACCGGGAAAAATTTTTGTTCTTCCCGGGAATTTTCGCGCAGTAGAAAAACAAGACAAACTATGTTAATTTTTTTCAATTTTGCAGTATGAGAAAACAACAAACGAAAAACATTAATTTTAATGTGTATGTATATAAAAATATGAGTTAAACAATAAAAGTTAATTTGTCAGTTTGAAAATATGTTTTGAAAACAGAAAGATCGTTAATAGTTTCATCAGACAGTCTGTTTCTAATTCTATTTACCAATTGCCCTGTTGTTGAAAACATTCTCTCGCTTTCAACTGATGTTGGCTTTATTGTCAGAAGAGCATTCGATAAAATGGTGACATTTCCGTTGCTTTTCCACTTGCTTCGTAAAATTGAAAATCCTTTTTATCGAGCAATTAAGTAGTCTATTACTTGATGTTACATTGCATTTATTATGGCATCGGTTAAAATATCCTCAAATGGTCTTTCGGTTTTAATGTCACAAATAGGACAATAAGGACAATAGGACGATAACGTCTTCTTTAAAAAGACGAGTATAAATTTGTTTAGCGTACGCGATCACATTTTGTTTTGAAGCAGTTTGAAATAAGTTATTAGCATTCTTATCAAATACTGTTGGATCTTTAAGATACTTCACTAAAGTAAAAAGTCGCTTGCCCCTACTTTCTTCAATTCGCTTCTTTAAACCTTCTAAAATTTGATCTGCTAAAGGCCTTTTAATTTCCCGGGAATCCCGGACGAATTTCCCGGGAAACCGGGAATTGAAAATGACCGGAAATCCCGGGAGAGAAACCCTAGTTAAGATTGATATGGATCACTCTGAACCATTCAACACAGAAAGGTCTCAGGCAGCGTGATAGCCTGTCATGTACGCCATTTAATGTAGTTATGGAGAAGGTGATGAGAAAGGCTGGTTTCAACATGTCTGGCACCATATTTCACAAGAGCCACATGCCACTAGCATATGCCGATGATATAGACATCATTGGCCGAAATCTGCGGGATGTTACAAAAACAGTAAAAAGTTTGAAAAACAGTACTTTTGCGAACTGTTTTACGTGTTGTGCATAAAACAGTACATTAACAATAAAACAGTACATGTACTGCTAAAAACAGTACGTTTTGGTCCCATTACACCTTGTAAAAAGGGGATGAAGTGTAATTAAATTTTATAAGATAAAAATTTCCAAAGCCTATCTTATTTTCATTTATGCTTAAGAGGACCGCAAAATTGCGTTAACGCTAGAATTCTTAACGTAGCCTATGAGGCGGAGCAATTTTTGTGATCTGCAATATTTCATCAAACAATCTGATCTGCAAATAAGCCATTAATATATTTAATGTATTTAAAAATGAATTGCTTCTCTTTCCCAGTAGGAAGTTCACGAATTTGTCGTCAACGCTGTCCTAAAGACAAAATGTGAGAAATGTATGTATGTATATGTCAACCGGTTGTTTTGACGACAAGCTGACCGACAAAATACTAATGTTGTCGTGCATCAAACACAATCAACAAAATCTCAGGAAGAAAAATGTGAAATATTAATGTACTTGTCGTCAAAACACTCGGTTCACGACAAGCTGGCCGACAAAATACTAATGTTGTCGTGCATCAAACACATTCAACAAAATCAAAGGAAAAAAATGTGTTGCTATGATAACACTGTAAGACAAATGTAAACTTTTGGCCTCACCCATGATCAAACTGACCAGATTCTGAAAATATAGCCCAAACAAAAATATACGTATTTTCCAGTTTTTCTAGATCAGGTCATTTAAGATTTTTACGAGCAATTTAATTTTTTGAGGGAAGCTCCCATACAGCGACTACTTCCTGTTGGCAGAACTCAGAGAGTTGTTAACAGATTTTGATTAACTTTTTTTTAAATGCGAATGGGTTTTTGTTTTTGTAGAAAAACTGACTTCTGTTGTGATTCATTAATGACATTAATTGTTAAGTTATTATTCCCATTGTTAACTGCCATTTAAGTAGTTTTATCACCGTTGCACAAAAACACAACTGAAATTGGAGCAGGTACAACACGAGCCATTCATTGTTCCAGCAGTTTTCTTGCTTCGTCATTCCGACTGCATATTGGCAAAATGAGGTCGAATTCCATTCATTGGATTTCCGCATGATCTTATTGCATAAATGGGCAAAGTCATGGGAAAAAAATGAATGAGTTGAACGCCCTATTTTGCTGATCGGCAGAATTGCACTTTGGGTTTTTGTACAACCCACAGTGGTTCCTTTTCGGTTTTTTTTGGGAATTGATTCTGTAACTTTTGAACCGATAATGGTATCTCGATAAAATTTAAAATAGTTAAAACTGAGGTGTTTTCGAGATGATTTAGAATATTCGGCTCCCTATCGGGTGTGGGGGACACTGCGTGGACCTCGGGTGTTTCAAAATTTCAAATGTTTGAGTAAAGTGCATTTATGAACCGATTTAAAAGATTTTTGATTGAGCTTCAAAATACATGCTAACATGTACATTAGCTATGGAATAGTGTTATATGGAAATTCTTAGTAACGACTTTTTTACATCGCGGAACCTCTTATTTTGTGAGGTTCAGTAAAAAAATGCTGGAGGCAAAAAATGGTGGTGGTGGAGTCAGGTTTAACCGTCCCGCATTGGGGTCAAAGTTCAGAAAAATTTGGAAAAAATGTACAACAGTCCTCCTAACTACCATGGGGTTGTCGTTAGGGGGTTGGGATGTATGGCAGACCTTCATGAATTTCTTTGCCAACATTTTCTCCGAACATACTTACCCCCTATCTCCACTCCTTCGGGGGGCTCCCGTACAAATTTTTAATTACCCCCTTATTACTCCGTATAATGTTCCCGAAGCCCTAACTTCACTAGGGTCACCCCTAGGGGGTTAGAATGTATGACGGATCTCCAGGAAAATCTTTTCTGAACATTTTCTTCGAACATACTTACCCCCTATTTTCTCTCCTTAGGGGGGCTCCCATACAAACTGCACCAAAACCCTCCCTCAATATATGAAAAACCGCCCTACCTATCCAGGTGTTGTCCCTAGGGGATTATGATGTATGACGGACCTTCATGATTTTTTTTCCCCAATATTTTCCCCAAACATACTTACCCCCTACCTCCCCTCCTTATACTGGCTCCCATACAAACTGCACCAAAACCCTCCCTCAATATGAGAAAAACCGCCCTACCTATCCAGGTGTTGTCCCTAGGGGATTATGATGTATGGCGGACCTTCATGATTTTTTTCCCCCAATATTTTCCCCAAACATACTTACCCCCTACCTCCCCTCCTTATACTGGCTCCCATACAAAATGCACCAAATATTGGGATGAATCAAACCAATTTATTTTTATCGTGCGACGGATATTTCTTGCGATTGGCATCGACGACCTGAAGCAAGAATTGTTTCTCATTTTCGTTTCGACATAAAACATTGTTGTAATCCTGCATTAATTTGACACCTCTCTCTGCAGTGTCGTTAACAACATGCAAGGTGCTTACGATCTGCTTCGCTTTGTTGTAGTCTTCCCGGTTTTCCCAGGTTTTTGGATCGGTTGAAATTAACTCATTTGGTAATCCAAAGCGATCGAATAATTTAACTCAGTGCCGGAGTCGGTGTATGGCCTTTTGTTAGATTGGGAAATATTTGACCGCGTTCAGGCCATTTCCTTCGATACAACTTCAACAAACACTGGCTCGTTCCAAGGTGCGTCACTCATTCTTGAACAGTTATTGGAACGAGATCTTTTATACTTACCGTGCAGACATCATATTTAAACTGGTATTGAAAGTGGTGTTCGATGCCAAATTCGGTAAAACGTCAGCTCCAGGTGTACCTTTGTTTGCTCGATTTAAATGTGATTGGGAAATGATGAAAGACAAACGATATACCAGTGGCATAACAGACGATAAAGTCGCTATGAAAATACCTGTTAATGTTCTGATTGAAGTCAAATCATTTTGTTTGGCTCAGCTACAAGAGAAACATCCCAGAGCAGACTACAGAGAATTCCTGCAGATCGTTTTATTATTTCTTGGAGAAAACATTCCCAGTTACCATTTCCGCGCTCCAGGACCTACCAGCCATGCCCGATGGATGGCCAAGGCCATATACTGCATAAAAATGTTTCTATTTCGAAAACATTTCAATTTAACCGAAATTGAATTAGAGAAGCTTCGCGGTATTTGCATATTTATCGTGACACTTTATGTGAAAGCTTGGTTGGGAGCACCACGGCTGTCGAGGCACCCAATCAAGACTTCAATTTTTTAAAAGCGGCAGTCGCTCAGTCAATTGATGGAAATGTGTCACAGAAAGTGGTGGATAAATTGTGCAATCACCTTTGTTACATCAGTGCTGAAGCTGTGGCTCTTGCACTATTCGATAAAAACGTTTCCCATAATATCAAGCAAAAAATGGCGAATGTAATTCTTTCATTCCAAGAAGACGACGAAAACGTAGAATCTCAATCCGATGACGAGGAAAACGAGGGAAAAGGCACTGAGGAGGAAGAGAGCGAGGATGAGGATGAAAATCAAGGCGTTAAGTCAGCATGTTCACGTTCAGCTATTGTTGTCGGCTCCAAAGGCGTGAAAAAAATTGAATTGCATTCGAAACAAGTGAAAGAATTCATTGCAAAAGATTTGAGCCATTTCGTGACGAGAGACACAGTTAAATTATTCGATCGCTTTGGATTACCAAATGAGTTAATTTCAACCGATCCAAAAACCTGGAAAAACCGGGAAGACTACAACAAAGCGAAGCAGATCGTAAGCACCTTGCATGTTGTTAACGACACTGCAGAGAGAGGTGTCAAATTAATGCAGGATTACAACAATGTTTTATGTCGAAACGAAAATGAGAAACAATTCTTGCTTCAGGTCGTCGATGCCAATCGCAAGAAATATCCGTCGCACGATAAAAATAAATTGGTTTGATTCATCCCAATATTTGGTGCATTTTGTATGGGAGCCAGTATAAGGAGGGGAGGTAGGGGGTAAGTATGTTTGGGGAAAATATTGGGGGAAAAAAATCATGAAGGTCCGCCATACATCATAATCCCCTAGGGACAACACCTGGATAGGTAGGGCGGTTTTTCTCATATTGAGGGAGGGTTTTGGTGCAGTTTGTATGGGAGCCAGTATAAGGAGGGGAGGTAGGGGGTAAGTATGTTTGGGGAAAATATTGGGGAAAAAAAATCATGAAGGTCCGTCATACATCATAATCCCCTAGGGACAACACCTGGATAGGTAGGGCGGTTTTTCTTATATTGAGGGAGGGTTTTGGTGCAGTTTGTATGGGAGCCCCCCTAAGGAGAGAAAATAGGGGGTAAGTATGTTCGAAGAAAATGTTCAGAAAAGATTTTCCTGGAGATCCGTCATACATTCTAACCCTCTAGGGGTGACCCTAGTGAAGTTAGGGCTTCGGGAACACTATACGGAGTAATAAGGGGGTAATTAAAAATTTGTACGGGGGCCCCCCGAAGGAGTGGAGATAGGGGGTAAGTATGTTCGGAGAAAATGTTGGCAAAAGAAATTCATGAAGGTCTGCCATACATCCCAACCCCCTAACGACAACCCCATGGTAGTTAGGAGGACTGTTGTACATTTTTTCCAAATTTTTCTGAACTTTGACCCCAATGCGGGACGGTTAAACCTGACCCCACCACCACCATTTTTTGCCTCCAGCATTTTTTTACTGAACCTCACAAAATAAGAGGTTCCGCCGTATAAAAATCGAGAATTCGCGCACTATTCCATAGCTAATGTACATATGTGTTATCCTATTTAGGTCAAGAGATATTTGAGAAAATAAAAAAATCGTGTCATTTTTGGACGAGGTTGATTTAGTATTTTCAAGGTTGTGAGCTCAGTTTTTCTTTAATTGTAAATTCTGAATGAAATTGCTGAAAGAATTATGTAAATATTTTGTTCTACTTAAAAGTTATAAGCATCGCAAGTAAAAGTTTCCAAAAAAGGCTCCTTTTTGCAAAAAAAAAACTGTAAATGTAGGCCTTTTTTGGAAACTTTTACTTGCAATGCTTATAACTTTTAAGTGGAACAAAATATTTGCATCATTCCTTCAGCAATTTCATTCAGAATATTATAAGTAAACTAACGATACTAAATACTAAAAATACTAAATCAACCTCGACCAAAAATTACACAATTTTTTTATTTTCTCAAAAATCTTTTAACCTAAATGAGATAACACATACATGCAAGCATGTTTTTCGAAGCTTTTTTGAAGCACTATCTAAACACCATAGTTGACCAAATTTAGAGGGCCACGCAGTGGTCCCCACTTCTATTAGGGAGCCAAATCATCAAGAAAACACTTCAGCTTTAACTATTTCAAATTTCATCAAGATAACATTATCCATTAAAAAGTTACAGAAATAAGTAAAAACAAATCAAAAAGGAACCACTGTGCAACGGTGAAATAATGTTAGTGAAGGTTAAGGTAGGAAAAAAACTTAATAACATAATGTTAAGTATTGAAGAAAAAATTAAATAAAAAAACGGTTCAGCGATGATTGCGAGAGAGTTGAATCCGGAGAATGGATGAATAAATTTCTTTTCCAAACAGGAAGCACTACAAACGTAATTATACACAACAGAAAAACCACCCTCTCCTCCCCCTTCCCCATTAAATGTGAATTAGTGCCTTAATGCGCTGATATACCTAGCGCGGTTACCTCGAGTTCCCAAAAGGTAACAAGGACCGCCTCAGGGCATTCGATGGGTGTCTATATTTTTGAAAATGTTGATTTTTTTTAATTTGAACTGATATTTTTTTTTGTAAATAAATTTCTTTAAAACTATAAATAGCATCTGTCATAGCGTCCTAAGCTGGCACTTTGCGAATGAAAATTTTGAAACGGGGAATCCTGTTGTTTTTTATTTGGCCAAAAGCAAATAAAATGCACAGAGTAATTTGTATGCACAAATTAGAAAACGACGCAAACCGAAACATTAACGACGTATTACGAAACTACAATTTAATTTTGCGACGCAAAACAAAACATTTGCGGCGCAATTCGGGGCCGTTCAATTTTTTTAGGCTACGCAATACTGGTGCACCTATTACAGTGTTGTAGTTTTAGTTAAAAGTTTACAATGTGGTATTATCGATTACAACTTAACCTGTGTATTTCACCTAAAAATTACAACTGAATCAAACAACTCAACCAAAAAATTACAATTAATCAATAGCAGGCTTGAAACAATTAAAACAACTGAACTAATTTATCCACTGAGGTAGAATTTTCGCCAAAAATTGGTAATATTTTATGATGCAAAGCCTAAGTTTCATTAAATACCGGTATCAGATTAAAAAATTAAGTGTTTGCCGATGACCATTGGTAGTAAAGTACCCTTGTAGACCTTGTTATAGCCTTTTTACACCGGAACGCATTTAACATATTTCCGCGTTAATCCGCATCTTTGATGGATGCGGCCAAAATGCTAAAATTTTTACATGTATTTGTTGTTGGAAAGATGTTAACATATTTTCGCATCCATGAAAGATGCGAAAAAATACACTGAGTTGTACTCTGAAAATTGGAATTTAAGCGATTTTTCTCAGTAATGTTGATCCGGCAACCACCTTTTTCGTCGTTTGTTTACATTTATCTGAAAAAATGCCAAACAACATGGACGGACAAAAAATTTAAATTGTTGCCAAAATATTAATAAATGGTTATTCCAATAAGTTAAAACTATTCGCGCTTCGTGGAATACTGCCTCCGTAACAATGTTAATAGGTTTGTGGCAGGAAAATATTGCAGTTTTACAAGGCAAATGGAAAAATGTGAGCCGGACAACAGCTGACAATATGCGAAACTGCGGTCAAGATGCGGAATGCTTTTTTGGTGTAAAAAGGCTATTAATGTAGTTGCAAAATTTTACATGCCATATTTCCCTACTATAACTTAAAAAAACTTAATTTCCCCATGAATGAGGTATGGGATAGCTTCTCGCGTTGTTGTGAATTAACACTCTTTCTATTTTTAGATTCACAACTAACGGCACCTACTTATTTATCGACGAATGCGAACGTCACTGTTTTGAGAAGCTCTTACTAGACACGACGATTGAATCGACGCTTAATACTGCGAAGTTGCTGTCAAACAACATTCGAGGGGAGCCGACAATGAAAGAAAATTTTATTTATTTTTTCTTTTAAGATGACTGGAGCCAGGTTTGAACCTGCGATCTCCCGCATGCTAGTCGCGTGTTCTAACCACTATGCCGCGGCCGGTCCCATTATAGGGTATTATACTATAGGGTATTATAATTCGGGTTGGTAACCCTTTGCCTTTCCGTTACAATCCGTCAGATTGTAACGAGTCAAATAATACTCAAAGGCTCCCTTTCTCATATTACAATAGTTCATTACTCTCTTGTTTAAACACTCGTTAACTGGATCTCATCCATAAGGCATACCCTACAATTACCTACAGGTAATATTGTTTACGACAATAAAACGCCTAATTTTATAAAAAAAACTAACACCTTACAGGTTTTTTATTTTTAGGTTTTTTCAACATTTATTCCTTTTGGAATTAAACAGTACTTACATTTACAACACTGCAACAGCAAAATGTAATAGGCTACAATTTACTACGCCGTGGTTAAAAAATCACGCAAAAAGATGTAGTAAACATGTGTGGTAAATTTTTCAGAATTAAACAGCTGATCGTCAAAAACATTTGCAAAATATTTGGTTTGATTTTTAATTATGTGATATCTATTAAAAGAATTTGGAAGAAGGTAGATAAAAACCAAAAGTATTTACGAGTGAGTGTATTGGGAATACAGTTAATGGATAATGTTTATAATGAAAGAGAGGAAAACAGCGATTCTAGATGTCACTTAATCTTCATCTTTGACCTAACATAATCGACGAAATAATATAGCCAAGTATTTAAACTGACAAAAACCAAAACAAAAATCAGCTGAATTATAAGTTTACAATACATCCGAAAAAGACGCTCATGCTTTGTAGTGTAAAATGGTAGTAAATAAAACAGAGTTGTAAAGTTAACTCAAAGGGTGAAAAACCGCCTAATGCATTCGGCATGGTACAGAAATGGCAAAATCAGGTCAGTGTTAGGTTTTCGAATGATGTCTACACTTGTTGTAATACCGTTCATGTATTTATTATATACCATTGGAAAGGTAATCTCCTGTTCCATAAAACAATGTTCAGAAATATTTACGTTTCAAAGATATCTTAAACACTTGAACAAAATCGAAATAAAGTAGACAGAGTTGAGTTGTAAACCATAATAGGGCAAAAGATATCGGATCTTTGTCGAAGTATCCTTTATCCCATCCAGTATGTTATTCTTGCTATACTTATCGCTGGTGTCGAAATCGATCACAAAAATATTTTTACATAAAACACAATAAAATTAAATCAGCTGATGTACAAATAATACATCAGCTGCTGTCATTTCTTTCATGTTTTCGATATTTTTTCATGTTATGGCAGTTACAGAATACAGAAATAGCGTTGATGTGACGACGGTGTTGAATCGAAGTGATGTTGACATAAAAACGTCGGCAACGGGAATAGGGCTGGTTTTTTACCTCAAATGGCCAAGCTTTTAACAAAACACTGAAAGTCGATAAAAAAAATTACAGTTTTGAACTTTGATAGAGTATATCTTAATAACGGTAAAAGATATTCTAGGGCTACAATTGGAGAGGTACCAGGCTTTGAAAATATCTGCAGCACCAAAGGGGTCAACTATGACACCCTGTATCGCCAACTGTGTTGACACAGGGTGTCTCTAAATGCAAAATTTTAGGACATTTAAAAATGATCCGAATAATACTTTAAAAGTTGTGACATAACTACCGTGTTTTTTCCAATCAGACCAGTGTTTAGTTTCATACACCTTATAAAATCTGGTGCGGACCATCTCTGATCTGAACTAAGTCCGCTATCATTATTAACAATTTTTTTGATCTTACATACATATATGGGTATTCCCACAAAAAGGTCCACCGTGATCAAAAAAAAAGTTGGAAAAAATTTTTTTCAGACTTGTTTTAGTAAAGACAATCACTTAAATTTTATAAAATTAAAATGTCCAAAGCTTATCTCATTTTCAATTATGATTACACGGACAGCAAAATTACATTAATGATCTGGTCACCTCTTTGAATTTTAAAAAACAAATTTACTGATAATGCAAGTCCATTCTTATCATAAAATATTTGTTACAACAGTAAATAACTCCAATAAAACTAAAAAATAATCAGTTGGCTGCAAAATTTTGATTTTATTTTATTGACGTTTTAATGTAACATTCGTAATCAACAATTTTTTGTATATAAAACATTATAATATTCCCTAATTTCGCAAATAAAAATATTTTTTTTTGAAATTAAATTATTAAAAATAAATTTTTTGTCACATCACGCGATGTCACGTCACGTTTCACAAAATAGGTTGTACAAAGAAATTAAAAAAAGTTTTTAAAGTTTAGCAAAATGTTAACAAATTTATAATATTCCAAATCATATTAAAAATGTTTTTACAAAAAAAAATACGACTCAATTCGCACTGGTTTGTGTTTTCGTGAAAGAAGAAAAGATTGACTTCTATTTTTGCCACGTGACGTCACCCTAATATTTTGGGGCCATCAGTTCTGGGGATTTTGTTTCTCTTACTAAATATAGAACTTCTTAAGTATTACACAATAAAGAAGTTATAAAAAATAAAGTATTTATTTGTTTCTCACCTCATTGAAATGTACGACTTGTCACATATATGACTATTAAATTGCCCATATTTATTTATTGAATGTTATTATATAATATTGGCCCAAAGGCATTTAAATATACGTTAAATAAAATGAAGTGTTATTTATATATAAGTATGTTAAATGATCAACGTTTATTTAATTTATTTCATTATGTAATCTTGTAAATGTCGAGTGTTTATGCAAAATTAGATATCAGTTAATTAGTTTTTGAGTTTAATTTCTGTCAATCTTGAAGCCAAATTGTACGAACTGATATCAGATAATTAAAGATTGAGCTTAACCTTTGCAAATTCCGTAGCCAAATATAGTACTTCGTTAATATTTTCATAATTAGATCCCGATGCTTGTGCCGATTCGGGCTTACCGCCACCTTTACCATTAATGGTTGCAGTTATATGTTGTATCCATTCGTTGGCCTTTAAACCTTTTTCTACAGCACTTTTTGGTACAGAAGATAGACAGAAAATTTTATTTGAATCGACGTCAACGGAAATAAATAAAGCTGATGTGCCTGGATTAAGTGTCCGAACTTGTTTCAGTGCGGCATCCAAAGCTTTCGTGTTGTTGTATGCATCAAATTGTTTTACCATAAAAATAGCGTTAGGTTCAGCTGAGCACAGTTCTTTTGCCTGTTCTAATACCTTGATAGATACCAAGTTCTTTTGAGCTCGTTCTTTGTCATCTAAAACTTTTTTCAGCATTTTCAAACTGTTGCGCATCTCATCTTTTCTTACATGTGGGATTGTAGCGCGTGATATTTCTTCCGTTAATTCTACAACTTGTTTCACAATATTTTTTGAATTATTTCCTGCTGCGTCTTCTTCGATTTTTTCCCTTAATTGTTGTATTTGATTTTCAAACAAATTTGCCTTTGTTACAGCTTTTACAGCCTCCGGACCGGTGAGAGCAATTATGCGACGAATTCCTTTAGATATAGCTTCTTCACTACTGATAACAAAGTCGACAATGTGGCCTGAACGCTTTAAATGAGTTCCTCCACAAAACTCAACGGACGTTTTCTCGCCTGCATCGCTTTCAGGGTTTTGCAGCAATTCTTCAACAGGAATACCAAACGAAATGACCCTTACTGGGTCTGGATAAACTTCGTCAAAAACTGAACGCAAACCGCGAATCGCTTTTGCCATAGTCAGTTGTGACTCCTTTGCATAAATAGGTACATTTTTATATACTAAGTCCTTTGCTAATTTCTCAGTTTGGGCTATTTGTTCCATTGTCATTGCAGCCTTACAATTGAAATCAAACCGCAGCTTTTCGGGGACAACGAGTGATCCTTTCTGCTCTGTATCTTTTCCTAGGACTTGCAAAAGGCAGTGATTCAACGCATGAGTTGCGGAATGATTCTTCATCGTAAGGGACCGACGAGTTGTATCAATTTGTAAATGCAATGTATCACCAACTGAAAGAGTTCCTTCAACAGTTCCTATATGTAATATAAATCCACCACGGTTATAGACATGGCTGACAAGGAATTCATTTTCTTCGTCGTCTGCCTTTACTAATACGCCCTGGTCATAGATCTGTCCACCACTTTCAGCGTAAAAACACGTTTTATCTAAAATTAGGCCGGCCTTTTGTCCCGATGAGACGGATTTTACGAAGTCGTTGTCATATCTTAAGGCAACGATTTTAGCAGAACATGACTCAAATTTGTAGTCGGAATCTGGCATGTCAGACACACTTTCATACAAATACTTATATCTGTCATCAGTAACAGCGATATTCATATCTTTTAGTTGCGATATCGCATGCACATCGATGTTAATTTCGTCTATTTTATTTGAACCCTTTCCTTGCGACAATATATAAGAGTTATGTTTTGCAGCCTCATATCCCTCCATGTCAATTTGAAGTCCTCTTTCTTCTGCCATTAGTTGAGTTAAATCAACGGGAAAGCCGTAGGTGTCGTATAAACGCCAAGTTACATCACCTGGAATTATCTTACTATCACCTAATTTAGATATTGTTCTATTAAAAAGATTTCTGCCTCTGGACAACGTCTTTAAAAATTGTCCTTCTTCTTCGTTTATAATATCCATTATGTTTTGAGGATCTTTTCTAACTTCAGGAAAAGCATCTCCCAACAAATTTACGACGGTCAAAACAAGTGTTGCAAAAAATCCAGGCTTGGCATTTAGTTTTTCGGTAGCATATCTAAAAGAGAAAAATGAGTGTATAATTATTGCAGGAAACTATGGAAATTAAACAAATATTTCTCATTTGGGTATAAAACTCTAATGATTTTAGTAAACGCAAACTACATATCAGCGATAAGCAATATGCTTTTTTAATACTCGTGTTGTTTTTAAGCAGAGACCGTAACTCTTATAACTTTTATTTATAAAAGTCCCTCTGTAAGAGTTATTTTCTGATTTTTATTATATCTCTCCGAACTTAAGACTTATTTTTGATTTATATTTTAAAAGTCCCAAAATAACAATTATTTCTGATTTATATTTTATCGCTCAGAAATAAGAGTTATTTTTGATTTCTATTTTAAAAATCCCACAATAATAATTATTGAAGACTTTTTGAAATAGAAATCAAAAATAAAAATCATTCAATGAGTTTTTCAAATCATAATTGAAAATAAAAATCAGCCTGAGACATATATTTTTTCGGATGAAATATAAAACTCACTTGAAGACTTTTAAATTTTATTTGTTCAAATAAAAGTCTTTTGGTTCAGTCGATATGCAAACAATATTTATATTCTGGCCAAAATAATTACAATTGTGGGACGTTCAGACCATATTTAACTCATAGCTACACAATGCAACGAAAAAACGATGGTTTTTACCATCACCCATAGGGATAAAGGTATATGTATATCATTTGTTACATATAAAAGTTTAACGCATTAAACGAAACGTGTTAGACCCCAAGTATCTTAAGATCAAATTGTTTCAGGACTTCTTAAGACCATTGAGCAATGTCCGTCTGTTTGGCTGGCTGGATAGGTCGTGGGCAGGATAACTCGAGTAAACTTTAACTGATCCTTATGAAAATATGCCAGCATTTTTAAGTTAAGTAGACAAACCCATAGATAACCGAATCATTTGACACACTCCTTCTTGTACCTCCCATATGAATGACCAAATTTGTTCCTTATTTCTACAGGCATATCTTTTCTGTAATTAGAGTGAATTGTGTCAAATTTTGGACAAGGTAGTTGAATAATGGTTGAATATAAATCTATTTTAAATTTGTCTGTGTATTTGGAAAGGAGAGACTATGGCCTTTCCAAATCTATATATATGTAGGTAACTTGTCATAAACTTTTGGGATTTTTTTTTTAATTTTGAAGAAGTTTTTAGCCAAAACTTTTTTTGCATCATCCTAATGTTTATTATATTATTCAGAAAGTGCACACTGTCATGATTAAAATGCATACTTGTTTATAAAAATCGGTTAACAAATCGTTAAGTTATTCATAATTTTCAAGGAACCTGGGGGACATTTGGTCGGAGAAAAAATGCGATCTAACCCAAAAAAAAAAAAATGTAAAAAAACTCTGGCGTTAAAAATAAATGTCAAAAATGGATTCCTTGATCCCAAAAACAGTAAGATACCAGTGATATCATTTAAGATTTTTGTTTAAATTAATAAGAATCCCATTCAAAATGACCCAATGCCCAGAAATAGTCAATTTCTATGCATGAAGACTTTTTGAAAGTATATCTAGCTCACTAGCAATTTCTTCACTTGACTGCAGGTTCACCACCGATTAATTTTATATATAAAATCCCTTCTATAAATTAACAAACATCTGAGCATCGCAATGAAGCCATGATGCTCTTGTGAAACGATCCTTTGGGATTAACGCGAATAACGTCTTCAAGCTGAAATACCGGCAAATACTTAGGATTGGTAAAACATGCATTTGGTTGCATTTGCGAACTTGTAAAACAGTGTTGCGTGAGATGGTACGCATTTTTCGAGGTTATACAATTTTGCACCTTTTTTGCAATGTTTAACTCACAGTTCGCGAACTATAAGTGAACAATTAGTCCAGTTATTTTTAGCTAAACGTGCTCATCTCGTTGAGCTGATCAAAATCATATATACATTTCTTTTATTACAAAAAACAATAATGCCGATATCAGCAAAAGACTTTTATTTCAGGCCTGAAGAAATAAAAATCATTAGGTGAGTTTTAAATTTTGTTTTGAAAAATATAAGTCTTTGATTGATTTTTATTTTTCGTTTGACAAAATAAAACTCACATCATAATTTTTATTTCAAAAAGTTTTCAATAACTCTTATTCAAAGACTCAAAAAATTTAAATCAACAATAACTATTATTTATTGAGGGATAGAATATAAATCAAAAATAACTCTTATTTGATGAGCGATATAATAAAAATCAAAAATTAGCGGTATTTGGGACTTTTATAATAAAAATTACAAAATAAAAGTTTATTGCGAAATTCAACAGAGGGAGTAAAAACCAATGTATTGGTGTATTTAAAATAATTTTAGAACATTTCCTTCACATTGATTTTTTTAGTTGTAAAATCGATCAATAACAGTTATTTTCGGTCCCTGTTTTTAAGACATTAGGGCCAAAATTTATAATGTTTTCACAAACGTTTTGTTAATATTTGTTGAGTTCTTCAGGGGATGTCGTCTATTTGAAAAATGTTTGTCTAGTACATTGGATTCAAATTACAAATTTAATTTTATTCAGAACTTACAATTATGATGTAAATTAATTACATTATATTGCAAATGTCAAAAAAATAGCGAGAGGTCATCGCGTATGGTAAATGGGGTTTTGTTGGGGGTCAATTGTACATTAAAAATCTACTTGAATCAAAATCCTAGCTGATCCTTTTTTGAAGATAATAGGATTATTCGTTTTTTACTCCGTTTTGCGCTTTTTTTAGCAGTGACGTTCTTTGTCCCATGATTCCGTCATCAAATCATAAAGATAATATATCGTGTTATATCTCATTGGAAGCGTACGGACTTCAGCTTTAAAACACTTCTATCCAAATTGATGTTTTCAATACAATTATAGGCTTTAATAAAAAAAAAACTAATCTTTTGAATTTTTGAAAAAAAAAAAGTATTTTTTTGCCGGTTTTTGTACCTGACACACATCGTGATCACATTTATGGTCTAAGTGACCATTTATGAGTTTACTGTTTCTTAAAAACATATTTTTCTCCATGGTTTTCAACACAAGAAATAACACATTACCCGATATAATAATTTAATATCGATATTAATTGCAAAGGAATACGCGGTAATACACTGAATTTGTCGAATAACAACACAGATTTGATTTTTGTTGCCATTTTAGGTCAACCCATTCGTCATTCAGGCGAGGTGTGAACCCACATTCTGGTACCTCGCATACAAATGTCACATTCATAGTTTCACATACGTATATATTTTTTATGTTTATTCGCTAATTCCACTACATATCTTTTATTTTCACTTTTAACATTATGCATTCTATCGCCCCGATTCTGAATGGCAATTCCCCGGGAATTTGTTCCCTATTCCCTGTTCCCCTATTCTAAATGAAATCTCCCCGGGAATTTTTTCCCTTCTCCCTATTCCCTTATTCTAAACGAACTTCGAAAGTGAGGAAAAATTCCCCGGGAATAAAGTAGGTATTACGAATGTAAATAAAAGGGAGAAATTGATGACAAATTTTGCGGAAAATTCTGCCAACAAATTTCAAGGGAATTGTACTAAAAATTAAAGTATTTAATATTTAAATGATATAAGTATAAAACATTTGTCAGCCTTTGGGAAGGGATAGATTTTTTCGTCAAGGTAAGCTCGCAATTTGCTGAAATTTCAAGTAAATGAGTCTTGCCACGCACCAGGATGGTAGGTGTCATCGTACCGTATCTTTAGCTCATGATCACACATCTGTAAATAGTTTTTTTTTTAATTATAAAGATGAAGCTTCAATAAAATCAGTCACTAAACTAAATTTTTATATTGTTTTTTTTTTGTAGGTATTTGTTGTTTATATTCACTTTATTCGCTTTTTACATTATAAACTTCATAAAAATAATTTGCAAATTGTTAGCCAAACAAAACAGCTGCCGCAAAACAGCTGACTTCGAAAAACCGAAATTCTCTCTCCCTTTTATTGTTCTCCCCGTTTGTTTAGAATAGGAGTATTTTATTCCCGGGAAAAATAAATTCCCCGGGAATTATCTCCCGGGGAGTATTTAGAATCGGGCTGTAAATCTTTTCAATTTTTTTAAAACTCACAAAAAGAAAGTAAAAATTACATTTGTTTTTCCCTGTTTCAAGAACACATCGCTCGTTTTGTGCAAGACCGTCATAACTCAAAAAACGAGATATTTGAGTTAATGATGTAGAATTGTTCATTTCATCATACTTCATATCTTTTATACACTCCGCATGAGAGCTATTTGAATTCCTCCATTTCGTACAAGATGGGTGTAAATTAAAAACTTTAAACGCGTTTATCTCGGAATCGATTTTTTTGAGTTATGACGGTCTTGCACAAAACGATCGACATGTTTAATAACGGTTACCAATGTTGTTTTTATTTTGGTTTAGCTTATATTTTCTTTACATATGGGTAGCTGTCTGTTAAATATGGTAAAATCATTATCATAGTATTAATTTTTATTTTTGGCACGCTAAACCTGTAAAAAGTCACACTGTGTGTAGGTGGAAGCTGGTCATGGCGAACAACGACTAAATCGTCTAGAAATACTTCACGCTGAAAAAAATTTCCATTCACGAGGCTTGTGTAGAGTATGCAAATATTTATCTTTCCATCTTATACAAAATTGGCGAATGAGTGCCTTTAACTTACGGTAACGATCAAGAGGGTGCTCTTCAATAATGGGTTAAGGAAGCGCTATAAGGGACGTGCCAATTACGACAGGCTTTGATACGCGCTAAACCGGTGGTAAGTTCCGCGAAAGTGAACTTGGTTCTCTCAAATTGTCTGTGGAAGTGATGCTTAATCTTCACACCAGCTTCACAGATACCTCCTATATGAGGAGCTTCAGGAGGAATAAATTTCCACGACAAACCCTGGTAATTGTACTGGACTTCAACTCGCAAACGAAACACCTGCAAGACAAGCCCAAAATCTTTCTCTAATTCTTTAGAAGCTCCGACGAAATTTGTACCATTGTCCGAAAGGACATCCTCGACGAGCTATGAACCTATGAAAGGCGTTCAAGAACTTTTCTGTGGTCATATCAGTTGTTGCTTCTAAATGAACTTCTGTAGTGGAAAAGCAAACGAAGACACAATCGTAACCTTTAGTTACCTTGCAGGATCTCGGCGCTAAAGTCTGGGGTTGTGAAAGGTCTATTTACCACTGTTCTCTCAGCTGGAAGCGAAGCCATAATCTGAGCGCTAGATCTTTTGCTCATAATGGTACAACATTTGCACCTACTTACCACCGTACGAATTAACACTTTTCACCCAAGGTATCCAATACTCGGTGCGAAGACACCGTAGTATGAGCATATATCCACCATTAAGAAAAATCTCATGTACAAACTCTGTCAACTTTGCTAAACGCGAAGCATATGGGATAATTATAGGATGTTTTTCCCGGTAGGACAGTGACGGTACCTTTGAAAGGCTCCCATTTACACGCATTACATCCTCAGTATTTAATTCTGGATTCAGCGGTACCATGACACTTCGAGAATTGAGTGGATCTCCATCCATCAAACTTCGGTACTTAAAAAAACTTAATTTCCCTTTATGCCCCATTAATGAGGTATACTTCAGTTATGGACCGCGAATAACCAGTCCATTTTAGAGGGTTTGTCGTTGTTGTTGTTGTTGTAACAGCTGGTGGTTAGCTGGGGTGATAATTCTTTATACCGTTTTTCAATTTATCGGCACTCGATCGGGCATATAATCCGATTATCATACGATCATTGTTTACAACTCTGTTTCGTTCCTTTGTAGATAACAAGGTTTGTGTCAAGGATTGTTAGGTGTTGTTGTTGTGAGTTTAACCGCCAAATTCCGCCAGCTGGCTTGTTGATTTATATGAGATGTTGATAAATCATTTCCCTTTTTCCTTGGTCCTTGAGCAATCTGGATTTTTGTAGTGGAAGCGATGTCGGATGAGTTTTGTTGGCTGGAGAACTCGAAAGTATTTGAAAAGTAATTAATTTTTCATCGATGTTGATTTGACCAGTGTCCCGGCCGGGAATCGAACCCGGCACCTTCGGATTGCTTGTCTACGTCGCTTCCACTGAGCTATCGAAGGCCACTTGTGTCATCGGTGTTACGGCAAAGTATTTTCCAAATATTTTAAATTGTGTTTATTATTTCACTATTTATGCGCAAAACTGCGTCCTTATTTCTGCAATTTTAATTTTTAAAATGTTTTCATTTTGTTTTTTGATTTTGCACTAAAATTACAGGACAGTCGATTCACTCGACTGCACTTAGAAAAATGAGTCGTAACGTAACTTTTTTGTCGTTGCTTGATTTTAGTATGTGAGATAATGGCACCATTTCAAGGTGAGATCTTAATTTTTTTCAGAATGAGATTCGAACTGCATCTTGGTGATTTTCCCAGCTACGTTTTTGCGATCGGACAATTAGTTCGGCTTACCAGACCAACTACATCTTAGTGCCCAGTATGGAATAGTCAAACTAGTTCAAAAACGTATAGTTTAAAAGCATGGAATTATGAACTACTTCTAAAATGAATGAGTCTGTCTAATTTTAAACCAGTTTAACATTACTTGTTGATGAATAAGCAAATAATTTCAGAAGTTGTGTTGTGGAATTTCGCCGAAATTAAATACTCTACTATTTTGTAGTGGTTTCAAAAAAGAATTACTGAACTTGTACTATTCTAGTACAAAAGGGAAAATTCCCTCTAAACCCAGGACAAATACGTGTTAAATGAGACAGTTTTTAGTATGGAAGGTTAACTGTATTATAGAGAATTAGCACTTAACTAGTTCCGAACTATTATTTTTCCCTTCTGTTTGATTTCACAACTTTTGTATAGTGATCACAAATTAAGCCTTTTTTCGCGATTGAAACAGATGCGTATTACAAAAGGAAATTTTAATGTAGCATCCTGTAAGATTTGCCTAAAGAATATCGGAAAGGCAATAAACAACGTTTTATGCCGATTTACCTGGAATTAACCTGGCAATGTTCACCTGGCGATCATGAACACTCTAGTTTTAGGGGGATTTTCTAATTTAAGTATTTTGATTGTTATTTATCTGGGAATAACCAGAAACCGAGTGATCACGTATTCCCCGGGCAATGCCATTGAACATCCGTTCAGTGGTAGCAAATGTGAGAAGGCGCCATGATGAGTAACCTAATGGCATGCTACCACCGATGCGTCTTAGGAATTAGGTAACAGAAATAACTGAAGTTCAACACAATGGCTCTCTTAGTGGTTTCGGCAGCCCCAAGAAACTGGGACTGGGCGCGGTGGGCTAATAAGCCATTATCCTTAAAGAAAACCAAATATTATGAAAAACCGAAGAAAATAAATAACAAGACCGCCAGAAGTGGGTCTGGTGATTAATAAGGACAATACTAAGTTATTTGCTTCAGCGAACAAAGAGTTTACTCGTTTGGGACGCAGCGTGAACGTTGGCAACTATAATTTTGAAGTGGTAGATGATTTTATCTACCTCGGCTCCGCCATAAACAAAAATAATAATGTCAGCCTAGAAATCAAGAGACAAGTATTGATCGCAAACCGCTGCTACTATGCGCTGAGCAAGCGTTTTAATGAAAAAGCCATCTCACGACAAAGAAAGATACAACTCTACCAGACACTGATCCTGTCTGTCTTACTCTACAGCGCAGAATCCTGGGTAATGACGCAGGCGGATCATTCTATTCTGAGAGTTTCGAGAGAAAAATACTACCCGAAATATTTTGACCCATCATCAGTAACGTCGAGTACCGGCGTAGAATGAATCATGAGCTGTTCAACGACATCGACGTAGTCAAGCGCGTTCAAATAGACCGAATGCGCTGGCTTGGACATATTTATGTACAAATTGCTGTTTTCACTCCTTTTGCCGTAACTATATTTGTGAACCACCCTATTTCTTCGAATGTGGATCTACTGCTATACAACTTTGATTTGTATTGCTTGTATAAAATCGCAGTAGATCCAATATAACGAGTAACGAGTTGCCGCGATTCTTTACGCTCTTCAGACTTTGTTCGCTAAATCGAGTTTATAACACAGTAGCACATTTTCCAACTTCAAACTCTTGAACCAATTGAAACCCACAAAATCTGAAAGCTTATGATAGTAGAAGAAAAACCCTAACAGGGTTTTGAAGGTTTTCTTTTAATTCATTTTTAAAGTTTTTGACTGAAGAGAGGATTTTATTAGTTTATATCTCGTGAACTATTCCAAATATAGCTTTTCTCTCTTCAGCAGGTTTTTAGCTCTTAATCAGATCTAAAAATTTTGACTTAAGATAAAATCAAGAAAACAACAACATCTTAGTCAAATCAGCAAAACTGTAAAGAAATCACTCTCAATTGTACAAATAAATACAAACTAGAAATAAATCAAAAAACAATAAAAAAAAATCTATAAAGAAATTTTACGATTTTTTTAAATTTTTGGTTTTTTGAGTGAGATTTTGTTGTGTTTTTGATTTTATCAGAAGGTTAAATTATTAGATCTGGTTAAGAGTTAAAATTTTGCCAAAGAGGGGCATCAAAATTTCGAATAGTGCACGAGATATAGCCTTAAGAATCAGTACATGATTTTCGAAAATTTCAAAATTGAATTATAAAAAAACCTTAGCTAATAATTCAAAACCCAGCTAGGGGATTTCTTCTACGATCATAAGATTTCAGATTTTGGCGGTCTGAATTGGTTCAAGTTTTACTGTTGCACTGTGTAATCACTAATAACCGGTTTCTTGAGGTCGTTTTTAAAGTTTTTTTTTTTTTGAAAATATAAAAATTACAGCATAAAAGCAGTTTTCTTAAAATATTTATTAAGAAAACAAGCTTAATGTTTTTTTATAAATACAGAGGGATGTACTTTTTCTTTTAGTACCTTTTAATAAACCTTTGTGTTGCTTATCATGTTTAAAAACAAATGTTTTAATTTATTTTCTTAAACTATAGCAATATAGATTAAATACAGAGATGGTGACCTTCGATAGCTCATTGAAAACGACGTAGACTAGTAATCCGAAGGTGCCGGGTGCGATTCCCGGCCGGGGCACTGGCCAAATCAACATCGATGAAAAATTTACTTTTTTACTAAATTTTACAAAACTCATCCTAGATGCTTCCACTACCAGATTGCGCAAGGACAAAAAAAAAAGGAAAATGATTTATCAACATTGCAAATAAATCAACAAAACCAATCTGGGCCCCATTTTTGGTGGAATTTGGTGATTAAAACTCACAACAACAACACCTAACAATCCTTGACACAAACCTTGTAATCTACAAAGGAACGAAACAGAGTTGCCAACAATCGAGTGCCGATAAATTGAAAATCGGTATAAAGAATTATCACCCCAGCTTACAACAACAACAAAATACAGAGATATTTATAAACTTTTGCTTAAAAATGATTCAAAGTTTTCGACTATTATTTTTATGTATAACATGAGTTTACATAAATAATTTCAGAAAACTTAATTTTTATGATCAACATAACATTGCCCAAATTTGTTTGGTAATTGGCCGAATTAAAAAGCTGAATCCATGTTGCCCAATAACACAGTGCAATAATTTTTTGGGGACGGAATAATTTCTTTACGGAAAGAAATATTCCGGGAGGGCAGATCCGCCCTAAGTCATACTTTTGACCAGCATTTTTGTTGTAGTTTTAAATGTTGTAAAGTCACATTTAAAGCTCACTTTCTTACGTTTCTCGAATGGCGAAAAGAGCATCTAAGCAGTGCAGATAAGAGTTTAAATGTTCCACAAAAAAAAATTATCGTTAAATTTAATAGAATACATGTGATATCGAAGAAGCACTAAAACAATAAGAAACATAGACACTCGGACTTTTTAAGGTCGCTGTTTACACAGTGCTATGAAAAAAGACAAAATGATTAGTAAAAGTTGGAGATATTGATTTTTGTCTGAGAGCACCCCAAGTAAAAGTTTCTGACCAACATTTGTTTGGAACATTTGAATGTTTAAAGTTCCATTACAATATAAGTTTCTGACTTCCCAAAATAAGGACACGTGATCGACCTTGGTCTGATCTGTCCTCCCGGAATTTAAATTTGTGACTTAAGAAAGCATGACGATACTTCCCAGTAGGAAGTATGGAAGTATACACGATTTTGTAGTCAACGCTGTCCTCAACACAAAATGTTAAAAATTATGTACTTGTCGTCAAAACACTCAGTTGACGACAACCTGACCGACAAAATACTAATGTCATCGTGCATCAAACAAAAAAAAATACAATGTAAGAGACAATAACGACATAATATTAAAGAGAGGAAAAAATGTTTAGTTTATTAAAAACAACAGTGTGCGACGGTTAATGTATCGGACGTTTTCAATAAAACTACTTTGTGATTTTAACAAATGAAGCACTGGTAACGACAATTTGACCGACATTGTCGGCCATCACTTAGTGCATGATTGTGTGAGCGACCAGTCGCTTATAAAGGCATCAACATCAGGTCGTGCATGACAAAGCGAACACTTGTATGAATATTTCGCCGACGATTTGTATGGACGGTCCACTACGTGTCATCAACGATTTACTATGGTCATGCGCATAACCTTGAGGATGTCTTGCAGACACTTCCTACTGGGTAAGTATTCGAAAACCGAGTTTTTAAAATAAAAATTTCGAATAAAACTGAAACCGGTTTTTCGAAAATGCCGAATGTTTGTATACTGTTTATTCCAAAAACAACACTTGTACAAGGATCCCTTCTGGGATTTTATCGCATGCTCGTTGGCAACCCTTTTTGGGGTCAGTTAAATTTGACGTTTCAAAGTAACGAGTTGGCCGCCTTTCTCCATCTCCTTTTTGAGTTCGCACAACATAAGTTGTTATAGTTTATCTCGTTTCGCTCTCTGGACAACGTCCACTCTATACATATCCTTAAGGTAAAATATTGGAAAAATAAAACTATTTCTTTAAATTGAATTTTTACTGAAATCTTTTCGTGTTTTATTTCTTCTATTTTTTACCGCACATTTGCTACGCAAACATTTGGTCCTAACGAGCCGGATCACTTGCTACCAGCCCTTTGTTGATCCGCCATTAAATTTTGGTTTTTTCCATTTCGCAAGGAATTTTTTGGTGTACCACCACTTGTCAACGACATTCATCATCATCATTTAATCATCCTACAGCATCATCAAGCCGTTTTATCATCTTTACTTCAGAAAAAAGGTGCGTATGTCAGTGAATTATAAGTGAGCATTCCGCGATAATTTGTTTTGTTGATAAATAAAAGTTAATATAAAGTGTAATAACGGGTGCTTCTTCTTGTTCGCAAGTTACACCCGGAAGAAAATATTAGTTGCAACGCCATTTTCGGGAAATTTAAAAAAGGCTTAAAAAAGCAGTAAAGACAGATAATTTGTAATAATTTTCAAATTATCGTGTTAATAATACACAATTGAAAAATTTTAAGTGGTTTGTGTGCGAATTAAATTCGAAAAATTGTGCAGTGAAGTGATTGTGCGTTCAAGTGTTGACTGCTGTGCCTGGTGTGTACATATTTTTGTTTTTGGTAACAGAACATATGTACATAAATAGTTACCGATAATCGAGTCTTGCTTTATAGTTTTTGTTTTTGTTGCACTATAGCAAGTAAAATTAAAGAAGATAAAAGTAAAGAAAAATTTAAGAAAGTGAATAACCAGTGCAGTTAATGTCAACAATTGAATTTACATAAACGATTTATGTGACAAGGTGCTGTTACTTCACACACACACCCACAAACAAAATTGAACAAACATAATATTTGAAAATTATCGTGAAAAAATATTAACCCTTATATGGTACTGTGGGTTTGATATATATAATAATTTTATAGTTTGAAATTTAATTGATTTCTTCTCAAGTTTTTAAAATAAATTATTTTTTTTGTGCTTTTAATCGACATCGGGGTCAGCTTTGAAATTTACGCGAACTTATCGCTTATAAGTTTTCTACGAAAATTTATTTAGTGCGTGTTAACGAGAATAAATATAATATAAAATAATTATTCGTTTTTCTCGGTAATTAATTCTGTTCATTGTGCAAGTACACCCTACGGTCGATCCTGTACGACAAGGGCTGTCATATTCGAAATTATTTGTGTTGTTTTTTGTTTTTTTTTTCGGTTTTGGCTACTGGGACCTAGTTTTTTTAAACTCAGGTCATTTATATTGCGTTCCAATTTTATTAGTTAACCGAAGTACATATCGTGTTGAAATTTACTACGTAGCTCAACACGTTTTTAAGTGGTTTCGCCTAAATATTTTGAAAATATTCGTTCGTTACAAATTTTAATTGGCATTTGGCTTGTCTATACTGACAATTTCGTGCAATTTTAAGTGGTTTTTGAATATTTTGATAAAGGGAAGTCGTTCGTTGATTTGGTTTTTTGAGAACAATTAAAATTCTATTCGTGAATTATCATGTCGTCCGAGCTTAATTCGTTCATTAGGGCCTCCGATGGGATTATACAATTCGAAGCGAAATTTACCGCCGGAGCCGCGGAACTTACAGTTTACCTTCTGGACGTTTATGCAACGCAGATGAATAAATTATGGGACAAGGTCTGCGTCACTTATGATAGTTACCTTGAGTTTCTGGGATCTTCGTCCGATACAGGTCCAGAGGATATTGAAGCAGCCGAGGCAAAATATGATGCCGCGTTCAATGCGTTTGCTCGTTGTTCAGCATCCATTAAGGAAAAGCAGGGCAATCTTCGCGCAGCCCCAAAGGAAGATAAGGGAACGCCTACGAACAACAGACGGAGCCAAACATTTGAGAACGACCTTAATACGGATTCGCGAGATGACCCTCATGGAGATGTTCGTGCAACTACGGGACAACAACCGAGAGATGATCAACGGCATACCACTACCAATAATACACTACTGGATGAAGTACATCATTTGGCTTTACCACCATGCGACACGGAGGTATTTCAAGGTGATTTTCTTTCTTGGCCTGCGTTTAGGGATTTATTCACTGCAGTTTACATTCGAAATGCTAGACTTAGTGACATCGAGAGATTGTGTCATTTACGTAGGAAAACAAGTGGCGACGCACAAGAAATTGTTTCCAAATATCCACTTTCGGGAAGCAGTTTTAGATTGGCTTGGTCGGCTTTAAAGTCAACCTACGAGAATACGCGTCTGCTAGTAAATGAACAATTGCGAACATTATTTAGCATCCCCGCCGTTGAACATGAAACAAGTGCAGGACTAAAATCGCTACAACGTAGCATTAATGGTTGTCTTTCCGCTTTGTCTACCTATGAGGTGTCTACGGATAACTGGGACCCTTTTGTAGTTTTCTGGTGTGTTCAACGCTTACCCAAGCATACAATTGGAAAGTGGGAGCAGAGTGTTAAAAATAAATCGGAATTGTCTCTTTGGAAAGATATGGATATTTTTCTCACGGAAAGAATCCAAACATTAGAATGCGTTCAAGGATTAATAGGCTTAGATTTTTCACGAAAGTCGTTTTCTTCGAATAAGCCCGCAGAGAAAAGGATAAATTCACATATTAGTAATACCTTAACCAACGAGTCATCGACTGAACAAATTGGTAGAGGGCCTTCTTCGAGTGCAAATGGGAATTTCTGCGTTTTATGCCAGAATCGGTCGCATTGCCTGAGATTGTGTTTTAAATTTCAGAAATTAAGTGTCCTTGATCGATTTACCCAAGTCAAACGACACCATTGTTGTATAAATTGCTTGTCGCAAGCCCATAGTGTCAAAGACTGTGTTAGCAAACATAACTGCTCGCTTTGTGGTAAAAGACACCACACATTGCTTCATCGCGAATATCAACCAACCTCAGCAAATAATTTAGCTATAACGGCCCCAGAACATACTTCAAACGAAGGAGCCTTGGTTTTAAGCGAAGATAGTAATCAGGCCTCAACATCCAGTAGACAGTCAAGTTCAAACACAATAAATAGGCAAGTATTTTATACTTCGCAAAATAAAAATGTGTTACTACGGACAGCTTTGGTGAATATCGTTCACCACGGCGTAAATTATCCTGCGCGTGCACTTATTGATCCTGGATCTGAAGCGTCTTTTGTTACAGAAGGCCTTCAGAAACAATTAAAATTGCCTACTTCGCACGCTAATGCAAGAATATCGGGCATAAACCAGGCATTGTCTGCCAATTCTAAAAAGATATGTGAATTTACACTAACTTCTCCTCTCGACCCTTCTCTTAGACTGGAAACAAGTGCCTTCGTACTTTCGAACATTTCCAGTAGATTACCATCATTTTCTGTTAGCTCTGACTTTGCTTCGCAATTAAATAGTATAAAGCTAGCGGATTCTCGTCTTTTCGATAGTCGCCCTATAGATATTTTGATAGGCGCCGATTTATATCCTCGCATCGTTCTGAGTGGTTCCCAACGGGTAGCAGATACTCTGCTTGCTCAGAACACCATCTTCGGTTGGGTGATTACCGGCCCTGTTGCTGATAGTCACGTTCAGGCACTTACTACTACTGTAGAATATACGGATCCGGAGAATTATTTGCGTTATAAGTGGAAATACCGCGAAAAAGATATTGTCATTAACGACCTCGTCGTCATAAAGCACAATCGATTCCCTGCCACTTTGTGGAGGGTTGGTCGCGTTTTAAAGGTTTACCTCGATGTTGATGGCCGTGTTAAATTAGTAGATATTAAAACAAAGAATGGTGTTGCAACACGGCCCATTTCAAAATTGATTGTTTTCCCAAATTGTTAGCATTTTATATCGAATTTGTACTTGTTCGTAATTGTATGTCGCAGTATTTGTTCAACAGTTCCGACTGCCGGCTAACAATACCATATGATGGCCAAACGAAGCAGATAGCTGTGACCGCCAAAATCTCGGATTTGAGAGATGTCGTGACTCCTTCAGAGCAGGCACCAGAATCTGTGCGAGCCCATTTTGCCGGGTTCCACATGGCGGATCCAGACTTTCACAAGCCTGGCCGAATACACTTGATTCTCGGGCCCGAGGTGCGCCAGAAGATTATTAGCACTCAAGTCTACTCAAATCCGGGATTTCCAATGGCATCATATACGGTGTTCGGTTGGGCCCTATCGGGCTCGTGCCAACCCTAAGGCTTATCGGCCAATACACTTTGTGTATGTGTATGATGTCTTCGTTCTCGTTTGCAGTACCATCGGGTCGACGAGGCCCATTGTATCCTGAGCGGTGGTGCTGCCCAACGTGTTTATGTGGTCCCTATCTGTCCTAGTGTTTGCAGCACCATCGGGTCGACGAGGCCCATTGTATCCTGAGCGGTGGTGCTGCCTAACGCCTTCGTTTTCTGGTCAATCGTCGTCGTCGTTTTGTTAAGCCCGGCGAAACTACATTGGAACTGTTGAGTTGGAAACGAAATTATATATCGCTATATACGTTAATATAATATATTTAGGTAAATTCTTATCCTTTATTCTTATTTTGTCTCTTTTGTGTTATGTAAATCGAAATCGAATGCTCACCCTAATACTGACATATCGCCTTACTTATATGTACCTATACTTCGTATTTAATCTATTAATTAACAGTCCACTTTTTGAATTTTCAGACATGTAATGTATAGTATTTTTGAATTAACCGTTATATATTTTGAATTACATTCTATAACGAAATAGAATTTATAGTTTATTGTAATTATAATTTTTGCAACATGTAAGGATGTTGCAAGGTGGCCGGCAATGTTTATTCCAAAAACAACACTTGTACAAGGATCCCTTCTGGGATTTTATCGCATGCTCGTTGGCAACCCTTTTTGGGGTCAGTTAAATTTGACGTTTCAAAGTAACGAGTTGGCCGCCTTTCTCCATCTCCTTTTTGAGTTCGCACAACATAAGTTGTTATAGTTTATCTCGTTTCGCTCTCTGGACAACGTCCACTCTATACATATCCTTAAGGTAAAATATTGGAAAAATAAAACTATTTCTTTAAATTGAATTTTTACTGAAATCTTTTCGTGTTTTATTTCTTCTATTTTTTACCGCACATTTGCTACGCAAACATATACTCTACATGCGGCTCATCTGGATTGTTTTTGTAATGTTTGTTATTTCGTGTTTCTTTGGCCACATTTAACTCCGAAGTCAATTTTGACAGTTGATAAGCATACAATTTTGGAAATTGACCACAAGAAGCCAAAGGCTAAAATTGTCTTCGGATGCTAAAATGAACAAAGGAAAAAATTGTGGCATTGACAACGGACACGAAATAACAAAGAAGATAAAAAATCCAAATCCGAATGTAGGGTGCAAATTCAAAAATATATGTCAAGTTCCGTAACATGTACACCCCGATTCTGAATGGAATTTCTCCGGGAATTTTTTCCCTATTCCCTGTTCCCCTATTCTAAATAAAATCTCCCGGGAATTTTTTCCTTTTTCCTTATTCTAAACGAACTTCGAAAGTGATAAAATATTTCCCCGAGAATAAAGTAGGTATTACGAATGTAAATTAAAGGGAGAAATGTATGACAAATTTTGCGGAAAATTCCGCCATCAAATTTCAAGGGAGTTGTACCAAAAAATTAGAATATTTAATATTTTTATGATAAAAGTACAAAACATTTGGCAGCCTTAGAGAAGTGATACATTTTTTTCTCAAGATAAGCTCGCAATTCGCTCGAATTTTAAGTAAGAGTTTGCGCGCTGCTCAATCTTTCTGATTTTTTAAAGCATTTAAAAGTACTATCTTCTTGAAATAAAAAAATATCGTAAATTGTATTACGAGAACTATAAAATTTTTTCGTTTACTGTTCTGTAAATTAGAATATTTGCAATTTTTCTTGCTTTAACTTGCTACTGATGCTTCTACCGTTTGCTATTTTTTGGTTTTGCTTTGAACTTGTTTTTTGTTTACGAAATGCCGGCCGCTAGCTGTCCCGTTTGTAACAAAAATGTTACTAAATCATCTGGAGGTGTTTGCTGTTACTTATTTGAAAACTGGTTCCATCTTAAGAATTGCTCGGAACTATCTGATGGTGCACTTGAGGTGCTTAAAATGAAAAGTGGTGCGGTTGGTTGGAAGTGCCGACGATGTTCTTCATTCGTCGAGGTTGATAGTAATGATGCCATAAATAACCTCACTAAAATAATGGACTGCTCAACGCTCTACCTAACGTTGTGCGGATTGAAATGGATAAATGTCTCCCTCCAATCTTGAAAACGGTTGAAGCAAATAAAGTAAAATGATATCCTGGTATCTGGTTTGCCGCCAAATGCCAAACCAAGTGAAATGGCTTTGAAAATAACAGAAGCGCTTGGAATGCATCTGGTTAGCAGTGACATTAGTGCATCATTCTGACTTGGAAAAAGAAAGAAAGTGATGATAATAAAATTTTGTTCCATTGCAAAGAGAGACGAGGTCAAGAAAAAGTATATGGCTTTCAAAAACTTATAATTTCTTCAGTTCTTGCAACTGACATAGAATAAACCTCAATGACAATTTGTCACCTGACGAATTAAAAACTAAAACTCTTTGCCGCTCTTTGCTTAAGGAGAAGAACATTTTTAAAATGAATAATGAATTGTTATTTATGCATAAAAGTAATTTAAGTTGTAAGTTTTTTTTATAACGCACAATCTTTTTGGTTTGATCTAAGACCACAGGTAATAACATTGGTGAAATTGTTAGTGTTGAGACCTACATAAGGTGATTTTGTTCGGACGGCTCTGGAAATATTAACATTGGCTATTGAAATGTTCAGTCGCTTAAGCCTGGCATAAAATCTACAAAGTTTGATGAACTTAAAAAAATATTATAAATGGATGTCAAATCAATGTTTTTGGCGTAGCGGAGACTTGGCTAAAACCGTATGTATCCAGTAAAATTATTAATATTCCTGGTTACAATTTATTCCGAAATGATCGTTGTGGTATACGTGGTGGCGGTGTTGCACTTTATATGTCTTTTAACATTAGGGCTAGAGTCTTATTAACTGTTTCGGAGGCGGATTGTGAGGCTATTTTTCTGCAATCTAATACTTCTCCGCCTAATCTTGTCGTTGGTGCAATTTATTTACCGCATATGAACTAGTGCTCTAGGCTTGCACCGGGCTCCCGGGAATGCCGGTCAGGGAGCGAGGAATTTTCTATTATTTTTTTAATTTTTCCCGTCTATCCCGGACCGACGTTTCTATAATACTTTTTCAAATCGGTCGCGAGTCGGCAATATTGAAGAACAACATTATTACAACATTTCCACCAATTGTTGCTATATTGGCTTGAAAACTGCGGAAACGCCGGTCCGGGAGCAAAGAAGTTTCTATTATTTTTTTCAGTTTTCCCGTCTATCCCGGACCGGCGTTTCTAAAATACTTACTCAAATGGGTCGCGAGTTGGCAATATTGAAGAACAACATTAATAGAACATTTCCACGATTTTTTGTGATATTTGCTTTGAAACTGCGGAAATGCGGGTCTTCGTTCTCGGACCGGCGTTTGGATGGCGTTCCATCAAATGGCACAATTTTTTGGGGGAATATAACCAAGTCTCCGTTTATGATTTCTGCAAAATTGTAAGCCATTCTGTGCATAATTGCTTAACTAACCAAAGAAAAAACAAAACATGAAAACATATGAACATGTCGTTCTTCTGAGCGATTTTAATTACGATATTCTCGTTGCTCGTAATTACACTACCTTACGTCTCATGCTAACGCGGTGTAATCTGTCAGTACATCACAATAATAGACCTACACACTTTGATTCAAACCACGAATCAAGTTCTTTGATTGATTATTGCCTAGTCACTTATAGCAACTCTATCATTAAGAGTAATCAATGTTATTCCCCTGGTGTTAATTCGTATCATGCCTTTTTGTTAGTTCAATATGATTTAACTTATGAAGCTGATTCATCTTATGTGACATATAGGGATTACGATTCTATAGATATGAATGCTTTAACCGAAGATTTGTTCTTAAGGGATTTTTCGTCATTATATACTTCCAATTATACAAATATACAATTATCTTTTTTAAATGGACTGCTGACATATCTTTTTGACCGTTATGTACCTGAAAAAATTAGGCCTTTTAATACCAATGGCCGTTTCTCGTTTGCCCCGGAAGAAAAGCTTCCATTTATAATAGGGCAATAAAATGGGGTACACTAAACCATATACGGCCCAAATGGCTATTTTCCCCCTAAGCAAACTCGATAGACTTGGGTGCTTTATACTCAAAAGGATACCAAAACGTGTATAACTTAAAATTAGATTTCTAGCATTTTCCGGTATAAAATATATGAAACTACTAAAATCTTACCTTACAGCACGGCGTAGAATTCGGCGAAGAACATATCCTCTGCCGGTATTATCAGGAACTCCACCATCCGCCAAAGCTATTGTAAGTGTTCTTGCATGATCAGCCAAAACACGATACGCCATATCAATACCAGTAACATCATCCGAACCAACTTTTCCTCCGTATGGGGGACATCCTGTTCCAGATTGTATGGCATCAAAGAGAGGTACAAAGATATCAGTGTCATAGTTTGACCGTTTATCTTGAATGACTGACACCAAACGTTCAAAGCCCATTCCGCAGTCAATATGTTTCTTTGGCAGGAGTTTAAGGCTGCTGTCTTGCTCCCTATTATATTGTATAAAAACAAGATTCCAAATCTCCAACACATCGGGATCGTCCATATTGACAAGCTCTGGTACACTACGCCCACCAATACGATCGAAATGCAATTCAGAACAAGGTCCACAAGGTCCAGTTTCTCCCATCTCCCAAAAATTGTCCTTCATATTACCCGGGATTATATGTTCGGGTTTCAAGCCCAAGTCCGTCCATATTTGCTTACATTCCATATCTGGTTCCAAACCACTCGCTTTGTCGCCGCCGAAATATGTAACATATAGTCTATCCTTTGGAAGCCCAAGCCTTTCGGTTAAAAACTCCCAAGCCCATGAACATATCTCCTTTTTAAAGTAGTCTCCGAAGGACCAATTGCCAAGCATTTCGAAAAACGTATGATGGTAAACGTCTTTTCCAACGTCGTCTAAATCGTTATGCTTACCTCCAGCACGAATACATTTCTGAGTATTAGCCACACGTAGCCACTTTGCCATGTCACTGTTTGGATCTGCCGTTCCCAAAAATATAGGTTTGAACTGATTCATACCGGCATTTGCGAAAAGCAGAGTAGGATCGTCCAGAGGAATAGTACTGGACGAATGGACATAAACATGTTGTTTTTCTTTAAAGAAATCCAAGTAAGTTTTTCGAACTTCATTAGCAGTTAACAGTTGCATTGTGAACACGTATTTTGCTGCAAAACCTGAAATGAATTCCAATTAGGTGCATTGCCACGCATAAGAAAAGCATCCACTATTCTATTTTATCATTTATGTATAAATGTAGTCACTACATATTGCACAAAATAACAATCAAGTTTTGGATTTAATAAAATAACTGCATCCTATTTTACCTTAATCGAATGATAAAATAATGACCCCCAATGAGACCACCAAACGTACCAAAAAAAATTCGTCGTTTCACGTTTTTAAGGAATGCAATGAAATCATTATATGCTTACCTAAATTTAAGCGTAAGCGCAAGTCTCTTCTTTTTCTCACATATATTGACACTCACAATGAAGTAGTAAGTAATGATGAAACCAAAGAACATAGATACAGAAGAAGTCTATTCGTTGTTTATTTAACCATTAACGGCCATGTACCAAGATGTATTAATAAAGGTGAAGTTATCTGCACAACAAATTTGGCATTGCAACAACCACAGGCAATTGATTTTGTGTAGTTCATCTCTAGTGTCAAAATCTCCATACAAAATTTTGACAACTGAAAGGCGCAACTCGGCGAGTATATGTAAGTTGACAGTGCAGAGGCACCAAAATCAGAAAAAAAGTTAAAACCAGCTGGCAGTTAACGCCACCTGTATTAATACATCTTGCCATGTACAATTATTTTCTTTTTAACGAAAAATTAAGTAATTGCTGGTTTGCTTAACAGGGACCATTTAACAGACAATTACCGATTTACGTGTGTCCATCATTTGATTACTTAACCAAAGCATTCAGTGGAAAGTATGGCACAAGATGTATCTACATAGTCAGTCGGTTTTACACTTCATATTAATAGTATGTTTACAAAAAAAATTATAATTAAGTATATAACGAAATATCAATGCCCATTGTTTTGACAATATTTTATTAAACAAAGGTAGACTAAAATGTTTTTGAAAAAAATTATCGATTATCGAATTCATGTGGTACCAAAATAATAATTTTTATTTACTTTAGGACGAAATTCTTGAGCGATTTTAAAATTTTTTTCTAGTGTTATTGAAACAAAATTGTGCACGGAATGAACTTTTTTTTATTCTGAATTCCTTATCGTTATTTTTTAAAATGTGGCAAGGTCGATGAAAAAATAATTTATGACTTTAATTTGAAAAATTAATGGGATTACGTGTCCAAAAATTTTTAACTTCCGCAGTTATTGTGAGCATATGTTACAAATTGAACTAAGTGAACAAATAAGCAAAAACTATATTGTCCTGCCCATAAATATTATCCGATTATAACAAATCTTAATATAAAACCTGGAGAAGTTTTAAGAAATTCTTCTGCAAAAAATAATATATACCAAAAATTCTGTTTTAAACTGCAACTTAAATAATATTTTGTGTTTACAAGTATGCTTATTAGTGCGCTTTTCATTTAAAACGACTAATACCGTAATATGTTACATCATCTGTCAAAATAAAGAAATTTGTTAAATCCAAATTTATTTAAAATTTAAGTCAAAATTTTATTTTTTCAGCGAATTTGACAATTTTTAAAAAAAAATAACGGTTAGGAATTTATAATAAAAAAACGTACATCGGTCAAGAATTGCGGCCTAAATTTACATATGTCCAAAAACCCCTTTTTCCACTGTGGACGCTAGGCTTAAAACAGTTTATGACGATAAAAAGTGTAAATGCCACTGTATTTTGGGTTGATTATATATCAAAAAAAATGCTTGGATTGAAATCCTAGCTGATCCTTTCTTTTCATTTCTGCGGGTTGGACCAAAAATCATTTTACTTTTTTTTATCGAAAATAAAAATAATTAAATTTATTAAAATCTGTTAATTTATTATAAAAGTACGCAAACAGGGATTTAATTATTATTCATGTATTTTCTTTGATTATTTTGACATTGCAATAACATTTTACATTTAAGGTAAAAACCCAAGTTTGATAGATATAAAGAAGAAATTTAGCATGCAAAGATGCATGCCATAGCCTCCAACTGGAAGAAATACGGAAATAATTTGATCAAACTTCTATTACCTTTAAAATATTGAAAAAAAAAACATCTACCATATTTGTAAAAACAAAAATTGTATGGGAAAAGTCATTGTGAGTTACTAATGATGCAGTTCAATTCCTCGTGTATGAATTACAGTCAAACCGTCGAATCCGGTCTTGTTATTTTTCGACTACCACAGTGTAATCGGACATGTCTTAACTCAACATAGTGCACTAAAGTAAAGCTTCGCAGTCTATGTTTTGCATGTTAGGGTGATCAAAAAAGAAATATATTTTTTTATTGTAGGCTGAAATTCATTTGTGTTTTTAATTCTTTGACGCATTTTCTGAAGAATGTTATTATATATACTTTTAAAAGTGCAATAAAATTACGAAATCAATTTGCTTCCGTGTTCCATGTGTAATGAATATAAAATTTTATTACATTCATACACAAAAAAATTAATAAAACCAAACATACATACAAAAAAACAAAACAAATTCAATTAAAACAAAATAAATATTAAATTAATTTATAAAAAAACAGAATAAAATTTAATCAGTCTGAATCCAAAACAACGCAACTTCGAAAATCTAATGACGCACTGTGATAGTTTTTGATAAAAATTTTCAAAGACAAAGCCGAACTCGACGGTTTTACCCTAAATCAGACACGAGGAATTGAACTGAATCGTTAGATTTTTGAGTTACAATGACGTTTTTATACAAAATGTTTTTTAAAGTTTTTTGTTTTACTTTGAGTATTGTTTTATGTGGTAAGCTTAAATAAATGATAGTTGGATTTGCGGATATGTCGTCTTCGACAAAGTTGTTTATATAAGTAAAGCATATCCGAAATCCCAACTATAGCTTGTCAAAAATCTATTCAACCACTTAAAACACTACTCAAAGTAAAAAAAAAAATATATATTCGAAACTGTCATTGTAACTCAAAAATTTTACAATGCAGTTCGATTCCTCGTGTCCGAATTAGGATAAAACCGTCGAGTCCGGTATTGTCTAATGTATTTAGTCTCAAGACTTGTTAAAAGAATCGATTCGGAAATCGAGTACGAAATTGGTTGCCTCAAAGATTTTTAATTCCACACTCAATTGCTTTTTTTAAATATTTTTACTGTGTTCGTTCAATTGGCTGCATTAGCTCGCATCGATGTAGCTCATTCTGTCACACCAATTTTTCAAGACCTTGTTAATGCTTTCGGGCTGTAGCTCACGGATTGCTTTGGTGATATTGGTCTTTAGTTTTTGTATCGCTTCTGATTAAAATAATCTATGATTTTCAAATTATCTTGTATTTGGTCCACGAGAAAAAGTGTAACGTATTAAAGGAGACACGTTGGACCTTATGCATCAGAAGAGCGAATTCAATTCTGGAGCCATGTCCGTATGTATGGGCGATTGTCTGTTGTGCAGGATAACTCGAGCAAACTTTACTGATTCTTTTAAAGATTTAACAGTATTATTATTTACCAAAATGAAGTTTTAACTTCCTAATGAAAAACATAACTTTAATGAAAAACTGGACGATATTTGAATTGAGTCAGTTTAATTATCTTAGAACAGTAGGTAAAATTTAAAAAAAAACCAAAATATTTTCTACAGCCTTTTTGGTACCTTTAATACAAATGACCAAATTCACCCATATACATTTACATACATACTATGTATATTTGTTGCAAGTGCACTAAATACAGTCAAAATTTTGCACAATTTTATCGCTTATTGAACGTAAACTTACGAATAAAAAAGGGCCTGAGTACTAGTACTTCCAATGCAAGGTAGTCTAAATTTTCCTAATATTTTCAAGGAGGAACTCTTAATGTTTTGTGAATTCATTAGCACGTTTTAAACCGTAAACATTTCTACAGTGACAGTTTTTATCAGTCAGTTCACTTTAGTGAAATTTCTGTATTGTTTTATTTCGATTTTCATATTTTCCGGGATTTGGACAGATTCTCCAAGCTGTAGGGGAGACAGCTGCCCCCCTGCCCCTACCTGGCTACGCCCTAGAATCTTTGTCTAAATTCTTCATCTGTTAAAGAAAAGTGGTCACGCCGTGTAAAACATCTTTTTTGCAGCTTTACATTTTTTAAATTAAAAATATTGCAAAAGTATAAATATTGTTTTTCTATTTTCTCTGTTATTTTCTTACAATTAACATGTTAACCGGCGAAGTTGGTTCGGTTAGATTTAAGAGCAACTCTTTTATAACATAGTGTCGATTAAGAGTTAGTCGTACTTTGTGAAACTCAGATTTGCCTAACTTTCGGTTAATGTTCACGTTTATTTTTAATCATACATTGTGAAAATGGCCGTAAATAACCGCGGCGGTAGGTTAGTAGAAGAGCGTGAATTGGAAGAAGAAGAGCGATGGTTGGTAGATGTGAATATGCAAAAATTAGGAAAATAATTATAGGGCAACGCTACAGCCAATTGTAACCCGTGCTGTTAGTGAACGGCACAAGGAAACAGTAAAACAGGCGAGACAGTTATTTAAGCGAAAAAAAAACCTCAGATGAAGGAACGAGAGAACAGGGATAGAGGTGAGGCCCGAAAATTTTACCAGAAAGTAAGGATGGAAACCTGGTCACAGATACGCAGAGTGTGCTGCATATATGGAGAGAACACTTCCAGCAACTGCAGGTTCCAGAAGGCAGCGCACTTGAAGGTATCACGTCAATTGTCGACAACGGCTTAGATTGCCCACCATCAAGTCAAGCCGAGGTAAGAAGAGCAATATCAAGGCTGAAGAGTAATAAAGCAGCCGGTGCCGACGGACTTCCGGTAGAGCTCTTCAAGTCCGGTGGTGAGGAGTTGATAACGAGCATGCACCTCCTACACACGGTTTGGCTTAAAGAGTGCATGACCGACGATTGGAACCTAAGCGTATTATGTTGTTTGCTGAAAAAAGGTGATCCAAGTGTGTACTCCAACTACCACGGGATCAGCCTTTTACCCATCACATATATGGTCCTGTCGAGTGTGCTATGTAAAAGACAAAAGCCAGTGTTAACCAACATGATCGGACCTTATCAGCATGGCTTTAGACCTGGTAAATCAACAACTGAACAGATATTCACACACAAATCCTGAAAAAGACCCAAGTGAAACAGATCGACACGTACCATCTTTTCTTCGCCATTATACACCAGACGAGGAGATAATAATGAGACCTCTTCAACATAGTGATGGAGATAATAATGAGAAAAGCTGCAGTAAACACGAGTGGCGCGATATTCAACAAAAGCCACATGCTACTCGCGTACGCTGATGACGTAGACATCATCGGTCGAAAATTGCGTGATGTGACTGCAGCCTAAGGAGTTTTTTGGGGTCGCTGATTTCGAATCCGGAGTCAAATTTTGAATAAACAAAATGGCGGACATTTTTTAAAAAAATCCCTGAATTTAAGTGATATATTGCCTTTGGGGGTTTTGGGGGTCACTGATTTCGATTCCGGGGGGTTTTGAAAAGATGAAATGGCGGAAACAAATTGTCAAACATTTTGCATAAGTAAATTCAAGCATATTTTGTTTTTTCCAAGTCTGACTTTGGATTCAAAATCAGCGACCCGAAAAATCCCTTAGTGCTATGTTTCATGATTATCAGAAGCCTCCTTTATTTTCGGACTAAATTTTTCAAAATTTTTATCTAAAGAAAGGTAAAGTCAAAGGGCGAAATAAGGGAAAATGGCAAAAAGTGGCAGCTTATCCTGGGTCATTTCGATAGAGGAAATATTTAATTTTAACGTAGTGATAAGGATTTGCTATTGTTATGTGATTTAACATAAGTTTAAGTCAAAGAAACATCAGAAATTTTCAAATTATGTGAATTTTTATGAATCTTATTTTATAAGAAAATTTTCTATTGATTTGTACACAATTAAAGTCAAATATTGAGCATTTTATTTTACAAAAAGAATATATTTTTATTGTTTAAACCAAAATCCACCGTTAGTTATAACTCACCATGTTTTGCTTTAATATTTAATATGACAAATACCCAAAATATAAGTCAACTTTGAATGGCTACAGCATAACGGTAAATTATCTCATGGTCAAAATTTTTGTTTTTTCTTCTTATTTGGAGTGTTTACTTTATATATAAACAAATTGGACAATTTAGTTTTTTAATTTCAGCCAGAATATTTCGATTTCTGACCAATGTGCATTGGTAAGTAAATGTGTCAAATCATAAATTAAGTAAATTGTCGCGTACGCCCTTATTACACTGGACGCACACTGTCTCTTGGAGTGGGACGATAAACCGGCTGGCGTTTGCCCCGGCTTCGCATCAGGGTTCGGGCGCGGTTCTTACCAGTATCATCATCCACAGACAGTTAACTAAAAAGCAATATCAGTCAGCCTTTATAAATTTCACACTTACGTTCTTCACCCTGCTTCTGGTTAAGGCATGCTAGGCGATGTGCATACAGGGAATTACCCACCCCAACCTTGGTAACCTTTAGCCAAATCCCCGATTACCCCTTACTTCACCTCACCTACCCATTACCGGCGGTTTTAGTCGTTATAAAAATTACGATTTTATTGGGTTTGAAATATTCTGCAACTTATTACAACAACAATTTCTTTTCTAACCGGCTTTCTTCTCGTTCTTCTATTAAATAAGTTTTGGTAATCCACGCGTCTCTGTTACACGTTGTTGCGGGGGGCACAGAAACCGGCATGTGGGTGGGGAATTGTATGTTCTTGGTGTCAACCTAAGAAAACGGCACACTCCTGGCTTTGCCGGCGTTTGGCATTTGGGTCAACATTATCCTAGAACCATAAATACCTCTATTTGTGGGCATCCCATTTGTGGCCATCCAATTTTCGGGCATCCCATTTGTGGACAGCGACTGTACCACCAAAAAACCAGCGTTGCCAAACAACAAAATACTATAAGGGTTGTCGTACGCGAAATGTTCATTCATGTCAACACTGGGAAATAACAAATAGAAACAGCGATTTTCATTCATGATGAATTTATAGCAGGCTGTTACGGGAGTTTATGTTTGAAAATTAATAACATAATTTTAGGTGTTTTTGAGCAAAAAAGCAGAAGATATACGAAATATAAATTGCCAAAAATTACGTCAAATAAAAGATGGCTGGTCATGAACATTTTGGGGGGAAAATTTAGCTGGGAAAAGGAACAAAAAGGAAAGTGGATAGATATATAGCCTTTTTACACCAAAAAAGCATTCCGCATCTTGAGCTGAAGATGCGGAATGCTAAAAAGTGGTTTTACACCGCAGTTTCGCATATTGTCAGCTGTTGTCTAGCTCACACATTTTTCCACTTGCCTTGTAAAACTGCAATATTTTCCTGCCACAAACCTATTAACATTGTTACGGAGGCTGTATTCCACAAAGCGCGAATAGTTTTAACTAATTGGAATAACCATTTATTAATATTTTGGCAAAAATGTAAATTTTTTGTCCGTCCATGTTTTTCCGATAAATGTAAACAAACGACGAAAATTGTGGTTGCCGGATCAACATTACTGAGAAAAATCGCTTAAATTCCAATTTTCAGAGTACAACTCAGTGTATTTTTCCGCATCTTTCATGGATGCGAAAATATGTTAACATCTTTCCAACAACAAAATACATGAAAAAATTTTAGCATTTTGGCCGCATCCATCAAAGATGCGGATTAACGCGGAAATATGTTAAATGCGTTCCGGTGTAAAAAGGCTAATAGTGTCAAGCCGGTAAAGTCGTATTATCGGTTTGTTTGTTCCAAGTGCGGTTTAAATAAACTATAAGTGAGAAACTAGTGTTGTGGTTAAATTTAAATGTTTTTATGTAAATTTTCACGTTTTGTTTTGGTTAAACTAGGATCGGTATATGTGTGAGCTAGTGGCGTTTTTACGATTTTTTATAAATAAATTTGTGAAGTAAGTGTAAACACTACCTAGAAATGGATCAAGGCAAGGCCATAAATAAAGTGTTTTTTTTAATTAGGATCCTCCAGCCACCGTTTATAAGGGAGACAACATCTATTCGGGTGGAAGAGAGATTAGAATCAAAAAAAGCGCTTATCAAATCACCAGATCTACAGCAAAGACGTCACTGGCCAAGTGTTACCGACCGCAAGAAAAATAAAACGAAGTCAAACGGACATTGCGTGGGTTACATCAAAAATTATATATGATTAGAAGAGGTGCCAAGTTAAAAATTACCTCCAAGCGTACGTAGGCGCAATTTAGCGTATTTGGAAATACAAGAGAAATAGCCAATTTTATGGCTCAAAACTTGCAAGTTAGTTTGATGAGTTTTAATTAATTTTCGATCTTTTGGTGCTCAAAACTTTTCTATTTTCATTAAATAAACCAAAATATATTCACCAAAAATTATACTTAAACTACTTTTGCCTATGTTTGTTGCAGTTTTACCACGTTGGTGCCTCTTGTTATCATATATACTTTTTGGGTTACATATTCACGGCCGGATGTAACGAATATAAACAGCAAATTTTAAATAAATTGAAGTCCAACTAGTAAGGGAAGAAAGAAACCTACGGATATAAAAAAACGGCCTACGCCGTTTTAAAATTCGAACTAAAAAATAGAAAATTAACAAAACTCATAAAGATTGATTTTAAATCGCCAAAAAAATACGAAAAAATATTAAAATTAAAAAAAAAGAACAATAGATATAAGTTAGATTTAAGTTGGGTTAAATTTGTGTGTTTGTCCTAAGATATGTGTATGTAAGTGTTCTTTACGGTACTCCGACAACATAAATTAAAATAGTTAAAGTTTTAAATATGTGTTTTTTTGGTTGTTTTTATTGTGATAGGGCGTACAAAGTTTTTTAAATATTTACCACCATGGTAAATATCCGATAAATCTTCCCTAATCGAGCTCAATGATGTAGGCAGGAAATTCCAATCTTTTTCAAGCGGCAAAAAGGGCCGCCAGTTCTTCGCCTTTGTAGGTCCTAAAATAATATGAAAAGATATAAAAGTTTAAATAAGAACGGTATTAAATCCAATTTTATACTAAATAATATCTATAATTTAAAGGAAAAAAATATGTAAACCGCCAATATTTTCGTTCCACAAATCTATTAACATTGTTTCGGAGACAGTAGTCCACGAAGCGCGAATACTTTTAACTTATTGGAATAATCATTTATTAATATGGTGGCAAAAATGTATATTTTTATCCGTCCATCTTGTTTGTCATTCTTTCTAATAAATGTAAACAAACAACGAAATTGGTGGTTGCCGGATCAACATTATTCTCAAAAATTGCTTATTTCAGAGTACAACTCAGTATATTTTCCACCATATTTCGTGGATGCGAAAATATGTTAACATCTTTCCAACGCCCTATGCTCCAGTGGGAGTTAGAGGAACACATATATATATATATTTCCAACAACAAAATACAAGTGAATATTTTAGCATCTTTCAAAAATGCGGAATTATGCGAAAATATGTTATATGCGTTCCGTTGTAAAAAAGCTATAACATTGCTTCGGAGGCTGTAGTTCAAGAAGTGCGAATGCTTTTATCTAATTAGAGTAATCATTTATTAATTGTTTGTCTGTCCATGTTGTTTGACGGGGGAATGGGACTTTGCCCAAAGGTAGAAAGTTACTGATTGTCACTCACTTGGGAGTGACCAGAATCGATTCCTTTGTGGCACTGTCCAAGCAGCTAACTACTTCCGGTCTTAGACCAAGTATTCCCTGGGCAATGACTTTAAAGCAACCGCTTTGAAGTTAGCTAGAGTTAGAAGGCGAAATGTTAAGTAACCTAATCGGCATGCTACCACCGATGCGTCTTAGGAACTAGGTAACAGAAGTTACTGAAGCTCAACACAGGCTCTCTTAGTGGCTTTGGCAGCCCCAAGAAACTAAGATCGGGAGCGGTGGCCTAATAAGCCACTCTCCTTAAACAAAAATTTATTATGAAAACACGAAGAAAACGAAAAACAAGAACCCCCCCAAATGTTGACGACCCCCGCAAACGATATAAGGACCATGATTTAAGGATATGCACCTGGAATGTCCGAACACTATACAGAGATGGTGCCTCTATCCAACTGGCGGATGTCCTCGACAAATACAAGGCTGACATCACCGCCATACAGGAAATGAGATGGACGGGACAGGGATGCACACGACGAAAGAACTGTGACATCTTCTACAGCTGCCATGCAGAAAGACACGAATTTGGATGTGGTTTCATAGTCGGCAAGAGACTTCGACACCTGGTCTCGCGGTTTAACCCTGTAAATGACCGTATAGCCACCATTCGCATCCGGGCGAAATATTTTAACATTACGCTGATTTGTGTACACGCCCCGACGGAAGACAAAGATGATGACATCAAAGATGCATTCTATGAGCGCCTGGAGGATATATATGACCGCTGCCCTGCACATGACATTAAAATTGTTCTGGGAGATTTTAATGCTAAAATAGGAAGGGAAGATGCTCTTGGTTCAGCAGTCGGAAAATTCAGTCTACACAACAACACCTCCGATAACGGATTCAGACTGGTAAGTTTCGCGTCGGCAAGAAACATGGTTGTGAGCGGAACCAGATTCCCGCATAAAGATATCCACAAGGCAACCTGGATATCTCCCGATCAAAATACAAAAAATCAGATTGATCACGTGGTAATTGATGGAAGGCATGTCTCAAGCGTTATGGACGTGCGTGTGATGCGCGGTGCAAATATCGACTCGGATCACCACCTAGTTGCAGCCAAGGTACGCACACGATTAAGTAGAGCTAAAAACGCTCTTAATCAAACGCAAAGGAAGCTAGACATCACAAAGCTGCAGACCACTGAGATAGCCAATGCCTACTCCAACCAACTCTCTCAATTACTCCAAACAAATCCCCCTAGTTCTGATGTTCCCGACATGCAGTGGCAGCATATTGCGGATTCTATGACCACTGCCGCAACAACCGTACTGGGTTATGAAAAACCACGCTCAGACAAGCCCTGGTACGATGACGAATGTCGCGAAATGTCTGAGGAAATGGATGCTGCATACAAGGCAAAACTGCAGCCAATGGCGACGCGTGCGGTGACGGAGCGTTATAAAGAGAAAAGGAGGGAGATGAAACGTCTGTTCAGACGGAAAAAGCGTCTGTGGAAGAAAAGAGAGAGCCAGGAGTCCCACCTGTAAGGACAGAGACGGAAATCTGGTCACGGACACTCAGAGTGTGCTGCAAATATGGAGGGAACACTTTCAATCTCTTCTCGTTCCCGAAGGCAGCATAAGTGACGGAATCGCACCAATCATCGACGATGGAGTAGATTGTCCACCACCGAGCCAAAACGAGATCAGCACGGCAATTGCCCGGCTTAAAAATAGTAAAGCTGCGGGAGCCGATGGACTGCCGGCAGAGCTTTTTAAAGCCGGCGGCGATGACCTGGTAACATGCATGCACCAGCTCATAAACACGATTTGGCTCAGGGAATGCATGCCCGATGATTGGAATCTGAGTGTCCTATGTCCCGTGCTTAAGAAAGGCGATCCTAGTGTGTGTACCAACTATCGCGGGATTAGCCTTTTACCCATCGCATACAAGGTCCTGTCTAGTGTGTTATGTGAAAGACTAAAGCCCCTCCTGGCGAACCTGATTGGACCTTATCAGTGTGGCTTTAGACCTGGTAAATCCACCACCGACCAGATATTCACGCTACGACAAATCCTGGAGAAGACCCAAGAAATGCAGATCGATACCTACCATCTGTTCATCGATTACAAAGCTGCATTTGACAGTCCGATACGACAGAAATTGTTGGATGCTATGGCTGAGTTTGGTATCCCCGCAAAACTAATTCGACTCTGCGGGATGACACTGACTGACACGAAGTCTTCAGTGAAAATTGGCAAAAATCTGTCAGAGCCATTTTCTACCAAGCGAGGCTTTAGACAAGGCGATAGTCTGTCCTGCGATCTCTTTAACATCGTAATGGAGATGATCATGCGGAAAGCAGCAGTAAACAGGAATGGCACCATATTTAACAAAAGCCACATGTTGCTCGCGTATGCTGATGATATCGATATTATTGGACGTGGATTGCGAGATGTTACTGCGGCTTTTTCGAGCATTGAAAAGCAGTCGGCTGAAGTGGGTCTGGTGATAAACGAGGACAAAACCAAGTTATTTCTTTCAACGAACAAAGAGTCCACTCGTCTGGGACGCTGCGTGAACGTTGACAACTATAATTTTGAAGTGGTAGATGATTTTGTCTACCTTGGCTCCGCCATAAACAAAAATAATAATGTCAGCCTCGAAATCAAAAGACGAGTATTGATCGCAAACCGCTGCTACTATGCGCTAAGCAAGCGATTTAACGACAAAGCGCTCTCTCGAAAAACAAAGATCCAGCTCTACCAGACTCTGATCCTACCTGTCTTGCTCTACAGCGCAGAATCGTGGGTAATGACACAAGCGGATCAATCTATTCTGGGAGTCTTCGAGAGAAAAATACTCCGCAAAATATTTGGACCCATCATCGTGAACGGCGAGTACCGTCGTCGAATGAATCATGAGCTGTATGAGCTGTACAACGACATCGACGTGGTCAAGCGCGTTCAAATAGACCGAATGCGCTGGCTTGGACACGTTGTACGAATGGACGATAACGCTCCGGCTCGAAAAGTCTTCGGCAATAAACTCGATGGGCGGCGCAGGAGGGCGACCAAAACTCCGATGGATAGACCAGGTGACGGAAATGTTAAGTAAGCTTGGTATGACGAACTATCTACGGAGCGCAAAAGACCGAAGCGCTTGGAATGGTTTTCTACGTGCGGCTACTGATAGATGAATTTCTGTTGTTGCTGCCAGTAAAGAAGAAGAAGAAGATGTTGTTTGACGTTTTTTCTAAAAATGAAAACGAGCGACAAAATTGGTGGCTGCCGGATCAACATTATTGAGAAAAATCGATGAAATTCAGCTATTTCAGAGTACAACTCAGTGCATTTTTCAGCGTCTTTCATGGATGCGAAAATATGCTAACTTCTTTCCAACAACAAAAAACATGTACAATTTTTAGCACATTGGCCGCATCTTTAATAAGCCGAATAATGCAAAAATATGCTAAATGCGTTAAGTGCTATGCGTTAAATGCCAAAAAACATTTCACATTTAGAGCTGAAGATGCGAAATGCTATAAAGTGATTTTACACTGCAGTTTCGCATATTGTCAGCTGTTGTCCAGCTCACACATTTTTCCATTCGACTTGGAAACCTGCAATATTTTCCTGTGACAAACCTATTAACATTGTTACGGAGGCTGTATTCCACAAAGCGCGAATAGTTTTAACTAATTGGAATAACCATTTATTAATATTTTGGCAAAAATGTAAATTTTTTGTCCGTCCATGTTGTTTGCCATTTTTTTCCGATAATTGTAAACAAACAACGAAAATGGTGGTTACCGGATCAACATTACTGAGAAAAATCGCTTACATATAGCTTTTAATAGTACAACTATGTGCATTTTTCCGCACCTTTCGTGGATACGAAAATATGTTGACATCTTTACAACAACAAACTACATTTGAAAATTTTAGCATTTTGGCCGCATCTTTCTACGATGTGGAATGATGCGGAAATATGTTAAATGCGTTCCGGTGTAAGAAGGCTATAAATCAAAGAAAGTATATTATACAAGAAGTACATTAACTGTTTGTTTTGATCATTAAATAACACTACGGTAGGTTGGTAGAAGAAGAGCGCAGGTTGGAAGAAGAAGAGCGTAGGTTGGTAGATGTAAATATGTAAAAAAACAAGTTATGAAATTTTAATGCACATTAAATGTTACATATATCTTTTTGGCTGTCGAGTCAAAAAATAGTGCATATCCTTTTTATTTCCATCGATTTTTATACCGTACTATCAGTTAAGTACAGATCTACTAGAGTGTTACTTAAGGGCGTAATTACACTACATTTTGCCACAGTCTTATTTGATTTCTTGTATAATTTTCTTTCCTTGTATAAATCTGTTGAACACACCATTTCATGCTACCGCCATCTACAACGCAATTACAGTTATATATGGAATATTTCAACAAGTAGAGTCTTTGTTAATATCGGAATATGGCAATACTTGTGTGCAGATGTGTTCATTTTGTTCAAATCATAACAGCTGCATAGCAATGCTTATTGAACAAAGATAGTAATTTAGTACTGCCGTGTTTTTCGTACTAGTTAAAATTAGATAGTTTTGGAGTAAGAAGTTTGGAAAAAATCGTGATTTGTTTATGATAAAGTGAACTGATTATTTTATTCTGCTTTGATCCTCTCATACGCGCGATTTTATTTGGTCCAAACATACACAGCTTTATAGTAAAAGAGGATACTTCATATAGCTTAATCTTTCTGTGTCATCGGTGCTCCGCCAACAAAAGTACTTATATGGAGCAATGAAAAAAAATCAACGAAAAACAATGTATGAAGAAATGTGAAATTATTCCAATACTATACATATGATATCTTCCTTCTTGTCATCCTTTGATGATCTAAAAGGAGGATTTCGTAGCCGTTAATTTCCACAGAGAACAACAGAGGTAACTCATATTTTGTATCTATTTTTTTTTTGTTTCGTTTGTATGAGGTATTTACGCCACAAGTTTTCGAATTAATTGCTTTTGGCTTGGTGTATTGTACCGGAATGTTTGGGTTCAGCAATTCCCTATATTTTATACCGAAATTGGTTTTCCATTTGCTGACCACTTATATAAGCATGGTTTTCTGCAGCCTCTTTTCGATTCTTGCCCCCTTAGCATTCATTCTTTGACACACAAACCTGAGCAAAATCACGTAGTTGTCATTGCGGTGACTGTCGGTTCGACGACTCAGCTCCAAATTTATGGGAATGGTATTCGCAAATTTCAAAAAGAAGATGAAAAATAATATTGTATGTTCGTTTTGTCACATGAAAATTGATATTAGTAAAATAAACAATGCATTCGAAATGGATGGTATCTTTGTGTTTGTTATTTTGTTGTAATAAGGTTTATCTATTGTTTTTATTTTTAGTAACAAAAGCAGCAATATTACGCAATGTTGTTGCGTTTTCTTCTCGTTCTGCAGAACTTACGAAAGAATTTGTTTGGCAAAGTTGTCTGTATTATATTGAATTTCAGTAGAATACTATGTTATTAAACTTAATTAAAGGGAACAACTTGGCAAAGTAACAAATATATTGCAGTTCTGATGTCATTGCTACAGATTGTTGATGTTTTATCAATGCTCATGATATAGTACTGCTACGCTTACTTTAAATGTGTGTGATTCACAATTGTTATTTTTCTTGCCTTGTTACGTCGCGGCGTTTTAACATATTGATTTTGGCTTTGAAGGTGCAACTTTACAAGTTTGAAATAGAAATTGGAATTTTCATTTTTGAAAATTACTTGTGAAGACATATTGGCGATAATAAGTAAATCGGCTATTCCACAATTTGAGGAATCTGTTAGCTGCTGTGTATTCACAAATGAAAACAAAACTCTTGTATTGACATTGAAAACAAAAAGCGCGCAGAAACAAAATATGAAATTATAAATAAATTTTGCAAGTTCGATTTTTAAATAATTTATTAGCTGAATCTTTTATTGGATTGAAGAGAAGAAGATATGCGTAAAAATGATTTATAAATATTTGAAGTGAACGACAAACTATTGTATATATTTTACTGATTATACAAATTTTAAAACGAGAGTGCAGGCCCATAACCTTTGGTTAATATAAATTTATTTGGTAGAACTATATTACAAGAAATTAAATTATATATTATGTCGGGTCGATTTCTAAGGACAAAAATAAGTCGATATTGTGCAATCGATTTTTCAAAAGCTTTTGGCGTGAGGAAAAAAACGTTTCACTACGACTAGGGTTTCTCTCCCGCCCGGGAAATCCCGGCATTCCTGGTAATTTTTAATTCCCGGTTTGCCGAGAAATTCGTCCGGGATTCCCGGGAAATTGAAACACCTTTGGCAGAACAAATTTTAGAACCTTTAAAGAAGCGAATTGAAGAAAGAGTGGACAAGCGACTTTATACTTTAGTGAACTATCATAAAGATCCAACAGTATTTGATAAGAATGCTAATAACTTATTTCAAATGTAATCGCGTACGCTGAACAAATTTATACTCGACTTTTCAAAGAAGACGTTATTGACGAAGTTCTGGAATCGGACGAAATTCATATTTGTGACATTAGTACCGAAAGTCCATTTGAGGATATTTTAACAAATGCAAATGTTGCATCAAGTAATAGACTACTTAATAACTCGATAATAAGGACTTACAATTTTACGAAGCAAGTGGAAAAGCAACGGAAAATGTTATCATTTCATTGAATGCTCTTCTGACAATAAGGCCAACATCAGTTGAAAGCTAGAGAATATTTTCAACAACTGGGCAATTTGTAAATAGAATAGAAACAGACTTTCTGATGACAAATTAACTTGTACTGTTTATTTAATATTTTTAAATAGCTTGTACTATATTATCTCATGATTAAAAAAATTAATAATTAACATAGTTTGTCTTGTTTTTCTACTGCGCGAAAATTCCCGGGAATTCCCGGGAAAGGCAAAAATTTTTCCCGGTTTCCCGGGAAAAGTCCGGGAAAAAGAGAAACTCTAACTACGACATATCAAAAAACATTTTCGAGTCAGCCAAATTTCACGTTACGAAAAAAGGGTTGCCAACAACCCTAGGATTTCAGAGAAACTGGGAACGATGGTACCTAATTCAAATCAAGCTTAAACATTGCTTGATCTGATATAAATTTCCTTTTTGATAATTTATGCCAAAAATTATGATCACGAATGTTACATTAAAACGTCAATAAAATAAAAACAAAATTTTGCACTTAACTTTTTACTATTATTGAAATTATTTACTGTTGTAAAAAATATTTAATGATAAAACAGCAATTGTATAATCAGTAAATATGTTATTAAAGATTGAATGAGGTGACCAGATCATTAACGCAATTTTACAGTCCGTTTAATCATAAATGAAAATAAGATGAGCTTTGAACATTTTAATTTAATAAAATTCAAGTATTTATCTTTACTAATACAAGCAAGAAAAAAAATTGTTTTAAAACTTTTTTTTTCAGTCACAGTGAACCTTTCTGTGGAAATACCCTTATGAGACCCGGACAATGAAAGGAGGGTAACGTGTCAAAAAATCTTTTTTTTCACTTTTTTTGCCGATTCCGATATATTTTGAGCTGCTCTTTCACATGCTGCAAAACAAAAAGTCAAAACTTGTCAAAAAGTTAATTAAAAGATAAAGAATAGTAGTTTTGAAAAAAATGTGTTTTTAAAAAATCTAGAAAAAGAAAAAAGACGCTTATTACGAATCTAGCTTCAGAGGTTTAGAATTCAAAATGGCAAGATTCGAATAAACGTCGATATAACGTAGTATTACTAAATCGAATTAATTTTTGATTACTCCAAACAATTGTGTCTAGTATTCTCGATAATTTTTCGTGAATCATCTGAAATAAATTTACCATATCCTGTACTTTTTCATCGACAGCAGATATTAATCCATTTCCCAACTTACGCATAAAACTTTTGAGTGTGAGGATAAATTCCTGGAAACTGAGCGTCAGTAACAATAATGATTTTAGGAATCGGATAGATTCGCTTGAAACTCGATAATTAGAACTTATTTCATTGATTTCGCTTAAACGACTCCGATTATTTAAAATTGAATTTGCTAGATTCGTAATCAGCTAAAACAAAAATCCCCGAGCAACCATTTTTAAAATGTTTAATTTTTTGCCTGCCATATTGGATCCTCCATTTTGATTTTTAAAAAAAACTTATGCTAGGTTCGTTATCAGCGACCCCAAAAACCCCAATAACAACTAGCAATCCCTTGACACAAACCTTGTTATATACAAAGAAACAAAACAGTAATCGGATTACATACACGATAGAGTGCCGATCGAGAATTATCACCCCAGCTACTTCCTCCAGCTATTACAAATTCAAATTAATTTATTGAACCTTCATAAAAAATAGTAACAGACATTTAGAAACAAGTGTGAGATGGAAGTGTACTTAAGACTATAAAGTATTATCTCAAGAACATAATTTGGGAAAACAGTATCATACTTATTAATATTACAGTGAGTTTATGTTATAAAACATTAAATAGAAATAACGCCCTTGCTCCCGGGGCTAACATATCCAGCTATTACAACAACAATAAACCCCAAATAGCCAGTTTTAAGCAAATCTGATGTTTCTAATTTTCTTGTCAGCCATATTGGATCCGCCATTTTGAATTTTCAAAAACTAAAACCGCATTCGTTTTAAGCGACCCCAAAAACCCCCCCGTGTAAGAAGTTTGAAGCCATTACAGCCTGGTGATTAACTTATTTACTTTAAGATCGCTAATCTCGAAATCTTTGTTTTTGCACGTAAGCCCCCTTTTCACTGTCCAGGTCACATATTGTCGCACAATGGCTTTACGGTATTTGTCATATGACATATTATTTCTCAAAAAATACTTTTTGATAAAATTTTAAGTTTTACTCAGAATCATGCCAAAAAACAAATAACAAAAATTATTATAAATTATTAAACGCCATGTTTTGCCCTTTTAAATTGTATATAATACTTGTATATCAAGTAATATCGCAAGTTTTAATCAATTAGGCTCGAGGTCTGTGTTTTGTTAAAAAAAAACTAAAAATTGTATATCAAGTGTTAATTTATCCTTTATAATTATAATCAAACTTGACTTCCACTGTAAGTGGCAATTTACACGAAGAAATTATTTGCAGGCATTTCTTGAATTCTCTTTTAAAGTTGCTTCTAAAAATCATGAACATTTAATTAATTGCAGCTAATTTTTGAATTCTCTTTTAAAGTTGCTTCGAAAAATCATGAACATTTACACCAGGAGTTTTTGCATGCAATTTTTTGACGTTTATTTTGCCAATCTTCTATAATTGTTCATTCGTTGAAATTTAATTTATTCGTAATAATTTAAAATAAAAATAACGTTTAAGCAATTACAAAAATAAAAATGGAAGATTATAATATAGAAAAAATAATGGAATATCTCTTTGACGTTACTGAACTGGCTGTTGAAACGTTAGATTTGGACAGCAGCGAACACAACACTTTAGAAGCCGAATACGAATAAAACAAATTAACAAGAATACGAACGAAAGCAAAAAGAAATGTCAAAAAATATCTTGAAAAACGAAAACCGTGCAATTTTTGCTACCCCGTTTGCTTACAAATAATAATTGCACGCAACATTGCATGCAAAAATTGCCTCGTGTAAATTGCTTCTCATTGAACCCGACCCTCTCAGATTTTAATGAAATTTTGCATACTGTTTGCGTAGCAAAAAAAACCCCAAGGATGTGATGCGAGAAAGAGAATAAATAAAATAAAACATAAGGGATTTAATATTAAGTAATCAAAAGATTTTCCGCTTTATTGGGATATTCGAAAATTCAGTGTTGGTATACCTTGCAAGGTTGGATCCGCAACAAGAATTAGATGATTAATAGCTCGATGTAGCGAACAAAGCCTGAAGAGCGCGAAGGATCGCGGCAACTCGTTACTCGTTATGTTAGATCTACTGCGATTTTATACAAGCAATACAAATCAAAGTTGTATAGCAGTGGATCCTTACGCCTATTCGAAGGAATATGGTGGTTCACGAATAGAGTTACGACAAAAAGTGTGAAAACAGCAATTTGTACGTAAACACATACAGTTAGATTTTACCTATAGAAACACAACCTCATTTTTAGAAATTGCATTTTTGAAAATATGTGGGCGTGGCAAGGTATCGAAATATTTGAAAAATTACGGTAATAGGTACTTTTAAGATGCGATTACTATGAGATGACTCAACCGAATTGAAAGATCTTGGTGGCATTAGAAAGGTATATAATACATAACATATCCCAAAACTAAAATGGGGTTTTTCTTTTTTTTTAAATTTTTTAAGTAAATGCATTTCTAGTAAACTTCCTTATATATTGATATCTTTGTGTGGCAAAAATGAATAAAGTAGCTAAACTTTGGAAGTTATATATATTTTTTTGGTAATTCTAATATATTAGAACAAGAATCGTGTTATACATTTTTCAGACACCCCCAAAAATATAGACTTAACCTTGATACATTTTGCACAAGAAATACTGTTAACTTTCGTAATATTTGCTAACATTTACTGAAGTTTCATCTAAAGGTATAAAAAAATGGAAGTTTTGAGTTCCTGTAATAGTATTAGCAATATTATACCTTGAAAGTAGCTCTTCTATTGTTTTGTTCTAGTCGTCAGAGTCTGCATAAGCAACTTCTATGGAGGTCTTACAAGTTTGTGAAGCCCAATGATAAAGGTCTTTCGCCGTCACTTTAGACCCTAGGTTTCTTTGAACCAAACTTGATTCATGACTTTTTAAATCGTTTTGAGCCATGTCCGTCTGTCTCTGTCTGGCTGTCCGGCTGGTGCGCACGATTACTTTTGAAAGACGCAAAAAAATGTTTTGAGATTATTTCCCCAAAACTACTTACGGTATTGCAAATGGGCTACATGGCCCCGCCCCCTCTTGTACCTCCCATACAAATACCTCATTCCGCCCACTTCAGAAATCGAGTAATAATATCAATACACCCAACGGCATCGTACCCAATTTCTGTATTTAGTAAAGCTATAACAGGAAAAAGTTTTGGAAAGAAAAATTGGAAGTCTAGTCACGCCCCTTCTGGTACCTCCCATACAAATGTACCTTTTTGCCCACTATAGAGATGGAGCAATAATATCAATATAATAGAAAATTGTATGTTTTACTGAGGGTGAGGGTATATGTAAGTCGGGTTGCCCGACTGAAACTTTCTTTTTTCAAGGAATTTGTAGAACACATGAATAAGCTGGTGAGTTGCATTTACTTAAAAATCTTTAAAAAAAAAATATGAAAAACCCCATTTTAGTTTTTAGATATGTTATATATATTAAAAATTGGGACCGGCCGTGGCATAGTGGTTAGAACACGCGACTACCATGCGGGAGATCACAGGTTTAAATCCCGGCTCCAGCCATCTTAAAACTAAAAAAAATTCTTTCATTGTCGGCTCCCCTCGAATGTTCGCAGTATTAGTGTTGAGTCAACCTGCATGTCTAGTAAGAGCCTCTCAAACAGTGACGTTCGCATTCGTTGATAAACAAGTAGGTGCCGTTAGTTATGAATCTAAAAATAGAAAGCGTGTTAATTCACAACACCGTGAGAAGCTATCCCATACCTCATTCATGGGGTGTAAAGGGAAGTTAAGTTTTTTTTATGTATATTAAATAGGCCTATTTAAAAAAATTTTTGGAGAAAAAGACTTGATCTTCGAAGTGTTTTCCAAGTTTAAACTTTTATTTTTGACAAACAAATTTTTCTGTGACTTTTATACCTTTCTAAAGGCACAAAGATCTTTCAAATCGGTTGAGTCATTCCATAGTAATCGCAGCTTAAAAGTACCAATTACCGTAATTTTTCAAATATTTCGGTAACTTACCACGCCCACATATTTTCAAAAATGTAATTTCTAAAAATGAGGTTGTGTTTCTGTAGGTAAAATGTAATTGTATGCGAAATTTCATTAAAAACTAAGGGGCTCGGTTTCAAAATGTCTCTTTTTTTTATAGGTTTTGATATGAAATTCGTTATATATATATATATATATACTAGGGGCCCGGCAATGCTTCGCTATTGCATGTCAACTTGTAATATATTTCACATTTCTTACTATCCTAAATGCTATATAAACGCTAATTAATACATTTGTAGGTCTACAAAGTACTTTGAAAACGGTACTTAAGCTCGACAATAATATATTGAGTTTATTAACTTATGTTACTAATTTCAAGTAAAATCCATGGAAGTTAACCAATTAAGTTTTATTGTTTTCAATGCTTAATATCGTAGGCTTTATGACGATAGTAAAAAGTTTGCTGATGAAAGTCATATCTATCATAAATAAGGCTCGTATCTGTACTGTTTTTCGCAGTACTGTACTGTTTTTCGACATCAAAAACTGCGTACTGCTTTTCTACCTCAAATTACTGTTTTTCGATACATAATAGAAATATAAACGGCGAACAGCGAATTCATGCAAATATATAGTTTACTTCAAAAACAAGCTCAAAGAAACACTAAAAATGCGTCAAGAGGATGATTTTTTATCCCCAGCTGTAGTAGCAGAAAAGCAAAAACTTATTGACAATGGATACAATTCGATTGAGATGGCTGCTTCACGCACTGATTTTTCGGCAATTTTGCCTGCTTTTATTTGAATGCTTTTATATAAATGGAATGAAGTCTAAGCCGTTATGAACAAGTTAAGCGAATACAATTTGTACAATGCCAATGAAAATGCGGTATATTTGCACACCCAATTTAGATATATGTATTAAAAACGAGCGACAAAATTATGCAATGGAGAGAAGGCAATGTTTCGAATGTGAATCGGTGGGTGGAGATATTTATTTATCTCAATAACGCTGATTGCGAATTCAAAGAAATCGTGGCCATTTCTTGTTGAATATATTTTATGTTTGCCAGGAACTTCAGCATCAGTGGAGCGCGTCTTCTCTGCAGTGAACAAAACTTGGACGTCAGACAAAACCCGATTAGATGTGCAAGCATTGAAGGCGATTCTGACCGTCAAATGTAATATGAAGTACAAATGCGTTGATTTCTACAATTACCTCAAAACGAAGCCGGCATTGCTTATTCAAATTGTTTCAAACGACAAATACAAAACAATTACAAAAGTTGATTTTGGAAATAATTGTTAATTTTTTTACATATTGAATAAAATATGTGGGTAATTCCAGACTTACGAATGTTACTATCGTACGATTCAATTTGAAAAAAATCACATAAAAGTTTATCTTTTCTGTAATTTATAATATATTTTGAATAGCTACCTACTAGCTCTACGTTATGTAAAAAATGTGTCATACTTAAAAAACTACAATCCAAGATATTAACAAAACACAGGCCTACGTTATGCTACACGAAATAGAAGTGCGTTTTATGATAGTTCTTGAAATTTCAAAAGTCTGCGTGTTGTTTAAGATTTAGCAAGTGAACTTAATTATTTCATAAAATAGACCAATAGGACATTCTGCGAAAGTTCAATGTTCAAAATTCAATTTTTATTTTTTCTGTAGTACTAACTATCTCTTTGGGCGTAAAAACATTTTTGTCATGTCTTCTCCGTCTAATGACCTCAATTCGTTTGAAGATTTATGCCTTTAGCCATAAAAACCTCTTTCGGCATGTCTTCTTCGCCCACGAATCAATAATATTTCCGAATACTTTCTTTGTATTGAACTCGTATTACCATTTTTTGAGATAATTCGGTCACCAAACGCTTGGTTTAACAAAGTGATGGTCTCACGCGCTGTATGGCATGTTATGCCGTTGTGTTGGAACCATTTCTCTTACCAATGATTTGCAATGACATGAAATGAGAAATAACAAAATCAATTGATCGTCCACTGGCTCTAATTCTTCCAACAGTTGGATGTTATATAGATGTAGGGCAAGACATTTTCTTAACATTTGTAAAGACAGAGTTGCTGAGAACGGCGTCGGTTCGATAAATTCGAAACCCTTGTCACACTTTCGTCTACAGCGTCTAACTGCTCAGATGGATTATTATGTGCACCGTAAACTTGACAAAGTGCTCCATAAGTTTGACGAACAGAACGCGCATTTTTAAAATAAGTTTCCACGATTTGTAACCGTTGTTCTAGTGTAAGTCTTTGCATGGCGATTTGCCAAAGTATACTGAAAGAAAGTTTATCACACTTCATTTGTATGACAGCATGATTTACACTAATACCTAACAGAAAAATACCCAATACATGGGTTACTTACAAAGTTTGCTTATTTTACCTCTGACATACTATAAAAATTCAAATTGTGCCCCAATCAAACAAAAGGTGTTTTCCTGTCCAACTCCAATGAATATTGCTCAAATTTTCTATTTATAGGATTTATTACCGATTCGCTCTCCTAGAAAGTAATTGTAAAACACATACCTATTAAAATATTAAAAACATATCACTGTTTTAGTCTGCGCACCTAGTCTATGTCCTCAACTGTCTGGTGTACGGACCATTCTTAGAAACAGTTTAAAATTCAAATATTTAAGTGAGGGGGTAGCGTCTCGGCACTTTTTATTTATTTAGTTCCAAATAGCCTGCTCATTAGGGCGGATTAATTTAATCGTATACTAAAATCGGAATCTAAGAAAATATCACTAAGAAACAATATGTCTAAAATAAATTCCTAGTTCGCGCTAAAATCTTTCTGCCTCCAGCGGAAGCTAGGAATTGATTTTAGATACATAGTTTCTCAGTGAAATTTCCATAGAATTCATCATAGATTCCGATTCTGGGGACACCCGCACCTAGAGGGTCCTCATAGAAAACTATTGACCAAGAGAGATTCGACATTTCAAACTATAAAATTGCTGATGTTTACTCGTACGTTTAACAAACTAAAAATTTTTTACGTCAGATTCCTTTTTTTTTAGTTCCCATTATCATAGCAATACATTTTTTTCCCTTTATTTTATTGAATGTTTTTGATGCACGACAACATTAGTATTTCGTCGGTCAGCTTGTCGTCAACCGAGTGTTTTGACGACAAGTACATACATTTGTCACATTTAGTCTTGAGGACAGCGTTGACGACAAAGTCGTGTATGACGGAACTTCGAACTGGGTTCAGTCAAATGAACTGAATGATAAATACCCTAAGATTAATACCGAAAGAGTCTTTTACGCATAACAATATCTAAAGAATTCCTTATTTCTAATGGGTTGGGTAAAACACCCCGTTTTCGAAGTTTCACCGATGATTCCAAAATATTAAAAGTAAACTAATTTCAACGTCTTGAGGAGTTTCTTTTAGAAATTTTTGGAAATATATAAATTTTCTGGTAGTTGGCATATTTGTATAGAAGGTAGCAGTAGGGGCAGCAAAAAAGGCCAATTTTTTTTCGTAAGTTAACTTTGAATAAATTTTTAACTTGCGCAAAATTTCACTAAATTCATTGCGTTTACAATAAAGATATGCATGTAGAACTATTGGGGTGTTTTCGGTCAATTTTATGGGAGATACTAGAGAAGGTTTTTTTTTTATTATTTTATTTTTTTTTATTAGCTTATGCGCAAGTTTGTAATTTACATGATTAGAACTTCTGCCTAACATATGCAATACTGTGGCAAACTACCTCAAGATAAGTAAACTGACCAAATTTAAGAATCCTCCAGTTGTTGGTTTGGAAGTAATGGATGTAAAACCGTTGAACAGTTTTTATCTTACTTGTCCTGTTTGTTGCTGTCATCTTTTAAAAAGTAAAAAGAAATTTGGTCCAGTCCATTTTTATTTTATTTTATTTGATTCGCCTACGCAAAAGACTGTGTCTTATATTAAGTATATATGTATGTGTTACATACGCACATTGAACAAATAATAAACAACAATAACATTTCCACTTTTTAACGTCATGCAACCTAAAGTTGCTTTACGCCAACAGTGAAATGCTTAAAATCTAAAAATTTACCATTTGTAGTGTTCTCGTAAAAAACGTGTAACTCTCCCACTTGTCACCCAATTTTTATAAACTATTGTGTGTTTTGCTCGAGGAAGTCGAACCTTTATGAAATTGGAGATATTTTTGCGATTAATATTATTTATAATTTTTTTTATCAATTTAAAACCGTGATTTTAGCAAGCAAAAAATAATTTTTAAACTTTAATTGCCCCTACCACCAAAACTACCCAACCGATGTTAAAAGCTTGTATAGGAAGGGTTTAGGGGTGCTCGTTACTTTTAATTGGAGACCACTGCGTTTACGAATTATTCTCCAATTCAAAAATTCATATCTTGAAAACCAAACAGAGAAAAAAAAAGTAAATCTCCTATTCGTGATTAGGATGCCCAAATCTATAGAAATATCTGCAGCCGCATATAAGTGTTGATATATTTTCGAACAATTACCTTTTGATTTTACAAAACATTGTGCAATGGTAATAAAACTTAGAAAAACATACTTTCGTTATTTTTTGGTTGGTCAGTAAAAATCTTTGCAAAACAAATTTTTTCTTGATTCTTGACGAGCATTAAAAATTCTTGTAAATCAAGAAAAATCAAGACCGTCTGGCAACCCTAAGTCAACCAGTCTTTCAAACTGCTTTGGTGTTGTTTTTGGATCCTTGTATAAGTAAAAAGAAATGTTTTAATTATAAATTTGTTAAAAGTTTAAAAAATATATCACAAACTTACTTAGGCAAAAGTGCAGAATATGGGGCAAGACCCAAAAATTAAAACCGCGCCATTTTTTTAAAATTTGTTTTTTGGTATATCCCGGAAATTGAAATGGCTCTATCTCGGTCCAGGTGATCCGTAGGAAGAGATAAAATAAGGAGCCCAAAAAGCTCAATGGGAAAAAATTAAAAAATGAAGGAAAAAAATGGACAATTTCAAGAAATATTAAAAAAAAAAATAATTTAAAAAGAAAATTGAAAAAAAAAAATCTTAAATGTTAAAAATCATGACCCCCCGGAAAAATATTGTTTTTTTTTTTTGTATGTTATAGTGAAAATGGTTAAGTTGTGATTAATAGCGCCGCAGGAAAAATTTATTTTTTGGTATCACTTGAAAAATTTTTTTTTTTGTAAATTAGAGTGGAAATTGTTATGTTGCGATTAATAGCGCCGTAACCAAAATTTTTTAGGACAACTAAGGAAATAAATTGAAAAATTCTAGTAAAAATACAAAAATTAAATGTAAAAAATGTGAGAAAATTTTAAAAATTAAAATCGCTCGATTTTTTTTTTCTTTTGGTATATCCCTTTGGATTCAATGGACTCCCCGGGCACCTTGGGCCTGAACGCCAACTTTGACCTACCATTCCGATGTTTGGGGACCAAGACGAAGAGAATGGCATATTTTTTTTAATTGGGCTCCCCCATTTTCTGCACTTCAGCCCTTACTTTACTTAAGTGGTCCATACAACCCACGAACGTGGTCCATTAATTGAAGCCTGATGTATTAAAAAATTACAAGCGATTAGGGCTCCTGCGTGCGTTCTCCAGTTAGTCGTATGGTGGCACGTCGCAAACCACATGGACCATACAACGAAGTTTGTGTCTCCCTGTTCTGCGCCGTCCTTCAGGATCGCCCTCTCGTAGGGCCAATTACATGCATCCTGGCAACATGTCCCAGCCATTGTAGTCGTTGGATTCTGACTCTTTTAGCTACGTTGATGACATGGTAAAGCTCATACAGCTCATGGTTCATCCGATGGCGAAACTTACCGTCGACGTCGGAGTACTTTTCTCTCGAATACTTCCAGGTTTTGTATGTCCGTTGTCGAAAGCACCCACGATTCGGCATAATACAACAGAGCGGCTATAAGAAATAAGTTGCCGAAGTTCGTAAAAAAATATCAATTGGCGAACACTATATCCGCTTTGTTTCCTGGTTTCCTTGGTTTCTTACTGACGTAAGATCCGAGGTACGTAAATTCATCTACTACCTCAAAACAATAATTGTCAACGTTCACGGTGCATCCTCATCGAGAGGAATCTTTGTTCTTCGAAATCATTATTTTTGTTTTGTCCTCGTTGACCACTAAACTCATTTTTGCTGACTCCTTTTCCAGTGATGGAATTGGTGTTTTCTAAGATACATTTGCGATGTCGAATTAGCTTATACATGGCTTTATATACCTTATTCCTTATCGGAGAGTCGAAGGCAGCTTTGTAGTCGACAAAGAGGTAGTAGGTGCCGATCTGCTTTGTATGAGATTTTTCCTAACCAGCTCCTCCCCACCTTCCTTAAACAATTTAGCAGGGAGACCACACGATTCACGCTCTGTTTCGGAGGTGAACAGTCAATACCATCATCATGGATTGTAGCGGAGTCTTCTGGGCTGGTGTCAGTATCCAGTAGATTTCTGAAATGATCTCTCCGTATCTTCAGAACGTTATCCGGTTCCGTCACTAGCTGGCCATCGCTGTCCTTGCAGGAGGGCAACCCTTTTCCACGGATTGTCGCCTTAACTCTCTGGTAGAATTTTCAGGCTTCCCCTCTACTTCGGATCAACTCTGTGCACTCATCCTGCCCCTTCTTCTGCTCTTTTTTTTCCGTCTAATGAGACGAATTGCCTCCCGTTTCTTCATCCTGCGCCGTTCTCGAACAGCTCGCGTTGCCATTGGCTGCAGTTTCGCCCTGTATGCAGCATCCGTCCCTCTCGTGGCATTGCGACAATCATCGTCATACCAGGCATCATCTTGAGACGGCTTGGAGTACCCAAGTACGCTTCTTGCAGGCCGTTCTATGGAGTCGACTATACATTGCCACTGCGGGGTAATATTATCTCGTGCTTGTCCGCATGGCCACTTTATTATATGTCGCACTCCTTAATGCGCGAGCAACTGAGTCCTGTTCACCGAATTTCTTGTAAAATGGGTAATGGGTAATGTAATTTTAAAGTGTAGTGTCAATTTATATTTGACGAAATCATGCCATTTATTTTTTCTGGTGTAATTATAGATAATGCACACAGTTTCATGGTATTTTCGCTGAGTTTTTAATTCAACGCTAAAAATAAAAAAAAAATCGAGTTTGCAGTTTGTAAATCAAATGCGTTGCCTAGGTATTGTCATAGATGACAGATTAGATTTTGGAATGCATATCGATTCGTTGTGTAATAAAATAACTTTTACCTTGCGAAAACTTTATAACGTTAATTACTATTTGCCAATTCATATCAGACGCAATATCGCCTACGCCCTCTTAATGTCTCGAATTTGTTACTGTTTGGAGGTTATAACTGGAGTCAACTCACACAACTTCGTTAAATTACAAAAACTATTTAATATGATTACACGCTTTGTTTTCTGTGTTCGAGTGCGGGAGCATGTATCTCCTTATGTAACGCAATTCTTAGGATGTAGCTTCCGTATTTTTGTGCGGGTACGGTTACTCTTTTTCTTTTACAAACTTATCTATACCTCGACCACTCCAAATCTTCGTAATCCCTTTGTTTTTTCAAGATCAATAAGAAATACACAAATTTTAATACCACGCATATGTATATAACTCAGTTTTTGAGAGATCTCTTTTAATAATAATTGCTAGAATTTGGAATGAATTACCATGCAATCTGAAAGTTTTTGGAGACAGTTTTAATGTGTACAAGAGAAAGTAATTACTATTTATTGCAGAAGATTGATTGATTGATTGATTACTTTTACCTACATAATTTGCGATAATATCGTACAGTTTACTGCTCAAAATTTGATGTTTTGGGAACCCTTAACTTTTTTCTTCTCTTTTATATTTCTCTAATTATATTGTTGCTAACAATGACCTCTCTTAATTTTATTTTTCCTATTTATATACCATTCTGGCTGGGGGGCCAACAATTTTGCTAAATTTGTTAATCAACATAAAATTTTTATTTTTATATTCTGTTATTTTAAAATATTTTTTTTTATATTTTGATATTTAGAAAAAAATATTTTAATATATGTAAATACACCTGAATATTGTTATAATCTTTGTAATATTATAAATTGGCCAACAAATGGCTTTATATTGCAATAAACGAAATTGAAATTGAAAAATTGTTTTGTCAAATTTTTGAAATATTCATTTAATTTAAAATACAATAAATACACTTAGATTTAATTTTAATAATTAGAACGGTTATTTACTACTTCTAAACTTGTTCCCGATCATAATAAACCAACATTTAAATTCATTTTAAAATAATAATTTCAAGCATTAATCCTCTCATTGTTCCCAATTGTTGAAAAAAACCTAAATTTGTACTTCTTTACCTTTTTCAGAAACAAACATTACATATGTTATCCTCGACTTTAGGGGCGTCAGCCCCACTAAGTCCTTCTGCCCAAGCAACATTGAACAAACATCTCCCTAAACTTTGCAGCAAACGCCTGACCCAGAATCAACCCAACATTAAACCACTGCCTCAAACTGCTGATGTGGCCTGTCTAACAGGTAACTGCATATATATATTCATAGGAAATAGAACTGGAAAACACATAAATTATTCGTTTGGTTCCGATGAATTTTCAAAAAAAAAGGATTTCGTTATTTTGGGCTTAAGGATTCTATAAAGCTGACCCAGAGAAACGAATTTATTTTTTTAAATTCCCCAGTGTAGTTTCTTTGTTAATATTAATCACCATTAAAATGTTAAAATTTCCCTAATTGAGAACTTTTTTTTAATGCAGATTTATGCAGCAATGAAAATTTGCCAGAAGTGGAAATATTTTCTTTATTGGAAGAGCAGATACCCAAATATAAAGTTCGATCAGATTTCCTAACGGACTTTGCTGGTTATACAAATCAAGATTGGTTTGTCCCAGCACCAGCTCTTCAAATTCCTTCGGACGGGTTGGGATTGACCAAGGATCAAACCAGAGAAACGCTAAATTATTTCCGTAAGTTAAATTGATTTTATTTTATTTTATGCTATACTTGTTATATAACAAAGTACTTAACCTGACTTCAAATTGTTGTTTTTATTTCCGGCATCAATGTGTAATGTTCTTATATTTTTTGAATTCTAGAAAACGTTGTCCTCCTTACTAATATTGGAGTTGCACAACGGATTTTTAAAATAAGACACATTGTTAATATGCAAAAACTTGTAATTTTTGTAAGCAGCGCTATATCACGTCACAAAACAGTTTTGTAGTAGAAATATGTACATTTCCAAAACTATTTCTGCAAAATGTGACATGCAAATGATTGAACCAAACTCATAATTAAAAAATTGATTTTTTAACAATTTTCAATAAATATCTCACGAAGCCTTTGGCTTGTTTGCAGGGGTATAAATATAGAAAAATTCATTAAAATATTTGCAAAACTGAGCTTGTTTACAGCTCAGCTGTTCTTTTCGTTTTTTTTAATATATATTTTATTTAAAATTTTTTTTTTTAACAATTTTCAATAAAAATCCTGCAAAGCCTTCAACTTGTCTGTAGGAGTATAAATATAGAAAAATTCATTAAAATACAGTCGAGTCTCTCTATAACGAACTCCTATATAACGGAATTTTCTTTATTGCGAAGCAATTATAAGAACACTGTGTTTTGGGTCTACTTTGAGTGTATTATAATCTCCATATAACGAATTTCTCTATAGCGATTATTTTCTTATAACGAAGCATTTTTGCGACCAAAACTTCAAAATTGATGCGTTTTTAATCTCCATATAACGAATTTAGGCAAAACCGAACGCACGCACACAAAAAAAATCGTTGTTATTGTTGCTCAGCTTATGCTTTGTAAAAGCAACTGATGCTTTGAATCGTTAATTTACCATAAAATTGAGGTGTATTTTGGGGAACCACCGAACTATGCAAGTGACAACTGCATTACCATCCCTCACATTACTTGCAGTCGCTATCAGTTTGCCTTTGCATATCGCGATATGTACTGTGGTACTTCTCTAAATGTATTAGAAAATTATATTGAAGAAGAAAAGTGGAAAAATGTACTTCAAACCAAAATAACTGACTACTACAAATAAAAAATATTAAAAGGAACAAAATTGTTTTTCTTTTCTATATAGCGAATTTTCTTTATAGCGAAGTAAATATCCAGTCTCTTCGAATTCGTAATAAAGAGTTTCGACTGTATTTACAAAAATAAAATAATACAATACAAAATTAAAATAATAATGCTTGTTTACAACTCAGTTGTTCTTATCGTTTTTTTGTGAATCAATTTTTTAAATATGATGAATTTCATATCAGAACCGATATGCATTGAACCCGACAGCATACAGCTGGATTTTACCTATAGAAACACAACCTCATTTTTAGAAATTGAATTTTTGAAAAAATGTGGGCGTGGCAAATTATTGAAAAATGACGGTAATAGGTTCTGGAGCCATTAGAAAGGTATATAAGTCAGCTTTATTTTATATTACTTTTATATTACACTGAAAATTTTTTTTGCCAAAAATAAAAGTTTAAACTTGGAAAAAACTTCCAAGATCTTTTTTTTTCCAAAAAAAAAATATTTTTAGATAGGTATATTTAATACATATAACATATCTAAAAACTAAAATGTTTTTTTTATTTTTTAAATTTTTTAAGTAAATGCATCTCTTGTTAACTTCCTTATATTTTGGTATCTTTGTGTGACAAAAAAGAATAAAGTAGCTAAACTTTGGAAGTTATACAGGTTTTTTTGGTAGTTCTAATAGATTAGAACAAGAATCGTATTATCACATTTGTTATACACCCCCAAAAATATGGACTTAACCTTGATAATTTTTTTTTTTTAGATTTATATACAATTTTGCGCAAGAAATACTGTTGACTTTCGGAATATTTACATTTAGTGAAGTTTCATCTAAAGGTATAAAAGAATGGAAGCTTTAATTTCCTGTAATAGTTTCAGCATTTTTATACCTTAAAATATCTCTTCTTCTGTTTGTTGTAGTCGTCAGCGTCTGCATAAGCAACTTCTATGGAGGTCTTAAAAGTTTGTGAAGCCATACGATAAAGGTCTTTCGCCGTTTAAAGGAGTCACTTTAGACCCTAGGTTTCTTTGAACTATATTCGATTTATGACTTTTAATCGTTTGAGCCATGTCGGTCTGTCTGTCCGGCTGGTGCGCACGATAACTTCCGAAAGACGCAACCAAATGTTTTGAAATTTTGCACGAATTAATATTTCCCCAAAACTACTTACGGCATTTCTAATGGGCTACATGGCCCCGCCCCCTCTGGTACCTGTATTTAGTAAAGCTATAACAGGAAAAAGTTTTAGAAAGAATAATTGGAAGTCTAGTCACTCCCCTTCTGGTACCTCCCATACAAATGTACCATTTTGCCCAGTTTAGAGACGGAGCAATAATATCAATATAATAGAAAATTTTATGTTTTACTGAGGGTGAGGGTATATGTAAGACGGATTGCCCGACTGAAACTTTCTTTCTGTTTTTTGTCAAAGAATTTGTAGAGCACATGTATAAGCTGGTGAGATGAATTTACTTAAAAAATGTAAAAAACAAAAAATAAAAAAACCCTAATTTAGTTTTTAGATATGCACAATTGCACAACACCCACACACTACTCGCGCAGTAATAATACTTTGCTAGATCTTTTCTTTGTTTCTAACTCCTCAAGAATACTTTTGTATGACGAAATGTCTGCACCATGCTTTTCTAACCATGACACAGCTAATGGAGTTTCTGAAAAACTTCCATGTACAAAGGAGTACCGCAGGGATCAATTTTAGGGCCTATACTGTTTTTTTTGCATACATAAACGACTTACCGCAACAATTGTCGTTTTCTAAAATACATATGTACACTAGGGTAATAACTTTTTGCATTTTTTGCAAATATCAAATCTCCCCAGGCAAAATCGTGTAGGGCATGGAAAAATATTAAGAACTGCGTTTTTAGTTTTTCGCTGTCGTTAAAAAAGGTTACGCACCAAACGCGTTAAAGTTTTGAATCAAAGTTAAAAAAAATTTTTTTTTTAAATAAAAATAGTACAAGATATATGTCCGCTTTGTAAAACATCGCGTATTCTGAACCTAAAGTTTACATCTTACAATACCTACTTTTAATCATTTATTGTTATTATTTGTTTACATACTTACATATGTTTAAACCATATATAAGAAAAATTGTTATTAAAAAAAATTTAAAAAACATATATTAAAGGCATTTTAGAAATCACTGTCGGTGCGTAAGGTTTTTTAAGCAAATTGAACTGAAATAGTTTTTTTTATCATTAATACAATATTTGCCATTAGAAAAGCTCTGGGGAGAATGTTGTCCAAAAAAAGTTATTACCCTAATGTACACTGATGACGTGCAACTTTATTTAAGCTGCCCACTAAATTCTATGGTTGAGAATATTTTATTTATTTTATTTTATTCATTTATTATTTATTTTGTTTTATTCATTTATTATTTATTTATTCCATACGGCCAAATATGGTTAATATTGAAACAACAGAATGTGAAAAGATTCAAATTTAAGAAAAAAAATATAAGATAGTTATTACCCAGTAGGGAAAAATACTAGTCCGGAACTAGTATAATACTAGTTCCCCATAGGGCAGTGAACTAGTTCACCTTCCATACAAGCAACTGTCTCATTTAACACGTAGTTGTCCTAGGATTGGGGGAATTGTCTCTTTTGTACTAGAATAGTACTAGTCCAGAAATTCTAGTCGGGCGGTAGTTGATTGTCTCTTTTGAACTAGTATGGAACTACTTCAAGAAAGGTTAATTAGAACTAGTATTATTCTAGAAAAAATTGAGCTAGTACTGTACTAGTATTTTGAATACGAAAAAAAAAACATATACGACGTTCAAAATCCATTTTAATGTGGGTGAAAAATACGATATTGTCATTAAATGCAAACAATTGAATATATTTTTTTCATCTAAAAAATTATTTAAAAATTTCCTTTTTCTTATTCATCAGCTTATAACGTTTAACTAGTTCAAAATTTGATAGTTTAGGACTAGTTCATTTTGGGAGTAGTTACAATTCCATACTTTTGAACTAGTACGTTTTTGAACTAGTTTGACGATTCCCTACTGGGTATCTACAGGTCAACAGTACCAATTGTTAAAATTTTCGTATGAATCGGTCTATTAGAAAATTTAGAAAAGAGGGCGTGGCACCGCCCACTTCCACCCTGGCTGTTATTAATACTGCTCCAACAACATATATGTATATCAAATCTCATCTTCATACCTCTGATAGTTCATGAGATATAGCACTTTTGATTTTCAAGTTATATGGGCCCCTTTGTCCAATTGGACCGAATTGTAAATCTAAACCACCCGGGGCGCAACCCATACGCATACAGAAAAATTTATGCAAATCGGTCCAGCCGTTTAGGAGGAGTTCAGTCACAACACACGTACAGTAGAATTTTATATATATAGATTGTGCTAAGCACATCAGAATTAAAGTGTAATTAAAATTGTACTTAAATCCGATGAGTGTCCATATATTATATTTAAGCCATGATAAAAAATATTCTTAAAATAATGAAAGGAATTAAAGAAAAGACGTAAAATTGCTGTGGTAATGATTACCACTGGATTCGTTCTTTAGGCGCGTTCAAACACACGGATCTGTCGACAGATTTCTGGTGAGAGTGTTATCGATAATGAATTGCTTTGACAGATTTGTAACCTTTAGTTACAACGAAGAACTGCAGCTTATTAATATGATTGAAGTCTCAAATTTTATTTGGGATTTTTTTGCAAATGATATTGATATCTGGCTTCATTTAAAGCAGTTTCTACCTCTAAAATTTAAAAATAATTTTTTCTAGGATTAAATTTCTTTAAAAACCGATAATATTTTGCTTTAAAATCATACAGTTTTATTCAAAAAGAAAAAAAGTTACGTTTGACAATATGAATTTACAGCACTAACATAATAATTTTTTCATTTTGTTAGCATTATAATCGACAATTTTTCCATAAAATTATGTCGCACGTCAGTGACATCTAGGTACCAGAAGGGGTGTGGCAAAGCTTTCAGTTTTCTTAAAATATGTCAACTATTATTAAACTGACCAAATTCAAATATACTCCAGTTTTCCGTTTGGAAGTTATTGAAGAAATATTAATTTTCCAAAAATCGATCATTTTGTATGGAAGGTACCAGAAAAGGTGAACCGATATAGTCCATTTTCATTTCCTAGTCAAATTTTCGCATGTGTTTATCTTTCGCAAAATTTTATTAAATTAAGTGATCTTATGAAATAGATATGTCTGTAAAACTATGGGGGTTAATTCGGCCATTTGTATGGGAGGTACCAGAAGGGGTGTGGCAAAGCTTTCGGGTTACTAGGATATGTCAACTATTACAAGATAATTAAATTGACCAAATTAAAATATCCTCCAGTTGTCCGCTTGGATGTTATGGAAGAAATATTAATTATCCAAAAATATGTCATTTTGTATGGGAGGTACCAGAAGGGTACCGATATGGTCCATTTTCATTCCCAAGTCAAATTTTCGCATGTGATTTGATGGAATTCAGTGTTCTTGCAAAAAAGATATGTATGTAAAACTATGGGGGTTCATTCGGTCTTTTATATGGGAGGTACCAGATGGGGTGTGACAAAGGTTTTGGCATTCTGATGGTTTATCTTTTATTACAAGTGGATTAAACTGACCAAGATTAACTTTCCTCCAGTTGTACGTTTGGAAGTTATGAAAGAAATATTAATTATGAAAAAATAGGTCATTTTGTATGAGAGGTACAAGAAGGAGTGAGTTAATTCCGCCCATTTACAATTCCATTACTTCGTTGTGGAAAATATTAACACTGACAAATTTTCATAAGGATCAGTTAAGGTTTACTCCAGTTATCCTGCTTATCCCTCAGGATGACGGTAAAATATAAATTTAGACCTTAAAGAAAAAAATTTAAAAAATTCACATAGTTTTTTTTTTGCGTATTAATAATGAAATGGCCATGAAAAAATCGATAACATTTTTTTTTGTCAAATAATAATCAACCTTATACATGTTTAGCATGATTAGTATGTTTTCTCTCTGTGTATTAATAGTTGGCAACACTATGAAATACAGAAATACAGCTCTGAAAATACTGGTAATCGATTTTTTTCCTTCAGTATCGCTCTACAATTGAAATATCTCGGCCGGTGTTGTTGTTTCATCTTCTTGATGTAAACGGTGTTTAAGCTAAACAAAAAGAACACAAGTTTATATTATCAGCGGGAATATTAAGCTGTAGTATGAGACAATAAATTAAATTTACAATATCAAGTTAAAACAAAACTATTACCAGCAATTCTCTGCTGTAAAAAAATGTGTGTCATCATCGTTCGTTCACGTTGAGTGTGTGTGTTATCATAATTTTCTATTTTTAGGGCACGATACCAACAAAAAATGATGGAAATAATACCAATTGAAAATAGTACATAAATCGCAAATATCTGCACGTATACGTTAAAAATCCAAAGTGCTAATTCGACCCTTAGATTAAATAATGATTGTGTTATGTAAATTGTAGTTATAGCTTTCATATATGATAAGAGTGGCTGTGCGTACACCTAGTCACACACACGAGCATATAAGTGTGCATGCAAAAGTGTATAGTTAGAAGGAATTCATATTTAATACTTTCCTTTCATTGCATGATTTAAAATTGTGAGGTTACTTACAATATCATTTTAATAATAAGAACACAGTACGGATAATTATTGGAATCAACAGTAATTATCGTTGTTATCAAAACAAAATAAGGTTAGCATGAAGTGTTTTTCTTTTATTTATCAACTGTCACTCATTTTTTTTACCGTTGTCATTACACATACATCTGCTTTTATACAACTCATACTGTATGTAGTAGTTGTATGTCGGGTACGTCATACTTTTTATTATTATAAACGCCCTATGAGATGGAGTTCACATATTTTCAATTTATTTGATTGATCTATTTATGTCCTTAATGAATTTAATATTTAAAGAGGATTGGTTATTCTGTTTTTATATCTAGTTCCAAAGCAAAAGATCCTTTCTGAACAAGAATCCAAAAACTCGGTCGTTAGATAGTCATGTGATATGAAGTTGGCAGTCATTGATATACTATACAAAAATATTATAAAAAAACTACACGGGCCGTTGATTTTATTATCAAATAATTTGATGTCAATGATAATAAAAATCAGTGTGGACCGGTGTTGATGTTTTAAGTGCGGTTCTACAAAACACTGGCGCTCTTTCATGCTAGATGACGGCTTCAGGCCGAAATCGAAACCTATTTTTTGTTTGAAAATATGGATGTCATCTATTCGGCGACCGCAACCATCGTGCAAGTAGTCCAAAATTAGACATCCAGAAAGCGGGTTGTCATGAGCAGCCGCGGTGGCCATATGCCTGAAATCATTTTTAAAAGTTAATGCCATTCTTTAAAATTTAATTTTATGCAGTTAAAATTACTTTTTATTATTATTATTAGCCTATAAAACAACTTGACATACATATATATTTATATCTTAGTGTCTAAGGAAGCCGAAAAGATTAGAGATTTCTATTCGCTTCGATATTTAGAGCACCGTCTCCAGTCAGTCCTACCAAGCAGCGTCAGTGATTCCTGCACCAGGTCCTTCCAACGTAGTCGCGGTCTCCCACTTTTGCGCCGTCTTTCGAGGTCTTGATAGAGTACCTTTCGCGCTGGAGTTTCCTCATCCATCCTCACGACATGGTCTAGCCAGCGAAATCGTTGCACTTTGATTCGCTTGACCACATCAATGTCGTGGTATAACTCGTACAGCTCATGGTTCATCCGAATCCTAAACTCGCCGTTTACGCAAAACACCGCCAGATGAGCTGCATCCGCCTGTGTAAGAACCCAAGATTCGGAGACATACAACAGGAACGGTAAAATTAGTACCTGGTACAGTTGGACTTTGGTGGTTCGAGATAGGATGGTGTTTATGAAGTGCTCGCGTAGCCCAAAGAAACACCAGTTGGCGAGCACTATTCTCCGTTTTATTTCAAGGCTGACACTGTTGTTTTTGTTCATAGCGGATCCGAGGTAGATAAATTCATCCACTACCTCAAAGCAATAGTTTTTAACGTTCACGCTGCGTCCCCAACGGGTAGACACTTTGTTCGATGATACCATTAACTTCGTCTTGTCCTCATTCACTGCCAAACCCATTTTCAGTGACTCACTTTCAACAGATGTGAAGACAGCTGTTACCTCTCGCATCTTCCGACCGATAATGTCGATTTCATCGGCAGATAGATCCTTGCCAATCCGAATAGAGGATTTGGTATTCGTAAGGGTACACCGGCAGAGATGAATTATCTTCGCAGGTATACCGAACTCAGACATGGCTTCGTATAGTCGATGCCTGATGGGACTATCGAAGGCAGCTTTGTAATCGACAAAGAGGTGGGAAGTGTCGATTTGCTTCTCATGAGGTTTCTCCAGAATGTGGCGTAGTGTAAATATCTAATCCGTCGTGGATTTGCCTGGTCTAAAGCCGCACTGATAAGGTCCAATCAGGTTTTTCACAATGGGCTTTAGACAATTGGGCTTTAGAGAGATTCCAATCCTCTGGCATGCTCTCCTGAAGCCAAATATTCTCAATGAGCGGTTGCATGCACATTAAACAACTCAGCTGGAAGACCATCAGCCCTAGCGGCCTTGTTGTTCTTTAGGCGGAATATGGCAGTTGTTTTCCAGCAGGGCTCGGAGGTGGACACTCGATGTTATCATCTCTGATTGGAACAGTCTTCATCAGCCGAGTTTTCAGACATCAATAAGCTGCAGAAGTGATCTTTCCATAATCTCAGGACGCTCTCGAAGTCAGTAACGAGATACCATACTTGTCTTTACAGTAGGGAAGACCTGTTTTATGTGGCCTCTCTCTCTCTCTGCCTGGTTACGCAGGGTTTTCGCCTTGCTTAGCCTAGTACGCACCTTCACTGCAGTGAGTGGTGAACACACTTGACGCGTGCCTTCCATCTATTGCCACGTGATCAATTTGGTTTCTCGTTTTTTGATCGGGAGATATCCACGTTGCCTTGTTAATGTTTTTGTGGTCAAATCGTGTGCCGCTAATTACTATGTTCCTTGCTGCAGAGAAATCAATCAGTCTGATTCCGTTTGACGATTTGTCAGTATGCAGACTAAATTTTTTTAACATCATAACCCGGCTACGGTCATATGTTTCTTCAAGTCGGGCGTAGAATTCGTCTTTGACCTCGTCATATGTCTCCTTCGTCGGAGCATGAGCACTAGGGGTATAACTAATTTTTTGGCATAGTACCATGAGGTCAACCATGTTCTAGTAACTACGAAAATCATAATCTTTTGTAATTTTTCTGGAAAAAGTTCACGCACCAATTGGTTTTTCTAAACAGGTGTATATAAAATTATTTAAATTTTTTTTTTTTTATTTTCATTATTTTTTAAATTACTGGGGATTTAGATCTCCTAGGCTCATTGGTCAATTATCTAGAAGCTGCCACCTGCGATAAATGTTGGAAGTGTAAATAAACTAATTAACTATTAGCATTAGGAGAGATTATTCGTTACACATTTTTATTTTTTTTTTTTCGTACAAAAGGTTAAAGATACGTTTTGGTATGCGGAAAATCTGTTACCATCTCTAAATATTAATGAAATTTCATACTTGAGCTATTTTTTGTTTTAAACAAACATATTATTATTTTTCTTAACCAAAAAAAAAAATTAAAAACTTTCAAAATTTCATCGCGGTTGGTGCGTGAACTTTTTTGAGATTAGCTAAAAAATAAATATACGTTCCCTTATAGCTTTTTATGCTCTATTGGACTGTGCTATGCCAATTTTGATGTTTTAATAAATTGTTAAAAAGTTATATCCCTAATGAGCACATATCAGCGTGATGTAGAAAAAAATTTAGCCTTCACTCTTATGGGGACGATTCGTTCACTGACAGGAGGGAACCAAGAGATCAGGTGTCGTAGTCTCTTGCCGACCACAAATCCACAACCAAACTCATGCTTATCCGCGTGAATAAGCATCACACATCCTCATCCGCGAGCATCCATATTAATACGATCTTAAAAAACCCCTATGAAAGTCCATATTTTTTTTAAATCGGCTGTGTAGTTTTTAGACTGTTTAATTAAACACTACTAACCTATGTAGTATTTGAAAGCTTAAGTTAGTTGAGCGTAAACGGTTTCGATTCTGGCTCTCTAAAAGCCGCCAAATATAAGCTACGAATTTTGTAGAAAAATGAGAGATTTTAAACTTTTTCCCGAAAACTTACTTTTCTACAGAAAAGATTCATTCGAACAGAAGGAAGGAAAACCATGCTGAAGTCCGCATGGTTCCAATGAGATATAACACGATATAATATATATCTCTACGATTTGTTGGGGCAGAGGACGTCACTTCTTAAAAAAGCACAAAAAGGAGATAAAAACAAAAAATTCCTTTTATCTTAAATAAAGGATTAGTTATCATTTTGATTCAATTGGATTTTAAATGTACAATTGGCTCCCAACAAAACCCCATATATCGTTTTTGTTGCCATTATATATCAATAATTTGTCATTCAGGCGAGGTTCGAGTAGTTTGCGCTTTAAAAAGTACATTTAAGAAGACAAACATAACAGTAACAAAAACTAGATGACATAGTAAGAAATAGTTGAAAATGGGCATTTCCAGGATGGCGAACGTGGCATTTATACGCCTTTAAATTGAAAAATTGATAACGAAATCTTTGGATTTGTTAAGCTTGTTTGTTTTAGTGGCATTCCGCTTAGTACAAAATTATAAATTTGTTGTTTCCAAAATATTAGGAAAAAATATGCGATGGCGAACGTGACAAAAAATACAAAATAAAATAAAAAATATAAATTCATGTAGAAAAATGCAAAATTCAACGTATTGGAGCATTTATTTTCAACTAACATTTTTTAAACTACAATAGAGGGATGTGGCTTTCTATTGGTAGTTTTCATGTTGTAATATGGACACCGATTTTTTTTCTAGAATCTTTTTTCATGATTTAGGACGTGCAATTTTTTTTATGACTATATTTATATACATATATGGGAATTCCGTGATTTTGTTTTATTTGCGAAATTAGGGAAAATTATAAAGTTTATGTACAACTTTATGTATCATGTTTATGTTTATGTATCACGAATGGTACATTAGAACGTCAATAAAATAAAATCAAAATTTTGCAGCAAAATTATCATTTTTATTATTATTGGAGTTATTTACTGTTGTAACAAATATTTTATGATAAAAGTGCCCTTGTATCATCAGTAAATACCCAGTAGGAAGTGTCTGCAAGACATCCTCAAGGATAGGTGAATGACCATAGTAAATCGTTGATGACGTACAAGTGTTTTGGGTGTACGTTGAGTGTATTATAGACCGGGTCGGTCCCCATACAAATTTTTTTTTTCTCCAAAGTCGAGGGCAAATATTAAAGATCACCTCGAGACAACTTCAAAAAAAAAAAATTTTTTTCTCCCCCACCCCCCGGAATAACAGCCAAAATCGTTTTTTTGTCACTACTTTTTTGTTTGTGACTCAATCATAAAATACAAGACAACGGTGTATAGGTCTCGACGAGTACTACATTTGTCATATAGATGTCGCTGACAAACGACATCATGTTGTAATGATGGCCTCATTTAGAGCGATTTCTACCCCTTAAATTTAAAAATATTTTTTCCTATGATTAAAGCCCTTTAAAAACCAAGAACATTTTGCTTTGGAAGTATATAGTTTTATTCAAAAACATAAAAGTTACGTATGATAAGATGTATTTACAGCATTAACAAAAACATTTTTTTATGTTGTTTGCATTATTATCGCAAATTATTGCATACTTTATAGCGCTGACGGAAAATTTTTATAAAAATGATTCCATACTTTGTAGCTTAAATTGTTGCATAAGTCTTAACGACATCAAAAAAAAAATTTAAATATTTTCTTGAGATAATTCATTTTTAATATAGTTACCGGCGAAATATATTTTTTATTACAAATAAAATCCCAAAAAGATCAAAGATATGTATGTAATTACAGCAAATATTGGCGCGACTCAAGTACCGTTCACGACTTTCTAATTTTGCAAAAATTTTTCATTTTGATTAGTCATTCCAAGCGCTGATTCACTTACATTTTGCACAAATGTTCAGTGTTGCAAATTGCATGGGAAGAATACAAGTGCAAAGTTATGTCTATATTTTATTATTAACACTTCCATTGTGAAGCAGGTATCTTTATAATTTCGTTTCTCGAATATTGGTGACACTGAATACCATCATCCGCATGTTTGAAAACACTGTTTGCGCTAAAATGTATGCAATAACTTGTATTTAATTTTTTCGATATCGCTAAGAAGTATGCAATAATTTTCTGTTATAATGCAAGTAACAGGAAAAAATATTAGTGTTGATGCTGTAAATACATCTTTTCATACGTAACTTTTTTGTTTTTGAATCAAACTGTATACTTTCAAAGCAAAATGTTCTTGGTTTTTAAAGGGCTTTAATCCTAGGAAAAAATATTTTTAAATTTAAGGGTTAGAAATTGCTCTAAATGAGGCCAACATTACAAGATGATGTCGTATGTCAGCGACATCTATATGACAAATGTAGTACTCGTCGAGACCTATACACCGATGTCTTGTATTTTATGATTGAGCCACAAACAAAAAAGCAGTGACAAAAAAACGACTGGCTGTTTTTCCGGGGGGTGGGGAGGAAAAAAAATGTTTTTTTAAGTTGTCTCGAGGTGATCTTTAATATTTGCCCTCGACTTTGGACATTTTTTTTGGTGACCCGGTCTAGTGTATTATAATCTCCAAATAGCGACTATTTCCCTATAACGAAGCATTTTTGCGACCGTAACTTCAAGATTGAAGCGTTTTCAATCTCCATATAACGAATTAATTCACGCACGCACACTTTTTAATATATTTAATAAAAAATAAAAAAATATGGCATCTTTGTTATTTGACTATTGTTAAATTACAACACGTATTGCCATGCGAACGACAACTCGAAAAATATTGGCTACCGATATGAAGCGAATATGAGTGCATGGTTTGCGTTCGCTTAGGGTTCCTATCGACATAGTGGGTAGGCTGTTCTCATTGTTGCTGGAATAGCAAATTTTTAATATTAGTCAATTATCGTTGAATGTCGTGTTTTTTTGTTTTGGTTTAAATTTTTTTGTCAATTATTTTCAGTTGATTCGTATTTTTTATGCAAATTTTTAAAAATGGTACCGTTTTTCACGATGGTAGCGTTTTTTATGGGAATGTTCGATACGACAGCTTTGTTGTTTGACAATAATAAAATGGCTTTGTTTTTCACACGTAAGGCCATGCGAACGCAATTAGGAAAATAGTGGCTCCCAATTTGAAGCGAAAGTGAGTACATGGCTGTAAGTTTTCCGTTAATAAAACACGACCATATTCAGTGAATTAGATTATAGACTAACGGCCTTGTTCATAACAAATTCTAAAGTGGATATAAAGCGTTCTCTAGCTAAAGTATTCTTTGGCACTAAAAACCTTTAATAAGGAATTATATTCATAAACGTTTATTACACTATGACATAAAATCAAACTTTTTGAAAATCATCCGAACGTGACTATATAGGTTCGATAGTACTACCGGAGCTGAGTAAAACCCTAGCTCAGTTTGGCTACCAAAATTTTTTTTTGGCCCTCGGAACATTTTGAAATCCCTTGGATCCCTTGAAAAAAGGTGACATTAATTTTTGGCCAACAGTTTGTACAGTTTTTAATCTAGCTCTTTCGCTTCTTATGCAAAGTTGTCCGCTTTAGAAATTTATATAATAAAATTTCCCAAAAAATTAGACTTCCCTCGTTTATTTTCAAAAAACTTCGAAAAAAATTCTAATTTTTTCACTATTTTGAATATAAGTCGTAGGCAATCCAGATTTTTTGCATACTCTATTCACTATTGTAGTATAGGTAACACCGAAAAATTTCTCTGAACAAACGCATGCAATCTGAACAAGTCTATAGATATTAAATGGCTCTCAAAACAGACTATCTACTTTAAACAAATCAGTTTTTTAGGAGTTTTGGGCCATTGTGCAAAGTTTTTACTTGCTATCTTTACCAAAAGCGTACTAATTGCATAACTGAACAACTTCTGTAAACAACCAATATGATCGCAATACTCCACCCCTTTAATTGTTCACAAAGAGCCTTAGGGTGTTCCTTATATGGGATTTTTTTTTCGAATTTCGTTAAAAATATGTATTAACTGCGATGTTTGGCATCTAGCTTCACCTTACATTTATTTTTGCTAAAAATACATATATTTTGTGAAACATTTTGTATCGATAGTTAGGCATTAGGGTGTACCGCAATGAGGTTAAAGTTCGATTTTGTTCTCAAATCAGTTTATTGCTGCTGAGTATTTTTCTTTTGAATACAGGCTAAGTAGTAATAAGCCGCTCAATAGCTGAAGTGAAGACCTAAAATAGTATATGTTTACTTTTACTATATCTCTTATACACGCCGAGATATTTCATGTAGAAATTGGGGTATTTTTGAAAAAAAAAAAAATATTTAAAAATTTGAAATTGGATTCCGATACTTTAATATTGGAAAATTAGAATTTTTTTCGAAGTTTTTTGAAATTAAACGAGGGAAGTCTAATTTTTTTGGAAATTTTATTATATCAATTTCTTAAGTGGACTATTAGCTACAACTTTGCTTAAAAAGAGAAAAAGCTAGATTACAATCTGTACAAACTGTTGACCAAAAACTGATGTCACCTTTTTTCAAGGGATCCAATGTATTTCAAAAAGTTACAAGGGCCAAAAAAAAATGTTGGTAGCCAAACTGAGCTAGGGTTTTACTCAGCTCCGGTTGTACTACCGAACCTATATAGTCACGTTCGGGTGTTTTTTCACTGTTGCACTGTGTTATCAAGCGTTTAGCCTAATGCGTTTAGGTGGCAACTCAGACTGTTATTGGTCTTTAATGATGTATAAAAAGCTTTATAATCGGATACCAAACATGTATTTACACTTAAAATTACTATGAACATTATTGTAGCTCATTCCCATGACGATTCCCATGACTATAAAGGGCCCTTTACACTGGCAGACTTGTCTGGGAGACAAAAAATCCCCTTAAACATCTGCCTTCCCCTTTACACTGGCAGACTTGTCTGGGAGACAAAAAATCCCCTTAAACATCTGCCTTCCCCTTTACACTTCAGACGTATCTGTCGAACTTTCATTTTTCACTAGCAGTCAACATGAACGGTGTTCCGGAACATGCCTAATATTTGTATTTTATTTTTACAAAAAGTTAGCACAACACTTTTTGAATCTTAATTTCTTAAAATATTTCTTCATTTGACTTTTATTTGTATATTCTAACTGGTTTAAAAATTTTTCCTATTTTTATTTTCAAATATTTCTTTGACACGAAAAAAAGTCTGTCGAACCTGTCCCTACATTATCAGACATGTCTTTCCAGATTTATGAAAATCAAAATCGGTTTGATTTTTTACGGACAAGTCTGCGCAGACCGAATACATCGCCCTAGACTGGGGTATAAGTCTGGGCAGACATTATATCTCACAGACTTGTCTGCCAGTGTAAAGTAGGCTTAAGAAAGACGTTTAAGTACAAATTATATTAACAAATTGTATTATCTTTTCCTAATGTTGAAATAATAATCGGTTACCGATTACATTGTTTCCTTGTTTTGATTTTTTATACATCAAGAATATTATTTCATTATTTACAAATTATTTTTGAAGAATTTTGGAGAAATATTTTTGAGAATGAAAAGTGTCTATAATTTTCTATGTGCCCAATGATTAAAAAGAAAATTTCCTACACAATAAATATATGCAACAACTCTTTCCAATAGGAAAAACGCCGAAAAACTCAAAATAAAGATCTCAAATTCATAAATATACAATAAATTGTACAATCGCCTACCCAGTAGGAAGTTTCATCATACGTGACTTTGTCGTCAACGCTGTCCTCAAGACAAAATTTGAAAAATGTATGTAATTGTCGTCAAAACACAAAATACTAATGTTGTCGTGCATCAAACACAATCAACAAAATCTAAGGAAGAAAAATGTGAAATATTGATGTACTTGTCGTCAAAACACTCGGCTGACGACAAGCTCACCGACAAAATACTGATGTTGTCGTGCATCAAACACATTCAACAAAATCAAAGAAAAAATAAATGGAATCTGACGTAAAAAATTTTCAGTTTATTAAACGGTCGAGTAAACAGCTGCTGCTGTTTGAAATCTCGAATGCCGTATAAAAGTTTATATCCTTTACTTCACTCTTGGTCAGTAGTTTCCTAAAAGTATTAACAATTAGTCATACTAATAAAAAGCTAAAAAGACAGCTAAAAATCCATCTTTTACGTATATGGCTTGAATGACAATTCAAGACATACATAGGAATCAATGACAATTTGACCGACATTTTCACCCATCAGGTCGCCCATGATTGTTTAGGCGACGTGTCGCTTATATAGTCATCAACGACAATTCAACCGACATTGTCACCCATCAGGTCGTGCATGATTGTGTGGGCCTGTCTTTTGTATAAGCGTCAATGAAAATTGGACCGACATTGTCGCTCATCAGGTCGTGCATGACAAAGCGGACACTTGAATGAAAATTTCGTCGACGATTTGTATGGACGTTCCCCTAAATGTCATCAACGATTTACTATGGTCATGCACCTATCCTTGAGGATGTCTTGCAGACACTTCCTACTGGGTAGTTATAGCATGGCTAAAGTAGAGACAATCCTACTTTAACTTTTTGAAGATGTGAATCGTTAATGAATATTGTTTGTTTGAAATTTGCTTAAAAAGAGTTTATAAACCACATAAGTTTTTATGAATAAGGCCGTAGAAGTATACATAAGAGTGCCAACACCAGTTAATGTACGTTACAACTTCAATTACTAAAAGAATCTTTATAAATCTTTACCAAATTCTTATATGGATTTCAGATGATCTAGAACCTAAATACCACTTACTTATTTTCATGAAAATTAACCTGTCCTAATGTTAAAATTAAGTTTCTGTTTAATATGCGCCGACAAATGAACTTTATAATCTAGATTTTGATATAAGACGGATAAAGTACTTTGGAACCTGCTCTTTAAAGGGGCTACAGTAATAATACGAGCAGATATAAAAAGCTTATTTAAATGGCCACTATCAAAATTAGAACTCTGCACTACAGTTTTAACAAAATGTAACGGATGATGTATATTCTCATTGAGTTAAAATTGTGAAAAAATGTGGTATTTTCAATTGGTATTGTAAAAATTTACACACTTGAATTGGTTGAATTTGAAAAAAATGTGTATTTAGATATTGAAGGAGAATGAGTGAAAATGGCTGCATCTCAAAATGACTTGATTAAAAGCAGTGAAAATGTACCTCATGTTACCAAAGTAAAGTTCGGAGACGCAGATGTTTCTTCAAAAAGAAGAAAAAAGATATGTCGTCAATCAGACGAAAGTGTGGAAAAAACGAATGATGCCTTAAATTGTTCAGTTGCAAAAAATGATGAATTCTATTCGACGTTCGAAGAGGAAGTTATCCAAAATTGTTTACAAAGTTCCTTCTGTACTTCTGGAAAAAATGATATTGATGACAATGCACCTAATTCAGATATATTATCCTCCTTTTCAACGAATATAAACAAGTTAAGCGAAACTTTCCCGTCACCTAGAGACAAGGAAACAAGTGCCAAAAATGTTACGACTATTACTGATAAACCTTCAGTTTCCAGCAAAGGATTTGAAAATAGTTTTAAACTGCTGGAGCATCATTTACAAACGAAGGCGGTAAAACAAAAACACAGTTCTCACTTTCGTTTGAAACCATCAAGTGCATCTGTTGGACAAACCAATGAGTTGCCTACTCGATTCGAACTTGAACTAGAAGCTATGCAGCGCATTAGAACATCTGTTCATAAGCTAGAAACGGAAGGAAAACTGGAAAGTATATCAATGCCCTTGTTAGTTTTGTTTTACGATTTCGTTTCGAGAGGGCAATCGCAAGATCCAATTTGGAACTCCAACAATAGTGGTGATCAATCAGTAAAATTAATAAAACATATCGACTCTGATACCTATAGTGAATTAAAGTACCACGTGGGAATAGATGCGGATGGTTCAAAATGTCTTAAAATTGTTCGTCAACTACTAAAAAAAGAAGGTATATTTTGTTTTTTACTTTATTAATAATTATATTTAAAAGTATAATTAAAATACATACGCGAACTAACAAATCTACTTTACGATACTGTAATAGGTAGGTATTGCTGATTTTCAAGGTTGTAATATTCGCACAATAACACACATGGTATACGCTTTTTTGCTATCTCAAAGTAACTTTTTTCGGTAAAAAATAAATACTAACTTCCATAGTAAATTTCAATTGTGATGGAGATGATAATGAGAAAAGCTGCAGTAAACACGAGTGGCACTTTGTTCATCGTATTATTACTGCAGACATTTGGCATTCATGCTTATTTTTGCAGCATAAACATAATAAATTTAAGCAAGAGGTCGTCGTTATTTATTATTTAAATTACAGCGATATTTTTCTTTAGTTGAAAATAATATTAATTATATGTAGTAACTGACAATTAACTTATAAACTTTAATTGTAGTTAGGGCTTTTTAAAAGTTATAAAATATGATGTTCTCTTTATTAATTTTTATTCTCAGTTCACAGTAAAATGTATAAGGCCTTTTATTGATATTTATTTTATTTTTATTTTATTCATTACATAACCGAGCCATACGGCCATATATGGTTAACATAGGTCGCAAATAACAGTTGACACTTTTTCGTTGTCTCCAAATAAGTGTCTTTCACTCACACTTTCGTTTCGCTCAAGTCAAACACTGATCGTTTGCTTGAGTTAAATGAAGCAAATTGTCTCTTGAGTATGTATGGATAAACACGCGATCAAAGAAGATAATGTCTCTGCAAAACTTATAAAAATTTGTATTTGTATTTTGTTTATTATTTGATATCCTGTACAACAAGAAAATTTCTTATAATTACAGTATAGGAATTATAAATGTTAAAATATATATTAAAAAATGTATTAAAAATAAGTAAAATAAAATAAAACATAATAACAATAATAAATGGGGAAATAAATATAAAAGTATGTATATAAGAATTTTGAAAACTTTAGGAAATATATTGCAAACTATTACACATCTTTAGTTATTAAAAAAAGCATTTAATTATTACCATCGTGGGTTTTATATAAATCAATGATATGTTTTTTAAATTTATTAGCGTTGCTGATAGTTTGTATGTAGGTTGTGTGGGAGTGCATTTAAAGACGAATAGAAAGAATAAAGAATTGCCAATCAGATACAAGACTTCGATGAATTAAAGGAATAAACTTCTTACCCCTATTAGACCTAGCAAATTGCAGTTATTGAAAGAGGTATAATGGCTTTCGAGCAAATATTATTTTATGAAGGTAAATAAAAGTCTTTATGTTTAGAAGGTTGTTAAACTTTGCAAGTAGTACACGAATTTGAGGAGGAGTTTTGCGGTTTGACCATAATGCTCTAAGCTTTGAGTATGTTTGACCGACAACTGAGCTAATGTGATTCGACCTAGGGTGATCAGTTCGGTTTTCAAAAACCGGCTACTCGGTTTTTTTCACTCATAAAAACCGTCGGTTTTTTTTAAATCCCTGTTTTTCGAATATCGAATAATCCGGTTATTTTTTGTCGAATCTCGGTTTTTTGGCGTTCGATACTTTTAATTTAAATTCATTCATAATTGTGTTAAATGTGTACTGGTACATGTTTTTTTTCCGAAAAAATTGATTTTCTTAAAGCAGAAAAACCAGCGCTTCTCTATTGTGGTCGATGAATGGTTGGATATATCTTACATAAAATACATAAAAGTTACTGTCCGAACACTTGATCCAGAAAGCAAAACGTTTAAAACCAATTATCAGTAAATTTATATGAAATTTTAAAAAGACGTATATCAGAAAGAAGTATTCAAACACTGAATACTCTCATTTTGTATTTAAGTACGAGTAAACTCCCAATTATTGACGCATTTTTAAAATATTCAAGTAAAAATTATACAAAAGAGTTGGCGTCCATTTTGTATTCACGATTATTTAATGAAGAACATGATTTGTTTACAGATTTAAATGACCAAATTATCGTTGATGCCTCTAAAGATACTATAGAAACAGAACTAAATAAAGCTATAAAAAACGTTCAAAATCCTAAAACTACCATTAAAAAATCTACCAAAAATTTTCTTTTAGAAGATTTTTTATATATGAATAAGAGCGGCAAAAGGACTGAAAACCTTGACAGATTATTATACGCCTTGAACACAATAAGTCCAACTAGTACATTGAGTGAAAGGGCATTTTCAATGGCAAGTTTTATAAGAACCAAAGAATAAAATAGGTATACACCCAAGCACTTAAATTGTATCTTATTTTTATAAATGTTACTTTAGGGAAAACTTAAGATTAAATAAAATATATTTATATACAATCAAGTATTTACAAATGAATTGTTATGTTTTGTTTGTCTTTGTTAAAATAACAAACTGATCTCAGTAATGTTTTGCATTGTAATTATAATTAAACTAAAAGTTTCCTTTTTTAAGTATTTTTGAATTATTTTCTGCTATTTTTCAATGCAATTTTTTTGTCAAGAATTGTGTTTTAATTTTTTATTTGGCATACATTTGAAAACCGGATTATCCGGTTTTTTGTGAATTTCAAAAAAAGCAACCGGTTTTTTTAAATGCCATTTTTCGAATAATTCGAAAACCGGTTTTCGCAAAAACCCGAATAATTGATCACCCTAGATTCGACCAACTTAAATTATTGTTAAAGACTATGCCAAGATTTTTAGCATGATTAACAATATCAATTTTTTCACCGTTTAGCAGTATCTCAATATCTAGATTTGTAGAAAAGAAGTTCCTTTTATGTATTAACAGACATTTCGATTTTCTGGGATTTAGGCAGAGTCCATTTGCCATTTCCCAGGTATGAATTTGAAATAAGTCTATATTAATTTTTTCAATATGTTAAACTATAGAATTTAATGGGCAACTTAGATAGAGCTGCACGTCATCCGCGAACATATGTATTTTAGAAAATGACAATTGTTTGGTAAGTCGTTTATATGTATAAACAGAAAACAGTATGGGCCCCTGAATTGATCCCTGTGGTACTCCTTTTGTACATGGAAGTATTCCAGAAACACCATTAGTTGTGTGTACAGATTGTGTGCGTCCAGAAAGATAGGAATGTATTAGCTTCAAGGCTGTAGGCGCGAAATTAAAAAAATGTGCCAGCTTCTTACATAAGTTGGTGTGATCTACTGTATCGAAGGCCTTGGAGTGGTCTAACAGGGCTAGAAAAGTAATGTGACGATCTTCTAACTCATTTCTTATATTTTCGGAGACTTTTAATAAGGAACTAGTACAGCTGTGGTATGGACGATTTATGCTGACATTGAAAGTTTTGACGCAATATATGGTCGTTTACCATTAAACGCTAATATTTTAGAGTTTTTTAATGACCTCAGACTTAAGTTGCCACATTTGAGTGTACTCACGCAGGTTGTTCTAGCAACACCGGCAACTCAGGTATCTGTAGAGCGAGCATTTTCTGCCCTTCATTTTATTTTAAGTGAAAGACGAAGCTCAATATCTGCAGAAAATCTTAACGCGTTATTAGTTGTTAAGCTAAACTCAAATTTTTATTAAAAACAATATAAAAATAAATATTTTTTCTTAAAAAACAAAACATTTTTTTCACATTTTTATTTAACATCCGATTGCATTGTCTTTTTTATTATTTTAATGTTCATGTACATTTATATGTATGTATTTACATGCACACGAAGGCAAAGATCATTTCTGTTGAGTTTTTTAGTCAAACTGTCTTTTGGTGAGATCTTTGTGTGAGAAAAAATCGTATTACTCTTTACGCGACACTCATTTGAGAGCGTGACACCAATGAGTCTGCAAAGCGCTTGAGCAAAAACCGATTCGAAACAAAAAAAAGAGAGCCGCTCAGAGAGAGAGAGATCGTGTCTGCACAATCTTTTTGGTTATGTTACGAAGCAGAGCATTTTAGAAAAACCGATCAACTGTCATTTGCGAGCTATGATGGTTAATATTAAAACAAAACAACATGAAAAGATTCAAATTTAGTCTATCAATTGTGCAATGTTAATTATATCAACAACATTTCAATTTAATTCAAACATCAATTTAAATTATGGACAATTGGACATGTTAAAACAGCTTAAATCGAAAAAACTGAGAAAGTAAAATAAAACGTTCTGAGAAAAAGTGGAAGGATATTGTATATTCGAGCTGTATGTACCTGAAATCGCTTTTTCGAACTGGTGACAACTTGGGAATACGAATCTGAGGGTTCCTTCGAGACCTACTAAGCTCAAAGAGTTTTATTATATAATTAGGAGACTGCGTCTTAAAAACTTTATAAAATGTTGCAAGTTTCGGATATTTATAAAATCAGCAAATGTTCATCCTAGGAAATGTACATCCAATCATGATAACTGTCGAATATTAACATTGAATATAAATCGAACTACTCTATTAAAATATTTTGTACTAAATGTTTAGATATATGTCATGAACTATTTTTTTATTTATTTATTATTATTAACCTTGCTTTTCGTATTAGATTAAAAAGATTCAATTAAAATGTTTATTGAAAAATGTTTGATTTATATAGTAGCCTACATCTACATAGTTTATTTTTTCTGTATTGTATCTACTGCTTAAAAACCTTATTGTAGTATCAACCCTGTACGGCTGTAAACATTCGCACATATTAACAACCCTGTGCTGCTGCCAGATTAAAAATATTTGTGGAACAATGAATTTGTGGATTGTGTATGTTTTAGATGTCGTTTGGTTCGGTCACTATTTGGTAAACACGGTTTATTCACATGAATTTGTGAATCTTGCAGTTTTCTTATAAATTGTACTTTGACAGGCTATCTAAAAAACGTGTGTGTGTACATGGTACTTTAATTCGCTAATTGATCTTATAGATGTTTATATGACAAAACGCTAAATGATACATTGAAATAACAAAAGGAAAAATGTATGTATGTATCTGAACACAAAGTCGAACGCCATCTTGCAATCTATTCGAGTTCTTGCTTTGTTGTTAACTACTAGATAAATCACGAGTGCTGTAAGCATTGTGTATATTGTATACATCTACTACCTAAGGCACAGTAAAAGGTTTCCTCCAACAAAATATGGATTCGGGAAATTCATTGAACTGTTCTCTACATCTGCTTTTCGAGGAATTGTGATTTTGCATCAGAATGTGAGTGAGTGTCCATGGAAGAGGAATGTCTCGTTTCATTTCCAAACTAAACGTCTTGAAATAAATGTCGCTATATATTTGAAAATACAAACATTAAACCATTTGTTTAGTGCAAAAGTGTAAAATTTAAAACAACTTCAAAATCTGCGCAAACTCACCAATTTCGCCAGTGAATTGTTATTTTTCTATGATGCAAATACATATACATTATTTAGTAAAAACAAGACATCATGTAAAAAAATTAGATAAACCAAAATTGTATCGATGCGTCATAATGTGCAAATGCTAAAAAAAAACTACAACAGCAAGAAGGAATTCTCTCACATGAATCGACTGAGAAATATGTAGCTTTTTTATTCGTTTAAGTTAAAAAGAATTGTCATGTGTAAATGTGTTACCTGAAATATCTTCGATGATAAGTCAAACAATATTTTTTTCCACGGGATACAGTTGCTTTGAAACCTTTTCTTTAAGTCAAAAGGAATAAAGTTAAGAGCATTGCATAATACTGAACTTTAATGTCATTATGGGGGACACAGAAGTGAATGTCGCTACAAGCCAATCACATACTGTGAAGGGATCTAATACGTCATTGATGGAACCTTATCAAGTTTTAACGAATTCGTCAAATGGTATCCAGTCTTCAATTGGTTCTGATGAGGGATGTAGTAGTTTCGAAGACAACGATTGGCAATTAATCTGCGAGGGTGCTGATCAGCTGGAATACGATGAAGAAGATTTATTCGGTACATCTTCGTTTGAAAATACACCGTGCAGTATAGGAAGTCCGGTCGAGTGCAATGAAAGTAATGTTTCAACGAGAACTTCATTTGAACACTCTTCACAAGATGAACAAATACTAATCGAAGGTAGACATGTTGTAATACATTATAAACAATTGGTTATTTGCATACCAATTAATGTAGATAGTTTATATATCTTTACAAAAATCTTAAGCGCCATAAATGCTAACTCTCTTTCTTATTTAATTTTGATGCCTATGAAAAATCAAAATGTAGGTACATATAATGGAAGTTTCGAAGAAATTCAAAACAAAAATTAAAGACATTTTCTGCCGAAAACTGTAGTGAAAATCAAATTTATCACGGACAAAAATGGGCTCTTTGTTAAAGCCTTAAGCCTATCGACATGTGCCAATAGGTCTAAATTAAGAGGAATATCAAAATCTTGACATTAGTGTGGTGTCAAAGGTTTGCAAATACACTGCTATTTTTACACAGAAAATCGTACCCGTGCTCTATAAATGGTAAACAAATGCCATTAGGGATGTAGATGTAGCTTATGGTTTTACTCTTACTTCATATAATAAAAAATACAAATGCACAATGCAGATTTTATTTTACCTAAATAAGAACTTGTATTCGGTTGCTATAGAAAAAGTTTAAAGTTTCAAAACAGGCTGAGTAGATGGGACAAGGCATAGTTTGTATTATTTTCGCAATAAGCAATTAGTCCTTGTTTAAATTGCTGCGTAAAAGACTGTTTATGCAATATGTTTCGTGCAATAAAATATTCTAACGCATTTTCATGTACCTATTTTCACTTTTTCAGTTTTATGTGGTAGCCGAGTAAGTCAAATGACACGGACATACGACGATATTGAAGCCGTCACCCGCCTTCTCGAGGAGAAAGAGAAGGACCTGGAATTGACTGTGCAAATAGGCAAAGAGTTGCTGACTCAAAACAATCTGCTGGAAAATAGGATATCCGACCTAGAATTAGATTTAAAATCGGCTAACGAGGACCGATCACAACTGGTCCATGAATTACATAAGAAAAATGAACTTATAGCCGTTTTAACAAATGATTGCGAAGACTCAAGTGACAATGGTGAGAGCATTACAAACTTATTAAAAGTTTTAAATATTGATTGTTCCATTTTAGATACACCAACGTTCTCAAAATCCATTACGATGGATTTATTGCAGAAGAAAATTACAAGTCTACAAGATGAAAATAAATCGCTCAAAATCGAAGCGTCACAGCTGGCATGTCAGACTGATGAAGTCGAGGCTCAAGAACGACAGCTAATGAGCGACATTACATCACAATTGAATGAAGCTAATACACAATTTGAAGGTCTTAACTTGGAATTGGAACGACAACGAGAGGAGAATAGATTGCAACATGAACAAATTGTTAGCCTTACGGCTCGTTTATCGGAGGCAGAGATGAGATTACATCAGTTGACGCATGATAATGATGAGCACATTACACTATTGAACATTACAAAGGAAAACCAGAATTCCTTGGCATTGGAATTAGTAGAATTTAAAACACGATATCAAGAAGTGTTGGCTCTTCTTCAGGAAGCACAGGAACAGTTACGCAAACACCGAAAAAAAACTATGCCACAAGCTCGCAGTTCGTTTATGTCAATGATAGGTAGTAACCTACAGCATGATTCCCTGCAGTCTGAATTGATGGAATCATCATTATATTCAGAGAATAGTATCGACTCTGGAATTTCTGCCGATAGTCAACGTGTTAACGACCATATTGGGCGAATTATGTCACAGTTACCCAACAGTTCTAGTGCGATTTATAGCGGTACGTCTAACAATACTTTTGGTGGTGGTTCATTTCAGCCCTACAAAAGAGTATTTGACACAGTTCGATGTGCAACCAAAAGTGGAAATTTCGCCGACAATGATACAACTATGTCTCATCTTGGTGCAATGTCTATGAGCACTGCCTCCGGTCCTAGAATGTCAGCTATGTCATTTAACAGTAACTCAAACGCATTGAATACTACTTCCAACCGCGAAAGCGATGGTATATTTTTTAAGACATTGTCATGCGAGAGTTTGGCTTCCCAGTCGGATGACGGCTACCCATCACAACCGTCAGGAGTTCCAGGAGCTCCAGGAGCCAAAGAACTGGAAGCTGCGCTTAAGAGACTTACGCCAGCCGAAGTCCTTGCTAGAAGAGCTATGTTGTCATATGCTCCAGCTGGCACTTACTCTTACGATGATCAACCGGCCGCTGCCCTCCCAGTGGGATTACGTACGCCAGATAGCATCATGTCGACAGGCTCATCAGGAATTTCTTCATCAACAAATATGTCATCGTCAATGCACCAGTGGCGTTTACCTGAAAAATTGCAAATTGTTAAACCTATGGAAGGCTCTCAGACTCTACACCACTGGTCGCAATTAGCTACACCCACGTTAAGTGGTCTTCTAGAGGAACGACCAGGCGTCACAATACGTGGAGGTCGCGGCCTTGATGATTTAGGAATGCAAGTCTATACATTGTCTGACGTAGAAGAAGATGTCAATGAAGAACTTCCTGGCAAACAGTTTGAAATTTCAGGATGTACTTACACATTCACCACCAGCACAGTTATGCATCCTGACGACGGCCTCTCAACGGATTTGTCATTCTTGTCACAGTCACAGGTATCATCTCGAGCTGCCTCTACATCAACGTCAAGACAACCAAGGTAAGCTTTAATTTTATTTAATTTGACGTAGACAACAGTAACAAGTGTTTTTGTGATATTTCAGTTGCCCGCCTACACCTCGAGCAGGTTTATCGCGTAAAAATTCCTGTTCAACATTTTCAGTTAATTTGGGTTTAGCTTCAATGTTGAACGAAAGAGGTATTAAAGCTGTGACTCCAAGCGCCTTAAATACACCCGCAGGTCCAAACTTTTCGCCAACAGTCACTCCTTGTAACAGCCCAGGTAAGTAACATGTTACACTATATCTAATGTGCGTGAAGATAAATTCAAATACAACTATCGAAGACACAAGCCACTTCGGTTAACACTTCGCTGTTACCTAGTGAATAAATACGATTTGAAGATTATTTCAATTCTATTATAAAGCAGAATGGACAGATCAGACAACCCATCACGTATAACATATGCTTATCATAAAACACATCAAATTCCAGATTTAGAAATATTGCAGTATAAAAAATGCACTCATTTCACGAACATAATTAGCTATTATTTTTAAACAAAAGATTCTCTGTCAATGAAATTGATACCATTCGATAGCCCTTTGGGATAACTTTCGAAATATACTACCCATATTTCTCAAAGGACCTTCACAATTACGATATTTAAGATTTTTATGAAAGTTGTTTTCGAATATTTATTTGGCCCACTGTGTCCAAATAATCGATTCTTTGTCAATGAAATTTAGACTTTTCGATAGTCCTTAGGGAGTACTTAGAAAAATACTATCCACATTTTTCAGAGGACCTTCAGAATAGCGAAATTTACGACTAAGTGCCAGACACCTATTTTTCATATATCGCCTACGTTAGTCAAATTAAGGATTCTCTAAAAAATAATCAGTCGAACTTCTCTATAGCGAATATCTCTCTGTAACGAATTTTTTTTTTCAATAACACCAAATAATCTGAAAATATAATTTATATAGATATGGGTATTTCCACAGGAAGGTCCACAGTGATGAAAAAAAATAATTTTTTTCTGACTTGTAGTAGTAGACAAATACTTAAATTTTATTATATTAAAATTTTCAAAGCTTATATTATTTTCATTTATGATTAAACGGACTGCAAAATTGAATTTTAAATAATTTAAAGTGCACTTTTATCATAAAATATTTGTTACAACAGTAAATAACTTTATAAATAGCAAAAAAAAAATTATCAGTTAGCTGCAAAATTTTGATTTTATTTTATTGACGTCCTAACGTACCATTCGTTATTAACAATTTTTTGGTACACAACTTTATAATATTCCTTAATTTTGTAAATAAAAAATTGCTATTTTGTCCGATGGACAAAGCATAGACAAGAGCTTGTGTGGATTGTGTTGACGTTGTCTTCGTTGATACCATTTTCGCACCGGTGTGTGTGAGCTTCACATTGATTGTGTGAAGCTTTTAACACTTAAGGTTGTGATAATGAGTGGAGAAGGCACAGCAAACGGCACTGATGATGATGGTTTGGCAACCATCGAAATAGCTATCTGCCCTGCCAGCTGTCAACATAATCCATTTCACACAACTCTTGTAAAAACAAATTCTATTAGCAATAATAGAATAGATCTTAAACCGAACAATGAAAAACATATTCATATTCTGCACAGATCGAAAAAAAAATAAACAATAGGATTTTTGAAAATAATTTTGTCACACGTGACGTTTCACAAAATAGGTTGTACAAAGAAATTAAAAAAAAATTTAAAATTCAGCTATTATTACAACAAATTTATAATATCCCGAATCATATTAAAAGTGATTTTGTCAAAAAAGTCCGACTCAAGTCGCTCAAGTTTGTGCTTTGGTGAAAGAAGAAAAGAATGACCACTATTTTTGTCACGTCGCATCACCCTCTTTATTTGCTAATATTTTAGGAGTATCAGTTCAGAGGATTTCGTCTCTCATACTTATTATGGAGATTTCTAAGTATTACACAAAAAGATAAAGAAGTAATAAAAAAATCAAGTTTTTCGTTGTTTCTCATCTCATTGAAACAAACGACCTGCCACGTATGCGACTGTGAAATTGCCTATATGTATATATGCTCATTTGGTGCAAGACCGGCATAACTCAAAAAACGTAATTTTTAAGTTAATGATGTAGAATTTTTCTGTATATCATAGTTTATATTGTGAAAAAATTCATACTAATATATTTTATACACTCCGCTTGAGAGCTATTTGATTCCCTCGATTCTATGCAATATAGGAGTAAATAGAAAACTGTAAAAGTTAGTACATTAACAAGATGAACAAGGTCTACAAGGGTACTTTACTACCAAGGGTGAAAACCGCTTTACACTGTAAGACAAATTAAAACTTTTGGCCTCACCCATGATTAAACTGACCAGATTCCGAAAATATAGCTAAAAAAATATACGATTTTTATGAGCAGTTTAATTTTTGGAGGGAAGCTCCCATACAGCAACTACTTCTTGTTCGCAGACCTCTGCGAGTTAACAGATTTTGATGAATTTTTTTAATGTGTTTCAAATGGCCAGGAGCGGGTTCTGACGTAATTTGTCACAAATTAAGTTTGTCACAAATTTAGCTTTCAAAAACAAATTGTGACAATTTTAATTTTTGACAATTTGTGACATTTTTTTTTTGACAAATTTAAAATTTTGGCTTCGTTAGAACCCTCTTTTGGTTATTTGAAAAATATTAAAAAAGCATCAAAATTTGTTGACAAATTAAATTTGTGACAAATTTTAAATTTGGCCTTCGTCATAAACAGCTCCTGACCATTTGAAAAATATCAAAAAGTTAATCCAAATCTGTTAAAAACACGCAGAGTTCTGCGACCAGGAAGTAGTCGCTGTATGGGAGCTTCCCTCCAAAAATTAAATTGCTCGTAAAAAACTTAAATGAGCTGATCTAGAAAAACTGGGAGATACGTATAATTATTTTTGAGCTATATTTTCAGAATCTGGTCAGTTTGATCATGGGTAAAAAATCGTGTCGTACAGATATATACCGTCATTGTAGGATTGTTTCCATTATCGCGAGGATAATCTGGAGGATCTGATTGATGTATTTTAATATATACAAGGCCCCGTAACGAAAAGGCTGTGTAGATCGGTTTTGATTTTTGAATAGATTTCGTCACATACTTGTTTTATTGTTTTTTTCTAAAATATACCCAGGATCTTAGAACGTAATTTCTGTGGTATGATGAAAAAAATTTAACGACGATAGGAGTGTCCGGGAGTTTACTTTTAATATTTTTAATACGTGGTTCTCAGATATTTGAAGATTGTCCCAAATTATTATTTCTGTATATACGTTGCAAAATTTATTTCATGTTTTGGAACTCTCGAATCTTTGCGGGTGGGTCATCCCGAGCAGTTCTTATCTTTTCGTAATCTTGTTAACTAATAGGCAGACCTTCACTGCAATGATCGTTGCAGAACTCTTTCCATACATGCGTTTAGCTCGCTCTCTCCGGATTTTATTTTTGTCCTTAAGGACTTTGAAGCAAAATAGTTAAAAATAGTTGATCTAATCAAAAATAATCAAGAAATCTAATCAATTATTTTTTGGATTAGTTTTGATTAGATTTGATTACAAATGCTAATCGTCACTAATTGTGATTAGATTTTTGATTATTTATAATCTAATCAATTAGTAATCGTCTAAAATGGCTAACTAATCATAATTAATCAATTTTTAGGCCCAATTAACATTTCTAATCCAATTGCTAATCATTAGGATTGCTAATCATTATTCCCATGCTATGCATGAAAGAAATGACGACAGTTGATTTATATCAGCTGATTTATTTTGATTTTTATTGTGTTTCATGAAAAATATTTTTGTGTCCTATTCAGATACCAGCAGCGAGGAAATCAAGAATAATATTATACTGGAAAGGAAAATACTTCGACAATGATCCGATATCTTAAACTTGACAAATAACAAGTATGTACATCGGCGTTAAAATCGTAATTTGAGGTTACCTGTTGGCCGGCCTTTCAACTCTTTTTTATATTCGAGAACTACTAAAGTCCTAATAAGACAGCATTAAAATATGTAATAGTTCCTATAATGAAAAGAGAACTCAGGACTTATGTTTCAGCCATAATTAAGTTGTCAGCAACATTGAGGTCCTTTGGACAGTGGCCTTACAACCTAAGTGTAAGTGCAGCCAGTAGTTGCAAGATTCCTGTCGAAACCCTGAATGCATTAGAGAGGTCATTTGTCCACCTTGGATACAATTAGAAATAACTGAAGATGGCAAATCGAAGCAAAAACTAAATTTTTTAAACAAAACAGGATACAAAAACCGGCAAAAAATATTTTTTTTTTAATTCAAAAGTGTAGTTTTTTTTATTAAAGCCTATAATTGTATTGAAAACATCAATTTGGATAGAAGTGTCTTAAAGCTGAAGTCCGTAGGCTTCCAATGAGATATAACATGATATATTATCTCTATGATTTGTGTGACTTCTCCACTCATTATCACAACCTTAAGTGATAATTATGCAATTTTGTCCGGTGGACAAAGCATAGACAAGAGCTTGTGTGGATTATGCTGACGTGTGGTCTTCGTTGATACCATTTTCGCACCGGTGTGTGTGAGCTTCACATTGATTGCTTGAAGCTTTTAACACTTAAGGTTGTGATAATGAGTGGAGAAGTCACAGCAAATGGGTACTGATGATGATGGTTTGGCAACCATCGAAATATCTATCCGCCCTGCCAGCTGTCAACATAATACATTTCACACAACTCTTGTAAATAGATCTCAAACCGAACAATGAAAAACATATTAATATTGAATAATAGTACAACAATACCTCACTTTGCGTCGTCGTTAAGTTCCAAAAAAACACGACGCAAAGTGAATAATGATTTTCTATAGCAAACCATGTAAAGATCGAAGAAAGGTTCTAGGGTTACGAAAAAACTACTTTTTAAAAAGAAAAGAAAATTGAACACATTAAACATTTTATTATATTCATACAAAAAAAATCAATTAAAACAAAATAAAATATGCAATTAATTTTTAAAACAACATACATATAAAAAACAAAACAAAATAAAATATTCGATTAATTTATAAAAAAAAAATAAAAATTAATCAGTCTAAATCCAAAACAACGCAACTTCGAAAATCTAACAAACGACGCACAGTGAAAAAAAGTACTAATTCAGCAGCGACGCAACTTCGAAAAAACGCAGAACGAAACGACGCAAAGCGAGGTATTTGTGTATAGTATTTAAATGTTAAATATTACGAATGCAACGAAAGCAAGAACAAAGGTTAAGCAAATTACTATTTTTCGTTGTCGCCGAATATACGAAAAATTTCCATTAAAAAAGTTAAACAGAGTACTAGATTTAAAAATTTAAATTTATCAATATCCGAAAGCAACTCGAAAAATTCAACAAAAACAAAAATCCCTGAATTTGGGGATAACCTGAACCTCTGTAACTTTTTTCTTTATTATTAAAAATATAAACTGTAAAAGACAAAATTTCATGAAATTAAAAAATCTTCGTATGGTTTAGAAAAAATTACAAAACAAAAGTTGGCGTGTGTGGATTGGGACTAAATGTCATTTATGGAGTATACATTATTTTTGAAAAGTGGGCCAAAATAAATTTTCGAATACAACTTTCAAATTTAAGTATCTTGATTCTGAAAACGTTCTGAAATGGGGGGATTGTAAATTTTGAAAGTGGGTCTTAAGGGCCATCAAACGCAATAAATTTGGGTTTCAGAGAATCGTTAATTTGACTACAGTGGGCCACATATTAAAAATGGGAGTCTGGTACAAAATCGAAAATTTCGCAATTCTAAAAGTCCTCTGAAAAATTTGGGTACAATATTCCGAAAGTTCTCCCAAAGGACAATCGAATGTTATTAATTTCATATTCAAAAATTTGATTAATCAAAAATTGCCCAATGAAAGAATTTCACTGACAGATAATCATTTGTTTAAAAATAACATAATTATCATGGCAACCAGAAATATGAAAATGCATGTTTTTAGAACTAGAAATTAACAAATGTATAAAGTATTTATATGTTTCATACTCCTACAAGTGTTTTGACACCTATTTGTTAGTGCATATTTTTGCATAAAAAAGTCTTATTTTAGTTTTAAGAGTATATTTAAAAAAATATAAAAATCTTGTTTTTCACTCGCTTTCTTGTTCAATAATAAACAAAACGTGTTTCAACAACCACCGATTTCGATCCTGGACGTACTGCCTAAAGCTAAAACGCCAAAGGCAGCAATACTGAAGGCGCTTGCAGAAGAGTTTCGTGACTTGCGAGCTGAAAGTTGTTGAAGCAGATTTCAGGTGAAGCATTATTTGGAAAGCAGCAAACATATTCAACTAAATCAAAGAAAAGATCGCAGCTGATGGTGTTGTTGTTGTCGTTATTAATTTGCCTTGATAAACGACAATAAACCTAGTTAAAATTGGTGTAAAGATGACTGTATTTGCGGATGGTAGAGGCGAATCTTCTCTAAAGCAAGAAATCTTGGCTGATATTAGGAGGAAGCTTGGAGCTTACCGCTTGAGAGCTGGATAGTGACAAGACCGATTTTAGGATTTTTTTTGTATGTTATAGACATTGAACATAATGTTAGAGTAATTCATGGCAAAGTACATTTTATAAGTTCATTGAAAAGGACAATTTATAATTAAAAATTTAAAATACAATAATATACAAAAATCAATAACCGTCGAGTTAACATACATACAAAATAATTGTTTTTGCCAGTATGTTTCGGTAGACCCTCAAAAGAACATGATTTTCATGAAAAATTGTGATGAGATTTTGTGTCTTCTAACATCCCACTTTACAAAATGAGAAACCAGCATATAAGAAAACTATTTGAGGAATACACGAACTACCAAGTGCCATCTGAAACAGTTCTAAACATTTAAAAAATCTATACAACTGCATTACTGCATAGGCAATTGCTCGACTGTGTAACGTCGCCATCAAAAATCTGGACGGCAACTTTAATACGAAAAATGTTTTGCTCATTGTGCAGCCTCATACATGGTAAAGGCGCAAAAGCTTCAATAGCATGTTATCCCAAAGTGACGCTTGTGTCATGTATTGCTCATGGTGTCCATCGATTGTGTAAATGTATTAGGAATTAACTTGAAAACGTGAATAAAGCTATTGCTAATGTCAAGAAGGTACTTTTGAATGCTCCATGTAGAGAGGATATTTTTAAACAAATGTTTCCAGATCTTACATTACATCCAGAACCTTTACTAAACGTGTGGGAACTTGGCTTGAATCAGATAATTACTTAGCCAACAAGTGCGAAGGTACTTTAAAGGTCCTTAGTGCATAAAAACATAAAAAGGAGAAAATTTGAGCAACTAATTTTGTTAAGATCATATGTATGTTGATTTTATGGGCACAATTTAAGATTTTAAGAGCTTATTTTATTATTTTAGGAGATATTTTAAGCGCATAAAACACGATTTTTAGTGCATATTCCATGTAGCCCTGCTAATTAATGTCGTGAAATGAGTGGAAGAAAATAATGGGTTTTATTATAAGCAAATGTTAGTTACACTTAATGGGTTGCATTTTCTAGATCTTGCTTAATAATAATACTGGATTTTTCTTAAAATCGTATTTATTCACTTACCTCATTTTTTGATATTAACTATCTGTTAAGTTGTTAACAGCGAAGTGTTAACGTAGTAGTTTGTATCTTCGCTAATTGTATTCCAATTTTTCTTCACGCACATCCATACCTATTTTATAAATTTTTTAACATATATTTTTTTTTTTGGTTAACAGAAGGATCGCCAACACGCTCCATGTCCCCAGAACCACTGTTTGGCCTTCTTACTTCTGGAGCTGATTTGATCCGACGTAAGCTAGTTGGTGGTGATATTGATAGGCCAAATAGAAGCCAAAAACAACTACAGCAAAAAATTATGCTTACACGGTTGGAAAGACGAGCATTGAGATCTTTGCGTTTAGTAGAGAAAGTGGAAAGTATTGGGTTAGAAAATATCATCACAACCCACCCAAACACAATGTCGCAGTTGGCTAGTGGAATTGCAAACAGAAGCGCTAGCCCTATGGCTCAGTTAACTAGCCTTAAGAATATCCATACAAATTCAAACAACATTGTCAGTGATCTGCATTTCAATAGAAATCAAATTAAGGATGTACTCCAAAAAGGTCTTCACACTCCGAAACCACAAGCAAGTCATCCTTCGGCATTCCCGATACCAAATGACATACCAACTATTGTCGATCAGAGTGAACAAAAAATTAATAACTTGCAGAGACAAAAGCAGCACAAAGTCGAGGAAGACGCACAAAACTCAACAGCAAATAGTGCCGTAGCCGACATAGACAATTCAAATGCTCGTGTTAAGCAAATGCAAAGGCAAAAGTCTAGACGCAACTTAAAAAATGGTCAAAGACCTGACTTAGGTACCATTGGTGGACGTGTGCGCTCAGATCTCGGTCGCGTATCTCCAAAACAGAGCGAACTGTCTGCCATAACACACAATAATGCACCAACATCTAGCAACGCTAAGAAACATTTAATGGCGGATAAATCAGATACCAAGGAAACCCAGCAAAGCATCGCTCATTCATTTGTGGGTACAATAAGCTCATTACTGTTTAGTCGCAAAGGAGGTTGGTTGTAAACTAACAAGAATCCTTGTTTTCACTAACATTTTTAGATGGCGCGAACGCTGTCAAGATTATATTTTGCGATATAAATTGTTTACTTAACATCAACTGAAAATTATTTGTTTATACGACATACATATATATTTCCATCATCACGGCTAACTGGTGCGTTAGTTAAGTGCACTCATTTAAATAAGCATTTTTGTTCTACTCTATATAAATAGATTCACATATTCCGAAAGATTTGGCAATATAAACAATTAATCGGTAACAATTCATACAAATCTCATTCGTAAATTATGTTCATAAAATCAATCCAATGTTTTACTGTATTTATGCACATGATGGTCACAAATCCAACAATATTATTTGATCATATGCATTGATAAATATCAACATACACACATGTACAAGAAATTATTTAAGTTAACAGAAATTTTGCGGATTTTTTTAATGTAATCTTCAGCTGCTTGTGACCTTAGATGTGATTTTTTTCTTAAGTATTAAAAAATAAATACTTAAAAGTAATATACAAGTGGTGCTGTTATGCCTAACGAGGGCTTAAATACTCTATCAAGAGAGGTAAATAAATACGACAATTTATGTTTTTAACTCATTTTATTTAGATTATTATGCCTCTTCTGCTTTTGTTTCGTTTCTCTGTCTATATAAAATGCTTTCTAGTCTTGAACTATATTGTATTTATTTTATATTTTTATTGTTATTTTTAAAAATCCCACAGAAACTGATCCTTTTTTGTGTTGTGTGTTTAGTAAAGTCAAACCTTATTTCCAGTGAACTATGCCGCCTATATATACATGTATTTATTGTATAAAGGGTATACAGTTCGAATTTCAAACACACTCACAATTAGTTACTAAAATGATATATATATATAGTTTAGAGAAAGTTTAATCCACAGACAAACATTTATTTTTACATATTAATAAGATACAATATATTAATATTGTAGTTAAATTGTATGTTCATTTTATTTTCGTTTTTAAATGTCTGCTTTTAGAAGAGCGATACAAATGAAATGTAAAAATAGTAAATATATCTAACTGAGTTCTTAAACAACTCATGAAGTTGTTAAAAAGTTAAATATTATTTTTATGCAATAAAATCTTGTTAAAATAATATTATTTGTTTTAATTATGTTCAGTTATAAATCAAGCCCTGTCGCCGTAAGGGACAAAACCATAGAAATACAAAATCAACAAGTCGTTTTGTGTTTTTTTAAACAAGTATGTTTTTGTTAGAAAATTTGTTTTTTTTGGGACCTGCCCTTATTCTGTACAATGCAAAAATATTTATTTATTTTTCAAAATTTTACAAATAATTATAAAAAAAAGTATAAAATTATATGCGTCATGTAACTAAACCATAAGTGCAAGAATAATTAATTAATTAATAATTACATAATTAAAATTTTAGTAGCGTACTTCACTTGTTGTTGTCATGCAAGTAAAGCAAAAAAGTGGGGTATCTTGAGAGTAATGGGAAAAAATGCGGGTGACACTCGAATTCAGGAGGTAATTCTACACAATAATCAGCTGTTTTCTCGGGACGCTAAATACTTTTAGTTTCAGTTACCTACTTTTTGTACCCATTCAAGTAAGTAAATCGAAGAAAAGCCGGTGGGAGATGTCTCGAAAAAACGGTACGTGATGTGGCAAAATAGGGTTGATATTCGGATTCTATGGTCTGGCAAAATTATTATTTTGATAATATTGGCACGTAGCTGCAAATTGAATTCAAATCTTCATGAAATGGAAAAAACGGGGATGCATACTTTTTTGACCGTATAGTACCAACGAATGCAAGGTCAAGTTTTGTTAGACGTTTTACTTTGTTAAATGTTGTGTAAAATTGTTAGTGGCAACTCTACTGCTTTACAAGTTATAACGAGAGACCGAAAATAACTCTTATTGATCGATTTTTAAACTAAAAAAATCAGTGTGAAGGATATGTGCTAAAATTATTTTAAATACACCAATACCAGCAATGTGATTTTTATGATGAAAGTCCCAAATAACACTTATTTTTGATTTATATTATATCGCTCATCAAATATTTTTGATTATTATTTTTGATTTATATTCTATGCCTCAATAAATAAGTTATTCCCAAATTATGTTCTTGACATAATACTTTATAGTCTTAAGTACACTTCCATCTCACACTTGTTTCTAAATGTCTGTTACTATTTTATATGAAGGCTCAATAAATTAATTTGAATTTGAATTAAATAAGTTATTTTTGATTTTTATTTTTCGAGTCTTTAAATAAGAGTTATTGAAAACATTTTGAAATAAAAATTACGAAGTGAGTTTTATTATGCCGAACAAAAAATAAAAATCAATCAATGACTTATATTTTTCCAAACGAAATTTAAAACCCACCTAAAGATTTTTATATCTTCAGGCCTGTGAAAAAGTCTTGCTGATATCAGCATTATTGATTTTTGTAATAAAAGAAATGTATATATGTTGTTAATCAGCTCGACGAGATGAGCAAGTTTAGCTAAAAATTATTGGACGAAGTGGCCATTATAGTTCGCGAACTGTGAGTTTAACATGGCAAAAAAGGGTGAAAATTTTATAACCTCAAAAAAAAGTAGCTAATTGGTGGGTGTGTTCCATCTCCAAATGCAGGCTTTATCAATCCTGAGTATTTGGCGGTGTTTCAGTTTGAAGATGTTATTCATTGGGCCCAACACTTAAAGTACTGCAGCAATCTTGTGTAAAAATTGACTCAATTTACCGTACTTACAAAAAATATATGCCACTAGAACTATGGGACAAATTTGGTCATTTGTATGGGAGGTACAAGAAGTGATGTGTCAAATGATTCGGTTTTCTATAGGTTTTTCAACTTAACTAAAAAAAAACTTAATTTCCCTTTACACCCCATGAATGAGGTATGGGATAGCTTCTAGCGTTGTTGTGAATTAACACGCTTTTTATTTTTAGATTCACAACTAAAGGCACCTACTTGTTTATCGACGAATGCGAACGTCACTGTTTGAGGAGCTCTTACTAGATATGCCGATTGACTCAACACTAGGGTGAGTCTTAAAAAATGTTTTTGGAATTTTCCATGGGCCAAGTTAAAATTTTATTAAGACGTACAAAAAAACTCTATGTGAATTTTTTTAATTTTTTTCTTAAAGGTTTAGGGGTCGCTACCGGGGTTCGAAATTCAAAATTCTACCGTCATCCTGAGGGATAAGCCGAATAACTCGAGTAAACCTTAACTGATCCTTATGAAAATTTTTCAGTATTAATATTTTCCATAACGAAGTAATGGAATTGTAAATGGGCAGAATTGCCCCACTCCTTCTGGTACCTCCCATACAAAATTACCTATTTTTTAATAATTAATATTTCTCCCATAACTTTCAAACGGACAGCTGGATGGCATTTAAACTTGGTCAGTTTAATGACCTTGTAATAACAGATAAACCCCCATAAAATCAATAGCTTTGTCACACCCCTTCTGGTACCTCCCATACAAATGACCGAATTAACCCCCATATTTTTACCTACATATGTTTTTAGTAAAAGTACTGAATTCAATAAAATTTTGTGTGAGATAAACTCATGCACAAAAGGGACTCGTGAGTGAATGTGGACTATACCGGCCAACCCCTTCTGGTACCTCCCATACAAAATTACCTATTTTTAGACAAATTATTTTTTACCAATAATTTCCAAACGGACAGCTGGATGGCATTTAAACTTGGTCAGTTTAATTACCTTGTAATAACAGATAAACCCCAAGAAAATCAAAACCTTTGTCACACCCCTTCTGGTACCTCCCATACAAATGACCGAATTAACCCTCATATTTTTACCTACATATCTTTTTAGTAAAAATACACATGCGAAAATTTGACTCGTGAGTGAATATGGACTATATCGGCCAACCCCTTCTGGTACCTCCCATACAAAATTACCTATTTTTAGACAAATTATTTTTTACCAATAATTTCCAAACGGACAGCTGGATGGCATTTAAAATTGGTCAGTTTAATTACCTTGTAATAATAGATAAACCCCCAGAAAATCAAAGCCTTTGTGACACCCCTTCTGGTACTTCCCATACAAATGACCGAATTAACCCCCATATTTTTACATACATTTTTTTATAAGTATGCTGAATTCATTTATATTTTGGTAAAGATATACCCATATTGTAATTTTACTAATGCTTATCTTAAATATAAATCTAGTTTAATGAATGTTATTAGATATTCAACATAGATAATGCAACGCTATTGTCTTGCCCCCCTCCACTAATTTGCAGTCCAACTTAGGAATTTTTACAGTACAGTTAATAAGAAATGATTTATTTCAAATTTGTTCATCAGTTTTTGTTGTGTTATTATTTAAAAAGATACATTTTAAAAATAAAAATTAAATATTGTCATAGTTCGGTTTGAGATCAGTTCTATTGGCAATTATTTATTATTGCCAATAGGTTTTAAGTCAAGAGTGTGAAATGTATTATGTTGACAGCAGGTTAGGCGTATGACGTCATTTCGACATTAACCACAATGTCTCGTCAGCGCCCTTTGCTGTGCCTTCTCCTCTATCATCGCAAACCTTAAGGGAAGAAAACATCTCAAAGCTAATGAGAACTTTTCCCAACTGTGCGAAGAAAGCATCCTCGAAGCGCACAACATGCCAACATAATACACACACAATCACTTGCCTATGCATATGTCCATCGGACACAATTGCACAGGAGTTTGTTGTTGGCAAAGTGCCAACCCCGTTCTGCGTACCGTCAGTGTATCATCGTTCTTGAGTTTGTTTTTTGTTGATCTGTATTGAAATATGATATTGTCATAGTTCGGTTTGAGATCAGTTCTATTGGCAATTATTTATTATTGCCAATAGGTTTTAAGTCAAGAGTGTGAAATGTATTAAATTAAACAGTTAAATTATTAAATTAAACAGTTAAAAAACTAAATATTTAAATAAAAATTTAATATATTAATATTAAACATCAATTCATTGCATGAAAAACTTAGCATTAAAAAATATAATTATAAACAACTGCATTTACTGCTTACAATTTTCTTTAAATTTTAAAATATTGTAAAATACATTATTATTTACACATGGTAGATTTTTTTGGATCGGAATATTTTTTTCTAAATTCTTTCACCAATAATAATAGAAACTGCTTCTGTTCTTCATTATGTGTATGCAATTTATTGTATTCCTGCATCAAGGCCACTTCGCGTTCAGCAATATCGTTAAAAACTCTCTTAGGCCGAACTAATTCTTTACTTAAATTACAGTCTGCAACAATCTTCAACATTTTTTTTAGGAAACCCGATATAATACCCGTTCTGCTGAAAAATTTAAGAGTATTGTTGTATACAAAATGCTCAAGACTTTTAGAATGTAGTAGGTTTTCATCTACTGTAACTCGTTTTTCTGGATTATCTACTCCTTCTATGTTTAAAGCATTTACCATCTTCTTCTTAATTTCATGAGAAACTTTGTCATCAAAAAAAGCAAATCCATCTAGCTCTTCCGACAAATACCAGAGATGACCTAGAATTTTGTTTAAGGCTATTGCCGCTATCTCTTTATTAATTGTTGCATAAGACTTCAAGTCTTTTAATAACTGGAGGTCATTTCTTGAAGCAGGAGGTCCAGAAGTGGATTCAAACCAATATTTAAGGTAAATATTAATTATAAAAATGCAAACATCCTGTATTTCACATAATTCGCTTTCCTTTAGCTTGAACTGCTCTCTGAATAAATATATTTTTATGGAATATATTGCCTTAGACATCCATCTAGCACGGTGAAAACTTGCTGGTGCTCTGAAGAATATTGGTGTTTTTGGAACACCTCCGCAGAATATTATTGTCAGCTTAAGTAGCTCTTTGTAGTCATCTCGTGGCTGAAACTCTTTAAGCTGATTTTCGGCAAAACAAATAGCATCCGCAGAATTCTTTATGTTTTTTTTTGTAGTGGTATGGTTGCTGTTTGATATTTCGGGGAAGTCCCGAAATACCATGCATAAGTCATATTATATGACTTCTACGTTTAAAACTGCGCATGGATTTCAGGGCACTGAAGCGAGTTCTTTTGTACTTCTTAATAACATTTTAAGTTAACCTATGAAAAAAATCAAAAATAAGTAGCATATCTATGTAAAACTATCAGGGTGAATTCGGTCATTTGTATGGGAGGTACCAAAAGGGGTGTGACAAAGGTTTTGATTTTCTGGGGGTTTATCTGTTATTACAAGGTCATTAAACTGACCAAGTTTAAATGCCATCCAGCATTTAAATTTTTGTCTAAAAATAGGTAATTTTGTATGGGAGGTACCAGAAGGGGTTGGCCGGTATAGTCCACATTCACTCACGAGTGACTTTTGTGCATGTGTTCATCTCACACAAAATTTTATTGAATTCAGTATGTTGCAAGAGGCAGTGGCTCCAACGAAAAGTTACGCCGATACCATACCTCACTTTGCGTCGGTTCGTTTTGCGTCGTTTCGAAGTTGCGTCACTGCTGAATTAGCACTTTTCTTCACTTTGCGTCGTTAGATTTTTTAATGTGCGTTGTTTTGTGTTCAGACTGATTTTGTTTTTCAAATTTAAATATTTTATTTTGTTTTAATTGTAATTGTCTTGTCTTTCACACGTACGTTGTTTTATAAATTTTTTGCACTTTTTCATTTCGTATTGTGTTTAATGAATTTTTTTGCACTTTTTCATTTCGTTTTGTCTGTTATAAATTTTTCGCACTTTTTCATTTTTGTTTTATTGAATTTTTGTTAATGTTCACTTGGTTAAAATTTCTTTTCAAAAGGCAGAGTTTTCATAACCCTAGAACCTTTCTTCGTAACCATGACGCAAAGTGAGGTATTGGTGTACCTGAAAAGAAAAAAGTAAATGTTACAATCATTTCTGTATATTTGGATATAAATACGATACATAGTTTACCTGGTCCAACCGTCATTCCATGCCCCAAATGTTCCTCCTTGTGTATGTAGCCCCAGTCCTAAAGAAAAGAAAAAAAAATAATGAAAGAAAATAGTAAACAAAGAAAATGTAACCTTACCTGGTAATTTGCTGGATGAAATGTTGTAAACATCTCATGTGTTTCCGGCATTTTGGCTAAGCGTTGCCAACCACAGTCACAGTATCTGTGTTTAATAATTCATCAGCTGTGAGAAAAAGAGACGTTGCCAGATCGTAGGGAAGGGAATGATTGTAATTAGGCGATTCATTCATAATTATAGTAACCGCCAAAAGTTTAGAACAAATTTTGAAGTTTTATGAGAAGAGGGAAAATAAGGCGGAAAATTAATTTTTTTGTTACATTTGAATTAAGACTTGGTCCATAAGACTATAAAACAATTTTTAACAGGCCGGTAAGGTCTAACAAAATTTAAATTATCCATTTTTAATTATCATTTTTGAACAAAAAGAACGAAAAATAACAAAAAAAATATATAGATTTAAGGCTAGTTGTAGGCATTTTTATATTTAAGATATTATCTGGCAAAATAAATAATATGTGATTTTTTTTGTATTGTTAAAAAGATGTTCATGTGTTAAATCAGTTAAAAGAGGGGGGTTAATTCGTGTCATGGTAGGGAAAGGGTAAATTTGTGTGTTTGTGTGGTATTGTGGGGTCTTCATAAATATGTGTTTTGGCGCGTGAAGATCATGGTAGGGCGGGCGACGATGGGAACAGACACCAAGAGTTCCTGATTTTGTTAGTGTTCGTCTTTTAATTAGTTTTTTTTTGTTTTTTTATTTACCCTAATTGATGTTCGTCTCCGGTCGAGAGTCAGGCGGGATGGAACCCTTCCCAGAGTTGTATCTGTGAGCTGCCGGGAAGCCGACTCTAGCGCCAGTAAGGAGAGCCGTAACAAGTATTTTTACTAAAAAGATATGTAGGAAAATATATGGGGATTAATTCGGTCATTTGTATGGGAGGTACCAGAAGGGATGTGACAAAGCTTTTGATTTTCTGGGGGTTTATCTGTTATTACAAGTTCATTAAATTGACCAAGTTTAAATGCCATCCAGCTGTCTGTTTGGAAATTATTGGTAAAAAATAATTTGCCTAAAAATAGGTAATTTTGTATGGGAGGTACCAGAAGGGGTTGGCCGATATAGTCCGTATTCACTCACGAGTCAAATTTTTGCATGTGTTCATCTCACACAAATTTTTTTCGAATTCAGTATTTTTAGTAAAAAGATATGTAGGTAAAAATATGGGGGTTAATTCGTTCATTTGTATGGGAGGTACCAGAAGGGGTGTGACAAAGGTTTTGATTTTCTGGGGGTTTATCTGTTATTACAAGGTCATTAAACTGACCAAGTTTAAATGCCATCCAGCTGTCGGTTTGAAAGTTATGGGAGAAATATTAATTATTAAAAAATAGGTAATTTTGTATGGGAGGTACCAGAAGGGGTGGGGCAATTCTTCCCATTTACAATTCCGTTACTTCGTTATGGAAAATATTAATACTGAAAAATTTTCATAAGGATCAGTTAAGGTTTACTCGAGTTATTCGGCTTATCCCTCAGGATGACGGTAAAATTTTGAATTTCGAACCCCGGTAGCGACCCCTAAACCTTTATGAAAAAAATTAAAAAAATGCACATAGAGTTTTTTTGTACGTCTTAATAAAATTTTAACTTGGCCCATGAAAAATTCCAAAAACATTTTTTTTTTGCCAAATAAGAATCAACCTACTCAACACTGATACTGCGAAGTTGCTGTCGACAACATTCGAGGGGAGTCGACAATGAAAAAAAATTTTTTTTTTGAATGACTGGAGTCAAGGGTTGAACCTGTGATCTCCCGCATGGTTGTCGCGTGTTCTAACCATCATGCCACGGCCGATAAGCTGACCATATTCAAATATCCTCCAGATGTCCGTCTGGAAGTTTTGGAAGAAATATTCATTATCCAAATATATGTAATATTGTATGGGAGGTGCCAGAATGGGTTGGGGCAATTGCGCTCATTTACAATCCCACATTTTCATAAGGATCAGTTAAGGTTTACTTGAGCTATCCTGGCCACGACCCATCCAGCCAGCCAAACAGACGCACATTTCTCAATCGTCTTAAGTTCAGAAACAAATTTGGTCTTAAGTAGAGTTTCTCTTTTTCCCGGAATTTTCATTTCCCGGGAAACCGGGAAAAAATTTTGCCTTTCCTGGGAATTCCCGGGAAATTTCGCGCAGGAGAAAAACAAGACAAACTATGTTAATTTTTTCAATTTTGCAGTATGTACATTGTACATATCGCTCATTTGGTGCAAGACCGTCATAACTCAAAAAAATCGATTTCGAGATAAACGCGTTCAAAGTTTTCATTTTACACCCAACTTGTACGAAATGGAGGAATATAAAAAGCTCTCATGCGGTGTGTATGAAAGATATTAATATGAATTTTTTACAACATGGAGTATGATTAAATGATCAATTCCACTGATGTTGGGCTTATTGTCAGAAGAGCATTCAATTAAATGGTGACATTTTCCGTTGCTTTTCCACTTACTTCGTAAAATTGCAAATCCTTTTTTATCGAGTTATTAAGTAGTCTATTACTTGATGCAACATTTGCATTTGTGATGGCATCAGTTAAAATATCGTCAAATGGTCTTTCGGTACTAATGCCACAAATAGGAATTTCGTCCGATTCCAGAACTTTGTCGATAACGTCTAACGTCGAGTATAAATAAGCAGTGTAAGAAGCAGTTTGAAATAAGTTGTTAGCATTCTTATCAAATACTGTTGGATCTTTAAGATACTTCACTAAAGAATAAAGTCGCTTGTCCCTTCTTTCTTCAATTCGCTTCTAAAATTTGATCTGCCAAAGGTGTTTCAATATTCCGGGAATCCCGGACGAATTTCCCGGGAAACCGGGAATTAAAAATGACCGGAATCCCGGGAATTCCCGCCCGGGAAATCCTTTGAGGGAAATTTTTCTCTAACAATGTTCGTCAAAATTGAACATATCAATTCAATCTGAACGTGACTATATAAAATAGCTCATAAAGTCCACTACGATACCGGTTTTTCGAACCTTTACGCACTTATAAGCCAGTAACGTGTTGAATATCAACTGATTTTAAATTTCTCAGTGGATTTACAAAGAAGAGACTGCGGCCTTTCCAACCACATATATAGTTATATTGGTAACTTGTCATATCTGTTTGTTTTTTGCCTCGAAATGCAAACTTTTGTAACTATTTTCACTATTTTTAAAGTTTGATGAAGTTTGTAGCCCCTATTTTATAAGGACACCCTAATGTTTACTATTTTATTCAGAAACGCATACTTGTTTGTTAAAATCGGTTAACAAATAGTTAAGTTATTCATGTTTTCTGAGGAACGCAACTTGTGACATTTCTTGTAGTGGGTTGCCATTCATTACTCTTTCCATAATCTCGTTTCTTGGTTGTACAACACTTTTCAAGACCAAGCCGGGCAACCATTTGTCTTTTCGGCTGTTGTTGGATAAGAAGAAAACACTTTGCATCGGATTCAGAGATCGAAAAGTGTCATTAAATTTAAGGTATTGTTTATCAACTATCCTGGTCGTTATGTCTTGGGGAAGCAGTAGGTCAAACTGCGTTCGGAGAGTTCGGCCTAAGAACAACAGTGCCGGGGGTTTTCCAGTAGTTGAATGTAGCGCGATTCTATACTGCCGAAGAAATAGGTTTAAATGTTTCTGTATGTTACCTCTGCTTGTCCCCAGTGCCTTAAGCGCTTTTTTAACCGTTTGCACTGACCGCTCCGCTTGGCCGTTTGTGGATAGATGGTAAGGGGCTGTGAACTTGTGATAGTTGACACCAACTTCCGTCAAGAATATCTTGAACTCCGCTGAAGCAAAACATGTGCCGTTATCAGAGACTATTGTAATAGGAACACCATAACTCGCGAAAAGTTCATCTAAAATGGCTATGGTCGCAGCGGATATGGTTGTAGAAGTCACCTTAACATCTATCCATTTACTGTACGCGTCCGTAATAATTAACAACATCATCCCTGCGAAAGGGCCAGCATATTCCACATGAATGCGCTCCCATGGCCCCCGCGGATACTGCCAATGATGACTTATAAACTTCGTCGGTTTATTTGCAAACTTTGCACAATCGCCACAGCCTCTGGCCACGTCCTCGATATCCTTGTCGATACCCGGCCAATATACAAACGATCTCGCGATGCCCTGCAACCCTCTCCGCACTCGTAGCAAGTCAGCCCCTACCGTTCAGAGCCCTGTTAGAAACATCTTAGGTTCGAACGAATTTACAGAGGATGTTAAGTGAGAGAGGTTTGATTGGATGTTTCGAACACAGCGAGGTTCGAATGCAACAAAACTAAAAAGTGTAAAAACATGAAAGAGAACGTTAAGAAATTTATAAAATTTAGATTGATACGAGTGGGGAATGTACCAAATTATGTTTAAACAAGGTACAAGGTGATTATATTGCGGAACATTCACATAAAAATTTAATATTATATAAATCATTTCAGGTTGCGTGGTACGTTCAGTGATCCCCTGCTTAACATACCCACTACTTCTTGGTCACTATTTATATATTGCTGTGTAGGAAGTTGATTTATTTGCATAATAATAAAATCATCGAACTCATCACCCTCTGAATCTCGTAACTGAGACGCTTTTTCGCTCCCGTCCTTTCTTAGGGCTCTTGAACAGAAATCAGCATTCGTATTTTCTTTTGTAGATTTGAACTTTATATCGAAATCGAAGTTTGCCAACAAATCAGCGTAGTAGGCCATACGACTGATGCACAATACGGAAAGAGATTTGCCCGGGTCTAAAATTTTGCCAACGGTCTGTAGTTAAAGTGAAATGTCGCGCATAAAGATAATAAAAAAAAATCGTTTAACAGCCCACACGTTTTCCAGGTCGTAAGCGTGCGACTAGCGTAAGCTATTGGTCGTTCCGAGCCGTCTGCAGTCTGATGTGACAACACTGCTCCCAAACTCACACTGCTAGCATCCGTAGCCAGCACAAGGGGTAATTTCGGGTCGTATGATATCAGCACCTGAGGCGAAATTAAAACGTTTTTTATATCCTCATACGCCCGTACAGCTTCTGGGCTTTCTCCTTTAATAGCATATCCCGCAACGGTCTATTTCGTGTGGACAAAGTTGGTATAAATGACCCATAATATGTTGCTTTCCCGAAAAACAACTGCAGCTCGTCATGTGTAGATAGTTTGGGAGCGTCTCTTACAGCCTCGATATGTCTTTCAGATTTATGAATACCTTGCCCGTTGATTTTATGACCTAAAAACTCGATGACCGCCCAGCAGACCAAAAGTTCCGATGTGTCGGACATAAGATATTTCTCTTACATTTCATAAGAAAATTTGCCAAAAATAAATGATGTCGTCATAAATGCCTTCTGAAATAATATCAAGTTTTTCTGCACACTCTTCCGAATTTTGTGCTCCAAGTCTGCACGTTCTCTAAATTTTTATACTCATTAAACGATTATGTCTGCACATTCTCGAATGGGAGTTTTTTGTTCTTCTTCTTCCGACAAGAGAAACCTGTCGCTAGGGCATGTTTTGTTTTGTTTTCTCTTAAGGGAAGACATTAAAATGCGCAACGCACTTGATAAACAACAACAACAGAAGAAACCCAGTTTAGGAATTTCTAAAACGGTTTTTTGTTGTTGTTGTTTGTCAAGTGTGTTGTGCATTCCAATGTGTTTTTCATCCCTATTATCAGTTAAAATTTTGAAATCAATACGTCGCGAAAAGTGTGTAAAATATTTAAAGGTAAAATAAGAAAAGAAATGCTGCCTCGTTAGGCAATTAGAAAAAATGTGAAGAAAGACGCCGAAGTAAAAAATAATTTTTTTTTTTTTCGAATTTTTGTTTAAATGTTATTAGTAAAAAACAGAAAAATAACAGAAATCTATGTCGATTTTCGTACATTTATTCAGAATTCTCGTAAAAAAATCGGTATACTGTCAGATATTTCTGGATATTATCGGATTATTTGCCAGAGTTACTTCAGAAAAATCCAAAAGTCCTATCGACATTTTTTGAAATTTCCCTTAGATATCTGACCGAAAAGTCCGCACAAGTTTCCGAATTTCCCCAGACATTTCGGTCCGAATTCTTGTCAACCACCCATGCAACTTTCGGACAGAATGCTGGCAGAATTCGGCATCAGAATCGGCAACTTGTACGGACTTTCTGTCAGACATCTGACCAAATTCGTAGAAAATGGTTTGCTGGGCGGTGACGCAAAAATACATTTAATGCGATTCAAACGTAATCCCTTGCTTTTAAGTCTCCCAATGTCATAGTCAACCGTTTTTCTTAACGCCTACATGTGTCGTGGAAGCCCACTCCGAGAAATCTATTTGTTTGAACAGCCCTGACTTTATTTTCTTTTTATCGATTTCAGCGGCATACCTATCCCTTAAAGCCATTGGAATTTCTCTAGCCCTAGCAAATACACGTCCTGCATCTTGTTTTAAAAGCAGCTTAATAGGTGGCCCAACAAGTTTCTCGGCCAAATCACTAAAAATATGCTCGAAACGCAGTAAAACTTGTTGAAGTCGCCGATTCTCGTCTGTCGATTAATGCGGGGTGCCCATTTTTATGGACTGAACCGCTTCATGCTCAGAGAATAGTTTTACGAAATAAATTTCATTCACAAACGGCGAGATCCATTCCCTGCCGAATAGTGAGTCAAAATCACCGGTAACGACATACAGGTTCAGTTTCTTCGTCGTCGACCCCACTGTAGCTTTGACGACAACACGGATTACGCAATTGATTTTATAGCAACCGTGGTTTGTGCAAAATCTTCCTTAGCGTTGACTGACTTGTGCCCGTTCAACTTGTGCCCGTTTATAAATACCTTCAATCTGTGACTCTTCAACTTTGCCCCACTTAACTGATTTAGCCGTTGGACTACTTCGTCGTCACTTTCGCTTTCTCCATCCGAAATCCGGTCTGTTCTGGACTTACAGCACCTTGCAATGTGCCTGGTCTTATTACATAAAAAACATGTGGTGTTTCGAAATTGGCTTTGGTTTCCTCAATGCTGTCCACTGCATCCATAGCCAGATCCTCCTCTTTCGCGTTTAAACTCCTTTTTACGATGCCTTGCTGAACGCGGCCCCTTCTGCTTTATATTGTTTTTGAACTCCGTACATAACCTTGTTTGTGGCCAAATCAACTCCTGCCATCACTGCCGCTGCTACCGTACTTTTCATTTCTACTGTGGATTTATGGGACGCCTCCAATCGCTGCGCAATTTCATATGCCTTATCGAAGTCAGCTGGTTCCTTCGCAATTATTTCGTCACAAACACTGCGTGACTCTAAGCCAAAAAGAAGTTGCTCTGTTAACATTCTGCCCTAAAAAGTTCCATAATCACAATGAGCAGCTGCTTGTCTTAGCCGTAAAGTGAAATTTGACAAGGGTTCATCCTTGTCCTGCACAATCTGACGGAATTTTATGCTCTCAGCATACTAATTTTTCTTCACGTCGAAATGTTTTACTAGGATGTTCTTAATTTCAGTATAGGACACTTCTTCTGGGGCTCTTTGATTGACCAGTATCTTCAGCGTATCCTTCAACTCTGTACCCATATGCACTAGAATATAATCCTTATACATATCATTCTGTATTTTACTCAGCTTTAGTGACCACTCGCAAATCGTAAAATAATCTCTAACCGATGAAGAGTCTGTAGTCTTATAGCCGGCAATATTCACGGATGGAGTCGGAGCGGCGCGGTCCCTTGCCTTGTGTTGTTCTACACCTGCAATCGGCTGTTGCAAGGCTTCCTTAAGCATCATTGCTAACGTCCGAAGATCTTCCGCTTCCAAAGGCATGTCGGTTGGCCACTTCAGACGCCAAATATTGTGTACCAAAAATAAAACGCTTTGGTTAAACTCAACATAACAATGTCTTTATTCGCTTTTTACAAATTCATTGGACCATTCGAGTCCGCGAAAAAACTAAGACTAAGGCTGCCATGTTCATACATAACAGTAACCTTCAGCGATGATTCGTATAATTGCTGCAAGTTGTGATGCATTAGTAACTCGTGTTGATCGACATTCGTCGAGAAGCTTATGTCCAATCGTTCTTAGAATGTATCTAATAGCATTCTTGGCCAATCTAAGTTATATTTATTTCAAGTTATATTTATTGAGGCTTTTTATGTACAATGGTTGAATTTAGAAATAAAATTGGAAAAGCAGACAGACTAAAGACTAAGTGCCAAACTTGAATATAAACTGATATGTATTTCAAAAATAATACATAATATATGAAAACGTCCTTGCTCCCGGGACTCCAGAAATTTAAGAGCTTAAAGTCTCAGTTATTACACTCAAAGAAAATCAATTGAAATTCAAACAATCCATTTGAAATTCAAACATTCCTATAGAAATTCAAATCTCGTTATTTGAAATTCAAAAATAACATTTGTAGCGAGTTATTCCTTTTATTTGTTTAAATGAAACACGCAAATGGAATTTCTCGTTAATTTACTTTATTGCAGATTATTTCATCTGTAAAACAATAATGAATATATACACACATTGGTACAGTTAAAGCGATCGGAGTAGCAAGAAGATTGGCTGTTGTTGTCCAACAAACAACCCTTCTTGAAACGTCACTAATACAAGCGACCACACATAAACAGCCGATGCTCGTCACAGTCTAGAAGTTTGTGTGCTTCTCCGCTTGTATCAGTGCCAATCACTTCAACTGACCTGTAAAACAATAATGAACAATCCTCGTCGATGTGCGACCTTTTATACTCTTTACACGAGAGCTTTTGTGATTTTGCACACTCAACATTCGCTCAAAATCATGCGACGAGGAGTGCTTTACAAATATTAACAGTTACACTAAGAACGTTTGAGTGAAAGCTATTTTGTAAAATCGTTAGTGTTGTACGTTCACAAATTTGTCAAAAGTAACGATTACATATTATGGTTACTAAAACTTAAAGGCAAAAATGACAAAAGAAATAATAATTAACGAATAGAATGAAATAATAAACTAATAACGAATAAAGCTTTCATAGCAAATAAAAATATAATGATCTCATTGAAATATAACTATATACATACTTTACAAGGGATTTATATGTAATTTAATGGTACAGAATAAAGTACACGCTACACATTTGAAATTCAAAAAACACCAATTGAAATTCAAACTTTCCATTTGAAATTAAAAATACATCAATTGAAATTGAAAATACATCAATTGAAATTCGAAACTCGTCAATTGAAATTCAAAACTCGTCAATTGAAATTAATAACACATCAATTGAAATTCAAAACTCATCAATTGAAATTCGAAACTCGTCAATTGAAATTCAAAATTCGTCAATTGAAATTCAAAACTTATCAATTGAAATTCAAAAATTGTCAATTTAAAATCTAAAACTTATCAATTGAAATTTAAAACGTATCATTTCGAATGAAAAAAAATTGAATCATAAATCGTAAGTTAATTTCGACCGTAAAATATACTACACCTTAGGAGATATATGAGTATGTCAATGATAAATATGAAAAGAAATACAAAATTTGCAATGGAAAGTCAATCGGAAAATATATTCAAAACAACAAAAATAACTAAATTATTTATAAAGGAGGAAATTTAGGACTGTTCCAGAAAAAATTTACCTCTTGAAACACATCTTTAAAAATAGTATTTATTGCTTTATTTGAACTTAAACATATTATTCCAATGTAGTTATTTATATTAATTCAAAGACCATAAATTATTTGGCATTATCTTAACTTTTTGTTAAAATAACTAACTTTTCTGTTTAGACTCTTGATTAAATGATCATTAACAACATTCTGATCTATAACATCATTAATAATATATGGAAGTTATAGTTGACCAAGCTAAGAATTCAATAACCATTGGCGATTGTTGCAGTGCTATTCAACATTCCACCACTTTTCACCACCTGGACTGGCTTTAGAAGATATGCCCGTCGGAACATATGTTTAATTTTGAAACAATATTACTTTCTTAAATCTCATAATATTATCATACGATTGATATGTATATAATATTATATTGATTATAAAATTCTTCTGTAACTATAAAATACACATCTTTGGTTTGTGCCAGTCAGTATGACTTTTGATCCATTTGCAGTTATATTTGTGCTTTAAACTATAAATTAAATACAAGTACAAAAAATATTCACATATAGTTCAGTTCGAGTAGAGTGTTTTATGATTAAAACTACCAAAACATTTTTCTAATTTCAATTGATGAGTTTTGAAATTCAATTGACGAGTTTTGAATTGCAATTGACAAATTTTGAATTTCAATTGACGAGTTTCGAATTTCAATTGATAAGTTTTGAATTTCAATTGATGTATTTTAAATTTCAAATGACGATTTTTAAAATTCAATTGATATTTTTTGAATTTCAAATGGAAATTTTGAATTTCAATTGATGTTTTTTGAATTTTAAATGGAATGTTCAAATTTCAAATGGATTTTTTAAATTTCAATTGATTTTTATAATCGGGGATATACTAAACCAAATTGGAAATTCGTAAAGAAAAACTGGTCTAATTGTACTTTTGTATAAGAATAATTTAGTTTTACAATGAAAATTTGGATTAGACAACAGTCTCGAAAAACAATTTGTTCTATAAGTTTTTCTAATCTGTAGCCTTGCGTGATAATTGAATTTAAAAAGTTTGTCAAAATTAATTCCCTGACACTGTAGAGAATTTTTGAATGTTATTTCTATATTATCAATAAAAAGTTTAAGGTTTTTACTTGAGCAACCATTAACCACTTACATTTACCCGATGCGTTCCTTATACAAATAGCTTCGCATTTAGAACACCTCTATTTTAACACCCCATTCATCATAGAAAGATCTCACTTTGATCAAATGGTTTTAAACATTCTCAAGAGCTTTTAAAGGGGATTCGTTGTGAGAATAAAGAAGTGAGTCGTTGCACGAATGAATATCAATGTGGGGAAAATCAAACATAAATATATTATATAAATGGGGAGCTAATATTGAACCCTGAGGAACACCACAATTAACGTTTCCAAAATCCGAACAAAGATAGTCAAATTGAACACAAAATACTCTATTAGAAAAAAAACTATGAAATAATTTAATAAATCTCGTATTAAAACCGATTTGAATCATTTTGAAAAGAATACCTGCATGATATGCGTGATCAAAAGCTTTTTCAACATCTAACGAAACCGCCACAGAGCAGATACGATTGCGTAAATTTCGTACAATATCACCATGAAATTTCTAAAGTGCATCTAAAGTTGAATGACCTTTTTTGAAACCGAATTGTAAATCTGGTATATACTGATTGTTCAAACCAAGATCCATCTTAACTCCAATTACCCTTTCAAAAATCTTTCCTAAGTTAGAAAGTAATAAAATTGGCCTCAAATTTTCAATATCCACGTTTTTAGGTTTCTTCCGAATAGAAATCACTTTAGACATCTTCCACACTTTTGGAAAATAAGAATTACTTAAACAGTTATTAAATATAAATGTAAAATATTCAAGAATTTCAATGGGAAATTTTCTAATAATATAATTAGATATGATATATATATGTGCCACAAGATTTTTTATTATTTATACTCCTGATAATAGTTTTAACGACATCTAAAGAAACTAAATCAGGATTGCTTTGAATATTAAGTGCAGAAAACTCAGAGTCAAAGCAAAAACTGTTATTGGGCACAGAAGAAACTACGTTATCAACTGGGTGATTAATGTGGGTTAAATCTCTGTCAGTGCCAACATATAAATTGGAAAAGTAATCCCTATATTTTGAAAGGCAAATTAGTTTATTTGAAATAAGAGATCCATTTACCGAAACATTCTGGAGACATCTTTTTTTATATTATGTTATAATATGTTATAAATTTGTCTATGAGCTTTAAGACAGGGTTGGATACTCCTAAGCCTTTCATCGAAAATAGAAGTATTTTCAATTTGAACAAGTTGCTTAATAATAGTATTAAGAAATTGAATTTGTTTGGAAAGAAGAAGATATCGAGGATATTTGCGATCTAATGTCCTATGATATATTTGTTCATCTCTTTTTGCCAATTGTACTTCAATTTTAAAATATTTTTAACATTATCAGAAACTATGACTTTTTTTAAACATTTCAAATTTCTCAGGGTGAAGATTTTTTATTCTTTCAACTTTTCCCGCAACTTCATTAATAAAATCATCAATTTCATTGTTCGATAAATTTTTATTAGCATCAGGATATTGAGCTGGAGAAGATAATATGAATCATTTTTGAAAATATCCCAGTTACGGAACGAGATGAAAAATTTAGGATAATTTATAACTATATCGAAAACAGGTAATTCAATATTAAACTTTAAAGGAAAGTGATCTGAAAAAGTTTGGAGACTAGGATAATTTATAACTATATCGTAAACAGGTAATTCAATATTCAACTTTAAAGGAAAGTGATCTGCAAAAGTTTGGAGACTAGAAATTTGAAAGTTCCCAGCATTAAGGTCAATAAGGTTTGAACTCACAATAAAGTGTTCAAAAACGAATTTTCATTTGGGAATGGTGGGACATGATTCTTACAAAAAGAAAAGCCACCTGAATAAAGAACATCCATTAATATTGTTGGAGGAATCACCTGAAGTTGAATGTTTCGAATTAAGACCTCCACCCAAAATTACGCCATTATAATCCAAAGAAGAATGGTAAATTGAGGACAGGCCTTCAAACAAATCGTCTTGCGAAGAATTGCATGGAAAATAAATTGATCCAAATATTATTTTTTTCTCAATTCTATTTAGCATTGTATTTATTTGAATAAACAGGTTCGGAAAGTTTAGGTTAGGAATTTCAACGTAGTTATAATTGCTTGCTTTTCCGTTTGTTCCTTTTTACAATTTTATAAGAAATATTTTGCTTTAAGTTGATATATGAACATCGAAAATGAATATAGGAGGACAGAAATTATCTTTCTTTTGAACATTAACTAAATTACTACTATGTAACCCTCTTTGCGTCGAAGATTGTTGGACTGCTTCAACGATTAATTCACCGAGAATAGAGACAAAAATTTCAGATGTTGCTTCAGGTTGAGTTTGCAAATGTTGTGTTGCAGAATGTTGATTGATGTTAGATATTTTCCGTTTACTTCGTACCAATAAGAAGCCATCATCCATATTTGAGTGTGTTTCTGTGTCCATTTCATTTTCATAAGAAGCAGTCGCCTTGGAAGAACTGGTGGCGGCTTGGTATTGCTTTCTCATTTGAATTTCAAATGCGTTGATTTGTTTTTTAACAGATATCTGTATTCTTACAGTTGTTTTGGAATTCTCCGATTTTAATTTTATTAGCCCAATCACTTTCAATAATAGATCTTGTTCCTTCCAATGTTTTGTTCGGTGGAATGTGCTGGGATGAAGGGAAAGTATCTATTCCCAAATTTTTGATAAACAATAATTGTTTGATAACAATAAAAATGTAGTACATTTTATATATTTATTTTTTCATATATTTAAAAAACGTCTTATTCGATTTGAAGTTAAAATCGAATTCCTATTTAAATACAAATATTAGATAAATCCACAGAAATGTTATATGAAACTTTGAATAGCGAATATGTTAGAACGGTGTCTTAATTATCTACGTTAACCTATAAGTTCCTTGCACATATCATGTATTTTTCATCGAAAGATGAACAATTCTCAACACTAAACATTTCTGTTAATTATAACTTATTTTTAGTGCTCCCCATTTCCCCGGGAAACGGTATTCCTGGTATTACGGGATTCCTGGGAAATAAAAAAATGTTTTTTTCTTTGGTTTGTTAAGCAATTAAGCACAGAAGGGCTTGAAATTTTGCAGAAATCATAAACGGAGACTTGGTTATATTCTCCCAAAAAATTATGACATTTAATGGAACGAAGAAATTTCTAATATTTTCATACATTTGTATGAAATTTTTCAGTTTTCCAGTCAATTCGGGACCAGCGTTTCTAAAATACTTTTTCAAATGGGTCTCAAGTTGGCAATATTGAAAAAACAACATTAGCAGAACATATCCACCATTTTTTTTTTTTGATATTTGCTTAAAAACTGCGGAAGCGCCGGTCCGAGATAGACGGAAAAACTGAAAAAAATAATAGAAACTTCTTCGCTCCCGGGCCGGCGTTTCCGCAGTTTTTAAGAAAATGTCACAGAAATTCGTGGAAATGCTCTACTAACGCTATTCTTTAATACTGCAACATATAACGAAAAATTGCATAATTTTTTTGGCAACATATAACGAAGTCTCTGTTTAATATATCTGCAATTTCAAGCCATTCTGTGCATCTTTGCTTCACAAACCGAAGCTTCACATACATATATACAAACATATATACATTTATAAAAAAGTATTTTTTTTGGTCTATCCCGGACCGGCGTTTCCGCAGTTGTTAAGCAAACGTCACAAAAACGTGGAAATGTACTAATGTCGTTCTTCAATACTGCCGACTCGCGATCCATTTGTGTAAGTAGTTTAGAAACGCCGGTCCGGGATAGACCGGAAAATTTAATAATTTCATACAAATGTATCTATTCAAAATTTCAAGCCATTCTGTGCATCTTTGCTTAACAAACCGAAGAAAAAATCAATTTTTTATGTCCAAAAACACTCACGCCGAATGTTTTACATGACACCAATGAAAACTCAACCGCGACTACTACAGTTGCCGACTAGACGACAAGGCCTGAAGAGCGCGAAGGGTGGCGGCAACTCGTTAGATTCCCAGTTATTACGTATGTCGTAGTCAACTCGAATGTTTGTCGGTTTTTAAATATGGCATCTCCGATGTCGATTTTGAATCTGAAATACCACTCTGTGGAATTCTATTAGAAATTGTGGTATTTTGTATATCGTTCCAGAAAGTAAACATCGACAAAAATGAAATGTAAAAAAAGGGCAAAGGAATGTCGTTAAAGGGAAGTTGAACAGCATTGGTCCTACCTCATGGGGCCCCGAATAGGGTAGCCAGACGTACTGTTTTTAGCAGTACACGTACTGTTTTTTTGTTAATGTACTTTTTTATGCACAACACGTAAAACAGTACGCGAAAGTACTGTTTTTCAAACCGACTACTGTTTTTGTACTGTTTATTTATTTTACTGATTTTTATTACAACAATCCATTTCAATATTAAATAACACATGTTTTGCCGAAGAAAATATAAAACACTATCATAGTAAACACATAGTTTGTTTACAACGTTGTTATTGTTTTGGATGCATATAATTTTTAAAATAAGTTTAAAAATTACATTTTAGCATGAAGGATAAGGGTATATCATTGATACGCGATAGTATAAAGCATCTAAAGAGCTTGCTCAATTTACACGTATTGTCTTTCTCTCTTACGTTTCAATACACACTACGTTTCATTCCGGTTGTTCTGTCTCTCACTTACTAATAGCGCCTCATTTTATTTTGGACGTCTATACTCTAAGTTCATACTTTAAAATTTTATAGAACAGACGAAAATCAATCGTACGCTCAAATAAACTCATCAGCTGACCGGAGTGTGACGAAATATGTCAACTGGTTGGACTCTCATACTCTGCGCGAAACAGTTGATATGACAACATTGGAATTAAAGATATATTACACAAAGATGTAATAAATTGGACTTGGCGCTTTTGCCCATCACCACAAAACAACAACAAAAAATTAGATTCGTATGTATTTTTACTTAATGTATATTACTGCATTGAAATCTCAATTTCTTAAAAAAAGTAGACTTAAGCTAGATTTACAAGATTAAAAGCATTTTGAAGTTATATCAAAATTTTGAAAATTTATCTATTTACACGTTTCAAAAATTTGATCAAAATATTCTTTCAATATATTTCAAAATCTTTTGATAAAAATTTGATCAAAATTTGTTGAAGTTAATTTACACTATTGGTAAACTTTTTATATTGAAAATATTGACTTTAATCAGCTGTTTTGCTTCTTTTGTGAAATAATTTATTATTAATAAGTATGGACGACCGCAAAATCATCATAGTACAACATTTTTAATATTGGAGGAAAAAGTAGCTGATAATAATGCAAAAAAAAAGAAGAAAACAAAAGGAACATTGGGTTCGACATTTTCTTGTAGAAGGTAATGGTGAGTATGTGTCTTTTAGGGAGCGATTGAAAAGGAATGATCCTGACCTATAAAAAACTTTGTGCTAATGTCAGTAGACAATTTTGATTATTTGCTTAATCAATAAAAAATATCTACCAATAAAAAAGGTCAATACTAATATGCGGGAATCTATATGCCCCGGAGAACGTTTGGCAATTACTTTGAGATTTTTAGGGACTAGGAACAGTTATGCAAGTCTGATGTTCTTGTTTAAAAGATCAAGATCATCGATATGCAATATTGTGCCTGAAGTTTGCAGTCGGCTATGCAATGATTCGTTGCAGCAGCAATTTCTGACCAGCACTTCTCCTTTTCATTTCTGTTTTTGTACCCATCAATTTTAAAATTCCATATCGGTTCGCGTACTTCAACCATTTCGATAAATAGTCTCAGTTTATCTCCTATCCACTTTTTCTGTCGCTTGCGCTTGTTGCGCAAATTATCATTTATGTTATCACTTTTAAAAATATTGATATATTATTTCACAAATATATAGTTATTAAATATGTAATATCTACCAACTCATATTAATTTACTAATTTTAATTTTATTCTTTAAGAAATTTAATTACATTGCCACTTGCCGCAACAAACATATGTCAATAAAAACACCTAATATGTATTGAATCAAAAGAATGAACATGCTGTCAAATTATTTATAGTTATCAATATTGCCAGATGCGATTTTGATGTTTATTTACACGGCATCAATAAAATCTTCAAAAGTTTCGTTCAATAAATTTTGAAGAGATTTTGCTGTTTACACGAGTTTGAAGCATTTTGAAGAGCAATTTTGAAGAAAATTTCAATCGTGTAAATATAGCTTTAGATCATTTGCATGTTAAGCCAACGATATGTAGGTTCTCTGTGCAAATGCGTTTATGACATAATAATATTTTTTTAACATTGTTGTTGTTGTGCTTAGTCCATTTTTAAGACTTAATTTAAAATGTACTGTTTTTTCTTAATTTTACTGTTTTTTGATCACAAATGTACTGTTTTTCCGACTTGAATATCTGGCTACCCTAGCCCCGAAGGATGGATGAAAGTCTGGGATGACATGAAGACAAGAATTACAAAAAAATTGTATTCAGTAAGCAACAAAATTGTGCTGTTACCTTTAGCCAAAAAGTATTAATAGCCGGAACAAGTCTAGTATATAGACATTCGGCGTAGAATTGTAATTGTCAAAATGTAGCTTTTAAGATCTCGTTCTTATTGATCATTGATCAATGTAGTAGCTTTTAAATCTGTGAAAGAACTACTTAAGTATAATTTCTAAACAACCAACAGACAACTTACATGGAACTTGGAAGTGCGAATATGTTCGAAAGGTGCCTTAGTCGTCTCCGTAAAGTTATAAGTTCTTCCCCTTCCTATTATGTTCTTCCACCTCAGAAGATGAAAAATTCGTAAAACTAAACATTTCTGTTAACTGACAGTTGTCGAAAGTCGACTACAACATACGTAATAAAAGGGGTTACTTATTTTATTAAAATAAGAAATGCAAACAACCGAATGACCGAACAAGGTTGACTAAAAAACATTAAAATTCCCAAATAAAATCTATTACAATAACACTCACGTCGTATGTTTAAATCAAGATGTATCAATCTTGTTTTATATGATACCAATGAAAAGTAAATTTGACCGCGCGTACGTCAGTTGCCGAAAGTCGAAGACTACAACCCTACCGTCAAGAGTTCTGTAAACGAAAGGGTAGATTCGAGCGAATTAACAGACGTATTAACTAACAGAAGTTGTATGCAAGCATTGATGATGTATGTTATGTATGTATCGAGGTTCCCATGCAACAAAACTAAAAAGTGTAAAGCATTAATAAAAATCTCAACAAATTTGTAAAATTTTGATTGTTATGAATGGGTAATGTACCAAATTAAGTTTATATAAGGTACAAGGTGATTATATTGCGGAACAATTGCATAAAAATTTAAAATAAAACATTCCAAGTTGCGTGGTATGTTTAGTGATCCCCTACTGAACCTACTGTTTCGGGCAACATTTGACGCAAACTTTAACATACTGGCTTCTTGGATACTCTTTATGTATTGCTCTGTGCTAAGACATACGTAATAAAGCTGCCATTAGACGAAATGTATTTACACATGGCTTGTCAATTCAAAAACCGATATGTAAATCTGCATGTCTGTCAAAACGACCGTGTACATTTGGTTTATAATTTTTGCGTTCAAACGTGCTTGTGTATGTATACATGTGTTTATCATTAACAGCTGACTTTGCTATATCTTATCATCGCCAAACACAGCTTTATTAGCCCAATTTAAATAAAAATATGTTGAAAAACATTCATTAATTGTTTTATTTACCGAAAGCAAAAGACAAGTGATTCTAAATGACTTCTAGACGAAAAAAATGTATATTTCAATAATTGTATTTAATATATCGTATTTTTCAACTACTTTAAAATGTATTTTTTTCGTACCATATTTAAAGTACTAGTTCAAATTTTCTAGAATTTTACTAGTAGTTCCAAACTAGTTCAAAGGAGTCAATCAACTATCGCCCGACTAAAGTTTCTGAACTGGTTATATTCTAGTACAAAAGGGACAATTCCCCCCCCCCCCCCCCCCTAGCCTACGAAAACTACGTGTTAAATGAGACAGTTGCTTGTATGGAAGGTAGACTAGTTCACTGTCCTATGAAGAACTAGTACTGAACTAGATCTGAACTAGTATTTTTCCCTACTGGAAAACTAGTGGGCTCGGACATGCTTCGCTATTGCATAATTGAAGAAAATTCATATTATTAACTTCATATAACATATTTAAGGGAATTGTCCAACAGGCAAAAGTGCTGCCATATTCTACCTTCAAACATACTTTGGAAACGTTTCCTAAACCCTGATGTTTGGCTTGCCTACTTTCCTCATGCACCCTTCGCTCACTCACCGAAATTAAAAATCAATCTGCAAATATCTATTCTGCCGAGTACTATCTGTATACAAATATTACCACATATAGCTCCAAAAACAGTTTACGAATGTCGCCTTTCGCCCACCGAGTGAAAATAAAATGTTCGTTGTAGTGCCGAGCGCTATCTGTGTATATAATTGCTTAAAAAACTGCTCTAGCGCTTAAACACCTTTTCCACGCCCTTTCCGCCTACGTATAGAAATAAAATATTTTGTCTGTATATTCCTGTCCATATTGCCGAGTATATATGGGTATCAAAAATTATCCAATCTGCCCACTATTCGAAATGAAATGTTTGCCTTCATCCGAATCCGAAAAGAAAAAAACATTTCATCTACATTTTTATATTTGTTATATCTATATTATCTGCATATCAAATTCTATCGCTCTAACCCTACAAATTATTTAAAATGGTATCAATGTAGGCCTAGGCCTAAAATGCAGTTTGACCGCGCCCACTCCACCCCTTATCGAAAAGTTATAATTGTTGTACCGAGTTATATACATATATCAAGTTTTATCTCTCTAGGAATAAAATACAGTTTTGCCACTCCTCCTTCGCACACTGATTGGAAATACAAATTTTGTCTGCAAATTTCAACCAGTCCTGCCGAGTTCTACCTTTGTCCCAAATATTAACTCTCTTTGATTAAATTATAGTTTTGCCATGCCCCCATCGCCGACTGATCAAAAATAAAAATTTCGTCTGCAAATCTGAACCTGAAGTGTCGAGTACTATCTGTGTACAAAATTGTATTACTCTGTCTCAAAAAATGATTTGACACGCCCACTCCGCGCATTAAATCAAAATTGAAAAAATATATAACCTATTATATTTTCCATATAGAACATTATAGAGCTAAATCTGTAAAGAAATTAATTTTTTAGAGCATTTTATAGGAATTTTAAATATATTAAAAAGGTAGGCATGGGGGGGGGGGGGGGGGGGGGATGGGACTTTGATCAGAGGTGGAAAGTTACTGATTGTTACTCACTTGGGAGTGACCAGAAGCGATTCCTTTGTGGCACTGTCCAAGCAGCTAACTACTTCCGGTCTTAGACCAAGTATTTCCCGGGCAATGACTTTAAAGCAACCGCTTAGAAGTTAACATACCTAGAGTTAGAAGGCGAAATGTTGAGTAACCTAGTCGGCATGCTACCACAGAAGTTACTGAAGCTCAACTCTTAGTGGCTTTGGCAGCCCAAGAAACTAGAATCGGGAGCGGTGGCCTAATAAGCCACTCTCCTGAAACAAAATTATTATGAAAACACGAAGAAAAGAAAAAAACAAGAACCGCCCTAAATGTTGACGGCCCCCGCAAACGATATAAGGACCATGATTTAAGGATATGCACCTGAAATGTCCGAACTCTATACAGAGATGGTGCCTCTATCCAACTGGCGGATGTCCTCGACAAATACAAGGCTGACGTCACCGCCATACAGGAAATGAGATGGGCGGGACAGGGATGCACACGACGAACTGTGACATCTTTTACAGCTGCTATGCAGAAAGACACGAATTTGGACGTGGTTTCATAGTCGGCAAGAGACTTCGACACCTGGTCTCGCGGTTTAACACTGTAAGTGACCAAATAGCCACCATTCGCATCCGGGCGAAATAGTTTTACATTACGCTGATTTGTGTACACGCCCCAACGGAAGACAAAGACGATGACATTAAAAAAGCATTCTATGAGCACCTGGAGGAGATATATGACCGCTGCCCTGCACATGACATTAAAATTGTTCTGGGAGATTTTAATGCTAAAATAGGAAGGGAAGATGCTCTAGGTTCAGCAGTCGGAAAATTCAGTCTACACAACAACACCTCCGATAACGGATTCAGACTGGTAAGTTTCGCGTTGGCAAGAAACAGGGTTGTGAGTGGAACCAGATTCCCGCATAAAGATATCCACAAAGCAACATCCTGATCAAAATACAAGAAATCAGATTGTCTCAAGCGTTATGGACGTGCGTGTGATGCGCGGTGCAAATATTGACTCGGATCACCACCTACCCAGCAAACCAAATGTCCCGAAATCGTTAAGATTTCGTTACGAATTTCGGCAAAAGAACCCGATTTCGGTACAGATTTCCGTAAGATTTCGTGCCGAAAAACGTATGGGAGGGTTGACACGATATCTGCAAGATTCGTCTTGGGAAATTCGCTTGTTTTTGCCGACAAATCTTTCAGATATCTTATCGAATTCTTTAGTAAGATCCTTGGGAAATTCTGAAAATTTTACCGACATGGCGAGCCGATATCTGACATAAATCTGATATAGAATCTCAGAAAATTCTGAGAGTTTTCCCGACATTTCGTTCAGATATCTGACAGACATCTGTTATAAAATCGTAGGAAATTCTGAAAGTTTTCCCGACGTATCGTCCAGAAATCTGACAGAAATCCGTTATAAAATCGTAGAAAAGTCTGATATATTTGCCGACATATCGTGCAGATATCTGACAGAAATCTGTTATAAAATCCTAGAAAAGTCTGATATAATTGCCGACATATCGTGCAAATATCTGGCAGAAATCTATTATAAAATCATAGAAAAGTCCGATATATTTGCCGACATATCATGACAGAAATCTGTAATAATATTATAAAAAAGTCTAATATATGTTAACAATAAATTTCATTTATTTTTTTTCACTGATTTTTTTACCTATTGTTTTACCACTTTCACTTTCTTATATTCACCTTACAAACGTGTTTATTACTTCAATTCACTGTTGAAAACAAAGAACACCAAAGAATCATAAACAAATAAATCAAATTACGGTACTTGTGTCACAACGCACAAGTAGAAACAAAATTCCCTCAGCCTGCGCACAAGCAGAGACAAAATTCCCTCAGACAGTCGGTAAAGCAAAATAAACAAATAAACTGAACTTGTGTTTTCAGAAATCAAAAAGCAATAACAAAATTCCCTCAGACTTTCGTTAAAAAATCTTACCGATATCGTGCAGACATTTCTGTACAGAAGAAATTGAAATATCCCCCAGACATTAAGCTCCAAAATCGTAAAGAAATCATGAAGAAACTTCTGCACAAGCAAAATAAATAATTCCCAGCCATGTCGATAAGAATTCAAAACGATGTCGGTAAGAATTTTCTTAAGAGAGCAGACAATGTGCAGACTTGTCGGATATTAGCCAAAGTCGGATCATTTGGTTAGCTGGGTAGTTGCAGCCAAGGTACGCACACGATAAGGTAGTGCTAAAAACACTCATAATCAAATCAAAGGAAGGTAGACATCACAAAGCTGCATACCACTGAGATAGCCAATGCCTACTCCAACCAATTCTCTCAATTAATCCAAGCAAATCCCCCTAGTTCTGATGTTCCAACCATACAGTGGCAGCTAGAGATTCTTTCCTGGGAATTCCCGTGATTCCCGGTCATTTTTAATTCCCGGTTTCCGGAGATTCCGGGATTCCTGGGAAATTCTCAATTTAACATATATTTTATTTATAACTAACTAATATTTTTATATATACTTAAAAATTAATGTTTTTTGTTTGTTATGTTTTTGTTTTACTTGCAGCTTGTTCTATTTGATCTCATGAATTAATAAATGAATATATGTATATGTACATACTGCAAAATTGTATAAAATTAACATAGTTTGTCTTGTTTTTCTACTGCGCGAAAATTCCTGGGAATCCGGGGAAAAGAGAAACTCTAGTGGCAGCATATTGCGTATTCTATGACTACTCCCGCAACGACCGTACTGGGTTATGAAAAACCTCGCTCAGACAAGCCCTGGTACGATGATGAATGTCGCGAAATGTCTGAGGAAATGGATGCTGCATACAAGGCAAAACTGCAGCCAATGGCGAGGCGTGCGGTGACAGAGCGTTATAAAGAGAAAAGGAGAGAGCTGAAACGCCTGTTCAGACGGAAAAAGCGTCTGCGGAAGAAAAGAGTGAGCCAGGATATCAAAAACTACTGGGATAGAGGTGAGGGCTAAAAGTTATACTAAAAGGTAAAGGTTTTGGAACAGGGATCTCCACCTGTAAGGACAGAGACGGTAACATGCATGCACCAGCTCATAAGCACGATTTGGCTCAGACAATGCATGCCCGATGATTTGAATCTGAGTGTCCTATGTCCCGTGCTTAAGAAAGGCGATCCTAGTGCGTGTACCAACTATCGCGGGATTAGCCTTTTACCCATCGCATACAAGGTCCTGTCTAGTGTGTTATGTGAAAGACTAAAGCCCATTCTGGCGAACCAGATTGGACCCTATCAGTGTGGCTTTAGACCTGGTAAATCAACCACCGACCAGATATTCACGATACGACAAATCCTGGAGAAGACCCAAGAAATGCAGATCGACACCTACCATCTGTTCATCGATTACAAAGCTGCATTCGACAGTCCGATACGACAGAAATTGTTTTAAGCTATGGCTGAGTTTGGTATCCCCGCGAAGCTAATTCGACTTTGACACTGACTGACACGATGTCTTCAGTGAAAATTGGCAAAAATCTGTCAGAGCCATTTTCTACCAAGCGAGGATTTATACAAGGCGATGGTCTGTCCTGCGATCTCTTTAACATCGTAATGGAGATGATCATGCGGAAAGCAGCAATAAACAGGAATGGCACCATATATAACAAAAGCCACATGTTGCTTGCGTATGCTGATGATATTATTGGACGTGGATTGCGAGATGTTACTGGTGCTTTTTCAAGCAATGAAAAGCAGCCGGCTGTAGTGGGTCTGGTGATAAACGAGGACAAAACTAGGGTGTTCAAAACCGAAACCCGCCTAACCGTGTTTTTTTTTACAAAACCGTACGCCAGTTTCTTCAAAAATTCTATTTTCGAATACCCGGTTCAACCGGTTTTTAGATGTCGTTTAACCGATTTTTCAAAAAAGGTATAATTCAGCAGAATATTGCCAGGTTAGTTCTAGGCAGGTCGGCATAAAGGTTGTTTTTTGGGCAAATCTCAAAGAAAGCTTTTTGAAATTTTCTAATGCAAAACGAAAATTTGTTTGCATAATGCTGCTATATGACTTCGGAACTAAGCATTCAATCACAAAAAAGAGCTTAATTTGTGATAATTGTACAAAAGATGTGAACTCAGTAAGATATAGTTGGAATCTCATCTTGCAATGGCTGGAAAGCCGTCTATATTCATATGAAAACTTTAAAACTATGTGTCCGATCATAAATAAAAACATAATTTATGATCACCATATATAATAGTTGAGAAAACACCGACATACAATTAAAATCTCATCTTAAAAAAGGTTGAGAACTCAACTTGAAATGAGAGGCAACGTGTTTATATTCATATGGAAAATCGCAATAAGATGCTTAATTTATGATCACCATACAATAGTTTAAAAATCACTTAAATACAGTTGGGATCTCGTCTTGAAATTGATTGGGATCTCACCTTGAAAAGGGTGGGAAGCGGTCGATATTCATATTAAAAACTTTTAGTGTCTATATCTTCTATACTAAGCGTCCATTTTTAAAGAGGAGTTTAATTTTGGATGAAATCGATACCTTAATTGTAAACCATGTTAACTTTAAAATCTAAGTTTTACAGGAAACGCGATTAAAGGTTTTGAGTAATATATATTCCACTTATATTTGAAGTTCAAATTTCATTATAACTTTTGTTTGGATGTACCGAAATTAATTAAATAGCACTAATTAATTGCAAACATTCTAAGTTGATTTAGCATACTTTAGAATTAAAGTATCGATATTCATATGTTTTCATATTTATTTTTCTTTTTGGATTTATTTTACCAAATGAAACCGGTTAACTCGGTTTTTTACTTAATCAAGTATTCGAAAACCGAATTGTTGGAAAAAGGTATTTTTCGATGTTACGGCAACCCTCATATTCATCAAATATCTACGGTCTGGCAACGCCAATTTATAGTTTCAAACTGTTGCATCATGCACGCGACGCACTTGCAGCGTCCACTTGAAACGCTTAACATTGAATTCTTAAATCAACCTTTTTTATTTAATGTAATAAATAAATTTTTATTGTTATGTTAACAAAGCGTGTCTTTTCATCAACATAAGAACATAACAATTGTGGCAACGAGGATAATTGGAATAAAAAGAACATTCAAAGTGCATACCATTGTTTTTCCTTAGTAATTTCCAACACGTTCAATCAAAATGGCGGATGACCAAATTGTGAAATTACTAGCGGATCATCAAGCATCCATGAATCGACAAACTGAACTTTTATTTCAACTAACAGAAATCATGAGATCTTCACCCTCAACAACTTCAACAGTTTCTAAAGGGGAAACATCCACATCAAAAGCAAAACTTATGGAGTCATTATGAAATTCCATGATGGATTTTTGCTATGAGCCTGACAGAGGTTTGGTATTTGAAGCTTGGTACAATCGTTATAAGCTAATTTTCGAAAGGGAAGCCAACGATCTTGACGATAAGGATAAAGTGGCACTTTTGTGGAGAAAAACGTACACGAAAGATTCAAAAATTTCGTACTTCCAAAGTTACCACAAGACATAAATCTCAAGGACACAGCTTTAATACAAGAACAACCAAAAGTAGTCAATGCAATTGGAAAGCCTCAAGAAACAAGATTACCAAAAACGCCTTGTTGGTATTGCGGAGGATTGCATTACGCAAAGGAATGTCCATATTCCAAACACACCTGCAAAACATGTCAACAAAAAGGCATAAAGACGGCTATTGCAACAATACAAAGAACAAGAAGTCAGCTAAAAACAAAGTTTCTAACAATCAAAATCATTCAAAAGGGAAATCAAAATTGTACACAAATGCTGTTTTCTCAGGAAACAAAACAGAATTTCAGAGCATGAGAAAATACGCCACCGTACTCATCAATCAAAAACCAGTCAAATTGCAGATCGATACCGCATCTGATATTACCATCATATCAGTCTCAACATGGAAAAGTATCGGAAAACCAGATGCATATACCACTGACGATTCTGCTAATGACGCAAACGCCAACAAAATCAAACCATAGGCAGTACAACCAAATCAGTAGAATGTTACATATCAAACATTGACAACTTGAATGTACTCGGAATAGATTGGATACAAGCATTTGATCTATGGGACACTCCTATATCAGCATGGTGTAAACAAATCAATTTTGACAACGATATCAACTTACTGGAAAAAACGTATCATACTGTTTTCGACAACACTCAGTTAGATTTGTGCACGAAGACAAAAGTAAACATTAAATTACTTCCAAATGCAAAAGAAGTCTTCATACCCAAACGTCCAGTACCATACGCAGCACGTTCAGAAATTGAAACTGAACTAGATCGATTTCTAAACTCAGGTATCATTACTCCTGTAGACACAGCAAAATGGGCAGCTCCCATAGTCGTAAGTAAGGGTAATGGAAAAATTAGAATTTGTGGAGATTACTCAACAGGTCTAAATAATGTAATCGAACCAAATCAGTACCCTTTGCCAACACCAGAGGAAATTTTTGCAGATTGCCATAGCAGCATAATTTTCAGTCATCTTGATTGATCAGACGCGTATCTCCAAGTCGAAGTCGATGATGAAAGCAAAGAGTTACTTACAGTCAATACGTATCGAGGTCTTTTCAAATTCAATAGACTAACACCAGGTGTTAAGTGCGCACCAGGAGCATTCCAACGCATTATGGATCAACTTTGCACAGGCATAGATGGAGCAAAAGCGTACATCGATGACATGTTATCTAGCAGCAACCTTGAAGATCATTACAAACAATTGCGCAAATTACTGCAACGCATCAATGAGTTTGGATTTCATCTCAAGTTTGAAAAATGTCAGTTTTTCAAAACTCAAATCAAATACTTGGGACAAATTATTGACAAAAATAATATACGCCCAGATCCAGATAAGGTAAAATCCGTTCAAAATCTCAAGGCTCCTGAAAACATATCTGAGGTAAGATCATTATTAGGTTCTATTAACCATTACCGAAAATTTGTTCCTAATATGAGAGAATTAAGAAAACCTCTAGACGATCTTCTTAAGAAGGACAACACATTCAAATGGACAAAACAATGCGAAGAAGTTTTGGATAAATTCAAAAACATCCTTACATCAGAATTGCTTCTTACACATTACAACCCAAATTTACCAATTCATGTAGCAGCGGACGTATCGGAGCAGTCATTTATCATATTTTTCCTGACAACATTATGAAAGCCATATATCACATATCAAGATCTCTGACTCCAGCGGAAAATAACTACAGTCAAATCACTTATATATGCCGTTCAAAAATTCCATCGTATGATATTTGGTCGAAAATTCACACTCCATACTGACCAAAAACCTCTTCTCAGCATTTTTGGATCTAAGAAAGGTTTTCCCGTATACACCGCAAACAGACTTCAAAGATGGGCACCCATCTTACTCGCATATGATTTTGACATGATAAACCATCAGAGGATTTTATCATAGCCTGCATTAATTTTGAAAAGGATTTCCAAAACGATCTCAATGAATGAATTTCAACGTTACCTGTAACACACAACACGATTGTACAATTTACAAAATCAGACACAAATTTACAATCAGTCCTATCTTATATGCAAACAGGATGGCCAGGTAAGGAAAACCAAGTTTCTCCCGAGATTTCACATTTTTACAAGAGGAAAGATTCACTCTCATATGTTGGTTTGCATATTTTTCAACTCAAGAATCGTAATTCCAAAAATTTATCAAAAGCGAATTTTAAAGCAGCTTCATCGCGGACATTTTGCAATTGAAAAATGTAAAACACTCGCACGTTGTTACGTTTATTGGCCAAACATCGACAAAGACATAGAAGACTACGTCAGAAGATGTCAGAATTGTCTATCAGCAGCCAAAAATCCAGTGAAAACAGATTTATCATCATTGCCAATCACAACAAGACCACTAGAACGAGTCCATATTGATTATGCCGGTCCAGTAAAAGGAAATTACTATTTCGTAATAGTCGACGCATATTCAAAGTACCCCGTGATATACGAGACATCATCAATAAAAGCATTAACCACCATCAAGCAAATGAACGAGTATTGTTCCCAATTTGGAAACCCAGAACAATACGTATCGGACAACGAAACTCAGTTCTGCTCAGCGAATTTCGAACAATGGTGCAAAGAACGCTCGATACAACATACACGTACAGTTCGTTTTTCATCCAAGTTTCAACGGACAAGACGAGAGGTTTGTTGACACTCTTAAACGAGCTCTCAAGAAAATGGAAGGGGAAGGAACGACTATACAAATACTTCAGACATTTCTTGAGGTATACAGATCTACACCAAATCCGAATTCTCCCAACGGAATGACACCTTCAGAAGCCTTCATCGGTAGAAAAATAAAAACCATATTTGACGCCCTTAATAAGCCTTTCATAAAACCTGTAAATACAGTGAGTCAAATAAGTTTTGGCACAGGCAATATTGTTAAGAAAAATTTACAAAAAACACCCTTAATATTCAAATCTGATTTTTTTTTGTATATAGTAAGCTAATTTAGTATCTTTACAATGTAGTATTTCAAAAAAATCCGTCCAAGTTCAAAATACAGGGAAAAAAGGCAAACAATTTCCGAAAACAAATCAAAAAAATATTAGCACAGAGCTGCGATGATTTTACGGTTTTTTTTTTGCTGAATTTGTTCACTTACTTCACGGAAAAATAGACCGATAGAGCCGAATCTGGTCGTCCAAAAATTCTGACACTACGCAAGGAGCGTGTTGTGGTGGCGTCTGTGAATCAAAATCCAAAGGTATCGGCTATGAAATTATGTCAGGAAATGAAAAAGTCCTTTACTTAAAATTTTGACCGGCAAAACAATTAGAAATACGCTACATAAAGCTGGTTATTATGGACAAGTTCCTCGACGCAAACCTATAATTTCAAAGGTGAACAAATAGAAGCGACTTAAGTTCGCTAAACGCTATGTAAATGAACCAGAATCATTTTGGAATATCGTCATGTTTAGTGATTAATCGAAATTCAATCTGTTTGCCTCAGATGGTGGCCAGAAGGTTTGGCGGGAAGTGAATAAAGAGCTACCGGAGAATAATGTGATAAAAATTGTGAAGCATTGTTGTGGAAATGTGATAATGTGGAGGTGTTTTGATGCAGCTGGGGTTGGCCATTTGGAATTTATCGATGAGAAAATGGACATGAAACTTTACATGAGTATATTGAATACAAATAAGACTCTCAGTGTTGCTAAGTTGGGCCTACATGGCAGACAATGGCTTTTCCAATAAGTCAACTACTTTAAACACTCATCTTATTTTGTGCAAGACTGGTTAATATACCATTGAAAGCAGCTGAAAACAGCCCCACAATCACCGTACATAAATCCGATGGAACATGTTTGCACTTGTTGGAAAGAAAAATACGATCTCACCGTATTACATCGAAGGAATCGCTAAAAGAGGACATAAGCACGGAATGTGCTAAAATTTCGTCCAAAGAGACAGCGAACATAGTCGTTAGTATGCACAGGCGCTTAGAGGCTGTTATTAAAGCTAACGGAGGACTCACAAAGTATTGAATCCTTAAATAATATGCATAAATTTGCCATTTTAACACAAGTGCAAAAACTTTTTTGACGTAAAAATAGGACTTTTTTTTACTTTTTCTTATATTGAATATGATTAAATATGAAGAGAATCTTTTTTGTTTCTGTTAATACTTAATAAATAGTATATTCTAAATAATAGCGTTTTCTCTCTTTTTGTAAGTTAGGTGAAAACTATTTTATTACCAATTAAATCTTCCACAGGCTGGTGTGCCAAAACTATTTTGATTCACTGTAGAAATAAAAATATGGAACGTCAATACAACTCTAAACATGGTACTAAATCAAAAACTTTTAAGCATGGAGATTTAGTATACGCTAAAGAATTTAAAAACAACAAATCATTTTGGGTGCCAGGAGAAATTCTTGCCAGAATAGGAAATGGGACTTATGACACATTTGTTAAAGTTGGAAATCGTAAAAAAATTATTAAAGCTCATGCTAAACAACTGCGACTCAGATATCCAGATGATTTAGAGCAAGCCACTTCATCTTCAGAAACTATTATACCATTGGATATCTTACTTCAAGATTTCGACATTCAGCCGCAAACATCAGAACAATTTAGTACACCTTTAAGTTCACCAATCAACCAGTCGACCCAATTTCAAGAAGCCCGGTTTAAACTTAAAAGGGAAGATGTTACGGCAACCCTCATATTCATCAAATATCTACGGTCTGGCAACGCCAATTTTTAGTTTCAACCCGTTGCATCATGCACGTGACGCACTTGCAGCGTCCACTTGAAACGCTTTACATTGTATTCTTAAATCAGCCTTTTTTATTTAAAGTAATAAATGAATTTTTATTGTTATGTTAACAAAGTGTTTCTTTTCATCAACATAAGAACATAACATTCGAATAAACTGGAAACCGGTTTTCTGAAAAATTCAAGTATTTGAACACTATAGACAAAACCAAGTTATTTATTTCAACGAACAAAGAGTCCACTCTTCTGGGATGCTGCGTGAATGTTGACAACTATAACTTTGAGGTGGTTGATGATTTTGTCTACCTTGCTTCGCCATAAATAAAAATAATAATGTCAGCCTCGAAATCAAAAGACGAGTATTGATCGCAAACCGCTGCTACTACAGAATCCTAGGTAATGACACAAGCGGATCAGTCTATTCTGGGAGTCTTCGAGAGAAAAATACTCCTCAAAATATTTGGACCCATCATCGTGACGTATGAGCTGTACAACGACATCGACGTGGTCAAGCGCGTTCAAATTGACCGAATGCGCTGGCTTGGACATGTTGTACGAATGGACGAAAACGCTCCGGCTCGGAAAAGTCTTCGGCAATAAACTCGATGGGCGGCGCAGGTGGGGGCGACCAAAACTCCGATGGATGGACCAGGTTGAAGAGTTGTTAACTAAGCTTGGTGCGCAAAAGACCGAAGCGCTTGGAATACTTTTCTACGTGCGGCTACTGATAGATAAATTTCTGTTGTTGCTGTTAAAGAAGAAGAAGAAGGCATGGATATGGGCGTGGTCAAATTTTTTTTATGTAAAACCCGTTCTCGGCCTTTTCTAAGTCTAATCGGTCCATTAGTTCTCAAATGATGACCTTACCAACGAACAATAATTTATTTATTTTTATTTTATTTATATCTTGTAATTAAAAGCCCAGGGGTCAATTACACTAGTTTACAGTCATTTTGCTGCAGAGTTCTAAATAATTTTTTTCTATAGATTTCGGCCTCCTAAACACGAATATGAGATTTAAAAATTTTTCCTCTGATTAGTTTTCATGATATGAATTTTTGAATTATTTAGCAAATTTTTTGTGACATGCATCAGCTTATTGGAGAATTATTCGTAAACGCGTCCAAAGATTTGAACAAGAGTGGTCTCCAATTAAGGGTAATGTGCTCCTCTAAAACCCTTATATACAAGCTTTTAACATCGGTTGGGTAGTTTTGATGGTAGGAGCATTTAAAGTTTAAAAAACTAATATTTTTGTGCAAAAATCACGGTTTAAAATTTATAAAAAAAATTATAAAAAATATTAATCGCAAAAATAAATCCAATTTTATAAATTGAGTATAAAGATTAGACTTTCCCGAGCAAAACAAGCCATCGTTTATAAAAATTGGGTGATAAGAGGAAGAGTAACACGTTTTTAAGAGGACACTACAAATGGTAAATTTTTTGATTTTAAGCATATCACGGTAGGTTTAGAGCTAAACTTTACGTTGCATGAAAATTACGTAAAAAAGTGGAAATGCCACTGTATTCTGGGTTGATCATGCATCACGAAAATGTTTAATTTGAAATCCTAGCTGGTTGAGGAATGGGGAATGGGACTTTGCCCAGAGGTAGAAAGTTACTGATTGTCACTCACTTGGGAGTGACCAGAATCGATTCCTTTGTGGCACTGTCCAAGCAGCTAACTACTTCCGGTCTTAGACCAAGTATTCCCTGGGCAATGACTTTAAAGCAACCGCTTTAAAGTTAGCTAGAGTTAGAAGGCGAAATGTTGAGTAACCTAATCGGCATGCTACTACCGATGCGTCTTAGGAACTAGGTAACAGAAGTTACTGAAACTCAACACAGGCTCTCTTAGCGGCTTTGGCAGCCCCAAGAAAATAAGATCGGGAGCGGTGGCCTAATAAGCCACTCTCCTTTAACAAAAATTTATTATGAAAACACGAAGAAAACGAAAAACAAGAACCCCCCCAAATGTTGACGACCCCCGCAAACGATATAAGGACCATGATTTAAGGATATGCACCTGGAATGTCCGAACTCTATACAGAGATGGTGCCTCTATCCAACTGGCGGATGTCCTCGACAAATACAAGGCTGACATCACCGCCATACAGGAAATGAGATGGACGGGACAGGGATGCACACGACGGAAGAACTGTGACATCTTTTACAGCTGCCATGCAGAAAGACACGAATTTGGATGTGGTTTCATAGTTGGCAAGAGACTTCGACACCTGGTCTCGCGGTTTAACCCTGTAAATGACCGTATAGCCACCATTCGCATCCGGGCGAAATATTTTAACATTACGCTGATTTGTGTACACGCCCCGACGGAAGACAAAGACGATGACATCAAAGATGCATTCTATGAGCGCCTGGAGGATATATATGACCGCTGCCCTGCACATGACATTAAAATTGTTCTGGGAGATTTTAATGCTAAAATCGGAAGGGAAGATGCTCTTGGTTCAGCAGTCGGAAAATCCAGTCTACACAACAACACCTCCGATAACGGATTCAGACTGGTAAGTTTCGCGTCGGCAAGAAACATGGTTGTGAGTGGAACCAGATTCCCGCATAAAGATATCCACAAGGCAACCTGGATATCTCCCGATCAAAAGACAAGAAATCAGATTGATCACGTGGTAATTTATGGAAGGCATGTCTCAAGCGTTATGGACGTGCGTGTGATGCGCGGTGCAAATATCGACTCGGATCACCACCTAGTTGCAGCCAAGGTACGCACACGATTAAGTAGAGCTAAAAACACTCTTAATCAAACGCAAAGGAAGCTAGACATCACAAAGCTGCAGACCACTGAGATAGCCAATGCCTACTCCAACCAGCTCTCTCAATTACTCCACACAAATCCCCCTAGTTCTGATGTTCCCGACATGCAGTGGCAGCATATTGCGAATTCTATGACCACTGCCGCAACAACCGTACTGGGTTATGAAAAACCACGCTCAGACAAGCCCTGGTACGATGACGAATGTCGCCAAATGTCTGAGGAAATGGATGCTGCATACAAGGCAAAACTGCAGCCAATGGCGACGCGTGCGGTGACGGAGCGTTATAAAGAGAAAAGGAGGGAGATGAAACGCCTATTCAGACGGAAAAAGCGTCTGTGGAAGAAAAGAGAGAGCCAGGATATCGAAAACTACAGGGATAGAGGTGAGGCCCGAAAGTTCTACCAAAAGGTTAAAAGTAAAGGTTTTGGAACAGGGATCCCCACCTGTAAGGACAGAGACGGAAATCTGGTCACGGACACTCAGAGTGTGCTGCAAATATGGAGGGAACACTTTCAATCTCTTCTCGTTCCCGAAGGCAGCATAAGTGACGGAATCGCACCAATCATCGACGATGGAGTAGATTGTCCACCACCGAGCCAAAACGAGATCAGCACGGCAATTGCCCGGCTTAAAAATAATAAAGCTGCGGGAGCCGATGGACTGCCGGCAGAGCTCTTTAAAGCCGGCGGCGATGACCTGGTAACATGCATGCACCAGCTCATAAACACGATTTGGCTCAGGGAATGCATGCCCGATGATAGGAATCTGAGTGTCCTATGTCCCGTGCTTAAGAAAGTCGATCCTAGTGTGTGTACCAACTATCGCGGGATTAGCCTTTTACCCATCGCATACAAGGTCCTGTCTAGTGTGTTATGTGAAAGACTAAAGCCCCTCCTGGCGAACCTGATTGGACCTTATCAGTGTGGCTTTAGACCTGGTAAATCCACCACCGACCAGATATTCACGCTACGACAAATCCTGGAGAAGACCCAAGAAATGCAGATCGATACCTACCATCTGTTCATCGATTACAAAGCTGCATTTGACAGTCCGATACGACAGAAATTGTTGGATGCTATGGCTGAGTTTGGTATCCCCGCAAAACTAATTCGACTCTGTGGGATGACACTGACTGACACGAAGTCTTCAGTGAAAATTGGCAAAAATCTGTCAGAGCCATTTTCTACCAAGCGAGGCTTTAGACAAGGCGATAGTCTGTCCTGCGATCTCTTTAACATCGTAATGGAGATGATCATGCGGAAAGCAGCAGTAAACAGGAATGGCACCATATTTAACAAAAGCCACATGTTGCTCGCGTATGCTGATGATATCGATATTATTGGACGTGGATTGCGAGATGTTACTGCGGCTTTTTCGAGCATTGAAAAGCAGTCGGCTGAAGTGGGTCTGGTGATAAACGAGGACAAAACCAAGTTATTTGTTTCAACGAACAAAGAGTCCAATCGTCTGGGACGCTGCGTGAACGTTGACAACTATAATTTTGAAGTGGTAGATGATTTTGTCTACCTTGGCTCCGCCATAAACAAAAATAATAATGTCAGCCTCGAAATCAAAAGACGAGTATTGATCGCAAACCGCTGCTACTATGCGCTAAGCAAGCGATTTAACGACAAAGCGCTCTCTCGAAAAACAAAGATCCAGCTCTACCAGACTCTGATCCTACCTGTCTTGCTCTACAGCGCAGAATCGTGGGTAATGACACAAGCGGATCAATCTATTCTGGGAGTCTTCGAGAGAAAAATACTCCGCAAAATATTTGGACCCATCATCGTGAACGGCGAGTACCGTCGTCGAATGAATCATGAGCTGTATGAGCTGCACAACGACATCGACGTGGTCAAGCGCGTTCAAATAGACCGAATGCGCTGGCTTGGACACGTTGTACGAATGGACGACAACGCTCCGGCTCGAAAAGTCTTCGGCAATAAACTCGATGGGCGGCGCAGGAGGGGGCGACCAAAACTCCGATGGATAGACCAGGTGACGGAAATGTTAAGTAAGCTTGGTATGACGAACTATCTACGGTGCGCAAAAGACCGAAGCGCTTGGAATGGTTTTCTACGTGCGGCTACTGATAGATGAATTTCTGTTGTTGCTGCCAGTAAAGAAGAAGAAGAAGAAGCTGGTTGAGGACAAATAATGGCACAGCACAGTACCATGCCGTTACAACACTCGGAGACCTTATTGGCCATTGTGATTGTCCTAATTTAAATAGAAGAAATATAAGGGGGAAGAATGTTTTACAGTGGAAAGAGATAAAAAGTGCTAAAAAGATAATTCCGATGAGTTCTCTCCTTCAACTATATATACGTATATACAAGTAGTGAGATTGCGTGCGAACACTATGGTCCTCTGCCCTTAAGCCAGATCAAGCCATCAGTGAACTTTACCAGATTCTCCATGTTACAAGACGACAGTTCAGTGAGACTATCAAAGAACCATTTTCCGAGGAATTGTTTCCTTATTCTATGAAGAGCAGGGCAATGGCATAACAAATACTCAACGGTCTCAATTTCTCCCTCATCGTCGCAAAGCCTACAGTAATCCTCCTGTGTCGTCTCCCAGTTGGATGTGAATGCTCTGACGTCGCAGTGTCCCGTGATTACTCCAATTAGTCGTCTAACGGACCTCCTATCTAGCTCCAACAGTGATCTGGTTCGTCTTACATCCAGCCTTGGCCAAATATCCCGTGACACCACTCAGTCGGTGCGATGTTCCCAGGACGTATTTGCCAGCCGTTCAATGTGACGGGTCACAATTCCGTATATGTGACACATTGGTGGTCGCACTGATCCATCCAATAGGTCGGGTCCCAGTGCTGAAGCTTTCCGCGCCAGTTCATCCGCTTCCTCATTTCCTGATATGTCACTGTGTCCGGGGACTCAACAGAACCGAACACTATTTTCCGGCAGTTTTAAGGGGCTGTCCTACACCTATACACTAATCTCGACTTTATAGCCTTCGATGCCAAGGCTTTTAAGGCCGCTTGACTGTCCACTCCTCGTCCACCATTGCATCCATTAGCTTGTCTTCAACTAGCAGCCAATGATCCGGAGTGATCCTACCATCCCGATCACCTCTATCAATGACCGCCACTTGAAGATTTGGGTCAGTACCTAAACTGCCCTGCTTTTTCCTCTTTGCGGTCGTGAGGGGTTCCTCGCCAGAACGGGCATGCTTTGTTGTCTTCCCGCTAGTTTTATATAAAAGATAAGATTAATTATAAAACGTAGCTCACATTTTGAATAAATGCAATCTCACTACAACTTTTTAATGTTACATCTAATACATATGGGTATTTCCAGCGGAAGGTCGGACAATTTTATAGTAAAAAATTCCTATATTTTTAACTTTTTAACTTTTTTGTAATCATATTATAAATTTGTTGTATTTTAAAAAGCAAACTATATATATCGTTGGAAAGTGTTTTCTTTTCAAATCCGCTGAGAAACTTTAAATCGGTTCCTATTTATTCGACTTATTTTTACCCGTATTTCAAAATTTTGGCTGTTTTCTGAAATTGGAAAAACAGATTCTTTTAGTGCTCAGCAGCATCTACTAGAAAAATAGTCTAATTTCCCAGGTATTGTTTTTTTGTCGCTCTGTGTTATCCATAGATAAATGCGTGTGTCCGCAACGTGTGTCCGCAACGCACATTTAGATTGAAGTAGCATACAAAGTAAAAGTACTTTAAATGTGAAGTAAGTTGTTTATAAAACCCCAATATGTCTTCTTTATTTTACAATAAAGAATATACTGATCACATAAGAAATTTCGCTAAATTTCACAAATTTTCGTAGACACTTCAAGTTGCTGTGAAAAATTGTATGTGTCCGTAACGCACTTTGTGTTAGTCATAATTAAAGTAAAAGTAAAAGTACTTTAAATGTGAAGTAAGTTGTTTATAAAACCCCAATATGTCTTTTTTATTTTACAATAAAGAATATACTGATCACATAAGAAATTTCGCTAAATTTCACAAATTTTCGTAGACACTTCAAGTTGCTGTGAAAAATTGTATGTGTCCGTAACGCACTTTGTGTTAGTCATAATTTTGAATACAACATTTTAAGTAATGTTTCATTAAAAGAACATTATAGTATTGTCCAAAATCTAAATTTTTTAATATGAACATAACCTTCAAAATATTTTCGAGAAAACTGCAAAATAAGAAAAAAAATGTGCGTCCGCAACGCCAGGAAATACTTATATAGGAAAAATAATATCCAATATGCTTGATTGGGTTCCATTAATTTTTGATAATTGTAATAATTTAATTTTATACAAATGCATTTTAAATATGTGTGTTAAGGGTACCAAGCGCATTTATGGTTTAGAGAAAAATTAAAATATGTAATTTCATTTTCAAATTTAATAACTATAAATTTGAAATATGTAGTAGTAGTTCAGTTCAATACTGCTCTCCTAAGAAAGAAAGTCACATCTCCATTTTTATAGTTTTGAGATGTTTGGCTTTTATGTTTTTCATCTCTCGCCTTAAAATTATTTTTTTTCAATTTTACTATCGTAAAAAACAAGGAAAATTTTGATGATAAAGAGGAGAAAATCGACTTAAGACTTTTTCGCCTAGTATAGCACATACAAAAACTCTTACGAAAACCAAATTTTACAAATAAGTTCTAAATTTCTTTGCATTTGTTCGCGTAATAATAGTGACTTTACGTATATTATTTGCTATTTTTAATTTATATAATAAATTAAGTTCTGTCATATTTGCAAGAACTTGAGCATGATATTGCACAAACAAAGAATAAAAGCCATTCAAAAAAATCATAGATACTAAGGAAAAAAGTCTTAAAAGCCGACATTTTATCATAGTAAGTGGCAGATACGACTTTTTTTTGCCTAGAAAACACGGTAGATGTGACCATTTTTCTTAACCTTTTTCGGCCAATTACATTTGAAAATAGGTCATTTAAATTTAATGCAAAAATCAGAAACTAATTTACGTTACCGAATTTGCCATTATCTCAATTTTGGATTTTTGGCGCTTATGACTTTCTTTCTTAGGAGGGCAGAATTAGAGTATACAAACATTCGACTTTTTTGAAAACCCGGTTTCGGTTTTATTCGAAATTTACATTTCTTCAAAAACTCGGTTTTCGAAAAATTTATTAAGAAAAAACCGGGTAAACCGCTTTCTTTCGTTTTTTTGCATTCTGAACAAAAATAAGAAAAGGTGATACTATTACAAGCAATTTAATTTAAAAATAACGTAGTGTTAAATTTATCTCACAATAAAGTCTTGTTTTTATTAAAAATAGCCATTCATAACATTATTTATATATTTCTATCTTTCACACATCTGCCTATCTTCTCCTTATATATAAATTAATTCTAAAACTAAATATCGAGTATTATTGAATAAATTTGAGCTGATGGTTTCTCTATGGAGTCAGGCATCCTTCTTTTTAAAGCTTATTTAAAGTACAATACACATCTAAATAATTTCCACGCGGAAACTTAAAGTAGATTATATGTTGTGATAATACAACTTATAAGCGCTCAATAAAGAACGAGTCAAATTGCCTAAAATCACATTCTAATATTAGCCAATTGCACCGTGACACAAACTGGATGTTGTTGTCTTGGGGCGAAATAATTCCTTTACGGAATGAAAGCCTTGGGTGGGAACCTTTTTTGTGGTCCGGTGAAGTTTTTAGTTTAACCTAAAATAGAGTTTGAAATAGGTCGTTAAAAATTATGTTTCTTATCGTTTTAGTGCATTTTCGATACCAAATGTTTTCAATGAAATTAAATAAACATTTTTTTGTGGAACATTATAACTCTCTTTCTCCTCACGTGTCCTTTTATTCCTTATTTCGAGAAATGTGAGAAAAGAACCTTCAAATGGGACATAACAACATTCAATGTTCTACAAAAATGTTGTTCAGAAAATTCTACTTAGTGTGCTAAAAGACCAAAAATCAATATCTCCAACTTTTACTAATCATTTTGTCAGTTTTCAAAGCACTGTGGGAACAGCGACGTAAAAAACTCCGAGTATCTATGTTTCTAAGTGCATTTTAACAGATATCAGATGTATTCAATGAAATTCACCGAGGATTTATTTGTAAATCATTTGAACTTTCTATCACGACTCTTTACGTGACATTTTCGTCCTTATTTCAAGAAACGTAAGAAATGATCTTTAAATTGAACTTTACAAAATTCAAAAGTTCTGCAAAGTTATTCCGCCCCCAATTTGTTGCACAATATTATTTGCCAACATGGAGCCGGCTAATTAATTCGGCCAATTACGAAACAAATTTGGGCAATTTTATGTTGAACATAATAATTAGATTTGACAAAGGTTTATTTAGTGGTACTAAAGAAAAAGTATGTCCCATGTATTTCAAAAATGCATTGAGCATTTTTTCTTAATAATTATGTTAAGATAACTATTTTATGTTGAGATATTCATGTTTTCAAAAAAAACGTCAAACCGGATAAACCGGTTATTCGAAAGTCGATATTGTGTAAAAACCGGCTGACGGTTTTGAACAAAAAACCCGGTTTGCCGGTTTCCGGTTTTGTATACTCTAGGCAGAATAGTACATAAAAATTCAATTTCATTATTTTACATATGGGTCGATATCGCGAATTGACTACAATCGAGAGTTGAAAACGGCCAAGTGCGGAAATGGGTTTAAATAATTGTTTTTCGGTTGATACTGTTTTATAAGACCATTTTATGTATTAATAAGCAATGGGCCATGTATATTTAAGGATGTTAAGGATTTTACGCGCAAGTTTCTTTTTTACTCTGATTATTACATAGATTATACCCATGGTAATGACTGCACGGTAATGATGGAAACATGAGTATTCTTGGATTTAAATGTGGAAATATTAAAAATTTGTTATAAAATATAATATAATCCAATGATGACTTAAAAAATTAACAAACCAATACCACAAATTTGAAAATTATTATGATATAAACAACGGAAAAATATTCTTACCACGGGAATGATGAAATTTAAGGAACATGCGCAAAAAACACTAAACTTAATTTTTCACTTCTGTCAATTATCTTTAAAACTAACAGGAATTGTCGTTATATTGATAGTTTATACCTAACCGAAAAACCGGTTTAAAGCATTTTTTTTCTTAATAAACAAATTGGCTTAGTCCGTGGCCATGTCTCAAAATCATAAATTTTAAAATAATATTATATTTATGAAATTAAAATTGTCTTGGGTAATTTTTCTTGAATATCTTGACGTACTTCATTTATAATATATATTTTTAAATATTAATGAAAATCTGTGATTTCTGAAAACGATCGGACACACGCCATGGTAATGACTTTTTGCACCGTGAGACCAAATTTTTTCATAAAAAATATGTATAATACATATTTTATTTTGATTTCCGCGCCTCGTTAAAGGACATTTTGTTTTATTTATTCCTGTTCTCAGAATTTAAATTTTTCAATATTTTTAATACTAAATGCGTCGGGCTACAGAGTGTAGTCATTTCGTGATATCGACCCATCTTATTGATTGTAAAACATGTAAAGTTTTTGAAACCATTTACTCTTATTGTTTTTATGTAAGTACAAATAAAAAATATATATTGCAAAAAGAATTTTACTCCTTTTTTAACCTTTTCTGTAACTACGGCCGTGGCATAGTGGTTAGAACACGCGACTACCATGCGGGAGATCGCAGGTTCTAACCTGGCTCCAGTCATCTTAAAAGAAAAAAATAAATAAAATTTTCTTTCATTGTCGGCTCCCCTCGAATGTTGTTTGACAGCAACTTCGCAGTATTAAGCGTCGATTCAATCGTCGTGTCTAGTAAGAGCTTCTCAAAACAGTGACGTTCGCATTCGTCGATAAATAAGTAGGTGCCGTTAGTTGTGAATCTAAAAATAGAAAGCGTGTTAATTCACAACAACGCGAGAAGCTATCCCATACCTCATTCATGGGGTGCAAAGGGAAATTAAGTTTTTTTTTTTTTTTTTAAGTAACTACGATGTCTTATTTAACTATTAAATTTCTAAATTGCGTTTATTTTATTAAGACCTTTTTCATTATAATTGATAGCTTCATCAGGCTATTAAGAGAAGTTATGCATAGAGGGCATCTTTCCTCCCGAAATTTTTATATTCTATAAAGTAGTTTTGTACAACAAAACATGGTGGTACTATAAAAGTATTTTTCGGTACAACAAACGTTCTCAGTGGTACAATTAATTCATGTACTATTTGGTACAATAAACGACCGTTTTAGAACAACAAAGGTACTCTTTGGTACACGACCTGAACTTTTTGGTACATTAAATAATCTTTATGCAATAAAATGCCTCCAAAGTACAATACAAGTATTTTGTGGTGCAACAGAAGTAATTTTTAGAAGAATAAAAGTACAATAAAAGTACTTTTTTACATTAAAATTATTTGTTAATAAAGAAAAACTTCTTTGTGGTACAATAAAACAAATTGCATTTCCGACAAAAAAAAATGCTAAATTAAAAAGAACAAAAAATCGAGGAATTTCAAAAAAATATTCTAAAAAGCAGGCAAAAAAAATGGTAAAAAAGCATAAAAAATGCCAAACTGGCAGCACTGGATCAAACCAAATGGTGAGAAAGGGAAGAGAGAACAAAATCCTCTCAGAAAACATATTAATTTGTAATAAAGTATTATCAGGCAATAATGAAGTTTTCATACTAACTTTTACAATCGAAATAGATAACAAACCAGAACGAAGGAAGAAAAAAAATAAAATTATTTTTATTAAAAATATTGTAAAATAATATATATTTGGCTGAAGTGCAGAATATGGGGCAGGAGCCCAATTAAAAAAAAAATGTCATTCTCTTCGTCTTGGCCCCCAAACATTGGAATGGTAGGTAGTCAAAGTTGGCGCTCAGTCCCATGGGTCCGGGGGTGATAAAGGGCCCCATTGGGTTCTATGAAGACCCCCCATGTGCGGGTACTCAAATGAAAGATTTTTTCGAAACGAATCCAACGGTGTTATTTTTTGTTCCTTCGTGTCTCTAGAATTATTTGAATTTCCGGGATATACCAAAAAAAAATGTTTTATTTGCACCATAAGCATTTCCACTCTAATTTACAAAAAAAATTTAAATCCCTGTTTGTTTCAATAAGCTTTTGGACTCCTTATATTGCATAAAAAAATCGCGCGATCTTAATTTTTAAAATTTTCTCTATATTTTTTTTTTCTATTTTTTCTAAAATTTTTAATTAATTTTTTTAAAATTTTTATAAATTTTTTTTTTGGTACATCCTGAAGATTTAAATGGCTCGTACTCGGTCCTGGGAACCCATAGGAACTTAAAAACAACACCGTTGGATTCGCCAACTTTGATCTGCATATTCTGCACTTTTGCCATATACTTAAATAAATTAAGTGCAAAAAAACTTTTGGTTAACCAAGAATTCTTGTGTTTTATTGGTATGTGTTTTTGTATTAGTGTTAGTATTATAAGCTTTTAGTTTAGTTAGTTTTTGTAGTTGGTTCTTTGTGAAATGTGGTCAGGGCATTTTTGGTCCTGGTGTTCAAAATACACAAACAGATAAGAAAGCGGTGTTGGGGATTGGAACGCCTTCTTAACAAATCTACATATTAAAATGTTTAAAAACCTCATCGTTTAGAAATTCTTAGAACAAACACTTTTGTTATTTGTGAAAAAAAATTGATTTTTTTTTAAGTCAGCAGAACATTTTTCGTCAAAACACATTTACTGACACCAAGACGCTAATAGGGAATGTAACTCCTAAGCCTTCTTAACAAACCTACATCAAAAATTGTATTAAAAATTCCGTCGTGTGGAAATTCGTAGAACAAAAACGATTGTTCTTAGTGAAAAAATATGAATTTTTTAAGTGAGGACATTTTAGGTCCTGGTGTCCAAATTACACAAACAGAAAAGTGTCCTGGTGTCCAAAATACATAAACTGACACAAATGCGCTGATGGGGAAAGAAAGTCCTAAGGAAACAAATTTAAATTTTTTTAAGTCGTTTTTTTGTTTATTTAACGAATATAATATAGCCTTTTAGCTATAATGAATGGTATATGTTACTATATACAGTTGAAACTCTCTATAACGAACTCCTATATAACGAAGTTTTCTTTATTGCGAAGCAATTATATGAACACTGAGTTTTGGGTCTACTTTGAGTGTATTATAATCTCCATATAACGAATTTCCCTATAGCGAATATTTCATTATAACGAAGCATTTTTGCGACCGTAACTTCAGGATTAAAACGTTTCAATCCATATAACAAATTTATGGAATTATTATCTCTCACATTTCTTGCAGTCGCTATCAGTTTGCCTTTGCATATTGCGATATGTACTGTGTATGTATTAGAAAATTATATTTAGGAAGAAAAGTGGAAAAATTTACTTCAAAATAAAATAACTGACTACTACAAATAAAAAATGTAAAAAGGAACGAAATTGTTTTTCTTTTCTATATAGCGAAGTAAATATCCAGTCCCTTGGAATTCGTTATAGAGAGTTTCGCCTGTATTGGCACTATGACACGAAATCAAACTTTTAGAAAAACACCCGAACGTGACTACATAGGTTCGATAGTACTATCTGAGCTGAGTAAACACCTAGCTTAGTTTGGCTAGATTGGATACCAATTTTATTTTTTGGCCCCCTAAACATTCTGAAAACCCTTGGGTCCCTCGAAAAAAATGACGTCAGCTAATAGTTCGCATAAGAGATTACTATTATAGTATAGATTACTATTATAATTTTAATTCACTCGTTTTATTTCATAAAACTCTGAAACCAATTCTAATTTTCCTTTCCTTTTTTCCTTTTTTACTATAAGTCGTAGGGAATCCATATTTTTTGCATACTCTATTGAGAAAAATTATAGTTTAGGTAACAACGAATAACTTATCTGAACAAACCCATTAAGTCTGAACATATCTAGGGATATCAAATAGCACTCAAAATCCACTATTTACTTTAAACACTTTTTAGGGGTTTGTGACCAGAATTCAATGTTTTTACTTGCAATATGATCGGAAGGAACACTTCAAACAATATATTCGTTATTGTGACGAAAACAAACCTAAGGTAAAGTTAGATGACCAAAATCGCTAATATTACATATTTTTAACGAAATTCGAAAAAATTACATATAAGGAACACCCTAATGCTCTTTGTGAACAATTAACGGGGTGAAGTGTTCCGATCATATTGGTTGTTTACTGAAGTTGTTTAGATATGCAATATGTACGTTTTTGGCAAAGATTGCAAGTAAAAACATTGAATCCTGTCCCAAAACTCCTAAAAAAAAACTGATTTGATTGAGAGCTATTTAATATCCCTAGTTCAGACTTGATGGGCTTGTTCAAAGAGTTATTCGTGTTAGCCCTTGTGTTACATCCTTCGTCGTATGCCTTTTAATGGCATCCTTGGTACATTTGTAACAATGTGTGTTTTTTTAATACTTAAATTTTAGCCCACCCACTGGGACGGTGAGATTATTTATTAAAGTCGTGGATTGTGTGTGTATAAGTGTGTAGGTATGTTAAGGTGTCTATATATGAGATGGTATGTGAGACAATAAAGGGCGTGTTTTTTTGGTATCCTATATAGGATACCAACAAAACGCTTCGCCGTTAACAAAAAGCAATTACTTGGCAGCCAGTAATTTATGTCAAATAATTGTTTGTTTTCTTTTCATTCATTCGAAAATATTGTATGAATTGTAATTTTGAATTTTAGTTGATTTTTTGAGAAATGTTTGAATATTTATATAAAAATGATTTACATGACCCATCTTAGGATCTAGTGTTCCGCAGGGACCTTAAGCCACAAATTGGAACTTTTTTTTCTACGGTTTGCATAACAAATAAGCTGTAAAAAAACATTTTATTGAAAAAATTTCATTCGAATGCAAATTATTTTTTTTGACGTTCTCTTTTCTTTTCTATTTTTTGTTTACCCCTGCAATAAAAAATTTGGTGACATTTTTATTTTTACTACTTTTTTAAACAACATATCCTCGTTAAGCTTAGCATGTAAATTTATCCCCGTTAGCGTATATGGGATAGCATTTGTATGGCTAAGCGGATATAAGTTGCCAACAAAACGCAACTAAAAGTCGAAAAGTACTAATTTTATGCAAAACGATGGGAAATTATATCAAAAACATCAGGAATAGATGTACGTTTATCCTCCCTACTGTAGGCACAGAGGCACATTCCCCCATTATCTTGCATCGGTTCATTCTGAAATGCGTTATTGAATTTCCTACGACTTACTTACGATACTAAAAAAAGTGAAAAAAATAGAATTTTTTAAGTAGTTTTTTGAAATAAAACGAGGGTAGTCTAATTTTTTTTAAAAGTTCTATAATAGTAAAACGAACTATTAGCTGCAACTTTGCCAAAGGATAGAATGCGCTATATTCAAAACTGGTGGCCAAAATCTGACGTCACTTTATCCAAAGGACCAAAGAGTTTTCAATATGTTTCGTTGGCCAAAAAATAAAATTGGTAGCCAATCAAGCCAAATTGAGCTAGAGTTTTACTCAGCTCCTGTAGTACTATCGAACCAATATAGTCACGATCGGGTGTTTTTTCACTGTTGCACTGTGTAGTCTGAGAGCAATGTAATATAACCAAACAAATAAGTTTGACTCATGTGACCCAATTAACTGACTAAATTTATACTATACTTCTAATTAGTAATTTTAATTTTTTTTACCTCTAGTTCTAAACCCTGTTATATGTTAATAAAATATTGGACTACTTGAATAGTGCTGACTAAATTTATAAAAGTCTGAAGTGCAGAATATGGGGCGGGAGCCCGATTAAAAAAAAATATGCCATTGTCTTCGTCTTGGTCCCCAAACATCGGAATGGTAGGTCAAAGTTGGCGTTCAGGCCCATGGGGCCCGGGAGGTCCAAAAAAGGGACCCCTTTCGGTTCTATGATGACCCCCCATGTGCGGGTACTCAAATGAAAGATATTTTCGAGACGAATCCAATGTTGTTATTTTTAAGTTCCTACTGGTCTGCTGGAGCTATTTAAATTTCCGGGATATACCAAAAAAATTATTATTTTTAAAAAAATTTGCCTGCGGCGCTATTAATCCCATCATATAAATTTTCACTCTAATTTACAAAAAAAAAAAAAAAATTTTCCCGGGATATACCAAAAAGTAAGAATTGCCTGCGGCGCTTCTGCAACCATCTCAACTGTTACCACTCTAATTTAAAAAACAAATAATAATTTAAAGGCATATATCAACAAAAAAATAAAAATTTACAAAACATAGCTTTTTTTTAATATTTTTCAAATTTTTTTTCAACTTTTCCACTTTTATCCTTTTTTATCGATTTTCTTTTTTCAAATATTTCTTTTTGCACTTTTTCTTGATTTTTTTTAAAATATTTCTTGAAATTGTCCATTTGTCTCCTTCATTTTTTAAATTTTTTCTCATTTTTCTTTTTTTAAATAAAAAAAATACTAAAAAATGCAAAAAAAAATTTAAAATTTTCAAACTTAAAAATACCACCGTTGGCTTCGTCCCGAAAGTATCTTTCATTTGAATACCCACACATGGGGGGTTATCATAGAAGCCAAGGGGCCCCTTGGGCGTTAGCGCCAACTTTGACCTTGATTTTCGTGTTTTATTTGGGGGGAGTGGCATTTTTTTTTGGGCTCCTGCCCCATATTCTGCACTTTTGCCTAATAAAATACTTTAGAATAATTCTAATTTTTTTCAACTATAGGTCTGAATCCCTTTGAAAGTTAATGAAATAATTTTATACCCACCATCGATGAACTGTATGATATTTTATAGTATATTTATTCCATAATCTAAAACACTTTAACTACTGTGAAAACAGTTCAAGACGTTTTGCTCAACACAAGTGTTTTGACCGATAATGGAAACTCAAGTACTAACGTGTCTTTATCCATTACAGTTATTTTAATTGCTTGTCTTAGCAACTCTTTCCTACGACGTGATAGTTTCGATATCTTAAAAATGTTTATCGAAATGTGTGTTTATTGTCATCCTATCTCCGACTATTGGAGTATTTTCATCCAGAACGTTTTTGCCTCATTTTCACCGGTTTCGTGCTACACTGTTCCATCTTTATAAACACATCTTACACTGTTGCTTCCATCATGTCCACCAATTGTAAAAGGGATGCCCACAGTAGCAGCTCCTAAGAGATGGTTAGCGAAGAGGAGACTCGTCTTAAGGATATCAAGGAGAGAGATGAGCATAAACATAATGATCGATACAAAATGGTGCCATTATTGCGGATACAATCGAGCCGAAAATAAATACTTAGAAAAACTCAAAAAAGACAAAGTAGCTGAGCTAGAAGTGGATATATTGGATGATTAATACTTATTCGACGAGGCTGTGTAAGTTAAATTTGTCATTTAAATATAATTATGTATCAACTAAATAATTACGGATATAGTTTAACAGAAAGAAAAACATGAATGTGAATACAAGAAGCAACTGTTAACAATGATAAGAAAAATAATGGATGTAATCAACCGCGTCGTGGAGCGGTGGCGGCACGTGTATCTGAAGAGATGGACGTCAATTTGGGCAATAAAGTTAGCTATAGTATACGTTTTGAAGACTACACATCAGGTTAGTTTTCTGATTAAAGAACATTCATACAAAATATTTCTAAATCGCTGCAATTATATCACAGAATGTATGGTTCTTAATTACATGACGGATGGTACATTGCACATGGAGTTTTTATCGGAACATGAAGGTAATCTACACACGGATATATTGTTTGGATTAGTGAAAGATATTTCCCGGTTTCGGAAAGACTCAAATTTTCTCATATCAAGTGCTACCCTGTATGCTTACAAATTTTCACAATTTTTTGATGACGCTCCCATATTTCTGGTAACAGGCAGAAGATATCCGGTAAAATATATTTACGTCATTATAACAACTTGATTTTAACTTAATATTGTTGTACTTTTAGGCTGGTATTTTTTTTATACAGAAGCTTCGTTGTGTGTCGGTCTTGCAGATACATGCAACCCAACTATTGATATTTTATTATTTCTAACAGATCAATATGAAATTGAAACATGCCAAGATTGATCCCGGAAAAATAATTTAAATTCTCGTCAGATATGGAATCGTTGATGGTGTTACCTATCAGCAAGCGGGTCGTGCAGGACGCACGGCACCAGGAAAATATTTTCGTTTGTACTCGGCCTGGGCATATAAACATGCTGAAAGATAATAACGTACCTGAAATTCAACGTATCAATTTGGCAATGCCGTTTTAATGCTTAAAGCTTTGGGTATTAATGATTTAATACATTAAGATTTTTTGGATCCACCACCACACGAAACACTAATGTTGGCTTTGGAACAGCTGTATGCCTTGATGCTTTAAACCAGGAGAATGGTAAAAGAATGGCCGAATTTCTAGTGGATCCTATGATGGGCAAAATGTTGTTAGCTAGCAAAAAGTACGTATCTGCTTTATTATTTTATTTTATTATTAATGGAACAATTTATTAGAGTCGTGGTACTTCATTTTAATATCGACAAATTGAAATTACAGTTATTGAGCGTATACAAAATACATTTAAATAGATTTTGAAAAATATAACTGTTATGTGAAATTGACAACATAGATACAAATATCTATTTTATTTTACAGTAATAATCTGCAAAAATAAAGAATAAAAAACTAACTAATCAACAACACACTTGTTTCCCCTTTTCAGATACAACTGCTCCGAAGAAATGTTTTCTAAAGCAGCCGATACTGCACGCAAGAATTTTAATTACATTCACGGTGACCACATAAGTTTAATGCAAGTCTATAAGCATTTAAATTCAATTTAAATTTCATACAATACCGTTCGATAAAAAGGGTGAGAGATGTTCGCGAGCAATTGGTGGGATTGATGTGTCGCGTTGAGATTGATATGGTGTCATGTTTACCCGCAACTATGAATATTCGAAAATCAATAACTGCTGGATATTTCGAAAAGTGGTAACTACAAGACAATAAAACACAATCAAAATGTTATGATACATCCGAATTCGTTGTTATTTGAGGAGTTACCCAGGTGGGTATTGTATCATGAACTGGTGTTTACGACTAAGAAATACATGCGTCAAGTTATAGAAATCGGAAGTAAATGGCTATTATAAATCAAAAGAATTGGAAGATTGTTAGTAAATTATTTGCCAAAATAAGTTTTGGTGTTAAGCAGTGCAGTGGATTACCTTAAGCAGTGATATTTAGAAGATGTAAACAAGCAATAAGAAAATAAGGATTCCAGATTACTGAAGCCGTCTGCATCGAAAAAGCAGTTGCCTGTGGCAAAATTTATCCTTCCAATAAATAGAATAATATCTGATTCATCGTTTACTTCAGGATTTGACAATAGCAAACAGTTATGTACAAGCGGGCATTCCTTGAATACTATTGAGCCCCTAACACGCGACCTTACCAATGTACAAAATTTTAGCAGCACATTGAGTAGAGGTAAAGTGATCCTGTGTCAATAGATACAATTGCTTCTTTTTTAAGCAGTTTTGTTAAGAAGGCTTAGGAGTTTCATTGCCCATCAGCGCTTTCTTGTCTTTTATGTATTTTGGACACCACTGTCAAAAAAGTCCTCCTCGCTTAAAAAAGTCATATTTTTTCACTAAGAACAAAAGTTTTTGTTCTACAATTCCAGTGTTCAATTAATCAAGCTCGAGGTCTTTTTGATTTAATATATCGCTCCCGTTCATCAAAAGTAACACAACTCAAAATTTACGACTATTCAGTAGAGGCAAAAAACTAGTTCCGCGTATATAATGGAATTATTGTTATAAACAAATATAACATTGTAATAGAAACTCAATAATATTTCAATAAAATAACAAAATTTATTTCTCTTCTTCCTTTTTTCCAAGGGTCGGAAAACGATACTTTTTTTGTTTCTAACAAAAATAAATAACTTAGAAGTTTAAAAATATTTCTCAACACATGAGTTTAATATGTTTTCTAACAATGTTTGTTTGAAAACATAACTCTCATGTTCAAAATAAATAATGAACAATGATGGAAAAACTATAAAATTTTTATTTTCAACAAAGATAAATAACATTCAAGTTGAATATTTTTTTCAACTTTAGAGTTAAAATTCTTTTCGAACAATGTTCGTTTCAAATTATAATAAATATTCATTTCTATATATACATGAAAAAACTGACGATGGGTTCTATAAAGATGCATCAAGTTGATTATTTCACAGTATTCAGCAAAACTGAAAATACCTGGCCTCTGTTATTGGCGATGGTATAGTATCGATCATATCTCATTTATTAGATGTAAGGGAAAATTCATAGCTCTAAGAGTTTTCTGAAATTTTAGATTTTCTCCCAAAAATATTTGTTGAAATTCTTAATATGCTGTGTTTCATTTGTATAGTTATGACTTATCTAAATACAAACATATTTCATGCGTTTAATTTGGTCGGGACAATATTTATGATATTCCAGTTTCAGTACGATATTTAAAAGTTCATTATTTTTTTGTACATGAACGTTCAATATTTTTTTCAACAATGATAAATAACTTTATTTTGAACAATTGTTCGTTATTTAGTTTTTCATCGGTTGAAAATTTTTTATTGAACACAAGAGTTCAATATAATTTCGAACATTTGATGAATTCAAATAGAACAATTGAAAGAAACATTTGATTTTGAACTTGTAAGTTCGTTTTTTTATGAGGAAAAAATTAAAAAATACGGTATTTTGGTATTGATATCGGATGTCTGCTTTTTTCTGAAATTTTTACGGATTTTTTAGTTAATACAGTTTTCATGAAATTTTTTGATCTACATGTCAGTATTAAAACGAAATAGCACATTTAAATTAACTTACCTGTAACAACTAAAGTATCAAAAACCAAAATAATCAGTTATTGATAAACAGATTTTTAACATGAAAACAATCACAACGCATCTAAATTTAAAATTAAAACTCTTTTATTGAATCAAAATAAACAATGTGAGTATGCAAAGAAAGACATAAAAGGCATTCCTCCCATGAAATATTAAAAATAGAATCCCAAAAATTTTACAGTGGTTAGATATGGTAATCATACACTATTTTCTTCAAAAAAGTGAAAATTGGAATTTTTTGAGTTGTGTCACTTTTGATGAACAGGTGCGATATGTTGTTTTTATTTATTTATTCAATATTTCGCAATTGTCTTGAATTGCATTTTCAGGGATAAGTAAAACATTAATGTTTGTATTAAACAGAGACCGTAACTGTTATAACTTTTATTTTTTTATATTATATCGCTCAGTAATAAGAGTTATTTTTTTATTTCTATTTTAAAAGTCACAAAATAATAATTATTGAAGACTTTTTGAAATAGAAATTAAAAATAAAAATCAGTCAATGAGTTTTTCAAATTCAAATCGAAAATAAAAATCAGACAGAGACATATATTTTTTCTGATGAAATATAAAACTCACTTGAAGAGTTTTATTTTTTGTTTGTTCGAATAAAAGTCTTTTGGTTCAATCGATATGCAAACAATATTTATATTTTGGCTAAATTAATTACAATTTGTGGGACGTTCTTACCAGATTTAATTCGTAACTACACAAAGCGACGAAAAAAACCATGTTATTAGATCCAAAGAATCTTAAGACCAAATTTGTTTCAGGACTTCTTAAGACGATTGAGTCATGTGCGTAAAACTCGAATAAACCTTAATTTAATGGGATTGCAAAATTAGATATTTTTGGATAATGCATATTTGTTTCACAACTTCCAAACGGACAGCTGGATGATATATAAATTTGTTCAGCTTAATTAATGAATATCATTAACATTGTGCTGTTACAGTATATTGAATTTTAATATATATATTTGAAAGTCCCACATAAGCTGAACCATCCTAAATCCTTTCTATAAACCAGTGTTGGGCAAAATTTATACTATATAACAAATAAAAAGATACAAATAAATTTGATTAAGTTTTTATTTGGAATAACAACTACAAATTTTTATTTGTTTATTTGGGAAAATAAATAACTTAGATTTATTTGTCATATTTTTATTTGTTATTCGGAAATTTCAAATAATGTACGTACGAACGTATGCATGAGAAATTTTCTTTTTTTTCGTTATTTTCTCTGGCTCACTTGTTGAAATATTCGTTTTTTCTTTCACATCAAAAAATATTTTATTTGTATGATATTTGTATGACAAATAACAACTAACAAATGTCGAATTATTATTTGTGGCACAAATAAAAAGATAACGGTTGAAATTTAAAACTATATATTCCAAATAACAAATAACGATTGAAAATTCATTTGTTATTTGAATAAAAATTTATTGAATAACGCCCAACACTGCTATAAACAAACATACACAAACGGACGGACAATCGGATGGACATTGTATATGCATGGATATACATAACTTCTTATAAAATCAATGTAATGTAATATGTATGTATGTCTTTATTAAAGCATTGTTTTGGGACAAACGACAATGTTATTTAATGCAAATGATATTTGGCTGAATGAAGAATGAGCTTCTAAGGACAAGAGTTCCATCAAGATTTCTAAAGTACCTCGATTAGGTGTTGGGCCTAGAAACACAAAGAAAGTTATGATTCTCTTTTGAAGCGATCCTGTGTGGTAAACGCGAATAACGTCATCAATCTGAAACACTGCTAAATACATACATAGGATTGATGAAGCATGCATTTGGTTACATTTGCGAACTTGTTAAACGTTGTTGCGTGAGATGGTACACACTCGCCAATTAGCTATTTATTCGAGTTAGGTCACAGTTCTCGACCTATAAGTGGCCTCTTCGTCCAAAAATTTTTTTTATTACGAACAACAATAATGCCGTTATCAGCAAAAGACTTTTATTTCAGGTCTGATGAAATAAAAATCTTTGGGTGAGTTTTATATTTTGTTTTGAAAAATATAAGTCTTCGATTGATTTTTATTTTTTGTTTGGGAAAAAATACTCACTTCGTAATGTTTATTTCAAAAAGTTTTCAACAACTCTTATTCAGAGACTCAAAAAATGAAACTCAAAAATAACTCTTATTCAATGAGGGATATAATATAAATCAAAAATAACTCTTATTTGATGAGCGATATAATAAAAATAAAAAATAAGAGTTACTTGGGACTTTTATCATAAAAATCACAAAATAAAAGTTTATTGCGAAATCCCATAGAGGAAGTAAAAACCAATGCATTGGTGTATTTAAAATAATTTTAACACATCTCTTCGCATTGATTTTTTCAGTTGAAAGATCGATCAATAAGTTATTTTCGGTCGCTGGTATTAAATCAAAAAGACCTCTAGCTTGATTAATTGAACATTGGAATTAAAGACAACAGGTCGAATAAAAAAATTGTTTTTGTTGTACGAATTTCCCCATCGGCGCTTATGTGTCTGTTTATGTATTTTGGACACCAGGAACAAAATTGTCTTCCCTCAATTAAAAATGTCATAATTTTTCCCCAAGAACAAAAGTTTTTGTTTTACGAATTTCCACAAGACGGGGATTTTAATAAATTTTTTGGTGCAGTTTTGTTAAGAAGGCTTAGGAGTTTCATTCCCTATCAGCGGTTTATATATATGAGTTCCTCTAACTCCCATTGGAGCATAGGGCGTCAAAAATCAGCGGTTTGGTGTCAGTTTATGCATTTTGGACACAAGGAAGAAAAATGTCCTCTGACTTAAAAAAAATCATATTTTTTGGCCGAAGTGTAGATAATGGGCGGGAGCCCCATTAACAGTTTTAAGTATGGTTTACACGCTATCTACCCATATCTACTCATATCCCCTCAACAACAAGAGTGAGATAGCTTTATTAGGAAACATGTAGGAGTAAGCAAAGACAAACACTACAAAATTATATCAAATTAATTGTGAATTATAGGAAGGCGGATAGGAAATCAAAATGTACTGATTTGACAGGAGATAGGGGATATGGGTGGATAGCGTGTAAATCAGCCATTATTTTCCTAAGGGTCTCATGGAAATTTTTTAAAAAAATCGCGCGTGCCTGCTATTAATCGCTATTAAACATATCTATTTTCACTCTAATTTACACAAAAAAAAATATTTCCCACAATATATAAAAAAAAAATTATTTTAAGAATCGCACAATAAATTTATTTCTGATTCTTTTTTTCCACTTTTTCGACTATTTTATAAATTCGTCTACTTTTTTCCTTTTTTTAATTTTTAAAATTTCTTTTTTAACATTTTCATCAAATTTTCTTGAGTCTGCCTATTTTTTTCATGATTTTTAAAATTTAAAATTTTTTTTTTCAATTTTCTTTTTTCAAATATTTCTTTTTGCCCTTTTTCTTGAATTTTTTTTTCAATATTTGTTGAAATAGTAATTTTTTTTCCTTCATGTTTTAAATTTTTTCAATTATTTCTCAATTTTGTTTTTTAATTTTAAATTGCGCCAACTCTGACATTGATTTTCGTGTTTTAGGGCGTATTTGAGGGTGGCATTTTTTTTGGGATCCCGCCCCATTTTTTGCACTTTTGCCCATTTGTACACTAGGAACAAAAGATTTTGTTCTAGAATTTCTAGACGATGAAGTTTTTCAAACTTTTTTTATGTAGATTTGTAAAGAAGGCGTTATAATCCCCACACCGCTTTCTTGTCTGTTTGTGTATTTTGGACACGAGCACCAAAAATGTCCCGACCACATTTCACAAAGAACAAACTACAAAATCAAACTAAACTAAAAGCTCATAGACACTTACACACAAACACACCAGTAAAACACAAGAACCAAAAGACTTTTTTGCACTTTATTTATTTAAATATATATTATTTTACATTTTTAATAAAACTTAAGAATAGTTTTATATTTTCTTCTTCTTCATTCTCCCTTCGTTCTGGTTTGTTATTTTTTAACCAACAAACCATTTCACAGCGTTCAGCAATTCCCTTGTAAAAATTAGTATGAAAACTTCATTATTGCCTGGCAATACTTTATTACAAATTAATGTCTTCTCTAAGAGGATTTTGTTCTCTCTTACTAAAATTCGCTATCTTACCATTTGGTTTGTTCAACTCGGTTTGTTATCTTCACGCGTGTGAACAATTTTACTTAGCACTAAAAAGTGATAACAACAGATCAATCCATTGTTATTTCTAGCGTAGGATATCATGTTGACAATATTTCCCCGTTTACAAAACTTCACGATTTCTAGAAATGTACTACAACATTATAATGGTAAGAACGCAGTTATATAGTACATGAACAAAGTGCATTAATGAAATATATTACGTGTGTTGGTGAAGCGAAGATATAATTAACAAAAGGGGAAGAGAGTATATTTTGTTTTACTAACAGATAACAAAAATCAAGCCGACGCCAAAATGTCGGTCACGGTGGCGGCTCACTCAGCTGACAATGAAAATAGTAAAAAAGTTCATGCGTATTTTTTTTAGTTTCCCATCGATGGATTCAATTTAAATGGATTTAAAGGTGCATTTAGAAACACAGCTGTCGATGGTTGTTGACAACTAAAATGTCATAGCAATTTGTGGACACTCGGCGTAGGTTTTTCATTTTTTTCTTAGGTTGTAGGGAAGCAAGCCGACCAGTGTGCCATCCGGGTCGGTATGGGATCCGATTCTACGGACACTTTATCCGAATCGGATTCCTTTTTAAAAACGGATTCGTTTTTATCCGAATCGATCCGGAATCCGATTCGGATAAAATGTCCGTAGAATCGGATCAGAAACGGAAACGGAAATCATATAATGAAAAAGTGTTCAAAATTGACACAATTAAAAAAATTTTAGGAAAATATGTCGTTTTTGGTTACTCAATAGATGCACGTAGGTTGTTTACTAATGAGAGTAACATTAATATTATGACAAATAGTTCTATGCGGATTGAAGGCGAGCTGCAGCAGAATGTGCTTACTAACATAACCAAGATTTTTAAAATTAAAATAGGAAAACAACAACTGATTTACACGCTATCCACCCATATCCCCTATCTACTGCCAAACCAGTACATTTTGATTTCCTATCCACCTTCCTATAATTTGTCTTTGCTTACTCCTACATGTTTTCTAATTAGGCTATCTCGCTCATGTTGTTGAGGGTATATGAGTAGATATGGGTAGATAGCGTGTAAACCATACTTAAGTGTTATTATTTTTAAATAAGTATTTTGCTTTAGAGATATAAAACTTCTATTGAGTATAAATACATACATATATACGTATCGAATATAACTATCTCGAATATTTCACTCCAAATTTTTGTTAAAGCAAAATGATAAAGTAGCTGTTGGTAAAAATCTTCAAAATATTTCAACTTTTCGAGAAAACTACAAAATAAGAAAAAACGTGCTTCGGCAACGCTAGCAAATACCCATATAGTTTTAAACTTTAAAAAATCGCGCGATTTTTAAAAAAAAATTTTCCTGCGGCGCTACTGCACCCACCTCAACCGTTACAGCTCTAATTTAAAAAACAAATAATAATAATTTTTTTTAAATATTTTTCTTAATTTTTTCCACTTTTATCCTTTTTTTAATCAATTTTCTCTTTTCAAATATTTCTTTTTGGACTTTTTCTTGAATTTTTTTTAAATATTTCCTGAATTTGTCCATTTGTTTCCTTCATTGTTTAACTTTTTTCTCAATTTTCTTTTTTTAATTAAAAAACCTTAAAATTCAAAAACAAATCCAATTTTCACACATTTTTGATGACATTTAATTTTTCTATGGAATTTTTCAATTCATTTCCTAAAATTATTCTAATTTTCCATGATTTTTTTTAATTTTTTACGGGGTTTTTTCAAAAAAAAATATTTTTTTTTAAATCGCGCGGCTTTTGATTTTCTATTCCTGCTTAGAATTTTTTAATTTATTTCCTTAAATTTTTCTAACTTTTTCCATGATTGTTTCAATTTTTTTTTTTGGTATATCCCGGAAATTTAAATGGCTCTAACTTGCCCCATTAGACCCGTAGGAACTTAATTCGTCTCGAAAGTATCTTTCATTTGAGTACCCACACATGGGGGGTTATCATAGAACACAAGGGGCCCCGTGGGCCTTAGCGCCAACTTTTACGTTGATTTTCGTGTTTTAGGGCGTATTTGGGGGGGAGTAAATAACATATTTGCTATTTATAGGGCATATTTTAAGCGCATAAAAACAATTTAGAGTGCATATTTCCGGGAACAAGGTATTTGTTGATTAAGAAGTGAATGTTGTTTTTAAAGTTTTTTGGGAATCCGAATCTGCACTTGAATTTTTTCTATCACCTCGACTTTTCGACACTTCCAATACATATATTTGATTAATTCAGAAACATTTTGACAAAATTTATTTAAAAAAAAATCCAATAGTCGTCAATACAATTATATTTAAGCCGTGCAATCGTTGAAGTTTTGAAAAAAAATCTAAATCTAAAATTCTGTATTTTAGTAAAACTTTAACAGGATAAAGTGGAGAAAAAACTGGAAGTCTAGCTACACCCCTTCTGGTAATTCTTATACAAATGTACCATTCCGCCCACTTTAGAAATCGAGTAATAAAAATATATTCCATATTTTAAAAATTTTATTAATCAAATATTGCGCAGTGAAGGACTACTTATTGATAGATGTACCATTCAAATAATTACAATATATTTAATTTTAAGAATTAAACCCTAACACACTTTTTCAGACAATGATTTGACAAATTTTGGTAACACATTTAGTAAAGATAAGATTATCAGCGAATATAATTGTAAAGCGTTATTGCAAAGTTATTGGTCTGCTCTAGCGAAATAATTAAGCAATTTGAATTTGAAATTAGCAGGAGTGACAGAAAAATCTTTTAAATTTTGAGGCAGATTATTCCACATTCTTGATACACGAATAATATGCGACCGTTCAAAAATTCTGCTAGCATACCGATAAATGCGAATTAAGGAATTTCTATATAAATTTAATAATGTATAGCAGTTACGTAGGTACTCTGGCTTGTTATATTTAATGATACAGAAGAATAAAGGCATCTCGTTTTAATGTATTGTTCGAACGAGCAACCAAGAAAATACTTTTCATATAATGGATAATTTATTCAGCAGTGAGAACCATAAACATATTTTAATACTCTGTTTAATATTGTGCGCAAAATAGGATACCTTCACATAATTGTGAATAAAAGAAAAACGCGTTCATGATTGTCATGATCCATGTCGCATTGTCTTCATAGGTTACGTGACTTCTCGTGAGAGTAATAATACTTGACATTTTTTAGAATCAAATAGCAATAATAGGGTAGATCTTAAACCGAACGATGAAAACAAATTCACATTCAGCACAGATCGACAAACAAAACAGGAGAAATTTTTTTTTTTTTAAATTGTCGCGAAAATATGCATTTGACAATATTTGCATCGTACACCGTTTCTTGGCTATTTATTTTTATTTGTTGGTTAAAAACAGGCGCAGGTACTTGGATCCCGTAGGGTCGTAAAATGAACACCACTGGATTCGTCTCAAAAATATCTTTCATTTGAGTATATGTTAACATAGAGGAATAATTATTCCTCTTCTATTCTCAGAGACCTACGCTGTTGTTTACAGAGTTGGGACGAAAACGGGAATAGGAGTGATTAACTACAAGCTAAATTATTTACTGCCAATTAAAACTACAAACACATTCTTTAAAATTTACTTTTTCTTTTCAAATAGGTCAGTGCTGTCGTGCAGTGAACAAGTATTCCAGGATTTTAGAAACCGATGTTTTACCCATGCCAGATAATGTAGACGTTTCAGAGACCACTCGTTTTTCTCCTCGACGTAACCGTGAAGTATCTGCGACAGTAATAGTGGCACAACATCACCGATCAAATCGGACATCAAATAATGATTTTTCTGTTTACGATTCTGCAAATGCTGGTGTCACAATAACTCAGGATCCTCATGTACAGTCCTACGATTGCTTTGGTACTATTAATCTCAATGCTTCTATGCAGAGTAACGTCCCAAGCCCGTTTGGCGGAATGCACAAATTTTCGCATTTGAATATGCCTCGCGGTCAGTGGTCACAAGAATCCAAATTCATGTCGCATAACTTACAAAATTCCCACTATACCGTGTTAAGAAAAAACGCTCGTACTTCTTGGTCGACATATGAAAACAGTCAAAAGGATCTAAACCAAGGTAAGAATTATAAAATTGTTAATTGTAGTGTCAAATTCATTGATTACATAGTCGATGATTTTTTTCATACAAAATATACCCACTACGAAGAGATATTTATTTATTTATTTATTTCATATATATTTTACAAATTTAATTTATAAAATATATTCAAGATAAGGTGCCTGGCAACTTAGACCTTATGCACCCTTTGAGTATTTAATAAATGAATGTATCATAACTATGTATCTAGGAAGGATCTTATAGCTCTAATATTATTTGGAAAGTTATGAAATTTAAAAGTAATTTTCAAAAATATATACATAGATTTTATAATAAAGAAAAATAAATTGTATGTATTCTGGCTAGATTAACAAAATAGTATATGATAAAATGATCCTTAAGAATAGTATATAAAAGAAAGATGATCTCTTGTCTATACATCGCTTATGCCATGTTTTCGTAGGGCAGATCTTATGAAAGGAATCATGTCCGCCTTTGTGTTATCAAGTATTTCAGAAATTGGTTCATTTACTTTAGAAGTCGGACATTCAGACAGGATGTGACGAACAGATATGTCAGTACCGCAAAAATTACATTTCAAAATTTCCGTTCTGTTGTAATAATGACTTGTGTTGAAAATAGCCTTATTTACTCTTAGGCGTGCTAAAAAGATACAGTCAGACCTGCTTAATTGAGGGTTGTACTTTTCCCTATTACCTGTTGGACTTATCTCTTTCAAAAATGCATTACTTTGATCCCAAAGCACGCGGTCTCTTTCCTTCCTCCTAGCATTATAAGGGATGTAAATCGCCCCTGGATAGCAGGGTGGATCCGAGATGTCGGTGCAGTTAAGTGCACCTTTGGCCGCCGCGTCTGCAAATTCATTACCAGGAATTCCGATATGGGCCGGAACCCAGAGTAATGTTACATTGACCATTTGGTCTGGTAAAAGAAGGGAGTTAAACACACCCTTCTTGTTATTCATAATCGCCTTAAGAAAACTCAGACTGTCAGTACATATGAGTGTTTTAGTATTAATTTCAGAAGCATATTTAATGGCACTAGCTATTGCTGCTAATTCTGCTGTGAAGATGCCTGCGTAATCTGGTAGTCTGCTTGCAACAATGGTCTCAAATGCGGCGTTCGAATTCTGCTTGGCCACTGCAAATGCTGTAAGTATTCCATCAAACGAGCCATCTGTGAAAAGTACGACTTCGGGTTGAATAGTTTCAATCTTCTCAGCCAGAATGATCCTAAAACAAGAAGATCCAGTGGATTGCTTTACAAAAGTGCTGAGACTTATATCGAATTCCATAGATATCAGTGGTGTTAATATATTGGCTGGTTTTGATGGTATAGTAATACCGAATTTTCCAAATAAGTTCAAAATGTTGGCTACTGCAGAATTCGGCGCTCTGTTTCCTGAGTTTATTCCTTCCCAGAAAAAAGAATGAAGTCCTTCTGACGGTAGTGTCAACGATCTAGATGCCAGTTTCATTGAATATTTTTCAACAATCTTCTCGAAACTCTCAAACCTAGCCTCAACTCTTAAAAAGTCAATTGGTGTAGCAGTAAGAAGGCCAGAGGCCGTTCTATAGCATTTGTTCGTGACCACATTTATCTTCGACATGTTGGTCTTTGAGGTCCAACCATATATTGTAACTCCATAAGCCAGAGTGCCAGTGACCAGAGATCTGCATATTTCAATTGCCGTGTCTAAATGAGGGCCTTTATTTTTAGAGCATATTAGGCGTAGTAAGTTATTAATATTTTTTATTTTTAAAATTAGATTGTTGATATGAGCATTCCATTTGAGCCCCTTGGAAAAAATAATCCCCAGTATTCTTAAATGAATCATTACTTCAATTTGCACGTTACCAAGGGTGATTTTCTGGCACATACATTTATGTTTGCGGCATATGTGTAATAGTTCGGCCTTGTTGACTGGAATGACAGCACCTGATCGTGTAGCCCATCCTTGGATTTTATTATTCAATTCATTAAGACTGAATTCCACTTGTCCAGTACTCCCAGAAGATACAGCGAAGATGTTATCGGCGTAGATTCCTATGAAATCGATGTTCTGTGTTCTTTCGATTGCCCTGTATAGCGAGTTTGCATATATATTATAAAGAACCACCGAAAATGGAGATCCCTGCGGTATGCCGTTGTCCAAGGGAAAGGATGCCGATAAATGACTATCGACCTTGACAATTATTCGCCGGTTGGAGAGAAATGATATAATAAGTTTTAGAATCGGTGCTGGCATTCCCCATTCTATAAGTTCCATTACAATCTGTGTAGAGATGACTCGATCGGACGCCTTCTCCAGATCTTCAGACAAGACCACGCTATGTCTGCCAGAAGCCAAGTTCAGTCGAAGTGTTTCCTCCAGTTGATGACAAAGTGTGTGAACTCCGTGTTTAGGTAAAAAGGCATGTTGTCCAGAAGAAAATTTGTGTAAAGCATATCTATAAAAACGTTTGGCCAGAATTTTTTCCAGAACCTTTGAAATCACCGACAGTAAAGATATGGGTCTATATCCTTCTAGACGATTTTGATTTTTACCTGGTTTAGGTATCGGCGATAACACAGCCGACTTCCAGTCTTGTGGAAAAATGTTGAACTGTATAATATAATTATATAAACGGCAAAGTCTTTGTTTTAAGCAAAGTGGTGAATTTTTTATCATTGAGTACGTTAGCTTGTCCAACGACGGTGTCATCAAGTTCAGTTACGCCTATTTCAGAAATAATACCAGCGAAGTTGTTCACAGCTAAATCTAAGTTGTCCAGATTCAGTTCTCGTTTGTTGGCAATAATTGTTGGATCAAAAGCCCTGTCGGAACTCAAAGAACTCCAAAAAAGAGCGAACTCTCCGGCAATTTTACCAGGGTGTGTAATAATATTGTCTCCTATGGAGATAGAAGAGAACGACCTTTGCCTGGAAGTTCTCAACCGTGTAATTTTCTGCCATAAAATACGAACATCAAGAAAAGGATCCAATGAATTTAGAAATAATGTCCATGTTCGTCGCTTTGCCAATTTACACTCTCTTTTCACCTTTGCACAAGCCTTTTTATAGTTTATAAGATTTAGGTCGTTCCTCACACGTTTGAAAACTTTCCAGGCTTGTCGTCTAAGTCCTATGAGTTTCGCAATGTGACTGTTAAACCAAATTGGTCTGTATCCCCTATTCGGCTTTCGACTCAGTGGTATTGACTCATTTGCAGCCCTTCTGAGTAAACGTTTGATTTGCGCTGCTTCTTTATTCACGTTTTGTCATCCAGGAAACGTGGTCTGAATATTTTGCAATGAGTCGGGACATTATTCGAAATTTTTATTGGAAAATGATCAACTGTGTCGGGCAAATCCAACACAGTCCATGAAAGAAAAGGAGCCAAATCAGTGTCACACATGGAAACGTCCACACATGTCAAAGTACGATGCGTATTCAGCAGCGTTGGAGTGCCATCGTTCAAAATTACCATATTCCTGGTATTAGCAAAATCTTCCCATAGTTCACCTTCACGCGAAACATATGCAGAGCCCCATAATGTATTTTGTGCATTAACATCCCCAACAAAGATATGATGGCCAGTCCCTGTAACTCTGATATGATTTATCATATCAATGTCCAGGACAATACCACATTCCTTGTATGCATTATGTATGGAAAGAGGCCGGCCGCAATCAATCGTAACTGATTGAAAGAGAAAGTCTCCAGAAGAGGTAGTGTGATTGATAACGTTCATGTTGTTATCAACAAAAATAGCCACGCCCGCTTTCGCATATGAATAGTCCTTATTGTGATGGTCAGTCAATTCAGTTATGTGTGTTTCCTGTAGAGCTATTATATTGGGTCTGTGTAGCGAAGCCAGAAGTTCTAGGGCATATTTGTTATTCAAATAACCCTGTATATTCCATTGTAGCAATGTAATGTTAAGACTAGTGATCATCTAAAAGAAAATATATAAAAATAAAATTAAGATAATGTGTTTGAAGTTTTAGGATTAGTTTTTCTGTAAGTTTCAGGTGTAATGATGACTTCGGGTTCTGGAAATTTTTTAAATGCCCGAGAGCAGGGAGACATTTCTTCGTCCATTTCCTCGGTTTCCGATGTTACTGGGGTGTTTGTCCGTTCCTCGCATTCAGGAGGACTGTTGACTGCAGTAGTTGAAGAGATGATGTTTGTGTATGATTGGTGCGAGAAATTAATTTTACTGGTGTTCGTTGTGGAAGCTTCAATGTTAGTTGCGTTGTTTTTTTCTGTTTTTTGTTGATAAGTTTTTGGTGCTGTGTTGGTGTTTTTGTTATTTTCCGTTATGTGGGCCATTGTTGTTTGTTTTCGTAAATCGGGTTTGACGGGAGTGGATGTGATCAATTCACTGGAGGTTGTTTGCTGATGGATTTTCTATATTTTCTATATTTTGAAGTGTATTGTTTGTAATTTGTTTTGGTTGTTCTGTAGTACCAGTTAATATATTTGAATAGGTTTTTTTGGAGCTGAAGTAATAAGATGCGCTGATGGGTCATTATTAAATATCTGCCAGGCGTCTCTGACTGAGCAGCGGTGTTTGATTTTAATTTTATTGATAGATTTATGTTTAAGAAAACTGGGACAATCGTTGTCGTAAGATGTGTGTCCGTCTGTGTTGCAATTCATACAGGATTTCCCGATACAGGTTTCATGGGGTACGACTTTTGCACATTCTGCACATAACTGTACACGTTTGCAGTGGTTTTTTGTGTGCCCCAAACGTTGGCAGTTCTTGCATCTTAAGGGATTTGGTATGTATTCGCTAACAAAAGCCGTCTTCCAACCGAGCTCCAAGTATTTTGGTGGATGAATGTCATCGAACGTTATTATAACAGCACCAGTGGCCACTAAAATATTTTTTTCCTTTTTCATTATTTTTCTTACTTCGGCGATGCGGTAATCTTTTCTGAGTTCTTCTAATATATCATTCTCAGGAACATTTATTAATTTCCTATCGAAAATTTTTCCATACGACTGGTTTAGAGCTTTATGTAATGAAAATTTTACTAGCACATTATCCACATATTTGGCATTTAAAAATTTTTGTGCATCAGCAAGATTATTAGTTTTTATCAACAAATCGCCACTTTTAATTTCTGTGATTTCTCCATGGTTGCGACAAATGTGTTTTAGACCTCTTCCAATCTGAAATATGTTATACGCTGCCAGGGGTTTGACTTCAGTTTCCTTATTAGGAGCGATGGCGGTTGCAACGATGAATCTAGGTAGGTGGTCGTAATTGGTACGTTCTCGCGTTAGCAGTGGAAATGCGTCATGGTCAATTCTACTGCGTTTGCTTGCAATTTGCTTTTTTTTATCTTTCGATGGGTCTAGCAAGCTAAACCTGTTGTGATTCGGGGGGTCAACCCCGTTCATTTTTATTATTTTACCAAGAATCAAATTTGGTTTATATTAACAGTTCAGTAAATTTTAACGCACAAAAGAAAATGTGAAAAACCGTTATACGATTAAAGAACGCCTTAGATCAAACACACAGAGAGACCGGAGAAAACGATGCTCACGCGGCAACTGTCAGATCGAGACTACTACGAAGAGATATAAATATCGAAGTTAGAAAATTTATTTTAAAATTTTTTTCCGACTTACAGTCTAGTTTACAATGTAAATAAGTATGAGATATGGAAAATATCTCACCTACAAACTAGCACGCAAAAAGTGTGGGCGTAGGATATGATATTATAGTTACATTACACTCTTAATTACAAAGAGATATAAATATTGAAGCCCAAAGAATTTGGGAGTTAAATATGATCCCAATAAACATTGATGTAAGCCGGCTAATAAGTAAATGATTTCCAAAGATTATAGTTAATTTTTCCAAATTAGTTTGCGAAGCTTACGTTTTCTAAAACTTCAGTAAATGATTTACAAACACTTTGTGACAGATTTGTGAAAAAAGAAACAAACAATTGCCCAATAAATTGCCCACTGATGTAAGGTGGCTATTAAATACATGTTTTCCAAAGATTTTAGTTAACGTTTTCCAAATTAGTTTGTAACACATTTGTAAAAAAATAAAAATACAATGCTTTCCCAAGCTAGCAGGCTAGACAGAAAACAACAGTTATAATTTTTGTTTACATATTTCTTTTCGTCTTGACATTTAGTATTATTTGCTGATGCTAAAAGATAGACGTGTTTCGTGTTAAAGCAAAAAGTCCTTATTAATATAAAAGAAAGGGTGCGGAAAAGAAGACTAGAAATAATGAAACTAACGGGTAATAAAGAGAGTTTATCAAAAGAAATCAATTGAATTGGAATTAAATTAACAAATCTTGTATTTTCTTTGGAACGGTATTTATATCTAATTTGGAAATAGATAAAAATATAAATTTACCACAAGCTTTCAAACTTTTTTATTATGTATTGCATATCAAGTTTATTCCCAAATATTTTCCAAACATGAATACAATTGTACAATAAGGGATCCCTTTCGCCTATCCAATAATTGTAATTTAACAAGTTACAATGCCTACGATAAAGATTTTCCAAACATCATGTTTACTTATGTAAGCTTATAGTCAATTTATAATTCGTATATATTGTTTATTGGGATATTAAAATTACACTACACCCTTAATTACGAAGTATTCAATTGCGGTATATGAATATATTTGAATTTGTTTTTAGTTAATTTTTTGTCGTTACCTTGGAAATTTTTGTATTGTAAAAACAAAATATTCCTTATGGATCTTATTTGTTTCTTTGCCTTGGGACAACAAAAATAGCGTTGGTGAAAAGTTTTATAACCTGAATTTTGCGGAAAAGGTAAGTGCAAACAGTGCGAGAACTAAGCAAGAGAAATTAAAAAAAAAAATTTCTTTTAGAATCATTTGCAAAAGAAGTTCGTACTGCAACTGTGCAATATGTGCAAAAATCATTTACTAAAAATAATATTATGAAGAAAAGAAGGAACACATATTTTAAAATGTCTTTTTTTAAGTAACTTTAATTGTAATTGTAATATTAGCAAGTAATTGTAATATTAGCAAGTAATTGTAATATTAGCAAGTAATTGTAATATTAGCAAGTAATATTTAAATTTAGCATCTTATATAATTGCAATTTTTATTCTGTTTATCTATTTAAATGAATTTTTATTGTATTCCATTGCACAATTACTAGATACAAATAAAAATTAACTGAACCTCAAACTTCATACAAATGGCCGCCTCCTCATAGCTTCGGTTATCATATGAAGTCGTAGAAATATTTATTTACAAATTATTTGAATTTATATTCGAAAATGTAAATTATCATGTTTACTGACTAGCATACTACGTATATTATTTGAAAGCGTTATTGTTAATTGTTTCAGTTTATATTTCCATAGAACTGAAACAACTTACTTACATATTGATTTTCACACTATCGACATTATATAGTATATTATTTACAAAAAAGCTTACAAATTCCATTAGTTCGTAAAGAGAAATATATATTTTATAAATAACTCAGTATGTTCATGAATATTGCTTACCATTTAATATCCAAAATAACTGGAAACGTATACAAGGTTAAGCTTCAGTTTTTTTTTTTATTTGTATTAACATAGTAATTGTGCAATGTAATACAATAAAAATTCATATATGTAGATAAATGTAACAAAAAATTGCAATTGTATAAATTGCGTAATTTAAATATTACTTGCTAATATTACAATTAATGTTACTTAAACAAAGACATTTTAAAATATGTGTTCCTTCTTTTCTTCATAATGTTCTTTCTAGTAAACGATTTTTGCACAGTGGCAATACGAACTTCTGTTGCAAGAGATTCTAAAAGAAAAATAGTTATTTTCTACTTAAATTTCTCTTGCTTAGTTCTCGAATTGTTTGTACTTACCTTTTCCGAAAAAATCAGGTTGACACACTTTTCACTAACGCAATTTTTGTTACCTCAAGGCAAAAAAAAACAAATAAGATCCAAAGGAATATTTTGTTTTCACAATACAAAAATTTCAAAGGTAACGAAAAAAGATTGAACTAAAAACAAACTCAAATGTATTCATATATCATAATTGAATACTTCGTAATTAAGGGTGTAGTGTAATTTTAATATCATATCCAACTTCGATTTTTTGTATGCTACCTTGTAAGCAAGCTTTTCATATTTTATACTGATTTATATTGTAAGCTAGCTTGTAAGTAGAAACAAAATTTAAAAATACATTTTCTAGCTTCAATATATATCTCTTTGTAATTTAGAGTGTAATGCAATTATAATACCATATCATACGCCCACACTTTTTGTATGTTATTTTGTAAGTGAGATATTTTCCATATCTCATACTAATTTACACTGTAAACTAGACTGTACGTCGAAAAAAATGTGGGGTATATAATGGATGACAAAATCATCGACTATGTAATCAATGAATTTGTAAGCACTTTGGAAAATTCCCACTGGGATATTAATATTCTACTGCTGTTGGGCTAACATAACATAGTGAACTCAAAAAGTATATATGCTTAGAAGAGGTGTCAAGTCGATAACAGGCCTAAAAATTTACACCAAGCGTACGTAGGCGCAATGTAGCGTATTTGGAAATACAAGAGAAATAGCCAATTTTATGGTTCAAAACTTACAAGTTAGTTGGATGAGCAGTCGTTTTAATTAATTTTGTATCTTTTGGTGCTCAAAACTTTTCTATTTTCATTCAATAAGCCAAAATATATTCACCAAAAAGTGTACTAAAACTACTTTTGCCTATGTTCGTTGAACAGTTTTACCGCGTTGGCTCCTCTTGTCTAGTATATATACTTTTTGAGTGAACTATTCAATTATTGTTCAACAATAAATAAATAAAAAAAAAACCTTATTTTACCTTTGCACCCCATGAATGAGGTATGGGATAGCTTCTCGAGTTGTTGTGAATTAACACGCTTTCTATTTTTATATTCACAACTAACGGCACCTACTTGTTTATCGACGAATGCGAACGTCACTGTTTGAGAAGCTCTTACTAGACACGAAGATTGACTCGACACTTAATACTGCGAAGTTGCTGTCAACAACATTCGAGGGGAGCCGACAATGAAAGAACAATTTTTTAAGATGACTGGAGCCAGGTTTGAACCTGCGATAAAAAGTTCGACCTAGGTCTGATCTGTCCTCCGGAATATACAATTCTCAACTAACGCTTTCATTCCGTTAAGGAATTTTTTTACCCCCTGACAAGAACCTCCATTTTGTGTCACAGTGTAATTGGCTTAAATTAGAACGTGATTTCAGGCAATTTGACTTGTTCTTTTTTTAACGCCTATGATTTATATTATCACAACATCAAATCTACTATAAGCTTCTTATGAAAATAACTGAGGTGTGTGTACCATAGAGAAACGTCAGGCAGATGTGTGGAAGATGGAAGTGCATAAATAATTTTATTAATGGCTATTTTTAATAAAAACCAGACTTTTTTGTGAGATGAATTAAACACTACATTATTTTTAACATTTCTGAAATAAATTGGTAATAATAGTTATTAGTTTTATTATTTGAAAAGAAACCAAAAGAAACCGGTTTACCCGGTTTTTTCTTCATTAAGTATTCGAAAGCCGAGTTTTTGAAATAACCCAGTAGGAAGTGTCTGCAAGACATCCTCAAGGATGGGTGCATGACCATAGTAAATCGTTGATGACATTAAAGGGACCGTCCATACACCTTCATTCGAGATTTCGAACTATAAAATTGCTGATGTTTACTCGTCCGTTTAATAAACTAAAAATTTTGTACGTCAGATAAAATGTTTTTGTTCCTACACATTATTTTCCCTTTGATTTTGTTAAGTGTGTTTGATGCACGACAACATTAGTATTTTGTCGGTCAGCTTGTCGTCAACCGAGTGTTTTGACGACAAGTACATACATTTTTCACATTTTGTCTTGAGGACAGGTTTTTCGTATTAAATTTTTTTTCTGTATCACATTTGTATTGAAAAGCTATTGGTAAAGATTTTAGGCCAAATATGGATGTTGTTTTTAATTAGGCTTCTGTTCGTAGTAGTAGTGCAGCTTAGCTATAGAAATGTTTTTGTTATCGCTTTATTTACATACTTATCATTTCAGTTAGTTCTTTTGAGCAATTTTTGACTACCGACGCTCGAAAATATTGATAGCTAAAAAAAACACTTCAACACGATTATGTATTTAAATTTGTCTAAATAAAAGGTGTTTATTTATTTGCATTTGAGCATTGTATCAAATGGTGGTGATCGATGGTGTTTTGATGATTTTTTTTGTTCTTTCCACCGACGGACTCCTTTTGTACCTCAGAATCTCAATCACCACAGAGCAATATATAAAGAGTGACTAAGATTCCAGGCTGTTTAATTTTGTTTCAAAAAATGCCTGGAAAACGAGGTTCGAGCGAATTTTTTGGGTATGTTCAGTAGGGGATCACTGAACGTATCACGCAACGTGGAATGTTTAATTTTACAGTTTTATGTAATTGTTCCGCAATATAATCACCTTATACCTTGTATAAATATTATTTGTATAAATATTATATTATTGCCGCTATTTGCAGAGTAACAGAAACAACAGAGGAGAACATAACTGTTCGTATATCAAATCCGAATATGTGGGATCAGAGAAGAGCTTTTGTTTCGCTTCCAACAAATGAGGCAAATATATTACTTAAAGCTGAACGCATCAAGATTGGATGGACGAGATGCAGAGTAAAACTCCGTGAAGATGACAAGCGCTGTTTTAAGTGCTTTGGGCTCGGTCATACACAGCTGGAGTGCAGGGGACCAGACAGGAAAGGTATGGGTATATGTATCAAATGCGGCGAAGGAGGCCACTTTTTGAAGCAGTGCAAAAACTCACCTAAGTGATAGAACAAACAGCAGACATAGCCATAATAAGTGAACAACACAGTAAGAAGACAAGCGGTTTTTGGGCTGAAGACGATACTGGCACGGCAGCAATATGGATCCCAGATAGGAGCAGACTTGCCCCAGAGAAAACCGGGAATGGAAACTGCTTTACATGGGTTAAAATTGGAGACTGGTCAGTTGCTACCTCACACCCAGCGACAACATAGAGGATTTCCAGGAGAAACTGGACGGTATCGAAGACTATGTGCGGGATTTTCAAGGAGATCTCGTAGTAGCTGGAGACTTCAATGCCAAAGCAGTAGATTGGGGCATGCAATCGACGAACTCCAGGGGCAGAAGGATAATGGAGATGGCGGCTAGAGCGGGCCTGACTGTGGCGAATGTGGGTAACAATCCTACATTTAGACGACCCGGCTGCGAGGGCACCATACCGGACATCACACTTGTATCGGAAAGAATCGCAGCTAGAATAAGAGAATGGAAGGTACTCGATATATATACTGGCAGCGACCATGAATATATATCTTTTTCCATAAAAATAGAGACCACGGATAGCGAAGTTGAGCGACGGCAGAATACAACCACACGCAGATGGATTACTGAGAAAATGAATCCAACAGTTTTAGTTGCGGAGATCGACAGAAGACTAGACCAGGTCCCAGAAGCGGCAAATGCCTCCCTAACAGCCGAGATTGTGATGAGAATTATATCGGAAAGCTGTGATAAGTCGATGCCCAGAATTAAGGCAAACAAGGGGATGAAAAAAGCAGTCTATTGGTGGAACGAGGATATAGCGAAGGCAAGACGCGACTGTTTCAAATACAGAAGAATATATACAAGGGCCAGGAGACGAGGCGAAGCTGAAAACGAAAGAAGAGATTACAAAGACGCGAAGAAAACCCTTAAAAGTGCAATAAATTACAGCAAAAGGAGGCTATGGGAAGCTCTTCGGGATGATATAAATAGGAATCCGTGGGGTACAGGATATCAGTTGGTCATGGACAAACTGGGCAACAAAAGTCCGGCAAGACTGATGGACGAAGGGAAAATGACCAACATCGTAAAGTCCCTTTTCCCGAACAACGAAGTCCCGGCAGATGTACCGGGAATCGAAACAGACGAAGACTTCCCATTATTTACAATGGAAGAACTGACATTAGCTGCGAACAAATTAAAACCCAGGAAGACTCCTGGCCCGGATGGTGTACCCGCAGAGGTTATTAAGGAGATTGCAGGTAAACGACCTGAACTGCTCCTCAACATGTATAACAAATGTTTGATGGAAGGACTATTCCCAAGAATGTGGAAAAGACAGGAACTGGTGCTAATCAGCAAAGGAAAGGGTGACCCAGACTCACCATCAGCATACCGGCCACTCTGCATGCTTGATACAGCAGGAAAGCTTCTGGAAAGGCTCCTTAAACCAAGGCTAGGAGAAGCTATAATCGCCAACGGGGGACTCTCGGAAAGACAACACGGCTTTAGACCAGGAAGGTCTACCGTAGGAGCCCTAAAAGACGTAATCGACGCATTCGAAGCCGCACAACAAAAAAACCACTTTAGCAGACCATTGCTTTTTTGGCCACACTAGATGTTAAGAACGCTTTCAATAGCCTCAGATGGCCGGACGTGCTACGAACCTTGGAGATGGAATTTAACATACCGAAATATCTGCTGCGTATGGTTAAAAACTATTTAAAGGATAGAGAGCTCCTATACAACACAACTGAAGGACAGCGCAAAATAAAAGTGACGTCGGGTGCGGCGCAGGGGTCAATTCTCGGGCCAGACCTGTGGAATATCACCTACGACGAAATACTGAGAATAGAAATGCCACAGGACACATTCCTAGTGGGCTATGCAGATGACATAGCAGCTGTAATTAGCGCTCGGGACACAGATGAGGCAAAACGAAAACTTCGGCAAGTCATGATAAGAACCAGTGGATGGCTTGAATCACACGGTCTTCAACTGGCTACACATAAGACGGAGCTGCTTCTACTTACCAGAAGACACATGCCGATGGAAGTAAATATTGACGTTGGAAACATTTCCCTTACAACTAGAAGATGTGTGAACTACTTGGGAGTACGACTTGACTGTAAACTGACGTACTCTTACCAGATTCAGCACGCGGCGAGCAGGGCCACAAAGACAACAGCACAACTAAGCCGTCTTATGGCAAACATGGAAACATTTCCCTTACAACTAGAAGATGTGTGAACTACTTGGGAGTACGACTTGACTGTAAACTGACGTACTCTTACCAGATTCAGCACGCGGCGAGCAGGGCCACAAAGACAACAGCACAACTAAGCCGTCTTATGGCAAACGTAGGTGGGCCACTACAATCAAAGCGTAGACTCCTGATGGATACCAGCAACAGCATTCTTCTTTATGGCTGCGAGATTTGGGGAGATGCAATGAGATGGAAAAAGAGGGCAAACGCCTTACTTGCAGTTCAGCGAACCGCTGCCTTGAGGATAACTTCGGCATACCGTACAGTGTCGGCTACCGCCGCTCTCGTCATTGCGGGTACAATCCCCATTGATCTGAAAATCCAGGAGAGAAGGAAAATATGGCAGAAGAAGCGAGCAAATGCGTTAGAAGAAGGCGAAGAGGAAGAAATAAGGGAAAATACCCTGCAGACTTGGCAGGCAAGATGGACTGCGGAAATCAAGGGCAGATGGACGGCCAAACTAATCCCACGTATTGACAATTGGTTAAGAAGGAAAAATGGAGAAGTAGATTATTACTTGACGCAGATGCTGACTGGACACGGATACTTCAGGAAGTATCTGTTTATAATGGGAAAGTGTTGCACACCGTACTGCCTGTACGAAGATGTGGATGAAGTTGATGATGCTGAACATACATTCTTTAAATGCACCCGATGGGCCCAGAAGAGGCGGCAAGTGGAAGATGTGACAGGACCAATAACAGTGTCAAATCTTACGGAACTGATGGCTAGAGATGAAGGTAACTGGCGAACAATAAAACAGTACTGCGAAGACATCCTGCGGTTGAAAAAACCCGATCTGGATGCAGCAGACTGAACCACACACAAGAATGTAAGCGGACGATGGCTGACTCAGCCTACAGGAAACCACCCCGAAGTAATGCAAACGCGGTTCCGGGGTGGACTACTTTCCAGGATGAAGACAAGGGGGTTTTTTAGTCGGTAGGCCCAATTGGGAGAGCCTGACATATCACGACTGGCGACGGCGTATCGTGAATGCAATAATGCATTTTTACATCCTTGCCCGCCAAAAAAAAAAAAAAAAAAATACCTTGTATAAACATAATTTGGTACATTCCCCACATATATCGATCTAAATTTTACAAATTTCTGTACATTTAATTCATGTTTTAACACTTTTAAGTTTTGTTGCATTCGCTGTATTCAAAACTTCCCATCAAACCTCTTTCACTTAACATCCTCTGTAAATTCGCTCGAATCTAAGAAGTTGCTATCAGGGCTCTGAACGGTAGGGGCTGATTCCCCACATATATCGATCTAAATTTTACAAATTTTTGTACATTTTAATTCATGTTTTAACACTTTTTAGTTTTGTTGCATTCGAACCTCGCTGTGTTCAAAACTTCCCATCAATCCTCTTTCACTTAACATCCTCTGTAAATTCGCTCGAACCTAAGATGTTGCTAAGAGGGCTCTGAACGGTAGGGGCTGCAATCACGACTGTACGCTGTTGATCAGTTTTCTTTCCTTAGTTACAGCAGCCCCTACCGTTCAGAGCCCTGTTAGGAACATCTTAGGTTGGAGCGAATTTACAGAGGATGTTAAGTGAGAGAGGTTTGATTTGAAGTTTCGAACACAGCGAGGTTCGAATGCAACAAAACTAAAAAGTGTTAAAAGATGAATGAAAACGTTAAGAAATTTATAAAATTTAGATTGATACGAGTGGGGAATGTACCAAATTATGTTTATACATATATATATTGCGGAACAATCACATAAAAATTAAATATAAAACATTTCAGGTTGCGTGGTACGTTCAGTGATCCCCTGTTCAACATACCCACTACTTGTAAATTAAGTTGCATACAACCCAACACATGATTCAGTGTTTACAAAAATTCGCTCGAACCTCGTTTTCCAGGCATTTTCTGAAACAAAATTTAACAACCTGGAATCTTGGTCACTCTTTATATATTGCTCTGTGGTTACAGCGCCAACTTCTGTTGCATCAGTAACGGTTCTTTTCCATATAAGGTGATTTTAATAAGTACAACGATGTGAGCGCAACAGGGAAAGAAATAGAACACCAAAATTAATGATAAGTGGAAATGTCAATATGAAAATATGGGCACACGGTTGCCATCTAGTAGTAAAACAATGAGAATTTACTTGTACAGTACTAGATTATCCTTAACAAGACTAAAATGAAAAGATCACTAACACAGTTTTAAATAACCATATGTGACCCGGTCTATGAAAAGGTGGCTTATAACTCAAAAACAAAATTTCGAGAAATCAGCTCGATTTTTAATAAAATTCTGTTTTTCTTTTATTTGTGCTCTTCTTTCTCTAAGATTTTAGTTCACTTCTAAGCAAGTCGGGACTTTCTGTTTTTCACCATGTGAAAAAGCGCCTCAAAAACTATCCGAACCAAAAAAAAAAGTGAAAAATTATTTTTTGAGTCATAAGTCACCTTCTCATAGACCGGGTCACATACATTATACTGTTGAGTTTTCAAAACAGTCGGACCGATCCTTCATTTTAATTTATCACTTAGAAAAAAACTTATTTTTGGGGACAAGAACGTTCATGCGCCACCTCAAGATAAAGTTGTAGAAGTTTATTTTTTTACACAAATGAAGCCTGTCCGAATGGACATTGATTAAAAATACAGGAGAAGCAAAATGAAAAAAAAATTCTCTCTTCCCTAATGAAGACATTTGTGAAATTTCCCTATCTGCTTTGAAAAAAGATACTACTACCCAACAAACATTTCTTGTAACAACTACACAGTACCTAGAATGGATACATAACTACACCGACGCATCCTGAAATACTACTGCTTTTGCTATTCTTGAATCTAGCGAAAAACAATAGATATTGCTTTTTTTTAATAAACAAATTTATTTTTTCTACCACAGTCTGTTTGTTTTCAAATCAATTATGAATACCCTTAACAGCAACTGGGGATCAAAAAACTAAATTCGGGATAAGCTTATTGAATCTGACAATGCCGCACAGTAGGCTACATTATCCAAGACAACACTATCGAAATAATAGACCTTTAACAATTTTTAACTAAACAATAAAATCAGAAAACTACACCAAATCTAAAGGATTTCGTTTAATGCCTTTGAAACGCTTGGGTCTGGATTGGAAAAAACCCGTCATTGGTAATAGGATTTCGGAGAGGAACTGTTTCGTCCAATTTTAATGGACAATGGAAGAAGATTAGAAAAAAATTTAATGCCTTTGGACCGCCATTAAGAGAGACTAAAAATACTTTGCGGTTGTAGTAACGATTCTGATCTTCTTTATTTAGATCGAAAGTTTTGATATGGATTCCATCGACACATCCAATAAGTTATTGGCAATAATTCCAAAAAATCCTGTTTTACTATATAATCATATAACTTTCGACTTTTCATCTTCAGTTATTTCCAATTGTATCTATTGGACAGTGGATTCGCTTGTATGGAGGCGTGGTCAAAAATACTTCTAATGGTGGTAGAGAGCTGAAATGTTCATCAAGGCTCTTAAAAACTAATTAAACCTGTACATTAGACCATTTCATTTTACCAATTTTTTCGAAAAGTCATTGGGATAATATATTTTCTAATTCTACTTAAAAAAACAAAAATTTGGTATATAATACTTGAAAATTGATCGACGTTTAGGGGTCGCGCAAAATCGTTTAAGGTTTTTGGCTGCAAAAAGGCATGTTTCAAAAATACTGATTTACTTATATGATTAAAAGTTTTGATACGCTTGACCGATTTTAATCAGATTAGACTTGTTTTAAAGGTAATAATTTTTCACACATTTTCTGTGAAGACATCACAACATTTCAGATAGTAGTTTGAGCTTAAGAACCTTTCAAACCTAAAAATTTTAAAATTTTAACTCAAAATTTACCTACTTTTGCCTATTAAAAAATTATTTTTTTTAGTTTTGGGTCTAATTTTTGTATATCTTTAAATGCACAATTGACAAACACTTTCTAACGATACTTTTGATGTGTGGCAGTACCATGCAAATGATATATGTTCAGCAGCAGCAATAATAATCAATAGTGATAAAAATTAAACGAAAACTGTGTACTATGTATATGAAGACATCACAACATTTCAGATAGTAGTTTGAGCTTAAGAACCTTTCAAACCTAAAAATTTTAAAATTTTAACTCAAAATTTACCTACTTTTGCCTATTAAAAAATTATTTTTTTTAGTTTTGGGTCTAATTTTTGTATATCTTTAAATGCACAATTGACAAACACTTTCTAACGATACTTTTGATGTGTGGCAGTACCATGCAAATGATATATGTTCAGCAGCAGCAATAATAATCAATAGTGATAAAAATTAAACGAAAACTGTGTACTATGTATATTTTTAGTAAGGAAAACGATTTTGGTAATTAAAAAGAAGATTTTTTTTCAAATTGGATACGATAACACCTTTTGTGTTCTTTTTGTATGTTTTATTGCGTTTTAAGATGACTTGTACTAATTAGTTTTGCTGGTTATTATCCTTCGTCAAAGTGTTGTTCACAGTTTTAATAAGCCCAATAGCAATCGTTGACAACGCTGATGTTTTTCACAATTTCTTTAATCCGTTTACAATTCTCATTCTTGGGCCAATTTGACGGGTGGATAGCAAGAAAACTGCTGCCTACTCCAATAATATCGAAGAATTTCATAGTATTTCCTGAAATCATTTTTGTAACATTTCCTTCGTAATCTTAGTCACCAGGATGCTTTAATGCAGATGTAATTTTAATTAAAGTTCCTTCGGTATGCGCGGGGTCGAAAAGAAAAAAGCCGAACACGATGTCACTTATATACCATAAATGCCACACAAAAGTTCAAAGTGCAACATTTGCTATCATTTCATTTGATTTGCGGTATTTTTTTAAGATTCTATCAACAAAATGTCGTTTAATGGGGCTTGTGTTGCAAGGGGACACGTAAACTATTTTTGAATGTAAATTTTGACCACAAAAATGATAATCTGATTTAATCCATTTAGCTCATCACCAGCGAAATAGTAACAATTTCAGCAACAATTAAAAATTCTATTCATTATGTTATACATCAAAAGTATCGTTAGGAAGTGTTTGTCAATTGTGCATTTAAAGATATACAAAAATTAGAGCCAAAACTAAAAAAAATAATTTTTTAATAGGCAAAAGTAGGTAAATTTTGAGTTAAAATTTTAAAATTTTTAGGTTTGAAAGGTTCTTAAGCTCAAACTACTATCTGAAATGTTTTGATGTCTTCACAGAAAATGTGTGAAATATTATTACCTTTAAAACAAGTCTTTTCTGATCAAAATCGGTCAAGCGTATCACAACTTTTAATCATATAAGTAAATCAGTATTTTTGAAATATGCCTTTTTGAAGCCAAAAACCTTAAACGATTTTGCGCGACCCCTAAACGTCGATCAATTTTTAAGTTTTATATACCAAAATTTTTGTTTTTTTAAATATAATAAGAAAATATATTATCCCAATGACTTTTTGAAAAAATTGGCAAAATGAAATGGTCTACTGTACATAAATTTCAATCAGGTGAACTGACTGATCAATACCCTCAATAGGGCGGGTCGATTTAAAAAAAAAAAATCTTTTTATTTGGTTGGTTTGTATTCAGCGGTTTCATGTTCCGGTCTTACGTAACCAATCAATTAAGAATTGGGGTAAACAAGGTAAGGTTCTTTTACCATCCTAGTATGATACTTCCCATCAATTTTAGCTCTCGTTAAAGTACCATCTTTTTTGCCAAACGCTAACAAATTGGTATCATCTAACCGCTTGCGAATCACTTCTTGTTGCATTTTTCTTTTTCTCTGCGAACTTTCGATTTATCCATGATGAGATGCTTATCTTTCATTTTAAAATCTTGCTAAAGAGGTTCCTAATACTGATGCTACTCTATCAGGCACACCAAATCTGTCACATATCAAGGCAAAGTTACAACAATCGTATCTTTCTGTGTATTGTGAACTTGTTCTTGTATCCATATGTAATTGAACCGATGCACGGTGGTCCAGCAGACCACTTTTCTTGGCCAAAACTTATTTTTTTTTAAGATCTTTAAATGAATTATTTTAACCATAATATTAGAGAAAACACTCAGATGCTACAAAAAAACATATTTTGTTTTAGAGAAAGGCAGTTTACCGTTGTTTCGTGTCAAAATAAATTTCTCAGGAAATATTTCGGGTAAAATAAAAAACACAAAAAGTATTAGTTTTTTTCGTTTAAACGTTATAAAACGTATGGGTTTATTTATACAAATAAATAAGGGATTTTCGGGGGTTTAAGTAGCGGGTAACTTACGTTCCGTTCGGGGTTTACAGGAGTAATAATCTTACAATTGTAAATTTACATGATACTAACCGGGATGTAAAGTATCATTTCGGGATAACTGAGAGCGAGAGAATAATGAGAGAGATAGAGAGAGAGGAGCGCGGATAACAATAGAAAAAACGAGAAAACTTAACTATATAAAAGTACGAGGGTAGATTGATAATTATCCGCGTAAACATCCCGCCCCCCTTGCAGGATTGCAACAAAGGAGGATAGGAGCTATTGCGTGGAATTCAAGGGGTTCAGAAAATAACAATTCAATTACTTAAAAACTACTGGGTATTGTTGTAATTGATTTTCAACATGGAACGGCTTCAAAACGGGGTACTAATCTTATCCAAGGTTGTACTAAAGATGCATAGGGGGGATTACTGCGTTTCGGGTAGTTTGGGCACACATCGTCCAGGGCTTGGCGATTCTGGGTTAGTAACCTACATCTGACGGGAATACAGAAATAAAACGAAAAACTGAAAATATAAGATAAGAAAGAAAAAAGGGGAGAAAACATATTAGTTCGTGTTATGGAATACGAAAAGTTCCAAGGTATAAAACGGGAAAATTTGCCTGAAGGTATTTGTTCGGGGAATAAATATTTCGGTGTGTTACGACAATCTTCTTTTCCAACGCTGGAGAAGTCCTTTTAACCACTGCATCCATCAGAGGTTAATTTTCGTTTGAGGCATTTTACCATCTCGAGACTCGCTTATAAAATTGTACATAATACTAATTTCACGGGGAAAGTTGGAAAACGTGCTATGGCATATTTATCGGGTGTTTCGAAGCAAAATTCGGGACAATTTCGTAATTTTGTTCTGCGAATTGTACATTATGTTGATAATTAATCTTTAAAGCTCTGTCGGGTTGTCTTTGTAATCAACGTGCGACCAGAAATTAGTTCCAACTTTTTGTAGTGGCTGCCGCTCTATTCGCAACAAAAGTAGGCCAATGGCATTCGGGATTTCGTACTAGTGATAATACTAGAGTGGAATAATTCCACAGTGGAATCAAAAGATTCAATATATTTGGCCATTAAAGAGTCTCCAAAGAGCTCTAAGCGGGGTAATACATAATTAATGGGCGTTACTTTTGTTTGGGATGCAAGTTAATGCGATTTTATCTCGAAACGGGGCAAGAGATGGCGCGAACACATAGAGGGCAGCAATTTTGATTGCATTTATTCTTGAATATTATTTCGGGATTATGCGGGAGATTTATTCCGTTGACTAATGCGTTTATCCAAAACTTTCCATTGGGAAAGCCAATTTTCGGGATTAAAACTTTTGGGGATTTCCGAGGGGCCTTTTATCGCATAATTTTTCGTTGCCTGCGTAACGGGGTAAACATAGAAGCTATTATCTGTAGCATTCCAACGCAGTGTTCGAGACTTCGTGGGATTTGTATTCAAGGTTTTATCGTGTCTACAGCGATGTCGAGGTAATTTATATTTTCGAATAGTATGCTCTGTTGGTCGGTTTCCAGAATTAAAATAATTGGGATGCAGAACTTTTGTTTTTACGTTCGAGATATTCATCGTGTTCGGTTGAGAATAAGCGGGTACATCGGTTTTCGGGCATTCATTATTCGTTCGAACTATATAGTTACATTTTCTTACGGCCTTCTTGTTCTGTGTTATTATGTTCGTGTTTGTTGTTGATAAATATTCCTTTCGAGGCAGTGGGCGAGTGATATTACTTTGGCTGGCAGTTCTTCGGGAGGTTACATTTTGTCGAAGCGGGGGAGTGACAATATCTTCGTGCTTTTTAATCGAACTTGCCGATATTCGGGAGGAGACATTCTGTCGGATCGGGGGATGAACGATATCTTCGTGCTTCTCAATCGAACTTGCTGAGTTATTTGCTTTATATTTATGAACTTTACCAGTGACGATCCAACCGAAAACAGTTTTTTGTGCAACTAAATTGCCATCGGGATGTTTTCTAATCTCGGGAAGAATTATATGCGGATAAATATCACCTCCAAGAAGTAAATCCATATCTACTTTATTCTCGTCAGTCACTGAATGTTCGGGGCAATCTTGTTTACCCTCATTTGAAAAACTGGATGGGGAACAGGTATTAAGTCTATCGACGACATATGCCTCAGTTTCGTATTTAAATTCGGGTTCAACGTTTGATGCGAGTGTAATTTTACAACGCTCCGAAGTTGTGGCCGCAACACTGCCTGTTAAACCGGATATTTCTGTACTAAGGGTAGAATAAGTTTGTGCACATAGTTCTTTTTGCATTTGCCGGGAAATAAATGTAGCCTGAGATGCGGGGTCAACTAATATACGAGCAGAACGAGTTACATCGTCGGATTGTAATTGGCAAGTCGTGGTACCTAAAATAATCTTTGAGGACGCGTCGTTTCTAATTTGTGTGTGGAATGACTGCAAAGAACGGGATGAAGAGGAAGTACCGGGTCCATCAGGGGGACTTTGTGCGGTTTCAGATGTGATAGACGTCGGGTTAACATTATACTCTTCTGACACATCAGAAACATTTGAACTACCGTCACGATGTAATAGAGAATGATGTTTTTGCTTGCACATAAAACAAACATTAGGGCTTTTACAATTTTTCAATTCGTGAGAAGTGGCGAGACAATTTGTGCAGCACTTTAATCGTTTTACGGTCGCAAATCTTTCTTGCACGGTATTTCCGAGAAAAGTCGGGCAGAGCCTAAGTGGATGACGGCCGGAACACAGAATGCATTTACCAATGCCTTGTCCTGAGTTGCCTTGAGTACTCGTCTCATATGAGCGGATTCTTCTAGCATCTGTTACGGGTTTTCTTGAGGAAAAAGCCTTTTCGGTATTCGGGGTATTATCTGTATGACTTCCTCGTATATCTGATACTGATTCTAGCGTGTGGTAACGGGTGGTCAAAAATGAATCCATATCTGACCATTTAGGGAGCGCGGAGCCACGAGGTATATTTTGTTCCCATAGGCAGAGTGTTGTTTCGGGAAGCTTTGTCGAACAAAGATATACAAAAATTACATCCCAATTTTTCGTGTCGATATTTAGCAGCGTCAGATTCGATATGCAATCATTGATCGTTCTCTGTAAGTCTTTCAAGTTAGGCCCTGTTTCTTTCGTGATCGGAGAAATATTGAATAAAGTTTTCAATTGGGCATTTATGAGAACTCGTTTATTCTCATAACGATCCACTAAATTCTGCCATGCTAGATCAAATCCATCGTTCGTTAGGGGACACGTTTTAATAATGTTATGTGCCTCACCCTTCGTCTTCTGTAACAGATAATACAGTTTTTCGACGGGACTTAATCGAACATTATTTTTGTAAAGGGCCGAGAACATATCTCGAAATGTTGGCCAGTTGACATAATCGCCATAAAATATCTCAGTATCACACGGGGGAAGATTAATAATTGGAGGTGTTATTGATACTGGTGCCTGTGGTAGTTCTACGGGTTTAGGGGGAATTTCCAAATTTCGACGATATTCAGAAATAAAAGTCATACCACGCGCATATGCCTTGTACGAGTTTAAATATTTTCCCCTGATCTCGGTCACAGGTAATTCATGATCGCTCTCCGATTCTATCAAGAGCTCATCGTAAATTTCCCTTATTGGCTCCCATAACCGATTTAGTTCCTTTTCGTGAACTGCTAGAGATCCTAATTTATGTTCGCTAGGGGGAATACCAGCTAATAGGGCTTCAAATTCGGCCAAGCGGTCGGTAAAACGGATTAAATCGTTAAATGTAGTCATATTGTCGCGAAAATAAATTTTATTAAGGGGAAGATGCGAGTAAAAAATGTGCAAGTTGTAGAAAAATAATCAAGATAATATCACAGTATTCGAAAAAACTGTATATAAGTGCGATATTTGGGGATAAATGATGATCAAATATGCAAATTGTATTCAACTTCGGTAAAAATATCAATAGAAATTAAAAATATATCGAGAAAATAATTGAATTATGTTGCTATATTCCAAGGGGTATTATAGTTTTACGGTGTTCATTAAAACATGTAAAATATATATGTAAATTATATTATATTTCGGGGAAAATGTAATATCTCGGGTATTATTACGGTTATAAATATAATAAAAATATCAATCAAAAGTGATAAACTACGAATTTCGCAAGTATTTATTACTTAATTTCGGGTTAATTGTGCGGTTGGTGATGAAAAACCGTAAAAATAAGAGCGGTTTATGCGTTTTACCCGTTGTAACCGGTTATGTTTAGTCGCTAACAACACTAATATAATTTGAGAGATAGTGTATAACACAATTTGAGGCAATATACGGGATAATATTTCGAATAGTGCCGACAACCCGTTAAAGTATTACCAGTTTTCGCGTTTTACGTGTTGTAACCGGTTATTTATATTCAATTACAGCACTAATACTGGTCTAAAACTAGTCCACAAAACAATTCGTGAGCATATACGGGTAAATTATTGGATTGGGGACGAAAAACCGTAAAAATAGCACCGGGTTTTCCGTTTTACCCGTTAAAACCGGATATTTTCGTTCGTTTACAACACTAATATGTAACGGGTAACAACGTCTAATAGTACTCTCGAGTTATTGTAATGTTTATACCAAGAATTGTATATGTATCGTTATCTATTATACAAAAAACGTGAAATTTAAATTATCTATATATGAACCGGGTTATCTTATTGTTCAAAAAACACACAGCACTATCTTTATTGTTATTCTCATTCCGTTTTATGCTATGTCCGTATCGATGAGGCACACTACGCGTCTAACAGCGAGAGATCGAGGGAAACCTAGCTTAAGTTGCTCAGAGAATAACTACGCTTGTGTTTTATTCCGCTTTATGCTATGTCCGCGTCGATTGTTTTTAACACAGCAGCTTATTGATTCGAAAGGTATTCGCGGGGGGAACACATGTGTATTGGGAATGGTTGTGCGAGATATCGTAGTTGCCTGTGTTTTGTTACTCTTTGTGCGATGTCCGCGTCGATCACATAAACAACTATTGATGGGTAGTTTAAAAGGGGTAATCGCGGGGAAATGAACGCAGAATAATTCGGGAGAGTCTTTTACTGCTGTTTCGCTTGAGTAAACAAACAGTGGATGCACGATTAGAAAGGGGATATCGCGGGGAAACAAATGCAGAGTAGGGAGAAATATGCGGGAGATCGATGATAGATAATAGAAAGGGATAATCGCAGGGGAATAATCACAGTACTGGGAATATTCGCGAGAGAATAGATTTGAGTATACGCGTATGTTGATAATGCTGATGTCTGTTTATGAAGACCGTGACAAAGGCGGGGGAATGTTATTGACAGATTACAATAACAACAATCAGCGAGATTTAAGGAGAGACTTATATAGGCGCGTATGTATTTCTCACTTCACTTTTACGAATTGTTGGTATAAAACACTCACTTATCCACAGAAAATAAAGCACAGAACTTACCCTTTTTCAGCAGGAAAATAGGGGTGGGTTTAATAATTACTGGAATAATCGGGGAATTAGCTCCTGGTTATAAAAAGGTATTTATTTCGGGAATTTGCCAATAATTTGCTGAAAATATATATATTTCTAGAGAAATTTATTTCAACATTCGGGTGGATCTCGGAATCCGGCTCGAAGGACCAAAATGTTTCGTGTCAAAATAAATTTCTCAGGAAATATTTCGAGTAAAATAAAAAACACAAAAAGTATTAGTTTTTTTCGTTTAAACGTTATAAAACGTATGGGTTTATTTATACAAATAAATAAGGGATTTTCGGGGGTTTAAGTAGCGGGTAACTTACGTTCCGTTCGGGGTTTACAGGAGTAATAATCTTACAATTGTAAATTTACATGATACTAACCGGGATGTAAAGTATCATTTCGGGATAACTGAGAGCGAGAGAATAATGAGAGAGATAGAGAGAGAGGAGCGCGGATAACAATAGAAAAAACGAGAAAACTTAACTATATAAAAGTACGAGGGTAGATTGATAATTATCCGCGTAAACAACCGTTATGTTACAAACCATCAAAGTTGACATTCAGAGACTTTTTACAGAATTCCGTGGGCCCTTTTTTGTGTTTACTTTAAGTAGGTGTCTAGTGAAACCAACTTTTTGGATAACGAAGCTGACAGTAAGTATTTTGATTATGTCTTGAGAACCTGAATGTTGCTGCCAACTTAATTATGACTCAAACAGATGTTGACATGAGCTCACTTTTCATTATAGGAACAATTTCTTCCAGCACGTAATTAAATACAGCCCTTATAATGTGAAAGTAGTTCCCGAATCCAAAAAACCACAAAAAAAAAATATGATTTTAACACTACGTTTGCGATATTACCTTTTTTGCAAATTTCAAAAATCTCACTTGTCACTTTTTCTCTATCGTGAAAAAAGTTTCCGCACCGATTGCTTTGAAGCTACTCTTGTCTGAAAAAAGATATTTTTGGTTAAATTCTTTGAAGCTACTCTTGTCTGAAAAAATATATATTTGATTAGATTCTTATATTATCTTCAATACCAAAACATTTTTCATAAGTCTAGAACCAAAATTTGATCAAATCGCGATATTTTAAGCAGAAAAATTAACTTTCTTTAACCAGTACCCTGGCAGCCGGTTCTATGTACCGGAATGACCCGAAATATTCGGCCAAGGGCTGTCAACCCCAGCAAAAACTATTCAAATTTTACAATTTTTACCAATGGTATCTCCGTATCCTTTTGGTCCGTGCCGGAATCGAAATTAATCCCGGACCATGGTTCTGCAGTTTGCCAGAATCGGTTGCACCATATGTCCATCCAATTAAGGTGCAACGCATGTTTGGGCTGGTGTCACCTCAGGAACTGCTCTGGGCTCAACCATCATCGGCAGTGGACGGAGACTTTTGTCGCCACATGCTGCCAACTATTGAGACGAAATTCAACGGCATGGTCGACTTCTTCATCGTCATCATATGACACAACTCCGCCCCCCCCCCACCGCAATCACAACATCAAAAACAACCATCGCCGTTGACCCTATCATTTGCAGTCCAGAAACCTGGAGTGATATCCATATTGCAGTTTAACAGCAACGGCCTCCAGAATAAATTACTCGAGATAACCAAATTTATGCAGCATAACAACGCCGTGGTCGCTGCGGTCCAGGAGACAAAACTGACGAGAAATTCCAGTCTGCGCAGTTGTTATGAATACAACGTTCTCCTTGAAGTTCAAGGTATTGCAGTCAGTTCGGGGAGAACCGATCTAGAGCTCTATAATTCAGCCAGTAGCCAGTTATCCATCTGGCTATCGTCCCGATATCAGGAACCTTCTAGACGGTGATATGCGTCTCGTCCTTGGAGACTTTAACGCGCACCATCAGCTCTGGCACTCTTGCCTAGGGGATGACCAGAGAGGCGCGTTACTGGCAGAACAAATTGATGAGTCCACCTTTTGCACCCTGAATGAGGATACCCCCTCACGGATTATGGGTGACTGCACCAGCTCCTCAGACAACAATTGCGAGCCTTGGTCTGATAAACTACGCAACATGGAGAGCCGTAGTTTCACTGGCATCAGACCACCTCCCATAATCGTCTGTCTGGATCGACCCAACGACTTCATCGTCTCCGAACAAGAGACGTGAACAGAGAGTTCATCGATCGTATTTTGAGTGCTCTCCCAGCCCCCACCAACGTTTACCAAGCTAAGAGCAAATTCCGCCATACTGTCATTGCAGCAGCAGGCCGCTTTATACCTGCCGGAAAAGCAGCGATGTTAGCAGATGAGAGCGATGACATCCAAAGTGCCAACCCTGACAACCCACGTATCGTCGAGCTGAACCTTGATATCAGCAGGTTGGCAAATGATGACAAGCGGAGAAAATGGATAGATCCCCTGAAAAACTGCATCTTGAGCTCAGTAGTGAGTAAGTTGTGGTCCACAGTTCGATCTATCTCCAACCCAACGAAGAAGGATGACAGGGTCGCGATTAAGTTTGCCGACACCACCATTTCCGACCCTGTAAAGTGCTCGAGTGCATTTTGTCGGCAGTTTATTTAGCACCCAGAGAGATACAAGGCGAAACGAAGTGTCATTCGCAATCTTCACAACTTTCCAGTCTCGGACATACCACAACCCTACACCACTTATGAAGTCTCAGAGGCCATCAATGCAGCCAAACCATCCAAAGCGATAGGACCCGACTGCATATCCATGCTGATGCTAAAACACCTTGGCGAGTAGGGAGTTTAATATCTGACAATGGTTTTCAACCTGCCAATGAGTAGCCTAATAATACCCGATGCCTGGAAAAGGGTAGAGTCATACCAGTACTCAAGCCCGAGAAGGACGCGAAAGAGGGACAGTCTTACAGGCAGATTTCCCTCTTGTCACCAGTCGCGAAGACTCAAGAGGCACTCCTCCTCCCCAAGCTGTCTACCCACCTTACAGCAGCTCACCACCAGCATGGATTCCGCAATATGCATAGCACTACCACTACATTAACCGCCATAACCACTAAGGCTTGAATCAGCAGAGGCCCTGCGAAAGGACACTGGACCTGTCGAAGGCCTTCGACACAGTCAGCCATACCCTACTCTTACAGGACATCCTGCAGTCCACCTTGTCCAATAATTTGAAGAGATGGAGTGCGAACTTTCTAAGTGGTCGTAGAGTTTAAGAGTTGTTTAATTTCTACTTCTAAACTCCCCACACCAATACAAGGTGAAAATGTGATATCATACGCGGACGACTGTACTATTATGGCGACGGGTCAAAACATTGATAAGCTTTGTGACCGTGTGAATGGATATTTCGGAGTATTATAAAATTTCTTCACTGGACGCAACTTGCAACGTATCCTGCAGTTTTGAATGACATTCATAGAGACGCCACCAATTCCGCAGTTTCAAGTTAACGCATGAATGTCGTTCTTGGAGGTCGTCAGACCCCTGTAGCCGAAACAGAGATAAGCCTGCTACGGAAAACAAGAGTACCCCTGGCACAACTTAGATCGAAATGGATCAACAGGCTCAATACCTATTGGTCCCGCATAGACCGTGCCGTCCCCAATATATCGCTCATTTGCTGCAAGACCAGCATAACTCAAAAAAATCGATTCCGAGATAAACGCGTTTAAAGTTTTCAATTTACACCCAACTTGTACGAAATGGAGGAATTCAAATAGCTCCTAAGCTGAGTGTAGAGTTTGATGGAATGAACAATTCTACGTCATTAACTCAAAAATCACGTTTTTTGAATTATGCGGGTTTTGCAGCAAATGAGCGATATGCCCAGCTTGTGGTCAGGGTCCACACGATAACTGCCACATTTTCACTTGCCCAGCCCACCCTACTGCACTTAGCCTATTGAATTGATGGGCCAATCCAGTGGAAGTAGCCCAATGTTTAGGACTGGACATTTGCGATGAACCCCCGGATTAAAACTTGTTAATTTTGAACTTGTTTCAATTTTTTTTCTAAGGAAAAGCTCTTTGGAAACCCTAATCGGTGCGGAAATTTTTTTAACCGAATCAACCTATAAACCGGTTTTTTATTATCACAACAATATTCGCCACAAGGTGCTTTAGTGAGATTTTGCACTAAAAAAAAATTATATCCCTACTTGTTATCTGACAAGTTTAATATATCGGTTCCGTGATGTGACGACGATGTTGAATCTAAGTTATGTTGATATAAAAACGACGACGATAACGGAAATAGTGGTGATTTTTAACCCATTTTACATATACAGGTGAACCTCGATTACCCGGCTCGCTCGGGACTGGACGCCACACGGATAACCGATATTTATTACATGATTAGATATACATACAAGGTGGGCCATACAAGGTGGGCCATAAAAAGTCACCCGATGTTGTTTGGCCCTCATTTTTTTTCTAAATGGATTCGATTCTGTTATTTGAATCTTTAGAATATTATGGGTTAAGTCGAGAAGATGATATCTGCCAAATGGGCACCGTTATAATTGATTGCCATAAGGAATCGTGTCGAATGTTTTCCTTTAGGGCTTCCAGGGTCGCGGGCTTGTTCACGTAAACATGAGACTTCAAAAAACCCCACAAAAAAAGTATGGAACGGTTAAGCCTTGAGAATGCTCTTAAAAAATGGCCCGATGACTCTTGCAGCGTTAACAGCGCATCATGCAGTCACTGTAGTGCCCCAGAAGCGATAGTTCTGCTTCTTTACCCGCTGAGGTGGAAATGAGCGATATTCTCGACGGAACGGGCGCTCCAGGACGGCCACTCCTGGCAACATCTCATGTGGTCCCCCATACTCTTCAAGGTTGGTGGCAAAACGGCCCAGTGTTTGCGCAGTCGGTGTCGGACGGCCGGGGAATCGGCGACGAAATTTACGCTGTTACGCAAAAAAATAGACACGATTATTTCGCGTTCTTGGGAAGTGTATCGATCCATGGCTTGTTCCCTTGTATTCTACATCTGTTTAGTCCACAAATGTAAAAAAAGATTGACCATTGGCGGCCATTTGCAAAAATAAGAGTATCTTCCAATAGGGTGATCTCTATCATATTATTGTGTATAAAATATATACATGCATAACTGATCATTAAACACTTTCAGCGCAAAATTTCGAAACATTGTCTTAAGGTACGGTCAGATTAGGCAAATATTTGACGAAAACCGTCAAATATTTCTTTGCCGCAGTCTGACCACAAAACATTTTTGTGTGGCAAACAACAAAACAGCTGATTTTGGTCAAACAAAATTATTTGCCTTCAAATAAAAATATACTCAATGTGACCAAAGTGTGACCACCAAAGAGCAAATATTTTCCTCTTTTTTGGGCAAACATTTATTTGATCTTACAAAAGTTTTGTAAGAGCAAACAAGAGTAAATAACAGCTGTTATCAGCGGTGTTGTCAGCTAACCGACAGAAATTAACAAAATGAAGAAAAATATCGCCAATTTAAATAATAATAAATAAAATAAAAGGAAGAAATGGTGAATATAAAATATATTTTGGTAATATTGTGGAACTGTTATAAAATTTTATGCATAATTAAAAGGGAAAAATTCTAGCTTTGTTAATTATCTTAAATCGACTGTAAACCGGGTAAGCTGCGACTAATTATGGTATAATAAAGATAAATTGGCCATAGTTTAACCGGTTACAAGCAAATCCAACAAATATCGGTTGTCAGGCAGTTTACACTCTCGAAAGCTCGTGGTAAAGGTGATCAATTGTAGAATATGGGAGTCAAAAAATCACAACCCCCCTCTCCGGGGCTCATGTGTGTCAAAAAGGGGTTCTATGAAGATCCTCTATGTGGGTGTATTCAAATGAAACAAATTTTTGAGACTAATCCAGCAGTAATTTAAGAACATACAGGTCCCAATCAGGGAACGGTTTGAGTTCCTTATTTTATGCTTTGAGTGCACTCACAAAAAATATGCCTATTGTTGTCAATCCACATAATTTCAGTAAAACATGCCATAGATATTGTGAGTTTGATGAAAACTATGCTTGACATTATTATAAAAAAAAACTTGACCGTAGGAATTTTATTTTTTGGCCGAAGCCGAATGTTAAGAACTTTTACAAATTATACAATACTTTATATTATTAAAAAAAAGCTTATAATTTATTTCTAAAATAAATGAGATAAAGCAAAACGAAACAAAAAAATTATTCAGTTACAAAAAAAGACCTTCAACACGGATAAATTGTGGCTGAATAAAATTGTTTCAGTATTTATTCCATGTAAACTAGGCCTTCTTTCTAAATAGAGCTGACCAGCGGCACTAAACTGCAACACTACTAGTTGGAGCACTTAAAAACTTGACAGATGCATATAAATAGCAACGGCATATGTTACTGTTGTTGAATGCATGAATGCATGGCAAAAGCAATAAAATTCTGTCCTCTGGTCCCAATGACCCTATTACACCTAAATAATATAAAAAAACGTTGTTCGAAGCTCTAAGTGCCACAGGCAAAAAAATCGCCGCTATTATTTCTAAATACAATTGGTTATTAATTAATTAACATTTAAATTAGCATCCAATAGTTCGAATTTCGAAACATATATATTAATTTTTTTTTTAAAAAATGTGTTTTACCCTACCAAAACAGTCGTTGGAACCTAAACTAGATTTGGCCAAAAAATTCTAAACCTATATTTTGAATATGTAAATTTTGAAACAGGAAAAACCCCGGGTTCATAGATTGATCGATGTTTTAAATTTTCAACGTTATTTCCACTAGAAACTACATAAGTAAAATAATATGTCGTCTAAAAAAGGGTTGTGTTGACCACACTTATAGCAAGAACATCTGTTCGAAAGACAAAACAAAGAATAAATACATTGAAATCACAAACAAACCGTCGCCAATTATGTTGAAGTTGAAGAGAATATGAGGATAAAAGAAAATACGCATCACAGTTACCAAAATATTTGCATTTTGTATCAAACTGTTAAAAAATTTTCAGAAAAAAAAATATTTTATGTTGGCTTGCTGAAGGTTTCTGAGAAAACAAAATTTATTTGCCGGCAAACAACAATTTGTTGCAAATATTCGTTCAAGTGTGACCGCAGGGCAAATATGTTTTCCCTAATGTCCATCTGACACAGTTCGACACGTGTTTAATCAAACAAAAGGAGGCAAACAAATGCGCCTAGTGTGCACACAAAATCAACTCTGTATTGCTTTGACAATATTTTGGGCAAATAGGGGAAAACATGTTTTGGTCAAATATTTGACTAGTCTGACCGTACCTTTAGCTTTTTATGCTATTTTATCAACATATTTCTCAGTGTATTTCAGTAAATACATAAGATGGGCAAAACATTTTAGTACGTGGCGATCACTACGATTCTATACTACGCGTTCAAAATCAACGCCAATACATAGCTTTTGAAATGTTTTTAAAATAAAAATAAAGAAACTGCTATATTTTTCGAGTGCCTTGACAAAAGTTCTTCACCTGTATAAAAATGACACAATGTGGGTGAAAAACAACATTGCTGTTATTCAAAATAAAAAAAATTGATATTTTTTCAACTTCAAGTTTGTAAACAATTTGACTTTAAACCATATTTAAGCTGATGACCATAGCTGCCAAGCATGTCTTATTAAGAATATTAATCTTATTTTTATCCATTATCGATGTTCTCTGTAATGCGTGAACCGATTTTGTTTCTGTAAAGATCTCATGAAGGTGACCATATCTTTATTTAAGCATTTGGAAATAATTACTAATATATGTAATACAATTTATTTTCACATATATAGATTGATGTTGGCTCATAAATTGTTTAGAATTACAATTAGATCCGGTAGGTGGAGCTACTGAGGCCTAAACCTCTCTACCGATCTGCCTGAAATTTTTGTAGCATCTAACTGACAATGCTGGAGGTAAAATAGGGTATTAATATAAAGTTGGTTAACCTCTTCAAAACAAGGGTGATCAACTCTAATGTGGATTACTATTAGAGTGAGTAATTAATATATATAATTAATTCACCAAAATTGTTTATCGATTGATAATAAAGCATTAGCACAGTTGGGAATACCATCATCGTGCAATGCATGAAATTTCTTGGCTATAACTTTAACGTAACCAACAATCAAGCAAATTTTTTGACATTTAATGTGGAGCAAAAAAGTCGAACGATACTCTAGTGCATTAGACTGGCTCAAGAATGTATGGGATTTTCAGATATAATTTTTGTTACCAAAAATTAAAACAATCGGGTAATATTTAGAGTTCGCTAGAAATTCCAACTTTTTGTTATGTGTATCAAGTTAGATACAGTTTATAGTGTAATATCGTAAATTTCTAACGACCTCTAAATATTATACGATTTTTCTGAAATTTGAAAAATATATGTAGAAAAAAATGTGCTTTTATTTTTTTCTTATTTGTAGGAATTCAATTTATTGCATTTTATTTGCCACATGATTAGAGTAATAATAATAGAATTTAAATTAACAAATATTCAACTTAGGTAACTTTTAGCTTTTTTTCTTTTTTAATTTTGTAAAACTTGGTTGCTCTTATCGTATGTCTTTTCTTATTACATACTTTGCCGCTTAAGGAATGACTTGTTTTTTTTTACCAATCAGAGATGATTACAAGTTACATTATGTTGAATTGAAATATTAGTGTTGTACAATTTGTAATATAAAAGGAATACTTCTACATTCAACCATCCTGAATGTCGGACGTCTCGGACGACTCGCTGTCGCTCTTTTTTTCGTACATTCTTTAACTTTTCATATAATCAGCTGCGGTTGATGTGACTTTGGACCTTCTTGACAACCAACTTACCGCACTTTGAATCGATCATTGCTTCTGATTTTTGTATCTTCATATGTTCCCAGATACTTTGGCACCAACTTGAGACCAACTCCGATATGAGTTCGCTGGATAGCTACCAGATCTCCAACCCGATAGGTTTTCGCCACCTTTCGCTTTTTGTCAAATTGTTTTCTGTTCTTCTCCTGCACTTTCAGGATTTGTAGCTTGGTTCTGTCGCGCATTTCTTGCCGCTCCTTCTCAAAATTGTTGATTATAGCCTCTTCGAATTGTTTCTTCAGCTCCACGTCATCGGTGCTAAGCATTTTTGTACCGAACATCAGCTCGAAGGGAGTTCTGTTTGTGCTTCTGGAAATAGCTGAGTTTCTTGTTTTCTGTAAACGACTTATATGTTGAAACCATTTTATCGGATCCTCTAGAGGCAATTTCGCTAGCATTCTATAATTATTTTGGTCATCCGCTCGACTGGTCCATTTCCTCTTGGGACTCCTGTCGTAGAAGAATGATAACTAATATTTTTTTTTTGTATATAGAGGTATTCACCAGTATAAGGCCACTTTTTATCAGCTCCCTAAAAATTGTGTTTATGTAGCGTTGAAAAGATGCAGGTGAGTTACAAAGCCCGAAAGGTGCAATATGTATATTTTCTACTAGGTTCGTCTATGTCAACGTGAAAGAAACCATTCCGTAAGTCCAAAGTTGTAAAGATGCGAGATTGATAAAGGCCTTCTAGTATTTCTTCAATATTTGGGAGTTTATCTTTCGATAATCTACACATAACCTATGCCTGCCATCTTTTTTCATAACCTAAACAACTTACTTAAAACTTAATTTCCCTTTGCACCCCATGAATGAGGTATGGGATAGCTTCTCGCGTTGTTGTGAATTAACACGCTTTCTATTTTTAGATTCACAACTAACGGCACCTACTTATTTATCGACGAATGCGAACGTCACTGTTTTGAGAAGCTCTTACTAGACATGACTATTGAATCGACGCTTAATACTGTGAAGTTGCTGTCAAACAACATTCGAGGGGAGCCGACAATGAAAGAAAATTTTATTTTTATTTTTTTCTTTTAAGATGACTGGAGCCAGGTTTGAACCTGCGATCTCCCGCATGGTAGTCGCGTGTTCTAACCACTATGCTACGGCCGGTCCCGAAAACCTAACAACAGGACTAGAGTATTCAGACGAACTATGTCGGATAGTACCACTTTCTAGCCACTCTTGAACCTGTTGGTTTACAATTTGTCTTTCTCTAGGTGCAAGCCTTCTCGGTTTTTTGGTAAATTGGCTTTTCATCCACAAGATGAACGTACATTTTAACGTATGATGCCTCTACACTTTTTGGGTTATACGGCGATATCAATCCACGGATTTCTTCTTTGGTGTTAAGAGCGCTTACACTTTTCAATTCGTTTGCCTCTTGATCATTCTTAAGTAGATTCACCTGGGCTAGCATGAGCTTGTCATCATCTTTCTTTTCTTTAACATATATGTCGTTAGCTTGCCCCGTTCTAAAAGGATTGAAGCGTATTGTAAAATATTCTTACCCAGTATAATATCCTCGCTAATCCAGCTGCTAGGGACAGTATCGTAGTCAAGTTGGTATGATTCGGCTTCTATTTCAATGCTCAAATTGATAAAAACCCAGTATAGTCTTGCTGCTGTCACCAAACGCGATTACTCCCGTCCCAGCTCCATCGAAATTCCGTATTTGAAAATCATCCATTAACCACTGCCTCATGATGCTTATATCGCTCCCCGTATCCAACATTTCTCTAAACGTTTTTCCTCGAATTTTCACATCAATAGTTATGTCCGGAAATTTTATGTTATTCTGTTTACACGAGCTCTTGTGTCATTTTCTTGCATTATAGGGCAATTTGGCGCTATGTGAAAAATTCACCTTTTATTGTACCCGCTGCCCGTAACAACGCCACCGCCACTTCCACCACCAACTCTACCGACCGCAACGCTTTTTCCACCTTTGCCAGAGCTTTCGTTATTTCGTCTATCTTTATTCTTTTCAGAAAAAACTCTTTTCTTTGCACTGATCGGCTTTGAACTTTTCATATGCGATAAAATTTGTTTTTAGTTCAGATAAAGTACACGACTGATACAAAATTGTTTTGTTTGTTTTTTCATCAGGTATACCGCCGATAATGTAAGTGATCAAATGGTTTGTTTCAATGCTTTCTCTTGCTGCTATTCCTTACTACATTTAATTATTTTTTTCGATTGGAATAGGGGCAGCCTGTGGAGCACAATATTTTAATGTTTTTACATTTTGAGCCAGTCTAACATAATAGGGCATGCTGTCAATAATGATGCCGGTGGATTTTATTTCTGGATGCAGCAGGAGGAACCGGAAAAACGTTTTTTCATTTCATTGCTGTTGGCAACAAAACGTTCTCAGGATAAAATTGCATTGAAATTGGCGTCTTCTGGCATTGCAACTACTTTGTTAGATGGTGGTCGTACACCACTTCCTGCTTTAAAATTGCCATTGAATGGTTATCAAACATTTTACATTTCAAAACGTCAGGAACGGCAAAATTGTTGAACCTTTGCGGTATCATTATTTGGGAAGAATGCACTATGTCGAATAAGAAATATATTGAAGATTTGGAAAGAACAATAACTCACGAGTTATTTCGTGTGCAATGATTTTTTTGTTAGGCGATTGAGTGTTTTTTTTTTTAACATAGCCCAACACATGTTTAAACGATGCCGATGTCTTATCTTACAAAAAAGTATAATTTTGCACCAGAGAAATTAATTTTTTATCGTTCATTTTCCAATTCTGATAATTCCCACCAAACTTTGCATATAACAAAACAACAATACCAAAATAAATCAGCTGCATGCCGCCAAACGTAAAAAACTTAAAAAAATCAGGTTCCAAAATTATGTAAAATTACGTTAAGTGATTAATAACTACTTTCATACCAAATGTATGCAGTAGATTCAATCGGCTGGTCTATTCTGTTAAGTTTCGTTAAGTTAAGTCAAGACTGATTGGGCCATTACATGCCACGCATGTTTGAGCGAGAGAGCAATCTTAGCGGCTAAAAAAACATGATAATGTATTAACATGGCCGTACCATCCAAGATTCCTGACGAAATAGTTTAGTACAAATCTATGGATACTTTGACCAATGAAGAAAATGTGTAAAATCCTTGGATTTACTAGGATTGCGTCCGCAAAATCTCCAATTGAAAGTTGTAGTCACTATAATTTTGCTTCGCATTCAATATAAATTAACCCCATTTGTGTAATAGTACAAGACTTACTGGATTTTGCAAAAATAGCTGGAAATTTTAAAAAAATGTCTACGACTAAAAATTCCGCTTGGTTTTGTATAAAATTCTTTTTGTACAACATAAAGTAATACAATTGAACTTAAATATTTTTAATTCAGTCTTTAAAATTTTTGAGATTTTAAATAATACTTTAAAAAGTTATTAAAACTTGCACTATTCACTCAAACCTCTAGACAAATTTTATCTTAGCTGGACACTGGACAAGTATAAAAAAGCTGGACAATCCAGCCGAATCCAGCCCGTCTGGCAACCCTACTTACAGGAAAAAGATTGATGGCTTTTGTTAATAAAGTTACTATTTTAACTTAAAAAATTTAGAGGTCGATAATGTTTTCTTTCCATTCATCCCACTGATTCTATCTGATATACCATTTGCATTTAAAGGACTTCAGTTTTCAGTTTGCCGTGCGTTTGTGGTAACTATTAATAAGACTAGGTCAATAATAATGAATTTGTGGGGTATTGAGCCTGTTCGCGAGTTCCCAACCCAATTCGTTTTGAATATTTACACAGCAAATAGAAAATAAAAAATGTTGTGTACAGCTGAGCATTACAATATAAACTGTTTATAATTGAATTATAAGAATTTAAAAAATTACCAAAATGGGTGTTTATTAAACATGTTTAACCATGTAACATTAACCAACCTAGATTCAATTCAGTATGCCCTAAAAATAATGGATTTGGTATAAATAAGTATATTTAGGTTTCAACAAAACTAAGAACGTCATACTGCTGCTACAATTTATCATATATATACAAAAATATGAGATTTAGTACATTTGTATTTGCTACAGAATGAAATTTTAGTCTAGGGGAATGAGCCAGGACAGGCCTATATACAAGTTGTTATAAACAAATTAAGTGCGTTTTCGTAATGAGGATAAGTAGCAAAAACACAATCTCCTATTTGAGTCCGTGTATCATGACCACTGTTGATCTGTGTAATCTATCCCGCAGATTTCCAACGTCCATTTTTCTCATGGTATTGCCTTGCAATACCACCAGTTTACAAATCTTTATTTTTTGTCAGCTGCAGATTTCTAAATAATTTTTGTTATAGATTTGTACCTACTAAACACAAATATGAGATTTAAAAATTTTTTTTTCTGATTAGTTTACAAGATATGAATTTTTGAATTTTTTATGAGATGCTTTAGATTATTGGAGAATAATTCGTATTCTCGTCTAGGTAGTTTTGATGGTAGGGACATTTAAAGTTTGAAAAATTAAATTATTTGTGCAAAAATCACGGTTTTAAGTTGATAAATAATAACAATCGCAAAAATATCTCCAGTTTCTTAAATTGAGCATAAAAATTGGACTTTCTCGAACAAAACAAGGCATCGTGTATACAAATTGGGTGAAAAATGTGAGAGTTACACATTTTTTTTAAGAGGACATTACAGATGGTAAATTTTTCGATTTTGAGATTAAATTTAGTTTTTTTACTAACCTAAGGTTTACCGTAGAGCATTGGAAGCAAGTACTCTTTTGGAATATTTTGACGAGTTTTTCTTTCGTCGATAAGAAAAATTTCGATAACGCAAAAACGGATGCGTTCAGAAACTCTGCTCTTTTTACCAATGTCACAAAGCAGCGTTTTTATGCAAAAATTTAAAAGTTGTTCCAATTTAGTGCATTTGTTTAAACCGTTTTTTGATTATTTGTATTAACGACGAGCTTCAAAGATTCATGGACACTAGACCTGGCGCAGCTAATATGGGGTTTTTTTATTTTTTGGAATTTTAAATGTGGGTAGCGATTAAAATATGCGATTTGATGCCAAAATCGATGTAGCAAATTTTCAGGTTGATCGGGTGGTGCCAACACGTGCCCCAATGAGGTCAAAGTTCAAATTTTTGAAAAACCACCAAAATACTGTGTTTTCACATTTTATCAATTGTTTTAATAAGAAATTCTATAAATAAAAATGCTATAAATTAGAACATCATTTATGAATTGTAAATTAGTTATCAGTTTCATTAACTCTGAAGTACACTATGCGACAAGAATCAAATACATATATATATATATTTTATATAATAATTTATAGTATAAATGTAAATGTAATTATATTATAATTTATAATATAAATGTAAAACAGTTAAAGAAAGTGCAAGGTTGGTGTTAAATGAAATATTTCCTTTTTGTGATAAAGCTAGAATCCTAACTCCAGACCAAAGTACATGTGCTGCAAAATTCATTAAACATTATGAAATCTCCGGAACGAAGTATAATTCATAACAATTTATTTGACTTTGCCCACGTGGACGTTCTCAAGCTTATAAGTATATAGAAAGAAAGGGACTTCTTAATAAAGCAAAAAAAAAATGGGGGTGTTGGTAGCATGGCTTGTGTCGATCACAATGTCACAAATGAAGAAAAAAGAAAGACTCAATGACAGGAAGATAAAAAACGTCGAAAAGAAAATTATGAAGAAAAAGCCGAACTTGTTTAATTTCTATATTCTAATGTGGTACTTGGCCACGCAGTGCCTATTTTTTGTGCACTTAATTTCATGTTCAGATTTAACTATGTGTAGTAGATTATAAATGTAAATGTACGATAGGATGCAACTTTGTAAGATAATGCAATATGTGCAACTATGTAAACTATAAAGATTTAAATATGAAATAAAGACGCCATTCTGGTTTGAGTCGTTAACAACGTCAGGTATGGAAGAACGCAAAGCGCAAAGACAATTTTGAAAAAACTTTTAAACTGAAGTGAAGAAAACTGAAGAAACTTTTTGAAGAACTTAAGAAACATAAAAAAGGAAATAATTGAAATAAAAAGAAAAACAAAGATAAAGCTGGTGGTTTAAGTAAAGGACCATCATGAACACAAGGGAAGAAATTGCATCCCAACTCCTAAATATGGGTGTATCAGTACCCGAGTCGGCCACATTGCTCCAATTAAAGCGCCTGTTGTCTGAAATTGTGGGAACAACCTGTGGAAAAATGGACGAGATGCGGCTAGAAAACAACGACGGCATAGAAAGCGTCAGAAAAGATGTGCAGAATGGCGACGTCAGCGTTTTTCAAAATGGCGCGCAAAGCCAAGGAGAAGCGCAACGCCTTCTAGATAGCAATTGTACAACTGGTAGTGGGGAAATTCAGAATGGCGCCGATAATCAACACCAAGCCCAAAACCTTGAGGAAATGGAATTGGAACTAAGCCGTCGACTTCGAATACTGAAGTTGCAGAAAGAAATTTTGGCATTAGAGAATGATAACCCGAGGGAGCAGAAAATTAAGATGAGCTTTGCCGATGTCGAGAACGTGTTGCCAAAATTTAATGGGGATGACAGCTACGGAATTCTCAAGTGGATATCAGATTTTGAGGACATTACAACCGTACATGGTTGTTCTGGACAAGAAAAGTTTATGTTTGCGCGGCGATTGTTGTCAGGCAGTGCATCACTTTTCTTGCGTATGATCTCGACAAATTCTTGGGACGATCTGAAGGCTAAGCTATGCGCTGAATTTGACAAGCCGGTGAGCGCCAGGGATACATTACGAAAACTCGAGGCACGTTGTTGGAAGAGAAGCAACGAAAATTTGCATCACTACGTCCTTTGCATGCAGGAAATTGCACGAGGTGCTCCAATAAGTCAAGGTGAACTGGTGGAATACATAGTAGAAGGTCTTCGAGACAAATAAGCAGCTGTATCGATATTTTACAACATTTTAACTGTAAACGATTTTAAGAAATTGATTCCCCGATATGAAAAAATAAAAGCTGAAGATGATAAAAATACAGTGAAAGGTGGTGGAGGCACAGATAACAACAACGTCCGTTGTTACAACTGTAACTTGTTTGGACATTATGCACAGGACTGCAAGAAGGAGAAGAGAGCGAGAGGATCCTGTTTTAAATGTGGCGAGACTTCACACTTATACGCTAATTGTCCTCGGAAAGTAGTAGCGGCTGTGGGAGAATTTAATAGCTTGCATTTTAATACTCAGGTAAGAGTCACTTTTTGTTGCCAGTCGGGTAATAGTCCAGAGTTTGATAAATTTTCTATTCTCGATACCGGTAGCCCCAATAGTTTTGTTCGTGTGTCGGTGGTACGTTCGGCGGTACCTAATCTGCGGCTGGGGAAGGAGTACGTTTCGAAATTTAGAGGTGTCGGGAATAGCAAGGTGAGCTTGTTTAGACAGCTGTGGACGAAGGTGGAACTTGCAAATAGGACTGGCCACCTTAATATTTATGTCGTGCCAGACGAAATTTTGCCGATTGATTTAATTTTGGGCAGAGATTTTTTATTACTTTTTGACATACATCTATGTATTAGGGGTTCGAGTGAATTTGTTAAGAATGACTCCAATTTTAAGTTTAATTTTGAAAGATACGATTGTGAACATATAGGGGATGCATTTAAACATTGTAATGAATTTAATAATAGAAGCGATGGCTTAAATAAAACAGACCCTATTGAAAATGACGAGTTTTTGAGAATTTGTAATATTGAAGTGGATGAAATGTATAATGGGCGAGTTGATGTTAACCCAGAGTTGCCGATTGAAACGAAAATCAGAATAGAGAAGATTGTTGAAATTGATTACTTTGGGAAACTAAATGCTGATGGAAGGGTCAGTGATTATGATGCGAAGATTTTGTTGAATTCGAATGCTACCACGTTTTGTTCACCTAGGCGATTATCGTACGCCGAAAAGGGTGAGGTGGGGAAAATTATTGAGGATTTATTGGATAAAGGGGTTATAAGGCATAGTAACTCTCCTTACGCTTCCCCGATAGTATTGACGCGGAAAAAGAGTGGTGAATTCAGAATGTGCATCGACTATAGGAATTTGAATAAGTTAATTGTCAGGGATAAATATCCCCTTCCGGTAATAGAGGACTGCTTAGAACATATGGAGGGTAAATGTTTTTTTTACGGTTTTGGACCTAAAGTCGGGATTCTACCAAATTAGAATGTCGCAAGATTCCGTAAAGTATACATCTTTCGTTGTGCCTAATGGCCAGTATGAATTTCTTCGAATGCCATTCGGTTTGAAGAATGGGCCCGCAATATTTCAACGATTCGTGGGGAAGTGTTTCGCGATTTTCTGGATAAATGTGAGATAGTCGTATACATGGACGACATTTTAAAAGCTTCGAGAGGATTAGATGAGCACTTTGAATTATTGTCACGTGTTTTAGGACGGCTTTCACTGTATGGTTTGGAATTAAAATTTGAAAAGTGCAAGTTTGCATACACGGAAATCGAGTATCTTGGTTATACGGTGTCGGCTAAGGGAATTCGACCTTCGGGTGATCATATAAGGGCGATTTCGTTATACCCGGAGCCGAGGAATACTAAAGAAGTACAGGCTTTTCTGGGATTGGCCTCTTATTTTCGAAAATTCGTTGCGTACTTTTCGGTAATAGCACGCCCGCTTTATAATTTGTTGAAAGAGGGTTTTAAATTCGAATTTTCTGAGAATTGCAGGAACGCTTTTGGAACATTAAAGAATCTTTTGGTATCGGGACCAATATTAGCCATTTATAACCCTGTGAGGGAAACGGAGTTGCGTTGTGATGCTAGCGCATTGGGTTTCGGGTCAATATTGCTACAAAGGCAGGACGATGGAGAATTTCATCCGGTTGCATATTTTTCGAAAAGAACTTCAGATGCAGAGTGTAGATATCATAGCTTCGAACTCGAGACGTTGGCGATAATATACTCGCTAAGGAGATTCCGAATTTATCTCGAGGGAATAAAATTCATGATAATAACGGATTGTAATTCTCTGACTCTTACTTTGAAAAAGATGACCGTTAACAGCAGAATTTCGAGATGGACTCTCGAATTGGAGAATTATGATTACACGATCCGACATAGACCGGGAACGAGAATGGCTCATGTTGATGCATTATCGAGAAACGAGTTTGACTGTATCAATGTGATTTCTACGATCGAAAATGAGGACATTGATTTTCAGTTGTGCGCAATGCAGCAAAGGGACGCACAAATTAGTGATCTAAATTCAAAGCTGGAGTGTCAGAATATTCCTAATTATGAGATGATGAACGGAGTAGTATACCGGAAAGACGGGGAGAATTTACGTTTGTATGTGCCTAGGGAGATGGAGATTGAATTTATCAGAAATATTCATGAGCAGATTGGGCATTTAGGAGTTGATAAATGTTATCAGAGAATGAGGGAGAATTATTGGTTTCCGAATATGAGGGATAAAATCAATAAGTTCAGGAAGAACTGTATAAGGTGCATTATGTATTCGGCCCCTCAAAGACCGAATTGTAGGAATATTCACAGCATTCCAAAGGAGCCAGAACCATTTCATACTGTACACTTGTATCATTTGGGTCCTCTTCCATCCCTTCAGTCGAAAAGGAAACATATTTTGGTTATTATAGACGCTTTTACTAAGTTCGTGAAATTGTATCCCGTGCTTACGACGAGTACCAAGGAGGTAAACGCCGCATTGTGCAAATACTTTGATTATTATAGTCGTCCAGTACGATGTATAACGGACCGTGGGAGCTGTTTTACATCTAAAGAGTTTGCTTATTTTCTAGTTGATATAAATATAGGTCATGTGAAAGTCGCAGTACATTCCCCGCAGGCTAACAGGCAAGTGGAAAGGATAAATAGGACTCTGGTGGGTATGTTGGCCAAGTATAGTGAGTCAGTCGCGCACGCTGATTGGGTAAAACAATTGGACAAAATAGAATTCGCTCTTAAAACACTGTGAATAGATCGATTCAAACTACGCCTAGTAGAGCGTTATTTGGAGTGAACCAACGGGGTGAAATTGTGGACAAGGTTACGGAATACTTAGAGGAGAACAGTTCAGCCCCTGGGAGGGATTTGTGTGATATAAGGGAAACGGCAGAATCTAGCATTAAAAAGTCACAACTATAAAACGAGGAAAGATTAAATTCGAAATCGGGAAAGGTCAACAGTTTTAAGGCAGGGGATTTTGTGGTAATAAGAAATGTTGATACTTCTGTGGGGGTTAACAAGAAACTCCGAAATATAAGGGTCCTTATATTGTGCATAAGGTATTGCCGAACGACCGATACGTTATAAGAGATATCGAGAATTGTCAAATAACCCAGATACCGTATGATGGGGTGATAGAAGCATGTAATATCAAACTTTGGAGATCAGAAAATGCTGATCAGACAGAAAGTGGCTCTTCTTGAATATCATACAAACAGTCCGAAATTGAATTTGTTAATATTATATTAATAGTTGAAAATTAAGTACATTTTACATTGTAACTCGAATTAATCTATATTATCTTTATACCTTTTTGATTCCAATTTTATAGCCAATAGTTGATAATGTACTTATTTATCTAGAATTATTCTATTATATATAATCAGTATGCTTTCTTAATTTCAATTGTGATGCCTATTTCGAATTTGTAAAAGACTAATTATTCTAAATTGTGATCGGGACGATCACACTGTCAAGTTGGCCGAGCTGTAGTAGGTTATAAATGTAAATGTACGAAAGGATACAACTTTGTAAGATAATGCAATATGTGCAACTATGTAAACTATAAAGATTTAAATATGAAATAAAGACGCCATTCTGGTTTGAGTCGTTAACATATGAAAAATTTTTAATTTGAAAGTGATGAATTGGGAGATGATATGCAGACGATGGATGAAAAACAGATTGATAACATTCCAAGTTGCTGAAATATGCCGATTAAAAAACGTGGAAAGAAAAATTTTATAGATGACAGAATGCTAGCTTGTATGGATGCCGGAATATGTCATCTGCATTAGATATACACTTCATCAGTGAAACTTCTGAAGCGTTAGTTCACAATATTTAGGATCTACTTCTGAATTGCACAAGTTTGCATGAAAATTATTGAAAATTTCAATGTAATTTTTGTATTTTGGGCAAGTTATAGGTATTTCTTTTATATCAAGTTTTTTAGATCCCTAAAACATTAGTTTTGCATTGGGACGAAAAGCTACTTCCCACTTACTTAAAAAACTTAATTTTCCTTTACACCCCATGAATGTATAGGATAGCTTCCTGCGTTGTTGGGAATTAAAACGCTTTCTATTTTTAGATTCACAGCTAACGGCACCTACTGGTTTATCGGCGAATGCGAACGTTACTTTTTGAGAAGCTTTTACTAGACATGCCGAGTGACTCGAACTTGAGATCTCCCGCATGGTAGTCGCGTTTTCTAACCATCATGCCACGAGACGCAATTGCTGGAATAGATTAAGTTGTTCGTTTGGCTACTGGGCTGACGTGATAGAACTATGACAAATTTATACCTATCCGCAGCATTGAAGATTTAACTGGTTCTACAGTAGCTCAATCAGTCTACGCCTATTTGCTACAAATTGATATTCTGAATTCATTAGAAATTTATATGTTTTGATACAACTGCTGCAAAAAACGGCCCTTTTGTCTTAAATATTAAGCGAAAGTACATATTCGGCATGATTATAGAGAACTTCTACAACTTGCATTTATATTTCTTGGTGGTAGCATTCCCAGTTTCACATTTCGTGCGCCTGGAGTGACGTCACATGCAAGTTTCATGTACAGGGACATCTATTGTTTAAAAATGTATATTTTTCACACACACTTTAAAATTTCTGCGCTTCAGTTGAATGGAACTCGTAATATGTGAATTTTTTTAGTAAGTCTCTATAGTCCAAATATTAATATGCAACTAATAAAGAGGATTATTGGTTGTTTTGATACTTAAAAAATATACAGTGCTATTGGAAAAAATTCGGAACCACCAGTGGTATTTATCGAAGAAAACAGTTGCACTTGCCTTTTTTGACCCATATGTAGACTCAGAAATAAAAGAAAATATGGTCTTAGTCTGATAAAGACCATTATATCAGTGATGATGTTAATAATTTCAAATTACTCATATCCAAGTATTTGAACTCTTTTCTGACTAAGAACACAAAATATTTTTTTACTCGTTTGGAGATTTCTATGGATTTCTTACGCTTTAATCCATCAAATTTCTTAGGCCAAGCATTTTTTAAAGGGAAGCTGATCGTCAAAAACATTACTGTTGTGAATACCGTCGAAAAAATAATCAGACTAATAACTGACTCTTACAAATGCTTAACACACAACGAAGACGATAAACAGTGCTTGCTGCACATTGTAGGGGGCTAACGTAAGGACCTCCCAGTCTATACAAAATCTTCACTGATTTAAAATAAAACTTATAAACCCGTTTTAATGAAAATTAAGGAAAAAACATTATATCTATAGTAATTTTACTTAAAAAACTAATAAAATGCAATAAGAAGAGTTTTTTGGTGGTTTTTAAAAAATGTTGACCTTTGACCTCATTGGGGCACGGGTTGGCACCATCCTATCAGCCTGAAAATTTGCTGTATCAATTTTGGTATCAATTCTCATATTTTATTCGCTACTTACACTCAAGATTCCAAAAAAAACTTTTTAACGCCAGGTCTAATCAAGGGCGTAGCCAGGATCTCATGTAGGGGGGGGCAGTCGGTTTTACATTTCATATTAATAGTATATCTACAAATAAAATTAAAACTAAGTACCTAACAAAAAGTCAATACTTATTGTTTTAACAATATTTTATTCAACAAAGTTACACTAAATTTTGTTAAAAAATTTAAGGTCATCGATTTCATTTAGTACCAAAAAATAATTTTTACTCACTTTAGTTGTTTTGTTTTTTGGAAATATGAAATTTTAGGCCGCAATTCTTAAGCAATTTTAAAATTTTTTTCTTGTGTTATTGGAACCAAAATTGTGCACAGAATGAACGTTTTTTTATTCTGAATTCCTTATGTTTATATTTTTTAATGAGTCAAAGTCGATGACAAAATATTTGTTGAATTTAATTTCAAATACCTTTTGGATTACATGTCCAAAAACTTCCGCAATAATTGTGAGTATATGTTACAAATTGAACTAAGTGAATATATAAGGAAAAACAACATTGTTCTGCTCATAATTATTATCATATTAGTAAAAATCTTAATATATAACATGGAAAATAAATGTTAAGTTCTAAGAAAGTCTTCTGTAAAAAATAAGTCATTTTATAAAAAAATTAAGTCAAACAATTAAGTTTTAAGCTGAAAATATGCCAATGCCATAATATGTTACATCATCTGAATAAAGAAATTTGTTAAATTCAGAAATATTTGAAATTTAAATTAAAAATTTATTTTTTCTTGGAATAAGACAATTTAAAAAAAATAACGGTAAGGAATTTAAAAAAAAAAAAAACGCTATACAAAAAGGAGAAATTTAGCATGCATAGAAGCATGCCATAGCCTCCAACTAGGAGAAATACAGAAATAAATGGTTCAAACTTCTATATCCTTTAAAATATTAAAAGGCCTTTACAAAGTAAACTAAACCGCGGATGAAAAAGTGAGTATGTAGTTTTCATATACATGGTTACTACTATCAGTTGTATATAGTTTCGATCATGGGTCATAATTAGTGTCGCATGGTGTCATATACTTAGTGTTGGGTAATGGATCTCAATTACGAATATTAGTTTTTACTGGTTTTCTGGATCAAACCTGATTTTAGCGTTAAGGTTTGTTTCCAAAAGTTGAAGCAGAAAATATTTGGAACAATTTTCTAAAAAACATTTTATCGGGACAACCAACCGAATAGAAGTTAATGTCTGTTAAAATTGAGTCAAAATCAAAAAAAAAAAGCCCACCATTTTAGTAAAAACAAAAATTTTCTGTGAAGTCATAGTAACTCATAAATCTAATGATGCAGTTCGATTCCTCGTGTCCGAATTAGGTGCAAACCGTTGGGTCCGGTCTTGTTATTTTTTCGACTACCACAGTGTTCTTTTTCACTGAATTTAATCTACAAATCCAAAGAACTAATTATTTAGTCTTATGTCTTGTTAAAAAAAAATCGATTAGGAAATCGAGTAGAGATTCAGTTGCCTCAAAAATTCTTAATTCCACACTCGATTGTTCTTTTTTTAAATATTTTTACTGTGATAGTTCAATTGGCTGCATCGGCTCTCATCGAAGTCGATCATTCTGTCCCCCAAATTTTCCAAGACCTTATTAATGGATTAAAATAATCTATGATCTTTATTTTTATATTAAGCTCGAGGTCAAAAATTTTTCGTATAATTTATTTATTTTTCAACATTTCTACTCTCTTCATTCTAATAGTGTTAGAATAGAAGACATAGACGAGAGTCTACACTAACACTCATTTTAATTTAATTTTTGTTTATTTGTCATTCCTGAAGATGATCCTCCAAGAGGGTCGAAATATTGAAAAATAAATAAATTATACGTAAAATACTCATCTCGAGCTTGATATAAAAATACGGTAAATAATGATAACTGGGAAAGGTCGAATTTAAAGAACAAAACTAAAACTAAACAATCTATGATTTCAAAGCTAACTTGTATTTGGTCCACCCTCTATATCATTTGACACGATAAAAAGTGTAACTTATTCAAGGAGACACGTTAGACCTTAAGTACCTGAAGAGCGAATTCAATTCTGAAGCCATGTCCGTCTGTCTGGGCGGCTCGCTGGTGTGCAGGATAACTCGACTAAACTTTACTGATCCTTTTAAAGATTCAACAGTTTTTCTATTTTCCAAAAAATTATTTTCCTAATGAAAAACATAACTTTCTAATGAAACACTGGACGATATTTGGATTTGGTCAGTTTAATTATCTTACATTTACATACATCTTTGTTGGAAGTGCACTAAATACAGTGAAAATTTTCCACAATCTTATCACTTATTGAACGTTAACTTACGAATAAAAAAGGGACATCGTTCTACGTACTAGTACTTCCAATACAAGGTAGTCTCAATTTTCCCAATAATTTTAAGGAGGAACTCTTAATGTTTTGTGAATTCATTAGCACTTCCTCAACTGTAACCATTTCACAGCTTTGATATATTCCTGTAAACGTCTGGCCAACAGTTACCACTGCACAAGCAGGATTATACTGCCCTCCTAAGAAAGAAAGTCACATCTCCATTTTAGTAGTTTTGAGATATTTAGCTTTTATGTTTTTTATCTCTCGCGTCTTAAAATCAACAGTTTTTGAAAATTTAAAAAAAAATATATTATTTTTTTTTAATTTTATTATCGTAACAAACAGGTATAATTTTGATGATAAAGTAGAGAAAATGGACTTATGACTTTTTTGGCACCCAAAAAACCAAGAAAAACCATATTCTACAAATAAGTTCAAAATTTTTTGCATTTTTTCGCAAAAGTAATAGTGTCTTTACCTATATTAGTTGCTATTTTTAATTAATATAATAAATACGGTTTTGTCATGTTTGCAAGAACTTGAGAAAAAGTCATAGTATCCAAAAATATCATAGATACTAAGGAAAAAAGTCTTAAAAGCCGACTTTTTATCATAGTAAGTGGCAGATACGACTTGTTTGACTAGAAAACACGCTAGAAGTGGCAATTACAGTTGAAAATAAGTCATTTAAGTTTAATGCAAAAATCAGAAACTAATTCACGCTTCCGAATTTGCCATTATCTCAATTTTGGCACTTATGACTCTTTTTTTTCTTAGGACTGCCCTATAATACATAATACAATACATAAGTACTTTTACATAAAAATCAGTTAATTCATTGACTCAGAGTTAAAAAATATCCACTAGAATTTTGGAGAATGAACATAGGGTGAAACTGTTTATCAGTCAGTTCACCTTAGTGAAATTTCTGCACTGCTTAATTTTGATTTTCATATCTTCCGGGATTTTGACAGATTTTTCAAGCTGTAGGGGGGGGCAGCTGCCCCCCCCCTGCCCCTACCTGGCTACGCCCTTGGGTCTAATGGACACCCAAATATTTGTGAAAAAACATTGGTGACTTCGTTTGATTTTTAAAATTAATAAAAGTAAGTAATAACCAAAAGATTAGTGTCGTGCTTTTATACAAACGGAGGCCAAAAATAAAAGGAGTTATCATAAAAGAAAGAAAATTAGCCCACATTGCTTTTATTAATGGGGAAAAAAAAACAAAACGCTCAGCTCCCATAGATCCTGAAATAGAAAAAACTTTTCAAAATTGTTGTTGTTGGTATTGATCTATATTTGGCTCGATTTGATATATTGCTGATGACTCTAGCGGTTTTCACCCTTGGTAGTAAAGTACCCTCGCACAGTGGGGAAAAAAAAGTTTTTTTGGACATTTGAAATTTTAGGCCGCAATTCTCGACCGATTTTCAAAATTCTTTTTTTGTATTATTGGAAACAAAATTGTGCACAGAATGTACGTTTTTTTTATTCTGAATTCCTTACCGTTATTTTTTAAAAATTTGTCAAAGTCGATAAAAAAATAATTTTTGACTTTAACGTCAAATATTTTTTGGAATACGTGTCCTAAAAATTTCGAACTGACCTTAATTAATATGAACATATGTTACGAATTAAAATCAGTGAGAAAATAAGACTAAACAATTTTTTTGGCTCAAATGCACGCAAATATATGGAGGCACTATTTTCACACTTTAACTCGGTGTCTTGCTCATAATTATTATCCGATTAGAACAAAACTTAATTTACAACCTGGAAAAGTCTTAAGAAAGTCGTCTGTAAAAAATAAGCCAAATTGGTTAAGGTCGCTATGCAATTTTTTTGCATATGTATCAAAATAATGCAGTTTTAAACTTTGATAAAGTACAGTTTTGTGTTTACAAGTAGGGCTAAGTGGTGTGCTTTTTATTTAAAAAGTCTAACACCTTAATATATTACATCATCTGTCAAAATAAGGAAATTTGTAAAAGGCTTAAAAACTTTTTAAATTTCAATACTAAAGTTAACCTAAAAATCGATATATTTCCTGAAGAAATTGGAAAAATTTTCGTTACACTCTCTTATTTTCATTTATGTATCAAAATATCATAAGGCATACATAATTAAGCCTACTAATACATATGGAATGTTTAGATTGTGGTTTTAAGCCCCATATATTGCAAATATATTTGAATTTTGTATATGCGTTTAACAAATTTCCTTATATTCACAGATGGTGTAACAAATAATGGTATTGGTTTTTTATATGAAAAGCACACCACTTAGGCTACTTGTGAACACAAAATTTTATTTTATTGGAATTTTAAAAATGCATTATTTTGGTACATATGCAAAAAAATTTCATGGTGACCTTCACCGATTCAGCTTATTTTTTACAGACGACTTTCTTAAAACTTTTCCAGGTTGTAAATTAAGTTTTGTTCTAATCGGATAATAATTATGAGCAAGACACCGAGTTAGAGTGTGAAAATAGTGCATCCATATATTTGCTTGCAGTTGAGCCAAAAAAATTGTTTAGTCTTATTTTCTCACTGATTTTAATTCGTAACATATGTCCACATTAATTAAGGTCAGTTCGAAATTTTTAGGACACGTATTCCAAAAAATATTTGACATTAATGTCAAAAATTATTTTTTCTTCGACTTTGACAAATTTTAAAAAAATAACGGTGAGGAATTCGGAATAAATAAAAACGTACATTCTGTGCACAATTTTGTTTTCAATAATACAAAAAAAAAATATTGAAAATCGGTCAAGAATTGCGGCCTAAAATTTCAAATGTCCAAAAAAACTTTTTTTTCCCCACTGTGCCTCGTAGACCTTTTTAATCTCGTTAATGTACTAAAATTTACTACGTCGTGGTTAAAAAATACTGCAAAAAGCTGTAGTAAACATGTGTGATAAACCTGCCAGAATAAAACAGCTGATAGTGAAAAATATTTGGTCTGATTTTTAATTTTATGATAGATATTAAAAAAGTTTAGTAGAATATTTAAGCATTTACACTGACAAAAACCAAAACAAAAATCAACTGATTCATAAGTTTACTATACATACGAAAAAGACGATCATGCTTTGTAGTGTAAAATGGTAGTAATTAAAACATAGTTGTAAAGTTAACTCAAAGGGTAAAAACCGCTTCTGTTGAATAATATGAATATGAATTTGTCTCTGCTATATAATTGACGACTGAATTTAAAATTTGATTAAGGATTTTGGTTTCCGAAATTAATAAACACTATGCAACAAATGACGACTTTTTGAAAAATACAAAAATGGGATAGTATAGGTTCGATTCTACTATCGAAGGGTAATAAAACCCTATACTCAGTTTGGCGAGATTGGTGACCAATTTTTTTTTATGGGCCCCTAAAGATTCTCAAAATCAGTGAGCCCCATGAAAAAAGGTGTGATCAGTTTTTGTCCAACAGCTAACTCACACTTCGTGATAGCGCTAAACTGTATTCGGCAATAATGTAGCTGGGAGTTTTGCGCACTAACTTTATTAACAAATTATGTCAAAAAGGTTGGTTATTCCTGCCCTTTTTCAAAAAAAATTGAAGAAGAATTTATTTTTTTTCACTTTTTTGAGCATTACTTTAAGGGAGTCCAAATTTTTCTCTAACACTGTTCGCCAAAATTGTAGCCCTGGTAAAGATAAACAACTTTCGTGAACATATCAATCCAATCTGAACGTGTCTAGGCAACCTAAAAAGATCATAAAGTCCACGTTGATACCGGTTTTTCGAACCTTTACGCACTTATAAGCCAGTAACGTGGTTGAATATCAACCGATTTTAAATTTCTCAGTGGATTTAGAAAGAAGAGACTGCGGCCTTTCCAACCATATATATAGTTATATTGGTAACTTGTCATATCTGTTTGTTTTTTGCCACGAAATTTCAAACTTTTGTAATTTTTTCACTATTTTTAAGTTTGATGAAGTTTGTAGCCCCTCTTTTATTAGGACACCCTAATGTTTACTACTTTATTCAGAAAGTGCACGCTTTCACGAGTTAAACGCATATGTGTTTGTAAAAATCGGTTAACAAATAGTTAAGTTATTCATGTTTTCCGAGGGACCCAACTTTCTTATCCTATACTAAAATCAAAGAGTTGAAGAAGAAGCATTGTTTTGGTGTTGTTGTTAATTACTTCAACTTTGATTTTAGCATTGGATATGGAAGTTGGGTCCCTCGGAAAACATGAATAACTTAACTATTTGTTAACAGATTTTTAAAAACAAGTATGCGTTTAACTCGCGAAAGCGTGCACTTTCTGAATAAAGTAGTAAACATTAGGGTGTCCTTATAAAATAGGGGCTACAAACTTCACCACACTTAAAAATAGTGAAAAAATTACAAAAGTTTAAAATTTCGAGGCAAAAAACAAACAGATATGACAAGTTGCCAATATAACTATATATATGGTTGGAAAGGCCGCAGTCTCTTCTTTCTAAATCCACTAAGTAATTTAAAATCGGTTGATATTCAACCACGTTACTGGCTTATAAGTGCGTAAAGGTTCGAAAAACCGGTATCAACGTGGACTTTATGATCTATTTAGGTTGCCTAGACACGTTCAGATTGGATTGATATGTTCACGAAAGTTGTTTATCTTTACCAGGGCTACAATTTTGGCGAAAAGTGTTAGAGAAAAATTTGGACTCCCTCAAAGTAATGCTCAAAAAAGTGAAAAAATAACAAATTCTTCTTCAATTTTTTTTGAAAAAGGGCAGGAATAACCAACCTTTTTAACATAATTTGTTAATAAAGTTAGTGCGCAAAACTCCCAGCTACATTATTGCCGAATACAGTTTAGCGCTATCAAGAAGTGTGAGTTAGCTGTTGGACAAAAACTGATCACACCTTTTTTCATGCTGCTCACTGATTTTGAGAATCTTTAGGGGCCCATAAAAAAAAAATTGGTCGCCAATCTCGCCAAACTGAGTATAGGGTTTTATTACCCTTCGATAGTAGTATCGAACCTATACTATCCCGTTTTTGTATTTTTTTCACTGTTGCACTGTGTAAATTAATTGTGAATAAAGCGAAAAGCGATGATCGGTTTTCATGATCTATGTCTCATTTTGTTCATAGGTTATGTGACATTACGTAAAAGTAGTAAGACTTGAAACTTTTTTCCGTTTTGGATTATTATTCTATTATTCTTTAAATAGAATTTTTTTAGGCACTTTTTGTTTTCTTTTCCCCTAAATTTATTTATAACTGCGAAACTGTCGATTATGACATATTAACAGATTAAACGATTTTTAAATCCTTAATTTCTAAATCATCAAAATTTGGATAGTCGTTCTTCAGTTCTCAACGCGAGATGCATTCCACACCTCATTCATGGGGTTAAACGCAGTTAAAGTTCCTGCGTTATACCCCCAAACGTGGCTGTAGGAGTTTTAAAACAAAACGGCACGTGTTAACATACTCCAATCGTTCTCAAAGTTTGGCTATCCTATCCTCAATTTTAACACTTTACATTCTCACAGAAAAGCATTGCTTTCCGCACTTTCCGAAAATCCGATTTGCGACACAGTTTCTGACACATGCGATAAAGCCTTATCAAAATTTTGCTTATCGACGAATAAAAATGCTTAAAAATAGTGTTCTACGGTTCACCTTAGGTTAGTAAAAATAACTAACTTACATGCTTAAAATTTACCATTTGTAGTGTTCTCTTAAAAAACGTGTAACTCCACTATTTGTCACCCAATATTTATAAGCGATGGCTTATTTTGCTCCGGAAAGTGTAATCTTTATGCAGAATTTATGAAATTGGAGTTATTTTTGTGAACCGTGATTTTTTCACAAAAATATAAATTTTTCAAACTTTAAATGCCCCTACCTTCAAAACTATCAAACCGGGCTTAAAACCTCGTACAGAAAAATTTTAGGGGATCTCATTACCTTTAATTGGAGACCACTCTCGTTCAAATCGTTGGACGCGTTATTCAATAAGCTGATGCATAGTTATTTCCTCACCAATATTTACAATACATATATTTATACATAAATTCCACAATTCTTTTATGTATGCTTCTTCATTCAAAGATTTGCGATCTTTGGCCAAAATCACAACAAAGAGAGCGGCGTGTGCAACATTAAAAAAAAAATCTAAAGAAAACAATTATTTAGAAGTCTGGAAAATGACACTGGGGCGGAGTAAAAACATTTTTTATTAATTTTGCTTCTTCTTTATTATTTATCGATGACAATACCGATAAGCATCATTAGTGCAAAAAATTAAAGTTCCACGACTTTATCTTAAGGTTGCGCATTACCGTTCTTGTTTTCCAAAAAGACGTTTTTTTCCTAAGTGAAAAAAAATCATTTACATGAAAGATAGGTCTGGTTGTTTTGATAACTCAACAGTAGATGGTTAATTAAATTAAAGCTTTAAGAAAGTTCTTAAGCTTGTTTGTTAATCATTTTATTCGCCTTTTTTCAAGCAACCTCTTGAATAAAAACAGATTTTGAAAAATTTGATTAGATACAACAAATTGTTCTTTTTGACTTAATTAAATATAATTTTTTCCTTATTATTTTATATAACTAATATTAATCATATAATAAAATTTAAAATAAACTTTTACTTGTAGCTGTAACAAAAAATCAAGTTTACTGCGAAATAGCTGAAATTGTGCACTAATCCATTTAAGGCAATGGGTCATCGATTGATAATACAGGAACACCCAAATTAAATAAAATTTATTCCACCCTTCTGTACACTAGTGTTATTAGTCAAATGATTATTTAAAGTATATTTAAGCTTACCAGATATATATTCACAATCAAAAATTTATATTCCTCAGATTCACGAAATATCCAAACAAGACGGGGCTACTGCGCTAAACAGGAGGATAAACCAAGAGGATTGTCTAAAAAGGAACAACTTAAAAAAGCTTTCAAGGATTATGGATCTACAATTGTTGTCTTCCATATTGCAATATCTCTTACTTCATTAGGATGTTTTTATTTGCTTATATCAAGGTACCGTATAAATGTCATAACATACTATTTTCCGTTACAATAATTTATTCTTATATTATTTTTAGCGGCATAGATGTCATCGCAACGATGGAAGCCCTGGGGTATGCGCCATCGGCACTTAAAAGCAATGCTGTAATTGGAGCCAGTAATTTTGTTATTGCGTATGCTATACATAAAATATTTGCGCCAGTGCGCATTAGCCTTACTCTTGGGGCAGCGCCATTTATTGTTCGTTATTTACGTTCCAGGGGATTCTTAAAGCAAAAATAATAAAAACTCAAAAAAAAATATTACTTAATTTGTTTGGTAACGGTGAGAATTGGGTACAAGCGTCTCGATAGCGCAAAAAAAAACACATTGCAAATCGCTTTGCGGTTTTAAAAAGAGAAGACATATTAATAAACCATGTAACTTAACGAAATCGTCCGTACATATATACCAATTACACATACAGCTGTATTTTACACATGTTATGTCACTTTAACAACCGATATCTAATTCTGCATGTCTGTCAAAATGAGCGTGTACAATTGGTTTATATTTTTTGCGTTCAAACGTATGTAACAAACAGTCTGATTTGAAAAAACAAACTATTTTGTTCGTATTAGAATGACCGAGCTCGGAAATTGAGCTTTGGTTAATATAAAACTATAAAAACTATACTGAAAGATGAGAATAAAAAAAAAACTAAATTCCAAGGCATTTAAGATAAGTTGCCAAGAAAAATCAGTTTATGTTCCTGCATTCTATAAATATTAATGTTAATAGTCCCATGTTCGCCTAAATAGCTGTCTCGCCCGTTTTGCTTTCTCCTTATGCCGTTCCCTAACAGCACGGGTTACAATTGGCTGTAGCGTTGCCCTATAAGCAGCATCCTGGTCCTCAGACGCTATGCGACATTCTTCATCGTACCAGGATTCGTCTGAGCGCCGCTTTTCATATCCTAGCACGGTTGTTGCGGCGGTTGCCATGGAATCCGCAATATGTTGCCACTGTGTATAGGAAACGTCAGAAATATAGGCGTTGTGTCGTAAAAGTTGGGAGAGCTGGTTGGAGTAGGCAGTAGCTATCTCTGGGGTTTGCAGCTTCGCGATGTCCAGCTTTCTTTGTGTTTGGTTACGTGCGTTTTTCGCTCTGCTCAATCTTGTGCGCACCTTGGTTACAACCAGGTAATGATCCGAACCAATATAGGCGCCACGGATCGCACGCACATCCATGACACTAGATGCATGCCTGACATCAATTACCACATGATCAATTTGATTTTTGGTGTTTTGATCGGGGGATAGCCAAGTTGCCTTGTGGATATCTTTGTGCTGGAATCTGGTTCCACTCACTACCATGTTCCTTCCCGCTGCGAAGCTAACCAGCCTAAACCCGTTGTCGGACGTGTTGGTATGCAGGCTGAATTTACCGATCGATGGACCAAGAACATCCAGGTGTCGAAGTCTCTTGCCAACTATGAAACCACATCCAAATTCGTGTCTTTCTGCATGGCAGCTGTAAAAGATGTCACAGTTCTTTCGTCGTGTGCATCCCTGTCCCGTCCATATCATTTCCTGTATGGCGGTGATGTCAGCCTTGTATTTGTCGAGGACATCCGCCAGTTGGATAGAGGCACCATCTCTGTAAAAAGTTTGGACATTCCAGGTGCATATCCTTAAATCATGGTCCTTATATAGTTCGCGGGGGTCGTCAACATTTGGGGGGGGTTCTTGTTTTATCTATTCTCCGTGTTTTCATAATAAATTTTGTTTAAGGAGAGTGGCTTATTAGGCCACCGCTCCCGACCCTAGTTTCTTGGGGCTGCCAAAGCCACTAGGAGAGCCTGTGTTATTGCTTCAGTAACTTCTGTTACCTACTTCCTAAGACGCATCGGTGGTAGTATGCCGATTAGGTTACTCAACGTTTCGCCTTCTAACTTTAGCTAACTTTTAAGCGGTTGCTTTAAAGTCATTGCCCAGGGAATACTTGGTCTAAGACCGGAAGTAGTTTGCTGCTTGGACAGTGCCGCAAAGGAATCGATTCTGGTCACTCCCAAGTGAGTGACAATCAGTAACTTTCAGCCTCTGGGCAAAGTCTCATTCCCCCCGTGATAATTTTAAAGGGAACAAATTCTACATACGGTCGGAAACGTGTTACACACGTTTCTACATCAGTCACTGTATAATTTATTTGCGCCTTGTTAAGTTTTGGAGAGACGTATGCTATTGGATGTTTCCGCCCATTATCGTCTCTTTGAACCAATACGCCACGTACTCCAACCCTTGAAGCATCGTATTGTATTTGAAAAGGCCGAGACTAAAACGGGAGCCGTAGTTAAAGCTTCTTTAAGCCTTTCGAAAGCAGCAACGACTATTTGGAACATTTCTTTCTTTCTTAGACAATCGGTTAAAGAGGCTGCTAAATCAGAATAATTGGTTATAAATTAGCGGTACCATTTAGTCATACCAACGAATCTGCACTTGCCCTGAAGACTTTGGTAGTGGGAAGTTTGCTATTGCCTCAATTTTTTCAGGATCTGTTTTCAGTGTTCCTTGTCCTACAAGGTAGCCTAAATATTAAATCTATCGTTGACAAATCCGACTCTTTTCAACATTTGGAATCCTCTTCCAGTATTTTAATATGACTCAAAATCTGCAGATAGAAGATCATCTATATAAATGAAAACATTGTTTCGGATTCGGCATGGTATTACCTTATCCATCAATCGACTCATTCGCTGAGCAATGTTACAGATCCCGAAAGGCTTTACTGTAAACTGGTACAGTGACCTACCCGGAACTTTAAACGCCGTTTTTTCTTTGGAATTTTTACCCTTTAGTTTTTACCCGGATTTCTTACCAAAACTATAGGGCTGCTGTAAGGACTACTGCTCTCCTCAATAACCGCAAGTGCAAGCATACGGTCTACCTCTGCATATGCACCTTGCTGTTTGGGTAGAGTTAAGAGATAATGCTTCATTCTGAATGGAGCATTATCTCCCGACTCAATTATATGTTGTTCCTTTGTCGTTCGTCCTAATCGAATTTTTGCACTTGAAGGAAATTCAATAGATAGTTCGTCACACCAAGCTTAGTTATCAGCTCTTCCACCTAGTCCATCCATCGGAGTTTTGGTCGCCCCGTCCAGCGCCGCCCATCGATTTTACTGCCGAAGACTTCGAGCCGGAGCGTTTTTGTTCATTCGTACAAAGTGTCCAATCCAGCGTATTCGGTCTTTTTGAACGTGCTTGACTACGTCGATGTCGTTGTACAGCTCATACAACTCATGATTCATTCGACGATGGTAGTCGCCATTAACGATGATGGGTCCAAAAATGTTGCGTAATATTTTTCTCTCGCTTTGTCATTAAATCGCTTGCTTAGCGCATAGAAGCAGCGGTTTGCGATCAATACTCGTCTTTTGATTTCCAGGCTGACATTATTATTTTTGTTTATGGCGGAGCCAAGGTAGACAAAATCATATACCACTTCAAAGTTATAGTTGTCAACGTTCACGCAGCGTCCCAGACGAGTGTACTGTTCGTTATTCGTTGAAACAAATAACTTGGTTTTGTCCTCGTTTATAACCAAAACCACTTCCGCCGACTGCTTTTCAATGCTCGAAAAAGCCGCAGTAACATCTCGCAATCCACGTCCAATTATATCTATATCATCGGCACACGCGCGCCACATGTGACTTTTGTTGAAAATAGTATCATTCCTGTTTACTGATGTTAAAGAGATCCGCAAAGTCATATTAGTTCGCGGGGATACCAAACTCAGCCATAGCATCCAAGAATTTCTGTCGTATCGGACTGTCGAATGCAGCTTTGTAATCGATGAATAGATGCTGGGTGTCGATCTGCATTTCTTGGGTCTGCTCCAGCATTTGTCGTAGTGTGAATATCTGGTCGGTCGTGGATTTACCAGGTCTAAAGCCACAGTGGAAAGGTCCAATCAGGATCGCCAGAATGGGCTTTAGTCTTTCACATAACACACTAGACAGGACCTTGTATGCGATGGGTTAAAGGCTAATCCGGCGATAGTTGTTACACACACTTGGATCGCCTTTCTTAAGGACGGGACATAGGACACTCAGATTCCAATCATCCGACATGCACTCCTTGAGCCAAATCGTGTTTATGAGATGGTGGATGCATGTTACCATCTCATCGCCGCCGGCTTTAAAAAGCTCTGCCGGTAGTCCATCGGCTCCCGCAGCTTTATTATTTTTAGGCCGTGCAATTACCGTGCTGATCTCGTTTTGGCTTGGTGGTGGACAGTCTAATCCATCGTCTCCATGATTGACGTGATTTCGTCACTTATGCTGCCTTCGGGAACGAGTAGGGATCGAAAGTGCTCCCTCCATATTTGCAGGACTCTCTGAGTGTCCGTGACCATATTTCCGTCTCAGTCCTAACAGGTGGGGATCCCTGTTCCAAAACCTTTGCTTTTAACCCTTTAGGAGAACTTTCGGGCCTCACATCTATCCCTGTAGTTTTAGATGTCCTGGCTCCCTTTTTTTTACAGACGCTTTTTCCGCCTAAATCTCCTATTCTCTTTATAACGCTCCGTCACCGCACGCGTCGCCATTGGCTGCAGTTTTGCGTTGTATGCAGCATCCATTTCCTCAGACATTTCGCGACATTCATCATCGTACCAGGGCTTGTCTGAGCGTGGGTTTTCATAACCCAGTACTGTCGAGGTCGATGCCACTGTGTGTCAGGAACATCAGAACTAATGGGATTTGTTTGGAGTAATTGAGTGAGTTGGTTTAATTAGGCATTGGCTATCTCGGTGGTACGCAGCTTTGTAATGGGTAGCTTCTTTTGATTACGAGTGTTTTTAGCACTACTTAATCGTGTGTGTACCAGTGATCTGCGGCGATAGGAGTTTTCGCCACTACTGGTGTACTCACTGTTTATGCGGCTGCGGTAACAAACTGCTTGGATATTTTTGTGCCTTTTGTTATTTTGTTTTCTTTTACCGGGATAGTTTGCCACCGCATCAAAAAACCATGAACAAAAAAATGATTCTTTGTTGTGTGAGCTTTTTCTATTGTGGTGGTTAAGCACGACAACGAAGAAACACAAACAAAAATATTACGAAGAAGAATACGACGTCGGTGCGACCGCCACCAACACACTAACCGCCTCGTTGTCGATTTGTTAGGTTTTTTTTTTGCTTATGTTTTGGCGACAAATGTTAAAACAAGTTCATTAGGCCGACAGATTTCCATTAGAAACAAAAGAGTTTTAAAATGTCAGATCATACATTTGTTTTAGACAAAACTATTGAACTTTTTCATTGAATTTTCCTGGCCTATAAAGAATGTCTCCAAAAAATAAGCAAAAAAGAAAATGGTACAAATCCACAGCGAGGCGGTTAGTATGTTGGTGGCGATCGCACCGACGTCGTATTTTTCTTCGTAATATTTTTGTTTGTGTTTCTTCGTTGTCGTGTTAACCACCACCATAAAACAAGCACACACAACAAAGCGTCATATTTTTGTGTTTGTTTTTTTTTTGATACGATGCTAAACTATTGCAACAAAAAAAGTAAACACAAGAAAGAGCTTTACTCCTCCGCATCAGTTTTCGTTCGATATTTCGAACACTTGCGTATGAAAAATACTAAGTACCGGCGGTTGCGGTCTATCGCTTCTGATCTCTGGTGTGTACCTTGGCTGCAACTAGGTGGTGATACGAGTCAATATTTGCACCTCGCATCACACGCACGTCCATAACGCTTGGGACATGCCTTCCTTTAATTACCACATGATCAATCTGATTTCTTGTTTTTTTTTTTAATCGGGAGATATTGAGGTTGCCTTGTGGATATCTTTATGCGGGAATCTGGTTCCACTCGCAACCATGTTTCTTACCGACGCAAAACTTACCAGTCTGAATCCGTTATCGGAGGTGTTGTTATGTAGACTGAATTTTCCGACTGCTGAACCAAGAGCATCTTCCCTTCCTATTTTAGCATTAAAATCTCTCAGAACAATTTTAATGTCATGTGTAGGGTAGCGGTGATATATCTCCTCCAGACGCTCATAGAATGCATCTTTGATGTCATCGTCTTTGTCTTCCGTCGGGGCGTGTACACAAATCAGCGTAATGTAAAAATATTTCGCCCGAATGCGAATAGTTCGGTCTATTCGGTCACTTACAGGGTTAAACCGCGAGACCTGGTGTTGAAGTCTCTTGCCGACAATGAAACCACATCCAAGTTCATGTCTTTTTGCATATCAGCTGTAAAAAATGTCACATTATTTCTGTCGTGTGCATCCCTGTCCCGTCCATCCCATTTCCTGTATGGAGATGATGTCAGCCTTGTATTTGTCGAGGACATCCGCCAGTTGGACAGAGGCACCATCTCTGTAAAGAGTTTAGACTTTCCAGGTGCATATCCTTAAATCATGGTCATTATAACGTTTGCGGGTGTTGTCAACATTTGTGGGTTTTTGTTTTTTCTTATCTTCGTGTTTTCATAATAATTGTTTTGTGTAAGGAGAGTGGCTTATTAGGCCACCGCGCCCAATCCTAGTTTCTTAGGGGTGCCAAAGCCACTAAGAGAGCCTCTGTGTTGAGCTTCAGTAACTTCTGTTACCTACTTTCTAAGACGCATCGGTGGTAGCATGCCGATAAGGTTGCTCAACATTTCGCCTTCTCACATTTGCTACCACTGAACGGATGTGGCATTGCCCGCGGAATACGTGATCGCTCAGACGTTGTAAGCTGCCAATAAATGCTTTGATAATTTGTCAAGTTATGGAAATTTTGAGGGTTTTCCTCGGCATTAGTATTTTCCAGTTTAGATATAAAAATTTAGACATTAAATGCATTCCAAAAAATTGTGCCAAATAAATTGGCTGTCGTAAGGATGGTGATAAATAAAATTATATGTTCTTGGTTATGCTCTCATAATATACAGGGAGTGTAACCAATGATATCCTGTTTACTGCCATCCGCAATTTTAAGTGAACTTTAAAATTTCTGACAAGTACAGTTTGTTTATCCACCAATTCTTCACAAACAATGCCTATGACACTTATTGTCGCTGCAAAATCTAATAATCCGTACGTCTGTTGCCCAATTAAATTTTTGCATATGGCCTGTCATCGTTATTGCTTACTACTCTAGTATATCGATTACACAGTGATACAAATGTGAAGGAAAAAAATATACAGGGGTTCTCGTGTTTCTGTTAGACTAGAGTCCATAGAGTAAAGTGATACTTTTAGTTTTTCTCGGTCACTTCGTTAAGTAATGTTTTTATAGCAAATTAAGTGAAATGACGATATTCCTAAAATTACAAGTTCCAAAATTCATAAGTCTTCTCTTTGTAAACCGATTTTCATGAAGCAGCGCAATGTATATTTTTTATTTTTCTATTATGCTATATTAAAGTAGCTTTCTAAAATAGGTAAGTTTATAAGAATCGGTGCAAAAATTAATGAGTTATGCTAATTTTTGTAATATATTTTTCGACATCCTTGTGAATATGTAGTACGAATTACTTGTCGTGATACGTATACGTCATATGTATTTGTACAAAGTGACACATGCACTCTAAGGAAAAATCACAAAATGACGCGAACATGTTATTACAAAATTTAGCATAACTCATTCATTTTTCAACCGATGCTTATAAACTTACCTATTTTAGAAAGCTTCTTTAATATAGCATAATACAAAAATATATATACATTGCGCTGCTTCATGATCAACTGAGAGCGTTGGGAAAATGAGAATTCGCAATTTGTTTTCGGGGTTGTTTTGCTTAAACTGCCGCCGTTTCACAATTTTTAAACCGATTTTCAAAAGTATTTTTTCTAATAAAAGGTGAAAGTCATAGCTTTAAAACAGATGTAAACTTTTGAAAATCGGTTTACAAAGAGAAGACTTATGGAACTTGTAATTTTAGGAATATCGTCATTTCACTTAATTTGCTTTAAAAACATTACTTAACGAAGTGACCGAGAAAAACTAAAAGTATCACTTTACTCTATGGACTCCAGTCTAACAGAAATGATACATGAGAACCCCTGTATATTCTGTGTGTAGCACAGTGTAATCATAGGAATTACAATTCAGATACCCAGAAAAATTAAAAATATTTTTTTGTAGAACAGAATGAAAAACTTCGATTTTGTTTTTTGATTATGTTTATTTGAATCTTTAGAATTTTATTGGTTAAGTCGTAAAGATGATATCTGCCACATGGACGCCGTCACAATTGATTGCCATACGGCCTCGTTTTATGGCATTTTTCATCACTTCGGCGAGAACTTCGGGCGACAGATTCTCGCACTCGTGTCGAATGTTGTCCTTGAGAGCTTCCAGGGTCTCGGACTTGTGCACGTAAACATCGGACTTCATAAACCCCACAAAAAAAATCTGGAACGGTCAAAAATAAGAGCATCTTCCAATAATATGGATGGGATTGAAAATGGGCAGAACTACCCCACCCATTTTGGTACCTACAAATTTACCTATTTTTGAAAAATTTATATTTCTTTCATAACTTCCAAACGAACAACTGGAGGATACTTCAATTTGGTCAGATTAATTATCTTATAGTTGAAGAAAACCCCTATAAAAACAGAAACTTTTGTCACACTCCTTCTGGTACCTCCCATACAAATTGACCCTCGTAGTTTTACATGCATATCTTTTTTGTAAGTACACTGAATTTACTAAAATATTACGCAAGATGTACTTTCTGAAAATTTGATTGGGGAATGAATATAGACTATATCGGTTAATCCCTTCTGGTATCTCCCATACAAAATGATCCATTTTTGCAAAATTAATATTCCTCCCATTACATCAAAACGGACACCTGAGGGAGGGTTAATAAAATTTGATCAGAGAATTTATCTTGTAATAGGAGGCAAAACCTCAGAAAACGTAAGTATTTGACAAATTACTTCTTGTACCTCACATACAAATGACCGAATTCGCCCTCATTGTTTTATATACATATCATTTTTACACTGAATTCAAACAAATTTTGCGTAAGATGTACGCTTATAGAAAGTTGTCTCAGGAATAAGTATGGATTATAACAGTTAAACCCTTCTGGTACCTCCCATAAAAAAATATATCACGACTTAAAAAATATCTTATATTGGGTGGTGGTATTTATCAGTCATTTTACTTTACTGGAAGTTTTGTACTGGTTTTATTATATTAAATGTTAGTTATGCTATGTGAGTTTCCATTCTTCTAAGTTGTCCACATTTCGAAAATAAATTTAAAAAAAAATATGCTAGTGCATAATTCTATGCAATAGTGTTTTTAATTTCACCGACTCAAATACATCGCTTTAGCATGTTACAATGACAGCGACAAAAAATAAGTCACAAAAATCGTACTTCTTTTAAAAAAAAAATATGAATGCATCGATTAACATTAGCATGCTTATACCTGCACTGAATGCTGAGAAAACTTAAAAAACATTCTCCTGAATAATTTAGTTTTTGTCGCTTAAGATTTTGTTGGCAGTTAGGGCTCGATATGTAACATGATGTAGTGAATCGTAATCAATAAATATAACTCAATTTCGATTTGTTTGATTATTCATTGTTTTAGATTTTAGGCGACGATATTAATGCTTTGTTTGTAAATTCCCTTCATGTAGCAAAACATTTCGATACCTAATATCGATACCTAAGGGCACGCATTCAATGTTGCATGAATATTATCTCGGAGATCACACAATGTAGGGAGGTGATATGTTAATTACACCCTGCTACAAAATGGAAACACTTTGGCAGTGACATTGTGCGTGTTTAACGCCTAATAGAGTACAACATGAATCCCTTACACCCTCAAAAACTTTACTTGCGGTTAAAACCCGGTTTTTCGATACTTTCCACACTTGTAAGCTTACGATTCTATCAATTCTTAACAGAGTTTTGATTTCTTAAAAGCATTGGAAAGAAGAATCTTAGACCTGTCCAGCGATATACATAATAATTTAGGTTACTTATCATATCTGTTCGTTTGTGCCTCAAAATCGCTAACTATTCTTCTTTATTTTTAAAGTTTGAAGAAGTAAAGGCTTTATTTCATATAGATACTATTGTGTTTATTACTTTATTGGGAAAGTGCACGATGCCACGACCAAATCGCATAGTTTATTATACAAATAGTTAACAAGAGTTTTGACGCACACCCCCTAAAAGTAATCCAACGGTGTCAAATAAACATCTGCATGAATTCATCGTACCATGAATACCCATCTGCATTTATGTTTTTTGTTAGTCAGTGTGCAACAAGACCTTTGAATGAATGTGATGTTTAGTGTCAAATCCCACTAATGAGGTGGCCAATTCACAGGTACATTTACATTCCCGTTATCGATTTGTAGATTAAATTCTATATTAAGCTCTTACGGTATTTGGTTTTTAAACGATATTTATTGAAATATTTATTCTTCATGTATTTCAAAATAAACACAATTCTATGGTATACGATAAGAAGTAACATAAACATTCTTCCCCAAATGATATTACAAATATTGATATAAATTCTAAGACTAAAGGACAGGAATGCGTGCACGTCTACCGATGGAATTTAGAAACACCACCTAAATATCGTAGAACGAACGTATAAAAGAAGATGATCTCCATGTAGGTAAACATTTTATCACGTTGTAATGGCCAAATTATTCGTTTGCTTTCCTGTTTGAAGTGAGTAAATTTACAGCAGTGATAGCATCGGGGAACATAGAATGATAATTAAGTAAAGGGACATAGGCGGCTGTAATAACACGACCCGCAAACCATCGTCCATGCAGAGCATTTACTGCTAAAACAGCGGTAGTTATGCTGGGGCATTTCACATATACATTACCATTCGGCGAGATTTTGTCTACAAATATATGTAGTACTCCACCGTGCTTGGAGCACTCGTCTATGACATCATCCCGTATTTCGGAATCCCAGGTTGGATTAGTTTCTGTGCGTGGATCAAACATATTTGATAACATAAAACATTGCGTAGCTATTGGCGGATTTTGTGCTTGTGTGTTTACGGGAACAGGCTGAGGAGCGGTAGCAAGCAAAGCGTTGGCTGCAGCTTGTGGGACGGCAAGTCCAGCACCTTCAGCTAACTTAAACATTAACTGCAGTCGGCCAGTAGCGCCTAAATCAATACCACTGCGATCCATTTCATCTGTATCAAGCGAAGATGTGTTCATGTCTAGTCTCTCTGTTACGTTTCCAACTTTCATTGGGCGTCCTGCTAATTCAAAGCCGTTCAACTGTTCTAGAGCTTTCTTGGCATCATCAGCGTTGTGATACTAAAAAGAAGATATGCTTTTAATGTATATGTAAATATATATATATAAAGGATTAATGATAGTTTAAAGATAGCTGATAATAAGATAACAACATGCTAAATAAGTATAGACTTATCATAGGAAAAATTTATTAATTTAGGACTCAGTAAAAATTGCTTTCAATTATGTAATTCATAGCAGCATACAAATACATATGCTTACGTGCGTAATGTACAACATACGCAGGGGCGAAGTTGGGCGTCATACCTCAATCTTCACTTCCACTCCGACAGCTAGTTTCGGTGTGGAACAAACGCTTCAATTCCAGGATAAGCTGTACCACTATCTGCAGACTGGGTAATGGGAAGTCATTTCACTCGCTTACATTAAAAGTTACAGGGTTAGAGTGAAGTTTGGCCTGAAGAATGTTTACTCCCGAGGTCCAGGCATTAATGAAGCAGAGAAAGCTAAGGGTGGTGCAATTTAATTTGCATCATTGTCTTGCCGTCTCTTTTGACCTCTCGCGCTACCTCACTACTAGACTGGCGGACATAGCTCTCGTGCAGGTACGATATATAGTAGGCAACAAAGTCCACGGCTTCGATGAAGCAAATACCGTCGAATAAAAGCGTCGATGATGAGGACATGTCCCCATTGCAGCACGGCCTTTAAAAAACCTCACAATTTAAGGATACTTATAACACCCGAAACTTCTCGTAAAACTATTCCGAACGATTCTATAAGTATATATTTAAGATTTTCTTATTAAATTTCCCTCTTTCCCTCTTTATAAGTCCTTATCTTTATGATTTCAGGTTTTTGTAACTTATTTATCAACCATTCGTACGTCAAATGGCGAACGATTAACATTTTTGTTTTTTTTTTTTTTACTCTTTATTTTGAGTGAAAAAAAAGCTTTTATTGATGGAAATTTTTGATTCGACAAACTCGTTGAGGTGTACATTAGGGATATAACTTTTTAACAATTTTTTAAAATATCAAAATTGGCATAGCCCTGTCCAATAGAGCATAAAAAACTATAAGGGAACGTATATTTATTTTTTCGCTAAGATCAAAAAAGTTCACGCACCAACCGCGATGAAATTTTTAAAATTTTTAATTTTCTTTTTGGTTAAGAAAAGTTAATAATATGTTCATTTAAAACAAAAAATAGCTCAAGCATGAAATTTCATTAATATTTAGAGACGGTAAGAGATTTTTCCGAAACGTATCTTTAACCTTTTTTAACGAAAAAAAAAAATAAAAATGTGTAATGAATAATCTCTCCTGATGCTAATAGTTAATTTGTTTACTAACACTTGCAACATTTATCTCAGGTGGCAGCCTGTTGATAATTGACCAATGAGCCTAGGAGATCTAAATCCCCACTTAACGAAGTTTCGTTTTTAATTCGTTAAGTTAATAAAAAAATAATAAATTTTTAAATAATTTTTTATACACCTGTTTAGAAAAACCAATTGGTGCGTGAACTTTTTCCAGAAAAATTACAAATGATTATGATTTTTGTGCTTACTAGGATATAATAGACCTCATGGTACTATGCCAAAAAATTGGTTATACCCCTAGTGTACATTGCACAGAAAATGAAATATTGTTATTAAAACTGAATATTTTTACAAAAGAAAGTTCTTTCTTGCAGCTTAGAACGTTTTAAACACTTATAGCAGAGTATGACAATAAGTACTCGGCATTAAAGTATACTTAAGTACATACCCATAATTTTTATTCTTGTGTAGAACTAAGGCAGTAATACTTTATACAGTTTGTCATTCTCTGGTGGCCAGATCGTTAATGCAATTTGCAGTCCGTTTAATCATAAAAAAAAGCTTTGGACATTTTAATTTAATTAAATTTAAGTATTCGTCTTTACTAACACAAGCCAGAAAAACATTTTTTTCAAGTTTTTTTTCGATCGCGGTGGACATTACTGTGGAAATACCCATATAAAAGTTATGTTCTGATACACAAATATCGTATCGCACTCAAACTTTAACATCGGAATCTCTCTTGTGGGTTATCAGACACATCATTTAATGTAATACGCTTTTCCGGTAAGTGAAAATTATTTTTACAAAGGGTGCAATATAGGGTACAATTTTGAGGTCTATCTGGGATTGAAAAAAAGTTGTAGACATCAAAGTGTCATAAATGTGGAAAACTACATTTAACTACACAAACAAATGAATTTAATAAACACTTACTGATATAAATCCATATCCTTTTGAGCGTCCTGTCTCAGTATCCATTATAAGTTGAATTGTATCAATCTTTCCGAAAGGCTCAAAAATTCCACGCAACATGTCTTCCGTTATATTGAAATGCAACGAACCCACATAAAGTCTCATAGGTCCGATGTGATTTTTTGGAGTAAATGTAGGCACCGCATTCGCGATGCGATTCTTTTCAGCTTGTGTGTGTTGTACAACAATAGGAATTCCTAAAAGTTTTTGTCCAGATAACCCCAAAGCAAGTGCCACAGATTCGGGATCTTTAAATTCGATGTACGCTATTCCCTTGAATCGTTTTGTCTTGTTGCAAGTTATTAAACGTACGTCTCGAACTTTTCCAACGCTGGAGAAGAATTCTTCAAGCTCTCTGGCACGAACTCTTTGAGATAGCTGCATGCAAAAAATAGTGCGAGCATCGCGTTCTTCAGGACTAAGCTCAGTTTGAGGAGATCGGTCAGGACCTAAACCATTTGGGGGTGTACGGCCACGCCTAAACGGACGAGGATTGCTGTTCAATTTAAGAATTTTGCATAGAAATAAAAATAAATATAAGGTGAGGCACTTACCTTTTCTCTCGCGATTTTGAGCGGCGATACGAACGACTACGGCCCTGTTCTTTGATTGGGCTAAGGCGGTCTTTAGACCGACGATCTTTAGACCTGCTTCGACGGTAATCACGCGTCCGGCTGGTCTTGCGTTCAGTATGAGGTCTGATGGATTTCTTATCTTTCGAACGACTACGACGTCGATCACTAGAACGACTACCAACACGATGGTCTTTCGAACGGCTACGACGCCGATCACGATCATGATCTCTATCGCGGGAGGATCTTCTGCGCTCCCTTTCCCGGTCTCTTGGCCGATAATGTTCCCTCTCTTTTTCCCGGTCAGAATTTGAATGCCGGTGATGTTTCCTTTCATCATCACGAGATCCGGATCGGCTTCTAGAAATAGTGTAATTTTATAAAAAACATCAATTATTTTATATCAATGCCATACCTTGACTTATTTTTACGATTGCGATCAGTTGTAGACACTCTGTTAGTGACATTAGAGCTTTTGGACGATTTATCTTCGAACTCTTCATGCCCACTATTTCGGTTTGTATCTTCGTTCTTAGCGACACTGCCCACATTTGAAATCTATGACGGTATCATGGTGCAACATACAAATAATAACGTCGTCACATGTTTAAATGTTTATATTAATTTGTGACATTGTTAATCATCGATGACAGAGTAATAATTAGAGTTGGTTAAACAAGAGAAAGTAAATCAAAAAATTAGATATCACTGCAAAAGTGTACAATTACAAAAATTCATCAATTTTTAATTGCGAAAATAATGGAGATGCACATTTGCCCAACTTGCGTACTATGTCAGACAACTTGGCACCCACATTTTGTATGCATATCTTTTTTTATCGACAATGCTGACTCCTCGTATGGTACTACTATTAGCCTTCTCGTCCGACCTGCGACGAAAACTTATATTACTAGTATCTATAATGTTACTCTTAAAACAACCTGTAGACTGTTGGTGGAGAGGTGATCGGTACAGTCATTTCTGGGGTAGCTGTATGTGAATAGATTTTGCCTTTAAAATCCTGCATAAGACATGTGCTGCCCAGACGCATTTATGTGCATTTATCTGAAATTTAGTTCAGGTTTCAGTTTGAATGTTTTGTATATTTATGTTTTTTTTTTTAATTGTAATTTAACGGTTCAAATATCAGATACAAATGCTTTGGTACAAAGAATTTATATGTATAAATATATATGTTTAGGCGATTTTCTGGCACATTCAAAACTTACCAAATGGTCTCCAGCTTTAGATATTTTAGAATGACCAAAATGAATCAGTCTCTAGCAACAAATTGAGTATAAAGGTATTCTGCAAAGACATTTCACCCTTGAAAATTATTCTATTTTTACGTATAGATAGTTTAATTTTCATAATATAGTCCAACTGTGTAAAATTGGTCACAGTAGAAAAAAAACTCGTGCAAAGATTACAAAAAGTTTAAGTACGGAAACGATGGGGTTGGGTAATTAAAAATGTCACATTTCTTACTGCTCTACAAAGAATAATAACGGTTTAGCTTTAAATTGTTCATTATTACGAATATAAAAATGTTTAAATTGACAACCACAATGATGCTGATTCTAAACTATCAAAACCCTAAATTCTGAAAAATTACCCTTTGATGTAATTAAATTTTCTATGTTTTTGTAAGTATTGTATTTATTAATACTTGACACTTTCTCAATATAATCTGAAGAATCCTTAAATTTCAATTTACAATTATCTGTATTTTTTTTTTGTACATCATTTGCTGCTCACAATTTTTTTATCTTTTATTAAATTACACGATATTTTAAAATTGCTTAATATGCTATGTCACAAATTAAACATCGAAGGAGAATGAGTACACGCCATTGCCTACTTTATGGTCTTAACATAAATTAATTTACAATAATAACGGAATACTGCAAGTATGACAGCCGATTCTCCTATAAGGCTTTCCTGAATAATTTCCTTAATACACTTTTCATATATTGGGGTAATTCTATAATCGCCGGAATATATTTTTTAACAAAAAAATTAGCAAATACATAAAGCATTGTTTTTAGATTAGTTTGTTTCGTTTCGACAAAATATTTGTCAAATTATGTAACGTGATTGCAGTTAAATTTGGAATGAGTGTCTCGACATCCTCTAAATTTGCAAAAATATAGAGAAAAATACCAACATAAATAGAACAATAAAAAAGTCTTCGGTGGTTTTTCTGACGTTAGTTACTTCACCGAGTGTTTTTACCACAATGTTTTTGTCCCTGCTGGTTTTTTTTTAAGTTTGATGCATTAATAAATAAATATACGAAACATTAACGCTAACATAATATATCCGGAATATAATATCTGTTATTATTTAAAATACTCTTTTTGTATTAATCAACAGGTAGAGTATATTTTAAAGTAGTTAAAAATTGCATAGTTTAGAACTAGTACGCTTTTGAAAATGCTTGGTATGTCTTAAGTTTGATAAGACCCAAGTTAAGGCCTAGCTACTTTTTCTTAATTGGCAGCAGCAACAGAAATTTATCTATCAGTAGCCGCACATAGAAAAGAATAGGTCTAAATATTTTGCCAAGTATTTTTCTCTTGAAGACTCCCAGAATAGATTGATCCGCTTGTGTCATTCCCCAGTATTCTGCGCTTTAGAGCAAGACAGTAGTTCGCATGACATACTATCGCCTTGTCTAAGGCATCGCTTAGTAGAAAATGACTGTCAGATTTTTGTCCATTTTCACTGAAGGCTTCGTGTCAGTCAGAGTCAATCCGCCAAGTCTTATTAGCTTTGCGGGGATACCAAACTCAGCCATAGCACCTAACAATTTCTGTCGTTTAGGTCTGTCGAATGCAGCTTTGTAATCGAGGAACTGATGGTAGGTATCGATCTGCATTTCATGGGTCTTCTTCAGGATTTGTGGAAGTGTGAATAACTGGTCAGTCGTGGATTTACTAGGATGGGCTTAAGTCTTTCACATAACTCATTAGACAGGACCTTGTATGCGACCTGATCCCGCGATAGTTGGTACACACACTTGGATCGCCTTTCTTAAGCACAGGACATAGAACACTCAGATTCCAAACATCGCGCATGTATTCCTTGTGTCAAACCGTGTTTATGAGTTGCCAGCTCATCACCTTTTACGATCTTCCCGCCTAAACGGGCATTTAATCTCCCTCCTCTTTTCATTATAACGCTCCATCACCGCACGCATTGCCTCTCTCAGTGGTATGAAGCTTGATGTCTAGCTTCTTTTGCGTATGGTTACGAGCATTTTTAGCACTACTTAATCGCGTGCGTACCTTGGCTGGTGATCCGAGTCAATTTCTATCGTCGTGTCCATCCCTGTCCTGTCCATTTTATTTCCTGTACGGCGGTGATGTCAGCCTTGTATTTGTCGATCACACCCGCCAATTGGATAAAGGCAATATCTTTGTATAGAGTTCGGACATTCCAGGTGTATATCCTTAAATCATGATACTTATCAAGGTTTGCGTAGGTCGTCAACATTTAAAGGGGTTCTTGTTTTTTCTATTCTTCGTGTTTTCATATTAATTGTTTTGTTTAAGTAGAGTGGCTTATTAGGCCACCGCGTCCGATCCTAGTTTTTTAGGACTTCCAAAGCCACAAAGGGAGCCTCTGTGGTGAGCTTCAGTAACTTTTGTTACCTACGTCCTAAGAAGCATTGGAGGTAGCATGCCATTTAGGTTACTCAACATTGTGCCTTCTCACATTGCTACGGATGTTCAGTGGCATTGCCCGGGGAATATGTGATCTCTCGGACGTTGTGAGCTGCTTGGTGACCTCCAAAGAGGGCCTCTGGTTATTTTCAAGTTAATAACGATCATAAAGACTCAATTCGATTTAAAAATCCCCCATAGCAACTACTTTGATTTATTGACTTGGCATTTTGTAAGCACTATAGCATAGTAATAACTGTAACTACACCTTTTTAAATTAAACCAAAATTCTTTATGCTTTATTTAATTCAACAACTTTATCATTGACTTCTGAACAACATATTTAATAAATCAGTGCACTGATAGTAATTTCCCTTTACACCCCCTTACTTAAACTTAATTTCCCTTTACACCCCATGAATGCACGGCCGGCCACTACTAACAGCACATTGGTTTTTTTGTATTAATCTAAAATGATTTTATTTTCTGTTCCCTTAAGAGAAATTAGTTATTATTAATTTTGCTAGGAATATTTTTTACTCCTAAATTTCAAAATGTCATGTTGAAAAAAGAAATCTCATCATCAGGTTCAAGTTTGCAATTTATGAGACAAATAGCAACAATGAGTATCGGAAATAAATTAAGCCCTCTGCCAAACCATGCAGGTACGGACCGCACGCCCCTGCAAAACTGAGAGTTAGGCGCAAAAGGTATCTCAAGGACCCTGAGAAGGTATCTTAAGGCTCTTATCCAGAACTTCAAGTGAAAATTCCTGACAGGTATTGTCGGATTGGTAGGATCATCCCCCGTGATGGTTGCTTCTTGAAGGTAAGCACATTTCGGTTATTTAGTGCATGACCGGCATAACTCTAAAAATTCGATTCCGAGATAAGTTCATTTAAAGTTTTGAATTGACCTTGCAAAGAATAGAGAATATCAAATAGCTCTCAAGCGGAGAGTATAACAAATATATAGACGAAAAACACTCATATTAAACGATGAGAACTTGTGCTTCGTTGGGCAGCCAACATATTTTTTCAACCTGTGGTGTGTTGTTTTACCTGATTGTAAGCCATAGATGACTTTTCGGAACTTGCATTACAAAAATGGTATACCATACAATCTGCAGAATGGACATGGAAAAACATTCATTTGCCCTGGAGACTATTCAGCTATTAAATGTTGCATCTGGATAATTACGATGCTTTCTTTCTCTAGTTTTTTAGGTTAATTAAAATACGAGGCCAAAATAAATTATAGGATGCGTGTTTTCTGTTCGCTAGAACATATCAATGTGAAAAGGCGAACAAATCCCAGGGGAAAAGATATTCATAATATGAAAAATGTGTTTGAACTATCGAATTTTGCAAAGAAAATAATTCCTAATAGAGGAAATGTGAACAAATTTCGAGAGAAATATTATTCGCGGTAGGGGTAAATATGTTTTTAAGAATACTAATAACAAAAAAACTTAAGAAAAAAGTAAAAAAAAACACATTGAAATTTGGTACCAAAATCTGTGGAAACAAAAAGGTTTTACACATTTTTTTTTTTGACTCTACAGAGACAAAGCTTAAAGTAACGTTTCACCAACACTTTAATTTCCTTTTTTATAATTATTACACAGCGCAACAATAATTTCTTTACAGAATGAAAGACTTTGGGAAGTATATTAAAATTCCGAAACTATATGACTATTTACGTGAACTTTTGATTTTATTTTGAGTAGTGCAGAAAAGTAAATAAAAATGGGACTATTAAACATTCAAATGTTTTACAAAATTGGTGGTCATAAAATTTCACAAGGGTTGTTTAAGAATATCTTCAACTGATACTAGCACTTTTCCTCCCTATTCAAAGTTTGAATAATTTTTTAAATTATTTAAATAATCGGCCAAGTATTTTATCGGGTTACCTAATTATTGCGGATGAAGACACTAAAGTGACATGTTTATTATATTATCCGTTGTGGACACATGTTCGTGTTTAAACTTCTGCCTAAAGGAAAGAAAATATTCTCACTTCATGAGAAAGTTAGAAAATCTTTTTGAATCCAAAGGTTTTTAAGAATAAAACTTATTTTTGATATTTCATGATACAAAATGTATTCACTTATTTCGTGAAGTGTTAGTAAATGTTGCTGCATTTAGAAAGAGCACTTGGTATCTCATTAACTGTATTTATGGACAAAGAGTAAGCTTAAAAACCGGGCAAGATGTTTATACCACTTGCTCAAAATAAATTGTTAAAAAATCCCAATCAACTCATGGAGCGAGGCCAAGGTGATCATTGTTTTGACATGGCGATTATTGGTTCGTCATGTATTTACAGTCATGTATTCAGGTCTTAAAAATACAACTTCACACTATCAGAAGTAGAACGTGAACGCACAAATGTCTTGATATTGGCTCGGTGCTGAGAGTCGAAAAAAATCAAGTCTCGGCTCGCGAGCAAATCTCATTTCAAATTATGAGGAGCACTAGCAAAGCTCCCTATTTGAAAGTCGGGAACGAATTCTGTTCTATCTGAGCAGTAAGCGAGATCCCTTCTTGTCAGATATAAACATATTTGCATTTTAGTTCTTTTTTATTAAATGTTTAACCTAAAATGTATGTAATAAATCTGAATTGGATTTTTCGTAACTTTTTGTTTTTAATTCGCTTGGTGCTAGTTTAAACAATAATATTGTGTGAATATAAGCTTATAATCAGTTTAATTGACAGAAAAAATAGGAGTTCATAAATGCAAGAATTGACCAACTCCATTTCTACCAGTTATGTGTACAGGATAAATTGACTATATATCTTAAAAAGTTTGTTCTCGCAATATTTTTAGACTCACATAACGGGACTTATAGTTGAACGACGAATCCGAACATCAGCTGTTTAAGAATCCCTTATTTGACATGCCTCGACATTACTGCGAAATTTCAGTCAACAACATCGAGATGGCTGTCAATGAAAGATAGTTGATAGTCACGTTTCTATACTACTATGCCACGGTCGGTCCCATACATTATAAAATGTAATACACTACGATTACTTGATATTCCAATTGAATTAAAAAGTCAAGTAATCCAATACCCTAGTATTGGACTAGGAAGAACAATATTTTTTGGAACATAATATTTATTCCCATTTGTTGCCGAAAGTTCACTGTACTACACATGATAAACCTCAGGAATTACTTCTATTCTGCAGAGGTTCTATATATCGTTTTTTTTTTGCAGTGGTAATGGGAATCTTGGAGTTGTCTTCCGCGTCTTCCGCATGGAGAATGTTATGTGCTTGTGATCTAAATAAAAACATACGACTATTAAATAAAATGGTCATCTCTACCAAAAGTAAAAAATTATCCATTGTTTAGTATCCTCTTCCGTAAAAAAAACCTTTATGACACTATCTGCATTTTCGGAATAAATTCTTTAGACTCAACCAAAGAGTCACCCTTTGCCGAATATGTATGCAGGTATGAAGAGCAACATTTTTGGCGAGCTATTTATGGACATACAAATGTATGTTAGAGCGTTTGGAAATTTCATTTAAAAAAAAGACATTAGTAGCGATGTTAAACATCGTGTTTCACCTTATGTTTGTTATTTATAAAGTGACGAATATATTAAAATACATTTGCAATTTTGTGAATATTAGCTCGCGAGCCAAGTCCTTTTGAAATTTTGTAGTTATTGGCTCGCGAGCCGAGAGCCCATTTGAAATTTTGTGGTCCTTTCTCGCGAGCTAATAACCAATTTTTTGGAAAAGAGCAACTCGCGAGCCAAGTCAATAAATAAAATACTAAAAACTTAATTTCTCTTGACAACCCATGAATGAGGTATGGGGTAGCTTCTTAATACGCTTTTCTATTTTTGGATTCACAACTAACGGCACCTATTTTTTATAAACGAATGCGACCGTCACTGTTTGAGAAGCTTTTTACTAGACATGCCGATTGACTCGACACTATACTGCGAATTTGCTGTCTACAACATGAAGAGGGCCGGCAATGAAAGAAAAATGTAGATGACTACAGCCAGGAATCGAATCATGGATCTGCCGTATAGTAGTCGCGAGTTCTAACCATCTTGCCACGAAAATCATAATAATTTTGTGTCTTAACTTTTAAAATTTTCTTGCATTTGGATTTTTATTCATTAAATTTTCTATATATTATCGCCTAATTGCATTATTTATATGAAACACTACCATAAATGTCATTCTCAGAAAATTCGAGTATATCGTCGGTATACTGCGTATACTGGTCAACTCCACTTTTTTGTGCAATGGACTTAATGATGCAAGTGTTCCAAAAGTCATAGTGTAGACCCTCTAAAAAATCCAATGTTTATTTAAAACAGTTTTGTAGCTATTGTATAAAAACAAAGGCGGCCATAAACTTTAAATCATCAATAACTCAAAAACATGTGTACTTAAGAACTTTTTTGCAAAATGTACCAAATGTCAAATTCTATGTCCTTTAAAAACTCATTTCTATTTGAAGTAGTTTTATAGTTATTGTATAAAAACACAAGTGACCACAAATCATAACTCAGAAACACAAAAAGTAGAGTTGGTCAGTTTACGCACTATACCAACGAAAAATTCATTGAAAGAACTGAAGATACTTCTTAAGCACCTAATAGAGTCTAACTACTGGCAAAATTATTTCCCAACATTCCATATATGACTTCGCATCGCTTTGTCAAAACAACGATTAACTGTTTATTAAACTTCGCACTGCTTTTAATGAAGCTTTGATAAAGGTATATAAAGCATTCTCACGTCTCCACTTTTCATAGAAATTTGCGTTCTATAACACTTACGCTTTTTAAGTATGGTGCCTCCAGCATGGCCTCCACATCGAAGTCCTCTGCCATTTTTCTACGTGTCAACCTGAGAACAATGAATCAGATATTATGTCTCTTTAGTGTACTTTTCTACAAACCTCTTAATACAACAAAGTTAAAGAACAGAGAAACTTGTGGTTTTTATAAAAAAAAAAATAAATACAGCGTGACGTTCTGGCTACTCAGGAATAGAAAATTTTTATGGTATTGGGTGTTGCCAATATGCATTTTGCATTTGTGCAGTCATGCAAAAGCTGCAGGTTCTTTATTATTTCAGTTTAGGAACTAACCTAAATAAATGCTATGCGTACGACATCGTATTAAATAGAGTTGTAATGGTATAGACATTATAATACCAAATACTCGATATATATGGATTGCGAACGCACCACTGAATGAAAATCCATCACAGTGTTTTCAAATGGATGCTATGCCAAAGGACATAGAATTTACAAGAAGTCAAATAAGACCGTCGCAAAATGTAGTGTACATACGCCGTTAACCCTACGGTCAGTAACCAAAAAATATACGTTAGTCAATAACCGGGTACCCAAGCGTACTTTCTTGGTGGTTTTATGTAAAATATTTACAAAAATACCACACTGTAAATTTATTTAATTCCCATCAACAAAAGTTGATTTTCTTGCCGGTATTTTTGAGAAGTTGCAGCCACTGCCGAAACTGGACTGCTATAGGAGTTAGCGATTAGGGCAACAGCGATCAGAACTAAATTAAAAATGTACGGTTTGTATGAAATAAGTAACTCAAATTTGGAGTCCACATCTTTTTCAATAAATATTCGTCTTGACAGTTTCTCCCCCGAGAATCCTAGACACGCTTTATATTTAGCTTAGTTGTGCTATACTTGTATTACTTCTTTGTTAGTTTGATACATCTGGTTTGCAGATTTGAAGAACATACATTTGTTCCGGAACATTTGTTATGAAAGAAAAATTAGATTACATCGCAAAATTTTTGTTTACGATGTGGATTCATTATTTGTAGGTTAACCAGTAACTAGAAGTAATGCGGATGAAATGTATGTTGCTCGCAATGGCACGTTAAATCCTGCAACGTCCCATTAAATTAGCAGCTACAATATTATACGCCTAATCACCATCTGAGAGTATAAATGTTTAGCATAATTGTGCGCTACACAATCAAGTATAAGGATATAACAGTAGCGGATATTTACGCCTTCATAAGCATATGGTTAAGGTCTGCCGCGCGTCATTAAAATAATTACATTTGAAAGATTAGTGGGCAACACATCTTATTCGCTATACCGAGCAACACTCGGTACAAACGGATTGTGATCATTGATACGTTTTATTCGTTTTGACATTGCAAACACTATTAGCCAAAAAATGCTTACGGACGGAAAGAAACCCATATATACCGTAGGTAATTAATGCAGAAGATCAATACAAAAACAAAATATAGTAATCTACTACACAATATAAACTGAAAAATTAAAAAAAAAATTAGTTCTCATTTACAAATAATGGCAAAGAAACGTAACCTGCAGTGAACAGCCTCTAACGTTCAGAGCCCTGTTAGCAACATCTTAGGTTCGAGCGAATTTACAGAGGATGTTAAGTGAAAGAGGTTTGATGGGAAGTTTTGAACACAGCGAATGCAACAAAACTAAAAAGTGTTAAAACATAAATTAAAATATACAGAAATTTGTAAAATTTAGATCGATATATGTGGGGAATGTACCAAATTATGTTTATACAAGGTATAAGGTGATTATATTGCGGAACAATTACATAAAACTGTAAAATAAAACATTCCAGGTTGCGTGATACGTTCAGTGATCCCCTACTGAACATACCCACTACTTGTACATTTAGTTGCGTACAACCCAACACATGATTCATTGTTTACAAGAATTCGCTCGAACCTCGTTTTCCAGGCATTTTTTGAAACAAAATTAAACAGCCTGGAATCTTGGTCACTCTTTATATATTGCTCTGTGCAGTGAAAAGATATTCAAACACCTTAATCGCGACGATTTGGAGTTTCATGGCCATAAAGAAATTATTAAAGAAATGACAGCAGTTTAAAGTTGAAAAAGGTACCCGGGTACCCGGTTATTGACCGTAGGGTTAAATAACACACTTGTTGTTCGGTACTGAACTGATTGCACGATATAAAAAACGATGGAAATAAAAAGAATTTTCACCATTTTCTGGCTCGACAGCCACAAAGATAATTGTAACATTTAATCAGCATTAAATTTCATAATTTATTTTCCTAATTTTTGCATATTCACATCTACCGACCTACGCACAGTGGGTCAAACAGCAGTGCTAGCGGGATTTAATTAATAAGTCGAGTAAAGAGATATTTTAATGAAAATTTAAACGTAAGTTTTTTAACTCATATACCACTTATTCTCTTAATTTCAATTCACATTTTAACGTAATTTATTTGAAGTATTTGAAGAAATAGAAAGTATTTATTTAAATCCCGTAATTTCTTATTCCTCGCTTCAAGGGCTTCTTCAGACATCATGCCAATAGGTATGATAGTATTTTATATAGTATAGTATATTATTGATCCGGAAACTCTTTTGACGCGGGCTACCAAATCTGGTTGGCTGAAAAAACGTCTGGTTATTTTGTATGAGAGGTACCAGAAGGGGTCGTCCCATATAGTCCACATTCCTTCGTAAGTCAAATTTTAATAAGCTTATATCTTGTACAAAATATGACCGAATACAGTGTATCTACCAAAAAATGTATTTAAAACTATGAGGATGAATTCGGCCACTTGTATGGAAGGTACCAGAAGGAGTGTGGCAAATACTTTGGTTTTCTCAGTATTGTTTACAAATTGTACAGAAAAAAGGTCGTTAATTATTATACTAATTAAATATCATCGGAGGCCCGCCAAATCAGAGCAAAATATAGCAAAAATATCTGTAAAATTTTAAAAAAATATTCCCCTATAATGAGAGGTTTGAAAAGCTATCCCATACCTCATTCATGAGATGTAAGAGTATATATCCATAATTAAGAAATTTAAACAAACAGCAAACGCAGCAACAGCACCTTGACTTGAATAACCAGGTCTGAGGTTTTAAAAATTTTGTCTCAATGACAACAATGTCACCAAATATAGATAGCATTGACCTGGACCAATTACAGGAAATCGCACTTGCTCTCAAACCACAAACGGCAACTTTTGTCCCCGAAACTTATCGGATTCTCTTTTGATGTTTCCTGTAGCATTTAGGCCAACTTAAGTTTCCGCAACTCGTAACGTTTGTTATTTTCGTGTTTGCTTTCTGCGATATTTTTTTGGTTGTATTTTATTAGTTGTTGTGTAAATTAAAATGGCAACTTTGAAAATCAAAGGCAAGAAACTCTTTAAAACGTCGTTAAATGATTTTTAATGAATATTTTTACTACGAATGAGTATAAAAATAGAATGCTAAAATCAATATGCAGACAACTTCCCTTTAGGACAGCCCCAAGGCGTGTCTCCGTGTACTGGCGACAAAGTACCCCTCTTTTTACTTCTCCCCCCTCTCCAATAATTTAATGCTCATTGTGGATTTTTAGGAAAAAATCTACCCGAAAAAAGGAAAAAATCTACCCAGTACCTCAAAAATCGCAACAATGCTGATTTTTTCCATTGTTTCCAAAAAAAAGTTAAAATAAGTTTCACAGGAAATATTTTATACTTTCAGCGAATTCTTTTTTCCCGCTCCGAATTCTATAATTTTGGAACTATTTCCCGGATTGAAACTTTAATTAATAAACTCACCCCTATTTTCCTGCAGAAAAGGGTAAGTTTTGTGCTATTTTTTGTGAGAACAGTGTTTTTATACCAACAACTCGTCAAAGTGAAGTGAGAAAATACATAAGCGCTTATTAATTTAAAAAATTTAAATTTTTTTTTTTACTTATTAGTAATGCCTGCAAAGTTTCATCCATTTGCATTGAGTAGAAGGCAGTCAAAAAAGCATTTTACCCAAAAAAAAATGTTGCCCCCTAAATTTCATCCTGGCTACGCCCATGTATTCGTGTGTTGTCATCGGGAATATGTATGCCTGCCAAGTTTCATCCATTTGCTATGAGTAAAAGGCGGTAAAAGTAACGTTACAAGATTTGACGATCCAAAAAAAATTTTACACAAAATTTGAGAAAATATTCAGTAGTTTTTTTTACAGCATTTTCAAAAAAAAGTTATTTGGCGGACCCTTTATGTTGTGTTCTCAATACTTTGTTCTTCCCTCTGCTAATACTCCTCGACTACATAAGCCGCTATTTTGCAACGATCAACGCGGACATCGCACAAAGCGTAGCAAACCACAGCCTCTCTCGCACAACCATTTCAATATACATTTGTTCCCCCAGCAAATACCCATCGAATCATTAGGATGTGTGTTTAGCTAAGCACAGACGGTTGCCAGAAATAGCAATTTTTTCGAATCTGCTAATGTACCGGCAATGTACTAACATGGACAGTGTTGCATATAATTGATCTCTGCAAACGTTGCCATACCAAATTTAAAGTGCACACGGTTGTTGGACATTTTCTGCAAATTTTTCGGGCAATATTGTAAGATCTGGCAACCGTCTGTGCGTAGCTTTTGAAACGATCGACGCGGACATAGCACAAAAGGGAATGAAAATGGTAAAATATTAGTGCGGTGTGTTTGGTAACAAGTAAGATTACCCGGGTCATCCGAATAAATTATAAATAAATTATATTATCGAAAATTCACGAACAAGGTTGTTGGTATAAACTGTTAACAGGCTCACGGTTTATATTAGTGTTGTAATTAATTATAAATAACCGGGTTAAACGGGTAAACTCGAAAATTAGTGATATTACGGTTTTTAATTCTCAGCCGATAAATTTACCTGTGTTTAGTTACGTGTCATATCAGAAACTATTACTTGACAAATATTAGCGATGTTATCGAGTATAAATAACCGGTTACAACAGGTAAAACGGGAATATCGGTGATATTTGTACGGTTTAACGTTAACATTTGAATAATTTTCCGCGTATAATCTCGAAATACATCATACACGAATTTTTGAGTAATATTAGTGTTATAAACGAATAAAAATAACCGTTTACAACAGATAAAACTCGAAAACCGGTAATTTTTTAAAGATTTTTCGTCACTATTCGAATAATTTACCCGTATATTGCTTCGAATTGTGTTATACACTATCTCTCGAATCATATCGAGTAAACGTAACCGGATACAACGATAAATGATTGTATATCAAATCTATCAGTGCTAAATATTGATACGAAAAATTGGGATGTAATTTGTGCATATCTTTGTTCGACAAAATTACCCGAAACTACCGTCAAGAACTCTCTAAACGAAAGCGTAGATTCGAGCGAATTAACAGGCATGTTAACTAACAGAGGTTGTATGCGTGTATGTATGTATGTATGTATCGAAGTTCGCATGTAACAAAACTAAATAGTGTAAAGCATGAATGAAAATCTTAACAAATTTGTAAAATTTTGATTGTTATGAATGGGTAATGTACCAAATTATGTTTATATAAGGTACAAGGTGATTATATAGCAAAACAATTACATACAAATTGAAAATAAAACATTCCAGGTTGCGTGGTACGTTTAGTGATCCATTACTGAACACACCCAGTACTCGTATATTTTGTTGCATACAACCCAACATCTGAATCATTGTTTACAAAAATTTGCTCGATCCTACGGTTTCGGGCAACATTTTACACTAACTTTAACAGACTGGTATAGCTCTAAGAACCAACGCAAGTTCCCCGATAGAATTAAACCCCCGAAACGCTTATTTATTTTTATAAATAAATTATACGTTTTATAACGTTTTCTAAAATATTAATATTTCCTGGGAAATTTATTTTAACACGAAACATTTTGCTAAGCAACTGGATTACAAATCAAAAAAGTTTAATTTATTGTAACAAAAAGTACTCTAATGTACATACCAACTAATGCTATAATTATACCCAAGTTAATTGTACAAAAAGTACACAAATTACTTTAAATGCACCAAAAAGTACAATTCATGGCAACAAAAAGTACAGTTTATAGCACCAAAGAGTACAATTTATGGGATCAAAAAGTACAATTTATTGTACCAAAAGGCACAATTCTGGTACCAATAACTTCAATTAATTGTACCAAAAACTACAATTTATTATACAGAAAAGTCGAATTAATAGTACCACAAAGTACAATTTATTACACCAGAATGAACAATTAATGGTACCAGAAAGTGCAGTTTATTTTAACCAAAAAATGCAATTTTTGATACTTATTCTACAACTTTGCTGCACTGTGTAATTATCCGAAATCCATTATGAATAATCTTATTAAAAACAGCAGATATTACAGCCTCTCATATTAGCTCACAGAGACATAATAAAAAACGATAAAGTGTCAAAAGCACATAGGCCAAACAAAACAATAAAAATTTACAGAAACAAAAACAAAAATTGAGATAAGACAGCAAAGTAAAGTCGTGTATGAGATGAATTGTATTGGCAAAACGGACGAAGTGATTTTGATACCAGACTGACAAAACACGAAACAGATTAAAGAAAAACAAAACAACAACGATAAAGTATTGGACAAAGAGAAAAGCGTAAACAAGAGGTTTCCGTTGGAGAGTCTGAGAATTCAACAAAAGTCAAAAAGTGCAGTAAAAAGGAAGGAAGACAAGGAAAACACCAATGGGAACTAGACACTAGCAATTATTTAGTTATAAGGATTCAGCTGTGATATTAAACATAAGGACATTTTTAAATTTGAAATATTATTATGTTTTTTTCTAATTTAACTTTATGTTTTATGTTGTTAAGAACATTAAATGTAAAATGTGACAAAAAAGTTCAATGTTAGGCAATGTTAGGTCAGATTAGGCAAATATTTGACCAACATGTTTTCTAATATTTGCTCAAAATATTGTCAAAGTAATACAGAGTTGATTTTCTGTTCACACTAGGCGCATTTCTTAGCCTCCTTTTGTTTGATCAAAAGGATCGTTCCAACATTAGGGAAAACATATTTGCCCTGCGGTCACACCTGTGCGAATATTTCCAACAAATAGATGTTTGCCAGGAAATAAAATTTGTTTTCTCAAAAACCTTCAGCAAGGCGAAAGAAAATAATTTATTTTTTTCTGAAATAATGTTGAACAAAATATTCAAAAAATCGGTTTAGAATTTTTTGCCCGAATATAGTTAAGGTTCCAACGACTGTTTTGGTAGGGTAAAACACATTATTTAAGCAATAAATTTATATATAAATTTGTCTAAATTCGAAGTAATGTTTATTAATTAAAAACCAATTTTATTTAGAAATAACAGCTGCTATTTTTTTGCATTGCTTTTGCCATGCATTCATATAACAACAGTAAAGGTGCCATTAGACGTTGTGTATTTTATACATGACTTGTCACTTCAACAACCGATGTGTAATTCTGCATGTCTGTCAAAATGAGCGTGTACATTTGGTTTATAATTTTTGCGTTCAAACGTGCTTGTGTATGTATACATGTGTTTGTCATTAACAGCTGATTTTGTTATGTCTCGCCATCGCCAACACAGCTTTATTAAGCCCAATCTAACTAAAAGTATTTAGGAAAATGCTTATTAATTGCTCTATTAACGATTTGAAATAAAATACTTACTCTTTTTATCATCAAATGCTTTGTTGTTTTGTCAAAAACATGTATTGCACATCAAAATAGAACACGCTCTAATTGAAATGTATACATATGTTATCCAATACAGTGTTTTACACAAGCAGTGTTTGAAAGGGCCCACATGAAATTTTACACTGGGAAAAGTGGCAAGTGACATGTAAAATACACGTCGTGTAATGGCAGCTAAACTAATGTCGTAGTTATTAGATGCATTACAGCAGCTGTCAAGTTTTTAAGTGCTCCTAGTAGTAGTGTTGCCAGTGAACAGCAGTTTAGTGCCGCTGCACAGTGGGGTATGGGACCCCCAAAACGGAGATTAATTAGAAATGAAAATTGCGATTTCCAATGCAAGTTTTGTACTAAATAATTGTACACAGGATACTCCTTCAATAAATACTAGAATCAATTACATATGTGGTTTATTTAAAGTTCTATGTTCTCTTAAACTTCTGAAATTTTATCGATTTTTCTACGTGTTAGCGAAAAGTGAAATATCGATATTTTGGAGTAAAAGTTAGTGGTATACAATAAATATGTATCATTATTTTTAATTATTTTTGAAAAAATGGTCTAAATTTAAAGTATTTTTGAAATGTATATAGATTTTTAAAATGGTTCCGGGTAATACCCACTTGAAAAATTAACATAATTGTAAAATATAACATCTGTACTTACACAATCATGAAAAACGTTTTGCGCGTTTTTGAGCCTATTTGTTTTATTAAATAAATTGTGATATTAGACACTCCCTCGAAAACGGTGGAAAATTCGTTTGGTTTGATTTGGCCTCATTTTCTTTGTTTTTGCTGTATTGCAATTTGTTGCTGAGGATTAATTAATACCTGAGCATTAGTTTTTGTATTTTTTTCGAAATTCCTTCTTGAACCTCGATTTTTTTACTCTACTCTAAAAACCAAGAATTTTGGGTATAACACTTAAATATTGATAAACGGGAAATCAATAAATAAATGCAGTATGACAGGAAATTTTAAAATAAAGATTTTGGTGTAAATAACTAGCATGATGAAATAACTAAAATTGTTTATTTATAAATTTGGTTCAATATAAAGTAAGAACAGATTGATTTTGATTCTTATTTTGTTTTTGGTTCTTAATGTGCTAAAATTGTACTTTTGATGGAGTTTGGATGCGTTTTGTGAAAATGCTCGATGACTTGAATCAAATCAGTTTGCTCACTGTTATCCATCACTACTGTGTTGTTGACGGCTTTTAGAAGGCCAATCGCGCAAACTGTTCAATTTTTATAAAATTTTAATTTTCGCGCAAACAGGAAGATTTACTTTAGGACAAAATTGTATGTCTCTAGCTCAAAAAAATGTTTTGACACGCCCACTCCGCCCATTTAATAAAAATTTAAAAAAAATATATAACCTATATTTTGCATATAGGACATTATAGAGCGAAATCTGTAAAGAAATTACATTTTTAGAGCTTTTTATAGGAATTTTGGATATTTAAGAAAAGTATCGGATCGGTCCATGCGTTCTCAAGTGATGGCCTTACCAACGCACCACAATTCATATTTATATATATTAGATTTACGAAATTGAAGCAAATTTACAAATAAACAACCTTAGTAATTTCATCATTTCAAACAAATCTGCAGTGTTTCGTAGCAGAATTTTACAGTTATTTACACCAAAATCTTTATTTTAAATTCTCCTACTACACTGCATTAACAGAATATATAAATTTTGGCTCGTTCAATTTTTATATAGGAAAAGTTTAAATCCGTTAAGAACTGCTAGTTAGAGGCAAATTGCTAAAGCAAGATTTTTTAATTTTTTGGGAAAAATGCATTTTGCCTTAAAAAATTAAAAAACGATTTGAAAGACCACTTCCCGTCCATCAATATTTAAGTGTTATACACAAAAATTCTTGGTTTTTAGAGTATTTTAAAAAAGTCCATGTTCATGAAGGTATTTCGAAAAAAAAACTGAAAAGTGAGATGGTAAATTACACAGTGCAACAGTGAAAAAATACAAAAACGGGATAGTATAGGTTCGATTCTACTATCGTAGAGTAATAAAGCCCTATACTCAGTTTGGCGAGATTGGTGACCAATTTTTTTTTATGGGCCCCTAAAGATTCTCAAAATGAATGAGCCCCATGAAAAAAGGTGTGATCAGTTTTTGTCCAACAGCTAACTCACACTTCGTGATAGCGCTAAACTGTATTCGGCAATAATGTAGCTGGGAGTTTTGCGCACTAACTTTATTAACAAATTATGTCAAAAAGGTTGGTTATTCCTGCCATTTTTTAAAAAAAATTTAAGAAGAATTTATTATTTTTTCACTTTTTTGAGCATTACTTTGAGGGAGTCCAAATTTTTCTCCAACACTGTTCGCAAAAATTGTAGCCCTGGTAAAGATAAACAACTTTCTTGAACATATCAATCTAATCTGAACGTGTCTAGGCGACCTAAATAGCTCATAAAGTCCACGTTGATTCCGGTTTTTCGAACCTTTACGCACTTATAAGCCAGTAACGTAGTTGAATATCAACCGATTTATAATTTCTCAGTGGATTTAGAGAGAAGAGACTGCTACCTTTCCAACTATATATATAGTTATATTGGTAACTTGTCATATCTGTTTGTTTTTTGCTTTGAAATTTCAAACTTTTGTAATTTTTTCACTATTTTTAAGTTTGATGAAGTTTGTAGCCCCTATTTTATAAGGACACCCTAATGTTTACTACTTTATTCAGAAAGTGCACGCTTCCACGAGTTAAACGCATATGTGTTTGTAAAAATCGGTTAACAGCTAGTTAAGTTATTCATGTTTTCCGAGGGACGCAACTTTCATGTCCTATGCTTAAATCAAAGTTGAAGTAATTAGCAATAACACCAAAACAATGCTTATTCTTCAACTCTTTTATTTTAGTATAGGATATGAAAGTTGCGTCCCTCGGAAAACATGAATAACTTAACTATTTGTTAACAGATTTTTAAAAACAAGTATGCGTTTAACTCGTGAAAGCGTGCACTTTCTGAATAAAATAGTAAACATTAGGGTGTCCTTATAAAAAAGGGGCTACAAACTTCATCAAACTTAAAAATAGTGAACAAATTACAAAAGTTTGAAATTTCAAAGCAAAAAACATGACAAGTTACCAATATAACTATATATATGGTTGGAAAGGTAGCAGTCTCTTCTTTCTAAATCTAAAGGTTCGAAAAACCGGAATCAACGTGGACTTTATGAGCTATTTAGGTTGCCTAGACACGTTCAGATTGGATTGGCATGTTCACAAAATTTGTTTATCTTTACCAGGGCTACAATTTTGGCGAACAGTGTTAGAAAAAATTTTGGACTCCCTCAAAGGAATGCTCAAAAAAGTGAAAAAATAATAAATTCTTCTTCAATTTTTTTTGGAAAAAGGGCAGGAATAACCAACCTTTTTGACATAATTTGTTAATAAAGTAAGTGCGCAAGACTCCCAGCTACATTATTGCCGAATACAGTTTAGCGCTATCACGAAGTGTGAGTTAGCTGTTGGACAAAAACTGATCACACCTTTTTCATGGGTCTCGCTGTTTTTGAGAATATTTAGGGGCCCATAAAAAAAATTGGTCACCAATCTCGCCAAACTGAGTATAGGGTTTTATTACCCTTCGATAGTAGAATCGAACCTATACTATCCCGTTTTTTTTATTTTCAAAAAGTCGTCATTTGTTGCATAGTGTTATTTATATAATTTAATTATTTTTAATTATATAAATTAACTTTTTGAAATATGCTTTTCGATCCCTTCTCTTAACAAGTAGTGTGGATAATCGACTATCTGAGAGCACTATTGTCAATATTATTCTCAAATATTAACCTCAGCGTACGTTTTGGGATAATACGCAACCAAAAATATCACTTCCATCCTACAGAGGTAATAATGTTGCCTGTAGCGGAGACCGTTACTAACGATACCGATCAGTCGATTAGACACCGTGAGCATTCTGTGCATGCTTGGCATTAGATATGCAACAATTTGGAATGACGCTGTAAAGATAAATTCCCATTGGCATCATCATTTTCTCAATGTTCAAGTAAATAAAAAAACACCAAAAATATAATATTCTAAAATTTTATCATTGTTTCCACGGGCTTTCGAGAGTTTAAACTTTTTGAAAACCGATATTTGTTGGATTTGCATGTAACTGGTTGAAATATGGCCAATTATTCTTTATTATACCATAATTAGTCCCAACTTACCCAGTTTGCATAGTTTACAGTCTGTGTAGCATGCAACGATAAACTTCTAGTTAAATAGATTTTTTTTGTATGTAGTAAAAGCGAAGGCACGCACAGGTTCCGGCCACTTTGACAAACATGAGCCCGCCCATCCTGTTCACTGAGTGTCCGAATTAGAGCTATTATCAGTGAACCCAAATTTAACACAGGTTCGCAAACTTCTTACCGGTTTCGGGGAAATCAAAAATTAAAATCTTAACCAATCATATTCGTTACCCGATTGATAAATCCAAAATTTAACACAAATTCATTGACGCTTAACAATCTCATTATTATTAGACTAATTTGCAAAATATATATACAACATTTTATAACAGAAAGTTATTCATACCTCAATGAAATTCACAAATATAACTTTCAATAAACAAACGTTATGTCTAAGCTGAAATTCTGAGAACAATAAACTTATTTAAGGAAATAAAATAAATATATGAAAGTAATTTATGATATAATTATCGTATATGTAAATAAATATGAAAGATTACATTATAGATAAAAAAATCCTATGACAATAACTCCATTTAAGCATTTCAATAGTTTAAATGTGCTTCCGAGATTTGGTTTCTTTCAAAAGACTTAAAAACATATGATCACCGTGATTTATATGTATGTAAGTCCATAGCAAATACCAGGAGTTCATTGACCTGTGTGAACAACAGGCACACAAGGAAATAGAAAAAATCTTGGGTTGCAATGCCAGAGCGACAGACTTAACTTACACAAACTCACTGCAATGGCTCTCCAGTGATTTACTCGTCGACGTGCATACGTAAATATCAAAGGCGTTTGCAAATAACCAAACAGAGAAATAAAGAGAACAAATACAATGTAGTGGGGATGAGGGAGTCCAACGACGAAGTAGAAGAGACATCATGTACGATGTCGGCCAGGGAGAAGATTATACCCACTGTTGTTATGATTTTTCTCTGTTATGATTTTGAAGTAATGTTGGATCTTATGTTAAAGAGATATTAATGTCTTTATGATAATACCACTGAGTATAAGATAATTAAAATTTTCAAATTTCAAATGCTTACATAAGTGTAGATGCACAAAAGAAATCACTGTCGTTGAAATAACAAAACACACTACATGAATATGGAGTGAGAAAGAAAGATTTTAGATTTGAATATCAATGGGCATTGGTATGGTATTCGTGTGTTGTTGTTGCAATTCAGTGATTTTTCGAGTTTGAATTAAAAATGGTAAACTGATAATCAAACTACCCCTGTCTATTCACCATAGATTTCCTCATCCGCAGGGATGCGGAAATAATAGGGATTTGTCACTGTGCTTCACTTATTTAAATTTAATTAAAAATTTTCTGTTTTTGTTTTTCTTTTATATATATATAACTAGCTGACCGGGCCGACTTCGTACTGCCTAAAGAAGTATTGATTTAAACGTAACTTTTTTGGGTGGAATAAATCTTCGGGGTGTGTTAGTTTCTTTTAATATTCTTATCGAAATTTAACAAAACATTTTAAGGTATATTAAAGGAAAATATTTTTTAATGCCAGATATTTATTGTAATGCTTTTTATAATACAACGTGTATGGGAGAACCAAAGGAGTGTACATATGTTAATTCGCGGGTCTTTCTACACGTAAACATGCAAGATAAAGCTGTTCATGTTCAGAAACATGGACTTTTCAAATTTAAGATGCAAACTTGAATAGACTGTGCTTCAACTTTATTGATTGTCATCGCAAATTTTAACCGCAGTGGAAACTGTTATTATTTGTTTCAAACGGCAAATCCGTGGGTGTCATTGAAATACATAATAGCAAGACATCGATTCCCATATATTTTCTGGTTGAATTAATTTGAAAAGGATAACTCAATCATGTATTGCTTCTTAAACCCTTTAATGCGGGATCAAGGAGTTCCAACGATTTTTCGTGTGCCAAAGTACACTCATCCCTCATTAGGATTTGACATGTTTGCAATGTTAGATATCTTGATATTACGCTATTCTGCAACATCCAAAATAAGTGCGCAATACAGGAGGATGTAGTAGTCAACGCGATACGTTTTGCGATCAAACATTTTCCAAAATCAACAATATCAAAACCCATGCTTGCATCAAGGAAATAAAATATTACACTGTTGTAACGCGTGGTCTCCACCTGAAATAATGTTTGGCATAATATCTAAGAAAACGTCGACAGAATGAGAGAACCCATTTCTTCATGTTCATCTTAATCTTAAACATGGGGAAAACGTATTTATGTTAATCTTATAACATTTCTTTTTTGACTGACTCTCGTACAGTAAACTTGTATTGTTCGTTGGATGTTTTTATTGTGTGCGTGGTTTGTCTTTTTGTTTTTTTATATTTTTTTTTTTGTAAACAAATGCAGAATAATAATTAAATTGGTTTTTTGGCAGTATTTTTATTTCACGCTAACACTATTTGATAGTCCACACGTAACATAAAACTCTCTGCGATTGAATTTGACGTTCGCTGATATAAAAATCGTATATCTTATCTCAGGTGTAGACCCCATGTAATGGAAGACAGAATTGAGTAGGGTCACCCTTTTTTAGTTTGATCACGCATATTGGTGTTTATTCCACACCCTATTTCAAATCCCATCTCTTTTCTTTGGAATACATATATTATTTTTAATTGAATACACACCAAATTTCATGACAATTTGCAAAAAAAACGCCAATGTACATGGCCATATGCGATATCGCACATTTACAAATTAGATCCTATGGCCGGGGCCATTTCTACTAAATACTTTAAATACCGCACTTTAACGAATTAGCTGATCATATTGCATCCACACCTGATTTAAAGTCACTTATTGTAATAGTACGCCAGATATTGAATTTTTGTTAATGGGGTGGAATGGGTGAGCCACACCTCAAGAACATCGGTTGAATGCTTTAGCATCCATAAATCTTCAAACAAACTAAATTTAAATTTTATATCCATAAATGTACCATTTGTCGGTGCCATTTGAAAATTTAAATATTGACAAATTTTAACATCGACATAATTAAATATTCACAATTCAAAAAATTTAGATAATTTTTGTATGGGAAAATACGAAAATCGACTCACTAAATGGACCAAATGTGTCAAATGCAATGTTTAAGTAGCCTATAACTAGGGCTGCCAGACGGGCTGGATTCGGCTGGATTGTCCAGCTTTTTTATACACTTGTCCAGTGTCCAGCTAAGATAAAATTTGTCCAGCTAAATAGTAATTTTGGAAAAAAAAATTATAAATATCCTTATTAGTTCATTTAACACAATTACTTTTGAAAAAATTTATAATTTTCATTTCCTAGAATGAATTGTTTTTTTTTTTTGTTAATTTAATTTTTAATTGTTGTTCTTTTTTTTATTTAGATTTTTGTGTTTATTGTTTAATTTTAATTCTTAGAGGTTTGAGTGAAAAATGCAAGTTTTAATAATTTTTTAAAATATTATTTAAAATCTCAAAAATTGGAATAAAAATTGAAGTTCAATTGTATTACTTTATGTTTTCAACAATGTTAAAAAATATTTAAAAAAAAAATTATACAGACATTTTTTGGAAATGTCCAGTTATTTTTGCATAATCCAGTTTTTTTAATCCGAATGTCCAGCTTTTTGTGAGTCTGGATCTGGCAACCCTACCTATAACCATCCTCGGAAAATTTCCTTTCTATCGATGCCGGATTGTTGCACTTCCGTTGGATGGTTTTCAAGTCTATAGCGGTCATAGGTAGAAACAAATGGTAATTTTTATATATATAGATAGATAGATAAATAAATATAAATATTCTGACTAATTTAAATATTTTACAGAATACATGATTTTTTTTTTCTGGCTATTTTCCTTTTTTGGCTATGTTTTGCCTAATTTCGCGATCGAAATACTGACGGCAATTCCGCTAAACCAAACAAACAACTGCAACGAAAACACGCGATGGCGTGACGCTTGCATGTGGATCGCGACAGACAATCAACAATGCTATTATCCGATGAGCCTGGTACTTGGTGCCAAACAACTAAAGAATTTGGCACCAATGATTCTTCTCCTTTTCTATAACGAAATTAAAACTAATTCCTTTTCCTAAACGGACCGGTTCAATAACCTTTTTATGTGCGACAACTGGTAATTGGTTTGTTTGTCCAATAAAGTGGATATCGGTGAAACAAACTTATTAGCCATTCATTCAAATGCCAAAAATCCAGATCAACCAAACGCACGGCATGAAGGTCGTATTCAATTAAAATTAAGCCATATTTGGGTTAGTCGATGTGAATCAAAAGGCTATGATTCAAAGAATCAGGCTGAAAAGCTACTCAGGATGTGAAAAAAAACTAATTACTTTTAATATTTTCACTTCAACGATATGTTAACTTTTCCGCACTACACACGCTGAAATTGTACTTGCTTGAACACGTCTCAAAAAGGAAAAAAGCTTGCTAAGGAAGCCATCAGCCATCAAGCTTCGTATTCGTTCCAGTGCAAGTAAACCGATTCGCCATTTCACGAACTACGTTGCACAAGAAACAATAAATGTCAGAAGAAAATAATGACAAGAAACACAAGGGAATTTGTTTGCGACATTCAACACATCAACGGATGTGCATGTGGTTTAAATATCGGATAAGTTTTCAGTGACGTTCAAACAGTATCTGTAATAATAAAATAAATTTAAAATAAAAATTAATATTAGTGTTTCAAAATTTCAAATGTTCGAGAATAGTGCATTTATGAACCGATTTAAAAGATGCTACAAAAAAACATGTTTACATGTAGATGTTATCTCATTTAGGTCAAGAGATGTTTGAGAAAATAAAAAAATTTTAAACTCAGTTTTTCTTGGATTGTAAATATACTTGAATGGAATTGCTCAAAGAATAATGGAAATACGTTGCTCAATCAAAGTTATAAATAAAAATTTCTTAAAAGGCCTATTTTTAACGTTTTTTTTTTGCAAAAAGGCGACAATATTCTTTCGTTTGAACAAAAAAAGTTGCATCCGGGAGGTGGCAGTTTTTTTTTATAATTTCTTATAGAAATGTTCATGCGGATGCATTTAATGTCAAATTTGAATCATTTCTGCAAAGTGGTTCCTCGTCAAGGAAAGCCAAAAATACCCCATTTTGAAAAAATTTTTATTGTTTTTAAAAATTCTTCAATTGCAAAGCGCCGACGAGAATGCTCATTATATATTCTTTGACCATATATGTGGACTAGACAGTGTGGCCTTTTTTGGAATTTTGGAACATATTTTCCCCGTTTTGGGAATATGGGTATTTTGTTATGACAGTAACATCAGTTGAAAAATTTAGTTTATAGGTGAATGATTGTTCCTTTTTTATAGTTAACTTGTTGCTAAACCCCATTTTCATTTGTTCAGAAAATAATTAACAACTACTTAACTACTCGATTTCCCTTGGTTAAGCTATTATTAACGAAAAATATAAATAAGAACAAAAATTTTGAATGTTCAAATTTCATGATTTAATGTTGTGAAACTATTGATGGATTTACCCAAAGGCCCTTTGAGGCCCACGATTTTAAGGGCGCCAAAATTTAAATTAAAAGTTGTAAAAAAATGTTCTTATGTTAACCAAGCAAAGAGCAAATGAGATGGAGAAACATTTTTTTCACCTTGCAAGAACTTTATAATTTTTTAACAATATCTACACATCGTTGGAACATCTTGGTACAGCGAAGAAATTTAAGACTCAAAAGTCTCTCTCAAACTCGCTGGTCTGCTCGACATGATGCATGGACTTCGTTTTAATACTGCTAGTAACATACGAAAAGTTTTTTTTAAACCAACTTTTTTGATAATTTATATAAAATAGATACAAACGAGTTAAAAAGTCAACCAAATAAACTCGCCAAAAAGTATACATTCTACCCTGAAAAGGGTAATAATACCTACGGGCAAGTATGGGCCAAGATAGACTTAATGGTCTTGCGTTATTGTCTATTGAAGGCCAATTAGTACAAGAAATAAACTAAGAAAAATTAAATGACGTTTTTGCCCGAGCAAAGTCCCGAAAGACTAAATTATTAAAAGATACACTGATTAAAAATTATTAATTATTTATTTATTGTTTTTCAAAAGTTATGTATCAAGTTATTCTTTTATATCTGCATACATATGTATAATATTTTCATTTATTTTATTATTTAACGAATACTTTTATTTTTCTTTTACCTCTGCCTCTATTAGTTTTCTTGCTTTAATTCTAGTTATTCTTTCAGTTATATTTCCATCCACTGATCGTAATCTTTTTCTCTTTACTGTACAATAAGTAATTGGTTGGCTTTGAACATATTTGGTTTTAGTTTTTCGTAATTGATTAATGTGAGCGTGTTTCTGACTGCCATTTACAATTACAATATATCGTATGCTACTAACTTCTTTATAATTTTTCCCGGAATCCATTTAACGTAATTCGAAAAAACATTTCTATATAACACCTTCTCATTTTCTTTAAATGTTCGCATCGGAGGCGTTCTATTTTCAGGCTGAATTTGGTTAGAAATAAGATTGGCTTTATCCTTTAAATCCTCTTTTATTTGTCTGTCAACAAAAACATCAAGACATCTAGGTTTATAATTAAATAGAAAACTGGCAGGAGTTTTTCCTGTAACTATTGACTGAGTATTTCTATATTGCAGTAAAAATATATTTACTTTAACTTCCCAAGACAAATATTTTTTTCTGTTGTCAACCATGAACTTTTTTGTTTAGCCGTTTGAACAGCGCGCTCTGCACTACCATTCGATTGTGGGTGGTAAGAAGGTGACTTTAACACGCGTATTCCATATGCGTCGAAAAATTTAATAAAGTTGCTAGAGTTAAATGATGGACCATTGTCACTTACTATAGTATTGGGCAACCCATATATTACAAAAATATTTCGTAGAGTTTGGCATACCTCTGTGGCATCCTCATGATTACACAATCAATCCATTTCGAGAACACGTCACATAAAACTAGACATTGCCAATTTTACAAAAACCTATGTGTATTCTCTCAAATGGGTAATTGGTTTGCTTCCATTTTGTTAAAATTGGTTTTGGAGAATTTTGTGCGGTTTGACATGGTTCACATCCGATGCCAACATGGCCTTAATGCAATAAGTTTAATATCCTTAATCTTAGAATCTGTGATATAAGAAGCCGATTTGCATAAATCGACGCTAACCTTTTGAGGCCATTTTCCTCGGGATATGCAGGCAAACACTTCAGCTAGAACACACTCCCCTTTCATCTCCTTTTTCACATCACTCGATTTTAATGGAAACATATTGCTGTTAATGCGGTTGATTTGTATATCCTCTATTCCCGTTGGAGAATTTAGTGGTAACCTTGACAAGCCATCTGCGTGTCTCGTTTCCGAACCTTTTTTATACCTTTCACCATTAATTAGGTGTGACATAAAAGCTCCCACTCCATAAGGGCTTGCATCACATGCTATTATTATAGGTTTTTTTGGATCGTAGTGCGCCAACGTGTTAATGGGTCTCATGCATAAAAACGAGTAAAAGTGCTAAGTTGAGTCAAGTGAGCAATTGCTCGTAAGTCGAGTTCAATCAAACAGCAACAACTTTTTCTCAATTTCGTATGCATAAAAATGAGTTCAAACCAATTGCAATTACTTGAGCAAAGGAAGATCAAACATCTAATTGTTATTGAAGTGCAAACATGTCGTCAAGTGAAAGTGAAGAAGAAGTAGAAGTAAAAGTAGAATCATATAATAATAATAAAATAGATACTGACGACATTTCTAAATTTTTAGTAGAAAAATATAAAAAAAATATATTCTAGAAAAAAGTCAATTACCAAGCATTACCAATAAGCAAAAATTTAGCATTGAGTTAACGGGGAAAAATATAATTAAAACCAGTGAGAAAGATTTAGTCGGGCAACCCGACATACATATACGCTCACCCTTAGTGAAACATAAAATATTCTATTATATTAATATTATTACTCGATTTCTAAAGTGGGCGGAGTGGTACATTTGTATGGGAGGTACAAGAAGGGGCGCGGCTAGACTTTGTTTTTTTCTCCAAAACTTTGTCCTGTTATAGCTTCATAAAATACAGAATTTGCGCACGATCATGTCGAGTGTATTGATATTATTACTCCATTTCCAAAGTGGGCTGAGTTATAGATTTGTATGGGGGGTACCAAAAAGGGCGTGTCCAAACCTTCAGATTTTATCTCCAAAACTTTATCCTATTATAGCTTTACTAAATACAGAATTTGGATACGATCACGTTAGATTTATTGATATTATTACTCCATCTCTATAGTGGGCGGAAAGGTGCATTTGTATGGGAGGTACCAGAAGGGGCGTGGCTACACTTCCAATTTTTTTCTCCAAAATTTTGTTCTGTTAAAGCTTTACGAAATACAGAACTTGGATACGATTTCGTTGGGTGTATTGATATTATTAGTCGATTTCTTAAGTGGGCGGAATGATGTATTTGTATTGGAGGTACCAGAAGGGGCGGGCCAAGTAGCCCATTTGGAATGCCGAAAGTAGTTTTGGGAAATATGAACCCGTGCAAAATTTCAAAGCATTTGGTTGCGTCTTTCGGTAGTTATCGTACGCACCAGCCGGACAGCCAGACAGACAGACGGACATGGCTCAAACGACTTAAAAATTCATGAATTGAATGTGGTTCAAAAAAACCTAGGGTCTAAAGTGACTCCTTCTATGTGTTACACTTTTGGGCCGAATCAAATGATATATACCCTCCTTCCCGTGGGTTGAGGGTAAAAAAAATTCATAATTAAGAATACAAACCTGTATAATTTTTTTTCATCACTTGCTAAATTTGTTTTTCGCTGTTGATAACATTTTGTATTTCTTTGTGGCACAAAATATTCGGCTATGATTCCTTTTTAGTATACGCGAGTCAACTATAAGGCATGCTCAACAAAATTTGAGCAAGAGCTCACTAAAGAAAGCAAAAGCTTGTTTTTATGCATATGAAAATGAGCACAAGCACATCTAACATAGTTCAAACTGAGCAAGACGAGATCAAACGTGAGCAGTGAGTAAATGCAAATACATCAAATTTTATTATGCATACGACAAGCACCTTTTACTCAAAAAATCGAGTCCGAGCTCAAGCTCACGTTGTCTAACATTAACTTTTTGCTTCTTTAAAATGCATCAGCTTTGCCCCATTTCCACTGTTGGTTTTTACCATTCAATTCATATAAACACGCTAACTCACTCGACAAATTCTATATGTCTTTATGATAAAAATTTATCATACCCAAATAAGAAGCCAACTGTGATTTATCTAAAACTGCTTTTATACCGTCTTTATTTGCTAAAATTTCGCGACTAATGATAGCATTACCGAGATAAAAAAATTCCTCAACATAAAATATGCATTTTTCCTCATTCGCTTTCATATTGTACATTTTTAATTTTTCAAATACCTTGTCTAAGTTTTCTTTACATTCTGCAACATCTATACCTCCAACTAATATGTCATCAAAATATATGTGAACCTTGTCAAGCCTCTTAAAAATCTCACTCATTATGCCTTTACAAATTTAAGGAGCGGTTTTAAGTCCAAAAATCAGTCTTGTATATTGAAATAGTCCGATATGTGTGTTGATAGTTAGTAATTCCCGTGATCGTTCCGGTACTTCCACTTGTAGGTAAGCACCCATAAGATCTATTTTGCAACATACATTCCATCCCGCCATGTTGGCAAAAATGTCATCTATTCTGGGGATTGGAATGTACTCACTGATAACAAATTTATTAATTGTCCTTTTACAATAAACACACAATCGTACTGTATCGTCCGCATTATTTACTATCACTAGAGGACTAGCCCATTTACTACGTGTGACTGGTACCAAAACACTTTCATTACACAATTTCTTGATTTCGTCTTCAACTTTAGACCTTAATCCATAAGGCACTACACTGGGCTTACAAAAAATTGGATACGTATTTTTTTTAAGTGCGATTTCTGCCTTATATGACTTTATAACTTCATTATTATGTCTTTGAAAACCCATTTTATATTTTGTTTTAAGTTTCATGATACTGTTTTTGTCTTTAATATTACAACTCTGAAATTCAGCTTCTTTTGATTCAGGTGAAATGGATTTAAAAAAATTACGCCATTCCGGTATCAATATGTCTAACCAATTAAACCTAGTAATGGAGTAAATTTGTCAGAAGTATTTAGTACAGTTAACTCCAATTTATAACTTTGCTTGCCTAAAAACACATTTACGTTTACTTTGCCAAAAGTTTCTAGATAATCACCTGAAATTAATTTCATTTTTCTATTATCTTTATCAATAATCTGATTTTTAAAATAAATGTCCAAATACAGTTGAACTTCGATTAACAGTGATTCTATTAACCGTGATAATCTATTAACCTTGATGCTGAGTAGTTGATTTTTTACCTCTATTAACCGTGATTTACTTCTATTATCCGTGATGCAAATGTCCATATGACTGCTTGTTTGTTTATTTCGTCTAATACACACACATTACTCATATTAAAATTCGGTAATTCCGCTTTTTCATGAAAGTGTAATTTTCATATCTAAAACTAAATCCGTCAAACCTAAATCCGCGAAAAGAGCAAGAAAGGTTCTTTCAATTAAAAAAAAATGGAACTGATTAATGAATACTCAAAACGTAAAGTACCTTTTAAAATGTTGTCTGAAAAATATGGAGTTGGCATTCAAACTGTATCCGATTTAATAAAAAACAAAGATCGGATTTTAAAATTTTGCTCCGATACTGATTCAATGCTTGGCCTTATGCTCAGATATACACTAAAAACATCCGAAAATCCAAAAGTTGATTTCGCAACATATGAATGGTTTCGGCAAGAAAGGTTTAAGGGAACTCCAATTTCAGGTAGGTTAACTGAAATCAAGATATTGTATGAACTTAAACTGTAATCTGCTTCTTAACTTCAGGCGAAATGATTGTCGAAAAGGCAAAAATGTTCCATTTGAAGTCAAACATGGATTCAGAGTGCACTTATTCATTTGGTTGGTTGGATAAATTCAAAAAACGTCATGGAATCTTTCGTCTGAAATCTACGGGAGAAAAGGAGTGTGCTGATTATGAGTCTACTACGATGTTTGTGGACGTCTTGGATGAAATCATTAAAAACGAATAACTTACAACTGAACAGATCTACAATGCAGACGAAACCAGTCTATTTTGGAGGTGTTTGCCTCAGAGTTCTTTGGTTCAAATGCTGCAAGAACACACAAGTGTAAATTGATCATAATAGGAAAAAGTGCCCATCCAAGAGCTTTAATAAATGTTGAACACCTTCCTGTAACACAACAGCTATTTCTGGAGTGGTTTAATCAACATTTTGTACCAGAAGCAAAGGCACATCAACGGCGCATCGGTCTCAAAAATAACTGTAAAATACTTTTACTATTAGACAACTGTCCAGCACACCCAGATGTAAATGCTATGATATCTGAAAACGTTACAGTAAAATATCTCCCACCGAATTGCACGTCCTTGATTCAGCCTATGGATCAAGAAGTAATTCGGAGCTTCAAATGTCACCGTTAACTGATTGTTCAAAAACTTGTTCGTGCTAATGACAGACGTGAGTTCATTAAATCTTTGAATATTCACCCTTATCGTGAACATTATTTCCCTCGTATTTTTTCCCTTTTCCCTAAATTGCAATCGTGAATAATTTTTCCCATGAAATGTTTCCCCTTTTCCTATTCATTCACTGTGAAATGATAACCAAAAAAACGTTAGCAGTTAAACAAAATTCCCCTAATCGTGAATAGCTTTTTCACTCGAATTTTATTCGCTTTTCGTTGAATTTGTTCACTTCAGTTTTGCTGGCGAAATACATATATTATCATATAAGTATTTATTTGTTTTAATGAGAATATTAAAATTTAACCAAATTATCCTAGGTCTCGAAGTGAAAACAAAACGCAACACAAAATATTACTTAACAAAATGGAAAGCAATAAAACCAATTGCCTGCGGCTTCATTGAAATTTCAAAGAGGTTGTAGCAGATTTTTGGAAATCACACACAGTTGAGTGTTGAATAGTGCTGGCCCTCCAATCAAAAATGTTTCTGAGTGGAAAGAAGTAAAAACTATTTTCATAATTTGTCCAATAACTTGTTCGTATTGAAATTTATATCTGTATACACAATTTGCCCAACAGGTTTGGATAGATCAAAAAAGGTATGTAAGATCAAAAGCAGCCGCCAATTTTAAAAGCCAACGAGCGACGGGAGGCGGGCCGAATCGGACTAAATATCTCACACCAGACGAGCAGTGTGTGTATGACCTTGTAGGTATGAAGGAGTCAGTAGAAGATTTGCAAAACTCCTTAACGTTTGGTTTGCCGGAGCCTGCTAATGAAGGAACTACAAAATTGGGAGTGAGTGAAGCGGAAACAACAGCCATCATCTATGAGGAAGGGGTTAGAAGCATCTCGCAAACGTCTGCGAATAATTCTAAGCTAATTGCTTTCTTCATCCTGCATCAAAATAAGGGCGCCGATTCTAAACATTTTCTTTTTGGTCCGTACACAATTAAAATTTCAATTGAAAAATAAAGATCTTCTTCTAAATTACATTCACTTCGCACTGATAACTGCCTTTTAATTTGACCAGCTGTTTAAAGAAGGGAAGAAAAACTTCACGGGAATATAACGATAGCAAATTGCACATCGAGGGAAATGAAAATTTCATGGGAACAGAAATTCCCCAACATATTCACGATAAGGGTGATTAAGACAGCTTTGTGGGCAGCCGCAGTATCGTGGGACTCTGTAACTCCACAAGTTTTAAAAAGAGTTTGGAATAACTTACTATCTCATAATGAAGATGCTCCAAATAGCCTTGTTCAGATACAAACAGATATAACCATACCGTCTGGATGTACGATTGGTGCTGTCGAAAAGTGGATGGCGTGCGACTCTGATGTCGCTCCGTTTGCTATTATATCTGAAGACGAAATCGTAGACATGATATCCCAATGCCAAGAAGATGAGCTTGATTTAAATTCCGAGAAATCAGATGGAAGAATTGCGGACGAAACGCCTACATTGGCTCAGGCAATAGAGGCTAGTAGTATTTTGTTAGGTTTTTTAGGAAACTTTAATTGTCCAAGTATTTCAGAACCAGATAAAATGCAAATATATCGCATACAAACTCATTTGTTCGAAGAACAATCAAAAGCTAAAAACGTAAGACAGACTTCCATAAAAGATTTTTTTAAATAAATGTATGTATTCCTAGAGATATGATAAGTTGTTTATAAGCGCAGATTTACATGTTTTTGTCAAAAATAAATAAAAATAATAAAATTTATACATGTAAAATTTTATTTCTTTTAACCGTGATTTTCGGTTATCCGTGATTAGCCCGGTCCCGAACATCACGGTTAATCGAGGTTCAACTGTACTTTAAATTAATAATACCCAGCAAAAAACCTGCTTACTATTCAGCAAGTAAGTAAAGGATAGCGCTTACCATAGCGCTGTATTCGTTAATGAATTTGTAAAGAAATGTCCCACTTAAATGCGCATGATTTATGTATCCAAAACAGCGCTGTGATAATAGCAACTTGAATGGTGTGTAATAATTGCAACTGAAACGTAATGAAATCATGTTGTTGGAAAAGCGCTTTCGTATTTGCAGCGGAAATAGTGCTTATTCAGCAAGGCGCACACACGTCCATTAAACCTAAATGAATATTGTAAAAAGTCTGCTTATAATAAGAAAGCTTGCATATTATTAGGTTAGTAAAAACACGGAAGCAATGTTAAGTACCTAGCAATTCAGCAATAAACTTTAAAAAAAAATATTTTACGTTTATTTTTTAAATTACATTGATATTTGAAATTATTATATAAAAGTATAAATTATTTGAAGAAATCTGCTTTGTTTATGAAATTGAAATCCATAGCATAATTGGGCATAGTGCACTAAATTTTTTAGTGCAGTATAAATTAGCTTTTAGTGGTAGTGCAATTAAAATTTCACTATCACTAACCCTATAGTGATAGTGAAATTCGGAATTGCACTACCACTAACCCAATAGTGAAATTCGAAATTGCACTACCACTAAACTTTAGTGGTAGTGCAATTAAAATTTAACTATCACTAATTAGTGGTAGTGCAATTAAAATTTAACTATAGTTAAATTTCACTATCACTATTGGGTTAGTGGTAGTGCAATTCCGAATTTCACTATCACTATAGGGTAGTGATAGTGAAATTTTAATTGCACTACCACTAAACGAATAGTGATAAAGAAATTCTTAGTGCAATAAAAATTTAGTGCACTGTGCCCAAGACTGATCCATAGCCCCTATAAAAAAATTAAAATACATATAACATTAACGTGAGAAAATAACAGATACAGCAAATTTTCTACTACTTTAAAGTAGAGAACAACTCACATGTATGTTTTGCCTGAAATAAATACACACACACACAATAAACAGTTACTGTTTCAACAATATTTGTTTTCGATCCCCAAAAAAACAAAATAAGAAAAAAAAGCACGAAAACAACAGTTTATCTTAAATATATTTGTTTACAACCACAATAGTTACTTTATTATGTATAAAATAACAAGTAGTGTATTAAGCTTAAGACAAACGACGATTATTTACTTTTAACAAAAAGAAACAAATTTAAAACATCTGCAACACTGCAGTCAAAACAAAAAACAATAAAAAACAACACAACTGCACCACGGCAGTAAACAAAAATATTAAACAATAAAAAACACGACCACACGGTCCAACAGCTATTACAAGACTGAACAATTGGACAAAGTGTCATAGCCTTATACAAAAGGAGGTACCTATTTTACAAACTAACATTCAATTCACAAATAACATTGAAGTACCTATCTAGACAAACTTACATCCAATTGACGAGTAACATTAAAGTACCTATTTCATTACATACGTATAAATGAACAAAATATATGAAACAAATAAATATTAATAATAAAGTAATAATTAATAAATATAAACAACATAAAATAAATAAAACAATAAAATAAATAAATCTCCAACAGTTACTTTTTAATATAATAAACTTGCGTGCATACACCCGCTCGCTATTATGACAAAGAAAAAACTGATTAGTTTTTTTGCAATTCGCAACTCTTCGTCGTGAATAATACTTTCCAATTGTGTAATATCGGTAAAGATCGTTGAAAAAACATTGCTGATATACATCTTTGCAACTTAGTAAGCGAAATGGATTGCAGTAGAACAAAGCTCGCTTACGTGGTTGCACCAAAATCAGCACTAATTACTACATTTTAATATCGTTTCTGTTTCATTGTTGATATAAAGCTTTTCATAACTGCTTTAAATATCTGCGTACATTTCAGCTATCAGGTAAGTGAATATACATTTATCTCCCTTACTTAGTTGAGGAAAAAATTCGCAATACTCTGTGTTAAAAGGCAGCGCATAAAAGTAGTGCATCCGTTATGGAAGCAAAATATCTGCTGCTTCCAAATTGCAGAAAATTTTTTGCTGGGTAGTTTCGCAAGCACCTGAATCCACTTCAAATTCGATCCAATGTTTTTCAACGAACAATTTAATCTTCTGTAAATAATCTCTGTAACTTGTACAATTATTAATGTACCCACATTCAAAGTAGTCGTTATCTTCTCTTTCATCAGCTTCAACACTATTAACATGACTATGTATTTCTTCGATTTCGACAATTTCTTTTTATGTGACCATACGCTCCACATGCATAGCATCTCACCTCTCGTTTTCGGTAATTATTGTTTTGTTGTTGCTGCTTACTTTGACACCGCCGCTCATCACTGCAATTATAGTTTCATTCTCGGCTCAACTTCTCGTTGTCCCCAATTGTGCTGTCGTCGATTGTTGACTGCATTAATGTTACCTTCATCCGACTCCCCCTTTAGCATATTAACATCGGTTCTTGTCATCTTCATTGCAATTACTACCTCCGTTGCTTTATCAAATGTTTTAATTCTATCATCACTTAACATGTGGTTTTGAGTTTTGAAACGTTTTATACCACAGACTAACTGGATAAAAAGTGCCTTGTCTAGGAATATGCCGAATTCACAATGCTGCGACAGATGTTTAAATTCCACAACATATTCTTGTAGGAATTCATCATGGTTCTGCATTCTTTTAAAAAACTTAAAAACATTCTGCAGTTATGTTCTTCTTAGGAGCAAAATGATTTTTTAATTTTGCAACTACATCATCGTATTTTGGAGCAATTAATGCAGTCAACACTTTGTAAAGATCTGGTCCTCCCAAGCTTACCAAAAACGATATTTTTGAGCTGTCATCAACAATTTTATTCAATGTTAGCAAATGGTTCAGCCTTCTTATGTATAACGAAAAATTTTCACCCATTGTGAAGTATTCGATACTGCCGACAAAAACTTGTCTTTCTGACATTAAAAAAAAAACAACTTAATTTCCCTTTGCACCCCATGAATGAGGTATGGGATAGGTTCACGCTTTCTATTTTTAGATTCACAACTAACGGCAGCTACTTGTTTATCGACGAATGCGAACGTTTGAGAAGCTCTTACTAGACACGCCGATTGACTCGACACACTAATACTGCGAAGTTTCTGTCAACAACAATCGAGGGGACCCGACAATGAAAGAACAATTTTTTTTGGAGCCAGGTTTGAACCTGCGATCTCCCGCAAGGTAGTCGCGTGTTCTAACCACTATGCCACGGCCGGTCTGACATTATTGCCTTATTATGTTGAACTAAGTTATTTAGTTAAAACAGGACACAAAATGTCGTTTATTCCTAGCGCAAAATTCACTGCAATTCAAAAACTTCTTTTTTTACTTTTCTTCTTTTATCTCGTCGGCAAATGTTGTATATGGGACCAATGAGAAGACAATCTGCTGGTTGGACTTAGACTGAGTTTATTGAAAAGAAGATATATAAAAGTAGTAACAATATTAAAGAGTAAATATACTAGGGTTACCATCTAATAATATTACATACATTACAACAATAAATCGCTTGAGAGACAATAAAACTTAAAAATTGAATATCTCTTGATTTTAACCCAATCTTTTAAAACGGAGTAAGTTGGTGCGCCTCGAATAGATTTTTCTGTAACTATGTTCCTTGGTATTAGCACCTTTTTTCAATTTGTTTTTGTATGAATTCCCTCACCAAACTCAAGACTCCAAAGCATTTCAATATGCCGATGACTGCCTCATATATGCTCACAACACATCACCTTTTCAAGCTCTCACCAAAGCTGCATTTCACCTTGCAAAAATAAGAGTGTTCTATAAAACCTGAGACATAAAAATAAACGCATCCAAATAAGAGACCATTTCCACACGAAACGCATCGGGAAATGTCCTAGATAAGTCGTACCACAAAGCAAACTCTCCCTTGATGGTACATATATTCCCTTCAAATCCAGCATCAAATATGGAGTACATTTTGATAAAATGCTAAAATTTAACAACCACGCCAGACTGATGCTGCTGAAAGTAAGAAAAATTACTGGGTATTTCTTCAACATAGGTTGCGTTTTGTTGGTAACTTATATCCGCTTAGCCATACAAATGCTATCCCATATACGCTAACGGGGATAAATTTACATGCTAAGCTTAACGGGGATAAGTTGTTCAAAATAGTAGTCAAAATAAAAATGTGACCAAATTTTTTATTGCAGGGGTAAACAAAAATAGAAAAGAAAACAGAACGTCAAATAAAACAATTTGCATTTCAATGATATTTTTTCAATAAAATGTTATTTTACAGCTAATTTGTTATTCAAACCCTAGAAATAAATGTTCCAATTTGTGGCTTAAGATCCCTGCGGAACAATAGATCCCAAGAAGGATCATGTGAATCATTTGTATACAAATGCTACTACATTTTTCGAAAATATCAACAAAAAAATCAAAAATACAAATATTACAATATTTATGAATAAATGAAAAGAAAACAAACAATTATTTGACATAAATTACTGTGCTGCCAAGTAATTTCTTTTTGTTAACGGCGAAGCGTTTTGTTGGTATCCTATACCGGTCTCCTATATAGGATACCAAAAAAACACGGCCATAATGAATATCAGATACTTACCTCAAAACACGAAGCTCCATTTACATAATAAGGTCCATTATTCTTTATGGATTTCCAATCTGGTTTTCTATTTCACCAATAGTTGCCCAAGAATTGAAAGTTTTTCAACAAAAAAATCCGGAGAAAATTCTTATAACGCTTGAGACATACTCAAACATCTATAATATGTCCAAAGTAGCCGTTCAACCGGTTTTTCTCCGTAACCGTATTCCGGTTTTTCCAATAATTAAGTTACGAACCAGGCTTTCGATGTCGGTTAACCGATTTTTCAAAAAGACTGGAAATCACTATTTTTATAGGATGAGTTACTTGGCAGTATTTCCACAGAACATTGCCAGCATAGTTCTGCGCAAATTGGCAAATAGAAAATTAAACTATGCATCCAATGGAACTTAACTTGTGATCACCAATAGTTGTTTAATCGATATGATATAGTTGGGATCGCGCCTTGATATTCAAATGAAAATCTTTAAATACTTTTATCCCATTAACTAATAGCCTTTTTACACCAAAAAGCATTTCACATTTTGAGCTGTCCATGTTGAAGCTGACATTACACGACGTGTATTTTACCAAAAAGTATATATATGAACAATAGAGGAAATTCTCTGTTTTGTTCTTGTTATTTTTCCGGCGAGTAAACATAATTTAGCGAGTGAATGATAACAGTGATTGTGTTGCCATACAAATCAAAACCATTTACAAGTACGCGGCAATTTGTTCTTTAAAATAACATTAATCTGGTTTGAATGCCGGTGGAACAGAAAGAATATCTTTAAATTAATTCAAATCAAATGCATTCTTTTCATATAATCAATTAGACACAGAAAAAACAGCAAAATAAACTTAAAAAACAGCGCTGTGGCAACTTTGTTTTGTTGGTCTTAAAAACCTACTCGCTTGAAAAATAATGGTGGGGAAAATTTGACGTAAGGGGAAACGAATTGTTTCCTCTTATTACTTATTTATACTTTTTTGATTTAACATGTCACATGTCACTTTTCCCAGTGTAAAATTTATACGTGTCGTGTGAACCCTTTCAAACACTGCTTGTGTATAACACTGTGTTGGATAACATATGTATACATTTCGTTAAGGTGCCATTAGACGATGTGTATTTTACACATGGCTTGTCACTTCAACAACCTATATGTAATTCTGCATGTCTGTCAAAATGAGCGTGTACATTTGGTTTATAATTTTTGCGTTCAAACGTGCTTGTGTATGTATACATGTGTTTATGTACACGCTCATTTTGACATACATGCAGAATTACGTATCGTATGTTGAAGTGACAAGCCATTTGTAAATACACTTCGTCTAATGGCACCTTAAACAAAGAAAATGGTGATGTCGGATCAACATTATACTGTGTTTCCATTACCGATTAAAACACTTGTTTACATTTTAACACCTTAACCCGTTTCCACTATGGTTAAAGTGTTTTGTATCTTCGAATTTTTGAAGTAAATTTGACAATTCCACACTCTATGTAAACAAAAAAATCTGTGTAAATTGTTTGATTAAGAATAACATTTGTAAATTGTTTGTTTAAAAAATAAGGAAAATCTTTGAAATGACATCATTGTGTGATGCACTTCCTGTTGTCGTGACATAGAATGGGAACGCACAGCCCTTGTGTGTGCCAAAGATAACTTATGTTAAAGAAAAGGCAAACGTATTGTGGACGTCGTTTACGGGCTCTTGCTTTAGTGGAATACGCAGCAATCTGATGTCGATTTTGTGTACGGGCTTCCCCGTGGTACTTGATTTGACTCATCTAGGCGCACTACTGGGAATCGGTCATACATTTTACACCTATAGGAAGTATCGCGGGAGCAGCAGGAGCCAGTTATGCCAGACAATTTTTTGGAATGTGCCTACGCACCAAAAAAATCCCTTTTTCCCTTACATAGTCCAAATTTTTCCCCCCACACATTTGCCCGTTAAAATCAACACAAAACGATTATTTTTTAATAAGTGCTTGTAATTTATTTTATTCAGTTAATTTCTTAGTCATTTATTTTACAAACAAACACATTGTGTTAAATGAAAATAACAATTAAGTTTACTATTATTTCAATAGTTCAAACTTAACAAAACAAACAGATAAAATAATGGTAAAATCAGTCATATATGTATATATTAATTAAAGAGTTCTGTGCAACTTAAAAAAATAACTGATTTCTAATCATATAAAGTTTTAGAAATCAACATTTTGAAATGATTTTGGTTGTATTTAAAAATCATGCATGTACTTTTATCATTTTGTAGTGCGGAACGTATTATGCAAATTGGGCTTTAAATATTATAGCTCAGTTTATTTCGTTTCTTTGTTTTTACTTCAGTAATTAAAAATCAATCAGTAAGTAAAAACAAATGCTGCTGTAATTTTTAATTATTTATATTATTTCTTTTGGTACGTAACGTTCTTTTCAAAGACTTTTATTGAAATAGAAATGTCACATTTTCGAGATTCGTGATGAAAAAAACCCGGTAGTTGTCGAATACCAATGAAATCGCAGTGTTGCATTGGCCCAAAGCATGTTCGAAAGACACCAATCGAATATGCTTTGTTCCAAAACACCTTTTTGTAGTTGTTTTTCTTACATGAAAAATGTATGGGAAAACATGTAGCAAAACATGTGCTTTTCGATAAACACTTAAGGAACTTCGGTTTCTGGAACCAATCTACCATTAGCTTGTCATTGCATCTGACTAGTTTGGTATCCAATTACGGTAATTTTCCGTCTTGCTATTTTTCAATTGCAAAATTGGTATTATGACTAAAGCTATTGAAAATGGTCAAAAATGCAAATGTTTTTACTATCCTAATTAAGTCGTCCACATATTTTGACTTAGGTATAATAACAATTGTTTATGCATCTTTCCAATACCTCTTCAATCACTACGTCGGCTACTTTTTGCAATCCCATTTTTTCTGGTAAAAACTCGCCTTATACTAGAAGACCCTATTGTCATGAAAGTTTTTCGTCATTGTGGTGAAATTTTCTATATTAGGCCATTTTCTTTAAAAAAATTTCTAGCGCTAAGTCTACGGGAACGCTTCTTCTCTTAAAATAATTCAAAAGAATTATTTAGTTCTAACAAGCATTTAAACAGAGAAAAGATGGCAACATAAACTTTTAAAATACAGCTGTGGCAACTTCGTTTTATGGGTCATAAAACCCAAAAAGTATATATGATAAGAAGAGGTGTCGGTAAAGCTGTTCAATGCGCTGAGTCAAAAGTAGTTTTAGTACACTTTATGTTGTCGATATTTTGGTTTATTAAATGAAAATAGAAAAGTTGTAAGCACCAAAAGATACAAAATTAATTAAAACGAATGCTTATTAAACTAACTTATTTATTTTGAGCCATACAAATAGCTATTTCTGTTGTATTTCCAAATACGCTACATTGTGCCAACGTACGCTGGTGGTAATTTTATGACCTGTTACCGACTTGGCACTTCTATAAGTCATATATACTTTTTGACAAAAGATAAATTTAAGGGAAATTGAATTGTTCTTATATATACTTTTTGCGGTTTATACACACGCATTAAAAATAGTTTTAGGAGCTTTGCACTGTGCAAGTGTTTTCAGCTGCAATGGAAACATAGTATAAACATCTTATCTGCTGAATGATGATGTCAAAAAATGTTTTTGCGGCGTTAATAAATTTTGACACAACTATGAACTCTTTAGTGGCAAAAAAAAAAGTGGAATAAAAGAAACAAACTGCATAGCAATTGTTTTGATTTGCAATTTTTTTTGCTAATTACAACATTCCTTTGGGCGTTTTGTCGGGAAAAGGGATTTAACTCCAGTATCTCAAATTTTTTTGTGGATTATCTGAAGGAAGCCTCGATTAAGCTTGTGGTATACAAAATTTTGAAAAGCCTAGGAAGGAGTGGCTCGAACCATGCAGAGAAACACTTGATGCCGCACAAAAAATTAACGAATTCTGGAGATACAGTCGCATATTGTTAAGCTTATTAAGCTTAAGTGGCATCTGCTTCTCTTGTTGCTGTATGTTGGCCAGTGAAAAACAGATGATGAACACAGCTGGCAATAGAATGGCCCACGGTGAAATATCGGTGGCTGCCTGCACAGACACGGGAACAGCACAATTAATGGAGGACCATCGCACCTGTGGAACTCAAGGTGGTGTTGTGAATCGAGTAGAACATGGCCGTTTCCAATCATCGAGGTTTGCGTGCTTACGTTGTTGTGGTAATTTTCTGAAGTATTTGATACGCCTCAGGAACACGCCCGAAGAGCTGGAACAACGCTACAAATCAAAGGAAATTGATAAATTTCTGGAAAAAGAAAAACAAACATTTCGACGTCAAGTACGTTAATCTGTCGTTGTATATAGTTGTAGATAAATGTGAAAATATCAATTTGCAGGTAAAACTTCTATTGCTTGGAGCTGGAGAGTCGGGAAAATCTACATTCCTAAAACAGATGAGAATCATACATGGTGTTAACTTTGAACCAGAGTTAATGAAAGAATATCAGCGTGTGATATACCAAAATGTAATACGTGGTATGTAGAAAATATCTCTATCATGAAACTCAATTATTGGCAGCAACATTATTGAATAATTCGGAATCTTTTGAGTGCGAGATGTATAACTTATTTCTCTCTTTTGAGTAATTTGATTATTTACTAGGTCAGGTCAAGAGTGGACTCAGGACTCACGCTCTCTTGGTTATTCTCTGCACAATACTTTCATAATTTTGCAGATTTTAGTTAATATTTTTACTGGCCACAGCAATCTGATTAATTACATGTAAAATCATTTACTTAAAAAACTTAATTTCCCTTTACACCCCATGAATGAGGTATGGGATGGCTTCTCGCGTTGTTGTGAACACGCTCTATTTTTAGATTCACAACTAACGGCACCTACTTGTTTATAGACGAATGCGAACGTCACTGTTTGAGAAGCTTTTACTAGACATGCCGATTGATTCGACATTTATACTGCTAAACTGCTGACGACAACATCGAGGGGGTCGGCAACGAAAGAACATTTTTTTTTTGACTGGAGCCAGGATTTGAAACTTTGAACTCCCGCATGGTAGTCTTGTGTTCTAACCATCTTGCCACGGCCGGCTGCGGTCACTTGCAATCTCTTATAAAAAATATGTAAGCTATCACAGTTTCACACTGCGAAAAAGAGTGGAAGTTGTCAATATAAATACTACATAGTATAATTAATAGGGAAGAGAATTTATTTTCTAAATCTTTGATAGTTATGTTTTTTAACATAAATTGCAGCATTTATACATAATTATTTATACTTCTGTTATTCTCTTGATCTGACCTGACAGTAAATCGAAACACACCCGAGAGCGAGATGCGTTATACTATATACAGTGGTGTGCGATGAAATAGAGTCGCACCTAACCAAAATTGTCAAAGCAAGAAAAATTCACAAAAAAATATATTTTTATGGAACTTTTAGTTATTTTTATTGAATTTCAATACTAATCTAACAAAATTAAATATCAGTGTGGAAGTTCAAAAATTAAAAAGGCACAGTCAAATAAAAATATCTCAATTGCCCAGGTTTTGGCTGTGAACAAAAATAGAGTCAAAGAATTTATCGACTTGAAAGTTAATAAATTAGTGACTTAAATTAAAAAAATGGTAAAGTTATATCTTTCTTTACCTCAGTACTTAGTAGAACAGCCATTACTTTTAATTACTTCGGCGAAACGATTTGGTATTGAATCCCCTAACTTTTGACAAGTCTGTATTGAAATATTATACCACAGAACTTTAATCATTGCCCATAGTTCATTCTTATCACATGTATTTTTTCCTTTAAGAGCTACTTCTAACTCCCGCCACAAATTCTTAACAGGATTTAAATCTGGCGATTGTGCAGGCCACCTTAAAACTCCAACTTTGTTATTTCGAAATCGAATTTGACATTTTCCATGTGTGATTAGGGTCGTTGTCTTGCTGAAACACCCATCAAAGTGGCATTTCCCATTCAGCATAAGGCATAATGATGTCATTCAGAACATTTGTGTAAACTTTAGCGTCTATTTTACCATAAACGAAACGTAAAAAGAAGAGATTAATTCCTCAAAGAACTTGCGGATTGGCCAGTAACCAAGTGGCGGTATATTTTGTGGTCATATGAAACGAAAGTGAAGTTTCTTTAACTCTCATCGCAGCGAGCTTCCTTTACAAAGACCACCCAACACCGATTATCGTCCCCATCAACGAATATCGTCCCCAACACACCATTATGACCATAAAAAATGGTGGTGAAAACATACTGATATGGGGTTACTTTTCGTACTATAGTACTGGGCCTGTATTTCGGTCTGAGGGTAAAATTTACGCTACATTTTACACAAATATTTTAAATGGCTTATGATGCCTTAGTCTGAATGACAAATGCCACTTCGATGAGTGTTTTAGCAAGACAACGAACAGAAACACACATGGAGTTGGCTAAAATGAATTTCGAAAACAACAAAATTTTAAGTATTAAGATGGCCTGCACAATTGCCAGACCTAAATAATGATGAGAATTTGTGGCGGGAGGTAAAAATAGCTCTGAAACGAAAGAATCCTTCTAATAAGGAATGAACAATGGACATTAATTGAAGCTGCTTGGAAGAATATTCCAATACAGACTTGTCAAAAGTTAGGGGATCCAATGCCAAAGCTTTGCACAGCAGCAAATAAAAATAATGGCTATTCTACAAACTACTGAGGTAAAGTAAGATATAACTTTAATATTTTTGTAATTTAAGTTACTTTTTCATTTACATTAAGGTTGATAAATTCTTTGACTCTATTTTTGTTCACAGCAAAAATCTGGGAATTTGAAATACTTTTGTTTGTTTGTGCCATTTTATGTATTGAACTACCACACCGATATTCGAATTTGTCAGATTAATATTGAAATTTAATAAAAGTAACTAAAAGTTGCATAAAAAAATATTTTTTTGTGCATTTTTCTTGCTTTGACAATTTTGGTTAGGTGCGACTCTATTTCATCGCACACCACTGTATATACTGTACAAGATCGTAATAGAATCATCGTTTACCGAAATGCGATAAGATATATTATTGATAAGATAAGTTATTGAATCCGATCCATTGGAGCTTTACAATAAGTATACATATTTTATAGTCTAAACATATTTAATTTAACTTTGTTAAGTTATATTGAGTTTAAGCGTTCCTTGTATCTTGACGGCAAGAGTCTTGGTTATTAAAAAGCTGGAAAATCTCGTGTTTGTAATCGGGCCAATTTTGTCGTTGTCCGAAGACTTCTCAATAAGGAGTCCGTATGTTGTTCAAGCTTTTGTTTGTGATATGCAGGATCTCTTTCTTTTTCGCATATACCAAGGTGCACCACTCATAACTCTTTAAGTATTTTCGACTGGACTCTTTGTATAACATCGACATTACTCGCACTGTCGTTGCACAATGGTTCCTGTTAGTGTAAGAGCGTAGATAAATTCAAAATTTAAAGTGTTTGCCAGAAACTGTTTTTTTCTGTTTTTTTTTTTTAATAAAAATAAGTCCAAATTAACATATTTACTACATTTATCAATAAATTAAATTTTTATTCAGGAAATATCTTTAAATAAAGTTGCCATATATGTGTAATCGAAAATGTTGACTTATAACATCTAAATGTTTGAAATCGTATAACTTTAAGGGTATAAAAGTCATACTTAAGTATCTTTGAAAAAAAAATTTATTGCAAATATAACAACGTTAATTTTATTTTATCAAAGTTGTTTACGAAAAAAAATTTAACCAAATTTCTGATCCATATTAAAATTTGAATAATTTTATTTTAAGGTGGAATTACAGTTTTGCCTCCACTCCCCTCTACTAAGATATTAGCACAGGTATATTGCTAAATGTCTCACTTATTCGTCCTAAAAATGTTTCGCTAATACCTGCTAATATACTATTTAATTCCAATGGGAATAAATGTAGATAAAAAACAACAAAAATAAGAAACCCGTAAGGCATTCGTTTTTCATAAAAATAGGCGTTTCATTCTCGTAAACTATATTACCTGTTAACCATAGTATGCGTTATGGACGAGATCCAGTAAACGAGTAATTAAACAAGAGAGAAGTGAGATAGGGAGCCTTTGAGTATAATTTGACTCGTTACAATCTGATGGTTTGCAATGTAAGGGCAAAGGATGCCAACAAGTCCGAATTATAATACTCTATAGTAGGGAAATATGACATGTCAAAATATTCAAAAAATACTTTAACAGCGATTATTTAATTTTTGCCATTTTTAACAAATTAGCAATAATATTTTTGTATTTTCGGCTACAGGGAAAGGAGCAATATAGAACATGTTACGGGGAAAAGTTAATCCTATCAAAGTATACAACTGAGACCCGAGACATCTTAAGAAAATATAAGTTTTAGCTTGTAATTTCAAGCCTTACGGCCAATTAAAATAAATTACAATATGACAAATAATAAAAACAAAATTGAAGGTAAAAAATATAAATAGATGGTAAAAAAATATTGATATCAAAAAAATTGAGATAATTAAGATAACCGGTATTTAGCGATAAAGCTACGAATCAAGCAAAAAAAAAATTAAGAAAAGAAAGAAATATGAAAATTATCAATATTTTGGAAAATTATTAGAGTTATATTAAGGACAATAACGAAATTATGGAGTTAATGAATAACTTTGTAGAATAAAAACAATGATCTGAGACAAACAAAATTTTGGAAACTACAACCAAGAAACGCCATACATATGGCGATAGTACAGATATCTCATAACTTTATTAAACACTACATGAATTTTTCTCATATTCTGATTAGTTGTATCACTATAGATTTCTATGTCGTATAATAAACTGGGCATAATTAGAGCATGAATCAATTTTGCCTTAACATGTAGAGGTAATAATAAATCAGAATTGTACAAACTTCGAAGCGTAAAATTAAGTCTTCGAACAACGCTGCTAACTTGATGATTAAAAGTTAGTTTATTACCAATGACTACTCCCAAACAGTTCATATCATGTATAATTTAAACAGGTGATCCATTACATTTCAGATTTAAATTAAAAACATGATTTGAAAATAACATAGCCTTAGTTTTCATAATGTTCACAGGAAGCCTGATATGCAAAAACCAAGAGCTCAATAGGTTGAGCGAGTAATTTATTCTAGATTGCAGCACATCCAAGAATTGGTACTCCCCCTTAAAAGGATGTGAACATCACCCATCACCAATAGAATTAAAAATCCTATTTCCCTAACACCAAACCCTTGGGAACTCCACTTCGGGCAGGTATTACCCTTGAAGTGGAACCGTTGACAACTACAAACTGACTTCTACCATATAAATAGGAGGACATTAACCGACAAGTGTTACTGTCAAAGTTGAACGTAGAGAACAATTTATTTACCAATATACCATAGTCTACACGATCAAAAGCTTTCTCCAAATCCAAAGACAAAAGCACACATATGTTCTGGTCATACACTTCTTTCCTAATGGTTTCAGTAAGACCAATAAGTAATCCCGACGTATTCCTGTTACTACGAAACCCACAACAATATCTTAAATTTACCGCTTTAACAAGTGCTACACAACTTTTGATAAAACGGGAACTAAAGAAATTGGCCTGAAACTAACAGAGTCGTTGGAGCAAGGTTTTTTCCTAATGGGAACTACTTTAGCAATCTTCCACTGATTTGGAAAAGTAGATGTAGCTATAATTGTATTAACTAGATGAAGGATTTAAGTAGATATAAACGGAAATATGATTTTAAAAAATTTCAAAAGAAAGGAATTTCAATGGTGGATAATTTCAACTGGGTATTAATAAATTCCCTATTTAAAACATCAGGGTCAACATTTGTAATAACCGAACAATGTTCATCAAAACTTGAAACTTTTGCAACGGTTACGGGCTCTACAAAATATATTCCAATTGCTTTCACATGGATCCTCAACAAATGCTTCATAAGCCAAATCCCGCAAAGATCTTAGATACAGAATGAGCACCATTTATCCGTTATATTATATTATAAACACTTTTTCTCCTGAGAGGAACAACCGAGTGTATAAAAGACAAAAAGGTTTCTGGTCTTACACAAGCATAGTCCTAAAATTCATAAAAGTAATTATTATTTCGACGAACCGCAACATTTAAAGATACAAAAACAAAAGCATGTTTGGAAATACTGGGACAATAAAACTGATCTGAGTAAACCACATTTGCAGGATGCGACATTAAGAAATAATCAATTAAACACGACGACTGGTTAACAACATCAAAGCGTGTAGGTTCAACCTTGCAGAAGTTTTCCTAACCAGATTGGAACGTCTCATATCAAATAAGTTATTATTAATATCACCTATAATGTAAATGTCGGAATATCTAACAGTTAAATCTGAAACATCATTCTCAAAAGCACCAAAATCTCCATGAGGAAGATATACTACACCAAACAGTAATTTACCACTGGACATTATTTCAATAAACAAACTCTCAACTACACCATAATTACTGCTTCTGTGGACAACTTTATAGTTAACATTATTAGATATATAAAAAGCTACACCACCACCCCTTTAATTAGGACGATCATTTCTGCAAAACCAAGTCTCACTTACACCTACAATATCTAACGTACTATTTTCCAAAATATTACTTATTTCTGAAAGTTTAACAGAGTTCGGACAGAGATGAAAACTCTGACAATTAAAATGAGCAACACTTAAATTGTTTGAAAAATTAGAAAGCTTAGAGCTAATATACCGATTATCTTTAACAGCATATTCTTCATTGAAAATTATTGATGAAAAATAATTAACAAATTACAAAAAAAGACGAACATTTAATAAAAAAAAGAATTACATGTTGCTATATCGATGAGCAGGGCAATCGGAAATATATCCTACAAAATACCGCGCTTAAAATATGCCCTAAAAATTACAATATATGCTCTTACAATCATAAAATATGCTCTTAAAATCAACAAAAATATATAGTCTCGCAAATTTTTTTTTATATGAACAGCTTAAAATTTAAAAAACAATTAATTTTTTAAACAAACAAATATTATTTTAAATTCATACTTTGTAAGTATTTTTAGTAAATTTACATTCACAAATATTGAGTACGTATAATTGCAATAAACTACAAAATATTAAGATAAATTATCGGACAAAACATTTTGTCTAGGTTAGGTTAGGTTGAGGACATGTAATGACACAGCACAATACCATTACAACACTCGTAGACCATTATGGTTCATTGCGATTGTCTTGATTTAAGAAGAAGAAATAAAAAGGGAAGAATGTTTTACAATAAAATAAAGAGTATAGAAGAATAGTAATAGTGGGTTCTCTCCTTCAACTTCATATATATACAAGTAGTAAGATTACGTGGGGACACTATGGTCCTCTGCCTTAAGTCAGCTCAAACCATCAGTGAACTTCACCAGATTCTCCATGTTACATGACGACAGTTCAGTGAGACTATCAAAAAACCATTTTTCGAGGAATTGCTTGGCAATTTCCCATGATTACTGAAAATTAGACTACTAATTTCCCAGTTCCAATAGTGATCTGGTTCGTCTTCCATCCAGTCTTGGCCAAATATCTCGTGATACCACACAGTCGGTGCGATATTCCCAGGATGCTTTTGCCAGCCGTTCGATGTGACGGGTCACAATTCCGTATATATGACGCTATTTCAATTCCTGAAATGTCACTGTGTCCTGGGACCCAACAGAGCAACATCTGTACATTAATCTCCTTCAAATTCCTTGCCAGTATTTCCTCCACAGATTTCATAATAGCGCAGGTCTTCGCCTGGAACACACTGCAATCGTCATCCAATCGGAAGTGTTGCCTCGCTTAAGATACCCTATGCTGAACCATAACAGTATTGATGCGTGACCCGACTCCGTTTGCCGTCAAAGGCCTGCTTCTCGTAAATTTATTGCACTTTTAGTCGCTACAGATCGTGCATGGCACCGCAGTTTCTTTAGGTTTAAAATCACGTCCAGTGCCGCTTGTGCTTCGCCTAGTACCTGTTATACTAGACGTGAGTTTTAGTTCTACACCATCAATTACCGTCAGTCTGAAGTTCTCAGTGAGGAATTTGCGTGTGAATAGTACTAGCTCCGTTTTCTGTGGATTGCCATTCAGACCACAGCTTGTGGCCCATTCTGATAAGGATCGTAAGTAGAGTATACAAACATTTGGCTCTGTCGAGAAATTCGAGAAATGTACATTATATCAAAAACTCGGTTTTAGAATACTTAATTGTGAAAAAACCGGGTTAACCGGTTTCTTTCGGTTTTTTTTAAATATTAAATAAGTATAGAAATGTTAAAAATAAAGTAGTGTTTAATTTATCTCACAAAAAAATCTGGTCACTTCCATATTCCACAAATCTGACTGATGTCTCCTAATATATTCGTTATTTTTTTCACGAACTTTATTATTGAATAAGTTTCAGCTGATGGTTTCTTTATGGAGTCAGGCATCCTTCCTTTTAAAGTTTATGAACAAGTGTTAGTGACACAAGTCTTAATTGTGAGTGGAGTGGACTGTGTGTGGGGTTTCTTCTTAGCTTTGGTGCGGCGCGGGCGAAATAAATTACCAAATCTAAGAAGAGTGAATTTAAATTAAAAAGATTTATGCGGGTTAAAGAAGTTTATGAGTTTATTAAACGGGAGAAGGGCTCACCTTTTGACTTTTGCTGCGAGAGTAACAATTCATATTTTTCCATCATTAAAGGTAGCTTAGTTCTAGCAGTTTGAGTACAAATGTCAAAAATTATTTTTCATCGACTTTGGCAAATTTAAGAAAAAATAACGGTAGGGAATTCAGAATAAAAAAACGTACATTCTGTGCACAATTTTGTTTCCAATGATACAAAAAAAAAGTATTTTGAAAATCGGTCAAGAATTGCGGTCTAAAATTTCAAATGTCCCCACTGTGCTGGGGTGCTCTAAGACAACAACTTTAACTAATCATTTTGTCTGTTTTCAAAGAACTGTGTAAACAGCGACGTAAAAAAGTCCGAGTATCTATGTTTCTTACTGTTTTAGTGCATCTCCGATATCATATGTATTCTATGAAATTTAAAGAGGATTTTTTTTATGGAACATTTAAACTCCCTATTTGCACTTCTTAGATGTTCTTTTCTTCGAGAAACATCAGAAAATGAGCTATAAATGTGACTTTACAATTTTTAGCAAAAGTTTATAAAAATCTCTGTATTTAATCAATATTGTTATAAGAAAATAAATCGGAATATTTGGTTTTAAACATGATTCCATGATATGTATACCAGTATTTATTTAAGTTACTCAAGGTTTATTTAAAGGTACTAAAAGAAAAAGTACAGAATTTTTTTGTATTAATAAAATTTGTTTTTAAATAATACATTGAGTATATTTTCTTTATAAATATTTCAAGAAAACAGTTTTTATGATTTGATTTTCATATTTCCAAAAAACCGTCAAAACCAAACTCAAAAAAAAACGGCTAAACCGGTTACGGTTTTGAACAAAAAACCGGTTAGCCGTTTTCCGGTTTCGGTTTTGTATACTCTAATTGTAAGTCATCGTGTATGAGGTCACTTATAGTTGGAGCAAATCTACCTATAACTAGGCCACAATCTTCCTTTTATTCCTCTTTACTATTGGCTACCATTGAATGAGTTGGTTTACCCGCTTTGGGCATTAACAACTACCTTCACTTCCCTCCATAAAATATGAGAAGTTCCGTTAGGATCGGTGCAATGACGGAAAATATCTCCTGTAACATAGCCGGATAGATTTCGTCCATCCCTGGTGACTTATAGGGTTTAAAGGTTTTCAAATCCCATTTTACTTTTTCCTACTGAATCCAGGGTTTTGGGCGGGGTCCACTGCATCCCATGTGTAGCAACATTTACGCATTCCGCGAAGTGTGTACTCATCAAGATTTCCAGCGTGTCCTCTTCGGACTTAGTCCAGTCACCGTTTGGTTTCTGAACGCATCCGAGTACTTAAGGGTCCTTAGAGAGCAATCGTCCAAAATGCGCAGCCGCATTTACGCCCTCAATGGCTTCACAGAAATTAACCCATGAAGACCACTTAGCCCGCTTAAGCTCCCTTTTGTATTCATTGAAGCTTATGCAATATGCCAATCTGCTTGCTCTTTAGACCGCTTGGCCCTGTTGAACATCCCTCAGGTACACGTTCCACCACACTGGCTGAGATTTTTCCCCTGGGTATGTAATAGGACATGACTTCTCAAAACCGGCATGCAGTATCCCCGTCATTTCCTGAAACAGCTTTTCTATATCAGTAATCGTCTATTACAACGTAAAATGTTTTTGTACATTGAGAACGATCTTTCAACATCCACAGATGTAATTGAAGTAAATTTAAATGACAGTATTTCCTTTACACCGTACTTTGATGTTAATGTTGGTGCCGTTCCACACAATTTTTTACAAATACTTTTCATTACTTCCAAGCCAACGTTTTTTGTTGTAATTTGATTAAATTTTTTACTATTAAATTAATATCGGAATCCGGTAGATTACACAGTGCAACAGTTAAAAAAAAAATAAAAAAACGTGACAGTATAGGTTCGATAATAAAACCCTATACTCAGTTTGACGAGATTGGTGACCAATTTTTTTTTATAGGCCCCTACAGATTCTCAAAATCAGTGAGCCCCATTGTTGTAATGGTATTGGTTTCTGTTCTTTAAGTTATCACTTTTCACTTGAATGGGCACAACATATGTGTGGACCATAAGCGCGTTCGTGGGCAAAAGTAGCTGCTCGTGGTACACTGATTTTACTTGGCTCCAGCTCATGCTCAGTCTTGCGTTGGTTCTTTCTGCCACTTTCACTCCTCTATGACCATACAACAAAAAATTAGTACCACTCAAATGACGAATAAATTATCTTAATTAGCATAGACACAATGGCGGGGATCCGGGTGTCGTTGGATCCTCTTTTACCCTCCCTTTGGATCACTTGATCTGCATGGGTTCCACTCGAGAACCCACCTATTGTGATTGACCTGGACGAACCTTTTACATTACCTTTTTGTTTTAATTTACACCGTCAACATATTCGTTCCTTAAATATTCAATTCATTATGGTTTATTAGGAACATTTGACTTATTATTACATTAATCTATCTTATACTATGTAAATACACATGTTTGTGTTATATTGAGATGTTAATCATGTAAAAATTTAATTTGAAAATGAATTGTGTCTTAAAGACTTGAAATAGTTTAATTTGGTAATAGGTGACTAAACATTTGACCGGGCGCGACCTTTGCGTCTTTTAATCCTACCTACGTCGAGCTCGAATGGTAGTCTAAAAGTTATATGCGTTTACGTCTAATTCAAAATATTCGCGAAATGTTGAATCACCCTAACAGTTGACTAAAGTCTATTAAATATTTCTCAATTAATGTTAAATTTATACTTATGCAAGAAGTAAAAAAAAATCTAAATTATCAATCACGTGTCTATATCGTGTCTAATATCAAAAAAACACGTTATTATCCAAAAAGCCAAACTAATGTGAGACTGTACAAATTTTAAATACTAAATCGTAGGTGTTAAGTACTGAATGAATAGGGATATTATTATATATATATGAGTTTTGATATATGTATAAACATATTCTTTTAGACTTTTAATGAAGAATTATGAAAGCGCTTTTTAATCCAGAATTAAAAGGGAAACATAAATATCAAGGGTCCAATCCAGCAGCCGACCACGTGATCATAGTCTCAGTAAAAAACGATGTCGCGGTCTTGTTTTATAGCCCTTCCACAAAGTTTGCTAGATACAATCGACTTACTTGAGTTTGGTGTTATTAAGCTGTTCTCGGAGCAGACAATACTTATTCGTTGGTTTTGCTCTTGGATTATTGTAGACCATTATATATTTCAAATGTTAAAAATTAATCAAGTTAAAATCTATATGTTTATAATATATCGTCGCTGCACCGACCAAATTTGTTATATGTAATTTTTCGAATTCTTTTTTATTGCAATTCTTAAAGCTCTTGAGATCATCCATCGACAGTAAAATACCTTTAGTGATATATTTATTGGTTTGGAAGTTATCAAGATCAGTAAAGTGTAGAATTTATGAGAAATGTCCCAAAATAAACAAGTTTTTTGGCTCTCCTGAAAAGTTACTGAAAAACACATGACTTTTTTGGTCCGCGCAGCCACGATATGTGAATATTACATTGTTCAACAAGGGTTTTTTTCTTGTGTTTCATTAATTCAAATACGTAATCAGAATTTTACCATCAGGCATAGCTTTCTGGTTATTTGAAAATAAGTTTTATTTTCCATTAAAAATTTGTATGGAGGCGATTGTTGAATAATTTAGTAGAAACAGGTGGCAACATCAGCAACATGCCCGTTCGGCTGCAATTATCGTCCTATTGTATTTTATAATTACCTTATTCCCTTTTTAATATTCTATGTAAACTTGGGATGCTACATGTCCTTGAATGTGCATTTTTTTTAGAAAAGCGTTATGAAGGAAATAATGTGCTTAGTATATTCGCTGACTGCTCCTGGAATATTTTACTAGACTGCAATGATATTCAGCAAAATATAATATATATCTTTGTTAACTAACAGAAAATACATATTTGTTCTTCTTATTTTGCATGTTTTAAGCTCTTCAAGTATCGGTTATTGTATTTAGAAAAAATTCTGTTGTTCTTCTGTTCTTTTTAATATTCTACGTAAACTTGGGATGCAACATGTCCTTGAAAGTAAATTTTTTGCCTCATTTGGATTTCTTTCTTGAATGCTGCAGCGACGTCTCCGATGAATATGGTGAAAGGTTCCACAAAGACATTTTAATTTTAGGAAAATAGATGCCTGCTATGATCGCTGACTGCTGCTGGAATATTTTAGGAGACTGCAAGGATATTCAGCATAAAATAAAGAAATTATATTATTATCTACCAGAAAATACACATTTGTTCTTCTTATTTTTCATGTTTTATGCTTTACTAGTATCGGTTATTGTATTTAGAAAAGATTCTGTTGGATCAAATAAAGTTTTAATTACATTTATTCAAAATGTATTTTAATGCAACATAAAGAAAGGTGAAAAAAATAATTCAAAATTTCTAAAAAAAATGTGCCTGATGAAAAAAATCTGAAAACATATTTGAAATCATGATATTAATAACCATAGGAATCACAATTCAGATACCAAGAAAAATGAAAAATATTTTTTTTGTAGAACAATGTTATCAATATCTCTATCAGATCTCGAGGTATCAGGCGTTTGAAAACCCGTTATGTCTACTTACAAATACCACCTAAACCATTTATATCCGATGGTCCTTTGAGGAGATTTTCCATTTTTAACATAGATATATCGTCATTTGTAAGTAGACGCAATGAGTATTAGGATGCAACAAAAGTTCATTAGTCATTGTTATGCATATAGTCAAAAATTCGTCAGCTTCTATATCAAATATCTCGACATCTATAAGATATATGGTAAAAGCAAACAGATACTTTTGTAGGTGTTCACTTTAGCTATTGAACGACATATTACTAGTTAGTCTGTCTATTAAAAAAGTTTTCAGCGGCAAAAAACTAATTTGAGAACAAATTCGAACTTTAACCTCAATTCGGAAATTCGAAAGAATGCCATATAAGGAACACTCTAATGAATAGTGAATAATTAAAGGGGCGAAGTGTTCCGATCATATTGGTTGTTTATAGAAATTGTTCAATTATGCAATAAGTGCGTTTTTGGTAAAGATAACAAGTAAAAACCAGGGACCGCAAATAAGAGTTATGAGTGAAAACTTGAAATAAATAAATCAATATGAAGGAAGTATGTAAAGGTAACATGGAATACACCAAAATTATTATTGTATTCGTAATAAGCTATATCAGCCAAAAACTTCTATTTGCGATTTATATAATAAAAATCATTTTTAAATCTTATTTTTAACTTTAAAAAAAAAAAAATGAAAAATAATAATTAAATTGTAACTTTTATTTAAAAGTTACGAAAAAACAGTTATTTTTGATTTTTACAAAAAGAAATAAAAAATAAGAGTTATTTTTTATTTTTATTTTAAAAGTTACAAATAAGAGTTATTCCGTAACTTTTATTTTTAAAAATCAAAAATAAAAGTTAAACTTTAATATCTTTTGATCATATGATACATCATATGTCCTTCAAGGACGACTTATAAGGACCCTACTATTTTCTATTATATTCCATTTATGCATCTGTATCCTGTTGCAGTACTATATGCAGTATTTACTTGCAAACAAATGCATATAAAAAAGATTATTACTGTTAAAGACCTTGAGTGCTGTTACAATGTAATAACCAGGGCAACCGGAAATATGCTACAGCATGTTTTTTACAACGAGATATTAACAAATTGGTTGTTGTTGTTGTACCAGCATATGTGTCTGTTTGTTTATCCTGTGTCGTTGTTTTCTGCTGCACTTGTTTCCAGGCCAAGGAAGGTAGCTACTTCCACTGGGTGGGTCCAAAGAGACCTGGGAACCAGTAGAGTTGGATTGGCTGGGCAGTTGAAGAGGTGTAGCGTGTCGTGTGGTCCTTGGTTGCAGGCTGGGCAGACGTTCGACGTACTGCCGTCAATTCTTGCCCAATATGAATTGAGGCGGCTACACCATCCGGATCTTAGTTGGGCCAAAACAACTCTCGTCTGCCGCGGTAAAACCTCTTCTTCCGAAGCCACTGATGGAGGGTGATCTCCGAGCACGACATTCACTCTATAGTTGTTTACTGCTTCCAAGACTTCGTCTGAGTGAATGTCTGCTAATCCTGCTTGATATGCGCTTTGATCTAGAGGCTCTCTCTTGTAGCGCTGGATCTCACGCCCTAGATCGTGAAGGTCTTTCCTGACCTGCCTGGGGGGAGGAAGCCTATCCATAAGGTGGTGGTTGGGATGGCTGGTCCGATAACAACCAAGCAAGTACTGCTTCGACAAAAGGAAATTATGTCGTCGCACGGGAATGACCTTCGTCTCCTCATGTAGGTGATCCACAAATGACATGAGGAGGCACCCTGTTCTCAGGGCGGCATTTTGGCATATCTGCAGGTTCTTCCACTGCGTCTCGCTCACGTTCGGTGACCACACTGGAGCTGCGTAGTTCACCACAGACCGACCTATCGCTTTGTAAGAGGTCAACAAGGTTTCTTTGTCGGTTCCCCAAGAGCTGCCGGTAAGCGACTTGAGGACCTTGTTCCTACTTCTCATCTTATTGCAGATAGCTGTGGCGTGCGCGTTGAATCTGAGCAGACTATCAAATGTGACACCAAGGACCTTGGGGTGGTTGGTGGTCGGAATTGTTGTGCCATCGACTATCACATTGAGCAGCTCCTTCACTTGCGCTGTCCATGCGGTGAACAGTGTAGCGAGCAGCGAGGTAGGCATTCAACCTTCCATATATGTCATCAGTCGAGGGGCCCGACGCCAATATCGTACAGTCATCGGCATACGAAACGATATTTACGCCGTCAGGTGGTGGTGGAATTGCAGAAAGGTAGAGGTTAAACAGTGCCGGAGATATCACCCCACCTTGGGGAACTCCCTGTTTCACTCTACGGGGCTTGGACTTTCTATTTCTGAATTCCACGTATGACTGGCGTCCACACATGTAGTTCACGATCCAACGTTTCAAATAGTTCGGGAGGGACGTGTTGGCGATGTCCTCGAAGAGCGTGGCGTGATTTACTGTATCGAAAGCCTTCGATAAATCAAGCGCCACGAGGACCGTCCTGTCACTGGGCTTATTCTGGTTGAGACCGCGACTTATTTGTGTGGTGATGGCGTGTAAAGCAGTGGTAGTGCTTTGCTGCTTACGGAATCCATGCTGATGATCGGCAATTGGGAAATGTCCTGTCAGGCTCGGGAGGGTTAGCGCCTCAAGTGTCTTGGCTACTGGCGAGAGGAGAGAGATGGGCCTGTATGATTCTCCTTTGCTCGCGTCTTTGCCAGGTTTCAGTAGCGGGACCACTCTACCCATTTTCCAGGCCTCGGGTACTACCAGAGTGGTCAGGGACAGATTGAGGACATAAGACATATATTCGACTCCCGGTATGCCCAATTGTTTCAACATCAACATGGATATTCCGTCGGGGCCTAGCGCTTTTGATGCCTTTGCGCTGCGGATGACATCTGCAACTTCTCCAACTGAAAATTGTGGTGGTGCTTCTTCGACTCGGAGAGCATGAATACGTCGCATTACTCTCCTTTTCACCATGTCACTCTCGGGGTGCTCAACAAATTGACGGTTAAAATAACACGCGCACCTCTTTGGGTCTGTCACAGTGGTGGCACCAAATGTGATAGCCGTCCGGTCTTCTCTCCTTCTTGGATTCGAGAGTGACTTAACCATGCCCACAATTTACTGATACCGGAACTTAAATTGCAGTTCTTCAAGTGCTCTAGCCAAAGGTTCCGCTTATATTCGTCGACCATCTTACTAATTTCTAGGTTCAGTTCACTGAGTCTAGGATCAGCAGGGTTGGCGGTACGAATTCCATCACGCTCATCTGCGAGTCCCGCTGCCTCTGCTGGGAAGTTAGGTCGTATCTCGGGTATTCGACCAGCAGGGATAAAGCGAGCGGCCGCTGCGCGTATGATGTTTCGGAAATTTTTCTCAGCAACCCGAACATCTGAGGGTATGGGTAGAGCACTGAAGCTGTGGTTGGTGAATTCTCTGAACCCGTTCCAGTCCGCTTTCTTATAGTTCAAGAAAGTACGGCGTTCAGAGATGATGTAATCGGCTGGGTTATCAATGGAGAGGATTATGGGGAGATGGTCCGATCCAAGTGCAATGACGGGCTGCCAGGTAACGTCATTGATCAGACCCGGCGAAACTATGGTAATGTCTGGCGAGCTGCTGCAATCACCCATAATCCGTGTGGGGGTATCCTCATTCGCTGTGCAAAACGTTGAGCCATCGATTTGCTCGGCCAAAGCTGTTCCTCTATGGTCATTGGCTAGGAGAGAATGCCAGAGTTCATGGTGGGCATTAAAGTCTCCTAGGACCACGTGGTTATTGCCCTGGAGCAGTGGGCTGATGTCAGGCATATAAAGCGGAGAACAGCTGCCAATCGGCGGTATATATACGTTGTACAGCTCTATCTCGGCAGTCCCGGACTCAACTGCTACCCCCATACATTCAATGTATGGGTCTCTAGAGTCAAGCTCAGGCGAGATAGGTCTGTACTGCACAGAATGGTGCAATAGGAAGGCCAATCCCCCACCTCCATTTCTGGTGCGATCCTTTCGAAGCACATTGTAACCTTGACAACTGTGCAAGCTGCACCAATATGTGGTGTTAATTGAGGTGTTGGTTGCTGTATATGCTGGTTTTGCTGTGAGGGAGATTGCGGTGGTGTCCCGTAGATCGAAGAGGTAGACGACGAAGACGACTGCGAGTCTTGGGACAGACTGCGGGATACGGAGGCACAGCAAGCAGCAACGTATTCCTGGCAATACTCCCTTAGGTGGCTGAGGCCAGAGCAACCCCTGAAGTGCACCCACTCCATGCATCGGTTACACCTTACTGATGTCGAACGGTGATGGAGGAGGTTTCTGCAGACGGAGCAGAAATATTGTGTAGGTCCGGGGTTTTGTTCAGTCCCGGCACGGACCAACAGAATGCGGAGCAGACACTCCGGGATGTGCCTCTCCCAAGGCAAAAAGATAAACAAACATATAGGGACACATAGTACTGAGGTGGCAGCCCCTGGCCGAAGAATTGCTGCTTCGGGTCAATCCGGTACAAAGAACCGGCTGCCGTGGGATTGAACAAATTGGTAATGTATTTATATGTTTCATGGTCCTACAAGTGTTTTGAGACCTATTTGTTAGAGCATATTTTGGCATATTTTACCCATAAAGTCATATTTCGGCAAATTTTGGTTTAAGGAGCATAATTTAAAAAAAAACCTTTTTTAAAGCATAATTTATATTTTTTAGGCCATATTTTTTCAAAAATATCCCTTTTTAAGCATATTTTATGTTTTTCACATAATTTTTTTGTGCGTAAAAACAAATGTCTTTGAAACTTTGGTTTTTTGAAATGTAACAGCCAAATCAACTACATGTTTTACACAACTGTGCAATGTTAAACGTTTATTAATCCTGTTTTTCTTATTCAAAAAGTAAACAAAACATAAAAAAGTGGTGCTTTTCATGCCTATAGCCAATCCGCCAATCTATTCCAAAATCTGCAGCAAAGTTATTGCAGCAGATCGCAGATTTCAAGTGAAGCAACATGTGGAAAGCGGCAAACATATTCAACTAAGTCATAGATGTGAAAATAAGAAGACCAAACTTTTGTGCGACGAGCTTTTGCGTCTGCTGACATTCCACTTTACAAAATGAGAAATCATAATATAATGTATACAACGACTGCATGGACAATAAACGAACAACACTAAAAATTCAATTTATCTGGATCTCAATCGATGAAACTATAGATGCAACAGACAGAAATGTGGCAAAAATTTTAGCAGTGTATTAAGGAAATTGCAAGTGAGAAATTGTTACTACATACAGCAGCCTTGGAAAGGGCTAATTACTCAACAATTGCTCGACTGTGGGACGACGCCACCAAAAATCTGGACGTCAACTTCAATAAGAATAATGTTTTGCTTTTTGTGACGGATTCAGCTCCATACATGGTAAACGCTTCAAAAGCTGTAGTGGCATTTTATCCGAAAGTGACGCATGTGACATATATTGCTCATGGTGTCCATCGATTGTGTAAATGTATAAGGAATTTATATGGAAACGTATATAAAATTATTGCTAATGTGAAGAAGGTATTTTTAAAAGCTCCATGTAGAGAGGAACTTTTTAAACAAATGTTTCCAGACCTTCCATTACCTCCAGAAGCTAATAACAACACGATAGGGAACATGGCTTGAAGGAGTTAACTACTATGCCAACAATTATGAAGACAATTTAGAGGTCCTCAGTGCATTAAACGATGAGGATGCACAATCAATTAAAACTGCAAAGGAAGTTTTGACAGACCCCCAAACTAGATCTGACTTGATTTATATTGCTATAAATTACGGTTTTATTGCACAACATATTACAAATTTGCAAACATCAGGTTTTACTCTTATTGAACAAGTTCAGGTGAATGAAGATACTTTTAAATTGATAAATAATTTATCGGTGTGGATCTGCGCCAAAATTAACATCAAAATACGAAGTCAAGAAAATACTGTCCCTCAAATTCGCTCCAATTACATCTGAGGATGTCGAAAGATCATTTTCAATTAACAAAAACATACGTTGTACTAGACAAAATTTTTTGTTCTATTATTTATCTCAATATTTGTAGTTTATTGCAACAACAATCTCAAATAAGATGCTCAACATACAGAAAAACCGTGATACTTAGGAAACATGGTTTAAGATTTTTGTTACTTTAATGTTAAATAAATTCATGTGATATTTTTTTAATTGTTCCTTAAATAATAATACTTAAATATTTATTTCTATTTTATTTTACTTACACAACATTTGTGTATGTAAATTTACCAAAAATACTTACAGTCTGAATTTAAAATAATATTGTTTTTTTTTTTTAATTTTTAAGCTGTTTTTTTACTTTAATCAAAAATATTTCTATATGATATGAAAAAAAATGTGTGACTTTAATTTTTGAGAGCATGTTTTTGTTGATTTTAAGGTCATATTTTGCCATTTTTCAGGTCATATCTTATGCGCATAAAACACGATTTTTAGGGCATATTTCCGGTTGCCCTGGTAATAACGATTGGTTTATTACTTAAGACTCTAGTCCACATTGTATCTGTTGGTATTTTGTTTGCAAGTAAATACTACAGCAAATGGTTAAGATGGAATGACAAATAATTCTATATTTAGTGCAGTAGGAGAATGCATTATATCTGCATCGTATCCGCTTTGCCTTTAATAAACTTTTTTTTATTTTCTATACAATATACTCCAGTCAACAAATATTCAGAAGGTATTCATAATCGAAGTGATTATACCCCTAAAGGGATATAACATGATGATTTGGATTCATAAAATTTTTGAAAACTTATTAAGGAGCATCAATTTGAACTTATCTTACTAAGTCAACTAAACATATCCTTAAGAAAACCAGACTCCTTTTATATATCCTCAAGCGCCAAACTTGTGTCATTCTTGCTTCTATATTTTTCGCTATAAAAAAGATTATTACTGTTAAAGATGTTAAGTGCTGTTACAATCTAATAACAACTGGGTTCATTACTTAGGGCTCTGGCGCACCTTGTATCTGTTGGTATTTTGTTTGAAAGTAAATACTACATATAGTACTGTAATAAGATACAGATACATAAATGGAGTATAATAGAAATTAGTAGGATCCTTATGTCGTCCTTGAAGGACATATGATGTATCATATGAAAGATATTGAATCATAGATCAAGAATCTTTTTAAATTTTAGTAATCCGTCACTTGGTTCAAAAGATATTAAAGTTTACCTTTTATTTTTGATTTTTAAAAATAAAAGTTACGGAATGACTCTTATTTGTAACTTTTAAAATAAAAATCAAAAATAACTCTTATTTTTATTTTTTTTTTGTAAAAATCGAAAATAACTGTTATTTCGTAACTTTTATTTAAAGAATCAAAAATAACTCGTATTTTACATTTTTATTATAAAAATTAAAAATAAGTGTTATTTTATAACTTTTAAATAAAAAATTTAAAATAATTGTTATATTGCAATTTTTATTTTTATTTTAAAACTTATAACAGTTACGGTCCCTGGTAAAAACATTGAATAAAAACTTCTAAGGAACTGATTTTTAAAAGTATATAGTAGGTTTTGAAAGCCATTTAATATCACTATGCATGCTCAGATTGCATGGGTTTGTTCATTGCATTTGTTGTTACCTAAACTATAATTTTACTGAAAAGAGTATGCAAAAAATCTGAATTCCCTATATTAAAAAAAGGTAAGGTGTTAGAATTTTTTTTCGAAGTTTTATTTTATATAAAACATTGATTTGGAATTTATTTCAAGCTCAAGACCAGGGGTTTTGAAAGAAGTTAAAAGCAAAATAATATTCTCATAATGCCAGGCAGTCTGTACAGCTGTTTCGGATTCAGCCACGAATCCTCATCAGCAGACTTTGGTATAATGATTGCAAAATGTTTATCAAGTCTTATGCACCAGAGGGAAGTGTAATTTTTGTGGGAACTCTCTATAACGAACTCCTATATAACGAAGTTTTCTTTATTGCGAAGCAATTATAAGAACACTGTATTTTGGGGCTACTTTGAGTGTATTATAATCTCCATATAACGAATTTCCCTATAGCGAATATTTCCTTATAACGAAGCATTTTTGCGACCGTAATTTTCAATCTCCATATAACGAATTTAGGCAAAACCGAACGCACGCACACCAAAAACCAATCGACGTCGCTTTTTTGTGTGGTATTGGTGTTGTAATTGTTGGTTTCATAAAGCAAAAGCAGAGACTGATGCTTTAAATCATTTATTTACCATAAAATTGAAAGTGTATTTTGGGGAACCACCGAACTATGCAAGTGACAACTGAAATCATTACCATCCCTCACATTTCTTGCAGTCGCTACCAGTTTGCCATTGCATATCGCGATATGTACTGTGTTAACTTCTCTAAATGTATTAGAAAATTATATTGAAGAAGAAAAGTGGACAAATGTACTTCAAATCAAAATAACTGACTACTACAAATACAAAATTTTAAAAAGGAACAAAATTGTTTTTCTTTTCTAAATAGCGAATTTTCTTTATAGCGAAGTAAATATCCAGTCCCTTGGCATTCGTTATAGAGAGTTTCGACTGTACTATAATAGTAATTTTTTAAGCGGACTATTAACTACAACATTGCCTAAGGATAGGAAGCGCTATATTAAAAACAGTAGGAACTGTTGGCCAAATACTGACGTCACCTTTTTTCGAGTGATCCAAGGGTTTTCAAAATGTTTAGGTGGCAAAAAAATACAATTGGTAGCCAATCTTGCCGAACTGTGGTAGGGTTTTACTCAGCTCCAGTAGTACTATCGAACCCATATAGTCACGTTCAGGTGTTTTTTTCACTGTTGCACTGTGTAACCTTTTTTAATTGTTAATAACATATCTTGACCTTATTGTTCCCTAAATGCAAAAAAAAAATAAAATTTAAATTTTAAAGAGAACGTCACGTCGCATTTCAAAATATAGGTTTGCCAAAAAAATTAAAAAGTTTTTGTAATTCAGCAAATTGTAAAACAATCTTGTAATAATCCAAAAGGTTTTACCAAAAAAGAAAAAAATTAACTTCTTTTTTTGTCACGTCACGTCACCCAGTTTAGTTGCTATTATTTAAGGAACTGAACAGTTCAGTTGTTCTCTTCTCTTTTTCTTAATATAAACCTTCCTCCGTTCACATGGTGAACTTCACACAAAAAGTTTCAGATGTAAATAATATAAGATTTTTATAATTTTTCAACTTATTGAAACGTACGACTGTCATCTATATGACAGTCCATATATGACTATGGAATTGCCCATATGAAATAATTTTTGTTAGAAATTTTTGTTTTTTGCAAATTTTGTTTTTTATATTTGTCTCTTTTAGGAATGCAGGTCTTAATAGATGCTAGAGAAAAACTTGAAATCCCATGGGGTAATGATGATAGAGATTTAGATGCACGTGAAACCAAATGCATGGAATGTACCTCAATAGATTCTGACAAATTCGTTCAATATGCTACAGTCATTAAACGGCTTTGGCAAGATCGTGGAATTAGAAGGGCGTATGAGCGACGGAGAGAATTTCAAATTGTAAGTTAAGTTACGTTAGCAAAGGTATCACTGGTATTGACAACAATTTCTTTTCAGAGCGATTCAGTTAACTATTTTTTAGACGAAATCGAGCGATTATCCACATACGATTATATACCGACCCACAAAGATATTCTGCACTGTCGAAAAGCAACCAAAGGAGTATATGAATTTTCTGTTAAAATTCAGGTGAGTACAAAAACCATATTAATTTATAGTCATGAGAGTAGTTATAAAATTAAGTTACAATTTTGTATGTATTCAAATTGAATAGGTGTTTGAGATTTTGTAATTTAATATGGCTTTGAAGATAATTTTACATCGCAATCAACAAACACCGAGACACTCCAACTTAATTTCGGGCCGTAGAACACAGTGGTATACACCGTTTTAAAAGATTAGGTCAAAAACACGAGGTATTCTATTTTTAAATTTGTTTTGTCTCTAAAGCGATTTGTTGATGTTTTAAGGAAAACACATCAAAATGACTTTTAAATTGACTAGCTTTTGTTTTTTTTTAATACGAAATAAATCACGTTATTTCTTTAGATGAAATTTCGGTGGCGGTTTACTAATTGTATTTGGACCATTTTGCAGTGTCGGTATGATTGTGATTTGCCATTTCCTAGTTGTAAACATTGTTACGAGCCTGTTGTCGATCAATGGCCAAAGGCGATGTTGAGCGCTCAAAATCGATGTTTGGATGACTGATGCAATGATTGATGAATTTGTCTTAAGCTCTTAAAAATTAAAATAATAAAAAACATGATTTTAAAATATGGCAAGAATTTTGATTAGTTTACAATATATTTTTAAAGTTTAAAAAGTTTTAGAATATAAATAAATGTTAAAAAATTTAAATTTTCATATAAGAACAGTTTAAATTATGTTAAATTTTAAATTAAGTTTTGTCCAAATAATATTGTTCAAACAGAATCAACATGTGCCAGGGGGGCTATTTCCAATAAACATCAAAACATTATATAATTATATAGTTTGGTTATCCACAACTAGTGCCGTTACTCCGGCATAACTGTACTCGTTGTGTTGGCGGGACAGTACCCGAAGGTGGAAGAGAAGCGTTGCCACGGCCACTTCCTCGTATCCGCGCACTAACACCCTTTGCAAGATAAGTCCGGATCATACAACGCCAAATAAATATCTGAGGACACTCTTCTCCAGACTGGTCACTCGATCAGGAGGCGAACTACCCACTTATGTTTTGCCGATGATCAATGTGTATTAGACCTGCCCTTATTTTTCAAAATGGCGGCGCATTGGAGAGTAGGGTCCAAAAAGTTTCCATTTTATGCCACAATGCTCCATGTAAAATTTGGGCTCGATCCGACTACTCTAAGTGGACCCAAAATTGAGTTGAATAATAAGTCAAGGTTCTATTATAAGAAATTAGGGACTTTATTCGGCATTTTTGGGAAAAACTCAATTTTGGTAACAATTTTGTCAATATTTTGTAATTTTCTTATTTTTATGTTATTCTTCACTAAATTACCTTTTCACTAAGCTATTACTCAGAAAAATCTGATAAAAAATAATAAAATTACAATATCTTAAACATTAGCTAAAGATGTTTTTTTGAAAGATGGATATTTTTTGCGATAAGCTTCAACAACTTGCAATAAGAATTGCTTTTCGTCTTCTTTGTTGGTCAGTATCCGATTATAGTCCTTCATGAACTTCACTCCTCTTTCAGCGGTGTCATTAACGACGGCTAAATTTTTGCAAACGCGGCCTTCTTTAAAACTCTCGTTGGTTTCCCATGTTGATGGGTCAGATTCCAAAAACTCCGGCGACAAACCGAACCGCACAAAGAAATTGTTAGTCTTGTTGGAAATGAAGTCGCTCAAGCTATGGTTCGCGAATGTTTGCGGTTTTGAAACGGCCCGATTTTGATCCACTTTAATAATAGGCTCATCGTATGCAAGGCGCTCAACCATTTTTCTTTTCTGTTCAAGAGAAACATTCGAGTCAAAGAAAGCCAAAGCCATTGGTTCTGCTGATAAATACCACATGTGATTACTCATCTTCTTCAATATGGCTGCAGAAACTGGAGCATCAATTTGAGCGTATTCAATAGAATCTCGTATGAAATTGAAATCCTGGTTTGGAGCATTGATTGGATTTGTACAACCAATCCATGCACGAATGTAGATTCGCGCCAAGAAAATGCACACGTCGCGCAATCCACTCAGTTCTCTGGCCGTCAATGTGAAATGGTTGCGGAAAAGGAAAATTTTGAGTGAATAAATGCCTTTTGCCATCCACCGCCCGTTGCTGGTAGCACCAGGAGAACGGAAGCTACCACAATGCGTTTCACCCAAGAAAACAGCAACCAGTTGGAGAAACTCTCTATAATCATTACGAGGGTGACGTTCTTTCAACTGCTGATTGCAGTAATTTCTGATGGCAGCTTGTTCATCGGGGGGAATCTCTCAAACAATTGAACTTCAGGACCGCTGCTTGTCGACAATTTCAATTCAAAAACCTGGCGCAGAACGATTTCGTAAATATGATGGCGACAGGCGAAGTGCAGCAGTTTTCGAAGTGCAGCAGTTTTCGACGGCTTCAACTCGGTCGGCAATGTTCCAACGAACCAACAGATTGTAAACAGCGTCAGCTGTATCTTTTCCGCTTGAAGATTTTATTTGAGGTGCTCCAAGGAACTTCGAAGTCCCATCATAGCTGACCATAACCGCAACTCTCTCAACTTTTGTGCTGCCTACAAGGTCAGCCAACATTTTGCCGTCCCAATGTACGACAAGCGGCTTATTAATACTTAGCTGATTAGGGGAAGAGACGAATGACATAACTACTTAGATCGCTAACTATAAATTAAGGGTATGGCTTAAATTAAGAAAGAATACTAAATTACGTTTTCTACGAATTCGGTCTGGATAACTTCTGCTTCCTTTCGGCGGTTTTCTCGACGATATCGATTAATAGTTGTTCGGTTAATAGCCAGCTCGTCTATGGAATAATTCAATGCTTCGGCGCAGGCTATCAACACATGAGCTGCCATTGGATCGGTTAGCTTGGCGTGGTCAAGCGCAGAAGCAAGTCATGGCGTTAGAAAATTTCTACGACCTCTCTTCTGTACACCTTTGTGCGGTTCAACGATATCACCAGTTTCGGCATCGGCAGTGCTCTCCTCAATCGCTTCACCCACGTCCTCAGCTTTTTCATCAATTCCTTCCATAACCACAACCTCACCTTCATCACTCGATTCTATCTTTCGGCTTGGACATTTCTTCAAATTTCCGCTTTCTCTGCTTCTCGTTCTCCTTTCGTTCCGATGCTCTTTTTTCTCGCAGAAATAAAACCTTATCGCAGCCAATCATGCATCCCGGGCGCCCTGGTTGTCGTTGTCGAAGAAGAAACTTCTTATCTTCTTCAATTCGAATGGTTTTTAGGGCATCTGCAGTCGCAATATCAAACAAATTGTCCAGATCGTTGGTAAATGCAAGCTCCTTTTGTTTCCAAGCCACAGATCTCTTGCTAATGGGCACTTTTTTTATATCTTTCCACGTATTGTACAATTTCAACAATTTCTCCGCGCATCTTGTTCCGTATCGTGTTGGAATTCGGGCTTGTTGCCAGAAAATATACACTGCATCGAGCGTTAATTTTGCACTTTCCTTTGCGTCGAGTTTCACAAAACGCATGTTATGAAAGAAGACCTGTAGGACTTGCCTATTGGACGGCAGTTTGACACCGGGTATCTGATGCGTTGTTCTGCCCACTAAGTCTATGTTGTATAGCGATTGAACGGTTTGACGCGTTTGTACCGAGGAAATGGCTGATGCAGAAGCCGATGCAGGTTTTGATATTGATGGTTCTGACATTATAATTGTATCAACCTATAAACAAAACTGTTACCAAAATTGAGTTTTTCGGATACTGACCAACAAAGAAGACGAAAAGCAATTCTTATTGCAAGTTGTTGAAGCTTATCGCAAAAAATATTAATCTTTCAAAAAAACATCTTTAGCTAATGTTTAAGATATTGTAATTTTATTATTTTTTATCAGATTTTTCAGAGTAATAGCTTAGTGAAAAGGTAATTTAGTGAAGAATAACATAAAAATAAGAAAATTACAAAATATTGACAAAATTGTTACCAAAATTGAGTTTTTTCCAAAAATGCCGAATAAAGTCCCTAATTTCTTATAATAGAACCTTGACTTATTATTCAACTCAATTTTGGGTCCACTTAGAGTCGTCGGATCGAGCCCAAATTTTACACGGAGCATTGTGGCATAAAATGGAAACTTTTTGGACCCTACTCTCCTATGCGCCGCCATTTTGGAAAATCTTCATAGAAATAAGGGCAGGTCTAATGTGTATTTGCCGAACAGGCTGCAGATTAGGCGGGGGTAACAACTGTCTTGTTGGACTTCTTACTGTAGTCTAGTGTCCTCCGTCTGCCACAGCAATGTTCCTCCTGTTCACTTTTGTTCTGGGCGTTTCTGCTGGCTAATCTCCAATTGGACCCCTGACTTCGGCAAACTTTTTAACAACGGGACGCTTCACCTACCACAGCGTGATTGACAACGCAACAATTTTCACAAATACACACACACATAACAGGTGGTAAATTATTGTGCAATAGATTATTCGCAAAGATCAGAGTTGCAAAAATTAGGAATCAGTTCGACTTGCCAGATGGTCGGGTACCTCTCACTCACAACACCACCAAAAGCTTTCCAAGCCTGTGACTGAAAGATTTTGGGCTCTGGATGGTTTGTACATGTTTTACCCCGTGTGGCTCGACCCACTACAAAACCTCACCTACTCTTCATTCTAGCCGGGCTATGCCTATTGCCTAAGGTCCTTTGCGTGAAAGACTCCAATTATTTTGCGTCGTATATCTTCTAGCTTGTATAAGTTGTTGCCAATTACTGAGTGTACCCTTGCTTTTACATATTTGGGGGCGAGTTTTGCATTGAACGATTTGCTAAAGTCGCTTAGCTGAAAGTTGCGACGAAATATTTCCTGTCACATGATGTATTTGGTGTTTCGACGTCTTATATTGTATGTTCTAGCGGCATTCTGATAAGCTTTAGCAAGATTTTTGAGAATAGAACAGTCAATCAATTTCATCTGATCTGGTTTACTTATTACTTGAACTTCTGAATCGTTTACAGCATCTAGTTTATGCAAAATTGGATAGGCGGAGCCATGCGTCACCATCTGTCTACCAAACAAAGCATAATAAGGCGACATGCCAATAGCCGAGTGGACCGAACAACGCAATGCTAAACCTACATGTTCATCCCACTTCGTATGATCCCGGTCAATGTAAGCTCTTATAGCAGCTAGGATTGAGCGATTAACTCCCACCGAAGCATTGCTCTAAGGAGCGTAGACACCAGTAAAGATATGATTTATAGCATATTTCCCTGTCATTTCCTTAAATTCTTTTCCTATAAATTGTCGACCGTTATCGGTATGAATGAACTGAGGTACGCCGAAAACATTTTATATGGTATTTTCTAAAAAAGTTATAATAGAAGTAGCATCAGCCTTTCTCAATAGTTGAATAAAAACAAATTTTGAAAAGTGGTCTAAACAAACTAGAATGCAATTGTTTCCAAAATTGGAACGAGAGTACGGACCTAACATGTCCACGTAGAGTTTTTGAAAAGGTTTTTCGATTTTGCTTTGCACTCCCATTGGTGGACGTGTTAAAAAATTTGGGGCTTTGGTAGTCTTACACACCTCACATTAAGAAACAAAACGGACCTGAGTAGCCATATTCGGCCAATAATATTTTGATCGAAGTCTGCACAAGGTTTTTGAAATCCCCCCGTGTGAAGCCTGTGGAGGGTTATGAGCGGATACAATTAATTTCTCAGTGAGTCTACTTGGCACCCACAACTTCCATGATAGGGTGTCACCTTCAGCAGTGCCAGTCGACATTTCGGTTTTCTTGTAAACGAATTTTTCAATGACCTTCAAGTCCGGTAATGATTCCTGGTTGGCCGTGATGTTTTCTCTTAAATTTACGTAGTCTTCGTCTTCAAATTCAGGAGCTTTTAGATCAAGATCAATTAAACAATCTATTGCCGCCACATCTTCTGTGAATGAGAGATAGAGCGTCGGGTACTGTGGGCTCACTACCTTTACGATGCTCAATTTCAAAATCGTATGCAGCCAACGACAAGCTCCAACGAGCTAACCGACCCGAGAGAGCTCTCTGATTCATCAGCCATCGCAAACTTGCATGGTCGGTGACGATTTTGAAACGGAGCATCTCAATATATGGGTGAAACATTTTTACCGCACTCACTGCAGCCAGACACTCTAGCTCGGTCACTGTGTAATTCTTTTGGGCCTTATTTAGTTTTTAAGAATAACACATTGCAACATTTCTAAGGTCATCATCTGGTGCCGCCATTGGGATAATTTATTTTCTAATTCTTCTTAAAAAAACAAAAATTTTGGTATATAAAACATGAAAATTGATAGACGTTTAGGGGTCGCGCAAAATCGTTTAAGGTTTTTGGCTGCAAAAAGGCATGTTTCAAAAATCTTGATTTACTTTTATGATAAAAAGTTTTGATACGCTTGACCGATTTTAATCACTATTGATTAATATTGCTGCTGCTGAACATATGTCATTTGAATGGTACTGTCATACATTAAAAGTATCGTTAGGAAGTGTTCGTCAAAAGTGCATTTAAAGACACACAAAATTTATAGCCAAACATAAAAAAAAAATTTTAATGGACGAAAGTAGGTAAATTTTAAATAAAAATTTTAAAATTTTTAGGTTTGAAGCCTTAAAATCGGTCAAGCGTATCAAAACTTTTAATCATAAAAGTAAATCAGGATTTTTGAAACATGCCTTTTTGCAGCCAAAAACCTTAAACGATTTTGCGCGACCCCTAAACGTCGATCAATTTTCAAGTTTTATACACCAACATTTTTGTTTTTTTAAGTAGAATTAGAAAATATATTATCCCAATGACATTTCGAAAAAATATTTTAATTGAAATGGTCTAATGTAGCTGTTTGCAAAATTTCATTAAAATCTGACGGGGTCGGGTTCATAATGTCCCTTTTTTATAGGTTTTGATATGAAACTCATCATATATTTTTTCTGTGTATATTAGACCGTATCACCTTACAGGCACAAAAACAAACTCACCGTACACCAGAGAATATAAAGTATTGTTACAAGGACATTTCAAAAATTTAGTTTTTAGTTTTTTTGTTAATCTTCCATATTTGCAGTACGATCTTAACGTTTGATATATAATCGATCTTCCAAATAATCTTTTTTTTTGGAAATGCTATAGTGGCATAGTGGTTAGAACACGCGACTACCATACGGGAGATCACTGGTTCAACTCCTGGCTCCAGTCATTCTTTCATTGTCGGCTCCCCTCGAATGTTGTCGACAGCAACTTCGCAGTATTAGTGTCGAGTCAATCGGCGTGTCTAGTAAGAGCTTCTCAAACAGTGACGTTTGCATTCGTCGATAAGCAAGTAGATGCCGTTAGTTGTGAATCTAAAAATAGAAAGCGTGTTAATTCACAACAACGCGAGAAGCTATCCCATACCTCATTCATGGGGCGTAAAGGAAATTAAGTTTTTTTTTATAAAAAAAAACTACTGAATATTTTCCCAAATTTCTTTTTTTTATTTGAAAGTACAATCCTTCCTTCCGCTTAATAATGGAAAATAATGTCATTCAAATGGCTGCCTCGGCTGGCCATGCAGTAGCCTACACGATCGGTCCAATTTTTAAGCACATTATCGATTGTGTGCAGCTATATTTCGCCAATGGCTTCACGTATATTGTCCTTTAAAGCGTCAATTGTCTCTGGTTTGTCGGCGTAACACTTATCTTTGAGGGCACCCCACAAATAATAGTCCAACGCTGTCAAATCGCAGCTCCTAGGTGGCCAAACGACATCAGCTCTGCGGCTGATAATGCGATCTTCATAAACAGGGCGCAAAACATCGAGTGTAGCTTAGGCTGTGTGGCACGTAGCGCCGTCCTCCTCCTCTTCAATTTTTGTGAACAAAAATTCGTTCAACATGGCCCGATAACGATCGCCATTGACTGTAACGGCCACTCCTTGCTCATTTTCGAAGAAAAATGACCCAATTATGCCTCTGGACCAAAATCCGCACCAAACAGTGACTCGTTTTGGGTGCATCGGCTTTTCAATGTATGCGTGCGGGTTTTCTGTGCCCCAAATGCGACAATTTTGCTTGTTTACATACCCGCTTCTCTTCTTCCAAAATCCGTACGCACTTTTCGCACACATTCTGCAACATTACCATGATTTTCAAAGTAATGTCCCAATATTTCCCAGCGACCTCAAGTAACCTTTACTACGAACGTACTTTTTCCACACTGAGAATGTTATGTTATCGATGATAACAGACGAAGATGCGATATTGCGTTCAGATGGCTATACTTAAATCGTATTAGCCCATTATGCAACTGTATGCATTCGTCAAATGTTCGGTTCACAATTAGTTAATTTTATAAAATTCGAAAGTGACTCATACTTCAATATGATCAATTGGAATAAATTCAAATTGGCAGAGCCGCCATGCTTGCAGTTCTATACCCAAGAGCATCTGAAAGCATTACAATGTTCGCAAGATGTAATCGAATTCAGGTAAGCGAAAGAAAAATATCTTCATTTGATAGCTTTCTTTGCTAAACCTAATTATTTTCACAGCTTATCTATCTCATTCTCAAAACACCGAGCGTTTTGTTCATGTAGTACATGAATCTGCCATGACGAGCAACGCATGGGCCACATTTTATCTAAACTCGAGAGCCGTCAAAAATATAGCCAACTTCAATCACATCGAGATATGATCGACTAAAATTTCTATTATTTTTATTTGCTTTTTGTTGCTTATTCCTTGTATGATTTGAAATAAAAAAAAATTGATTTGCCACAGACAAACACATCGATATATCGTATCCTTAGTATAACAATAGCCTATGTGCTCATAGGCTATTATTTTTTTATTGCATACTAGTGGGCCCGGCAATGCTTCGCTATTGCATTTTAACTTGTAATATATTTCACATTTAGGTCTACAAAGTACTTTGAAAACGGTACTTAAGCTCGATAATGATATGTTGAGTTTATTAACTTATGTAACTAATTTCAAGCAACTCCTTAACATGAAAGTTAACAAATTAAGTGTTGTTGTTTTTAATTCTAAATATCATAGGCTCTATGACGATAGTAAAAAGTTCATCAGCAAAGTCATATCTTTTACAAATCGGAAACAGACATTCCGTAGAAGATCAAAATCCAATGTAGTAGCGGTAACCGTCTGTATACTAACTATCTTTTTGGGCGTAAAAACACTTTTGACATGCCTTCTCCGCCTATTGACCGAAAATGAAAATTTCGTTTGAAGCTTCATGCCTTTAGCCATACAAACCTCTTTTGCCATGTCTTCTTCTCACATGGATCAAGAATATTGCCGAATACTATCTTTGTATTGAACTATGAGATAATTCGGTCACCAACGTTTGACTTTACAAAGTGATGATCTCACGCGCTGTATGGTATTTTACGCCGTCGTGTTGGAACCATTTCTCCTTCAAATAATGTGCAATGACATGATAAATAAAAAAAAATCAATTGATCGTCCACTGGTTTTAGTTCTTCTACCAGTTGGATATATGAATATAGGCCAAGATCTGGCCTCAGCATTTGCAGAGACCGAGAACGGCGTCGGTTCGATAAATTCGAGTCCCCTGTCACACTTACGTCTACAGCGTCGATGGCTTCTATTAGCTGCTCAGATGGATGAGTATATGCACCATAAACTTCACAAAGGGCAAACAGAACGCGCATTTTGAAAATAAATTTGCAAGATTTGTAAACGTTGTTCTTGTGTAGTCTTTACATGGTGATTTTTCAAAAAAAGTCTCAATGAAAGTCTATCACACTTCACACACCTCGCCTGAATGACGAATTGGTTGACCTAAAATGGCAACAAAAACGGTAACTGGGGTTTTGTTGGGTGTCAATTGTACATAAAAAATCCACATGAATCAAAATCCTAGCTGATACTTTTTTTAAGATAAAAGGATTTTTCGTTTATTTACTCCGTTTTGCGCTTCTTTTGGAAGTGACGTTCGTTGCCCCATGATTATTGAAAGCGTACAGACTTCAGCTTTAAGACACTTCTATCAAAATTTATGTTTTCTGCACTAAATTAAGCTTTCCCAGCGCGAGCTAGGAATTGATATTACACACAAAGTTTATTGGTGACATTTTCTAACAATTCATCGTAGATTTGGTTACAATTTTTGCGAATAAAAAAACTGGCCCACCTTTCACTGTTCATTAGGGGTATAACCAATTTTTTGGCATAGTACCATGAGGTCAACCATGTCCTAGTAACCACGAAAATCATAATCTTTTGTAATTTTTCTGAAAAAACCTCACGCACCAATAGGTTTTTCTAAACAGGTGTATAAAAATTCTTATTGGCAAATAGCAACTTAACGAATTAATAACGAAACTTCGTTAAGTGGGAATTTAGATCTCCTAGGCTCATTGGTCAATTACACAAGGGAACAAGGTATTTGTTGTTAAAGAACTGAATATTGTTTTAAAGGTAATTTGGGACGCTGAATCCAAATCTGCACTTGGTTTTTTCGTATCAGCTCGACTTTTCGCGATATACCGTTATTTCCAAAACTAAGGTACTTCCACTACAAATATTTAAATAACTTGAAAACGGTTCACCATATTCAATTAAAAAAAAAAACTTAAACTCGTCTACAAAATTATCTTTAATCCGTGCCTACATTGTTTTTAATTTGGCCTAGTAGTTTCAGAGATATCGTTGTAGTTTAAAAAAAAAAAACAAAAATTTTACAAAAAAAAAAAAAAATTTTGTTTTTTAAAAATTCATAAAAAAAATAATGCAACAAAAATCACACTGTTGGTCTTAAAACATTTAGTTTAATATAGTTTGAATCACATGAGCTATATTTCATTGAAATCTGTGCACAACTTTTGATTTTGTCAACAATTTACTGAGATAACTAAATTTACAAAAATCGCGATTTCCATACAGAAATAACATTTATTAATATGTTTGTGAACGTGTAACTCGAGCAAACCTTAACGGATCGTTATGAAAATTTATCAGTATTAATATTTTTTGAAACGAACTTACGGGATTGTAAATGGGCGGAATAGCCCCACCCCTTCTGGTACCTCCCATACAAAATTACCTATTTTTGGATAATTAATATATCTTCGATAGCTGCCAAACAGACTACCGGAGGATATTTAAATTTGGTCAGTTTATATATCTTGCAAAAGTAGGCAAACCCTAAAAAAACCGAAACCGTTGCCATACCCCTTCTGGTACCTCCCATACAAATGACCGAACTCACCCCAATAGTCTTACATACATATCTTTTTTGTAAGTACACTGAATTCAGTCAAACTATGCGTAAGTTTTACGGTTATGAAAATATGAATCAGGAATGAATTTGCACTATATCGGATCGCCCATTCTGGTACCTCCCATACAAAATGACCTATTTTTGGAAAATTAATATTTCTCCCTTAACTTTCAAATTGAAACCTGCCGATTAATTAAATTTGGTCAGTTAATTAATATTGTACTAGGAGGCAAAACTATAAATTAAACTATAAATAAATTTGCAAATTTGTCATGATTTTTAAAAATACAAAATTTTATTTTTTTTTTGTAGAAACAAAAAAATTCGAAAAATCTGTTATCACCGAACTTAGCATAACTCATTCAATTTTCAATCAATAATTACGTACATACATGAATAAAAGAGCCTTTACTCAGTCATTTTTTTTGTGATATTAAACAATTTGATTTTTTTCAAACGTAACAACGATATCTTTAAAAAAAAAAAACAAAACTTTAAAATCCGGCTTATGAAAAAAAAAATTATGATATTTTGAACTATAATTTTTTGGAAAATATGCGAAAAAACGATTAGCACCTGCAACTTAAAAATTCGAGCTGATAGAGAAAAATGGAGATTAGATTTAAAATCAGCGACCTCAAATTAGTAAAAAACAGCTATAGAATTCCAAACAACACTCAAAAAGTTCATTTTTGTTCCCTTGTGTTATCAACAGGCTGCCACCTGCGATAATTGTTGCAAGTGTTAGTAAACAAACTAACTTAGCATTAGGAGAAATTATTCGTTACACATTTTTATTTTTTTTTCGTTAAAAAAGGTTAAAGATACGTTTTGGTTTGCGAAAAAAATCTCTTACCATCTCTAAATATTAATGCAATTTCATACTTGAGCTATTTTTTGTTTTAAATAAACATATTATTAATTTTTCTAAACCAAAAAGAAAATTAAAAATTTTCAAAACTTTTTTGACCTTAGCGAAAAAATAAATATACGTTCCCTTATAGTTTTGTATGCTCTATTGTACTGTGCTATGCCAGTTTTGATATTTTAAAAAATTGTTAAAAAGTTATATCCCTACTGTTCATATCTCTAGGCGAACTGCAATGTACTGTGGACTTTTGAGAGTTATAACTGTTTATTTTAAAAGGGGTGTGGTACAGCCCACTTCCACTCTTACTGTAATTTATACTGCAACAACAACATATGTAACAAACATCATCTTCATACCTCTTATAGTTCATGAGATATAGCCCTTTTTATTTTCATGTTGTATGGGCGGTGCCACGCCCCTTTATCCAATCACAACCAAATGTAGCCAGGGACTATCTACAGGTCATCTGTACCACTTGGTAAAATTTTCGTATCAATCTGTCTATTGGGAAAGCCTGCAGAGCGGTTTTGAAAAGGGGGCGTGACACCCCCACTTCCACGCTGGCTGTAATTAATACTGCTCCAACAACATATATACCAAATCTCATCTTCATACCTCTGATAGTTCATGAGATATAGCCCTTTTGATTTTCAAGTTGTATCAGCGGTGCCACGCCCCTTTATCCAATCACAATATATTATAGCCAGGGACTATCAACAGGTCAACAGTACCATTTGGTAAAATTTTCGTATCAATCGGTTTATTAGAAAAGCCGTTAGAGCGATTTTTGAAAAGGGGGCGTGGCACCACCCACTTCCACCTTGGCTGTAATTAATACTGCTCCAACAACATATATACCAAATCTCATCTTCATACCTCTGATAGTTCATGAGATACAGCCCTTTTGATTTTCAAGTTGTATGGGCAGTGCCACGCCCCTTTGTCCAATTGGACCGAATTGTAAATAAAAACCAACCGGGGCGCCACCCAAACGCATACAAAAAATTTATGCAAATCGGTCCAGCCGTTCGTGAGTTATAAAGTCACAACACACTTGCAACCATATATAATAATATATAATATATAGATTTAGAATCTCCATCATTGATTCTATACCTGGTCAAAATTTCATCAAAATCTACTTCCACAAAGTGCGTCAAAAGGTCATTGAAAAAATAGTGTATAATTTCTTCTTTAAAAATTTCAATCAATAAGAGTGTATGCTCAACTGCGCTTTTTTATTTGAAATTGCCTTTCCAAAGTTAATAAAAGAATAATAGTGTATACGCATCATACTCCATATTAGTCTGTAGAAATAAATTAAAATTTAGCAAAACTTTTACTCGTAAAATAGCTTATAATAATATACACTATTTTATCTTAAAAAAATTTGTGCAAAAAAAATGTTATTCCTCGTGGCTTGCAGTCATTTTTTTAAATTACAAGGAGGAAATATGCGCAATTTTTTAGATAATCCAGATGTAGCAGAGAAAGAGAACGAATAAGAATGATTTTCTACTTATTTTTGATTTATGCAATGTATGCATTAATTAGTTATAATTGTTTGTTTGTAATAAAATAAATTGCAAAGAAATGAATATGTACCAATAAATTACCAAAACTATCAACAAATCATCGGAGTTTGTTTACTGTTACTGTTTTATCTTGTTACAAATTGATATTTTTGTGATCAAATATTTTGGGAAAGCTACCGTACAATTATTGAATAAAACAGTGTATACCATACAAAATAAAATAGTGTATCAGAAACATCATACGAATTGTTAAAAAATAAAACAGCCTAAATGGCGTACTTGCGTTTTGAATGACATTATTATGGTCTTAAAGGATGAGTAAAATAATTAAACTTTGTCAGTTTATACAACAGGAACGGTATTATGTATTCGTCGAAAAAACCACCATAAAAGCCTTATATTAACCGCGATATTGAGGTTTTAATAGACTCCGATTTGACGAAAACTTTAAACTCGATTTTCTCAAAACACCAAACAAATTATAGGCTATTTTAATAGTAAGGGGACGATATCATGCTTTAATAACTGAATGCAAATATTATAGCTATGACAAATTAAAAAAGGTAGGGGTCACCAACAATAAATTTATAAAAGCATTTTTAAATAGTTGTGCTGTAATTATCGAAATATTATCTTAGCAAAAGTTTTATGATTTTTCGCGAGCTATAAATTTCACTTGAGGTCAATGGACCTAAGGGCAAAAATATTGGCCTGTCTGAGACGCCATATCAAACTTTAAGATCGGACTGTAAATATGTAAGATATAACGAAAAAACCCTACGTTTGGCAAAAAAAAACAAAAGCTTTTTTTTTTTAAATGTCCTTGTAACAATACTTTATATTCGCTGGTGTACGGAGACTTTTTTTTTTTTGTGGTACGGTCTTGTGTATATGTATCTAACCGATAGAAAAAACAAGTAACAATGCAGTACTTGGGAAAATTAAAAGAAATTCTCTTAAGTGAAAAAAATAGTGCAAAGAAGATGATCCGTGAAAATCTATCGAAATTTGCAAAATCAAATCGGAAGTTAATAGAGATCCTCTAAAGTGTGAAAATTATGTGATAAAGAAGTTGAAAAGATGATATTGTAAATTTGTAAAATCAAATCTAAATTTTGCAATTCTGCTCAAGCTACTTTCAAGTGCACTTTTGAAGAACATTTGAAATTAAAAGCCGCCCAAATCTCGTATACATTAACAATTAAAATTAACCCTTCTGCAGTGTTTCAATTTAACCACACCTATTGTGTTTGGGTCAATTTGACTCAGTCACAAAAAAGCTGTTGCAACATTAAATAAAACCTACTTTTTTTGATAAAGCATTATTTAATGATTGCGACATAATACGGAGTGTTTGGGGTTTTTTAAATTCATTTAAGTTATTGATAGAAAATTGTAAAAAAATATTTTTTTTTGCTGATATTCTCTTTAGAGACTTTGTTGTTAAATAGCTGGATACTTTCGAGTATTTCGTAAAGGATTTAGTGTGAGGGCAAAAAACAATCTTTTTTTTCGAAGGTTCACTGCAAGACGCATTCTACGCTTTCTAGAGGTAGTTTTCCAGCAGTAGTATCCTTTGATTACAGGAGAGTTTTTACAAAAAACTTTTCTGTAAATATTTCTTTTCACAAAATATTTTTTCTGTCTAGTTCGTAAAATAACTTAAAATAAAAACTTTTTTCTAGTTAAACTAAAGAAATAAACGGTTTTATTTTTATCAATGGTTATGGACCCAGATAAAATAAAAGGATATAATGGCGAACTCTAGTTTCCAGATTGATAAACTTAATTCCGACAATTATGCGTCTTGGTCAATACAGATGCGAAGTTTCTTGATTACCCAAGATTATTGGGTTCGGCAACTCGTGCGGTTTAAAATGAATTCAGACGAGAACTATTGACCCCAAATAAACAAGTTTTGTTCAATAGCAGAGGTTTTTAAGGATTTTGATATAAATATCTCATTTGAACTTATATCGATATTTCTGTTATGTAGTTTACCCAATGACTTAAAAAATTTTGTTATCGCTGTCGAAAGTCGAGATACATTATCAAACTTGGGTCAATTAAAGAGCTAAATTTTAGAAGAGGAACCTTGAAGAAGTGATAATTCCTGTGCGGGTGAGGAACAAGTCTTTTCAGTTAAAAACAAGAACTTCAAGAATGACCAAAATAATTCAAATACGAGCAACCAATCGAAGGTAAAAGGTTTGACATGTTTTGGATATGGAAAAAGAGCCATGTACAGTCGCAACGTTTAATGAATATCAGATGGATTGGATTTTGGATAGTAGGGCATCATCACACATTTGTCGAGATAAAAAATTATTTTCGAGTATCAAGGAATGCAATAGCAATGCGATGTTGGCTTCTGGTGAATTGGTGAAGTAAATATTAAATTTTTTAAACAAAGCTACATAAAGGACTTTTTATATCGTACCCTTAATAAAACAATAGTGTATAATTTTTTTGGTGTTTTGAGAAAATCGAGTTTAAAGATTTTTGTCAAATCGGATGTCTATTAAAACCTCAACATCGCGGTTAATATAAGTTTTTTATTGTGGTTTTTTCGACGAATACATTATACCGTTCCTGTTCTATAAACTGACCAACCAACTGACCATTTTACTCATCCTTTTAGACCATAACTATGTCATTCAAAACGTTCGTATGATGTATCTGATACACTATTTTATTTTGTATGGTACACAGTGTTTTACTCAATAATTGTACGGTAGCTTTCCCAAAAATATTTGATCACAAAAATATCAATGTGTAACATGATAATTAGTGTTTTTGTCCCGAGAATTCCCGGGACAAAAATCCCGGGAATCCCGGCCTATTTTTTGTCCCGGAATCCCGGGAATGCGACCGGCATTTCCCGGGATTTCATTATGCTTATTTAATCTGTCAATATCAAAATGTTAAATAAGTTAAAATCCACTAAAAACATAAATTATTTAGTGTTCCAAATTTTTACCATAAAATTAACAATTGGTGACTATTTTCGTGACCATCACTATCGTATTCCGTCTCTCGATGCGTGTTTTATCTTTCAAATGTGCTTTAATATGTAGAGAAAAATTCGAACGTATTAAATTGCTAAAATAGATCAGCAATATAATGTCCATGAGTTGATGGGTAAATTCCTATTGATAGGCATGTATTCTAAAACAATATTTTTAAGCCAATTGACTGATATATAACTTTTTTTGTTGGTGTACTGGGTGATTGTACCTTTAGGAGTTTAGTCTGAGCGATGATAAAACTTTTCACCTTTTTATCCCAAGGAGTACGAATCTCAAAAATCCCTTCAACTTACACAATTACCCTATAAAATAAGTGTTAAATATAAATGTCGCGATTCCACCTTTAGTCGTTTGGTCTGGGTGATAAAAAAAAATTAATTTCCCTTTACACCCCATGAATGAGGTATGGGATAGCTCCTCGCGTTGTTGTGAATAAACACGCTTTCTATTTTTAGATTCACAACTAACGGCACCTATTTGTTTATCGACGAATGCGAACGTCACTGTTTGAGAAGCTCTGACTAGACATGCCGTTTGACTCGACACTAATACTGCGAAGTTGCTGTCAACAACATTCGAGGGGAGCCGACAATGAAAGAAAAAGCTTTTTTTTAAGATGACTGGAGCCAGGAGTTGAACCTATGATCTCCCGCATGGTAGTCGCGTGTTCTAACCACTATGCCACGGCCGGTCCCCATGATGGGTGATGGGAACAGTTTTATCCCATTTTCGGATTTGTCCTGCTAAAAGTTCGAAATTCTTGCATATCGCAAAATTGCTCCATTAAATAAATATTCGCCCCAATACCCGCATTCATACCTTTAGGGTGATGGTATCAATTTGGTATGAATTCACAGCGCACAAATACTCACTAAAATTAATACTTCGCCCTGTATTTGCTATTCTACCTTAAGCCGTTTGGTCTTTGTTTGATTAGGTTTTTTTTCTAAGGGGTAACAATTTTTAAAAATCTCCTCATGCAGATCTCTAATTCTATAGGAAGCATTCCTTTATAGATTTATGGGATGCTAACTTTAGCCGTTGTTCTGGGTGATTGCATAAGTTTTACCACTTTTGGAGCTGTTTTAGCACCTAAGAACGAATTCGGAAAAATGCCTTCGGATTATAGCTTTAGTCGTTTGGTTTGGGTCCTTTTTTTACCCCTAAATGGATGAATTTCGAAAAATCACTTCGTGCAACTCTCTAATTTTATAAGGATATTGCTCAATGATACCGGTTTTATCCCTTTTTGGCCTTTTACACCAAAAAGTACGAATTCGGAAAAATCCCTACTAGCAGCCATATTGTTCTTTAAGAAGCTTGCTCGTATACATTTCCAGCTCATATACAGCTTTTGCTGTTTGGCCTGGATAATGTTACCAGTTTTCTCACTTGTTAGACCTTTTTTCCCCCTAAAAGTACGAATTTCAAAAAATTGCTTGGTGCACCACTCTAAGTCTATAAGGAGATTGCTCATGTACAGATGATAGCTTCTCTAAATATTAACAAATTTTCGGATAAACCATAACACGAGATTTTTAGAATTATTTTTATGTTTCATTTCACATCGTTTGTTTGTATTAAAATAAAAAATGCAATTTTCATTTATTTTTTGTTTTGGACCGGGATTTCCCGGGATCCCGGGAAAATGATATAAAAATCTCAATATCCCGGGAAATGAAAAATGCCGGGAAATCAAAAACACTAATGATAATACAGTAACAGTTAACAAACTCAGATTATTTGTTGATAGTTTTGGCAAATTTATTGATACATATTCATCTCTTTGCAATTTAGGCTATTACAAACAAACAATTATTACTAATTAATGCATACATTTCATAAATTAAAAATAAGTAGAAAATCATTCGTATTCTTTCTCTTTCTCTGCTTGTAATCTAAAAAAAAAATGACACGAGGAATACCATTTTTTGCAGAAATTTTTGAGATAAAATAGTGTATATTAAATTTACGTTAAAGTGTATCAAATGATACATCAAATTCGGCTAACGATCAGAAAAGTGTTTTTTTTTTATTGTTTGATATTTTTGGTTAAAGGATGACGCTAGGATGACGCGTTTCGAACTCCATGACGAGTTCATCTTCAGACCCCTTTGTGGCGAACTGATGCACAATGGTACATCATCAGCTGTATATATATCTACAATTATGTCAAACATGTACATGCGAAGTAGATATCAGCCGAAAATGTGCAGCACCAATTATAGTTTGAATTTGACCGTTAATATTCAAAAAATAGTGTATATTATTATAATATATTTTACGAGTAAAAGTTTTGATAAATTGTATTTATTTCTACAGATTAAAATAAAGTATGATGCTTATACACTATTATTCTTTTAATAACTTTGGAGAGGCAATTTCAAATAAAATAGCGCAATTGAGCTTACACACTTATTGGTGGAAATTTTTGAAGAAGAAATTATACACTATTTTTTCCAATGACCTTTTGACGCACTTTGTGGAAGTAGATTTTGATGAAATGGTGTATGAGCACTAGACCTGGGGGGTCTAGTTGGTTTTTAATTTTTTGGAATTTTAAATGTGGGTAGCGTTAAAAATATGCGATTTGATGCCAAAATCGATGTAGCAAATTTTCAGGTTGATCGGATGGTGCCAACACGTGTCCCAATGAGGTCAAAGGTCAAAATTTTGAAAAACCACCAAAATACTGTTTTTTTTTTAATTTTATCAATAGTTTTAATGAGAAATTCTATAAATTAGAACATCATTTATGAATTGTAAATTAGTTACCAGTTTCATTAACTCTAAAGTACTCTATGTAAAACAGTTAAAGAAAGTGCAAGATTGGTGTTAAATGAAATATTTCCTTTTTGTGATAAAGCTAGAATCCTAACTCCAGACCAAAGTACATGTGCTGCAAAAGTCATTAAACATTATGAAATCTCCGGAGCGAAGTATAATTCAAAACAATTTATTTAACTTTACCAACATGGACGTTCTCAAGCTTATTAGTATATAGCAAGAAAGGGACTTCTTAAGCAGCGAAAAAATGAGGGTGTTGGTAGTATGACTTGTGTCGATCACAATGTCACAAATGAAGAAAAAAGAAAGACACAATGATAGGAAGATGAAAAACGTCGAAAAGAAAATTATGAAGAAAAAACCGAACTTGGTTTAATTACTATATTCTAATGTAGAACTTGGCCACACAGTGGCTATTTTTTGTGCACTTAATTTCATGTTCAGACTTAACTATGAAAAATTTTGAATTTGAGGGTGATTATTTGGGAGATGATATGCAGACGATGGATAAAAAACAGTTGCTGAAATATGCCGATTCAAAAACGGGGAAAGAAAAATTTTATAGACGACAAAATGCTAGCTTGTATGGATGCCGGCAATATGTCATCTCCATTAGATATACACTTCATCAGTGAAACTTCTAAAGCGTTAGTTCACAATATTGAGGATCTACTTCTGAATTGCACGAGTTTGCGTAAGCAATGTTAAAAACACCGTCGGCGTCATGACAAAGAAAGTATTGAAAATTACAATGTAGTTTTTTTTTTTATTTTGTGCAAGTTATAAGTATTTCTTTTATATTAAGTTTTTTAGATCCCTAAAACATTAGATTTGCATTGGGACGAAAAGCTACTTCCCACTTAATTAAAAAACTTAATTTCCCTTTACACCCCATGAATGAGGTATAGGATAGGTTCCCGCATTGCAGTGAATCAAAACGCTTTCTATTTTTAGATTTATAACTAACGGCACCTACTGGTTTATCGACAAATGCGACGGTCACTGTTTGGGAAGCTTGTACTAGACATGCCGATTGTTTCGACACTTATACTGCGACGTTGCTGTCGACAACACCAAAGGGGGCCGGCTGTGAAAGAAAAACTTAGGCAGGTCGAACCCGGGATCTCCCGCATGATTGTCGCGTGTTCTAACAATCACTCCATGGGACCGGCCCATAATTGCTGAAATATATAAAGTTGATCGTTTGACTACTGGATTGACGTCATAGAACTATGAACAATTTACAGCTATCCCCAGCATTGAACATTTAACTGGTTCTACAGTAGCTCAACCAGTCTACGACTATATGCTAAAAATTGATATTCTGAATTCATTAGAAATTATATGTTTTGATACAACTGCTGCAAATAACGGCTCTTTTGTCTTAAATATTTAGCGAAAGTACATATTCGGCATGATTATAGAGAACTTCTACAACTTGCATTTATATTTCTTGATGGTAGCATTCCCAGTTTCAGATTTCGTGCACCTGGAGTGACGTCACATGCAAGATTCATGTACAAAGACATCTATTGTCCAAAAATGTGGTGTACAAATAAGTTTCCGCGGTTTTTTATAAAAAAAATAGGAATTTATTGTGAAGGAACAGTACATCACGTTTTATTCAAAGTATTTTCCATCATTTGCCACTACTTTTCCCCATCTTTCTGGAAACATTCGGATACCCCGTCGAAAAAACTCTTCATCTTTTGACGCTATCCACAAATCTACCCAATTTTTGGTGTCTTCATATGATGTGAAGCGCTGCTCAGACAGACCATGTGCCTACGACCGGAACAGGTGATAATCAGAAGGTGCTAAGTCTCGTGAATACGGCGGGTGGGGTAAAACTTCCCAGTTGAGTGTTTCCAAGTATGTTTTTACCGGCGCCGCAACATGTGGACAAGCATTATCATGTAAAAGAATAAATTTGTCGTGTCTGGAGTAGTAATGGGCGCGTTTTTCCTTAAGTGCCCGACTCAATCTCATCAATTGTGTTCGGTAGAGAGCTCCAGTAATGGTTTCGCTTGGTTTGAGCAATTCATAAAACACGACACCAAGCTGATCCCACCAAATGCACAGCATGAGCTTTTTTTCCATGAATATTCGGATTAGCTGTGGATGTTGATGGTTCACCGGGCTTAACCGATGACTTTCTCTTCTTTGGATTATCGTAGTGAATCCATTTTTCGTCACCAGTGACTATACGATGCAAAAAACTCTTTTTTTTTTATTCCTGGCAAGCAGCATTTCGCTCATGCATAATCGGCGTTCAACGTCTCTCGGCTTTAGTTCATATGGAACCCAATTTCCTTGTTTTTGAATCATTCCCAACGATTTTAAACGATGTGAAATTGCTTGTTGAGTCACTTGTAATGTAAGTGCATGTTCTTTTTGCGTTTGGGACGAATCTTCCTCCAATAATACTTCTAATTCCATGTCTTCGTACACTTTCGGCCTTTCACTGCGTTCTTTGTCCTTCACGTCAAACTCACCGTTCTTAAACTTTTGAAACCATTCCTGACAACTTCTCTCACTTAAAGCAGCTGTACCATATGTTCTAGAAGCAATCGATGCGCCTCAGCTGCAGATTTTTTCAAATTAAAGAAGTAAATCAAAAGTTTCCGCAAATGATGCTTATTCGGCACAAAACTTGACATTTTTGCACGAAAAAAATTACGTGATGCTGATACGGAATCACTAGTACTTTAAGGTTATGGTGTTGCCAGATGACGAAACTTGGGATATTACGTTTTACATCTGGCAATTTCTCCATAACCTTCTGGTGGGGCCATCTTTTGACAAACCGCGGAAACTTATTTGTACACCTAATATATTTTTCACACTCACTTTAAAATTTCTTCGATTCAGTTGAATGGAACTTGTAATATGTGAATTTTTTTAGTAAGTCTCTATAATCCGAATAGTAATATGCAACTAATAAAGAGGATTATTGGCTGTTTTGATACTTAAAATATATACAGTGCTATTGGAAAAAATTCGGAACCACCAGTGGTATTTATCGAAGAATGCATTTTTTTGACCCACATGTATAATCAGAAATAAAAGAAAAGATGGTCTAAGTCTGATAAAGACCATTATATCGGTGATGATGTTAATAATTTCAAATTATTCACATCCAAGTATTTGAGTTTTTTGTCTGCGAACACAAAATATTTATTTAGTCGTTTGGAGATTTCTATGGATTTCTACGCTTTAATCCATCAAATTTCTTAGGCCAAGCATTTTTTTAAGGGAAGCTGATCGTCAAAAGCATACCTGTTGTGAATGCCGTCGAAAAAATAGTCGGACTAATAACTGACTCTTACAAATGATTAACACACATCGAAGACGATAAACAGTACTTGCTGCACATTGTAGAGGGCTAACGTAAGGACCTCCCAGTCTATACAAAATCTTCACTGATTTGAAATAAAACTTATAAACCCTTCTAATGAAAATTAAGGAAAAACCATTATATCTATAGTAATTTTATTTAAACAAAAAAAACTAATAAAATGCAATAATAAGAGTTTTTTGGTGGTTTTTAAAAAATATTGACCTTTTACCTCATTGGGCACGGGTTGGCATCATCCGATCAGCCTGCAAATTTGCTATATCAATTTTGGCATCAATTCTCATATTTTAATCGCTACCCACACTCAAGATTCCAAAAAAAACTTTTTAACGCCAGGTCTAATGAGCACATACACTATTGCATACTTGGGCATAGTGCACTAAATTTTTTACTGCACTATAAATTAGCTTTTAGTGGTAGTGAAAATCGGAATTGCAGTGGTATTAAAAATGTTAACGCACTAATTTAGTGGAATAAAAAATGTTAGCGCACTAATTTAGTGCAATAAAAAATGTTAGCGCACTAATTTAGTGCAATAAAAAATGTTGCGCAATAATTTAGTGGAATTAAAACTATCACTAAAGTGATAGTGATAGTGAAATTTTAATTGCACTACCACTAAACCAATAGTGATAAAGAAATTCTTAGTGCAATAAAAATTTAGTGCACTGTGCCCAAGACTGCACTATTGTTATATTACTTACTTACTTAGCTGGTACTTCTATACAATCCCAGTGGATTATATACCGCACGTAGAAACATATTATAAGCGCCTCGATCTTCTGCGCTTCTTCTCCAGTTAGTCACACCGAGTTCTGTAAGGTTCTCAGTAACCTGGTCTTTCCAACGGAGTTTAGGTCGCCCTCTTCTGCGCCGTCCATCGAGTTCATTGTCGAAGACTTTTCGAGCTGGAGCATTTTCGTCCATGCGTACAACATGACCTAGCCAACGCAACCGTTGCACCTTAATGCGTTTGACCACGTCAATGTCAGTGTACAGCTCGTACAGCTCATGATTCATACGACGCCGATACTCTCCGTTAACGATGATGGGCCCATATATTTTACGGAGTATTTTTCTCTCGAATACCGCCAGAACCGATTCATCCGCTTGTGTCATAACCCAGGATTCTGATCCATACATTAAGACAGGTAGAATTAGTATCTGGTATAGCTTGAGTTTTGTTCGTCGAGAGAGGGCTCTGTCATTGAATCGCTTGCTTAGTCCGTAGTAGCATTTATTTGCAAGCAGGATTCTTCTCCGGATTTCTAGGCTGACATTATTTGCTTTGTTGATGGCGGAGCCTAGGTAGACAAAATTATCTACCACCTCGAAATTATAGTTTTCAACGTTCACGCAGTTTCCCAAACGAGTAGATTCTTTGTTCGTTGAAACTAATAACTTCGTTTTGTCCTCGTTCACCGTTAGGCCCATTTTTGCTGATTCCTTCTGAATACCTGAGAAGGCTGCAGTCACATCCCGCAGTTTTCGACCGATGATGTCTACGTCATCAGCGTACGCGAGTAGCATGTGGCTTTTGTTGAATATAGTGCCACTCGTGTTTACTGCAGCTTTTCTCATTCTCTAGGCGCTCGTAAAATGCATTTTTAATCTCATCGTCTTTATCTTCCGTCGGGGCGTGTACACAAATCAGCGTGATGTAAAAATATTTTGCCCGGATGCGAATGGTGGCTATTCGGTCACTTACAGGGTTAAACCGCGAGACCAGGTGTCGAAGTCTCTTGCCGACTATGAATCCACATCCAAATTCGTGTCTTTCTGCATGGCAGCTGTAAAAGATGTCACAGTTCTTTCGTCGTGTGCATCCTTGTCCCGTCCATCTCATTTCCTGTATGGCGGTGATGTCAGCCTTGTATTTGTCGAGGACATCCGCCAGTTGGATAGAGGCACCATCTCTGTAAAGAGTTCGGACATTCCTGGTGCATATCCTTAAATCATGGTCCTTATATCGTTTGCGGGGGTCGTCAACATTTGGGGGGGTTCTTGTTATATTTATTCTCCGTGTTTTCATAATAAATTTTGTTTAAGGAGAGTGGCTTATTAGGCCACCGCTCCCGATCCTAGTTTCTTGGGGCTGCCAAAGCCACTAGGAGAGCCTGTGTTGAGCTTCAGTAACTTATGTTACCTACTTCCTAAGACGCATCGGTGGTAGCATGCCGATTAGGTTACTCAACGTTTCGCCTTCTAACTCTAGCTAACTTCTAAGCGGTTGCTTTAAAGTCATTGCCCAGGGAATACTTGGTCTAAGACCGGAAGTAGTTAGCTGCTTGGACAGTGCCGCAAAGGAATCGATTCTGGTCACTCATTGTTATATTAAGGGGACGATATATACCTGAAAAGAAATCTAATTTCATATCCATCTCAAAGAAAAAGGATGCAATTTTTGAAAAATAAAGCACATATAAGCAATTTTGAAATATTTCTGTTTAAACTTGGAGCTGAAAATGGTATTTACACAGTGAAATAAGATAAATACTGAGAAATCTGGAAATGATTTGTGGCGCAGACGATTTGGCCACTTAAATGCTGTTGATTTAAAGAAGATGAAAAGCAAGGAAATGGTTCGTGGATTAAAAGGTAATATACCAAACGAATATAATTGCATTACATGTTCGTTGTGTAAGGATATCAGCAAAACCTTTTAAACCGATTGGCACAAAAGTTACAAATAATTTGCTGGAATTGGTGCATACGGATATTTGTGGTCCGATTAGAGCCGAGTCCCAAGGTGGTGGTTTATATTTTATTACATTCATTGATGATTTTTCTTGATATAAAACAGTATATGTGGGCCGAGGCCATTAATACCAGTGTTTATGTCAAGTACCGATCACCCACTAAGATGATGGATAATGTAACACCATAAGAACAATGGACGAAAAGGAAGCCATGTGTTTCGTATTTCAAAGCAGTGGTTTTGGACAAGAAGCCAGGAAGATCAAAGTTGAATCCCAAGGGTAATGTATGTTCGTTTGTGGGATATCAACCTAATACTAAAGGTTATCGGTTATTTAATATGAATACCAAGGCGTTAATTATTTCAAGAGACGTTAAATTTAACGAAGATGAATTTGAAAGTTCTGCTGATGCTGTTGGTGAATGTGATGATCGCGATGCTTTTTATTATTTTCCAACTGAATAAAATGCAAATGAAATTGAGGATACAGTTCAAGTAAATGGAACCGTTGGTGATGAATATCCTATGGTTGACGAGGAAGATAGCCGGAGCATAAATTTAAACGACTCAGTATATGTCAGTGATGTGGAATCAGATTTTTTATTTTTTGATAAAGGTGATTTGCAAGTAGTTGAAACTTTTGCACGAACAACAAATACAAATGTAAGACGTATGAGAGGTAGACCGAAAATGGTAAGAACTGGTTAATTGGGCAGACCTCGCAAACTGTATAAATATAATACAGAAGAATTGAATGTCGTGAAAGAATTTAACTTTGACCCTGCAAGTGCTAAACAAGCGATGAATAGCAAAGAGTCAAATCAGCGGAAGGACACAATGTGCAAGAAGTATGAGTCTCTAATAAAGAATGGAACGTGGTAATTAGTTGAAAAGCAAAACGACAAGAATGTAATTGGTAGTAAATGGATATTTACTAAAAAGCGGTTAGCAGATGGAACTATCGACAAATATAAAGCCCGATTAGTTGCACAGGGATGTTTTCAGAAATACAACAAAGATTATTCTGAAACATATGCAGTAATACGTCATTCCACAATACGATTTATTTTATCCCTAGCAGTTAAATACAACCTTTTTATCAAACACGTCGATGTGGTTGCCGCGTATCTCAATGGAAGTTTGAAAGAGGAGGTATATATGAAACAACCGGCGATGTTTGTTAAAAAGGGGCAAGAAAGCTTATTGTGCAAGCTAAATAAATCTTTCTACGGTCTGAAGCAGGCTGGTAGAGAGTGGAATTGTAAAATAATGGAATTCTGAAAGAGATGGGTTTTACAAAATGCAAGACCTATTGTTGTGTAATTATTTCACGAAATAAAAAGGAAATCAATATTATTGCCTTCTATGTTGATGACATTCTTTAAGCATGTTCAAGAAGTGAATCTATGGAGAATATAATAAAAACACTACAGCAGCATGTAGAGATAGTAGATCGTGGATCTGCTAATTACTATCTCGAATGGAAATCGAACGGAATAATCCATGAGGTAGCATCGAAATACATCAGAGACATTTTGTGACAGAACTTCTAACTCAATGGAATATGCAAAATTGCAAATCAGCAACGACTCCGTCAGCAGCAGGAACAATTTTGTCGAAATGTGGTCAAGAAAACTGCATCGAAATGGTGGACGTGAAGCAATATCAATCATTAGTTGGAAGTTTGATGTATTTGGCTACTATTGCTAGACCAGATATCGCACATAGCTCAATTATGTTCTCATCAACATAATGAGCATTTTGTGGCAGCCAAACTTGTTCTCCGTTATCTGAAATATGAAGAATTGCCTTTGGTATTCAATGTAAATTTCGATTATGGTAAACTTTGGTAATGTGTAGGATTCGATGTACACAAAATATTTTTTCTGTCTAGTTCTGTCTATATATACATATAGTTGAAATAATAAAAACGTTTTTGTAGTAAAACTAAAGAAATAAACGGTTTTATTTCTATCAAAAACAAGGGAACAATGTAATCGGTATCCGATTATTATTTCAACATGACGAAATGAAAATACAATTTATCAATGTAATTTTAACTTTAACGTATTTCTTATCGTCATGAGAATCGTAGTCAATTAAAAATTGAGCTTCACAAAAGTATAGTTAGTATAAGTGCAAATAAACGTTTGGTATCCGATTATAAAGCATTTGCATCCGATTATAAAGCTTTTTTATACATCATTAACGACCAATAACAGTCGGTGTTGCCACCGGAACATCAATTAATACGCTTTCTATTTTAATTCACAACAAGCAGCACCTACTTGTTTATCGACGAATGCGAACGTCACTGTTTCAGAAGCTCTTAGTAGATATGCCGACGGGCTCGAAGATTTATTTGGAATAATCGGAATTCGTGAGATAATGACTTCCTCCTTTTTGAATTTGCCATTGATTATCGAAGGTTGAATCACATTGTCTATCAGTTTCTTGACGGACAACCGCGTACCGTCGCACAATTTCGGTTGATTCATATTCCGCAATATGATTATGATCGATCCCACCTTCATCTGCATGCCGCGGAGTTTCTGGTACATCAAGTGAGTTGAAAAATTCGCTTCATCCTCGTCGCTCACGTTATAATCGGATTTGTACGAAAACAGTTCTCCAGCGATTTGACTTAAAACAATTAAATAAAAGCTATCAAGCTATATTCTTCGCTGCTAGTATTGCCCGTTCATTAATACTATCAAAATTATGAATTTTTTCATTGTTCGGCTGGCTTTTTGATAGTTGCCAAACTACTGTCATCAGCATTCTTCGCTGTGCCTTCTCCTCTCAATATCACAACCTTAAGTGTTCAAAACTTCAAAAAACCATCGTGAAGCCCCAACACACCGGTGCGAAATATCAACGAAGACCACACGACAACATAATCCACACAAGCTCTTGCCTATGCTTTGACCATCGTACAAAATTGCATAGAATTGTTTTTGGCAACAAATGCCAACCCAGTGTACCTCCCGTGTATGTATGCTTTTGTTTTGTATTGTTGATCTACACATATAGATCAACTTCCATGCGATTAATACGCGATTGCGCATAAATGATCAAATGTTGATTTAGCATTCTCGCATCAATTTCGGTGTCGCCGAATTCTTGATCATGGTGCACTTTGGTTTTTTAACCGTGAGAAGATTCATCGACAGCTTCAAAGCGGAATTAGCATTTTGACTGCCTTCGAACAATGTGGCAGCAATGCCAGAGGATGCAGCGACCAACGCAATTTGAGATGTCTTGCCTGAATCGTGCACATTTGTTCGGACTCTTTCGGCCTGCTCGTCTCGATTATAGTCTTGCTCCTGTTGCAATTCGCAATCGAATGCACCGTGCATCGAACGATTTGGCACTGCCATTTCCAATGTCAATGTCTGCCGCACATAAGCACACACATGTCTTCAATTAAAACTAATGCTTTATTGCGCATCTCGTCGTTAATTTCAGATACAAATTCGAAAGTGTTGTGCGTACTCTGTGCAAATTGTCTTCAGCCATCTCGTCCTTGTATTTGTCCCACAATGTGGTCGGGTTCGACGAATGACATGTGACGCAACTGACGCAGAAACAGTCACATCGGCGAGCATTGAGTCCGTTTTCGAGCAAATTTAAACTTTGGCAAGCCTCCCAAAATGCGGCGCACGGCACACCATCCACTGTATGCAGGGAATTTAGAGATAGCAAAGATAGAAGCATACACCTTAACGTGGATGAACTGTGTATAATCTGACTAATTATTGCACGACGTTTACCAAAGCTAAATTTTGACCGTCTAATAGCAGTCATTGTTCAAGCAAATAACTCTCCCTAAACAACTACTGTTTAATATGGTAAACACATTAAGAAAATATTAGAACTTATCAGCAAAAGAATTTATAGTTTTAGAACGAGGGGAAAATCCTACATAGATAAACCAGTCATAAATTATGTGTTTTATGGCTCACACTAATGACTGGCATACACATAGCGTTTTGTGTATTTACTGTACACACCACATGTCGCCAAGGGTCATGATAGGAAAATGTGTGCGATCGTGCAGTAGGTAGAAAATGCCTTTCTTAAAGATTATAAACTGTGTATTTAGTATATAAGAGAGAAAATATCTTTGAATAAATGTCATTCATTTAAGAACCGCAGTGAAGAGTGTTTCATTTATCTCCTGGTTGAAGGAGTGGTTCGAAGTGGCCGTACGTACGTAGGAGTAGTCATCGATGTGTCTGAGTTGCACATTTTGGTGACCCCGACGTGATCGTTCACGTCAAAAATTAAATTTTACAAACATAAAATTAAATTCTACATTATAAGACTGCAAAATGGATGGAAGGAAAACTCCAGCAGCATTTGTAGAAGTAAAAGATCCCGTTCTGCGCCAGATGCTTGAAGAGGGCAGACGGCATCAATTAAAGATGCTCCAAGTAACTCTCGAACTAAGAGAGTCCATGGAGGAGGTCGCTCATGATCCTGTTCTGCGCCAGACAATTGAAAAACAGAAGGAAGAAGTTCTTATAGCCATAGAACGGGAAGCTGAGAGAGACCAGGAAGAAGTTTTGATGCTGGAAGATGTTGTCCAAGCCAGGCAACTTAAACCTTTTGATGAAGGGAAATACCTTCCTACCACCAGCAGATCAAGAAGGAATCTTGCTATTAAGGAGGAAGAACTGGTATCTCTGAAGCAAGAGATAACCAGTTTAAAGGATGAACTCGTTAATGAACGTATGAAATGGGAACATACAGAAAACGAGCGAAAAAGATTCCGAACCAAGTATTTTGATTGTTCGAGCGACAGGTTCTGGACGGAACGAAAATGCGAAGAACTAGAATTGGAGAATAAACGATTAACGAGCCAGTTAATTGAAGAAAAGGATGCTGCAAAAGTTGAACTGCAAGGTCTGAGAGACGAATTGGCTGAAACAGAGGCCAAACTTCGAAAAGAGCAGTTATGCAACAAATCTAATCAGGAGAAGTTAGATGCAGTTTACACTCAATTGCAAGTTAACGAAAAATTGGAAGTATCGCTAAAAAAGCAATTGCAACATGAGCAATATTTAAAGCAAACAGCAGAGTCAATGGTGTCGTCATTGAACAAAAACCTACAGGAAATGACAAAACTCAAGAAAGATATGCAGAATGACATTGCCGATCAAAATCATCGTTTGAGTAAACAAACGTCCTTGCTCTTCACAACTCAACGGAAGGTGGAAATACTTCGAAATGAAAATGAGAGCATTCAAAAACTAACGTCCCAATTCTGAATGGCAATTCCCCGGGAATTTTTTCCCTATTCCCTGCTCCCCTATTCTAAATGAAATCTCCCCGGGAATTTTTTCCCTTCTCCCTATTCCCTTATTCTAAACGAACTTCGAAAGTGAGGAAAAATTCCCCGGGAATAAAGTAGGTATTACAAATGTAAATAAAAGGGAGAAATTAATGACAATTTTGCGGAAAATTCCGCCAACAAATTTCAAGGGAATTGTACTAAAAAATGAAAGTATTTAATATTTAAATGATAAAAGTACAAAACATTTGTCAGCCTTTGGGAAGGGATAGATTTTTTCGTCAAGGTAAGCTCGCAATTTGCTGGAATTTCAAGTAAATGAGTCTTGCCACGCACCAGGATGGTTGGTGTCATCGTACCGTATCTTTAGCTCATGATCACACACCTGTAAATAGTTTTTTTTTAATTATATCGATGAAGCTTCAATAAAATCACTCACTAAACTAAATTTTTAAGCTGTGGTTTCCCAAACTCTCGCTATACCCGTCTGGTAGCCACCTTCGCCAAGGAAGCGAGGAATTGATCTCAATTTCACAAGCGGGGAAATTGCAAAGAGCTTTCTGCTTTAGATATCATCACAAACGCAGCACTTAACATTTATATATTGTTGTTTGTAGGTATTTGTTGTTTATATTCACTTTATTCGCTTTTTACATTAAAAACTTCAAGAAAATAATTTGCAAATTGTTAGCCAAACAAAACAGCTGACGCAAAACAGCTGACTTCGAAAAACCGAAATTCCCTCTCCCTTTTATTGTTCTCCCCGTTTGTTTAGAATAGGAGGATTTTATTCCCGGGAAAAATAAATTCCCCGGGAATTATCTCCCGGGGAGTATTCAGAATCGGGCTGTAAATGAGTGCCATGAGCGGGAACTGTCGCTGTTAAAGGAAGAGAACATCGCTCTTAAAATGGAAAACGCAAAGTTGACTAATACTTTGCAGATCAATACATTCATGATGGAAGCATCGAGTAAAAATGAGTCGGATAATAATGGTGACAAGGAAATTCGTGAAATCGACTCGAATAGATTCATGACTGTAGATTATCTGGTAGTAATTAACGAAGAAATTGAGGCCGATGTCGACGTTCTATTTAACAACGCCAATGCCAATGAAAATTCCGAAGTACGTATAGTAGCTGATTTATTTCATGCCAACGAAGACAAACAGAACTTACATCGCAAGCAATTTAAGTCATTGTTTTTGAATTGCGTTTTGAAAGATGAAAGACGATGTGAGATAGTTCCCACCGCCGAGGGACGAAGAGCAAGAAGACGTGAGAAAGTTCCCATCGCCGGGGAACGAAGAGAGCGGGTTGCAGCTGTGAAGGATGGTGCAGCAGCAGCTAAAAGAATCTTGTTCAAATGGACTTCAAATTGGATACCAGATGCTACCGTGGATGTCCAGGAATGTCCAATCCTTTGGCCGCCGGATCCTGGGATATATAGAAGGAAAGACGACATCCCAAAGTGCCCGACTGGTGGTAATAGTAGAATTAAGTATATAGTTTTTGGTTAAGTAGTTTAAGTATTAATTAGATTAAGTTTTATTTATTCAGAGGTATTGACTTAATTATGTATTTAAAGATCAGGATCTTTTAAGGAGGAGAGAATGTTTAATATGGTAAACACATTAAGAAATTATTAGAACTTATCAGCAAAAGAATTGATAGTTTTAGAACGAGGGGAAAATCCTACATAGATAAACCAGTCATAAATTATGTGTTTTATGGCTCACACTAATGACTGGCATACACATAGCGTTTTGTGTATTTACTGTACACACCACATGTCGGCAAGGGTCATGATAGGAAAATGTGTGCGATCGTGCAGTAGGTAGAAAATGCCTTTCTTAAAGATTATAAACTGTGTATTTAGTATATAAGAGAGAAAATATCTTTGAATAAATGTCATTCATTTAAGAACCGCAGTGAAGAGTGTTTCATTTATCTCCTGGTTGAAGGAGTGGTTCGAAGTGGCCGTACGTACGTATAGTATCCGATGTGCTGGAGTCGCACAACTTCAAAGTCGTTACTTAATGAATGCCCGCAATCCAATTGGCTAACCTCATTTTTTACACCTAAATTCATTTTCTGAAAAAATAATCTAATTGATAAATATTGCATAAAATACTAATACCTATTTTTATACCCTCACCCTACGGTATAAGTAGCAGATAAAGTTTTGGAGAAAAAACTGAAAGTATAGCCACGCCCCTTCTGGTACCGGCTGAAATTTTACTGGTTTTCTAAATATTTATCCGAAATTTCAAATCATGCGAAAACTGCAAGATTTCGTCGATAAAAAACCGGAAGTTTTTTCCGAGTTTTTCGATTAAAACCTTCTATTTTTCCATTTGAAAATCCATTGCGACCAACCTTTTTGACATAATTTGTTAATAAAGTTAGTGCGCAAAACTCCCAGCTACATTATTGCCGAATACAATTTAGCGCTATCACGAAGTGTGAGTTAGCTGTTGGACAAAAACTGATGACACCTTTTTTCATGGGGCTCACTGATTTTGAGAATCTTTAGGGGCTCATAAAAAAAATTGGTCACCAATCTCGCCAAACTGAGTATAGGGTATTATTACCCTTCGATAGTAGAATCGAACCTATACTGGCATGTTCTTGTATTTTTTTCACTGTTGCACTGTGTTATTAATCCTGTTTTAAAATATTGTATGTATATAGAAAAAACTGAATTAAAATTAATAAAAATGTAAACTTTAAATTTGCCGCTTATATTGATCGTCTGTGTCACGACATATTGTCCAACAATATTCTGCCATCATGTGGCATGCACTTTTTCCTCTAAATCGATTTTCAATCGTCTCGATATCTTGATGAAAGCGCTTACCATGCTCATCACTTAAATTTCTCAAATTGTCGGGAAAAAAGTCAAGATGGTTGTCTAGAAAATTAGTCTTTTTTTGATATTTTTGGTCCAGACCCATTAAACTTTGTTATTTGTTTGCATTTCTGAGATTCTTACCTTTCATTTGATACCGATATCATTATCATTTGGTTCGTGGATATATTTGATTTAATTTTTTGAAAGTGGTGGCTTTAAAAAAAATCCTTACGTTCTGGCGATAAACTGAAAACGCAGTTTTACTACATAAAGTCTCTAGTTTCACGTACATATGGTCTTCATCCAGTGTGAAACAAAAAATTGAAAATTGTAGCAGGGTGTTATTATAAATTTTTCACACCATTTTTATATATATAGATTTTATTTATTAGGAACACAAATAATGCCTATATCAGCAAGACTTTTTAGGCCTGAGGAAATAAAAATATTTAGGTGAGTTTTAAATTTTGTTTGGAAAAATATTAGTCTTTGGTTGATTTTTATGTTTTGGTTGTCAAAATAAAACTTACTTCGTAATTTTTATTTCATAAAGTTTTCAGTAAATCCTATTCAGATATTTATTGGGCGATAATATAAATCAAAAATTGGTGTATTTAAAATAATTTTAACATTGATTTTTTTAGTTGAAAAATCTTATTGATAGATTTTATTTTCGGTCCCTGGTATTAAGAGCTTACATCGATTTTCGACAAGCTACAGTAGATTTTTCGGATAAGCCGTCTTCGACAAAGTTGTTTTTAAAACAAACAACTTTGTCGAACCTCTTTAAACAAAACCAAGAGTAAAATAACTTTAAAAATAAAAATTTCTATGAAGGGCTCATGATAACTGAAACAACTAATAATGTAGTTCAATTCCTCGTGCCCGAATAAAGTTAAAACCGTCTAGTCCTATCATGTAACTCAAAATTTTTGAAAGTGTAATTTCAATTCAAGAACTTATGAGTGTGGCGATTTGTTTTTTAATCATGCCGTTTTTGTAACAGTATATTTTTTTTCTTTTCCAGAATATACCATTTGTGTTTGTGGATGTAGGCGGCCAAAGGACACAACGTCAAAAATGGACACGATGTTTTGATTCGTCGGTGACATCGATTATATTTTTGGTTTCAACGTCAGAATTTGACCAAGTTTTAGCAGAGGACAGGTTTGTAGAAAAGAATAATTTAGCTAAAATATTTGCTATTCTACGGATGAAATCTTTTTTTTCCAGAATGACAAATCGCTTAGAGGAGTCCAGAAATATTTTTGATACAATTGTAAATAATAACACATTCAAAGGTATTTCGATTATCTTATTTCTAAACAAGATGGATTTGCTGGAGGTGAAGGTTAGAAATCCTGAGACTGATATACGTTGGTTCTATCCTCAATTTCATGGGAATCCACATTCTCTCCTGGACGTCCAAAATTTTATCTTGCAAATGTTTATGAGCGTGCGCAAAAGCCAACAGAGTCGTACATATCACCATTTTACAACTGCCATAGACACGCGCAATATAAACGTGGTTTTTAATTCGGTTAAAGATACAATATTACAACGAAATCTAAATGCATTAATGTTACAGTAGCTGATAATTGTTTATCTAGAATACCAATCGTGAAAAGGCGTATTGTTAAATCTCGCGCTTATTTTAGTGCATGATTGTATTACGACATAATAGTGCCAGAGGTCATTTAAGTATTTTGTATATTATGTATAAATAAAACAAACAAAAACTAAACGATCAAATTACTCTCATATGTATAATGTTGTGATAGTCTACACAAAAATATGTGTATATTTAAATTCAACTTATTGAATTGTTTTAACTCAATAATAATTACCGTCCGGGAATCCCGCAAATATTTCGGGAATTCCCGGGAAATTAATAAGCATTCGGACAACTATCTAAATCTAAAAATATCTTAAACTTTGACAATTGGAAAATGAAAAAACGTATTTGGGATTAATTTATATTCCCTGTAATGGTAATAAATTCGTTCGTACGAAAATTGTTTAACGACATCAGTTTGTTCGCAACATAATGCCTCAATGTATTTTAAATTTTTGTTTTCAATATATCAAATATTTTCCAGGCAACCGATGGGCCCCAACGTGATGAACAAATTTGTAAAAATAGTCACGTTGAAGAAGTGTTTTGTCTCATTCATGGTCTTCATTTAGCGGTAGTAGCTGTTTAAAAAATTGTATTAGTGCCTGATTCTGAAACGAGCTGGCTATGATAAAATTATTACAAGAAGTCCTACAAAAGTACGTGGTAGAAAAAAGCAAAAAAAAAAAATCTCTGGAGATTGACATCATTACTAGATGTAACTCTGTAGTTCATAAGACAAAAGAAAAGATGTAAAAAAATTAAAATGCAAAAATATATTTAGAATTTGCAGAGATAAGGGCCGAAAGCTAAATTACCAACACAAATTGCTGTGGAATCTGTCGTCAAAATAAAGTAATAGAAGTTTCATACAAAAATAGTAATACATCAGAAATACCATTGAAAAAATTCTTAAAAAGAATAATTAAAAAAAGCTATAGAAACTGCTAAGCAGATTCTAAATTGTATCTATTTATTAATTTATATTTATATAAAACAATCGAGCCCTTTGGGTCATATATGGTTTAAAATTCTACAGTATACAACAATAAAATGGATATTATTATCAATCAAATTTAAATAATGATGAAATTAAATGTATATTTATTCCTAAACCATAAATACACATGTTATTCCTAAATTGAACTTCTACTCTGGGCACTACCCTAACTATCTGTCGAAAAAAGAATTTGAATATTTTGAAGGAAGCAACAAGAGAGCAGCTAATCATGAACAGTGAAATTAGAAGAATAGTTTTCTTAAAAGGGATAAGTCTACAACGTCATTCCTATACTAAAACGTTACTACCTAAGAAGGTAGATTAACCTAACCCCTGTGATCAGTATTTCTTAATGTAATTTTATATTTAAAACATTAGTTTTTTTATTTGTTTCAAACTGTTTGCTTATATTTTCACTTTTTGTTACGCATTTGACCCATGTAATCTCAGATACATTATTAATTTTTCAATAAGGTTTTTAGCAGGCAACAATTCCGGGAAATAACGAGAATTCTCGGGATTGGAAAAAATTAACTTTTTTCCGAGAAAATGAAAAGTCTGGGAAAAAACCCTACCTTTGGGACACTGAGTATAACCGTTTGGGATCTGGAGAGTTAAAACAACCTTCAAAAATGTTTGGTTATTGTTAAATAACGTGATCAGTGCTTAATTTTTTATGGAATAACAACATGACAATATAATCTGATGAAATATGAAATTATATGAAAGAGATTTCTACACGACCTTTTTAGGATTTTTATGTAACTTTTATGCATTATTTAAATCATCAATCATACTTTAACATTTATGGCCGTAGCCAGGGGGTGGCCATAGGGGCCACCAAACACAACTAACATTCTCGTATCAGTCTTTTTCCTAGAAAAAGGAGCAAAAAACTACTCAATTTGGGTTGAAATTATACCTATATTTGAATTTTTTTGAATTAAATGAATTGAATTCAGTTTTAGAGGTTCTAGTAGAAAATTTTAAGATAATACTATATAAATATATGTATTTAAACTCGATATAATTGAGCAATTCCATGGAAAGCGATATTATAAAAAAATATTTTTCTTCCTAATTTGTCAGCCATCTATTTCATTTTCTCTCAAGAAGTTGATGAGACACCATCATGAAACATACTGGCTGTTCAACAACCTATTATTTACTACGGGGAAAAAATTATAAAAATAAATCTGAATTTTTTCTTTAAAATAGTTTAATTTGTTATTTTAAAATTAAAAAAATAAAATACCAAATCGTACTATTTTATTATGAATCTCAATCCAGATCTAATCTAAAAACGGCCGATTCTGAATTTAAAAACAAAAATTACTAATTCTTTTCTGCGCACTTTAAGGTACATTGGGGTGTTCCTCACATGGTATTTTTGGGAATTTCGTTAAGAAAAAGATAGTAGTAGCGGAGTTGGCATCGAATTCCACCTCACGTTTTTTATTTATGAAATTTCGAACATATTGTGCGAAATTTCGCATCGATTGTTTGAGATTAAAGTGTCAAATCAGTTTATCGCCGCTAAATATTTTTGTGCTGTAGACAGTTGAACAAGTCATATGCCGTTAAATAGGTGAAGTGAACCCTTATAAAAGTATATGATTGGACATACCATATCTCTTATAGATATCGATATATTTGATGCAATGGAGCATTGGACGGTAATGGTTCCGGTGTTATTAGAAAGTAAACACAGTGTGCATTCGGATGAAACCAGAGATCAAAAGCTAGATTCATTACTTTTTGCTACATTTAATGCCAAAAAAAAGGGTTTTAAAGCCTGCATGAATAGAGATATTGATACTTTTGTAGATTTTGACTTCATATATGCTAAATTGTTATTTAATAATGCAATTTAATTTTTTTTTAAAAATACCACACTTTTACATCAAATATCTCGACATATATAGGTGATATGGTAAGTCCAAACCTATGCTTATATAGGTCTTCACTTATACATATTTGATAAATATGTAAAAAAATTTATTATTTTTTATTTCAATCGGTTTTGGCCCATTCCGAAATTAAATCCTGGCTACGGCCCTGTTGCTAACCTCTTGAAGTTTGCAAACTTTTAATTAAATTGTTGGCTGAAAATGGGTTTCAATGGATTGAAACCTTAAAATAATGCACAAATATATACAAACTACCACTCTAGAAAGTTATAACCCCATATTTTTTATTGTCAGAATAATTTTCTTGAAATAAGTAAATATCTTTAAAGTTTAATCCTACTTATATATTGTTCGGGGTTAACTGTAAAGGTGTGGAGCGCTGATATTGATTTCTTCGACTGATCCACCAATACAGTGAATACCTAAAAAAATGCAGATCAAACTTTTGCCCCTACTACGGTTTTCAACTCAACTCAGTTAAATTGAAATTTCATTTAAAATTTTACAATGTGGTATTATAGATAATAATTTTTAAAATAGATTTTATAAAAAAACATCAAAAATTGAATTTAAATGTTTAAGTAGTCGCCTTTATTTGGGATTATGTTGCATTTTTTAAATGATATTTTAATATGATCAAACAAGTTTTTATCAGAGCTGCAATAATTGGTTTCTTTCGAACTTGTTGTCAGAAAAAATCACTCATCAACTGACACGATGCGAAACAGTCATGAAAAAAACCTCAAAATTTGTTCCTTCTTGCTTTTCGCTCACTCGTGACCTTTTACTTCGTAGAAACTCAGCAAACGTTCTTCTGAGCATGTATGTGTGTTGCGAGTGTGAAAAAGGCAAACATACGCATTAGACAAACTCAAAATGCAAAAAGAAACTAAAAATGTTGTGCTCCACAAGACTGCACCTATTCCAATCGATAAAATAAATATATATTTCAAATTTCAGATAGATCAGAGGAAATGAAGGGGTCGCTAGAAATTTACGATTTTTCGTAGTTCTACACTATAAACTGTATATAACTTTATACACAAAACCAAAAAGTTGAAATTTCTAGCATCCTCTAAATATTGTCCGATTGTTCAAATTTTTGCTATGCTGACATCTTTTGATGAATGGACAATGGGCGGCCTTGTGCAAATCCCATATATTCTTGAGCCAGTCTAAAACGCATATGGGTATTTTCACAGAAATGTCAACCGTGATCGAAAAATTAAAAACGGATTGCAAAATTTAATTCTTGTGCTGGTCACCATTTGTAAATTTTACTGATGATGCAAATCCACTCTTAAAAAATGTTGATTTTATGTTATTGACGTTCTAATGAAACATTCGTGATTAACAATTAGTGGCATTTAATCTTAAAAATATTTCCTAATTTCGCAAATAAAACAATGGCTTAAGCAAAAATTTTTTAAAGCATTTCACAGCTATATTATATTTTGTCACATAACGTAGGTCTTTATGACCTCGTGGTTAAAAACCTGAGGCACAATTTGCCCAACAAAAATATATTTTTAATAGCGCTATTGGTCTATTTTATAAAATAATTATGAAAAAAAAATAATATTAAATGCAAAAAATTTGAATTTTTAAGTGCTTTTTTCAATTGAATTGTACGATCGTAACATTCGTTAGACTGGAATTACCCATATGCACCTAAATTATTTAAAAAAAATAATATTAAATGTAAAACATCGTTGTGTTTGTGTTTATTCGGTCTGTTTGTATGAACATTGACTTTGGAATTTATCTCAAGCTCAAGACCAATTGTTTTGAAAGAAGTTAGCAGAATGATATTCTCATAATGCCAGGCAGTCTGTACAGCTGTTTCGGATTCAGCCACGAATCCTCATCAGCAGACTTTGGTATAATGATTGCAAAATGTTTATCAAGTCTTATGCACCAGAATTAACAACAAAATGAGAATTCTTTCTTGAGTGCATAGACTCGAAAAACTTCACAACCATTCACTATGAGAAACCATTTGCTTAACTTCTTTCTTGTTTTGATTGTTTATGTTGAAAAAGCCGTCGGCTTTCAAACAACATGTTTTGTTGTTGGTTTCGCAACCAACAGATTTGCCATAAGCATTATTTCAGCTTTGCGGCCCGTCGTGCTCTACGTCATCATCATCGTTGTGTTTGTGTTTATTCGGTCTGTTTGTATGAACATTGACTTTGGAACGATGATGATGACGTAGAGCACGACGGGCCGCAAAGCTGAAATAATGCTTATGGCAAATCTGTTGGTTGCGAAACCAACAACAAAACATGTTGTTTGAAAGCCGACGGCTTTTTCAACATAAACAATCAAAACAAGAAAGAAGTTAAGCAAATGGTTTCTCATAGTGAATGGTTGTGAAGTTTTTCGAGACTATGCACTCAAGAAAGAATTCTCATTTTGTTGTTAATTCTGGTGCATAAGACTTGATAAACATTTTGCAATCATTATACCAAAGTCTGCTGATGAGGATTCGTGGCTGAATCCGAAACAGCTGTACAGACTGCCTGGCATTATGAGAATATCATTCTGCTAACTTCTTTCAAAACAATTGGTTTTGAGCTTGAGATAAATTCCAAAGTAAATGTAAAACATTACAACTTTAAAGTGCTTTTTCCCAATAGCATTTTACGATCGTAACATTCGTAAGACTGGAATTACCCATATGCACACAATTTAATGCTTTGCCTGTGACGAAATATCTAAGGCAAACGGAACAATAAAAATAAAGACCTTTTTTGGGAACACTTTGCTTCCTTTGCTCACTTACTGACTCTCAGTAGCTGAGTGACGAACCGTTCTGTTCGTATTGAGCGGTCTGTAAGATACCGCTTCTTGTGTCACGTCCGTGGACATTATGTCACTTTTGAAAGTGAAGGAAGTAGATATAAGGTTCGTGAATTGAAAGTCACAATAATTCGCTGAAAATATTGGTGACCAAAAAGTCTAAAAAATCATACAAACATTTTACGTTCATAAAATAAACTTTTCTATTCATGCGGAAGCCTCGCATTTAATACGGATTATGAAAAAAGCTTTTGAAGAAGTTTTCCCAACCGTGTATTTAAGTGGGTTTTGTTTCCTCTACTGACAGTCATTGCGTAAAATGAGGCAAAAAATATCAAGATTTGATAGTTTTATGGAAAACAACACTGCAACAAATGGTACCGCAAAAAATTATTCGAGTACCTTCAAAACAAGCAATGAAATAACAAATGTAAGTTGTATTACAGGAAATGCAGAAAAATGCTTCAGATTTTACAACAAACGATTAATAAGAAGAATGTTTTATGTGCTTGAAACAAATTCGGGCGAAAGCGATGTCCGAAAATGTGTGTACCTACACACATTTTTTAATATCCAAGTTAAATGATCGGCCGTCGATTTGTTTATAACGATTCCTTTTCCTACACGCATTTTTTAACATCCAATCCATATTTGCAAACCACTCCCTTTTCTAAACACATTTTTTGCATCATCTAAATTCGCTTATACCAAATATACGTTCATAATGTTTGGGTGGAATGGTCGGCAGTCGAACAGGATTTTTTGTGTATAATAAAATTCTCAGGACAGCGAGCTCATACAAAGGAATTTTTTCTATGAAACGTAGTCAACAAAGATATAAAGATTTGAAAAAAAACTTTACAAATCAAACACTTTTATGCAATCCAAAGTTACAAAGTGCATGGTCCGTGGTCGTTTTTGAATGGACATTATGTTCGTGGACGTTATGACATGCCACCTAATAACTAGTTTCATACAAAATGTAGTAGATTCAATCACCTGACCTCTTTACATTTTACCTAAAACCCGAGAGCGAGAATACGAACGGTCTTTAAAGTAACTGACCGCGCAGAAACATTTAATTAAGCATATTTTGCGAGCTCTGACTTTTATTGTTGTTTTTTTTTTTTAATAAACTTTAACACTGATCACTTTAGTTTTTACATGTTATTTTAGAACTGTTCCGTTCGCGTTCGACTAAAATGGTATCAGCGAAATGCTTAAGGAATATTCATAAATTAAAACACATTTTCATTTAAATCCTGTACTATTTTTAATAATATACACATATTTCAATACATACATACATACATAAGGACTACATTGTTCTAACTTTCTATATCGAATTATTATTGAGTTAAAACAAATCAATAAGATGAAATTTAATTTCAAAGCTCTTGTTACCGATTGATATCCAAATGAATAAACATTTGACTTATGTTTTTAATGATAATGTATCGCATAATTATGTTATGCGAAAAATTTTATCTATTGACATAATTCAGTAGATTTTACTATGAATTAAATCAATGTGTGGCATCATATGCACAATAAAACAGGAGCATGCAATTAAATTCCACAATGTTAATTTAATATATATTTATCGAATATTTTAAAAATCCTTTTTTAATAAATTTATGTAAACAATTTTAAGTTACCATGTATATTTTGCTAAACAATTATATACATATATGGGCTCCATGAAAAGCTCCCCAATGAAATAACGCCCAGGAAATAACCCCCAATGAAATAAACCCCAAAAAATAGGAAATAACACCCAAAAACAGTGAATGAAATAACATTGAAAAATAAATTATATAAGCTTTCTTACTTACTTACTTAAGTGGCCAATTACAATTTACGAAACGTAGTTCATAAATTTGAGGCCTGAAGTAATAAAGAATTCCACACGCTTCGGTCTTCTGCGTGTGTTCTCCAGTTAGTCCTACCAGATGATGGCACATCGCCTACCACTTGGTCCTTCCAACGGAGTTTGGGTCTCCCTGCTCTGCGCCGTCCTTCAGGTTCGCCTTCAAACACCTTTCTCGCTGGAGCATTTACATCCATCCTGGCAACATGTCCCAGCCATCGAAGTCGTTGGATTCTGACTCTTTTAGCTACGTCGATGTCGTGGTAAAGCTCATACAGCTCATGGTTCATCCGAAAACTGCGGCGAAACTGGCCTTCGACACAGATAGGTCCATATATTTTTCGGAGTACTTTTCTCTCGAATACTCCCAGGTTTTGCATGTCCGTTGTAGTAAGCACCCATGATTCGGCACCATACAACAGAACAGGTAAGATAAGCACCTGGTATAGCTGTTTCTTAGTATTCCGAGAGAAGGTGGTGTTACTAAAGTGCTGCCGAAGTCCGTAGAAACATCTATTGGCTAGCACTATTCTCCGTTTAATTTCTTGGCTGACATTATTCATCTTGTTGACGGAAGATCCGAGGTAGGTAAATTCGTCGACTACCTCAAAACAATAATTGTCAACGTTCACGGTGCGTCCCCATCGAGAGGACTCTTTGTTCGTCGAAATCATTATTTTTGTTTTGTCCTCGTTGACCGCTAAACCCATTTTTGCTGACTCCTTTTCTAGCGATGAGAAAACTGCAGTAACATCCTGCAGATTTCGGCCAATGATATCTATATCATCGGCGTAGGCTAGTGGCATGTGGCTTTTGTGGAATATGGTGCCAGACATGTTGATACCAGCCTTTCTCATCACCTTCTCCATAACTATGTTAAATAGTGTACAGGACAGGCTATCGCCCTGCCTAAGACCTCTTTCCGTGTTGAATGGTTCAGACTGATCCTTACCAATCTTAACCGAGGATTTGGTGTTGTCTAAGGTACATTTGCAAAGTCGAATCAGCTTTGCAGGAATACCAAACTCAGACATGGCCTCATAAAGCCTATTCCTTATCGGAGAGTCGAAGGCAGCTTTGTAGTCGACAAAGAGGTGGTAGGTGTCGATCTGCTTTTCATGGGTTTTTTCCAGGATTTGTCGTAAGGTGAATATTTGATCCGTCGTAGATTTGCCAGGTCTAAAGCCGCACTGATATGGTCCAATTAGTCTTTCTACAATTGGCTTTAGACGTTCACACAATATGCTTGAAAGGACCTTGTACGCAATTGGTAATAGGCTTATTCCACGGTAGTTCTTACATTCACTACGATCTCCTTTCTTGTATATGGGACATAACAGACTGAGACTCCAATCCCCGGGCATGCTCTCCTCTTGCCAGATGTTCTCCATGAGCTGATGCATGCTCCTAATCAGCTCCTCCCCGCCAGCCTTAAACAATTCAGCAGGGAGACCATCGGCTCCAGCAGCTTTGTTGTTTTTAAGGCGGGAGATGGCCATACGTATCTCGCTCTGGCTCGGAGGTGGACAGTTAATACCATCGTCATGAATTGGAGCGGGGTCTTCTGGAGTGGTGTCAGTATCCAGTAAATTTCTAAAGTGATCTCTCCATATCTTCAGAACGTTATCCGGGTCCGTCACTAGCTGACCATCGCTGTCCTTGCAGGAGGGCAACCCTGTTCCACGCATTCTCGCTTTCACTCTCTTGTAGAATTTTCGGGCTTCCCCTCTACTTCGGAGCAACTCAGTGCACTCGTCCTGCCTCTTCTTCAGCTCCTTCTTTTTTCTTCTAAAAAGACGCGTTGCCTGTCGTCTCTTCTCCCTGTGCCGTTCACGAACAGCTCGCGTTGCCATTGGCTGCAGTTTCGCCCTGTATGCAGCAACCGTCTCTCTCGTGGCATTGCGACATTCATCATCGTACCAGGCATCTTCTTGAGACGGCTTTGAGTACCCAAGTACGCTTCTCGCAGCCCGTTCTAAGGAGTCGGCTATATTTTGCCACTGCGAGGTTATATTGTCAGGGGTTGGAGCATTCCGCAGCAGTTGAGTTAGGTGGTTGGAGTAGGCGTTTGCTACCTCTGTGGTCCGCAGTTTACCGATGTCCAGCTTTCGTTGTGCCTGGTTACGTACGTTTTTCGCCATGCTTAGCCTTGTGCGTGCCTTAACTGCGGTAAGGAAGTGATCGGAGTCAATGTTCGCACCCCTAATCACTCGTACGTCTAGAACACTCGATGCGTGCCTTCCATCGACTACCACATGATCAATCTGATTCCTTGTCAATTGATCTGGAGATAACCATGTTGCCTTATGAATATTTTTATGGTCAAATCTAGTGCTGCAAACTACCATATTTCTTGCCGCAGAGAAATCAATCAGTCTGATGCCATTGTTCGACGTTTCGGTGTGCAGACTGAATTTTCCGATGGTAGGCTCAAATGCGGTTTCCCTGCCTATTTTAGCATTAAAATCGCCTAGTACAATTTTAATGTCATGGCTCGGGCTACGGTCATATACATTTTCTAGGCTCGTCTTTGTCCTCATCGCTTTTCTCTTCTGTCGGAGCATGGGCACATATAAGTGTTATGTGGAAAAACTTTGTTTTGACTCTTATGGTGGCTATACGTTCACACACCGGGTTGAACCTTGAGACTAGGTGTCGCAGTCTCTTGCCAACCACAAATCCACATCCAAACTCGTGCTTGTCCGCATGGCCACTATAGTAGATGTCGCACGTCTTCATGCGCGAGCACCCGTGTCCCGTCCACCGGATTTCCTGTAAAGCGGTTATGTCAGCCTTGTATTCTTCGAGGACTTCCGCCAGTTGGATAGAGGCACCTGGTCTATACAGTGCTCTAACATTCCAGGTGCATATCCTTAAATCATGGTCCTTAATTCGTTTGCGGTGGTCGTCAACATTTTGGGGGGTCCATTTTATTCTTTTCTTACTTCTTTTCATTGCAATAGTTTATACGTCGATGGCGGGTTGCAAGCCCAGCGCACCACGTCGCAGTTTTCTCCTCCTGCCAGGATTTTATTACAGCCGCCCATTCTGGGTCAGACGCTGACCAGGGTACCGCTCACTCTGAGCAGACGTGCCTGGGTTTTAGGTTTCGCCCCTCACAGTTAGTCGTGCTCTGACGGGTGTCAGAGGCACGCTTCCAGGCGTCACCACGTGGAGGTACTCCGTCCGCAGTAGTACTACGAATACGGAGCTCTGTGAGTAGACTTGAAGTGCAATTGGCAAGGATCACTCTGGGTTTGCCAAGTTAAACCGATCACACTCCCGACGCACCAAAGCGAAAACGAAACTACCCCCAATATTTGAGTTATTTCATATGAAATAACACCCAATGATGAAAATGAAATAACCCCTAATGAAATAAACCCCGTACGCAACAAAAATGAAATTATGCCCAAAATTCATAAAAGATTCAGTCTCACCAAGGATTTCATGAAGTCAATATGGATTAACAGCAAAGTCGCAAAATTATTGAAATAAATCGTGTGTATCGTAGATCGTTGTAGCCCTGCTCCATTTTTGCAGTTCTGAATATAATTTGCCTTTTACTTTTGGCCTTTACACAACCACCTCCATTGTTCACAAGCAAATCAAACTCTCCGATTGTATTAAATTCTTAATTCTGAAGAACTCTTACAAATTTAAAAAAATTTCCATTCTTAGATATCATTTATGTATTTGAAAAAATGGTCGTAGCATTTTATTGATTTTCTATCCGTCAATATGAACACAAATGAAAATATCTGTAAACATTCAAAAGATATTGTAATATATTTACAGGCTAAAAGTTTTCTTGTAAAAGGCCTATTTTTATATAATTATATAAATATAACTCCCAAAAACCAACAGATTTGAAAATGAAATAACCCCCGAATAAAAAATGGAATACTTAATACCCAAATTAAACACGCTATGAAACAAGCCGCGTGTGGTGATACACTTGTGTTTACACCTTGAACACAATTTTTAATTCAATCAAATATGTTATTTCATTCTTAAGGTACGGTCAGATTAGGCAAATATTTGACGAAAACCGTCACATATTTCTTTGCCACAGTCTGACCACAAAACATTTTTGCGTGGCAAACAACAAAACAGCTGATTTTGGTCAAACGAAATTATTTGCCTTCAAATAAAAATATGCTCAATGTGACCAAAGTGTGACCACCAAAGAGCAAATATTTTCCTCTTTTTTGGGCAAACATTTATTTGATCTTACAAAAGTTTTGTAAGAGCAAACAAGGGTAAATAACAGCTGTTATCAGCGGTGTTGTCAGCTAACCGACAGAAATAAACAAAATGAAGAAAAATATCGCCAATTTAAATAATAATAAATAAAATAAAAGGAAGAAATGGTGAATATAAAATATATTTTGGTAATATTGTGGAACTGTTATAAAATTTTATGCATAATTAAAAGGGAAAAGTTCTAGCTTGGTTAATTATCTCAAATCGGCTGTAAACCGGGTAAGCTGCGACTAATTATGGTACAATAAAGATAAATTGGCCATAGTTTAACCGGTTACAAGCAAATCCAACAAATATCGGTTGTCAGGCAGTTTACACTCTTGAAAGCCCGTGTCAAAAAATCACAACCCCCCGCTCCGAGGCTCATGTGTGTCAAAAAGGGGTTCTATGAAGATCCTCTATGTGGGTGTATTCAAATGAAACAAATTTTTGAGACTAATTCAGCAGTAATTCAAGAACATACAGGTCCCAATCAGGGAACGGTTTGAGTTCCTTATTTTATGCTTTGAGTGCACTCACAAAAAATATGCCTATTGTTGCCAATCCACATAATTTCAGTAAAACATGTCATAGATATTGTGAGTTTGACGAAAACTATGCTTGACATTATTATAAAAAAAAACTTGACAGTAGGAATTTTTTTTTGGCCGTAGCCGAATGTTAAAAACTTTTACAAATTATACAATACTTTATATTATTAAAAAAACTTATTATTTATTTCTAAAATAAATGAAATAAAGCAAAACGAAACAAAAAAATTATTCAGTTACAAAAAAAGGCCTTCGACACGGATAAATTGTGGCAGAATAAAATTGTTTCACTATTTATTCCATGTAAACTATGCCTTCTTTCTAAATAGAGCCGACCAGCGGCACTAAACTGCAACACTACTAGTTGGAGCACTTAAAAACTTGACAGATGCATATAAATAGCAACGGCATTAGTTACTGTTGTTGAATGCATGAATGCATGGCAAAAGCAATAAAATTATGAATACCCAATGAAAACAAATGCATTCATTCTGTTCTCTGGTCCCAATGACCCTATTACACCTAAATAATATAAAAAAACGTTGTTCGAAGCTCTAAGGGCCACAGGCAAAAAAATCGCCACTATTATTTCTAAATACAATTGGTTATTAATTAATTAGCATTTAAATTAGCATCCAATAGTTCGAATTTCGAAACATATATATTAATTTTTTTTCTTAAAAAATGTGTTTTACCCTACAAAAACAGTCGTTGGAACCTAAACTAGATTCGGCCAAAAAATTCTAAACCTATATTTTGAATATGTAAATTTTGAAACTTGAAAAACCCCGGGTTCATAGATTGATCGATGTTTAAAATTGTCAATGTAATTTCCATTAGTAACTACATAAGTAAAATAATATGTACTCTAAAAAAAGTTGTGTTGACCACACTTATAGCAAGAACATCTGTTCGAAAGACAAAACAAAGAATAAATACATTGAAATCACAAACAAACCGTCGCCAATTATGTTGAAGTTGAAGAGAATATGGGGATAAAAGAAAATACACATCACAGTTAACCAAAATATTTGCATTTTGTATCAAACTGTTAAAAAATTTTCAGAAAAAAAAAATATTTTCTGTTGGCTTGCTGAAGGTTTCTGAGAAAACAAAATTTATTTGCCGGCAAACAACAATTTGTTGCAATTATTCGTTCAAGTGTGACCGCAGGGCAAATATGTTTTCCCTAATGTCCATCTGACACAGTTTGACACGTGTTTGATCAAACAAAAGGAGGCAAACAAATGCGCCTAGTGTGCACACAAAATCAACTCTGTATTGCTTTGACAATATTTTGGGCAAATAGGGGAAAACATGTTTTGGTCAAATATTTGACTAGTCTGACCGTACCTTTAGTCTGGTTTAAATCAAAAATATTTTCATTCTAATATTTTTTCTTTGTATAACTAGTTGTGAATAATTCCATATTTTAATTGTTGTGAATAATTTTTATAATAAATTTTTTTACAAATATAAATATTGTGCTGTGTCCTGTATCCCATAATTTGGTGACCCCAACAATTGAACATAATGGCACTCTTTCACACAACATCGCGCGGAGGCGGAGAAATCCTTAAATCCTCCACCAACACCACCATCTAATACAAACGTTCCAACGCCTTATTTAATGGATGAAGAAAATCCATGTTTTCAAATTGATGCTGCATCTTCAATCAAATCTCCTCCATTTTGGCAAAAGAACCCAAAGGTATGGTTTTTCCAGGTGGAAACAATTTCAGTTTGCAACGCATCTCATCTGATGAAACGAAATTGCGTTACCTAGTTGCAAACACCGACCCAGGAACACTTGATCTTGTTAGTGATCTCTTGGATAGTACCCCAAATGGAAATCTGTATGAAACATTAAAATCAAGAATCATCTCGTTGTTTTCTGGTAGTGTGGTGATACACTTGTGTTTACACCTTGAACACAATTTTTAATTCAATCAAATATGTTGTTTCATTTTTAGTCTGGTTTAAATTAAAAATATTTTCATTCTAATATTTTTCCTTTGAATAACTAGTTGTGAATAATTTCTTTAATTGTTGTGAATAATTTTTATAATAAACTAGCTGACCCGGCAAACTTCGTCCTGCCAGCAAAGTTATTGGCATAAGAAAGAGTTGTACCAAGCTCTATGGACACAAATAAAATATGTCATAAGGGAAAGTGGTCTAAGAACTGAAGCCTCATACACACTTGCCATATTTTATATCTGAATCTAAAATGTAAAAAGTTTTTAAAAGTTTACACGAAGTAGATGGTAGTGAAGTCTAAAGAAGTTCAGATCTAATAATACGAACTCTTTTTATCAGAAAAAGTTGTATCAACATCCGTCAGGCCGTAAAAGATAAGTTTAGTGACATACACAGAAATAAATATAATTATTAAGAAAGATAGGGAAAACAAAACAAAACCTTAGCTATGATCTCTTTGTCTTCAGATCGAGTATTGGTAAGTACTACCTATGTATCAAAATTTCTTTCATCACGACTAAAATACATTTGTATCACACTACCTTCCCTCCCCTACCGATCAAAATAAACATATCGTTTCTATATTATCATCTTCATCTTGAATTTGTATGCTCTGTAGATAAACCTCACCATTTTGCAACGCGTATTCCGTCCACTACTCAAAAATAAAATTTTAGCCGAAATATTCATAAATGCAGTGGTAAATCTTTTCTATGCATCCGTCTCATTTCTATGGGCCAAACAACTACATTTGACGCCGGCACCTTACAGAAGGACTTCTTTCGTTTGCCTCACTAACTCATATATTTTCCATAGTAAGGGGTTAAATAAACCTTTTCGTACGTTCCATCAATTTTGAAAATTTGATGCAGTCGTTCGGATTTGTGCGCGTACACACATTTTGGAGATTCACACTTGACTATTAAACTATATTATAATCGAAAAGTTTTAATAAAAATATTCACTAAATTCACATCACCGTGTCCATTCCTTAAAATTTTCATTATAATTCCACCCCAGCGTCCCCTACCGGGTCCATTTATACATACATTTTTGTAAAATATGTTGAGTGTAGTTGAAATCTAATACCGATTGGTTTATTTCTTTGACCTCTAAAATGTTTCAATTTAAAGGGCGAGGTTTCCCGGACAAATTCTGTTCTTCATATATCTTAAAGATTATTATATATTATTATAAAAATTGCTAAAACGGATCAGCAGTGTCGTCCATGATGTGATGAAAACTTACTTATTGATAGGCATATATTCTAAAACCAAATTTTTAAGCCGAATGACTGTACTGGGTGATTGTACCTTTTTATCCTAAGGAGTATGAATTTCCAAAAATGCCTTCATTAGACTCAGCAACCCCATTAACCGTATGGTCTGGGTGATATCAACAGTTATTCCTATTTTCGTTATTGTTCCCTAAAATTTCGAAATGGGAAAAACCACTTTGTGAAGCTCTCTAATTCTGTAGGAAGTGCGCATTATAAAAGTTATTCATTCTTCTTTAAGCCTTTTTGCGGTCTGGGTGACCATCTATAGCCAATCCTCAACTTTCACTGAAATTTTGGGACAAATGGGGTCAACCGTTTTCATAATTATGGTGACATCAAAATGTACATCTGTTTTATATATATTGACTTCTGAATAACTATGATGTTAAAAAAAGTGACTAAATGACATTCCAAAAATTAAGTATATCATAAGTAGGGCGACCATTTTTCAGCACGAAAAAAACGGGTTTCAGTACTTAAAACAGCATGAAAAACCGTTGAAATAAGCACGATAGATTTTATATTCAGCATTTATAATTTTTTTTGTTTATTGAAAAACAAACAAAAAACAATTTCACATCTATTAAAGAAGTAATAAAAAACAATAATTAAATTAACCAAATTATTCAATTGTGTATTCATACAAAGAAAGTAATTTTTAAACCAAAAAAAATTTTCTTAAAGTGAGATTATACCTTGGTCAATGTCACGATTACAATAAGGCACTTAGTACATTTTTAAATTTTCCAAGGTGAAACTTTTACGCTGGTTTGTAAAAAAATTTTCATATATAGAAAAAACGCGTTCCACGTCACACGATGAAACGGGAGCGTATTTAAAAAATGTTGATTCAGCAGGCGAATATTTTCCCATAAACGCACTTGTTGTTTTGGAATTTTTAAAAATAAAATTGTTGATTTCCACAAAGCCAGGATTTCGCGCAAGAACGGCAGTCATTTTTTTAAAATAATTTTTATCAGATGTTTTTCTATAGCATGTTGAATTGATTTTACTGTTTCCAAGCTTTCATTAAATGGCAATCCGCTTTATGAAGGAAAAGTCGGATTCCAAATTTTCATTAGAAAGAACCTCTTCGCTTTATCGCAATGCTTCAGAATCATTTTCGTTAAACTCTTGAATGTCTTCCCTTATGTCTTCCAAATAATTTGTATAATACTCCGCTGCTTCCAACCACGTTCCTCATCGTGTCGTTATTGGTTTAGGTTATAGAGGCACATTAGGTTTCATTAGTTTAAATTTTTGTTTTCTATAAGGCGCCTGAAAACTATAGGAATATAACGAATCGAACGATCTAAGCTATCGATAAAAATAGGGCTATTACTAAATCTTGAACACAGGCTGTGTGTAGAATAAGAGGATAATTTGCAAATTGAATTCTACCTGTCATATTTTTATGAACCGCAAGGGCTTGTGATATGTAAAAATTTTCAATTGATAGAAACATATCTTATTAAAATGTATCAAAAATTTAAATAAGGGCAAAAACAGCATGAAAATGCACAAACCTTTTAAATAAGCAAGATCGCTTGAAATCGTTAAATTAAGCAGCATCAGCAATATTCAGCATGTGCTGAAAATTGGTCGCCCTAATCATAAGCTAAACACCGGAAACTGGTTCCAAACATACATTCAAAATTTTCTCATGTCAAAAAAATCATATATTTTTAGTTTAAGTAAAATCGGACAATGGATATAAATTTTCGAAATAATTCAACCCCAGCCAAATCAACTGTAGGTCCATATATACAAAAAATATTCTCATAATAAAACAAATATACATTCAAAATTTCAGTCAAATTGTTTAATTCGTAAAATTTTTCATTATAATTCCACCCTAGCGACACCTATCGGATCAATTTATACAAAGAATTTTTTCTCAAGGTTCCACAAACATAAATACTAAATTTCAGTTAAATTAGTACATGCATTCAAATTTTCGATATAAATCCACCCTAGCGCCATCTACCGGGTAAATTTGTACATACAATTTTTTCTGATGATCAAACAAACATAGATTCTGAATTTCAGTTAAATAGGCCCTTTCGTTAAAATTTTGATTGTAAACCGACCCCAGCGCCACCTACCGGGTCCATTTGTACATAAAATGTTTTCTTATGATCAAACGAATATCCATTCTAAATTTCAGTTGAATTGGTACATGCATTAAAATTTTCGATATAAATCCACCCTACCGCCACCTGGATTTGATTTTTTTTAACACAAACAATCTACGGAAAATTTCGAATCGAATAAAAAAAAAATCAGTCAAATCGCTCCAGCCGTTCTCAAGTGATGGTATGACATACGTGGACCATTTCATTTTTATATATATAGATTTTTTTCAAAATTTCAAAAATTTTTTGAAGATTATTTCATAATTTGAAAACCCCAAATGGGGAATAAAATAATTCCCAAAACAAAATGAAAAACGGCCCAAAAAAATTGGGAGTTATTTCATATGAAATAACACCCAAAAATGTATGAAAAAAATTTGGGGAAAATTTCATTTCTCGTTTGGGCGTTTGTTCATTGGGGGGCTTTTCGTGGAGCCCATATATGCATTAGGGCAGGTACATTTTTTTTTCGCGAAAATCGTATATTAGAATCGGAATCTACGATGATTTCTAAGAAAATTTCACCAATAAACTATAATGGGTATTTCCAGCGGAAGGACGGACGATTTCGTAGTGTAAAATTGCTATATTTGAAACTTTTTGTTTTTGTAATCATATACATAATGAATTTGTTGAACTTTAATAAACCAAACAATAAATCTTTGAAAAGTATCTTCTTTCCAAATAAACTGAGAAACTTTAAATCGGTTCATATTTACCCGCGTTACTGGCTTTTACGTGCGTAAAGATACGAAATCCCGTTTTTTACCCGTAACTCAAGATTTTGGGGGTTTTGGAAAAACAGATTCATCTAGTGCTCAGCATCATCTACCAGAAAAATGGTATAATTTACCAGGTATTGTTTTCTTTGTCGCTCTTAGTTATCCATAGAACAATGCCTGTGTCCGCAACGCACATTTTAATTAAAGTAGCTTAAAAGGTAAAAGTATTTCATAAAACGAACCAAACCCTTATTTTGTGTGGAGGTAGGGTCTACTTGCAGCACACCGTGGTCAAGTTGGTGGAGAAGGCGGAAAAATCCACATCAAGCTCTGCAACTGTCCCGGAGTCGACCCTAGATGGGTAAAATGTATGACCGACCCCCAGTCATTTTTCTTCCTAACATTTTCCCTAAACATAATACCAACACCAATTTTGGTAAATATAAGTTGTTTCTATTTCAGAATACATGGGAGGTGGGCGTGTCAGTAATATATAATTTATGGTATACTAGTGGACCCGGCAATGCTTCGCTATTGCTTATACTTATAATATGTTTGGCATGCCTACTTAAAGGGCTCAGCTTAAGCGTCGTTCTTGTATGCTCTGTAAACTATTCGTTATTCCAAGTTACTCCTTAACCTGATCAAACTAACAACGTCCCAATAACCGATATTAAAACATACGTCAGCAAATTCATATCTATAGCACTAATTACTATCTGTATACAAATATTACCTTATATAGCCCTAAAAACATGTACATATATATTCATGGCTCATTTATAGTACTGACATCATTGTCAGTATTTCCCTTTAAATTTATTCGACAAACTTTTTCTGACGACTTATTGCCATAGTTTTTGACAAAATAAATTGACGCAGTATAAATAATCCATAAAATTGACTGACACAATTCTTCAATTCTTGCTCTTTGCTTCAATAACCGTATTTTTTGACAGAAATAAAAGTACTTTTTGATGCAGTAAACATAATTTTTGACACAATTAAAAAACTTTTTGGTGCAACAATAGTAATTATTAGTAAATTTAAAGTATTTTTTGGTACAATTAAGGTACTCTGAGATATAATTAATTGTTCTTTTTGTGCACAATAAAAGTATCTTTCAATACAATAAAATCTACTTTTTGGTACCAATAAAGTACTCTTTGATACCTTAAATGTTTTTTTTTTTACAAAATTTGTACTTTTTTGTACAATAAAATCACTTTTTTGTACACTAAATTGTACTTTTTGGTACAATAAATGTACTTTTAGTACACTAAATAAATTTTTATTATCTGTATATCAAATATTATCGCTCTAGGGCTAAAACAGTTATGTCACGCTCCCTCCGCGCACTGGTCCAAAATGCCATCTACATATTCATATTCGTGTTGTCGTGTACTATCTAGGTGTCTCTAGGGATAAAATACAGGTTTCCACGCCCACTCCGCCCACCGATCCCAAATATTAATTTCGTTTGTTTATTTATATGCGTGTAGTCGAATACTACCTGTATATTTCATTTTATGTCTCTAGGACTAAAATACAGATTTGCCACTCCCCCTTCCCCCAATAATGCAAAATTAAAATATCGTCTACATATTCATATTCGTGTTGTTGTGTACTATCTGGGAGCTAAATTTTATCTCTCTAGGGCTTAAATACAGTTTTGCCACGTCCACTCCTCCGACTGACTCAAAATTCAAAATTTGTTTGCATATTTATTTTCGTGTTGTCGAATGCTATCTGTGTATTAAATTTTATCTCTCGAGGACTAAAATACTGTTTTCCACGCCCCCTTCGCCCACTCGCTCACTGATCGAATATTTAAATTCCGTCTGTATATTCATATTCGTATTGTCGAGTACTATTTGTATACCGAACTTTATTTCTGTGGAGCTAAAATACCGTTTGGTCACGCCCTCTCCGCCAACTGACTGAAACTTAAATTTCGTCAGCATATTCATATTCGTGTAGCCGAGTACTATCTATGTACCAAATTTGATTTCTCTAGGGCTAAAATACAGTTTTTCCACACCCCCTTCGCCTATTGACCCAAAATTAAAATTCTGTCTGGATATTCATATTCATGTTGCCGAGCACTATCTGTGTATCAAATTTTTTCTCTCTAGCCCTAAAAATATGTTTTGCCACGCCCACTTTGCCCATCGGATCCAATAATAATATTTCGTCTGAATCTTCATATTTGAGTTGTTGAGTATTATCTGGGTATCAAATTTTATATATCTAGCTCTAAAAAAAATTTTGCCACTCCCACTCCGCCCATTTGCCCAAAATTAAAATTTAGTCAGCAAATTCAAATTCGTGTTGTCGAGCACTATCAGGGTATCAAATTGTATCTATCTAGCTCTAAAAAAAGTTTTGCCACGCCCACTTCGCCAACTGGTCCAAAATAACAATTTCGTCAGCATATTCATATTCGTGTTGTCGAGTACTATCTGGGTATCAAATTTTATATCTCTAGCTCTAAAAAATGTTTTGCCACGCCCACTCCGCCCATTGGGTCCAAAATTTAAATTTCGTCTGCATATTCGTGTTGTCGAGTACTATCTGGGTATCAAATTTTATCTCTCTAGCTCTAAAAAAAAGTATTGCCACGCCCACTCCGCCCATAGGGTAAAAAATTACAAAATATATAGCCTATAGTAATTTCCATATAGTACACTAACTATCATCCAAATTTCATTTAAATCGATTCAGCCGTTTAGGCGTGATTGAGCAACAAACATACAAACAAACAAACAGACAGACATTCACATTTATAATATTAATAGGATTTGGTATATGGTTCAATATCAACACCAATATTGGAAAATATAAGTTTTTCCCAATTTAGGATATATATTAGAGTGGGTCAATTTTTTTCTCCACCAAGCGGTTATCGATATCGTAATCTACGATGAATTCTAAGAAAAACCATGGGTCAAAAATCAAAATCGAACCCTTGGTTTCTACCGATAAACTTTTTGTCTTGGGGAAAAATCCGTAACAAGGCTCACAACTGCCCTGAAATCGGCCTTAGAGGGTTTAAATGTATGATCGAGCCCCAGCCATTTTTTCTTCCCAACATTTTTCCCAAACATACCTACTCCCCATCTTCACCGCCTAAGGGGTTTCCCATTCATATTTTTATTTATTAAATTTGCTCCTACCGCTCTAACTGCCCCTCATTCGGTCCTTGAGGTGTCAAATATATGACCAGCCGCCAATATTTTTTCAACCCCAACAGTTTCTCAGATGATATCTACCCACTATCTTCAACACTTAAAGTAGTCCCAATATAATTTTTTTTTATTTTTATCAGAGCTCGCAAAATATGCTCAACCAAATTTTACTACGCGGTCTGCTCACTTAAAAGACCGAAACAAATGAGACGGAATCGCTCAGTGTCTGAACAGCAACCATTTTTTCGTTTTGTTCGTGTGCTTGCTCTCAGGTTTCGGGTTGAACGTAACACATGAATCGGTCTCTTACTGACCGCTCGATACGAACAGAACCTTCCGTCGCTCACCTACTGAGAATCAGTAAGTGAGCAAAGCAAGCAAAGTGTCCGCACAAAAGGTCTTTATTTTTATTGTTGCTTTGCATTGTGTTGTTGCCTTAAAAATTTCGTCATATGCTTTAAATAGGAGAGACGAAGAAAGGGGGATCATTAGTGTGCATATGCGTGTGCGTACGTTTGCCTATCCACACGCGCAGCACACATACATGCTCAAAAGACCGTTTGACGAGTTTTTACGAAGTAAAGTGTCTTGAGTAAACCCATGAGCCGATCTAGTGAACAGAAATGCTCGTCGGTTGAGCAAAGAGCAAGCCAAAGAAGAACTAAGTTTAAGGGTTTTTCGCGACAGTTTCGCATCGTGTCAGTGGATGAGTGGTTTTTTCCTGACAACAAGAACGAGAGAGACCAATTATTGCGAGCTCTGATTTTTATAGTTTTTTTTATAAAATCAGCTCCTATTGCTCCCATAGTACCTCTAGTAAGACAGAAATGTAAGACCTACCCCAACTAGCATGTTTCTTCTAACATCTTTCCCGAACCCATCTACCCCATATGCCCAGCCCTTAAGGGGCTTAAAACGACCAAAACGCAAAAATTTTCCACAAAATAAAATTTCCGTTAAAATTTTTCGTTTTTATTGAGGGTAATTAAAAGTACTCCCCATTTCCCGAGAAACGGCAATTCCGTGTTCCTTGATACATCCCAAGAAATCGGGATTGATATATTTTCCGGGAATACCGGGATTCTCGAGAAATAAAAAAAATATTTTTTCTGCGGTTTGTTCAGCAAAGATGCACAGAATAGCTTGAAATGCAGGGGTCATAAACAGATACTATGTTATATTGTCCCAAAAAAATTACGCCGTTTGATGGAACGCTGTACAACGCGAAAAGAAATTTCTATTATGGGAACATGTCTATCAATAATTATATGAATAATGTTGTTAAAATAAGCTTATTGTTCATTAGGGTCATTGGTGTTATAAATCCATTGAAAATCCAAATTTTGCAAGTCCAAACAACAATTGTACTCATTGAAACTGAAATAGTCACGAACTTCTATTCCACAAGATGTTTCTAATTTCGCTACATTATATGAAATGTAAATAGCAGCATGATGCGAGTTTAGTAATGGAAACAGAAATTGAAATTTTGATGCAATTAGGTTATCATCATTTACCATAAAATAATCAATCAGTGAGCATCGATTGGTTTGAGGTGAAAAATGGGTAGGTTTAACATTATGAACAATATTTGGACCATATCGATAACAAAAATATCTTATTTCGACATTTTGATCAAAAATATTTATATTAAAGTCTCCACATCTAACACTATACTCATACTGAGACACAATATCTCCTATATACCTCTCACAACTGGATACGTTTGCGTAAGGTAGGTAAATAATGCCAACCATGGTGCTGCAATCGCGCGCTCCCTCAATTTCTAAAAACAGCCCTTCAGAAACAAAACAACCAACAACTCTATTTAATCTAAACAAGTTATAGCCATCTATATTCACCGCTAAGTCCACTACAAAATTCTTTAGCCACGATTCCGATATCCCTATAATATCAAAAATGCTGTCATGTAAAAGACATTTTGTCTATTTTGTTTTTTCCAGGCACAATACTTTGAGCATTGAAATGTGTAATCTTCATATTAGCAGAATTAAGATTGAAATTTTTAATAGAATCTGTGCTAATGGTCGGCCGAAGATTGTCATCAAAATTCATCACAAGTTTCATTGAAATCACTTACCAACATAACATTTAAGCTGTGGTTTTCCAATCCCTCTCTGGTAGCCACATTCACAAACGGGGAAATTGCTGGCTAATTTTCTACTGTTGCCACAATACCAACGCTAAACATTTTTATATTGTTTTTTTTTTTTTAATTTTATTCACTTTATTCAATTTGTAATTTGAAATTTCATATAAATAATTTTGCAAATTGTGGGCGGGAATGTGATGCAAGGTAAAGCTTCTGAACGGTTTAACTTGGCAAACCCAGAGTGATCCTTGCCAATTGCACTTCAAGTCTACTCACAGAGCTCCGTATTCGTGGTACTACTGCGGAAGGAGTACCTTCACGTGGTGACGCCTGGAAACGTGCCTTTGACACTCGTCAGAACACGTCTAACTGTGAGGGGCGAAACTTAAAACCCAGGCAAGTCTGCTCAGAGTGAGCGGTACCCTGGTCAGCGTCTGACCCATAATGGGCGGCTGTAATAAAATCCTGGCAGGAGGAGAAAACTGCGACGTAGTGCGCTGGGCTTGCAACACGTCACCGACGTTTGAACTATTGCAATGAAAAAAAAGGAAGAAAATAATAAAATGGACCCCCAAAATGTTGACGACCACCGCAAACTAATTAAGGACCATGATTTATGGATATGCACCTGGAATGTAAGAACACTGTATAGAGCAGGCGCATCCATCCATCTGGCGGAAGAATAAAAGGCTGACATAACCGCTTTACAGGAAATCCGGTGGACGCGACACGGGTGCTCGCGCATGAAGACGTGCGACATCTACTATAGCGGCCATGCGGACAAGCACGAGTTTAGATGTGGATTTGTGGTTGGCAAGAGACTGCGATACCTAGTCTCAAGCTTTAACCCGGTGTGTGAACGTATAGCCACCATAAGAGTCAAAACAAAGTTTTTCCACATAACACTTATATGTGCCCATGCTCCGACAGAAGAGAAAAGCGATGAGGACAAAGACGAGTTCTATGAGAGCCTAGAAAAGGTATAGTAGCCCAAGCCATGACATCTAAATTGCACTACCACATTTCAGTCTACAATCGGAAAATTCAGGAAAATGGCATCAGACTGATTGATCTCTCTGCGGCAAGAAATATGGTAGTTAGTTAGCACTAGATTTGACCATAAAAATATTCATAAGGCAACATGGTTATCTCCAGATCAATTGACGAGGAATCAGATAGATCACGTGGTAGTCGATGGAAGGTACGCATCGAGTGTTCTGGACGTACGAGTGATCAGGGGTGCGAACATTAACTCCGATCACATCCTTACAACAGTTAAGGTACGCACAAGGTAAAATACGGACTACAGGAGTGCGAACGCCTGTTTCAACCACCTAACTCAACTGTTACGGAATGCTCCAACCCCTGACCTCGCAGTGGCAATATATAGTCGACTCCATAGAAAGGACTGCAAGAAGCGTACTTTGGCATTCAAAGCCGTCTTAAGAAGATGCCTGGTACGATGATGAATGTCGCAATGCCACGAGAGAGACGGTTGCTGCATACAGGGCGAAATTGCAGCCAATGGCAACGCGAGCTGTTCGTGAACGGCACAGGGAGAAGAGACGAGAGGCAACTCGGATAGATGAGGACACCACTCCAGAAGACCCCGGTCCAATCCATGACGATGGTATTCATAGTCCACCTCCGAGCCAGAACGAGCCGTTTAAGGCTGGCGGGAAGGGGCTGATTAGGAGCATGCATCAGCTCATAGAGACGTCTGGCTAGAGAAGAGAATGCCCGGGGATTGGAGTCTCAGTCTGTTATGTCCCATATACAAGAAAGGAGATCGTAGTGAATGTAAGAACTACCGTGGAATAAATATTCCTGCAAACTTGATTCGACTTTGCAGATGTACCTTGGAAAACACCAAATCCTCGGCTAAGATTGGTAAAGATCAGTCTGAACCATTCAACACGGAAAGAGGTCTCAGGCAGGGTGATAGCCTGTCCTGTACACTATTTAATATAGTTATGGAGAAGGTGATGAGAAAGGCTGGTGTCAACATGTCTGGCACCATATTCCACAAGAGCCACATGCCACTAGCCTATGCCGATGATATAGACATCATTGGCCGAATTCTGCGGGATGTTACTGCAGTTTTCTCATCACTAGAAAAGGAGTCAGCATAAGGACAAAACAAAAATAATGATTTCGACAAAAAAGAGTCCTCTCGATGGGGACGCACCGTGAACGTTGACAATTATTGTTTTGAAGTCGATGAGTTTACCTACCTCGGATCTTCCATCAACAATGTCAATAATGTCAGCAGGAAATTAAGCGGAAAATAGTGCTAGCCAATAGATGTTTCTACGGACTTTTGCAGCACTTTAGTAATACCACCTTATTTCGGAATACTAAGAAACAGATATACCAGGTGCTAATCTTACCTGTTCTGTTGTATGCTGCCAATCATGGGTGCTAACTACAATGGACATATAAAACCTTGGAGTATTCGAGAGAAAAGTACTCCGAAAAATATATGGACCTATCTGTGCCGACGGCGAGTTTCGCCATCCGATGAACCTTGAGCTGTATGAGCTTTACCACGACATCGACGTAGCTAAAAGAGTAAGAATCCAACATCTTCAATGGCAGGGACATGTTGCCAGGATGGATGTAAATGCTTCAGCGAGAGAGGTGTTTGAAGGCGAACCTGAAGGACGGCGGAGAGAAGGGAGACCCAAACTCCGTTGGAAGGACCAAGGGTAGGCGACGTGCCACCATCTGATAGGGCTAACTGGAGAACACACGCAGAAAACCGAAGCGTGTGGAATTCTTTATTACTTTAGGCCTCAAACTTATGAACCACGTTCGTAACTTGTAATTGGCTCTTAAGTAAATAAGTAAATTAAGTAAAATGTTAACCAAAAAAAAAACTGACTAAATAATCGAAATTCTTTCCCCTTATTACTATTTTCCCCGTTTGTTTAGAATAGGATTTTATTCTTGGAAAAAATAAATTCACCGGGAATTATCTCCAGGGGAGTATTAGGAATCAAGCTGTATACATCACTTGACATAGCTGTTTCTTAGTGTTCCGAGATAAGGTGATGTTATTCAAGTGCTGACGAAGTCCGTATAAACATCTATCGGCGATCACTATTCTCCGCTTAATTTCTTGGCTGACATTATTTTTCTTGTTGACGGCAGATCAGAGGTATGTATATTCTTTTACTACCTCAAAACAATAATTTTCAACGTTGACGGTGCGTCCCCATCGAGAGGACTCTTTATTCGTCGAAATCAATATTTTTGTTTTGTCCTCGTTGACCGCTAAAACCCATTTTTGCTGAAAACTTTTCTAGTGATGAGAAAATTGCAGTAACATCCCGCATATTTCGGCCAAGGAGGCTAGAGGTATGTGGCGCTTGTGGAATATGGTGCCAGACATGTTGACACCAGACTTTCTTATCACCTTCTCCATAACTATATTAAACTAGAAGACCTGGCGAACCTCGTCTCTCCCCAATTTAATGCTTTCAGTAAACTCAGTAGAGTGTGATATAATAAACAATGTTTTTCGATTAGTTTTCCACCGCAAAAACAAACAACGAAGGCGGTTCTCCAAAATGCAAAAAGTCAACGTACAGCTGACCGCACGAAAATCAGGATAATTCGAGATTAATCACACATATTTCCCTGCGATTTATTCATTGTCATTGCCAAATCCAACCGAACGGTTGGCGGACTTCCTCTTCTTTGAATTTGGCCTTGATGATCGTCGGTTAAATCACATTGTTTATCGGTTTGTTGAAAGGACATTGAAAATGGGATCGCATTGTTGCTATCGACGTCTCTATTCTTTGCTGCTAGTATTGCCCAATCATTAATCCAATCGAGATTTTTATAATTTTGTGCAATGCCGTGGAACACTTTAGTAATGAGTTCTAATTCGACGATGTGAACCTGCAATCATTGAATTTGGTCATTGCGAAGCGCCAGTAGTTGTCTCCAGAATTCAGCAGACGATGGAAGGTTCTGCAATGCGACCCTTATGTTCGACGATTTCATGCCTGGTTTAAGTAAATCGGCAGCAGTAGATTTCGTGAGCAATATCATAGCCCCACCAAATCGTTTTTAATCACCTCGTAAATCCTTCAACGTTCGGTCAACTACTTCCAAAGCTCGATTATTCGCCATCGCGCATTCATCCTAAATGTTGGTTTTGCATTCTCACATCAATTTCGCTGTTGCCGAATTCTTGGTCATTGTGCACTAAGGTGGGTCGCACTTCATACAAATAAAAAAAGTTGTGCCGGTCACCCCCTAGAATGAAAGATAATTTAAAAACGAATTCAAAATTTTTTTTTTTTTTTGCCACGCCCATGGACCCCGCGCATTGGGTTTTTTGTTTCCTGTGTCTCCATTTATAGTCCGATCGTAATGTGTAACATATCAATGTTTTTGGACTGACAACAGCTACATTTTCTTCTCTGATCACTTTTGACTCCGACGTCAAGTTCTAGAAGTTTCTACCGGAATCTCGGTTTTTACCCCCCCTAAGTCAAATTTTTTTTGCAACGATAAAAAAGTTTTTTAAATTCCATGATATTTTCTCTTTTACCGTATATATTTTTATTCATAAACAAAAAAGTTACAGAGTTTGTTCGAACTCTTTCGGTCAGATCATCTCGATTATAGTCTTGCTCCCGTTAAAATTCGAGATCGAATGCATCTTGCATCCAAAGATAAGGCGCGGGCATTGCCAATGTCGACAGCAGATTGCAGCACATGAGCACGCACATGTCATCCGGTCGGGATCGACGGATTTTATATAGATAGATAGTGTTCAGAACAATCAATCACCCTGCCTGAGACCTCTTCAGGAATACCAAACTAAGTCATGGCCTCATATAACCTATTACTTATCGGAGAGTCGACAAGAGGTGGTAGTTGTCGAACTGCTTTTCATGAGTTTTTTTCAGAATTTGTCGTAAAGTGAATATTTGATCCGTCGTAGATTTGCCAGGTCTTCCTGCTCCCCACCTGCCTTAAACAATTCAGCAGGGAGACCATCGGCTCCAGCCGCTTTGTTATTTTTAAGGCGGGATATTGCTCGGAGGTGGACATTTAATACCATCGTCATGGATTGAATGGGGTCTTTAGAAGTGGTGTCCGTATCCTTTAGATTGCTGATATGTTCTCTCCTTATGTTTAGCACGTTATCCGGCACCGTCACTTTCTGGCCATCGCTGTCCTTGCGGGAGGGCAGTCCTGTTCCACGCTTTCTCCTCTTTTTTATCGACGAATGCGAACGTCATTGATTGAAAAGCTGTTACATGCGGAATGACTCGAAAGAAAAATGTAGATGACTTGAGACAGGAATTGAACCATGGATCTCCCGCATGGTAGTCACGTGCTCTAACCATCATGTCACCGCCGGTCCCACTGCAAGGTAATATTATCTGAGGTTGGAGCATTACGTAGCAGTTTAGTTGGAGTAGGCGTCCGCTACCTCTGCATTAAAATTTTTGCATTACAATTTTCTAGCACAATTTTGATGTCATGGCTCGGGCTACGGTCTTATACATTTTTTAGGCTCTCGTAGAGCTCGTCGTTGTCCTCATCGCTTTTCTCTTCCGCCGGTATGCACGCCTATGTAGTAGCCGCTTACAAACGATACAATTATGTCTATACATCGTCCGATATGCGGGATATAGTCGTAAGTTGATAAAAAATCGAAGAAAAAACGAACTAGCTAATTTACGAGTTTTCAAATATATTTCTTCATAGATAATAGGCACTATTGTGAACACTTTAGATAACAATTCCAGTAATGGTGTGCAATAAATTAAATTTTTAAACGTCTAATTCCCAAATTTGATCCCAATTATTAAAACCATTGATACCAATGGTTGCAACAATAAAAAATATTCTGTAATGGCGGTAAGAGATCGAAAATATCAACTACTTAATTGCAGTTTCTCTTTATTGCATTAATAATTAAATAAAAAAGGACAATATTTTCACTTAGCTTAAAAACTAGTCAACTTTTACACCAGATACAACACGTATAGCTGCGATAATAGAATATATCAAACGGGTAAGAACTAATCCGCGCGAATTGCGTCCATAATTCACGAAATAAGGTAAAATGTCTGTGACTTTTTAAATTGGTATGTCGACATGTGCGTTTGTTGATTGTGATAAAAACAATATATAATTTTACGATATGGGAACATTTAAAATTTGTGATGGACTTATAAGTATTTGGTTCTGTATGTATGTAATCTCACATTATTTCTAAAAAAACATTTTTATAACACAAAATAGCATCATAGGTTAAATCATTGCTATGCCCCTTACATGGTTTGTATGTAATAAATACAAATGTATATACCGAATATAAACCTAACACATACATTGACGTTTAAGAAGTATTACTAGATTGGTTTACATTGTTAGCGGAGAGACTACTGCAGCAGCTAGCTTGAGATGACCTAACTCCTAATGATGATAGTCCTATAGAGTCACTGGTTTTATTAATTAGGGAAGTATCTTTACATCTGGCTTGATCAATTAATTCCGCCGCAATTTCATAAAACAACCGTTCAACGTTTTCTGCCTCTTTTGCTGACGTCTCCAAAAAGTACATGTCGTGCTGCTTGGCGAATTCCTCTCCAATCTGTGTTGGTATTTCTCTGTCATCTCGATCAGTTTTATTGCCTACTAAAATTTTTACAACTTTAGAATTGGCATATTCTTGTATTTCTCGAAGCCAGTCAGGAAGGCAATCAAACGTCGGCTGGCAACTGATGTCATATACCAAAATCAAGGCGTGGGCTGACCGGTAGTAGCTCTGAGTGATTGAACGAAAACGTTCCTGTCCCGCTGTGTCCCAAATTTGTAGCTAAAATTAAAAAAAAAATGTTTAATATTGTTAGAAGTTTAAATGATAACTTAATAAAAAAAACGTTGACGTTTTTCATTTCCACTTTTAAGTGCATCGTAAATCATAGCAAAATTTGAGTTAATTAATTTTAAAAATAATAAATATTTAAATGTAACAAAACTGATTTAAACAATATACAATATGGCAAAAAAACCTTTCTGGTCGTTAAGCTAAATTTAACAAACTTAATAAAACTAATCACACGATCGCAAAGAGGGGTTTTTTTAACGATCTGGGCGGCCAAAATTATATGAAGTAAATTTATAAAGCAGAATGTTAAAAAATTGCTCGATGAGGCGTAAAAAAATAATTTCTTAAAATTTTTTATAAAATAAATAAGATTCCATGTATTTCCCATATATCTACACAGGGCTGCATTGTAGAAACTTACTTCCGAATAACTTTTCGTTCGTCTGAATACCCTTTAAGACACCCTGTTAATGTAAATGGCTATAAAACACAAAACCGCAAAAACCCGCAAGTTTTTTTCATCTGAACAATACAATATTAAAGATTCCATTTAATCACAGATTGAAGTGGTGATGCATAACTTTTTGACCACAGCTGCTTTAAGTGCAAAAACATTGCATCACATTTGATGAAAACATAGTAAAAACATTCCAATCTGAAAGCTAAGCTCAAAATTTTTCAATACGAGGGAAAAGGGGAATTGTGGGGAAAACCTATCCTCCATTCTAATGTCAATATAAAAAAATGGTTAATTCAGGGATTGGTGCATGGACATCTTCGGCTGATATCTACTTCGCATGTGGACATTCAACATAATTGTTGATATATATACAGCTGATGATGTACCAGAGTGCAATAATTTTGCAAAAAGGGGTCTAATGATGAATTCATCGTGGAGTTCGTATCGTGGAGTTCGTATCAGGTCGTTTAGCTAAATTTAACAAACTCAATAAGACAAATATTTTATTTTAATTTGTTTAGCACGTTTATGTGTGGATCTTTTCGATTTGTCGTTGGGATATTCGCTATCTTTTTCTGCTACAGGTAAATTTTTGAAAAAATACATGGTTCCAAAAATGTGAAACCCCACTTTTAGTTTCGTTTGTTATTGTTAAATATATGATTTTAGTTATTCATTCTTTAATGTTAACCTAAGATCATCTGTCACATTCTGCTAACTAAATTCAGGTGCAGATACGGGATGTACAAATAAAGTAACGCACCTAATATAGGAATTGCGTTGGCCGAAAAAAAAATAGTCAATCATCCAATACAGGTAGGCACAAATCTTATTCAGACACGTGTATTATATCAAGTTTAAAGGTACATTAGGCGATATATATTTGAAAACAATCTTAATCCCGGGATTAGTCTACGACTGAAAGTTGGCAAGACAAGTAATTTTAAGAAACTTCAAACATGGTTTTAAACAACTTTAAATTAACAACTTTAAATCAACGACACCAAAAAATGTCGTGGAAGCTGTCTTTGAGAAACTTAATAGTTCATACGGCAATATAGAGAGAAGCGAAAATATAAAAAATAAACTTTTCATAATGTATGCCGGGAAAAGCTCAAAAATGGTAATAGCAAACCGAATGTCTGAGAGATTCAACTCCAAACACCAGGACAGGATTAAACACCATCCTGGAAGATGAACCCAGCACTTCAACCGGTCATGCAAGAGGAAAGCCAAAAAAAACATGGAGGAGTGTTTAAATTATACAACAAAAAGGAAACTGGCTAATTCCACCAATGATTTGATCACGGAATGTTTATCGAAAGCTCTGTAACGAGAAAAAATTCTATAAATATAATTTACGCATTCATTAACTCATACATTAACAAATCTCATAAGCAATTGCCGTTACTTTTGGTATAAACACTCAGTGTAAGCAATTCATAGTATGTCCATTGAAATTCTCATTAAGGCGCTACATTGTATAAGTATATAGGCTTGACTAGCAGTAGTCGTCAAACACTAGCCGAACTTCACCCAGTGCAGACATCACCTGTTCCAGAATTCCATTAACCGCACCAGTACTGGGCCAATTAAACAGTTTGCAGATTATCTGCAAATCGACATACTTAGCGACTCGCAAGTACATCCGGCGCAGATATTTGGATTCAGCCCGAAAAGCAGTTGTTTGTTGCCGTAAACCAATAAGTTATCTGTTCTAACTGGAATGTTCAAATACCTCCATTTTTTTAAAAACCCGGTTTTCGAGTTATTCGAAAAATTTATTTTTTAGAAAAATCGGATTTCGAATACAGCTTTTAAAAGAAAACCGGTTTTTTCGTTTTTTTTCTAAAAAGTTAAAATAAAAATAAAATAATTCTGTTTAAAAAATTGAATTTTTTACTTTTACTTTTTAATAAATTTTTGGAATCTCTTTCATTTTATTTTTTAAAGTAATATTTTTGGAAAGGAATACATTTTTGGAATATATTTAATTTTGTTTTTTAAAATAGTATGAAATTTAGTTTCGTTTTTATAAAACTTGATACAGAAAACACGCGCTCACTAATTGTGGAAGTAGGATTTATTGACAAAAGCGCGTTTAGAAGGATGTTGAGCTTTTCTGTCCTTTTATTAAATCTATCGAAAAAGTTGAAATTATCAGATAGGCTTGTGTCATTGTAATTTGTTTTTACTGGTGGATTTTGGATGTTATTTATTGTTGTTTAAATCGTTGCAAATACTTCCATTAGGGGATTCCTCTATTTCACAATCTGAACTGCTGCTAGACTCTGTCGTTGTTGGGAAAATTGCAGGATAAAGTCTTTTAAAAAGTTCGTTCGCACATTCCATCATTTCCGTCTTTTTAGAATACTTTACAGAGGATGAGTTGTAGGATATTTTCCGGAGCTAAGAAATATAATTAGGGTAATCAATGTTTGTATTCTTCTTTCCTTAAATCTTGCTATAATTTTGTCTCGCAGATCCCGAGCATATGCGGAGTCCATATTTTTGAGCTGTTTCAGTAATAGAGTCACTGAATCATTTGATAATCTTTTAATTGCGAGTGCTAAAGGCTGAAGCTCAAATCTCTCAACATTTTTATTTCTTTTGAGTTGAATGGAGTTTCCCCTAAATCCTAAAGCGCATGGTTGACACATGGGTAAATTCTTAGAAACTGTTCAATCATTGCAGATAAGAAGCTCCATCGGTGTTTCACATCGACAATGATCCTTAGTTCTTTATTGTGCTCCTGGAAAATATAGCTCTGCAATTTTCTTTGCTTTTCGCTCGACTTGTTAAATTAATTAATATGCTTCCGCATTTTTGCGATAATTTAAGACACGTTTTTAATAAGCTCGTATGATTTTTTGGTGACGTAGAATAAAGCCATATGGCCTTATTTCCCACAGAAGATTAGAAATAAAGCCATTATGGCACTATTTAACATTTTACAATATTTTGAATAAAATGTATCTAATATTTTTGTTTTGCGTGCCCTAGTCTAGCTGCATAACCAGCCTCGCTACTCTCTCTATCTCTGTTTCTGTTAATAAGTCAGTAAACATAGTGGTGTACTTGAGAACTCATTGCAACGACAGACGAATGCGGTGGGGGGCACGCCTCCCCCACTTCATCTACTTCATAACGCTTTTTCATTACTTTTAGTCGAATTTTTCATTGGTATGGCATTATTTCCATCTTGATCGGAAATTTAATATGGTGTTATTGCACAACCATGCTGGTAATAAAACCATATGGCTTTATTGCACGACGTCTGATTTTTCGACTTCCACTATTTCACCGCATTCATCATCGTCACTATCATCGTCGTAAAATGATTTTTCTAAATTAATTTGAAATTGAATTTAAATTTACAAAGCATTTAAAAGCATTCTCGTTTATATAATGTAAAAACATTTTTCTAAATTTATTTGAAATTCAATTTTAAAAATTTAAAAAGCTTCTAAAAATATTCTCGTTTGCAAAATGTAAAAAGTGTTTTCTAAATTAATTTCAAATTCAATTTTAAAGTTTATACTTTTTCAATAACTCGTTTTATAGTTGTTACAAAGCAATTTAAAAAAAAACGAGTACCCGAAGACAAAAACTCGGTTAAACCGGTTATTCGAAAATGGAATTTTTGCAAAAACCGGCATACGGTTTTAAATAAAAAACCCGGTTTACGGTTTTCCGGTTTCGGTTTTGAACACCCTACTTCTTACACAAGTATATTGGAAGAAAATCAAACCGTAATAAATACTATTTACTAGCCCTAGTCAGAGAAATCACATGTGTTCATATTTCGTCATTATGCAGACCCTGGACGAGATTGAGTATACCTCAGCCAAAGAAAAACTCTCGTTAGAAATGACCCCGAGCAGGGATACGATTCTAAAACGAAATGCGAAAAAACTTAAACAAACGCCAGCTAAGAGAAATTGGATACAAAATACGACAATAACACGATCAGCCAGCAGAAACAATGTTTAAATATCGATTCTCTCGGTGGGATTTATTTACTGAGAACACCATAGAAAACAACTTTTGGAGTTTGTACAATTAAAACGATTGCGATCATCGTCCCAGAACTTATTAAAGGATTTAGAAAATGAAAATTAAATCTGATGTCTAGGCTCGCGTATGCTGATGATATCGATATTATTGGACGTGGATTGCGAGATGTTACTGCGGCTTTTTCGAGCATTGAAAAGCAGTCGGCTGAAGTGGGTCTGGTGATAAACGAGGACAAAACAAAGTTATTTGTTTCAACGAACAAAGAGTCCACTCTTCTGGGACGCTGCGTGAACGTTGACAACTATAATTTTGAAGTGGTATATGATTTTGTCTACCTTGGCTCCGCCATAAACAAAAATAATAATGTCAGTCTCGAAATCAAAAGACGAGTATTGATCGCAAACCGCTGCTACTATGCGCTGAGCAAGCGATTTAACGACAAAGCACTCTCTCGAAGAACAAAGACTCAGCTCTACCAGATTCTGATCCTACCTGTCTTGCTCTACAGCGCAGAATCGTGGGTAATGACACAAGCGGATCAATCTATTCTGGGAGTCTTCGAGAGAAAAATGCTCCGCAAAATATTTGGACTCATCGTCGTGAACGGCGAGTACCGTCGTCGAATGAATCATGAGCTGTATGAGCTGTACAACGACATCGACGTGGTCAAGCGCGTTCAAATAGACCGAATGCGCTGGCTTGGACACGTTGTACAAATGGACGAAAACGCTCCGGTTCAAAAAGTCTTCGGCAATAAACTCGATGGGCGGCGCAGGAGGGTGCGACCAAAACTCCGATGGATGGACCAGGTGACGGAAATGTTAAGTAAGCTCGGTATGACCAACTATCTATGGAGCGCAAAAGACCGAAGCGCTTGGAATGGTTTTCTACTCGCGGCTACTGATAGATGAAGAAGAAGAATAAAGGCGTCACCTCACCCAAATAGAACATACCTTCTATAATACAGAACAACGATTTTTTGCAAACAAGATATTATATTACCAAAATATTACCAAAGTGTTGAGTGCACCTCTAAAAATTTAAAAAAAAAAATTCAAAAATTTATATAAAAAAATGGCACCTGAGAAAATCTTTTAAAAATCATTTTCGTGTTTAGGAGGTCAAAATCTATGGAAAAAGTGTTTTGAAATCTTATTTGCACAGAAAAGTCGAAAATTTGTGGACTGGTATAATCAGAAGCTTCACGGCAAGGAAGGGGCAAAAGACTTTGTGACTTTTGCATCCAGTGCTAAGGCAAATTAGCCATTTAGATCGTATATATGATGGCCTAAGCCCAGAGTACAGACATTACGCCCGACGCAATGATTTTAACACATTAGATGAACTAATAGCATTGACCGACGATTTCGTCTCCATACTTCGCACATTATATCCGATGTTACAGTAAATTACCGGAGGCGCACCCATTGTTGGGATTGCAAGGAGATGGGTTATATCCGTCACATTTGTACGAACCCTCGAATATTGTTTTGCTCCTATTGCGGGGAAGTCAACATACTCTCTCGTGATTGCCCCAGTAAACATGTACTTCCGTCTATCGTCAAGCAGCACAATCGCTACTGTATTCCGGTTGATATATATGGATTGCAAATCGAAGAACATTTAAATAGTATGGGTATATACGCGAAGCCATCCAACAGGCAAGTTCAGTTGGCCGATCAACGAATAACTTCCTGTCCTTGTGAATATGCCGTACAAATTAGGTACAATGGAAAATGCACCCCGGTGCATGCATCCGTGCTCCCGACTCTAGCGGAGCCTATGATCCTCGGAATAGATTTTCTTTATCAACGTGATTTTAAATTTCTTCTCAACGGAATTTCTGTGTAGACACCTGGTGTTGGATCTAGAACTAGATTAAGTCCACTTCACAGCCTTTTAAGTCGCGAATTCCTAACCTCTAAACAAAAAAATAAGCTAGAAGAATTGCTCCGGACACATATGGATGCGTTTGAGTGGATTAACGGGCTATGCAACGTAGCAGAGCACCATATTAATTTTAGACACCCCGATACGTTCCAAGAAATCCCGACAAGATGGCCTTTGTAAATGAGGAGGTTGACAAATTTTTAACAGAGGGTCGAATAGAGCCAGCATTTAGCGCTTATAGTTCTTCAGTAGTCCAGGCAAGGAAGAAACAAGGGGAATGGAGAATGTGCATAGTATACCGTCAATTGAACGCTGATCAACTACGTGAGGCTCGATTCATATCGTCACTAGACTTAAAGAATACCACTACATGAGTCTTCCCGTGCATGTGTTGCATTCACAGTCCCAGGGAGAGGATTAGGTGATGCCGTTTGGCCACTCGGCCCAAGCTACATTTTAAAGGACTCTTGATCATTGGCTGCGATCTTCACCCTTTGTTCGCAGAAGTATTCGCTATCTGGGTCACATGGTCAAATCCGAAGGAATTGGAACGGATCCTAATAAAGTAAGTTAACCGGCCACTTAAAATTTGAAGGCGTTTTTTCCTGGTATCGCCGATTTGTTCTTAAAAGGACTCTCACTGAAGCTCCGGTACTAATTTGCCCAAACTTTAGTCACCATTTTTGGAAAATTTTTGCTATTTCAAACTTTATTTTAAACAGGGACGAAAAACATATTAGTATAACTTAAATGCGGCACACTATTTAGTGGTCCTCATCGAAATGTTATCATTACCATTTTTTTCAACACGTACTTTACAATCGCGTCGTACTTGTCTTCTTTAGAGTTTTCCTTCTGCCAAATTTAAAAAAATCCTTTTTTGCCGATAGGGCGGTAGCCTAGAAAAACGCTGTTATTCGCAACGCGCACTTTACCGCAGTTTAAACTAAAAAGAAAGGAATTCTTAAAGCTTTAATTTATTCCTTTCTTTTTACTCTTACATTGCCAATTTTTGCCGAAGCTTTAAAAGTCTGCTTACTTTTAAGAAACGAAACATTTTTTAGGTTAAGTTAAAAAGCAAAAAAGATTTTCTGATTGCAAAACACAAATATTTTCCGTTTTTTAAATGAAAACATTAATACTTAATTATTTTACTGTTTTCCATTGTTTACTTTCTATTAATTTTTCCCCCAATGTCCACAATTAGCAATTTAAACGAAGACAACTGCGTGAGCGAGTTTTAAGCACCTAACACTTAAGTGACTTTGGCAGACTGCTGCCAGCCCAAATTAATTTTTAAAATTAAAATATAAAAATAATTTAGATCCTAATGATTTGGATTGTTCTTAACGTAATGGCATTAGAACAAAATTCAAAAGCTTTTCTCTAAAATTTGGATTTAGCACTGCAATAATGGTCATTTGACCTATTCCATATGGTAAGTTCGGACAAGAGAATGAAGGATGTCCAACTAAATGCAGGGAAATTTTCCAATTGGCAGATAATAGAATCGCATTTGTATAAACACATTCCTCGGAAAAATCCGATACGTAACCAACCAAAATGGAAGCAATGTGTTCCCTTGCGGGACCGAAACCGAATACTCTCCCAAAACTATGACGCAATAGAAGCAGGTCATTTCGATGGCTTTAAGACCCTAAACCGAATACAGGAGAGATATTACTGGCCTGGACTTGCGGTAGATGTGAAAGCGTATGTCAAAAGCTGTGAACTATATGCACGAAATAAACCGCAACAACTGTTACCGATGCAGTCCATGCAATGTTCGTCCCCGTGGGGAATTGTATGCGCCGATTTGGTTGGACCACTACCCCGCTCCACTAAAGGCAATACTTTTCTACTTGTAACAGTCGACAAATTTAGTAGGTGGGTGGAGCTAATAGAATCTAGACACGCGACAACACGAGATGTTTGTAACTGTTCTTAAGGAAATGGTGCCCTCAAGTATTTCTTACCGATAATGGAGCTCAATTAACAAGCCGAGCTTTGAAATGTTTTCTATCGGAAAATGGAATTGAAACACGCACGACATCTTTCTAAGCTCCCCACGAGAACCCGTCCGAAAGAACGAACAGAGTCGTTAAAACCATGATGGCCCAACAATCGTGTTCTGACCACCGTCACTGGGACAAACATCTAGCAGAAAACGCCTTCGCGATCAACACATCGGTACACGAATCATCGAAGTACTCCCCTGTCGAAGTCTTGTTTGGCCGTAATCTTATGTCGCCAAATCATCATCGATTGCCCGTCGTGACTCAACCAGCATACAAAGAGGTAAAAGGCAACATCGGTAAACTATGGACAGAGATTGCGGAAAACAACAAAAAACTTTAAGAAACCAATAGAAATATTACAACCTGAGAAGACGTAGGGGCACGCCAGCTATTGGCGCACAGGTGTGGAGGAAGGAGAGACATTTATTATCGGCTATCGACAAATTTACAGACAAACTAGCCGAGAAATTATCGGGACCATATATTGTCTCCCGACACATCCATGCTAACATCGTTGAACTTACCGATGAAGCTGGAAAAAAACTAAGGGTTCATGTGTAAGACACGAAGCTCTTCGTCGCACGTGATTGAGTGTAAGAGTAAGAGCTTCAGTATGAAATAAGACCTTGGCAGAAATGAATCGCAAACACACAAGACCGCGGAAAGTAACATCGGATCCCAATAAGGACGCTGCTCCACAACAACCTTATCAATCACCGATGGAAGCTAGGCCACGCATCGTTAGCAACATAGCTGTAACACCAGCAGCAGTCCCCACCTCCTTTACTAGAGGAAACACATACAAAGTCTTCAGCTCCACCTTATTAAGCTCCGTTGTGCCTAATGCACGCTATCCCAGTTAACTAGTGGTTACGGGGAGAAAGTTTCAGCTCTTCCGACATGCGCACACAGACAATCTTCTTCACCGACACCATGGGAAAGTTCTTTTCAGAACTTCTGACTACCTTTTTCTACATCGCCTATTCCTTTTGATCGGGTGATAATACATACTCACATCGACTTAGGTTGACTGTTCCCCCACAGCGATTTCGGTTGTCTGTTCCCCCAACGCGGCTTCTGCTGTCTGTTCGTAAGGTAGTTTATAAGTATATTATAAGAATAAATGTATGTATAACAATAACTGGTAGAACGAAGCCGAGCTTATGCTGCAACTTGAAAGCCGATCCTGATATCCGAACCTGCTAGTCGTAGCCGTGTTTATTCCACGATCCCGAACCTGCTACACGAATCTAGCACCCGAACTAGTCCTACGAATTTGGCATCCGAACCTGAAATCCGAAACCGAACCTGGTAATCTGAACTTATGCAAGGAATTCCATTAACCGCACCAGTACTGGGCTAAATAAACAGTTCTCGATTATCTGCAAATCGACATCGTTAGTGACTCGCAAGTGTATCAAGCTCAGATATTTGGATTCAGCCCGAAAAGCAGTTGTTTGTTGCCATAAACCAATAAGTTTTCTGTCGTATTTCTAACACAAGTGTATTGAAAGAAAATCAAACCGTAATAAACTCTATTTAGATTACAAAAACTGTTGCTCAGTAATAATGTTTCAGTTTGCAAGGGAATCGCCGAAACTCATAAGAACCATAGTGAAGGACATTTAAAAACAAATAAAAAAGATTAAACCCACAAAGTTCGAAATCAGTGAAGAAAAATACCTTGAATGTAGTTGCGAGTTCCACCTGATCATGGTTGATGGAAAAGTCGTTAACGAATTGACAAATACAACCTCAACATTGTCATGCCTAATTTGCAAAAAAAAACGCAAAAGAACTTCGACAATTTAAACGATTCTACAAACGAAGAGCATTATGAATATGTAATCTCACCATTGCACGCAAGAATTAGGTGTAAGGTGTTCTTGTTAAAATTGGCGTATACGTGATGAAAATACAAAAAAAATAAGGAAAAGAATAGAAAGAATCGTATACAGGATGCGTTTTCGGAACATATTGGACTAAAAATAGACTGTCCCAAGTACTTACATACTTAATTTTCTTTTATACCCCATGAATGAGGTATTGGATAGCTTCTCGCGACTGTCCCAAGTACGGATACGAAATCTCAAACGATGGAATCGAGGAGATTTTTTGATAACTATGAACGTTTTAAACTGCAAGCAAAAAGTTGATTCCGAAAACTATGGAGAATATGCTTCGAAAACTGCGTCACTTTTAGCAGAATTATATCCACAGAAAAAGTTGACCCCGACAGTTCATAAAATACTGTCGCATGGCAAAGATAGCCAATTGGATAGCTTTTGGAAGAAGCACAAGAGTCCCTAAACAAATTTTATCAAAAATATAGATTGCAAATTATCAAGGGTGAGGCAAATTGAGGTCCTCTTCAACATGTTAGAAGCATCTTTCGATCAACTGTTAGTCTCGTTTAAAAAGTTTCAAGAAAAGCAAGAGAACGCATGTCGAAAAAAGTGAACACCGAGCATTGTCAAGATGAATATTATTGCTTCACAAAAAGAATGCAGTAGATAGTGGTAAGAACATGTGATAAAAAAAACTGTTTTTAAAATCGTTTAAAAATTGTGGGCTGGAAAAGTAAATTTCGATAACAAAAAATTATCCAAACTTTACAAATATTATCAGTAAATTGCAATTGAAAAGACTTCTAAATCAAACTATAAAGAAATTTTTCTTTGCATAGCTTTGACCAAATAAATATATAAACATTAAATAAAAACTAATCTTTCAAAAAAAATTGTGCTTAAGTTTATACATAATTATCTAATTTATTGTTTTCTTTCATTATATTAGAATAAATCGTTTAATTTTACTTCTTATTCAATTTTTTTACCTAAGTATGCGCTATTTTTTTATACATAACCTATATTTGGGTTGCTTTGGGCAATTTAATTATTATAGAACTAGAAATGTTGCACGAAATTACGGTACAAACTTTATCGTCACCTAAAGCGCATAACAACATATATGCCTGACATTTTTCATTTTAAAAATTAAAAAAATTGGAGTAGAATCAATTACTTGAAATTTAAATTGAACATACTTCTGCTTGATACAATTGTAATGTGTTTTTGACTACTCTTAAGGTTTGAAAAAATTTAATCCATGGGTAAATCAACAACAAATTGTCTACTCGACGATATAACACTTTTATTATCCGACTGTACATACCGAAGATATAACGAACAATTTAAAAAAGCAACCCCAAGTCCGGCAAAAAAATAAATATTTTTTTTTTTTCAAAATTGCCATCCATCGAAATGGGGAATGGGGCTTTGCTCAGAGGTGGAAAGTTACTGATTGTTACTCACTTGGGAGTGACCAGAATCGATTCCTTTGTGGCACTGTCCAAGCTGCTAACTACTTCCGGTCTTAGACCAAGTATTTCCCGGGCAATGACTTCAAAGCAACCGCTTAGAAGTTAGCTAAAGTTAGAAGGCATTACAACCATGTATCCTGAATGGTCAAAGAGACGTCTCAGGAAAGTAGGCTTGAACCGCTGAAACATGGTTGCATCGTGGGATTGGACGTGCAGATAGCAGCCGTATTACCAATCTAGGAGACGAGGGTTAGCAACCCACATCTTCCGAAAACTAAATTGCAAAAATCCATAGCGTCTGTTCCATATTGGGCGGCTTCCTGGTCAGCGTCTGCCTCAGAATGAGCGGCTGAAATATTTCCTGGCAGTAGGAATAAAATGCAGAACCTGGTGGGCTGGGCTTGCCACTCGCCACCAGTATAATGGCAGTGAATAAAATGAGAAATAAGAGAAAAAGAAACCCCCAAAATGTTGACGACCACCGCAAACGTTTTAAGGACCATGATTTGAGAATATGCACTTGGAATTTTAGAACTCTTTACCGACCAGGTGCCTCTATTCAACTGGCGGATGTCCTCGAAGAGTATAAGGCTGACATTACTGCTATACAGGAAATTCGGTGGACTGGATATGGATGCTCGCGGATGAGGATGTGTGACGTGTACTACAGCTGCCACGCGGAAAAGCATGAGTTTGGTTGTGGATTTGTGGTCGGCAAGAGACTACGACACCTGGTCTCTAGGTTTACTCCTGTCAGTGAACGAATCTAAAGGCAACATTTTTCTACATCACGCTGATATGTGCTCATGCTCCGACGGAGGAGAAAAGTGACGAGGTCAAAGACGAATTCTACGCCCAACTTGAAGAAACATATGACCGTAGCCCGGGCCATGATGTTAAAATCTTGCTGGGAGATTTTAATGCCAAAATAGGCCGGGAGAATGTCTTTAGCCCAACAGTCGGAAAATTTAGTCTGCATACTTACACATCGCCAAACGGAATCAGACTGATTGATTTCTCTGCAGCAAGGAACATGGTAATTAGCAGCACACGATTTGACCACAAAAACATTCACAAAGCAACGTGGATATCTCCCGATCAAGTAACGAAAAACCAAATTGATCACGTGGTAATCGATGGAAGGCACGCATCAAGTGTCTTAGACGTACGAGTGATCAGAGGTGAGAACATCAACTCGGATCACCACCTCACTGCAGTTGAAGGTGCGTACTAGGCTAAGCAGAGCGAAAACCCTGCGTAACCAGGCACAGAGAAAGCTGGACATCGCTAAACTGCAGACCGCGGAGATAGCCAACGCCTATTCTGACCAACTCACTCAACTACTTCTTGATGCTCCAACTCCCGAAAATACTAGCGCGCAATGGCAACATATTGCCCACTCGATGGAAAGAACTGCGCGGTCCGTACTAGGGTATGTGAAGCCCTTTAACGATAATGCCTGGTACGATGACCAATGCCGCGATGCCACCCGGGAACAAAATGCTGCATACAGGGCCAAACTGCAGCCAATGGCAACGCGAGCTGTTCATGAAAAGTTTAGGGAGAAGAGGCGGGAGGCGACTCGACTCTTTAGGCGAAAAAAACGAGAGCTTAAGGAGCGGAATAATGTGTGTATTGAAGATTACAGGAACAGAGGTGAAGCCCGAAAATTCTATCAGAAGGTAAAAGGAAAGGTACATGGAACAGGTCTTCCCTCCTGTAAAGACAAGGATGGTCATCTCGTTACTGACTCCGAGAGCGTACTGAGAATATATAAAGATCACTTCTGCATTGATGTGTGAAAACTTGACGGAAGAAGACTGTGCTCCAATCCGAGATGATAACATCGAGTGTCCACCTCCGAGCCAAGCTGAGATAACAACTGTCATATCCCGCCTAAAGAACAACAAGGCCGCTGAGGCTGATGGTCTTCCAGCTGAGTTGTTTAAGGCGGGTGGAGATGAGCTTGTTTTAAGCATGCGACAGCTCATAGAGAACATTTGGCTTCAGGAGAGCATGCCAGAGGATTGGAATCTCAGAGTGCTATGTCCAATCTACAAAAAAGGTGACCGTAGTTAGTGTAAAAACTATCGTGGAATTAGCCTCTTACCGATTGCGTATAAGGTCCTGTCTAGCATACTGTGTGAACGTCTAAAGCCAATTGTGGAAAACCTGATTACACCTTATCAGTGCGGCTTTAGACCAGGCAAATCCACGACGGATCAGATATTTACACTACGGCAGATTCTTGAGAAAACCCATGAGAAGCAAATCGACACTTACCACCTCTTTGTCGATTACAAAGCTGCTTTCGATAGTCCCATCAGGCATCGACTATACGAAGCCATGTCTGAGTTCGGTATTCCTGCGAAGATAATTCGTCTCTGCCGGTGTACCCTTACGAATACCAAATCCTCTGTTCGGCACCATTCGATACGACGAGAGGTCTTAGACAGGGTGACGGTTTGTCATGTATGCTGTTCAACATAGTGATGGAAAAGGTGTTAAGGAAAGCAGCGGTTAACATGTCTGGCACCATATTTAATAAGAGCCACATGCTGCTCGCATATGCCGATGATATCGACATTATCGGTCGAACGATGCGAGAGGTAACAGCCGTTTTCTCCTCAGTTGAAAGGGAGTCAGCAAAAATGGGTTTGGCAGTGAATGAGGACAAGACGAAGTTAATGGTATCATCGAACAAAGTGTCCACCCGTTGGGGACGCAGCGTGAACGTTGAAAACTATTGCTTTGAGGTAGTTGATGAATTTATCTACCTTGGATCCGCCATGGACAAGAACAACAGTGTCAGCTTCGAAATAAAACGGAGAATAGTGCTTGCTAACAGGTGTTTCTTTGGACTACGCCAGCACTTTATAAACACCACCCTATCTCGAACTACCAAAGTCCAGCTGTACCAGGTACTAATTTTACCGGTCCTGTTGTACGCCTCCGAATCTTGGGTGCTTACACAGGCAGATGCAGCTCATCTGGCGGTGTTTGAGAGAAAAATACTCCGCAAAATATATGGACCCATTTGCGTAAACGGCGAGTTTAGGATTCGGATGAACCATGAGCTGTACGAGTTATACCACGACATTGATGTCGTCAAGCGAATCAAAGTGCAACGATTACGCTGGCTAGGCCATGTCGTGAGAATGGATGAGGAAACTCCAGCGCGAAAGGTATTCTATCAAGACCACGAAGGACGGCGCAAAAGAGGGAGACCGCGACTACGTTGGAAGGACCAGGTGGAGGAATCACTGACGCTGCTTGGTAGGACTGACTGGAGACGGTGCGCACAAGATTGAAGCGAATGGAAATCTTTAATCATTTCGGCCTCTGACTTAGGCACTAAGATATAAATATATATATGTGTCAAGTTGTTTTAAAGGCTAATAATAATAATCCCTCGAAATCATTACATTAGTTATATTCGAAGTTTTTCGAACTTGTATACATATGTAAGCTGACACACAAGCTCATTATATCAATACTACCTGTAATGCAAATTTAAATAGGTATTAAGGTCAAGGGACCGGCCGTGGCATAGTGGTTAGAACACGTGACTACCATGCGGGAGATTGCAGGTTCAAACCTGGCTCCAGTCATCTTAAAAAAATGTTTCTTTCATTGTCGGCTCCCCTCGAATGTTGTTGACAGCAACTTCGCAGTATTAAGCGTCGATTCAATCGTCGTGTCTAGTAAGAGCTTCTCAAACAGTGACGTTCGCATTCGTGGATAAACAAGTAGGTGCCGTTAGTTGTGAATCTAAAAATAGAAAGCGTGTTAATTCACAACAACGCGAGAAGCTATCCCATACCTCATTCATGGGGTGCAAAGGGAAATTAAGTTTTTTATTAAGGTCAATTTTTGTCTTGTTTTGTGTTTAGAAAGAAAGCGACGTGCTGAGTCGTATTAAGTAACAAATAAATAAATAAAAAGGTACCATTTAAAGGTGGTTGAAACAATTCCACAGAAAGAGGAACTTTCAACGAAAATACACCACCAAAAGAAAAACATACTATACGAGAATTCTTTTAAAAAACTTTGACTAATATTTTTCTTCCTAAGATACGGCTATGGAAACACATCTTTACAAACTATGAGCTGACTTCCGCAATTACTTGCATATTAACGGTCAAATTCAAAATATTGTTGCTGGACAATTAAGGCTGATATCTACTTTGCATGTACATGTTTGATATAATGGTAGATATATATACAGCTGATGATGTACCATAGTGCATCAATTCGTCACGAAGAGGTCTGAAGATGAACTCGTCATGGAGTTCGAAACGCGTCATCCTAGTGCGTGACACTGAATTGACCATTAATATCAACAATAAAACTCTTTTCTGATCGTTTAGCCAATTTGATGTGTCATTTGATACACTAAAACAATATTATTATAAAATAAGGTTTCTAGTATTAAAAATATTATAAAAATATATAAATAATCTTATACAATAATAATCAAATTTGACTCTCATTTATGGAGTATCCTGCACCCAAAGCCACAAATGTGATACATGGTTTTAAAAACAAAAATGTCTTCTCTCAATATCTTTTTAAATTCGATGATTGAAGATGTGTCTTCAATACTTAAAAAGTTATGATTTTTGCAATGAAGCTAGCCACTGTGCGTCTTTTACGAGGCAATGTTTGATGGTTGTTAGTTTCATTCAATTATGGCTAGCGGATCACCAAGCTGAACTGAACTTTTATTTCAACTAACTAAAATCATGAGGTCTTCACCCTTTGGGCGTTCCTTTAATAATATTTTTCGTTAAAAAAAGATAGTAGCGGAGTTGGACATCGAGTTCTACCTCAAGTTTGTTATTTACCAAATTTCGAATATATATTAAGCGAAATTACGCATCGATTGTTTGGCATTAGAGTGTGCCGGAAAGAGGTCAAAGTTAAATGTTGTGTTCGAATAAGTTTATCGCCGCTGAATATTTTTCTATAAACGTATATGTTTGGATTTACCATATCCCTTATAGATATCGAGATATTTAATTCAAAAGTTAAGGTATTTTTGAGAAAAAAAAAATATATTAAAAGTTTTGAAATTGCATGGCGATATATATATATATCATATATCAAAATCTACAAAGAAAAGTTTTTATGCTTATTTTCAACCACCCTTATTCCCGTTGTCGTCGTCGACATCATCTTCGTTTTTATGTGAACATTATTTCGATTCAACATCGTCGCCACATCAACGCTATGTCGGTATTCTGTAACTACCATTAGATGACGTCGACTGCTTATCGATAACAGAAAGAAATAACAACAGCTGATGTAACATTTGTAAAACATGAAAAAGGAAAGCGATGAGGAAACCAAAAATAATATTATACTGTAAGGAAAATACTTCGACAAAGGTCCGGTATCGTAGACTTGCCAGATAACAAGTTCTTATGTACATAAGTATTGAAATCCTAATTTGAGGTTACCCATGGGCCGGGCTTCCAATTTTTTTATATTTTCGATTCGAGAACTGCCCAAACCTTAATTATGTTGTCAGCAACATAAAGGTGCTTTGGACAGGGGTCTTACTACCTAAGTGTAACTTTTGAAGGGATAATGGTATCTCGATGAAATTTAAACCAGTTAAAGCTGAGGCGTGGCCCTCCAAAGTTAGTCACCTCGGGTGTTTCAAAATTTCAAATGTTTGAGAAAAGTGCATTTATGAACCAATTTAAAAGATTTTTTGCATTTAGACATTCAACAAACTTGCTTACATGTACATTAGAGTGGGTCGGTCCCAGTATTAAAAAAAAAACGTTGCACTTGTCAGTCCCTAAATTTGAAGATTAGGCAACAACGATTCTGGGACACAAGAAAAAAATTTTTTTCGCGCACCCTAAAAACGGCCCATTTAGTTTTTTCTGTGCTGTGACGTCATTTGAAGTCAGATCGAGAAAAAAAAGTACACTGTTGTTTTAGGTTTTACAAAGGCTACATTTCCTCCATATGTCATATTTGACTCCGACGTCAAATTTGACTAGTGACTGATTCTATCTCGATTTCTACCCCCTTTTTCCAGACATTTTTCATAGCGCACGTAAAGATCTTACAAATTTGCGAATGTTTTGCTTTTGAAGTACCCACTTTTATTCATAAACAAAAAAGTTACAAACGTTTTTAAAATGACTTCTGAGCATCAAATTAAATTAATTAATTAATTATTTAAATTTGTTTAAATAACTAAAATGTATTATAAACTGAGTGAAATTTAATAATTTTATCATAAAAATTCCACAATTGATTATATTAAGATGTTTAAGAATATTACAAAGACACGTTTATTTCGAACGCCAGTACACCATAGGGTGGCTCGAATTTCATCAAGTTATTCGGATCAAATTCTAGTAGTGCGGAAAACTTGCTATGGATAATACAAGTATTGTGGTAAAAAAATTGAAATCGAAAATTTTATTAGTTCGCGCATCGTGGTCAAAGTTAGTGGGGACGGTGACAAAATCCACATCAAGCCAAGCATCTGCCCCGGAGTCGCCCTTAGAGGAGTTAAATGTATGACCGACCACTAGTAAATTTTTCCTCCTAACATTTTCCTCATACATACCTACCCCCCATCATCACACACTATGAGGGCTTCCATACAAAAATCAAATTTTTATAAACTTTATTCCCACCGCTTAATTGCCCCAAAAATGCGCCTAGAGGTGTTATTTTTTAATGAAATCATTTCTTGTCGCTTCCGTTGTGTCTCCTACGGGGGTGAAATATATGGAGCGGGACATATTAGTGGAGGTCGGTCATACATGGTACCCTTCTAAGAGGATGATTTCATAAAATAACTTATCAAACAAAAAAAATGTCGGACCACACATGCAGATATAAGGTAGATACGTTCTAAAAATCTGTTGGAGTTGCAAAAATAGTGGTGGTCTGTCCTATATTTAACGCCTCTAGGCGCATTTTTGGGGCAATTAAGCGGTGGGAGTAAAGTTTATAAAAATTATGGGGGCCATAGCAAGTTTTCCGCACTACTAGAATTTGATCCGAATAACTTGATGGAATTCGAGCCACCCTATGGTGTACTGGCGTTCGAAATAAACGTGTCTTTGTAATATTCTTAAACATCTTAATATAATCAATTGTGGAATTTTTATGATAAAATTATTAAATTTCACTCAGTTTATAATAAATTTTAGTTATTTAAACAAATTTAAATAATTAATTAATTAATTTAATTTGATGCTCAGAAGTCATTTTAAAAACGTTTGTAACTTTTTTGTTTATGAATTTTCAAAAAATTCATATTTTTAATGTTTTTTTTTGCAAAAAGGCAACTAAATTCTTTCGTTATTAAAAAAAAATTTTTCCGGGAGGTGACAATTTCTTTATTATTTCTCAAAGAAATTGTATATTGAAAGGACTATTTTGTCCTTCAATAAATTTGTTTTATGTTTTTATCAAGGCGATGGCACCAAGATAAATTTGTTCTTACTCAAGCACTTGAACTTGGTAAGAAGCGGAGAAAGACAGAAACGTACACAATGAGAGTTTGTGAGATTCTATATTTTCTTTATTGATAGCTTTGTTCTTAAATACAAAATTATTGCTAAGTTGGATTTTACAATTGTTTTTCTTATTCTACGTATTCTCTTTGTTATTTAATACATTTGGGTCATTAAAATGGAAGTAAATATTGAGTCTGGATTTGACAACGTGTACCACAAAAATGTTGAATCATTGATATGTGAATTTCCGATAAACGAGGAAACTATGCCACAACAATGTTGCAACACTGCTGTGCACTTAAAATCAAGTAGGTTCTTAAAACTCGCAGCAGCGAAGTATGTTGTATGTTTGCTTGTGTAACTGTGTTAACGTAAACAATTTGTGTTTAATTTGCTAATTTGTATAACATATTGACACAGTCTTTGGCTTAGCGGAGTTTGTTACAATTACAGTAATGACCTACGACATTTTATTTCTTTTTCTTAATGGATTAACAAATCCCAAATGCAATTGAGTCAGCATAACAAGTAGAATTGATTTCTGGGTATCATATTTTCAATTATTGTGTTTAAGTGACGTTGTGTGTAGTATGCCAGTGTGTTACGATAAATGAACGACACACACACATGGTTATTCTTTATGATAAGGTTAAAAATAATAATTCTGAACTGTGAATGTTTGAACATGCTCCCCGCCGTTGAGCTATGCTCAACCAAAAAATTAAGGGCTGATATAACAGGTTTCAATTGCTTTTGGTTATTGGTAATCCCATAGTATTAGTGTTCTTGACCTAGATAGCTAACAAAGTATTAAGTTTACAATATTGTTTTGGTTATTTTGGTTTTCATTTTCATTGAAGGATATTAGGTTTCTGTAACAACAAATTCTGATGACTCGTGTTGCCGGATAGCTGCACGTGGAAGTTGTTGACCTAGGTCCAGTTTGAAATGCTGTCTTCTTAGATATATGATAATTGCCATCCCTACAACCGAAAACATGAGGGCGGCATACACCACTATTGCGTGATGTCTTTTCATGTTGTTGAGTTGTAGTGGCAAATCAGTGAGCATTTGTTGATGTAGCTGCTGTTGGACTTCCGTAATATTTTTGATGTGGTCGACGTACCGTTTGAGATGGAGTTTGCTTAGTTGCGGTTCGTCTGGATAACCGATTTCACTAAAGTTGACAATGGCTGTGTACGATGTGTGGACAGATGTTGAGTAGATTTGATGTCCTTGAATGAACATTGACCTGTACTTAAGCGTGCAATCTGGACTTATTTTTATGAGTCCTGTGCCTTGTAATGTGAGCCGAGAATGTTTGTGTTCGCACACAGTGGTTACTTGAGTTGGGTTTAGCATAGTATACATCCACTGGTTGCTGTGTGAAAGTTGTCTCATCGATGTGTTGTTGCTGAATGGAACCATGTTGCAACTGGTGCAAGTGATGTTATTGAGAAGCGAAATTTCACACGAACATTTATCTGCATCTGCGTTGAACTTAGTTTGCATGTTTGGGCAAAGGAGTTCATCTTCTGTCAGCGGGGTACAGGCTGCCCATTGTTGTTCCGTTAGTGTATAGTATTCGTCTCTATGAGCAGTGATCGCGATTAAGTCACTGCATGGCTTAATGATGACCATTGTGTTGTTGATAGATGCTGGGACTGGATGTAGCTTTAGGGACTGGATGTAGCTTCCAACGTCTCTGGATCACATAATGGAATTGTTATGTAGAAAATGACGTGATTGTCCGTGATTCCTCCTTTCACTTTCATGATCTTGTAAAGCTGAAGAAGATTATCTTGACTGACAGGGAGTTGTAGTGCTGGTGGCAGATGATTCCTCACTTGTATGAGTTCTGATTGAAGTTGTGGCGGAGATAGCAACAGCGGGCTGATTTTCCCATGATGTGAATCGGATAGTGCTGTAACTATTGCCGTTTGTATCCGATGTAACCTTGCTGATATTGACGATAGCTGAGCAGATAGCGACACAAAACTTTGAACCAGTTTGAGTTGGTAACTTTCTTGTTCGTTTTCGCGTAGTCTGGACTCAATTTGGTTTATCTGGTCATTGATGTTGTCGAAGTTCTCATGAAGCTGTCGTTCATTTTGCTTGAAGATGTTGAGGGTTGAGTCAATGATTGACGTTTGGTTCTTCAATAGCTGTTTGGCGTGAGTTTGGTCTTCTTTGATCATGGTGATAGTGTCTGACATTTGCTCTGCGTAATTTGAGTCTAGAACCCCGAACAGTGAATTGGCAATGTTCCCAATAACGTTTACAGCGCCACGTTTGGTTCTTCTGGGTTTTAGCAAAAGGTTTCCATCCATGAGGTCTGAGAATCCGAGCTCAAGGGTATGCAGAACGCTTCGACATGGGTTTCGTTGGGAAATTAGTGTGCACAAGTGCTGGAGTGCCGATGTGCCGTTGGTAAATGTGTCCATCTCTCGCCAGTATGGTTGAAGCTCGTAATATGTTATAAGTCTCCATTCAGACCTTGAAATACGTGTGGTGCCAATTCCTTCAAAGTGAAAGCCGATGTTTGGTTCGAATTTTGTTACGCTGATTTTATTTGCACAAATTAAAGGAAGTGCAAACAGCGCCACGAGCATTGTTATCATGAGGCTGGAGTAAGATGTCCTTCGTTTTTTCTTGCTTGGTCGTTCGTCTGTTGGAGACTGTGATGGTTGGGCATCCTCATCTTCGGTGATAGGGCTTGTCGATCCGTGCATGCTTGGTTGGTCTGCACATGGCTCATCTTCGTCGAGTCTTGGAAGCGGAGCGAGATAGTGAATAGCTCTTTTAAGAACGCCAGTAGCTGTTTTCACGTCTGCGACTCTTACTACATTGTCGTTTCCTCTGTATGTTTTGATGATGCGACCTAGAGGCCACTTCATGACAGGGACATTATCTTCTTTTATGATGACAATGGCTCCTGGTTCGATGTTCTTTGACTGCTTTTGCCATTTGTTGCGATGTTGCAATTCGTGTAGGTAATCTCGGGACCATCGGCTCCAAAAATCGTGCTTAAGCCGAGAGACCAGCTTCCATCTGGTTGCCGGACTTGAGGTTGGTGTTGTTGCTTGTGAATCCACTTGAGCCGTGAGAGGTTCTCCAATCAGAAAGTGGCCTGGAGTCAGTGCACCAATGTCATTTGGATCATTTGACATTGGTGAGATGGGCCTCGAGTTGAGTATCGCTTCAATTTCGACTACCAGTGTCTCGAGCTCTTCGTATGTGAGAGATGCATTTGCCATGCTCCTTACCAGAAGATGTTTTGCTGATTTGACAGCAGCTTCCCAGAGACCGCCGAAGTGTGGCGCTCTTGGTGGGATGAAATTGAATTGGATGCCCTTGGTGTTGCATGCGTTTGTAATTGCTTCCTGTGCAGTGGGTGAGTGGATGATAGTAGCTAATTCAGGAAGTTTGTTCTTTGCTCCTACAAAGTTGGTTGCGTTGTCGCAATACAACTTTTGGCAGTGTCCACGCCGGCCGATAAATCTTTTGAGAGCGCCGATGAATGCCTCAGTAGTGAGATCACTCACAAGTTCCAGATGTACCGCTTTTGTGGCGAAGCAACAGAAAACCGCGATGTAGGCCTTGTGTGGTCTTTTTCCGCGTAGCTTGTAATGTACTGTTATCGGGCCACAGTAGTCAACTCCAGTGTTAATGAATGGTCTAGCTGGGGTCACACGTGTCGATGGCAAGTTTCCCATGACCTGGTTTAATAGTGCTGGTTTGGCTCTGGTACAGGTTATACAGCGATGGACTATGGCTCGAGCCGTGATCTTCCCTTTTATTGGCCAGAAGCGCTGTCGCATGATTCCCAACAACGTTTGGGCGCCGCAATGTTTGTTTTTAATATGGATCATTTCAAATATTAATTTTGAAATTGGATCGTTATATGGAAGTAGAAGTTGGTGCTTTGAGTCAAATGACAATGACGAAGCTTCCAGACGACCACCGACGCGCATGAGACCAAATTCGTCCAAAAATGGTGAGAGGTTGCGTAGGGTATTGGTTCCTTGCAGTTCTCGGGACTTCTCCAGCTGCTGGATTTCTTCATTGAAGTCTGATCTTTGCACCTGTTTGATGATGGCCTTCAAGGCGGCATCTAGCTCGATTGTTGTAAGAGGTCCTAGGACCTGTCGGACGTCTTTTTTGCACCTGCTCTGGGCAATGAATCGTAATATGTACGCCATGACTCGTTGTAGACGGGCGAACGAGTTGTTGTGCCTGATTTCGTACACGACGTCTGTTTGTGTAACGGAGGTGACGAGGGCTTCAGGTGCCTTTCTTTTTCTCTCCAGGTTTGTTGGAATTGCGAGATGTGGATTGTATGTGGCTGGCCACATCGCTTCTGTTCCATGTAGAAACAGAGGGCCACAGAACCAAAGCGTGCTTTCTTTAAGGGCCGCTGGTGAACACCCACGGGATAGTATGTCAGCAGGATTGCATTTTGAGTTGACGTGACGCCATTGATTTGCCTGGGTCAAGTCCTGTATGATTCCAACCCGATTGGCCACAAATGTGTTGAATGCAGTGGACGTTGAGTTTATCCAGGCCAAAACGATTTCTGAATCAGTCCAAAACCAGATTGGACATGTTAATTGAAGATCGGTTTTGATCCTTGTCGCTAGCTGGGCGCCAAGAACTGCGGCGCACAGCTCCAATCGAGGTATGGTTTGTTTTTTGAGCGGAGCCACACGAGATTTTGCACAGAGCAGACGTGTTGTGATAGTCTTGTCTTTAAATGTTGCTCGGATGTAAGCTGCCGCACCATACGCCTTCTCTGATGCATCTGAGAAGATATGTAGTTGCATTGAGTCCGGCATCTTTCCTTTATATATATGTCTTGATACCCTCAGAGTTTTTAGCGCGTTTAGGTCTGTTCGGAATGTTGTCCATTTGGTATGTAGAGACTCTGGTAATGACTGGTCCCAGTCGAATTTTAACTCCCACAATTCTTGTATGAAGATTTTGGCTGTGACTATGACTGGGGACAGTATTCCCAAGGGATCGAAAAGCTTAGCAAGATCTGATGTGACCGTGCGCTTGGTGATTCGTCTGACAGTGTCAATGTTTACTTTTACACAGAAAGTATCATCTTTTGGCAGCCAGGTGAGTCCCAATGTTTTGATGGAGTCAGCCTTTGAACTCTCGAAGTCTAAGTTCACTTCTTGATCTCCCTGAGGAATGTTGTTTAGCAGTTGTGGGTTATTGGCGCACCACTTGCGCAAGTTGAACCCATTATCCTTCATAACTTCTATGAGTTGCTGCTGCAGATGTATTGCTGTCACTAGGTTGTCAGCACCACCCAGGCCGTCATCGACGTAAAAATTCTCTTGAAGAAATTGCGAGGCGAGCGGGTAGCGTATTGCGTTCTCTGTGGCTACCCGTTGCAGGCATTTCGTTGCTAAATATGGAGCGGCTCTTGTCCCATATGTAACCGTGTTCAGCTGATAATAGGTTATTGGCTGTGTCGTGTCCTTCCTCCAAATTATGAGTTGAAACCGCCGGTCCTCAGGGGAAATTAGGATCTGTCTGTACATTTTTTCGACATCAGTCGTAAATACATATCTCGGTAGCCTGAACCGCAATAATATCGAGAACAGCTCACTTTGTACAGTCGGTCCTGTGTACATCAGATCATTCAGCGAGTACGATGTCGAAGTCTTAGCTGATGCGTCGAACACCACCCGTAGCTTTGTTGTTGAGCTCTCAGGCCGTTGTACGCAATGATGCGGGATAAAATAGTTCGGCGAGCGAATTGCGTCTGCCGATATTTTTGTCATATGTCCCAGGTCTTCATACTCTTTCATGAACTTGACGTATTGTGCTTTCAGTTCTGGATTTTTTTGTAATCGACGCTCTAGGGAGAAGAACCTGTTGATTGCAATTCCATGGGAGTCGCCTAATGCATCTGGAGCTTGATGGAAGGGTATTCGGACCATAAACCGATTGTGCCGGTCCTTGATAGTGTGTTGATTGAAATGACTTTCGCACTGTTTCTCCTCGATTGACAGCGGCTTGGTTGTTGTTTTGATTTCCTCTAACTCCCAAAGTCGGGAAATTGAGGCATCAAGAGACTCGTCTGTCGTGCAGATTCCACACGTTAGATTTCTTGCCTGTTTATCTTGAATCTTCCCTGACACAATCCATCCAAACAGAGTGTTCTGCATAGTTGGAAGCTGCTTACCTAATTTTATTTGGCCTATTGACAGCAGGTCATGGTAGTGTTCTGCGCCCAATAGAATGTCGATCTTGTCTGGACGGTTGAAAGCTGGATCGGCCAGTGTTAGGTTCTTTGGTAGTGACCAGCTTTCGGTGTTGATGAACTGCGATGGTTGTGGAGACAGGATCCGTGGTAACACAAACGCTTCAAATCGAGATGAGTAATTGTTGATGCGTGATTTCAGGGCCACATTCACCCGATATTTCGTTTTGGTGTTTGTGGCGCCTATCCCGTTGATGTTTATATTTGAGTTCTGCATTGATATGCCCAGTCGCCTTACCAAGCGTTCCGTTATGAAGTTCACCTGTGAGCCTGAATCAAGCAGAGCCCGACATTCAACTTCAGTATCGTTAGCTTTTATTATAACTACTGCTGTGCTCAGTAGAACGTATGACCTGTTTTGCTGGTCGTTTGAAGCCGCTAATGAAGTGACATCTTGGTTGTCTGGTGGTTGAGTATCTGCAATGGCTGCTGTTGTAGCAGCTGATGAAGCCGTACGAGTGTCCTTTTTGACTGTGGATTCTTGCTTCTGCTCTAGATGTAGCAACGTATTGTGTTTCTTGTTGCATTTCAGGCAGCAACGTGATGTGCATTGTTTCGATGAATGTCCCGATTTTAGACAGTTTACACATAACCGTTGTTTTTGAGTGAAGTTTAGCCGTTCAGGTGGTGTCATTTTTTGAAAGCCTTGACACCGGAATAACGCATGAGTGCCATTTTTGCATATAATGCAGGTGGTGTCTCCTTGATTTGTAGATGCCGCTGCTGCATATGACTTAGCTGTAGTCTTTCCCTTTTGCCCCATTGCTTCTATTGATTGAAACCTGGTCTCAAGGAATCCTAGAAATTGATCCAACCGTTGTAACTCCTTAGGGTTGGCTATCGACCTTTCATAATCGTTGAGAATGCTTCGATCTAGTTTTTTCAGCAGCAGGTGGAGTAGCATTGGACTCCAAGACGATGTGTCTACTCCCACGTTATTCAGTGCATGTACGCATTCTTGTGTAACGTCATGCAGCTGCTTGATAGACGCGGCTGAGGATCCGCATGGTGGCTGATCAATGAGTTGATGGACAAGCGACGAGACCAATACTCGTTTGTTGTTGTACCGATCTTTAAGTGCTTTCCACGCCGTGTCATAGTTTTCGGCTGTAGCTGAAAGGTGACAGATAAGGTTTTCAGCTTCCCCTGAGAGATTCGACTTTAGATACCACATTTTTTGCACTGTAGGAATGTGCTGGTTGTTTACCAGTTGTGTAAATAGATCAAAGAATGCTGGCCATTTGAGGTAATCTCCATTGAATTTCGGGATTGTTATTTTTGGTAGCGGCAAAACATTGGTTTGTGTAAACGCTGCTCCTTCTTTTACGGAAGATGGTGGTGTTTTAAAATTATGTACCACCATGCTCTCCAGAGTAGTGTAGGCCTCCATGTCATACCCTTCTCCCTCTGGATCACTGCTGTTTTCCCATATTGAGAAATGAAGCTCTTGTATCTGCTCCCACAGCTTCTCTTTCAAATGCATATTTGTGGCCATTGGATCCACTGAGAGGACTCGTCTTAGAGAGGCCATCATAACATTTTGCCTTCTAATTGCCGAGTTGCTTGAGATTGATCCAGATGGTGGTTTTGTAGTTGCGGTTGTTTCCATGCTTGGTTTCTTGATTCCCGCATTAGTAGGTGTTCCTCTAGCAGCTGCTGATGTCTGCCTAGTAACACCCGTTGTCGCTTTCATCAATTCTGATTCCAGCATATTTTGGTACTTCTCAGTGAGCTCTGATATTTTGTTGTAATATCCACTGACGAAGTAGTCATGGTCCAAGGCCGGTTTTTCCAGACAACGTATTTCGTTGTCGACTTTCTCGAAGTCTGCCCATGCGTTATTTAGCCTCCTAAGACGTTCTTTGTAATACTCTACGTTTTTCCGCTCGGAGGGATCTTTTTTGATGTTTCTGATGATGGACTCTATGACCTCACCCGTCTGCCTCTGGCTTCCGGCTAGTTCCTCCATGGTTGCACTTCCTTCTGCCATTGGGTTTTTTGACTTTGGTTGTGTAACTGTTGTTTGTGTATGTTGTGTTTTTAGAGATTTGTGCTCCTTGGCGTCCGGTACTCCAAATGGCTCCAAAACACGTTTTGCAGGACGCCGGCTTAATTAGCTGCTACACGTCCTTGATGACTGGTATTCCAACTGGCTGCTTGGCCGCGCGTTCCACCACAGAATATTTCAAGTTCCTTACCACTGGTGGGGGGAAACTTGAAATTCAGGGGTGTTTTTCTTTTAGGGGTCACCAAATGTATATTGAAAGGACTATTTTGTCCTTCAATAAATTTGTTTTATGTTTTTATCAAGGCGATGGCACCAAGATAAATTTGTTCTTACTCAAGCACTTGAACTTGGTAAGAAGCGGAGAAAGACAGAAACGTACACAATGAGAGTTTGTGAGATTCTATATTTTCTTTATTGATAGCTTTGTTCTTAAATACAAAATTATTGCTAAGTTGGATTTTACAATTGTTTTTCTTATTCTACGTATTCTCTTTGTTATTTAATACATTTGGGTCATTAAAATGGAAGTAAATATTGAGTCTGGATTTGACAACGTGTACCACAAAAATGTTGAATCATTGATATGTGAATTTCCGATAAACGAGGAAACTATGCCACAACAATGTTGCAACACTGCTGTGCACTTAAAATCAAGTAGGTTCTTAAAACTCGCAGCAGCGAAGTATGTTGTATGTTTGCTTGTGTAACTGTGTTAACGTAAACAATTTGTGTTTAATTTGCTAATTTGTATAACATATTGACACAGTCTTTGGCTTAGCGGAGTTTGTTACAATTACAGTAATGACCTACGACATTTTATTTCTTTTTCTTAATGGATTAACAAATCCCAAATGCAATTGAGTCAGCATAACAAGTAGAATTGATTTCTGGGTATCATATTTTCAATTATTGTGTTTAAGTGACGTTGTGTGTAGTATGCCAGTGTGTTACGATAAATGAACGACACACACACATGGTTATTCTTTATGATAAGGTTAAAAATAATAATTCTGAACTGTGAATGTTTGAACAGAAATGTTCATGCATATGTGCAAATTTTTGTTTTTGAAAATTCTTAAATCGCAAAGCGCCAACGAGAAAGCTTTTTTATATTTTTTTGACCACGTATGTGGACTATTTAGCCGTAACCTATTTCAATATCCCTGCCATAAACAATGACAGTGTGGCCATTTAAGTAAAAAATTCGGAATTTTGGAACATATCTTTTCGTTTTGGGAATTTGGGTATTTTGATGTATGATATGGCAACATATTATTATTCGTTTTATTAAGGACAATTTTATGTAAATTCTTCAAAAATTTCGATAAGATATTCCAGACCGTTTGAATTTTACGGTATTTTTCATATAAGATAGTATTTCTCCAAAAAATACGTTTTGAATTAATTTTACATTTTACTCAAAATCATGCCCAAAATAAATAGTGCTTTTAATTAGTTTTTGTAAATTATTAAACTTTATGTTATTCCCTTTCCAACGATATGCAATACTTGTATGTCAAGAGTTCATTTATTCTTAATAATTATATCGTGAAACACACATACATATATATGAGGGCTATAACTAAACCTAAACCGATATGCTGTTTTGTTGCAACATTATAATAGTGTAAAAAATCTAAGATGTGCAAAGTTTTGTTACCATCAGAGCAAAAAATTTGATTTTTGGCTACAATAATGTATAAGAGGTTATGCTAATTTGTATAGGAGGTACGGGAAGGGGCGGGCAATCAGACCCATTACTGCAGTATATAATACATGCTATAATATAATTATATAATTATACTAGTGGGCCCGGCAATGCTTCGCTATTGCATATCAACTTGATATATATTTTACATTTCTTTCTATCCTAAATGCTATATATAAACGTACCTTGATAACGGTAATTAAGCTCGACGATAGTAAAAAGTTCATCAGCAAAGTCATATCTATCATATCTGTATGTAGGGCGAAAAACCACTTCTTTCTCAAATCGGACATTCTGCTACAGTTCAAAGTTCAAAATTCAATTTTTATTTTTTCTGTAGTAGCGGGAATCCTATGTATACTAACTAAAAAAAACATTTTTGTCATGTCTTCTCCGCCTAATGACCTCAAATAAAAATTTCGTTTGAAGATAAAAACCTCTTTCGCCATGTCTTCTTCCCCCACGAATCAAGAATATTTCCGAATAATGTCTTTGCATTGAACTCGTATTACCTTTTTTTGAGATAATTCGGTCACCAAACGCTTGGTTTAACAAAGTGATGGTCTTACTCGCTGGAACCATTCTCTTCCCAAAGATTTGCAATGACATGACATGAGAAATAACAAAATCAATTGATCGTCCACGGGCTCTAACTCTTCAAATAGTTATATAGATGTAGGCCAAACCATTTCCTCAACATTTGTAGAGACCAAGTTGCTGAGATCGGCGTCGGTTCGATAAATTCGAAACCCTTGTCACACTTTCGTCTACAGCGGCGATGTCTTCTATTAGCTGCTCAAATGGATTATTATGTGCGCCGTAAACTTGACAAAGTGCTCCATAAGTTATGCGAACAGAACGCGCATTTTTAAAATAAGTTTCCACGATTTGTAACCGTTGTTCTAGTGTAAGTCTTTGTATGGTGATTTGCCAAAGTATGAAAGAAAGTTTATCACACTTCATTAGTATGACAGCAAGATGTACACTAATACCTAACAGAAAAATATCCCATACATAGGTAACTTATAAAGTTTGATTATTTTTATAGTATGTCAGAGGTAACGACATACTATAAATATTCAAATTGTGCCCCAATCAAACAAAAGGTTTTTTCCGGTCCAACTCCGATGAATATTGCTTACATATTCAATTTATAGGATTTATTACCGATTCGCTCTCCTGGAAAGTAATTGAAAACTATTAAAAACATATCACTGTTTTAGTCTGCGCAGCTAGTCTATGTCTTCAACTGTCTGGTGTACGGACCATTATTTGAAACAGTTTAAAATTCAAATATTGAAGTGAGGGGGCAGCGCCTCGGCACTTTTTATTTTTTTAGTTCCAAATAGCCTGCTCATTAGAGCGGATCAATTTAATAGTATACCAAAATCGGAATCTATCATCATAGATTCCGATTCTGGGGACGCTTTTTACACCCGCACCTAAAGGGTTATCATAGAATCCAAGAGGCCCTTATTTTGATCCCATGGGCTCCGGCTCCAATTTTGACCTACCATTTTGATGCTTGGAGACCAAGACGAAGAGAATAGTATATTTCTGATGCTGTTTGGGATCCCGCCCTACGTATTGGACTTCCGCCAAAGGCCAACTTTCAAAGGCCATAACTTTTTAAGCAACACATAGTTTTTCGCAGAAGGTTTCAAAAAAATATATCTGAAGTTTTCGGTTTTTGCTTATTTAAAAACAAAAAAAAACTCTACCTGAAATCTTAATGCTTCCCAGCGCGAGCTAGGAATTGATTTTAGACACAAAGTTTATTGGTGAAATTTTCTAACAATTCATCATGAATTCGATTTTCGTATTCGATTTTTGCGAAAAAAAATCGACCCGCACTACTGTTCATATCTCTAGGCTAACTGCAATATAATATGGAATTTGGAGGACGATCAAACTATTACTATGGCAGTTATAACTGGGGTGTGACACAGCCCACTTCCACCCTTGCAGTAATTCATACTGTAACAAATCTCATCTATATACCTCTGATAGTTCATGAGATATAGCCTTTTTTACTTTTAAGGTGTATGGGCGGTGCCACGCTCCTTTTGTCCAATAACAGCCAAGTACAGCCAGAGACTATCAACAGGTCATCTGTATCACTTTCTAAAATGATCGTTTATATCGGTCTATTAGAAAAGACGTCAGATATATTTTTGAAAAGGGGCGTGACACCGCCCACTTCCACCCTGGCTGTAATTAATACTGCTCCAACAACATATATACCAAATCTCATCTTCATACCTCTGATAGTTCATGAGATATAGCCCTTTTGATTTTCAAGTTGTATGGGCGGTGTCACGCCCCTTTATCCAATCACAGCCTATTATAGCCAGGGACTATCAACAGGTCAACAGTACCACTTGGTAAAATTTTCGTATCAATCGGTCTATTAGAAAAGCCGTTAGAGCGATTTTTAAAAAGGGGACGTGCCACCGCCCACTTCCACCTTGGCTGAAATTAATATTTCTTCAACAACATATATACCAAATCTCATCTTCATACCTGTGATAGTTCATGAGATACAGCCCTTTTTATTTTCAAGTTGTATGGGCGGTGCCACGCCCCTTTGTCCAATTGGACCGAATTGTTAATCTAAACCATCCGGGGCGCCACCCATACGCATACAAAAAAATTTATGCAAATCGGTCCAGGCGTTTAGGAGGAGTTCAGTCACAACACACGTACGGTAGAATTTTATATATAAAGATATTATATATTATAATATAATATACTTTAATAAAGCATAATACAAAAATAAAAAATATACATTGTGCTGCTTCATGATCAACTGAGGGCGTTGGGAAAATAAGAATTGGCAATTTTTTTTCGGTGTTGTTTTGTTTAAACAGCCGCCGTTTCACTATTTTTTAACCGATTTTCAAAATTCTTTTTTTAATAAAAGGTGAAAGTCGTAGCTTTACAACAGATGTAAGCCTTTGAAAATCGGTTTACAAAGAGAAGAATTATGAATTTTGGAACTTGTAATTTTAGGATTATCGCCATTTCACTTAATTTGCTATAAAAACATTACTTAACGAAGTGACCGAGAAAAACTAAAGTATCACTTTACTCTATGGATTCCAGTCTAACAGAAATGCTACATGAGAACTCCTGTATATTTTTTTGCTTCACATTTGTATCACTGTGTAAATACTCCAGTTTTCCTCTTAAACAATTACCCAGCCAGACAGACGGGCATAGCTTTATTAGATTAAAAAGTCCCAAAACTTATATTTTTTTAAGAAGTCTGGGGACGCAGCTGTAAGCTTTAGTGGGCTTAACTTTTTCCCGTATACAATTTTACATTCCCACTACCTTGTAGCTGAGGTTATACGATGTAATGCCACATAGGACAGAGAATGTCACCTTGTAACTTGACAAGGACCCAAAACATTCTGCAAAAATTATCAAGAATTGCCTTAGTTCACATAAGTTTGGGGTAAGGGAGTGGCCTCCGCAGAATCCAGATCTGGAACCGATCGAAAACCAGTGCGCTTATTTAAAGCGCCGGCTAGCAGTATACAAAGAAGCCCCGAAACGTATTAATGAGTTGTAGGCAGTGTTGGTATATTTGACGAATTGTCGTCATTTTAACGATTTTTTTTCCAAAAAAAAAAAACAGAAATGACGAAATGACGATTTTTATCTCTTAAATGACGATTTTTCCAAATTACAACTTTTCTTTCCACACACAGAAAGTGATGCCAAAAAATGCTGAATTCATTACAATACATGGCAACAATACTTTTTGACACACTTTGTGATTCAATGACATGTATTCTCTTTACAAAAGACTTACTTAAATTAAATAAAGCAATTTGTTATGATTTAAAGGTAAAGCCAGACGTACTTAACAAGTTTAACAGTGACATGTATTTAAAAAACAGTACATCTGCCTAAAATGTAAAATTATTTTTATTAATAAGTTTTTAAGACTGAGAAAACTAGAAAGGCAATAGCTTTCTAAAAGCTCAATTTAATACAAATTATATAAAAATATATTTATATGTAATATTAATTTACGTTAAGTGTATCGAAATGATACAACAAATTCGGCTCAAGATCAGAAAAGTGTTCTTTTATTTATTGTTTGATATTTTTGGTCAAATTCAGTGTGTCACGCACTAGGATGACGCGTTTCGAACTCCATGACGAGTTCATCTTCAGACCCCTTTGTGACGAACTGATGCACAATGGTACATCATCATCTGTATATATATCTACAATTATGCCAAACATATGCATGTGAAGTAGATATCAGCCGAAAATGCCCAGCATAGTTATGAATTTGACCATTCACAATCAAACATGAGAATGGAGGATATTTTATCCCCACGATTCCCTTTTTACCTCACAAAGCTCAAGCTTTACCAAGGCTTTTCACCACAAAACTCAAGCTTTTTTTTTACAAGGTTTGTTGTTAAACTAAGCTTACTATTGTTACTGAGCATATACAGTGTTTGCTCACTACTAACTACTAAGCATATATAGTTTGTTAGGCCGTTTAAAAATCAGGTTTTGATTTCTAAACCCAAAATTTACGATTTTTGACCAATTTTGTATACCATCACTGGTTGTGGGTGAGAGTTCAGGCTGAATGAAACAAAATTACTGTATATTATGTTGCTAAAATTTTTGAATATACGCCAAATAGGATGGATCAGTTGAAGAAAGCAAAAGGATACTGATTAATTATTAAATTTAGATGAAAAAAACCTTGGTGCAAAAGTGTGCCAATGCTCTGAATTGGAAAATGTTTTGTTTTTATACACTTACAGTTATGTAAGTTATATATTTCTTATTGCTTTATATTTTCTACAGATGCATATTATAGATTTAGTAAAAATTTTGGAAATAATTTAATAAAAACTATAAAAAAAAATATATTCATATTTTATTTTAAACTAGTGGGCCCGGCAATGCTTCGCTATTGCATTTTAACTTGTAGTATATTTCACACTTAGGTCTACAAAGTACTTTGAAAACGGTACTTAAGCTCGATAATGATATGTTGAGTTTATTAACTTATGTAAATAATTTCAAGCAACTCCTTAACATGAAAGTTAACAAATTAAGTGTTGTTGTTTTAAATTCTAAATATCATAGGCTCTATGACGATAGTAAAAAGTTCATCAACAAAGTCATACCTGTTACAAATCGGAAACAGCCATTCCGTTAAAGATCAAAATTCAATGTAGTAGCGGTACTCGTCTGTATACTAACTATCTCTTTGGGCGTAAAAAACACTTTTGACATGCCTTCTCCGCCTCTTGACCGAAAATGAAAATTTCGTTTGAAGCTTCATGCCTTTAGCCATAAAAACCTCTTTTGCCATGTCTTCTTCTCACATGGATCAAGAATATTTCCGAATATTATCTTTGTATTGAACTCGTATTACCATTCTATGAGATAATTCGGTCACCAACCATCTCCCGCGCTGTATGGCATTTTACGCCGTCGTGTTTGAACCATTTCTCCTTCAAATAATGTGCAATGACATGATAAATAAAAAAAATCAATTGATCGTCCACTGGTTTTAGTTCTCCTACCAGTTGTATATATGAATATAGGCCAAGATCTTTCCTCAGCATTTGCAGAGACCGAGTTGCTGAGAATGGCGTCGGTTCGATAGATTCCAGTCCCCTGTCACACTTACGTCTACAGCGTTGATGGCTTCTATTAGCTGGTCAGATGGATGAATATATGCACCATAAACTTCACAAAGGGCAAACAGAACGTGCATTTTAAAAATAAATTTGCAAGATTTGTAAACGTTATTCTTGTGTAGTCTTTACATGGTCATTTTTTCAAAGAAGGTCTCAATGAAAGTCTATCACACTTCACACACCTCGCCTGAATGACAAATAAGTTGACCTAAAATGGCAACAAAAACGGTAAATGGGATATTGTTGAAGGTCAATTGTACATTAAAAATCCACATGAATCAAAATCCTAGCTGATACTTTTTTTAAGATAAAAGGATTTTTCGTTTATTTACTACGTTTTGCGTTTCTTTTAGAAGTGACGTTCGTTGGCCCATGATTATTGAAAGCGTACAGACTTCATCTTTAAGACACATCTATCAAAATTTAAGTTTTTTGCACTAAATTAAGCTTTACCAGCGCGAGCTAGGAATTGATATTACACACAAAGTTTATTGGTGACATTTTCTAACAATTCATCGTAGATTTGGTTAAAATTTTTGCGAATAAAAAAACTGGCCCACCTTACTCTTCATATCTCTAGGCGAACTGCAATATACTGTGGAATTTTGACAGTTATAACTGTTTATTTTAAAAGGGGTGTGGTACAGCCCACTTCCACTCTTACTGTAATTTATACTACAACAACAACATATGTAACAAATTTCATCTTCATACCTCTTATAGTTCATGAGATATAGCCCTTTTTATTTTCATGTTGTACCACTTGGTAAAATTTTCGTATCACCCTGTCTATTGGGAAAGCCTGCAGAGCGGTTTTGAAAAGGGGGCGTGGCACCCCCCACTTCAACAACATATATACCAAATCTCATCTTCATACCTCTGATAGTTCATGAGATATAGCCCTTTTGATTTTCAAGTTGTATCAGCGGTGCCACGCCCCTTTATCCAATCACAACCTATTATAGCCAGGGACTATCAACAGGTCAACAGTGCCATTTGGTAAAATTTTCGTATCAATCGGTCTATTAGAAAAGCCGTTAGAGCGATTTTTGAAAAGGGGGCGTGGTACCGCCCTCTTCCACCTTGGCTGTAATTAATACTGCTCCAACAACATATATACCAAATCTCATCTTCATACCTCTGACAGTTCATGAGATACAGCCCTTTTGATTTTAAAGTTGTATGGGCGGTGCCACGCCCCTTTGTCCAATTGGACCAAATTGTAAATATAAACCAACCGGTGCGCCACCCAAACGCATACAAAAAAAATTATGCAAATCGGTCCAGCCGTTCGTGAGTTATGAAGTCACAACACACTTGCAACAATTTTTTATATATATAGAAGATACCCAGTGTGCCATGCGGATCAGTATCGGTTCCGATACAGTGTATGTTGGTTTAATAACTATAAAAGTAAAAATTGTAAGTTTCGAAACTAGCAATAACTGTAAAAAGAGAGGTCCACTTAAAGAAAATGTGCAAATATCAAAACATAAATTGTATAGATAATGATGATCTGTCCTTATTTTCTATTTCATGTCCACAAGATGGACCAATTAAAGTAAAAATATTTATTAATGACAAACCTTACGTTATGGAATTGGACACTGGGTCAGAAAACAATGTAATTTCAGAAAGTACTTATCAAAGAGATTTTGGGTAGGAAATTTTTAAAAGCATTTGATATTCAAATCTGTAAATTGAATTACGCATCTCAAGGTCCCGAGCTGACGGCCAGCAATAAAATTATTCCCAAATTTAAAAATATTTTCGATGGTGGGCTGGGAACTTTCAAAATGAGCAAAGCTGTATTAAGAGTAAAAGAAGAAACCATACCAAAAGTTTTTAGACCCAGGCCTTTGCCTATGGCTATTAAAGAATAAGTTGAACTTGAGATTAAGAAACTAGTGAATATGGATATTTTACAACCGGTAAGGTACACTGAGTGGAGTACACCTATCGTACCAGTGTTAAAGAAAAACGGAAATATTAGAATTTGTGGGGATTTTAAAGTGACCCTTTATACATATTTGCTTGTTGAAAAATATATAAAATAACAAGACTGTATCTTAATAATCCAAAAAGAATTGCAATAGACAAAAGCAAAAACGATGTAAAAAATTTTGTAAAACCTAAGCAAGAACGTCAAAAAATGTACCACAAGGGCAATAAAAAAATTAAATTTTAAACAAAATGAGAGTATTATTGCAAAAGATTATTCAACACCTGGAAAAATTTCATGGATTAATGGTTTAATACATAAAATAATCGGCAAACAAACGTATTTGATAAAAACTGAGCACAACAAAATATGGCAGAGGCATGCGAATCAGATTATTTCATGTATGACACCTAAAATAACTATAAATGAAATTCCTAGTACAATCCTAGATCCATTACAAAAAATCTCTCCCAGTCGCCAAAATATTGTAAACAATAGTAATAATAATAAAAATCTTTTAGTAAAAAATAAGAAAAATAACAATGCAATTAATAACGAAAATATTTATATTACTGAAAATGTCAATAATACCGTAGATAATATTGTTGCTAATATGAAAATAAATGACAGTTTAGTAAACATCAGCAATGAAAACGTTAATAATCATCAAACTGTTGTAAATAATCCCTAAAATACTAATGAAGATAAAACACACAAAAAATTCAAGTATCATTTAATAGAGAGAAAACTAAAGAAAGAAAAATGAATTGTAAACTAACACAAAATTTAAAAATTTATTTTTCACTCAAAGCTTTAAACACTTTTATGTAAACATTTTGGTAGAGCATATTAACTTAATAATCTATACTTTTTTGAGTGAGAAACAAATTTATTGGGGGTAGTTGTAGTGTAATGATGTTATGGCAAGATACTATATTTTAGAACTCTTTAAATAATATTGCATCTCTCACGCTGACAATTGTTGAGCTGTATAACTAGCGCTAAAAACATTGCAAACATAAAGAAACATTGTTAATGATCATTATCGCTCCAACAAGTGGTTTAACAGCTTTTACCAAAACTACAAATGATCACTAAGCAAAGCTTTTATATATTTTACAGAAAAGAAATAAAGCAAATTACATAATAAACTCGTGTTTTTATTGAGTTTATCACACTCACAAAGTTGGAGAATGAGGATTTCAAAGAGAATGCTAGTCGTGTGAACCTGCTGTGTGAACTATTAAAACATTCCAACGCTTACGGATCAACTTTATAGATGACTTTAAGCCCAGTTGGTCTTGTTTTTACGTGTATAATTTTTAGAATTAGAATTCTTAATTTTAGATGACGATAAGCATAGTGGGGCTTAATTTGTATTAAATAATATGCAGATGGCTATTTCAATAGCTGCCAAACTATCATCACTAACCTTACGTCTTATAAGCTACACGAAAGTATCGAGAAGTCACTTGTCATGGTATCGGAGCAGTCATTTATCATTTTTTTCCTGAGTATGAAATATAGGTCTGCAAAGAACCATCCAAACACACTTGTTGTATGTAGTTCAATTTTATTATATCTGCTTGTAACTGTTTCGCTCTCTTTGGATTGAGTGCGTATGGAATATTTCTCTTTTAGATAACGATAGAATAGGTATGAGAGAGTGAAAGTACCAAGTATCAAAAATACTTGTATGAATACATACATAACAAACAGATATATCGGTATTCTTGTTATCTGTGCTTGTAATATGTGGGGAGCGTGACGCTGCAAGCATAAAGAATAAAGAGCGAAATTTTGTTTTCTTTTTTGTTAAAATTTGCCACAGATGAAACTTGCACCATTACTTTTGGTAAAAAGAATAAAAAAATAGTAAGAAAACATCATCAACGCAAAGCGTATGGTCTGGAATATCTATATTAAATGGATATATCCATTTAAAAAAGAGGAACAACAGTTACTTCACTGAGAAGAACAGATAAAGAGAAAAAAAAGTTTCCACTACAATGAGAACTAGAGAAAGAGATGAGACGCGATCTACTCAATCCAAAACGAATGAGCACATGTTTTGTTCTACTATTTGTTGTATTTGTACCGATAATATCAGGTTCTTACTTGTTTTATCTGTTTGTACAAGTAGAATGAATGGAACGCTGCAGGCCTTTAGTATGAAAGCCATATATCACACATCGAGTTAACTAACTCCAGGTGATATATGATATATGCCGTCTAAAAATGTTATCATATGATATTTGGTAGAAAATTCACACTCCATATTGACTATAAACCTCTTAATGGATTTATTTTCCCGTTTACAACGAAAGCAGACTATAAAGATGGGCACTCAACATACTTGCATGTGATTTCGACATAAAATATACCAACACTCAGGATTTCGGATATGAAGACTTCTCTCAAAACTCTTCAGTTTCCATGAAAAACAAACAGAGGATTGCATTATTACCTGCATTAATTTTGAAAAGGAATCCCAAACCGACCTCAATGAATCAATTTCATCGTTACCTGTTACACACAACGTGATTGTAAAATCTCAAAAATCAGACGCAAATTTACAATCAGTCCCAATCAGTTCTATCGTATATGTAAACAGGACGGCCAGGTAAGGAAAACCAAGTATCTCCCAAGATTTAACCATTTTATAAATTCACTCTTATATGTGTCAGTAACAATGGTCTAAGTCATACTTTATTCGTTTCGAGATATCTAAGGGTTTCAGTTTGAGTCTAATGCACCATTAAAGTATAGATTGTTTCTTTTAAATACTATCAGTGTCTCCAATTTTTATAAAAAAATTTAAATACATTTTCTGAACGTCCTAAGGAAGGCTTGTTTTCAGAGGGTGCAATGACTTAGGCCACTTTCATTCTGTTCAAATAGGACAGAAACAAAGAAATTAAAACAAGTCTGATTATACAGATGAAAAGTTATTTACAGTCGAAACTATAACGAATTCCAAGGGACTGGATATTTACTTCGCTATAAAGATAATTCGCTATATAGAAAAGAAAAGCAATTTTGTTCCTTTTAACATTTTTTATTTGTAGTAGTCAGTTATTTTGGTTTAAAGTATATTTTTAAACTTTTCTTCTTCAATATAATTTTCTAAAACCATTTAGAGAAGTAAACATAGTACATATTACGATATGCAAAGGCAAACTGATAGCGACTGCAAGAAATGTGAGAGATGGTAATGATTCCAGTTGTCACTTGCATAGTTCGGTGGTTCCCCAAAATACACTTTCAATTTAATGGTAAATAAACTAGTCAAAGCATAAGTCCCTGCTTGTGAAAGCAACAAAGTACACACAGAGCATCAATAACAACTGTAATAACACACATCAATGCGACGTCGATTTCTTTTTTGTGTGCGTGCGTTCGGTTTTGCCTACCACTGATGTATGTAAATAATTACGAAAAATTATTTGAATAAATTCGTTATATGGAGATTGAAAACGCTTCAATCTTGAAGTTACGGTCGCAACAATGCTTTGTTATAAGGAGGAATTCGCTATAGGGAAATTCGTTATATGGAGATTATAATACACTCAAAGGAGACCCAAAACACAGTGTTCTTATAATTGCTACGCAACAAAGAGAACTTCGTTATATGGGAGTTCGTTATAGAGAGTTTTGACTGTATTTGAATTCGAAAAAAAATTATAAGCCAAAACAAGGGAAATAAACATTTAATTTCAAGTTTACAAATACTGACTTTTCTAATGAAATATTTAATGAAAATTACTAATTCATTATTATTACATACTTATAAAGAAGTTTTTATGAAATGAGTTACGTTTCGGGGAAAGGAAATTACTATCTTGTAACAGCGTTCACCACGCTCAAGCAAATGAGCGAATAATGTTCTCAATTTGGAAACCCAGAACAACTAGTATTCAACTCGGTTTTACTGAGGGGTTTGTTGACACGCTTAAACGAGCTCTCAAAAAATGGAAGGCGAAGAAATGAATACACAAATATTTCAGACATTTCTTGAGGTATACAGACCTACACCAAATCTGAATACTCCAAATAAAATAACACCTGCACCTGCAGAAGCCTTTATTTGAACTGATCTTAAATAATATGAACATATTTTACGATTTAAATTAAGTGAAAATATAAGCAAAAACAATATTTTTGGCTCAATTGCAAGTAAATATATAGAGGCACTATTTGAACACGTTAACTCGATGTCCTGCTCACAAGAAGTATCTGATTAGAACAAAACGTAATCTATATATATACAAATAAGTTCAATGAAATGCGTGAACCGATTTTCTGTAAATTTCCTATGAAAGCTGACGTCAATATTAAGGTTTGTTTTTGAATTCTGTATTTGTATGTGTAGTGGTTTATAAGTTCTAGGCATTCAAATGAACCTAACTTTATTAGTACGACTTTGAAATAGGTGTAGTTATGTGGGCCAAATAAGTGGACCGATTGCAACGAAATTTTCTTTATTATATATTATATTTCTTTATGTGGTTCGTAGTGATTCATAAAGTACATGAAAACAAAGTTAGGCACTGGGGCACCGCTCACGCTAACCGTCGCACGGTGGGGTAAATTCACGATCTGGGCGGCCAAAATTCGATTTCTCAAAAACCATTGTTTTTAATAATTTCCGATTGTAGGGTAAAGAGGACAAAATGCTTCACTAGATTCCGTTATTTTTTCATTCCATTTTGCTTACATTCGTTTTCTACACGCTGTTAAAGTTACTTGTTGCTAATTGTGCAATTTCTATTTTGTTGTGTTCAGGTAAAGCAACAATTTTAGCAGGCTATGGGAAGGCGTGTGTTTAGTTTAAACATTTAAGTAAAATGGAAAATAATAAAGCAGGTTAATATTATTTAATACACTTAGCTAAATAAAATTATAATTCAAATTCATACTAGTAAAGCTTCATTGAAAAATATGGTATTTTTGTCAATTTTGGGTAACAAAATCGATCTATGGACAAAAAGTTATGCATCACCCCTTTTCAACCCTTCAATCTGTGATTATATATAATCTTTAAAATTTTATTGTTCATATGGAAAAAAAAAATTTTGCGGGTTTTTGCGGTTTTGTGTTTTATAGCCATTTACCTACTGCGGAAGAATAAACTATAATTTCTGCGGTTTTACTGAACCACTTTAGTTACCATACTGAATGTCCTATATCTCTATGCATTTATAGTTAGAGGGTATCCAGACGAATAAAAAGTTATAGGGAGATAGGCCTCTAAAATGCAACCTTGTGGAGATATATGGGAAATTCTTGGAATCTTAAAATTTTTATAAAAACCATTTTTTGTATAAAAACGGTCACAACCTTTACCCTTCGAATGTTAACATATTATTATTTTTCACGTCTCACCGAGTAATATTTTTCCATTCTGCTTCATAAATTTGCTTCAAATAATTTTGGCCGCCCAGATCGTGACTTTACCCCACTGTGCGTCGGTCATATCTCACGAGCCATGTGTACTAAAAATGTCTCTTATTGCATAAACATATACAACTGTTTCACGATATACACTTTTTTAACAGAGGTACTAAAGTTTGATTATAATTATAAAGGATAAATAAATAACTTGTATATCAAAAGTTATATATATTGTTGGAGAGGGAAATAACATGAAGTTCAATAATTTATATTAAATTATTAATTGAAAGCACATTTTATGTTGGGCATGATTCTGAGTAAAACCTAAAATTTTGTAAAAAAAGTTTTTTTTGGAGAAATAATATCTTAAAGGACTTCAGACCTATAAGTCTTACTTCATTCCTTTTGAAAACCCTTGAGCGAATCATGGACGACATCATCAAAAATTCAATTGGCCCGGATCTCCTTTCGAATGCTCAGCATGCTTACACAAAGGGGAAATCGACAGAATCCGCACTCCATGCACTATTGTATCCCATAGAGAAATCGCTAGACAAGAAAGAATTTTCTCTGGTTGCCTTTATGGACATAGAGGGAGCTTTCAACAACATCGAACCCCTCTGCATCATGACAGAGCTCAACAGCCTAAATATCAACTCACATATTAGCAAGCTGATTCGCAACATGCTATTAAAGAGAACTATCACCTCAAAGCTGGGAAATCACACCCTCACTAGAAGAGTGACTAGAGGCACCCCTCAAGGGGGAGTATTATCGCCGCTATTATGGAATTTTGCCGTCAACGACGTTCTCAAACGGTTGGAGTCGGAAGGATGTACAGTAGTAGCGTATGCAGACGATATAGCACTCTGCGTCTCTGGGGGAAGTTTATCTTGTCTCGAACAAAGGATGCAGGACTATATCAACATCCTGGCAAACTGGTGTGCCAGTAGAGGGCTCAATGCGAACCCGGACAAAACAGAACTGGTACTTTTCAGTCGGAAACAGAAATCGCCCGCTACATCCAACATCTATCTGGGCAACAAACAACTCAACTTCTCCGATACGGCGAACTACCTGGGCCTTATATTAGACAGGAAGCTTAATTGGAGACAGAACATTGAAAGCAGATCCAGCAAAGCACTCATAGCTTTATATACATGTCGTAAAGCTATCGGGAAAACATGGGGATTTAAACCCAAGGTAACACTCTAGATTTACAATGCTATAGTGAAGCCAATACTACAATACGGCTCTATAGTTTGGTGGTACGCGCTCGACAAGAAGAGCAAATTCAAACAACTGGATCGTGTTCAACGGTCCTCTTGTCTCCTGATAACCGGATGTATGAGATCGACCCCCTCTAAGGCTCTCTACACGATACTCAATCTACTACCACCTGATCTGAGCTGCAAATGCTCCGCTCTCAAATCGGCTATTCGACTAAACGAGATTGATCATTGGGATCGTTCCATCGGACATTCAAAGATCCTGAACCATATCAACATCTCACTCGAAACTGACTACGTGCTAAACACACGGAAATCAAACGTTCTATACGAAACTAGAACGCCCTCCAGAAAGGAGTGGGCAGAGAACGAGAACGCAATGTATGGACCAATAAACATATTTACCGATGGGTCCAAACTGGATGACAAGGTCGGCTACGGTATCTACTCCGCGGATCTGGGCCTAAATATAAGATCAAGAATTCCAGATTTCTGCAGCGTTTTCCAAGCGGAAATACTTGCTATTAAACGAGCCGCGGACGTGATCAACGTGAGGAAGATATCACAGGAGGATATTCTCCTGTTCACGGATAGTCTAGCGGCGGTAAACTCGTTGAAGTCCTGTGACATCAAATCGAAAGTGGTCAGTGCCTGCCGGAAATCTCTTAACGAGATATCCAGGAACAACAGAGTTCTGGTTACGTGGATTCCCGGACACAGCGGAATCGAGGGCAACTGTAGAGCGGATGAAGAGGCCAGACAGGGCTCAGCCCTGCTGGAAAGCGACGTTGAACACGTAGCACTTCGCCCTATATCCACCTGTAAAAGTACCATTGAAAATCTAACGTTTAGAATTGCAAACGACAGATGGAGGAATGAAGAAACCTGTAGAAAGGCCAAAATGACTTGGCCAGAATACAACGCGAAACGTGCATCGTACCTGGTAAGTCTTGAGAGGGACCAGATAAGGAAGATTATTGCCTTCCTGACGGGACATGGACCCATAGGCAAGCATGCGAGAAGAATGGGATTCGCAACGAAAAGCGAATGCTACTACTGCGGAAACAGTAGCAGTGAACCATCCACCGACCACATTATTTGTGATTGCCCAGCGCTATACAGATGGAGACTGGAAACCCTGGGGAAACCCTTCTTAAATGGTGTAGAAGAACTTGCATCGTTGGACATCGGAAGGATTAACAACTTTTGTAAAATTATCAACTGGACGGATTGGATCGAAACTCCGGATTCCCAATCGACAACTGGCAACGCGATCAGTCAGCACACGCGCTGATAGCATAGGTTGAAGGGATGGCACAAATGCCCAACGGGTGTCACAATGGGTCCATAGGGACCTAAGTGTTCTCCTTTGAAGAAGGAGATGCCTGCATACCAACCAACCAATATCTTAAATGAAAAATAGCTTAAAATTCAAACGGACTGGAATATCAACGATATTTTGGAAAAATTGTCCTTACTAAAACGGATAACAATATGTTGCCATATCTTACAACGAAATACCCAAATTACTAAAACGTGAAAAATATGTTCCAAAATTCCGAATTTTGTACTAAAATGCCACACTTTCCTTGTTTATGGCAGGGATGTTGAAATACGTTATGGTCAACTAGTCCACATATATGGTCAAAAAATATATCAAAAACAATTTTTTTTTAAAAAATGGACTGTTTTGCTTTTTGGTAACTTTGCCGGGGAACTATTTTACTGAAATGATTCAAGTTTGACGTGTTTGCATCATTCTTTCAGCAATTTTATTCAAAATATCGATATTAATAACTTTACAATCCAAGAAAAACTAAGCTCACAACCTTAAAACGACTAAATCAACCTCGTCCAGAAATGACACAATTTTTTTTTATTTTCTCAAATATCTTTTCACCTTAATGAGATGACATATACATGTAAGCATGTTTTTTGAAAGTTTTTCGATGCACTAACTTAATTTAAAAAATCTTTTAAATCGGTTCATAAATTCACTTCCCTCGAACATTTGAAATTTTGAAACTGAGGTGACCAACAGTGGCCAGCACACTCATCTCGAGAACAACTCATTACCCGTTCAAAAGTTACACAATTAATGCCAATAAAAACCGAAAAGGGACCACTGTGAATTGTATTCTTTAATCAACCAATATTATTGAATTTAATAAATGAATTTCTGTGTTAGTACATAACATATTAAGAATATATAAAATAAAATAGAAAGAATTATGGAGAAAGTTCAAATAAAAAATAACAATAATTACATTATTTTTATACTATATTTTATAAAATAAATTGTCATAAAAATTATGGTATTCATTTAATTAGAACATTTTATTTTGGAGACTGATACTTTGTCCTTAGTATTCATCTACTTGTTGAACACTATGCCTACTGCGATACTATTCCATTTTTAAAATACTGGGCGCACAAGGAAATTATTTTATGATTTGTTCTAAGTCTCCCATTGCCAAAAAAGTACAAATATGTATATATATATACTTTTTGCCATTGCGCTTTGTTCTATACAAGTCAAATACAAGTTGGCAAAGGCTACTGTGTATTTTTATATTGCTTATTCAATTAGTTTTATAAGAGTTGCTTCCTTATTTTGTAGCTAATTCAATAGCCAGTTTTGATGTTTTTTTCGGAATATAATGTATTTACAACGAATGTATGAATTATTTCGGTAAATTACCTTAATTTTGTCACCATCAACTTCAACAGTTTTAATCATGAAATCGACACCAATTGTAGCTCCTTGTCCTGGCGGAAATAGTCCTTGTGTAAAACGTCTAACAAGACATGTTTTTCCAACTCCAGCGTTGCCAACTAGCACGATTTTAAACAGAAATTTATATTCTTCCATAACAGCGCGAGTTCCTAATAACGACGAAAATAAAATATAACATTATTATCTTTATATATTGTAATATTTTTATAATATTACGGCCTTATTCATAAAAAATTCCTAAAGTAGGTATGATGCGTTCTTTAGCTAAAGTATTATTTAGCTCTAAAAAACCTTTAATAAGGAATTGTATTCATATACATTTGTTATTAGTCCTTTAGCATAATGTGTTCCGGTGGCAACGCCGACTGTTATTGGTCGTTAATGATGTATAAAAAAAGCTATATAATCGGATACAAAAGCTTAATAATCGGATACCAAACATGTATTTCCACTTATAATACCAATGAACATTATTGTAGCTTAATTGTTCATTGCCTACGATACTCATGACGGTAAGAACCACGTGAAAGTAAAAATTATATTAAAAAATTTTATTTTCTTTTCCTCATGTTGAAATAAGAATTGGATACCGATTACATTGCTTCCTTGTTTTGATTGTTTAAACATCACGAATACTATTTTATTATTTACAAATTATTTGTGAAGAATTTTGGAGAAAGATTTTTCAAAATGGATTTCATGAATGAAAAGTATCCATTTAGATACTTTTCTATGTGCGTAATGATTAAAAAGAAAATTTCCTACACAATAAATACATACAACTATTCTTTCCAATAGGAAAAATGCCGAAAAACTTAAAATAAAGATCTCAAATTCATAAATATAGTTATATCACGCTTAAAGTAGAGACAACCCTACTTTAACTTATTAAAGATGTGAATTGTTTATGAATACTGTTTTCACGAAATTTGCTTAAAATGGATTATGAACCTCGTATAACTTTTTATGAATACGGCCGTTAGTATACATAAGATAGGGTTGACAATACAAATTGACGCGTTCAACTCCATGTTTTGTAGTTTGTTCGAAGACAATTCGAGGACATCAGAACATTCTTAAATCCGTGCACCCTACGAACTACGAATGTCCTACGACTCAAAAATATCTAATAGGCAAAATGTAGCCCTTGAAAACCATGGATAAGGTATGCGCCTCATTTCGACCAGATATCAAATGGCGATATAGCATAATGAATACTATACTATGTATGGGATCGTACAAGGTGCAAGGGACAAAACATTTTTGATGTCTTCGGATAAACTGCAAATTTTGCCGCACAATCAGCTGTTATTTGTTATGCGTTACCAACAGTTTTCATGTTGCCATCATATTAATTCAAAAAATAACATAATTAACTAGACTATGGAAAAACTGACTGCATTGTTGAACTCTAGCTAAAATTTAATCGAAATTGCCTATTATGAACCGAAAAATTAGGCATTAAAGTGTCAAATATTGTTCCTTTTTGGAACCAAAACGTTTGCCGGTTTAGGCACAGTTCAATAATTTGCAAATTTAAAATTTTGTATTGTTTTATGAACAATTACTTGTTTTATCATTAGTCGTTTTGTTGATGTTAATAAAACTATCTTAATTTATCGTTTCGTCGGTTTTTTCTGACAGCTTTAGGAGATGTTTTATTGTTAAAATACCTGTTATGAAAATGTATATTAATATAATTATGTTAATATTTAAAAACTGGACACCACGACGCAATTAGTAAACAGTTTATATAAATAAAATAAATTATGCTAAATATCACAGAAAAAACATAAATACATACTAATATCATAGACCTTTGTTGTTTAAACTATTACAACTGAATACTGTGAGTTTGTATGGTGCCTATGTCCTCTTTAGTTGTTTCCAGTAGTGGCTTCCTCAATATTGTCAAAAATAAAAGGCAAATTTTTAACAAATTTTAATGACAATATGTATAACCTCGGCTACAGGGTAGAGGGAATATATAATTTTATAAGGGAAATCAGAGTATACAACTGATACCCCAGACTTCTTAAGAAAAAATAAATTTTGGGGCTTTTAATCCAATAAAGCCATGTCCGTCTGTCCGGCTGGATGGATGGTTAAGCCGATAACTAGAGTAATTCTTAATCAATTCAAATATAAATACACCAGTGGCATAAAAATCGCTAGTCTCGGTGTTGGCTGGAAAATGGGCGAAATAGCCACGCCCCTTCAAGTACCTCCCGTACAAAATGACCTTTTTCACTAAAACCACTTTTCTGACGCTAACTTAATTTTGGAGGGCTCTACGAAGCTAAATTTTGTTTGGTATTATTATTTTATAGCGTGTAATATATAATGCAATAATGGGTCAGCTTGCCCCGCCCCTTCTGGTACCTCCCATACAAATTACCATAAGCTTTTATACATTATAGTAGCCAAAAACCAATTAATTGATATTAACAAAATTTTGTACATTTTATTTATTGTACACTATTATAATGTGGTAACCAAACTAAGCATATCGGTTTAGATCTTGATATAGCTCTTATAACGGGTCCGCCATCTAACGTTTTTTTTTTTTCAACTAGTCCTTATTTCGTAAATGGTAACACTTAGCTCAGGTCTGATTTGACAGATAATTAGTTTTATCCTTCTGCTGAACGAATATGGTTGTGTATACGCTTGAACCACGCTATTCGTTCACTTCGTAATTTTTATTTCGAATTGTTTTCAATGACCCTTATTCAAAGACTCGAAAAATAAAAATCAAAAATAACTCTTATTTATTGAGGGATATAATATAAATCAAAATATATAATATAAATCAAAAATAAGTATTATTTGGGACTTTAATTTATATTATATTTTATATATATAGATTTATTTTATAAATAATTTTAGCACATTTCCTTCACATTGATTTTTTTTAGTTAAAAAATCGTTCAATAACAGTTATTTTCGGTCTCTGGAGAAAATATAAGTTGTTTCCATTTTAGAATATATGAGAGGTATTGGTATCCTTCGAAATAATTTCATATAATTCAACCTAGTAAATTATCAGAGACAAATCGAGCAACTTCGGTTTAAAAAGTTTTTTCATTTCAAGGGCTTGTCCTTCTAGATAACTTTATATAATTCACCACAGTTAGCAGTTATATTTCAGAGACAAATCGAGCTAAATTTGGTTTAATACTTAAAATAATTTTGGAAAATAAAATAGAAACAGAAAATTCAAAGAATAAATAAAAGGGCAAATAGAAACTTACTTTTTCAAAGTCTACACACTTGCACAAGTATTTTATTGAAATATTAAAACTTGAATTGAACTTAAATGGTTTTTACAACTAGAGCAATTGCTTTTTGTTTGCTGTGATTTAACATATGTGCCAAAAAAGACAGTTGCCATATCATTACATTGCAATAAGTTTATACGTGTTTACAGCTTACCGAATTTAATTTGTAATTGTATAACGACATTGTTTATCTAAAACAGGTAGCTTTGAATACTCATAACTTTCTGAAAATTAGACATATTTTCAATTTTGTGTTAGTGTTTCAAATGATACATTATATTTGCTAAACGTTCGGAAAAGTGCTTAATTATTTGATATTAATGGTCAATTCATTGTCACGTACTAGGATGACGCGTTTCGAACTCCATGACGAGTTCATCTTCAGACCCCTTTGTGACGAACTGATGCTCTATGGTACATCATCAGCTGTATATATATCTACCATTATGTCAAACATGTACATGCAAAGTACATATCAGCCGAAAATGTCCAGCACCAATATTTTTTTGAATTTGACCGTTAAATATTTAATCATGAGAATGGAGGATATTTTCCCCACAATTCCCTTTTTACCACAAAGCTCAAGCTTTAGTGTATCAATGAGATTTGTTGGTAAACTAAGCTTAATTTTTTTATGAAATCAGCATCTGCCTTTCAGCATCTGGTGCCTACTAGAAGGGTAAAATGTATTGCACTCCTAACATTTTTTTCGAACATATCTTCACCTCCAAAGGGGGCTCCCATACATAATGCACCTAATGCGACCAAAAGAAAAAAAATTCTCCACAAAATAATATTTCCGTTAAAATTTTTCATTGCTCTTGATTTGTTTTTTGTTGATCTGTAGTGAATTATGATATTGTCGTAGTTCGGTTAAAGATCTTATCCATATATTATATATTTCTATTCTAAAAAAATTGCCAATAGTTTTTTTTTAAAAAAGAGTTGTGAAATTTATTATGTGACAGCAGGTTAGGCTTATGACGTCATTTCGACATTAACCACAATGTCTCGTCAGCGTCCTTTGCTGTGACTTCTCCTCTATCATCACAACCTTAAGGGAAAAAAGCATCTCTAAGCTAATGAGAACTCTATGCAACAGTGCGAAGATAGCATCCTTGGAGTGCACAACATGCCAGCATAACACACACACAAGCTCTTGCCTACGCATGTGTCCATTGGACACAATTGCACAGGAGTTTTGTTGTTGGCACAAGTGCCAACCTCGTTCAGTGTATCTTCAGTGTTTTTCATTGCTCTTGATTTGTTTTTGTTGATCATTTTTATGGAGGATAATTAATTTTGTTTTTTTTTTGTATGGATGTCGAAATGTCTCGTTAAAAGCCTGGATTTTGATTTCAAACCCATGGTTTCTTGGACAAATTTTCTCCCTTGGTTGAGAAAAAAATTACCCACTCTAATATGTATGCCTTGGTCTGATATAAAAACTATAATTTCACTTCAGAAGCTGGTCAAGCCCTTAGGCCCCCATAGGCCTAACTTCTTTGTTATGGCGAAGTTTCAGTTTGAACTAAACTAGATTTGGAAATGGTCCTAAAAAATTAACTCGCTTATTATTTTAGCCCAAGGTTTGGAATTTAATGAGGATTTTTTTTCCGTTAAAATAGGACTTTATAACATTCAAATGATCTACAAAAAATTTTCTCAGAAAAATTACACTATGCAACAAATGACAACTTTTTGAAAAATACAAAAACGGGATAGTATAGGTTCGATTCTACTATCGAAGGGTAATAAAACCCTATACTCAGTTTGGCGAGATTGGTGACCAATTTTTTTTTATGGGCCCCTAAAGATTCTCAAAATCAGTGAGCCCCATGAAAAAAGGTGTGATCAGTTTTTGTCCAACAGCTAACTCACACTTCATGATAGCGCTAAACTGTATTCGGCAATAATGTAGCTGGGAGTTTTGCGAACTAACTTTATTAACAAATTATGTCATAAAGGTTGGTTATTCCTGCCCTTTTTCAAAAAAAATTGAAGAAGAATTTATTATTTTTTCAGTTTTTTGAGCATTACTTTGAGGGAGTCCAAATTTTTCTCTAACACTGTTCGCCAAAATTGTAGCCCTGGTAAAGATAAACAACTTTCATGAACATATCAATCCAATCTGAACGTGTGTAGGCAGCCTAAATAGCTCATAAAGTCCACGTTGATACCGGTTTTTCGAACCTTTACGCACTTATAAGCCAGTAACGTGGTTGAATATCAACCGATTTTAAATTTCTCAGTGGATTTAGAAAGAAGAGACTGCGGCCTTTCCAACCATATATATAGTTATATTGGTAACTTGGCATATCTGTTTGTTTTTTGCCTCAAAATTTCAAACTTTTGTAATTTTTTCACTATTTTTAAGTTTGATGAAGTTTGTAGCCCCTATTTTATAAGGACACCCTAATGTTTACTATTTTATTCAGAAAGTGAACGCTTTCACCAGTTAAAGGCATACTTGTTTGTAAAAATCGGTTAACAAATAGTTAAGTTATTAATGTTTTCCTAGGGACGCCTAAATGCCTAGACACGTTCAGATTGAATTGATATGTTCATGAAAGTTGTTTATCTTTACCAGGGCTACAATTTTGGCGAACAGTGTTACAGAAAAATTTGGACTCCCTCAAAGTAATGCTCAAAAAAGTGAAAAAATAATAAATTCTTCTTCAATTTTTTTTGAAAAAGGGCAGGAATAACCAACCTTTTTAACATAATTTGTTAATAAAGTTAGTGCGCAAAACTCCCAGCTACATTATTGCTGAATACAGTTTAGCGCTATCACGAAGTGTGAGTTAGCTGTTGGACAAAAACTGATCACACCTTTTTTCATGGGGCTCACTGATTTTGAGAATCTTTAGGGGCCCATAAAATAAATTGGTCACCAATCTCGCCAAACTGAGTATAGGGTTTTTTTACCCTTCGATAGTAGAATCGAACCTATGTTTGATTTAAAGTAAAGGATACGTAAAATACTCTACAAAATTTCCTTGTTAATATTAATTGAAGACAACAGTTATTGAAATTAATGAATAAAAAACATAGTTTTGACTTATTTCAGGTAAATTTTAAATCTTCACTAGACCATAAAAAAGGTGAACCTAGGGGGATATGTCCTCCCGGAACTTTTAATATACTCACCTAAGGCTTTCATTCTCTAAAGGAATTTTTCACCCTCCAGACTATTTTACTGCACAGTAGACCGTATCAGAAAAAAAGTTCTCCGTACACCAGCGAATATAAAGTATTGTGCCAAGGACTATTCAAAAATGGATATATGATGTAAAGGTTACTTGAGGTCAAAGACTTTTGAGTTAAAAAAAAATTGGTCTGCCACAGACAAACACAATCAATATATCATACTTTAATATGTGAATGTAAATACTGAAGCTATGTCAAATTTAAAAAGGTGACCCCTACGGTCTGCAACAATGAATTTATAAAATCATTTTTTAAATAGTTGTGCTGTAATTGTAGAAATACTTTCTTAGCAAAAGTTTTATGATTTTTCGCGAGCTATAAATTTCTAACATTAGGGTGTTACTTTTGGGTGATAGGAAATGAGATTTGGGAGGTAAGTGCACGGTACACTTGACGTCAATGAACCTAAGAGCAAAAATATTGGCCTCCCTGAGACAAAAAAATTAGCTGTATGAAACTTTAAGATCGGACTGTAAGTATGGAAGATATAACGAAAAAACTAAAAAGGTGACCTCTACGTTTGGCAAACACAAAAATAAATTGTTTTTTAAAATGTCCTTGAAACAATTATTTATATTCGCTGGTGTACGGTGCCTTTTTTTTGTGCCTGTAAGGTGATACGGTCTACCGCACAGTGTAAATAATCATTGAGAAAATTGTACATATGGGTATATCCAGAAGAAGGACGGACAATTTTATAGTTTAAAGCGGCTATATTTTTTACTTTTTTGTAATCATACAGTGAATTTGTTTAAATTTAACAAAACAAACAACATATATATATCGTTGGAAGAGAGCTGAAAGCAGGTTATCCCTAAGCTCTGATACATACAGTACATTCTTTAGTACGACTGCAGCCTTGTTGCTCTGGGCTTTGCTTGTGCCGGATTGATTTGCAATTAGGAATTGGTCGTCTTTAGCAATCTCAATAGGATTCTATAATTTGTTCATCGAATCGAAGTACAATTTTTCGCTCACTTTATGGTCGCCGTTGGGGATATAAAGTGAATCTTGCATCTCAAGCCGACTCACAACAACCTTCGTGGTGGCACCTGGGCAACGGAGTTCGTGATATTTTTTTATCATGAACAGCGGCTGATAGTGAGCGACGAACCCTGATGGTTGGGCTAGCCACTCACTTTCAGGTCCTTTACTAGCTATGAAAACACGACAAAGAAAAACAAACAAACGGAACCCCCAAATGTTGACGAGCCCCGCAAACGAAATAAGGACCATGATTTAAGGATATGCACCTGTAACGTCCGGACTCTGTATAGAGAAGGTGCCACTATCCGACTGGCGGATGTCCTCAAAAAATATAAGGCTGACATTACCGCCATCCATGAAATGAGATGGACAGGACAAGGATGCTCGCGACGTAAAAATTGCGACATCTATTACACTGTACGACACGATTTTTCACCCATGATCAAACTGACCAGATTCTGAAAGTATAGCTAAAATAAAAATATACGTATTATTAACAACTCTCTGAATTCTGCGAACAGGAAGAAGTCACTTTCAAGCCGTTATATGGGAGCTTTGCTCTAAAAATTGAATTGCTCGTAAAAAAACTTAAATGAGCTGATCTAGAAAAACTGGGAGATACGTATATTTTTATTTAAGCTATATTTTCAGAATCTGGTCAGTTTGTTCATGGGTGAGGTCAAAAGTTTAAATTTGTCCTACAGTGTTACAGCTGCCATGCCGAAAAGCACGAATTTGGATGTGAATTTGTAGTTGGCGAGAGACTCAGACTTGTCTCGCGATTCAATCCTGTTAGTGATCGAATAGCCGCAATCCGCATCAAGGCGAAATATTTCTACATCACGCTGATTTGTGCTCATTAGGTTGTCCCAAAAAAAATAAAAATTTGGATTTTCTCGGAAGATCTTTCCTAATTTGGATACTCATAGTATTTTTGAGAATATTATGAGATTTTTCGGAAGTGGTTTTGAGGTCGCGCAAACCGATTTTGTACCAAAAATCGAGCTTATTTGACTTTTATTGAATTGTTCTTGAAAATTGCTAAAAAATCGGTATTTTTTCAGCTTCTGAGTAAATATTCTTAAAGAAAATTTTCCGATCTTTAATTTTATGTGCATAAGTAATAAGTTTCGTCAGGGATTTTGCACATTTTGATACATTATATAACAGTTTTTCGTAAATTTTCAGCAAATATAAAAAAAAATGCTTTATAACTTTTAAAATTTGTATGAAGACTAAAAAAACTAATGATGCAGTTTAAAAGATTATGAAGTTTTAAATAAGTTAGCAAAAAAACAATATAATTTTCTCTTGCCGTTCTCCAGTTATACCCTTTTAAAGCTTTGCACCCATTGTATGAAATTTTTAGTACTATAAGATTTCGGCATCCGATTTGTTGTAAACTTTAGATTATGAGATTTGAAAATTTATTTATTGTATGTCAAAGCTTAGTTTTAAGTGTTGTCAAGTTGTGGACAGCAAAAAAAGTAGCCAAAAAGCCGTTATCACTAGGTGACACTGATATGGCTCGAACTAAAATTCATGATTTATTGGATTTGGGGGAACTGCAACCCTATTTTTTGGCAGATAGTCTATAGGTTTAGAGATAACAAGTCACAATACAATTAAAATTTTTGTAAACTGATAAGTGGAAGACGCTTGCTTGAGATTGAGATAAATTTTATGGCTTCAGATAAAAGCTTTTATGCTAGAGTCCTCTTGCGGTATTTAGCAATCTCTGTATATATATAATCTCTGGAAAAGCTTAAGCTACTTCACAAAGCACAATACGGGTGGTTTGCATCCGCTTTTAAATCAGCTGATAAGTTTTTGTGATCAGCTGGCAGAGAAATAGAAAAAAAACTTTTTGTGAAAAACCAGTCGTTTTCTTTCAAAACATTTGTAATTATTACAAGAAGTCCCGTCTTTTTAATAAAAATATTTTGTTAATCTGAAGTATTATTGCTCCGGTATGTTAAAATTATCATAAAGTAGTCCAAAAAATATTGGGTAATATTTTTTTAAAATAGATGTGCCTTTGTCGAATACAAGGAATGTGTGGTGTGTGGGCAAAATGATTGATGACATTGATACTGCCAAACCGCCGACAAAAATGCAAATACTGCAAAGATTTTTTAAATTGCATTTAGTGGAAAACTGCACTGTTTCCAAAAGCGCCAGAATAATAGCAAAGACTTTCAGAGATTTGTGGAATCCAAATCAGGAACTGTGCAATATTTCTCGCAAAATAATAATATTGCACTCGAAGTGGGCAAAGTTATGTAAGGGTAAATCTAGAAAAACCAAACTCCAAATTAAGAAAAGAAAGGACTTCGTGAACGACTTGATGAGCGCGTTCTGCAATATAGGTCAACCTTTGAGAAAATCTCAGCCCACAAATAAAGTTCGGAAGACCAAATCAAAACCGTTTGAAAAGGAGGATATCAGCATTGTTGATAGCGACGATTCTGACGTTTCGGTCTATGAACCACCAAAAAAAATGTTTGAAAATAAAATTTTGACTTTGCCAAAAAAATCCAAGCTTTGTGCAAGCCTTGACAGAATAGGGATTCGTTGCCGTAACTCGAGAACGGTGAGAGAAAATTATTTTTTTTCTGCTAATTAATTTAAAACTTCATAATCTTTTAAACTGCATCATTAGTTTTTTTTAATCTTTATACCAATTTTAAAAGTTACAAAGCATTCTTTTCCATATTTGTTGAAAATTTACGAAAAACCGTTATTAAATTGTCAAAATGTGTAAAATCATTGCCGAAACTTATTATTTATGCACATAAAATTAAAGATCGGAAAATTTTCTTCAAGAATATTGACTCAGAAGCTGAAGAAATATCTATTTTTTTTAGCCTTATGAGTATTCAAATTAAGAATGATCCCCAAAATTTTTTTTTGAATGGGACACCCTAGTGCTCATGCCTCTACGGAAGATAAAGACGATGAGATTAAAGATGCATTTTACGAGCGCCTAAAGGAAACATACGACCGCTGCCCTGGCCACGACATTAAAATTGTTCTGGGAGAATTAAATGCAAAAATATGAAAGGAAGATGTTCTTGGTCCATCAAACGATAAATTCTGTCTTCATACCGACACGTCAGACAACGGGTTTAGGCTGGTTAGCTTTGTAGCGGGAAGGAACATGGTAGTGAGTGGAACCAGATTCCAGCTCAAAGATATCCACAAGGCAACTTGGCTATCTCCCGATTAAAACACCAAAAATCAAATTGACCATGTGGTAATTGATGGCAGACATGCATCTAGTGTTATGGACGTGCGTGTGATCCGTGGTGCAAATATTGGCTCGGATCATTATCTGGTTGCAGCCAAGGTGCGCACAATATTAAGCAGAGCGAAAAAAGCACGTAACTAAACACAAAGAAAGGTGGACATCGCGATGCTGCAAACCCCAGAGATAGCCACTACCTACTCCAACCAGCTCTCCCAATTACTACGACACAACACCTCTACTTCTGACGTTACCGATACACAGTGGCAGTATATTGCGCATTCCATGGCAACCGCCGTAACAACCGTGCTAGGATATGAAAAACGGCGCTCAGACGAATCCTGGTCCATGAAGACGCTTATAGACGCTGCAACCAAATGTAACCCGGGCTGTTAGGGAATGGCACAAGGATACAGTAAGACAGTCAAGACAGCTATTTAAGCGAAAAAACGTCAAATGAAGGAACGGGAGAACGAGGATATAGAGCGATACAGGGATAGAGTTGAGGCCCGAAAATTTTACCAGAAAGTAAAAGCAAAAGCCTACGGTAATGGGCTCCCCTCCTGTAAGGACAAGGATGGTATTCTGGTTGCAGATACGCAGAGTGTGCTGCATATATGAAGAGAACACTTCCAGCAACTGCTGGTTCCAGAAGGCAGCGCACGTGAAGTTATCACGCCAATTGACGACGATGGCTTAGATTGCCCACCACCAAGTCAAGCCGAGGTAAGAAGAGCAATACCGCGGCTGAAAAACAATAAAGCAGCCGGTGCCGACGGTCTTCCGGCAGAGATCTTCAAGCTGATAACGAGCTTGAACCAGCTCCTGTACACGATTTGGCTTAAAGAGTGCATGTCCGACGATTGGAATTTAAGCGTATTATGTCCTGTGCTGAAAAATGTGATCTAAGTGTGTGCTCCAACAACCGCGGGATCAGCCTTTTACCCATCATAGTGATGGAAATGATAATGAAAAAGCTGCAGTAAACACGAGTGGCACTATATTCAACAAAAGCCACATGCTACTCGCGTACGCTGATGACGTTGACATCATCGGTCGAAAACTGCGGGATGTAACTGCAGCCTTCTCAGGTATACAGAAGGAATCAGCAAAAATGGGTCTAAAGGTGAACGAGGACAAAACGAAGTTATTAGTTTCAACGAACAAAGAATCTACTCGTTTGGGAAACTGCGTGAACGTTAAAAACTGCCTAGGCTCCGCCATCAACAAAGCAAATAAAGTCAGTCTAGAAATCCGGAGAAGAATCCTGCTTGCAAATAAATGCTACTACGGACTAAGCAAGCGATTCAATGACAGTGCCCTCTCTCGACGAACAAAATTTCAGCTAAACCAGATACTAGTTCTACATGTCTTAATGTATGGTTCAGAATTCTGGGTTATAACACAAACGGATGAATCGGTTCTGCCAGCATTCGAGAGAAAAATACTTCGTAAAATATATGGGCCCATCATCGTCAACGGAGAGTATCGGCGTCGTATGAATTATGAGCTGTACACTGAGATCGATGTGGTCAGACGCATTAAGGTGCAGCGGTTGCGTTGGCTAGGTCATGTTGTACGCATGGACAAAAATACTCTAGCTCGAAAAGTCTTCGACAATGAACTCGATGGACTCCGTTGGAAAGACCAAGTTACTGAGAACCATACATAACTTGGTGTGACTAACTGGAGAAGAAGCGTAGAAGATCGAGTCGCTTATAATATTTTTCTACGTGCGGTATACGGTCACTTGCCTTAGAATCCAATTTGAATTTCATATAAGATTTATCATTCTTAGACTTCTCTGAAACTGAAATTAAACAACAAACAGGTTTTGGGCCGTTTGCTGCACTCTTGCTTCACCCTGTCTACACACATTGACTTTATGTCCTGGTTTGTTGCATTTGTAACGGCATCCTTTGTTTTTTAATAAGAGAAAAAATAAAAAATACCGCATCAAGCTCTACCTTACGTTTTTTATTTACAAAAATCGAATATATTGTGCGAAATTTCGCATAGGTTATTAGGCATTAGAGTGTGCCGCAAAGAGGTCAAAGTTCGATTATGTGTTGAAATAGGTTTATAACCGCTAAAAAATTTTCAGTTGTAGACAAATAAACAAGAAATATGCAATAGAATAGGTGAAGTGAATACCTTATATATATCGAGATATTTTTTTGATGTAAAAATTAAAAAAAAATAATTACAAATTGCATTACGTAGTAGACCACATTATATTTTAAAAATGTATTATAACTTAAGTCAAAAGCTACAAAAAAATATATATGCATATTTTTAATATCGCATTAACAGGGCAACCGGAAATATGCAAATGCATGGTTTTTTTTGAACGAGATATTACCAAATGGGCCATTTATATGTTTCATACTCTTACAAGTGTTTTGACACCTGTTTGCATATTTTACCCATAAAGTCATATTTAAGCATATGTTGGTTTTATGAGCATATTTTAAAAAAAATATCCTTTATTTTATGGTTACTAAAAACACGGAAATCTTTGCAACCAACATATAATGAAAACTATTTAAGGAATACACGGACTATCAAGTGGCATATGAAACAGTTCTTCGAACTAAACATTTTGTTTACCAACAAATCTCCTTGGAAAAAAGCTTGAGATTTGAGGTAAAAAGGGAATTGTGGGAAAAAAAATCTCCTCTATTCCCATGTTTAATATTAACGGTCAAATTCAAAATATTTGAGCTGGACATTTTCGGCTGATATCTAGTTCAATTGATGTTTCAATCTCTATTACTATTCTATTACTAGGTTTAATATTTAGTTATTGAAACTGTGTAGTGTGCATTTTAGGGCTTTTTGTATTTTTGGAGGAATTATACCATTATATGCAAATATTTGTTGTATGTTCTTCGTTTCATTATTTACAAAATTTGGTGTTACTCCGGCATTTCTACATTTTATGAGGGATGTTATAGTTGAATTTATGTTAAGTTGTTGTGACTTAAGCAATTTGTGTCTATTTATGTATCCCTTGATGTTAGGATGTTTTTGTTTAATAGTGTTGTAAACCATTGTTGTTACTTCGGCAAAAAAAGAGATTGAAACATCAATTGAACTAGTGAGATCAAAAATAAACACACATCTAACAGAAAATGAACAACAACAATTATGGTCCAGCGAAGAGAAACTTGAAACGCGAGAAAACTTAAGCATCAAAGAGAAGCACAAAGACAAGTTCGCAAAGTAAAGAGAGAAGCCGAGATGCACACTGAATATCATTAGGAACGAGAAATGGTTTGTCAACAAAACTAACACTGTGATACTGAAGAATCTCAGTGGGTACTCTCGCTAGGGCTTAAGTATGCATTGCCGATAAGCAAACAACAATTTCCGAAATTCAAATACATTGCGGATGGAGAGACCTATATTCAAACGTTGGATGACAGAGAAGAACAGGAAATAGCAAGAACAACATTTACAACGATGATCGACAACTACAACAAAAACAAAAACCTGCAACCAGAGAGAGAGGTACATACTTAACACAGTGAAAGAAACGAAAAACTTCCTGAGCAAAAATAAAAATATTATAATAACTAATGCCGATAAAGGTAATGTCAGAGTTGTTATGGAGAAGCACGATTATGAAATAAAGATGTGCAATATTTTAAATGATATCATGACGTACCGAAGAGTGAATAAAGGTCCCACACAAATATTGCAAAGGAAAAATAATGAAATAGTCGAAGAACTCCACAAGTGCAATAATACATCTGTGATAGAGAAGAAAAGACTAAAGACTGAGACGGCAATTGCTCCGAGATCCATAAGAAAGATATGCCTCTAAGACCTATCTGTTCATCAATAAATGCGCCTTCTATAGAATTACGCAAGTTCTTAACGAACATTTTGAAAAAACTAACAAAAAAGTCCGAGTTTAATGTAAGGGATGCTGTGCAATTTAAAGAAAAAATCAATAACAGTGCAATATTAAATGACGAACTACTAGTATCTTTTGACGTAGTATCTTTAATTCCGAGTATCCCTGTGGACCATGCGATGGACGTTATCAACAAGAAGTGGGAAGAGATCGAAAAACACACCTCAATCTCTAGAGAATTGTTTTTAAAGATATTGAAATTCTGTATCAAGGACAACAGATATTTTAAATATAAGGACAAATTGTACACACAGTGTAAAGGACTACCCTTGGGATCCCCTGCCTCTCCGATCGTTGCAGAAATTGTGATGGAGGAACTTTTGAAAGAATGTTTTCAAGAACCAAACTTAAAACCCAGATTTCTGACCAAATACGTTGACGCCCTTTTTGGGATTGTAAAGAAAAGTGCAATTGATGAAACATTAAACTAACTTAATAGTTTTCATCGGTATTTTGCCAATCTTCTTTAGTTGTTCATTCGTTGAAAATTAATTTATACGTAATAATTTAAAATAAAAAGGTGTTTAAGCAATTACAAAAATAAAAATGAAAGATTGTACTAAAGAAAAAATAAAGAAAAATATCTTTAACGTTATCTTCACAATTTCATAAAATATAACATTAATTTTTGTCAAAAATGCTCCTAATACACGATACAAACACTTTAGAAGCCGAATACGAATAAAACAAATTAACAAGAATACGAACGATAGCAAAAAGAAATGTCAAAAAATGTCTTGAAACGGTGCAATTTTTGCTACCCCGCTTGCTTCTCTATACCGTTTGCCTACAAACAATAGTTGCTCGCAACATTGCATGCAATTAGTTGCACCATGTAAATCGCCTCTAAGTTTACCGTGGAGGTGGAGAGAAACGGACGACTCCCGTATTTAGATACGGTTATTTTCAAAGAAGATAATATACTAAAGGTTGACTGGTACCACAAAAACATCATCATGAACACTGACAAAAATTTTGCCAGACGGGAGTTGGAAATAAGTAACGAACAATTCCACAGGAAAAACATAATGAAAATAACGACATTACTGGAACAAAATTGTTTCCCTATAAATGTTATCAAAAAAGTACATAATATACAATTGTCGTAAACAAGGTAACCCACACGAACAAAAAGACTTAAAAATTTACAAATCAATGGCATACATCGCAAAATTGTCGAAAAGGATAAAAAAATCTAAAATATATGACAAAAACAAATATAAAATCGCACATAAATCGACCAAACACTAAAACAACTATATGTAGGTACAACTAAAAATAGGCAACGTACAAAAATGTCCGGACATTAAAAGTAGGGTCAAATCCGCAACCCAAAAAACAGCACTAGCTACCCACTGTGCAGAGAGAGGACATGTACCGGATTTAGAGAATGTCAACATATTGGATACGGAAGAAAATTACAGGAAAAGGTTTATGCTTGAAATGTTACATATAATCAATATACCGAAAGAGAGAAGAATGAACTACAAATCGGATATTGAGAGTTTAGCAATGAACTACAGACACATCATCTGTAAGAACAATAGATGTAAACTAAAGTGCAATTTTTCAATTTGTATGTTAATGACGTTTTTTAATTATTACTCGTAAGTTTTTTTTTTTTAATGATGTATAGACAAATAATGACTCAAACAATGTGTATATTTTTTATATATTTTTTATTGTTTAAAGATTCTTGAAGATGGTATCCGATGGATAGCGAAATATCGAAATAAATATAAATATTAAAAATCAATGACCTTGAGCTCGACTAATTATTTAAAAAATATTGAAGAAAACAGGTCGAATAAAAATCTGAAAGAAAATATTCTCTATAATTTTTTGCAACTTGAACACCCAAATTGGAGATTAATTCACTGAAGCGCCCGATCTTAGCCAAATTTGGCACAGATGATCCTTCTGCTATAAGATCGATTAGTTTGAAGTTTTTAAGAAATCGGTCCATATATACATACAGTCCCCATATATATACTTATATGTATGTATACTGTAGTAGAATCAAACATTTAAATTATGTGAAATTTGATATTGACTTATGTATTAAATGTTTTAAATATATATAAATGCTTATGTACATATGTATACACACTTATGTGTTTATATACAGGGTGGACCAAAAAGCTGTATACATTTGAATATGTATCTGCATAGAGCAATCTCGGCGGGGTGGGGCGGAGGTGTTGAGAAAGGAAAGTACTGCCAATGAGAAATCATCATTACAGCGTCATTCCAATATCTAATGCAAAGCGTGCAAAGAAAGTTCACGGTATCTAATCGTCTATATCTTTATCTTTAGTAACGGTCTCCGCTACAGGCGCAACATTATCCTCTCTGTAGGATGGAAGTGGTATTTTTGGTTGCGTATTATCCAATTACGTACACTGAGGCTAAAATTAGGGAATGATATTGACAATAGTGGCCTCAGATAGTCTATTATGCACACTACTTGTTGAGCGAAGGGCTTGAAAAAACATATTTAAAAAGAAATAATTTTTGCAGGCGCTGTTACTTTATAAGAAAATGTTAAACAATATTAAATACCAGTCAAATAACAATTCGTAATTAGCCACTCGTGTTTTGTTAATAAAAACATTTAAAAAACAAACCTCGAAATTAATCATATTTTATAAAAGAAACTTTTACTAGTAGGAGGTATTTCTCTGAATTTTGCATGAACAACTAGTTTTAGTGCTTGTTATTAATCAGTTCTGAATTAATTTTACCAAATATGTTGATATTTTAACGTTTTAAAAAAATTTACTGTGACGGCTATAAAATGTAGAGTTGTTGTAAAATAATGTCATTTAACCATATTTTCAATTTGAATATTATCAGGGCAAATCAGCATATATTGCCTTATGTAGGGTATAATTAAAAATTAATGCTCAGCAACCAATTGCAATACAGCCAAAACAAAAAAAAAGGAGGCCAAATCAAACCAAAACAATTTTCCACCATTTTCGCAGGGGTGTCTAATATCACAATTTATTTAACTAAACAAATTGGCGCAAAACGTTTTTCTTGATTTTGTAAGTACAGATGTTATATTTTACAATTATGTTAATTTTTCAACAGGGTTTTACACGGAACTCTTTTAAAAATTTACATACATTTAAAAAATACCTTACATTTAGACCATTTTTTAAAAAATAATTAAAAATAAAATTTACATATTTATTGTATACAACTAATTGTTATTCCTGTTCTTCAATAGCTGACCTTGAATGATCCATAACAATAATTAGGTTTTTAAAGGACTAAATGGCAAAAACGTTCACTTCAAAATATCGATATTTCACTTTTCGTTAACACGTAGAAAAGTAGAAAAACATTCCGAAGTTTGAGAAAGCATAGAACATTAAATAAACAACATATGTAATTGATTATAGTATCTATTGAATTAGTATCCTGTGTATCCTACAAAACTTTAATTGGAAATCGCAATTTTCATTTTTTAATTAATCTCCGTTTTGGGGGTCCCATACCCCACTGTGCGGCGCCAGTATTTTTGTTAAAGAATTAATATTAATGACTTCTAAAGTCAACACACATTATACAAAAAGTTGAACTTTCTGACTCCCTCAGAAATCTTAGTTTCCATATAAATTTCAAGAAAATTCCCGTTTTTCACAGATAAAACGCTAAGCAAGTTTAACAATTTCTTTCACAAAACAGCAATATTAATAAACAGCATATTTCAATCGCGGAAATCATCTCTCAGTCATTGAATCGCTTGCTTAGTCCGTAGTAACATTTATTAGCAAGCAGGAATTTTCTCCGGATTTCGAGGGTGACATTATTGTTTTATTGATGGCGGAGCCTAGGTAGATAAAATTATCTACCACCTCGAAATTATAGTTGTCAACGTTCACGAAGTTTCCCAAACAGTTGGATTCTTTGTTCGTTGAAACTAATAACTTTGATTTGTCCTCGTTCACCGTTAGATTCCTTCTGTATACCTGAGAAGGCTGCAGTTACACCCCGCATATTTCGACCGATGCTGTCTATGTCATCAGCGTACACGAGTAGCATGTGGCTTTTGTTGAGTATAGTGTCACTCGTGTTTACTGCAGCTTTCCTCATTATAATCTCCATCACTATGTTGAAGAAGTCACACGATAGGCCGTCGACTTGTTTTAGGCCTCGTCTGGTACAGAATGGCTCCGTAAGGTCCTTGCCAATCTTCACTGAAGGCTTCGTGCCAGTCAGCGTCATTCCCCAAAAGCGTATCAGCTTCGCTGGAACGCCAAACTCAGCCATGGCTTGGAATAATTTCTGCCGGTTCGGGCTGTCGAAGACATCTTTTAAGTTGACGAAAAGATGGTACGTGTCCGATCTGTTTCTCTTGGGTCTTTTCCAGGATTTGCTGAAGTGTAAATATTTGGTCAGTTGTTGATTTACCAGGTTTAAAGCCACACTGATAAGGCCCGATCAGGTTGGATAACACTGGCTTTAGTCTATCACATAGCATCCTTATTTATTTATTCAGTCTTTACAGACTAATATACAAAGTTAGTTATAGAATACAATTAATTAAAAATGTTAAGCAAATTTAATTTAAATTGATTTTTTGACAAACTTAAATCCAATATCGACGAAAAACTGTTGCAAAGTTTTAAACACCTTGTTATTGGTTCATTAATACCATAGTTAGTACGGTGGAAATCTTCAAAAAAAAAGCCTTTCTACCCGCAATTCACGGCGAGGAGAATGCAAAATTACCAAATCAGACAATTCATTACATTTAATTACATCATTCAAAATATTGAAAAGGAGCATTATAGAATAACTAGATCTACGATCTCTTAAAGATTGTAGACCCAGGAGTTTTTGCCTATTTTCGTATGTGCTTCCATCTAAGCACCAATTGATCTTTCTGAAAACTAAATTACAGAATATCTTCTGAATTCTTTCAATTCTGTCTGAATGAGTTGTATAAAATGGGTTCCATATTAGAGAACAGTACTCAAGATTGGTCCTAACAAATGAAACATATAACGCCTTAAGAATACGATGATTTTTTAAATCTTTAACATTGCTTTTAACGAAACCCAACATTGAATAAGCCTTAGAAGTTATATAATCAATATGACTATTAAACTCTAGCTTTAAGTCAAATATGACACCTAAAACTCTCTTTAATGTATAGTCTCCAAAAGAGTAATTAAACATAACTGGATCCCGACTGCGAAAATATGATATTGTACAACATTTGAACTGATTCAGACTTAATTGGTTTTTGCCACTAAATGTATTCCTTGCAGGATCCCTAAAAATGCATTAATTTTAATGCTGGAATACCAAAATGCCATTTCATAAAAAAAAATTTGAAAAATTTCAATAATTTTCCATTTACACCATATTGAGAAAGCTTATACAGTAGACTACGGATAAGTGCACATCGGTTTTCGCGCGACTTTTTGTGCACTTATGCGGTTTTTGCATTTATATAACACTCCGATAAGTGCACAACTATTGCATATATACAAACATTGCATAAGTGCACGGTTATTGCATTTATACAAATATTAGATTATTTTTATTAATCTGTTACACCAGTTCAGTTTGGACGGAACTTAAAGAACGTAACTTTCATTGCTTTAGTGTTTTTCATATTTCATACAAAAAAATTAAAAATATTCAGATCTGTGCCCAAATAAGAGATGTTAATGAATCATTGCAATCATATTTTGCACCATTGTTTTTTGAAAAATACATATTAAATTGCACTCAATTCGATTCACCAAAAACACGTGTGCTGAAAAAGTCTGATATCTTTTTTTGAACGGTGTTATACGGTGTTATATATTTTTTCTCCAGTTTCTGTAAATCATAATCCACATTTATGTAGTATGGGAGATTTGCATTTATGCATGCAAAATTGTACTATAAAATTACTTTCAGGTTAGCAAAAGTTGTGCATTTATCCGGTTTTTGCATTTATGCGTGTTGCACTTATCCGTGTATTTTTGTATGTAAACGTTTAAAAAAGGCTAACGGCTTCAAGTTCCAGTGCACTTATGCGGTTTTTGCATTTATGCAAAGTGCACTTAACCGTAGTTTACTGTATAACAAAATATAAGGTTGTCAAAAAAGTCTTGCGGTATTTTTATTGAATTTTCAATTGTTCATAAAATTGGTTGTCATAATGCGATTTAAGTCAAATATGCGCCGTTTTGTTCGATGACGAGTTCCCAACGAGATGCCAACTTCATAACGCCCCTCTTATAGAAGGTCGCTTCCCTATTGTCAAAAAACTCGGAGAGCCAATTTTCACAGGAGTCTCTTGTGGCCAACTTCCGACTACCAAGCTCGTTCGCCATGGACAGAAATAGGTGGTAATCACTTGGTGCGAGATCCGGACTATACGGTGGATGCAAAAGAACCTCCCATCCGAGCTCCCGGAGCTTCTGGCGCGTCACCAAAGATGGCCTCTTCTGCATGAGTGCTGCATTCAAGCGGTCCAGTTGTTGGCAGTACAGGTCCGAATTGAGCGTTAGGCCATAGGGGAGCAGCTCATAGTGGATGATTCCCTGCCAATCCCACCAAACACACAGAAGAACCTTCCTGGCCGTCAATCCAGGCTTGGCCACCGTCTGGGCAGCTTCACCGCTTTTCGACCACGACCGTTTGCGCTTCCCGTTGTCGTAAGTGACCCACTTTTCATCGCCAGTCACCATCCGCTTCAAAAACGGGTCGATTTTGTTGCGATTCAGAAGCGATTCGCATGCATCCATACGGGCAAAAATGTTTTTTTGCGTCAAGTCGTGTGGCACCCATACATCGAGCTTCTTTTTGAATCCAAGCTTCTTCAAATGTTTTATAACGGTTTGATGACTCATGCCCAGCTCTTGGCCGATGCTACGGCTGCTACTATGCCGGTCTCTTTCGATCAATTCAGCGAATTTATCGCAATTTTCGACGACAGGCCTTCCGGACCGTGGCGCATATTCGATCACCTCTGCACCAGAACGAAAACGTTGAAACCATCGTTGTGCGGTGGAAATGGAAACTGTATCGGGTCCATAAACTGCACAAATTTTATTGGCAGCATGAGATGCATTTTTGCCTTTATCGTAGTATTACTGTAAAATACGTCTTCCTCAGTAATTTCAATTACAAGACTAGAAAGAATGGTCTGAACAGACTGTGCTACAAAATTGTATGGACAGTAGGGTGATCAGTTCGGTTTTCAAAAACCGGCTACTCGGTTTTTTTCACTCATAAAAACCGTCGGTTTTTTTTAAATCCCTATTTATCGAATAATCCGGTTATTTTTTGTCGAATCTCGGTTTTTTGGCGTTCGATATTTTTTATTTAAATTTATTCATAATTGTGTTAAATGTGTTCTCGTACTTGTTTTTTTCCAGTGTTTCGGAAGAACAACCTAATTGTTAGTTTTATAAATCTTCAATGTTTAATAAGTCGGCTGAAAAGCGAAAGAAATTACAAATGCTTGTAAAAGACCAATTTAATAAGGAGCTTCAACTTATCCATGATGTTAAGCACCACTGGAATTCTATAAATGTCTATACAAAAACTTTCTGCAAACTCTTCGACTTTAGCTGATGCTGAAGGTATTTTTAAATTTTTTCTTTAACACTTTTCAACAATTCAAAACCAATTATCAATAAATTTATATGCAATTTTCAAAAGACGTATATCAGAACGACGTGTTCAAACCCCGAATACTCTCATTTTGTATTTAAGTACGAGTAAACTCCCAATTAGTGACGCATTTCTAAAATATTCAATATTAAACGCCTTGTACACTATAAGTCCAAATAGTACACTGAGTGAAAGGGCATTTTCAATGTCAAGTTTTATAAAAACCGAAGAAAAAAAAATAGGTATACACCCAAGCACTTAAATTGTATCTTATTTCTTAAATGTTACTTTAGGTAAAACTAAAGATTAAATTAAATATATTTAAATATAATCAATTATTTACAAATTAATTGTTTTGTTTCGTTTGTCTTTGTTAAATTAACAAACTGATCTCACTAATGTTTTGCATTGTAATTATAATTAAACTAAAAGTTTACTTTTTATAGGTATAATTGATTTGTTTTCTGTTATTTTTTAATACAATTTTTTGTCAAAAATTGTGTTTTAATTTGTTATTTGGCATAATTTTGAAAACCGGATTATCCGGTTTATTGTGAATTTCAAAAAAAGCAACCGGTTTTTTTTAAATGCCATTTTTCGAATAATTCGAAAACCGGTTTTCGCAAAAACCCGAATAATTGATCACCCTAATGGACAGTGAATGTTGACTGAAAATAAGACGCAAATAAATTGCACGACTCAATGCTATTATTTGATAAATTATCTTTATAATACATCCTATTAGGGTAACCATTATTCTTCCTTTTGACATTTATAAATTGCCAAAATGCTGAGGAATTAGAACATATTTCATTTTCAATCCTAAAAATTTAATTCCTAAACAAGAATTTATGCAAAAAATTACATTACCGCCGAAATGCTGAAAGTATTTATAATCGGATTCTTATTTGAATCTTTTATATTTTTTAAAGGCCTTATGTTTTTTTTTTTTAAATTGGCATGCCTTTAATTAAATCAAGGAGGCTTAATTCCTAATAAACGATTTTACCTAGGAATCATAATTTTTTTTATCAGAAACAAAATCATATATTAAATTTGTATCGGTACATCTGTAACACTTTCAAGATAATTACTTATTGCTGCATAATTACCTTTCTTAAAATTGTATGATTTGGTATAATTTGGCAATTCATTTTCAAAAATATAAAATTCAAAATTTATAACAACTGCGTTATGATGGACAGTGTTTCTCGATTGTATTTAAACACCTATTACCAGATTTTTTTTAATCATTTGAGACAAAACTTAAATCAAGAATTTTACCGATTTCATTTTTAAAGCAATTAATTTGATTTAAACTATGAGTAAGAAAAAAGCTAGTAACTAATTCATCAATATCCGATTTCTTATTGAATGGTAATAGGTAATTATCATCATATAGCCACATAATGTCGTTAAGATTAAATCCACTTAAAACAATAACTTCATAGTCATTACAATTAGAATTTAAAACATGGACGTTATATGCGATGGGTAAAAGGCTGATCCCGCGGTAGTTAGTGCACACACTTGGATCACCTTTTTCAGCACAGGACATAATACGCTTAGATTCCAATGGTCGGGCATGCACTCTTTAAGCCGTGCGTAGAACTCGGTGGATGCTCGTTATCAGCATCTCACAACCGGACTTGGTGAGCTCTGGCGGAAATCCGTCGGCATCGGCTGCTTTTAATGCCGTGGCCGAAGTGGCCACGGGGGCCAAAGCACCACCCGAAATGATTTTACTTCCCTAATTTTGCAAATAAAACAATGGCTTGAACAAACATTTTTTTAAACATTTTACAGCTATGGGAATATTTGTCACATAATGTCAGTAACATAACGTAGGTCTTTAATACTCCGGGGTTAACAATTAATTTGCCCAACAAAAATATATTTTTAAAGCGCTTTATGTCTATTTTATGAAATAATAAGGTGCTTATACTAAATCTTTAACACAACGCAGACTTTCGAAATTTTAACAACTAATATGAAGCTCACTTCTATTTCGTGTAACATTACGTAGGCATAATTTTTTTTAATAACTTCGATAGTAGTTTTTTAAATAAGACACCTTTTTTACATAATGAAATATAAAATACAAAAAAATTAAAACTTTTAAGTGCCTTTTTCAATTGAGTCGTACGATCGTAAAATTCGTAAGGCTGGAATTACCCATATATGTGAAACCAAATTATACAATTTTTATTTCAACATATAGATTTAACTCTTATTCACACTTCATTTTATATTAAATGTATAAAATTGCATTGTTTTATGTTGTTGTTGAATAGTTTACCAACAAAAAGAAACATTATGGTATCAGACTTTTTCTAAAGAAAAAGAAGCAGAAAACAACTCAATATGAGTTGAAATTCTATTAAAATTTTTGTTAAATTAATTTCAGAAATTATCCATTGTTTAGAGTTTCTAGTAGAAAATTGTAAGTTAAAACTATATATAAATTTATGTATTTGAACTCGATATAATTGAGCAATACAAGGTGGCGCAAAAGTAATCCTCCTATCAGAAAATGCTATAAATTTTGCGATTGGCCCCGAATGTCAGTTCTGTTTTGACATTTGTGTAGTAAACACATGCGAAATACACGTAAATAAACAATGTTACGCTACACTGCTCCAGAACGCGGAATATTGCTGACTATTTATTTGACCAATAATCGGTCGGTGACTTTGGCACAACGTGAATTTCGTCGCAGATTTCCTGGCCGTCCAACGCCTACTGGTGAAACACTGCGACGTTTAGCCGCTCGCCTCGAGGAGACTGGCACAACACGAGATGTTGCCAGGCGTGGCAGACCCCGGAGTAGCCGGAGTAGAATATTGCTGCTGTAGCCGAGGATGTCATGGAAGCAACGTCGACATCGACCAGACGACGTGCCACGCAAATGGGTATCAGTCGACGGTCTTTACAGCGAATTTTGGTACAAGATTTGAAGATGTTTCCGTACAAAGTCCAGACGGTGCATCAGCTGTTAGCTGCTGACCGCCAATCGCGTCTAACATACGCTCAAGCCATCCTTAATCACCACCAAGAAGAGGATGATTTTTCATCAAAAATTATCATGAGTGATGAGGCCGATGCAACGGCACACACTGCACGTGCCACAACCGATATGCTGAAGGATGCATTTCCCGGGCGCCTAATCTCCCGTTTTGGCGATTTGCACTGGCCAGCAAGATCGCCTGATTTGACCGCTCCAGACTTCTTTTTGTGGGGCTTTTTGAAGTCGAGGGTTTATGTCAACCAGCCTCAGACTCTTGCAGCTCTTAAAGACAATATCCGTCAAGAATGTGAGGACCTATAGCCGGAAGTTTTGGCCAAAGTGATGGAAAATGCTATAAAAAGGGCTCAAATGACAATCAACTGTGGCGGCGGCCATTTACATGACATCATATTCTCGACTTGATGTAAAAAAATTTAAAGACCAAATAAAAATATTTTCATTTTCATTTTTTTTTAAATTACAGCCAAAAAACATCGGAAGTTTACTTTTGCGCCACCTTGTACAATGGAATGCGATCACATAAAAAAGTATATTTTTTCCTAAGACACAAACATGAACAACAATATAATCTACGACGGGAAAAAATTAGAAAAAAATTATGTGTTGATTTTTTCATGAAAATAGTTTTGTTTTTATTTTAAATTTAAAAAAAAGTTGAACTATTCAAGTTTGTACATGTTTGCAAAATTTCATCAAATTCGGAGAGAAGACCCATCATTTATGTGATCGCTTTCCATGGAATTACTTAATTATTATTTATATAATTTTATTTAAATTTATATGTTGTAAAAGTGCGTAAAGCTTTTCTAATCAAGTTTGTCGTTAACCTTTATTCTGGGTGTAGTTATAAGCAGTCTAATACTAAACATCTTCCAATATTTATCACGCTATTTGCAAACTGTAAATACAGACATTGTCATGGTATATGAGCATAAAATCAAAGCTTACAAAGATGCGAAAAAAATTCTACTAACGAAATCTTAGACCACCGAAAGTGAAGATTTTTAAACAGTTGTTTATTTTTATACAAATGATCACATTTTAAGTTCAAGAGCCATTGTGAGAAAAATAAGTCTGTGCATAAATTATTGACAACAAAATCTTACAGGCCTTCTAATCCACTAGATGCTATAATTCTGTGCAGTGAACTTTTATATCCTAACATAACAAATAAAAGGTTATTGTATTTAGCACTTATGTCGGCTCATAGAAACCAAGTTATTTTTCATGACATAGTTGACATTTTTTTAACAAAGAAGACAAAAATAAATCTTCAAATATGAATGATATATATTGACAATGAGTGACCACCATTAATGTTATATGCTGGCTATGATAAAACATTACCTGAAACGTGAGTTTGTATGTCATGTTGTAAGCTTGAAAAATACGTAACTTTAAAACTTAAAACAACCGAGTTATATAACGTTTAAATATACATATATAACATTTGTTGTTTGTTAAGTTTCATTACTTGTGTCATATTGAATTACATTTTCGATTTTTTGTTGATTTTTTCGTTTTTTTTAGTTTTCTTAACACAAAAAATATATATAAATATACAATTTTTGCAAATAGCAAAAATGTCATAGCACAGTCGAGAAAAGAGCATAAAAAGTATGAACTCCCATTATTAATATTTTTTTGAAATTGCTAAAAAGTTTCCGCACCAAACGCAACTATTTTTTTCAGACCATATAGCCATTCTAGGTTTTCTACAAAGTTTGCGCCATTCCATCAGCTGTTTTTGACGTTTTGCTTTGTTGTTTTATTTCCTCACAAATCTGTCAAAACATTTTTCACTTGAAATCTTAACTATATTAACAAATTGTAGGCAGATTATATCCGATTTGTAAATTTATGTGTGATGCTTGGAGCGACGCACAGAGGGGTAAATTCACGATCTGGGAAGCCAAAATTCGATTTCTCAAAAACCAATGTTTTCAAAGTTAATTGTTGCTAATTGTGCATTTTCTATTTTGGCGCGTTAAGAGTGGAGAAGGCACAGCAAACGGCACTGATGATGATGGTTTGGCAACCATCGAAATAGCTATCTGCCTTGCCAGCTGTCAACATAATCCATTTCACACAACTCTTGTAAAACAAATTCTATTAGCAATAATAGAAAAGATCTTGAACCGAACAATGAAACCAAACTCATTATTTACATATACAGATCAACAATACAAATCAAGAGAAATCAAAGCAACAATTTTAGCAGGCTATGGGAAGGCGTGTGTTTAGTTTAAACATTTAAGTAAAATGGAAAATTATAAAGCAGGTTTATATTATTTAATCGTATTGTTCAGATGGAAAAAAAAATTTGCGGTTTTGTGTTTTATAGCCATTTACCCACTGCGGAAGAATTAACCATAATTTTTTCGGTTTTATTGAACCACTTTAGTTAACATACTGGATGTTCTATATCTCTATGCATTTATAGTTAGAGGGTATTCAGACGAATAAAAAGTTATAGGGAGGTAGGGCTCTAAAATGCAACCTTGTGCAGATATATGAGAAATACTTGGAATCTTAAAATTTTTATAGAAACCATTTTTTGTATAAAAACGGTCGTAACCTCTACCCCCCGAATGTTAACATATTATTATTTTTTACGCCGCACCGAGTATTGTTTTACCATTCTGCTTCATAAATTTGCTTCAAATAATTTTGGCCGCCCAGATCGTGACTTTAAATCACTGTGCGAGTCTAGTTTTCTGATCATAAAAAAAAAATTTTGCCACACTACAAAAGTCACTGTCCGGCTTTACAATAGCAAATGAATGTTTTCTCAGACATTGGGTCAAAAAACCATCAGTTATTCAGGAAGTTCAGCGGAGCAACATCTGCGCAGAGCGTGCAATTAAAATTATGCAAGAAATTTTGCCATTTCGTAAACCTAAACTTAAAATTAATTTCATATAACAGTTGGAAACATTTGTTTTTTTAGAATAAAAATATTAAAAACAAAAATCTGACTTTTTAGAAACCGCATTTGGTGCGGATGTTTGCGTAGCAAAAAACCCCAAGGATGTGATTCGAGAAAATGGAATAAATAAAATAAAACACAAGGGATTTAATAGTCAATAATAAAAATGGTTTTCCGCTTTATTAGGGAAATTCGATAACAAATGTAAGAGTAGGTATAAAAGATCTCAATAGTAACTAGATGATTAATAGCTCGATGTAGCGAACAAAGCCTGAAGAGCGCGAAGGATCGCGGCAACTCGTTACTCGTTATATTGGATCTACTGCGATTTTATACAAGCAATACAAAGAAAAGTTGTATAGCAGTAGATCCTTACGCTTATTCGAAGGAATAGGGTGGTTCACGAATAGAGTTACGACAAAAGGTGTGAAAACAGCAATTTGTACGTAAACAGCGGAACATTTTTGAACCCAAATCATCTAAAAATGTGATATTCATTACTTGTACAATATTTGCCACCACTTAGAGGTATGCCAAATTTTTTGTAAAAATAAGTTATATGCCTAATATACATACATATTTGATAAATATGTGAAAAATTTAATTATTTTTTGTTTCAACTGACATCGCAGCTTCGCGATGTCCAGCTTTCTTTGTTTGGTTACGTGGGTTTTTCGCTCTGCTCAATCTTGTGCGCACCTTAGCTGTAACCAGGTAATGATCCGAGCCAATATTAGCACCACGGATCACACGCACGTCCATGACACTAGATGCATGCCTGCCATCAATAACCACATGATAAATTTGATTTTTGGTGTTTCGATTGGGAGATAGCCAAGTTGTTATTGCAGTTCAGACAGAAAATGTTATCAGGCAATAACAAAGATAGATCTAGGGGGTTCTGTCATCCCGGAATTGTCATATACTAAGGGCTTCCATTCTGCAAAATGAATCATTCCCCCTCAGATAATGACCAACATAATGCTACATAGTGTTGATAAATACATACACATCTATATATATAAAAATAAGTTGCATTGTGTTAGAAATTGATGTTCTCTGGAATGCGTGAACCGATTTTGTTTCTGCAAACTTCAAAACTTCAAACTTATGTATAAACGGTCTTTGTATGTGCATTGGTTCTTGAGTTATAGCGAACACTGCATTCATTTCGAAATATGTATGTGTGTGTGTGTGGGGATGTGTGTATTGTTGTAACGTATGGGCTCGAAAGCGGCTGGACCGATTTTGATGAAATTTTCAGGGAATCTTCCGAATAACCTCGCAAGAAACATAGGCTAAACATTGTTTGAATTTTTCCACATTTAGGGGGTGAAAATAGCAAAAGGGATAAAAACTCCCCTTTCCTATATATATAGGTTTGTATGTTTGCAACGTATGGACTCGAAAACGGCTGTGCCAATTTTGATGAAATTTTCAGAGCATCTTCAGAATAACCCCGCGGATAACATAGGCAATACATTGTTTGGAGTTTTCTACATTTAGGGAATAGAAATTAGCAATTCGTTGCTATTCCATTTTACTCAAACCATTCATTTAATTTATATACTTAGCTATTGTAAATCACATCTTTGGGGATCTATGAAATAAATTAAATATAAACACATCACTAAAACCTTAAATATTTAAATACATTATGCACAGCAATGAGCTTTCTTATATGTCAACTTAACCGATATTTCAAACATCAAATCAAACAGCTAATATATACATGTAATACTGTAACGGACTTTTTCTCCAAGGCCGCTAACTTTTGAGTGCATGCTATGACTGACATTTCATGATCAGCTGATCTATTTATATTCTCAACTAACATATGTGTCTCGATGTTTGCAGGCGGTTTTTCAATCTCGCGAATTAATAAAATTTCAATTACGTCATATTAATTGGTGTAGCCACATTTTTCAATATAAAATGGTAAGTAGGCGCAGTAATTTGGGCCGTCAATCACGTAATGCTAGAAATATTGCGGCATCTAGAGCATCTCAAAGCGACGAACAGCGTGCAAATAATACTTTGGCTGCTCGAAACGCCATGGCACGTGGAAGGGTTCTGCGAAATCCAGCTCCACGTTTGTATGTGCGACGTTCTTTGGAGCGAGCTGCATTCAATTATGATTATGTTTCTCATGGCAAGGTTTCAATTGGACCCATGACTACTGTTTGCAGTCATTGCAAGGCATTTAAGTTCCAACATGAGGTATCTGGATTATGTTGTTCAAACGGACAAGTTAAATTACCAGAATTGAATCCACCTCCGGAGCCTTTGCATAATTCGATAACTGGTGGCACACCAATTTCAAAGCATTTTCTGGCAAACATACAAGCGTATAACTCCGGATTTCAAATGACTTCATTCGGAGCGACAAATATTATTCGGGACAATTTTATGCCAACTTTCAAGGTATTTTTGTTCGTTTTGATGTTTATTTAGATGATCGTGAAATTTACTATTGTGAAAATTTCAATCTTCAATAGATTCAAGGGCAAGTTTACCATCGACTTGGTTCTTTGTTGCCCTTTCCTGATCAAAGCTATCAATTTTTGCAAATATACTTTGTGGGTAACTCAAATGTGGAAACCGATCGTCGTTGTGAGATTTCATCAGATTTGCGGAGGGATATTATCGAGCGTTTGCAAAATATGTTGCATGCTGAAAATGAATTAGTGCGACTTTTTCAAACTGCTCTCGATCAAATGCCTTCTGATGAATATGCAATTGTGATTGGAGCTGATAAAACGCCTCCTGGGCAACATGTCAGACGATTTAATGCTCCCACATTGGATGATGTCGCTATTGTAATCGTAGGCGATGAATTCAATTCCCGTGACATTGTGCTGCGCCGCAGAAATATGCAACTGCAACGAGTTTCTGAAACTCATCGCTGCTATGATGGACTACAGTACCCATTGTTGTTTTGTCGAGGAGAAGACGGTTATCATTTTAACATTTAAATGATCAATCCTTCTACCGGTTAGTGCCGGGCCCGGCAAACGTTGTTCTGCCATACAACTTCGGACCCGCAATAATTTTCGAAATTAGTGAAGAGTGGTGAAGGGCGATCTGATTAACAATGTTTTTCGATTTGTTTTCCGGCGTAAAAACAAACAAAGAAAATGGTTTGCCGAAACGCGAACAGACAGCGTTCTACTGAGATTGATCCCATAAATTTTCATTGATGGGTTTTGCGATTTATTGATTGCCATCGCAAAAGCCTATAGAATGGGGAGTTGAACTCGCTTGAATTTGGAACGGAAGATCGGTTAAAATAATAGGAATTCATCGGATAAGGATTTCCTGTCCTTTGAATTTGCCCCTGATGAACGTCGCTTTAATCACATTGATGATCAGTTTCTTGACCAACAAACGCGTACCGTTGCACAATTTAAGATGATTCAGATTCCGCAACATGCTTATGATCGATCCCACCGTCAGCTGTAAATTGTGCGGCGGAGTTCCTGACACATCTAAAAAAATTCACAAATTCTGTCGGATAGTTGGTCGCCTTATTCTCGTTGGTCACACTGTCAACGGATTTGTATGAATGCAGTTCTCCATCGAATCGACTTTGAACAATAACATTCAAGCTTCGCCGTTCACTTATCCAATCTAGATTTTTATAATTTTTTACAATGTCGGGGAAAACTTTGATGATGAGTTCCTCCTTTGACGATGTAAACTCGAAAAAAAATTGCTGGGCACGTCATCAATCCAGTTAAAACATCAACAGGAGTTTGGCCGTTACCAAGTGCCAGTAGCTGTCTTGAAAATTCAGTAACATAAATATGACGATTTCAGGCATGCGTTTATTTCATAAGCAGCAGTAGATTTTAGGATGACGGGAAGCGATTGACGAAAATACCATAGCCACACCAAATCACCTCGTAAATCCTTAATCGTTCGGTCAACGTCTGCAAAACTCGTTTATGTGGTATCGTGCATTCATCCCAAATGATGATTTTGCATTCTCGCAACAACTTCGCTGCACGTTGGCTTGTCAACCCTGAAAAGATTCATCAGCAGCTTCAAAGCGGAAAGTGCAGGTCGACCGTGTTTCAACAATGTGGCAGAAATACCAGCGGATGCAACAGCTAACAAACGAATGCCTTGCCTGGGGGAGCATCGAGAAAGTAAATGCCTTCCGTTCCATCGTTCGTTTGCTCGGCATTCAATGGCGGCACATTTTTTCAGACTCTTTCAGTCAGCACATCTCCATCAATGCTTGATCTCGTTGCAATTCTATTCGAAAAAATTAAAATTCAATAAAATGTAAATGCACTAACTGGTAGAAGTATTGATCATTTTAATGTTAAAATGATAACCGTCTTCTCCTCGACAAAACAACAATGGGTACTGTAGTCCATCATAGCAGCGATGAGTTTCAGAAACTCGTTGCAGTTGCATATTTCTGCGGCGCAGCACAATGTCACGGGAATTGAATTCATCGCCCACGATTACAATAGCGACATCATCCAATGTGGGAGCATTAAATCGTCTGACATGTTGCCCAGGAGGCGTTTTATCAGCTCCAATCACAATTGCATATTCATCAGATGGCATTTGATCGAGAGCAGTTTGAAAAAGTCGCACTAATTCATTTTCAGCATGCAACATATTCTGCAAACGCTCGATAATATCCCTCCGCAAATCTGATGAAATCTCACAACGACGATCGGTTTCCACATTTGAGTTACCCACAAAGTATATTTGCAAAAATTGATAGCTTTGATCAGGAAAGGGCAACAAAGAACCCAATCGATGGTAAACTTGGCCTTGAATCTATTGAAGATTGAAATTTTCACAATAGTAAATTTCACGATCATCTAAATAAACATCAAAACGAACAAAAATACCTTGAAAGTTGGCATAAAATTGTCCCGAATAATATTTGTCGCTCCGAATGAAGTCATTTGAAATCCGGAGTTATACGCTTGTATGTTTGCCAGAAAATGCTTTGAAATTGGTGTGCCACCAGTTATCGAATTATGCAAAGGCTCCGGAGGTGGATTCAATTCTGGTAATTTAACTTGTCCGTTTGAACAACATAATCCAGATACCTCATGTTGGAACTTAAATGCCTTGCAATGACTGCAAACAGTAGTCATGGGTCCAATTGAAACCTTGCCATGAGAAACATAATCAAAGTTTGCATCATAATTGAATGCAGCTCGCTCCAAAGAACGTCGCACATACAAACGTGGAGCTGGATTTCGCAGAACCCTACCACGTGCCATGGCGTTTCGACCAGCCAAAGTATTATTTGCACGCTGTTCGTCGCTTTGAGATGCTCTAGATGCCGCAATATTTCTAGCATTACGTGATTGACGGCCCAAATTACTGCGCCTACTTACCATTTTATATTGAAAAATGTGGCTACACCAATTAATATGACGTAATTGAAATTTTATTAATTCGCGAGATTGAAAAACCGCCTGCAAACATCGAGACACATATTGTAGTTGAGAATATAAATAGATCAGCTGATCATGAAATGTCAGTCATAGCATGCACTCAAAAGTTAGCGGCCTTGGAGAAAAAGTCCGTTACAGTATTACATGTATATATTAGCTGTTTGATTTGATGTTTGAAATATCGGTTAAGTTAACATATAAGAAAGCTCATTGCTGTGCATAATGTATTTAAATATTTAAGGTTTTAGTGATGTGTTTATATTTAATTTATTTCATAGATCCCCAAAGATGTGATTTACAATAGCTAAGTATATAAATTAAATGAATGGTTTGAGTAAAATGGAATAGCAACGAATTGCCAATTTCTATTCCCTAAATGTGGAAAACTCCAAACAATGTATTGCCTATGTTATCCGCGGGGTTATTCTGAAGATGCTCTGAAAATTTCATCAAAATTGGCACAGCCGTTTTCGAGTCCATACGTTGCAAACATACAAACATATATATATAGGAAAGGGGAGTTTTTATCCCTTTTGCTATTTTCACCCCCTAAATGTGGAAAAATTCAAGCAATGTTTAGCCTATGTTACTTGCGAGGTTATTCGGAAGATTCCCTGAAAATTTCATCAAAATCGGTCCAGCCGCTTTCGAGCCCATACGTTACAACAATACACACATCCCCACACACACACACACACATGTTTCGAAATGAATGCAGTGTTCGCTATTTTATTTTATTGATGATCCAATGTAACATTAGTGATCAACAGTTTGTGAATTATAAACTTTATGAAATTCCCTTATTACTCAAATAAAAAAAACATACATGAATATAGACTAGGTATGACAAACGGGAAATCCCGAATCCCGAAATCCCGGGATTTTTCGGGATTGATGTATCCCGAATCCCGAGGTTTTGATAAATAAATCCCGGGATTTTTCGGCGATACCTTTTTTGCCACAAGTGTGGATTTTGAAAGATGTTTTTCTTATGCTTTTATATGCTACTTATGTTTGGAATAAAATTCTTCAAGATTATCGGATGAAACATTACACAGTACAACATTTTTCAGCTTATTCGTTTGGGACTCAATTCTGAGAAATGCACGTGAAAGTATCTCCAAGAAGAAGTTCTGCATCATTCGTTTTTTGTCATAATTAGGGCGACCATTTCTCAGCACGATAAAAACGGGTTTCAGTACTTAAAACAGCATGAAAAACCCTTGAAATAAGCACAATAGATTTTATATTCAGCATTTATAATTTTTTTTATTTATTGAAAAACAAACAAAAAACAATTTCACATCTATGAAAGAAGTAATAAAAGCAATAAGTAAATTAACCAAATTATTCAATCGTGTATTCATACAAAGAAAGTAATTTTTAAACCAAAAAAAAAATTCTTAAAGTGAGATTATACCTTGGTCAATGTCACGATTACAATTAAAATTTTCCAAGGTGAAACTTTTACGCTGGTTTGTAAAAAAAAATTCCATATATAGAAAAAACGCGTTCCACGTCACACGATGAAACGGGAGCGTATTTAAAAAATGTTGATTCAGCAGGCGAATATTTTCCCATAAACGCACTTGTTGTTTTGGAATTTTTAAAAATAATATTGTTGATTTCCACAAAGCCAGGATCTCGCGCAAGAACGGCAGTCATTTTTTATACCATCAACCTTAGGGATGAGGGTATATTTCATTTGATACGAAAAGAAGTGTAACGCATTAAATGAGACGAGTTAGACCCCAAGTATCTTAAGACCAAATTCGTTTCAGGACTTTTTAAGACCGTCTGTCTGGCTGGCTGGCTGGATGGCTGGTCAGCAGGATAACTTGAGTAAACCTTAACGAATCAGTATGAAAATTTACCAGTATTAATATTTTTCAAATCGAACTTATGGGATTGTAAATGGGCAAAATAGCCCCACCCCTTCTGGTACCTCCCATACAAAATTACCTATTTTTGGATAATTTATATTTCTCTCATAACTTCCCAACGGACGATCGTATGATATTTAAATTTGGTCAGTTTATTAATCTTGCAAAAGTAGACAAACACTACGAAACCCGAAACCTTTGCCATACCCCTTCTGGTACCTCCCATATAAATGACCTAATTGACCCTCATAGTTTTACATACATATATTTTTTGTAACTAAACTGAATTCACTCAAATTTTGCATATGATGCTTGGATATGAAAACTGGACTCAGCTATGAATATGAACTATATCGGTTCACGCCTTCTGGTACCTCCCATACAAAATGACCTATTTTTGCAAATTTAATATTTCTCCCATAACTTCCAAACGGACACTTGGAGGATAATTACAAATAGTCGGTTAATTTATCTTGCGATAGGGAGCAAAACCTCAGAAAACCTTACTATTTGACGCACCCCTTATGGTACCTCCCATACAAATTCCCGAATTCACCCTCATAGTCCTACATACATATTTTTTTTGTAAGTACAATTAATTCAGTCAAATTTGGCGTAACTTCTACAGTTATGAAAATTTGAATCAGGAATGAATATGGATTATATGGGATCACCCTTCTGGTACCTCCCATACAAAATTACCTATTTTTGAAAAATTAACATTTATTCCATAATTTCCAAACGGACACTTGGAGGATAATGAAAATTGGTCGGTTAAATTATCTTGTGATAGGAAGCAAAACCTTACAAAACATAACTATTTGACGCACCCCTTCTGGTACCTCCCATACAAATGCCCGAATTCACCCTCATAGTCCAACATACATATCTTTTTTGTAAGTACACTGAATTCAGTCAAATTTGGCGAAACTTCTACAGTTATGAAAATTTGAATCAGGAATGAATATGGATTTTATCGGATCACCCCTTCTGGTACCTCCCATACAAAATTACCTATTTTTGAAAAATTAATATTTCTCCCATAATTTCCAAACGGACACTTGGGGGGTAATGAAAATTGGTCAATTAAATTATCTTGTGATAGGAAGCAAAACCTTACAAAACATAACTATTTGACGCACCCCTTCTGGTACCTCCCATACAAAATACCGAACATACCCCCATAGTTTTAAATACATATAATTTTGTAAGTACAGCGAATACAGTCGAATTTTGCGTAAGTTGTACAGTTATGATAATTTGAATCAGGAATGAATATGGATTATACCGGATCACCCTCTGGTACCTCCCATACAAAATGACCTTGTTTGGAAAATTAATATTTGTACTATAATTTCCAAACCGGTACTTGGACGATAATCAAATTTGGTACTTTATTATCTTGTAATAGGAATTATTATTGGGTGATGGTATTTATCAGTCAGTTTACCTGACTGAAATTTCTGTACAGGTTTTAAAATAATTTTTATAAGATGTTTTTCTATAGCATGTTGAATTGATTTTACTGTTTCCAAGCTTTCATTCAATGGCAATCCGCTTGACTCAATTTTTGTGATGGCATGCCAGATGCGCTTAAAGTTAATTTTTATGAAGGAAAAGTCGGATTACAAATTTTCATTAGAAAGAACCTCTTCGCTTTATCGCAATGCTTCAGAATCATTTTCGTTAAACTCTTGGATGACTTCCCTTATGTCTTTCAAATAATTTGTATAATACTCCGCTGCTTCCAACCACGTTCCTCATCGTGTCGTTATTGGTTTAGGATATAGAGGCACATTAGGTTTTATTAGTTTAAATTTTTGTTTTCGATAAGGCGCCTGAAAACTATAGGAATATAACGAATCGAACGATCTAAGCTATCTAATAAGCTATCGATAAAAATAGGGCTATTACAAAATCTTGAACACAGGCTGTGTGTAAAATAAGAGGATAATTTGCAAATTCAATTCTACCTGTCATATTTTTATGAACCGCAAGGGCTTGTCATATCGCTCGTTTTCTGCAAGACCGTCATAACTCAAAAAACGTGATTTTTGAGCTAATGATGTAGAATTGTTCATTGCATCATACTCCATGTTGTGTAAAAAATGCATGTTAATATCTTTTATACACTCCGCATGAGAGCTATTTGAATTCTTCCATTTCGTACAAGTTGGGTGTAAATTAAAAACTTTAAACGCGTTTATCTCGGAATCGATTTTTTTGAGATATGACGGTCTTGCAGAAAACGAGCGATATGTAAAAATTTTCAATTGATAGAAACATATCTTATCAAAATGTATAAAAAATTTAAATAAGGACAAATACAGCATGAAAAAGCACAAACCTTTTAAATAAGCAAGATCGCTTGAAATCGTTAAATTAAGCAGCATCAGCAATATTCAGCATGTGCTGAAAATTGGTCGCCCTAGTCATAAAAACACATGCAACAAATGAAGACTTTTTGCTATATACAAGAACGTGACAGTATAAGTTCGATTCTCAAATAGCTAACTAACACTTCGTGATAGCGCTAAACTATATTCGGCAATAATGTAGCTGGGAGTTTTGGTCACAAATATTATTAACCATTTCACCAAAAGTTTTACTTATTCCTGCCGTTTTTGGAAAAACATTTATGAAGATAATATAATTTTTTAACTTTTTTGAGCATTACTTTAGGGAGTCCAAATTTTTTACTAACAATGTTCCTCAAAATTATAGCCTAGGTAAAGTTGAGCAACTTTTGTGAACATTTCAATACAATCTGAACGTGTCTAGGCAACCTTAATAGCTCATAAAGTCCACTATAAGCCAGTGACGTGGTTGAATATAAACTGATTATAAGTTTCTTAGCTGATTTTGAAAGAAGACACTGCGGCCTTTTCAACGATAAATATAGTTACATTGATAACGTGTCGTATTTGTCTGTTTTTTGCCTCGAAATTTCAAACGTTTGTGATTTTTTAACTATTTTTTAAATTTGTAACCACTATTTTATAAGCACACCCTAACATTTACTATTTTATTTAGAAAGTGTACGCTTTTAAGAGTAAAACGCATATTATCTTCTTGAAATCTGTGAACAAATAGTTAAGATATTCATGTATTCCGCAACAACAAAACATACATTTAAAACTAATTTACAATAACTAATAATGAATGTTACTTAAACTAAGTTATAACTTTAGCAAAATCATTAAAAAACTACTTAAAACAATAAATAACAGTAATAATTTATGTTTAAGAAATCAGTCACTAAAAAAATTTTAAAAAGAATCCAGAAATCTCGAAAAATCCCGGGATCCCGAAAAATCCCGGGATTACGGGATCGGGATTTATAAAATCCCGAATCCCGGGATTTATCAAAATCAGTCCCGTTTAGCATCCCTAGTATAGACACAGTCATTAGAGTTGGACTTTCTAGTTCCTTTTGGTGAATCGTTTCCTTTCTGTTCTGTTCACCAAAAGGAACTAGTTCGGTCCTTCTGTTCCTTTCGTTCCTTTTGATCTATTCGTTCACTTATTCATTTTCACCACTTCGTTCATTCGTTCTCTATGTTTTGATTGTTTTTAGTCTTTTTCGGATTATGAAGTGAACGATTTTCAAACAAACATATTAAAAATGTCAGAGCTGCTTAAAAGTTTATAAAGTATTTTTAAATTGTTTAAATAGTGTGTTAAAAAAAATAGTTCTCAAAGGCTTTGTTTAGAGGACTTATAAATCATTTTTCATATCAAAATACAAAAAAAAATGTCTGCTGTTTTTGTTGTGGTGATGCCACCACTTTAGAATTGTTACGTATGAACGTAAGAACAAGTGAACGAATGACCGAAAATGTCAAAAGAACGTAATAAGCAAAAAGGAACGAAAAGATCAGAAGGAACGAAAAGATCAGAAGGAACGAAAAGAGCAGAAGGAACTAAAAAGCAAAAGGAACGAAAAGAGCGGAATATGTGGAACTAGTTCCAACCGTTCACTACATGGAATCGTTCATTGGAACTAGTTCGTTCCGGAACTATACAAGTCTAACAGTCATAGAAAAAATGTCACGTACAACACATGTCACGTTCGAACCACTTAAAAATTAAATTTAAATGTGTTTGATTTTGCTGAATCCCTTGTATTTAAAAATGTCTTCGAAAACTATTTTTTGTCACGTTCGAACCGCTCCTTTTTTTGTCCTTTTTTGTAATCAATATTTCGCCTGAAAAAACCATCAATACGATTATGTAAAAGAAGAATCTAAAATATGTTTAATTCTGACCTTTTTCGCTTTAAGTTTGTACAACGGTTAAGTTCGACACCGTTGGATTGGTCATATACAAACTAAATTTATATTAATTTTTTAACGCTATTAAGCATATTGGTAAAACTTTTTCCTACATGTATTAGATGTGACATTAAAAACTCCAGGTGAGATTGGCATTTATTCAGCTATCGAGCTACTCTTAACACTTTATTTATTATAAATTTAAAACCAAATAATAACACAATGCAACAAATTTTTGATCCCGGCTTCTAAATAGTTGATCCTTATGTAAAATTTCACGCTGAATTCAAATCTGCTCAGAAATATACGAAAAGTAGACCGTTTTTGAGAAATTCAAGATAATGAAATTGTTTCTTTAAAAAAACGACAGTTGTTTAATATCCAAACATAAATAACGAAGTTATGGTACTTCAAAATTGAATTTTTGTAAAAATTTTGGTGATTTTTCAAGTTTTCGCTGCCTTTCATTAAGTGTTTTTCCGTCTTTCCGTAAAAATGTCACCGGTTAAATTAAATGATCGAATAATATCATACTTAAATTTTTTGGCCTTGGTCATCAAAATCGGAAAAAATAAACGCTACATTCACAATTAAGCAAATATACCTCTTCCTGAAAGTAGTATTAAATGTTGTTTTGCTTGCTCTCCGAACCGGAACTTAACGCTTTTTGTTAAATTAGTAACTGACCAAGCACACCTCGCCTGCATGACGAATGGGTTGACCTAAAATGGCAAGGAAAACGGTAAATGGGGTTTTGTTAGGGGTCAATTGTACATTAAAAATCCACTTGAATCAAAATCCTAGCTGATCCTTTTTTTAAGATAAAAGGGTTTTTCGTTTTTTTACTCCGTTTTGCACTTTTTTTTAGAAGTGACGTTCCTTGCCCCATGATTCCGCCATCAAATCATAGAGATAATATATCGTGTTATATCTCATGGCAAGCGTATGAACTTCAAGTTTAAGACACTTCTGTCCATTTAATTGTCTGAAACCAGAGAAATTTTTTGGTAAAGACGAAAAAAAACTTAATGAAAGGCATCGAAAAATTGAAAAATTATTAAAAATTTTACAAATATCCAACTTTGAAGCGCCATAATGTCGACGACCACCGCAAACGAATTAAGGACCAAGATTTGAGGATATGCACCTGGAATCTTAGAACACTGTATAGACCAGGTGTCTCCATCCAACTGGCAGAAGTCCTCGAAGAATACATGGCTGACATAACCGCTTTATAGGAAATCCGGTGGACGGGACACGGGTGCTCGCGCATGAAGACGTGCGATATATACTATAGCGGTGAGTGAACGTATAGCCACCAAAAGAGTCAAAACAAAGTTTTTCCACATAACACTTATATGTGCCCATGCTCCGACAGAAGAGAAAAGCGAAGAGGACAAAGACGAGTTCTACGAGAGCCTAGAAAATGTATATGACCGTTGCCCACGCCATGACATCAAAATTGTACTAGCCGATTTTAATGTTAAAATAGGCAAGGAGACCGCATTTGAGACTTCCAACTCATCCCCGGAAAATTCAGTCTGCACACCGAAACGTCGAACAACGGCATCAGACTGATTGTTTCTCTGCGGCAAGAAATATAGTAGTTAGCAGCACTAGATTTGACCATAAAAATATTCATTAGGCAATATGGCTATCTCCAGATCAATTGATGAGAAATCAGATAGATCACGTGGTAGTCGATGGAAGGCATGCATCGAGTGTTCTGGACGTACGAGTGATCAGGGGTGCGAACATTGACTCCGATCACTTCCTTACCGCAGTTAAGGTACGCACAAGGCTAAGCATGGCGAAAAACGTACGTAACCAGGCTCAAGAAGATGCCTGGTACGATGATGAATGTCGCAATGCCACGAGAGAGACGGATGCTGTATACAGAGCGAAACTGCAGCCAATGGCAACGCGAGCTGTTCGTGAACGGCACGGGGAGACGGAAAAAGAGGTAGCTGAAGAAGAGGCAGGATGAATGCACAGAGTTGCTCCGAAGTAGAGGGGAAGCCCGAAAGTTCTACAAGAGAGTTAAGGCGAGAATACGTGTAACAGGGTTGCCCTCCTGCAAGGACAGCGATGGTCAACTAGTGACGGACCTGGATAACGTTCTGAAAATATGGAGAAATCATTTCAGAAATTTATTGGACCCCGCTCCAATCCATAACGATGGTATAAACTGTCCACCTCCGAGCCAGGGCGAGATACGTGTGGCAATCTCCCGCCTTAAAAACAACAAAGCTGCTGGGGCGATGGTCTCCCTGCTGAATTGTTTAAGGCTGGCGGGCAGGATTTGATTAGCAGCATGCATCAGCTCAAGGAAAACATCTGGCAAGAGGAGAGCATGCCCTGGGATTGAAGTCTCAGTCTGTTATGTCCCATATACAAGAAAGGAGATCGTAGTGAATGTAAGAACTGCCGTGGAATAAGCCTATTACCAATTGCGTACAAGGTCCTTTTAAGCATATTGTGTGAACGTCTAAAGCCAATTGTAGAAAAACTAATTGAACCATATCAGTGCGGCTTTAGACCTGGCAAATATTCACTCTACGCCAAATCCTGGAAAAAAAACTCATGAAAAGCAGATCGACACCTACCACCTCTTTATCGACTACAAAGCTGACTTCGACTCTCTGATAAGGAATAGACTATATAAGGCCATGTCTGAATTTGATATCCCTGCGAAGCTAATTTGACTTTGCAGATGTACCTTGGAAAACACTAAATTATCGGTTAAGATTGGTAAAGATCAGTCTGAACCATTCAACACGGAAAGATGTCTCAGGCAGGGCGATAGCCTGTCCTGTACACTATTTAATATAGTTATGGAGAAGGTGATGAGAAAGGCTGATGTCAACATGTCTGGCACCATATTCCACAAGAGCCACATGCCACTAGCCTATGCCGATGATATAGATTTCATTGGCCGAAATCTGCGGGATGTTACTGCAGTTTTCTCATCACTAGAAAAGGAATCGGCAAAAATGGGTTTAGCGGTCAAAGAGGACAAAACAAAAATAATGATTTCGACGAACAAAGAGTCCTCTCGATGGGGACGCAGCGTCAACGTTGAAAATGATTGTTTTGAGGTAGTAGATGAGTTTACCTACCTCGGATCTTCCTTCAATAAGAAAAATAATGTCAGCCAAAAAATTAAGCGTAGAATAGTGGTTGCCAATAGACGTTTATACGGACTTCGGCATCTCGGAATACTAAGAAACAGCTATACCAGTTGCTAATCTTACCTGTTCTGTTGTATGCTGCCGAATCATGGGTGCTTACGACAACGGACATACAAAACCTGGTAGTATTCGAGAGTAAAGTACTCCGAAAAATTTATGGACCTATCTGTGTCGACGGCGAGTTTCGCCATCGGATGAACCATGAGCTGTATGAGCTTTACCATGATATCGACGTAGATAAATGAGTCAGAATGCAACGACTACGATAGCTTGGACATGTTGCCAGAATGAATGTATGTAAAGGCTCCAGCGAGAAAGGTGTTCGAAGGCGAACCTGAAGGGCGGCGCAGAGCAGGGAGACCCAAACTCCGTTGGAAGGACCAAGTGGTAGGCGACGTGCCACCATCTGGTAAGACTAACTGGAGAACACACGCAGAAGACCGAGCGTGTGGAATTCTTTAGTTTTAATGTGCCTTTTAAGTAAGTAAGTAAGTAAGTTAGTAAGTATTAATAGTTACCGCAAATGCAAGGCGAAAAGGAAACTGCAGTGGTTTAAATTCAAAAGGTATATGAGTTGAAATCATTGGAATGCGTGAAATGAAAACATCATCGCCTTTGAATTTTCCAGTTAAAATAGCCATCATAACCGTCTTCCGCTCTGCAAAACAAAAACGGGTATTGTAATGCATCGCAACAGCGATAAGCTTCAGATACCTGTTGCAGTTGCATATTTTTACGACGCAGTAAAAAGAACGATTCAGTACGCCGCCGTATTTCAAGCATATTGTGCATGTGATTTGGATATCCCACTTCACTAATCAAAATAATAAATATCATATTTTACCCCCAGAATTGGCAGTTAACTGACAAAAAAAACAAACACACAGCAAAAACGGACGATTGCAGCGACACCTATCGGGTCAAATTGTCCATATGTGGACCTACTCAAATCTTAAAATATTAGAATAACTTACATTGTGTTGATAATTATTTACAATTTGCGACTTAATATTAATTAATATATTTCCCTATTTACACCATATATGCACAAATAGAGGTATGTTCACTATATATATAACTCATGAACCACTATTCAAACAAAGATCAAATTTAATACAAACCTTGTCTTTGGCGTCAACTTTCATTAGAAATTTACAGAAACAAAATCGGTTCACGCAGTGCTGAGAATTTCACTCAATGACAAAATGCAACTTATTTTTATATATATAGATGTATCGATACATGCAAACAAACTCGATCCGTTTTCAGATATAAAATGTTCTAATTTTTACGGCCGACATCTGGCAAATACTGTACATCTTTCAGACGACCGTCCATTCACTAGCCTTAGCCTACAAGTCGACGTTGAAAACATGTTAACGAAACATTGAGCGAAAATTAATTAGATTTATTGAACTTAAAATCAAAAGAAAAAAACAGCCTTTCTTACTGGCTCATTTTTTGATATCGAACAATCAAAATGCAACTTTTCCATATTTGGTTTTTTTAAATCAGTTCCATATAATATCGCTTCCTTTGAACCTATGAAAGGCGCCTTTATGTTTATCCCCGACTGTGTAATTTCAGTACCAGTTCGTTCAGTTAATATCAAGCACTTAATAACTACAGCACACCTTGGAATAAACTTTTTCTAATAAAGCTTTACATCTACCTGACTCATATATTACCAAAAAGACTATCTCATCAGATAGAGGACAGAGTTTTAGACTAATTGTGTTCCAAAATACATGATCCCAACATTCATTCTGTAGACAATACCATACAAATGACCGGTATAGAATTTGCTCTTCACGTAGAACAACAAAATACAAAAATAAAACAATGTATACAGTTTTGGGCGTTCTGGTGTAACTTTTAACCACCTGTCAAAAGGAGTAATGACGCAAGTTTTTACTTTTTGAGTTTTTACTCACACAGACGTACACATAAATCTACTTTAGTAACACACCTTTAAAAGTAATATTTGGAAAGCGAACGGATTACTCGGGGTAAACAACACGATTTTAAAAGAATAAAAACTAAACTGTCTTGCTTTTAAATTTGGATTCGCACAACTTTTGCTATCATATACGTTCTACTGGTTTTCTAATCCATCTTCACCCGATTTTCATATAGTAAACAAAAAAATCCACCATCAACTGATGACACATTTGTCATTTTCCATATGAGGGATGGCAAGTTGATTCATCTACGAGATAATCATGCTGTAGATATTGCATGAATAATTATGAAACGACATATAGGTGGCTACAAGCCATCGTGTATTAATGGCTTGATTCTACTAAAGCGTATTTAATTTTTATTTGATAATGCGAAAAACTAAATCTAGGCGCGCTGTTGTCACTGAAAAAGTTGATTGTAAATGAAATAGGAGTCCTTGTTATATTACTAGAATTCGCATATCGTTTTGATTTGTTTACACCTGTGCATTTGTATATAGTTACCATCATACCCTCACATTTTTTCAAAATAAGTGACCCCAAAGTCTATTAAATGGAAATGAATTTAGAGTGCTGCATTGTCGCTTTAAGTACCACCATTGTACGCGACTCCCTCTGTTGTTGTCTGGCACTGTTGTCAGAAAAAGCATCTTCAGTACATTATAAAATAACAATATTGCCAGACATCTGACGATCGTGTGAACACAATTTCTGGTCATTATCATATAATTATCAGATATTATATCATCCAAATACATTTTATCTTCAGATAAATATCAAAAATCATTGAAAAACTCAAAAAATACTTTTCTTAAAAATGGTCCAGCTCGCTGGATCTTAATCCTAGGCACGAAATTTTTTGGGATTCATCATAAAACAATCCAGGGTACATTTTGGGGGGAGGACCGAAGATACTTTTTTTGGAGAGTCGGTATAATATACATATGTAAATGAATTTAATTTCTGTTGTTTTTCTTAATTTATTGTTTTTTTATTTCTTTATAATAATTACAAACATTTGTTGAATTAAATAAAATAAATAAAAATGTATTCATATTTTTATATCTTTTTTTCTAAGAACGTTCCCATCGCCGCCTCTCACACCCGCCCCAACCGACCGAGGGGGCCTCATCCCCATAACGTGGAGATAACGTACACACTGCGGACCGGTCCGTAGTGGAGAGCGAACAATATAGAATGTTCATATTCGGCTACAGATTAACTATCATCAGCCGATGCCAAATGTACCATACATACTAAAGAGCATAGAATAAACTAAAAACAACAGAATTATAACAAAGTATATAACATACATTTATTATCTTACATTAATTGAATACAATAATGATAACTATAATTTGAAACGAAGTTCTTACAGCTCAAGTATTGAAATAAGTTATTATAACAGACTTAACAGAGTCTGGGGATGTGGAGAAGTCAATAAATTGATAAATGTCATTGAAGTCTGAACACATTCTACGCAGCGGTTCAGATACAGCATAATCATGGCGTCTAAAATGTAATAAATGTAGAAGACCTTAATGGGATATTATGATAAACTCTTGAGAGAATATATTCCAATCTTATATCTCCTCGGAGAATTTTATAAATCGTAATAGAATTTTACATTTTTCGCCTACTAAATAGAGTAGGCAATTTAATTAGAGACAGTCTGCTGACGTATGGTGGAAGATTGGAGTTTGGATCCCATCGAAGATCCCTGAGACAGAACAGTAGAAATTGTTTTTGAATCGACTCTAACATATTGATATAAACATAATATTGTGGATCCCATACAACGGATCCATACTCCAGAATGCGTCTTACAAGCAGGGTTACCGTTGAAAAATTTCAAAAAGTGGCACAAAAAGGGGATTTTTTAAAATAAAGTCGCACAAAAAGGGGATTTTTTTTAAAAAATTCGCAAATTCATTTTATTTAATCAAAACAATAAAATAAAATAAAAAATTACAATAAATAACAAAAAACAACTCAGTCCATTACATTAAGATGTAAAATATACATCATAAAATGTAAAATATACTAAAAAAAACAATAGATTACAAGGCACAAGGAATATGTGTATATGTTTGGAGGTCAAAATTTAATTTTTGTTGAAACAGATTCAAGGTCTTATTCATAATAATTTATAAACCTTTATAAATGTTTATAAATATGGTTGCTATATTTTAGAAACGTAATTTTGATACTTTTTTCAAGTATCTCATTTCAGCTTCCAGCTTCGAGTCCAACAAATTCAAAGCTGAAAGAAGCATTGCTTCACATGTTTTTACTTTTAACTTATTAGTTAACTTAGTCTTCATCAGTGCCAACTTTAAAAATATACGCTCCGCGCAAGCACTGCTTGTGGTATTTGTGTCATTTCAGGTCATTCAAACTATTTTTTAAATTTCCTACTGTGTACCAAAAAATGTCAGTTATCAATGTCAATGTCAATTAATGTCAGTTATATTAAAGAGGTATTCATAAGATTTATCTATTGGTTTACACTATAATAACTTTAATTCATATATGAATGCCTCAGATTTTTTGTAATATGACTATATTCAGACACTATGTCAGAATAATTATTGTCTTCACTAGCCTTAATAAAATTAGGGTCTATATATCTTACAGCAATCAGTCTTTTATTATTTATATCAATCGCCGCGTCGCTTTTATTCGACGGTAGACGTTACAAAATATTGAGTACTTTTTCTCCAGAGCAACTCTAAAGCACAAAAAAGTATTAAATATTTTAAAAAGCATAGAAATATTATGGGTTGTGAAAAGTCGCAGAAATGAAAAAAAGTGGCAAAAAAGGGGATTTGTGAAAAAGGGGCAGCAAAAGTGGCATGGCTTCAAAAAAGGGTCAAATTGCCACTTTAGTCGCACAACGGTAACACTGCTTACAAGTGACGTAAAAAGTTTCTTCGTAATATACGGGTCAGTAAATTCCTTAGCCCAACGCTTTATAAAAGAAAGAACTCCATATGCCTTGTTTACTGTTGTTACAATGTGATTATTGAATGTTAATTTTCTATCAAGTAGTATTCCTTAATCTATCCTTAATCTAATCTTAGTCAACCTGTTCCAAAGTGCAGCCTCCCAACCTATATTGGGATGAAGAATGGGCGGGATCTATAGAATACCATATTTTTACACTTTTTCAAGTTAAGCTCCATTAAGTTAATGTCGCACCAAGTACTAAAGCGATCAAGATCATTCTGAAGAAGAACATGATCATAAGCATTATTATATTATAAATATATCTGGACATCATCTGCATACATTAGACAATTAGAATCCACTATTGCCTTAGGCAGATCATTAATAAACAACAAAAATAAAATTGGACCCAAATGGCTTCCCTGGGGAACGCCAGATGTCACATGAATAGGCTTAGAAATGGAATTGCCGAACATGGCCATTTGTTCGCGGTTCATTAGATAAGAAGAAATCCACTTTATGATATTATTGTCGAAACCAATATTAATCAACTAATGCAGTAAGAGTTTGTGATTAACCTTGTCAAAGGCTTTTCTGAAATCAGTATAAATTACGTCGGTTTGCATTCCCGAAATAAAACTTTCAATAACGTGTGAAGAGAATTGTAGCAGATTGGTGACAGTAGACCTGCCCTTACGAAAATTATGTTGCCGACAATCAAGAATTGAAGAGACCCTGTAAGATATAATATCAGTGCCTATTTCGCCCATTTTCCAACCAACATCGCGACTAGTGAATTTTATGCCACTGGTAAATTTCTATTGAAATTAATTAAGAACTACTCCAATTATCGTCTTAACCATTTACCCAGCCAGCCAGACGGACATAGCTTTATTAGGTTAAGAAGCCCGGAAACTTATTTTTTCTGAAGGAATCTAGGGTCTCAGTTATATGTACTGATGGGCGAAATAGGCACGCCCCCTCAAGTACCTCCCATACAAAATGACCTATTTCACTAAAACCACTATATTGTCACTAACTTCCTGTTGGAGGGCTCTACGAAGCTAAAATTTGGATGGTAGTATTATTTGACAGCTTGAAGTATATACTGAAATAATAGGTCCGCTTGCCCCGCCCCTTCTGGTACCTCCCATACAAATTAGCACAACCTTTTAAAGATTATTGTAGCCAAAAACCACATTTTTGCTCTGATGTTAACAAAACTTTTCACATCTTAGTTTTTTTACACTATTCTAATATGGTAACAAAACTAAGCATATCGGTTCAGATTTAGATATAGCCCCCATATATATGTGTGTTTCACGATATATACTTTTTTTTACAGAGGTAGTGAAGTTTGATTATAATTATAAACAATAAATAAACTCTTGACATACAAGAATTGCATATCGTTAGAAAGGGAATAACATAAGGTTTAATAATTTACAAAAATTAATTAAAAGCACATTTTATTTTGGGCATGATTCTGAGTCAAATATACAATTTGGTCAAAACGTATTTTTTGGAGAAATAATATCTTATATGAAAAATCGCGTAAAATTCAAACGGACTAGAATATCTTAATGAAATTTTGGAATAATGTACAAAAAATTGTCCTTAAAAAACGAATAACAATATGTTGCCATATCTTACAACAAAATACCCAAATTCCCAAAACGGGGAAAATATGTTCCAAAATTCCGATTTTTTTTACTAAAATGGCCACACTGTCTTATCTTTATCATAGAACCCAAGGGCCCCCTGGGCCTTAGCACCAACTTTGACCTTGATTTTCGTGTTTTAGGGTTTTGTTGTACAGAACTTCAACTCGTATTTGCTTTTGGTTTCATCCCATTCCGATTTTGGTTGTTCCACAGTGTAATTATCGACCTTTTCTATTATTTAGTTCAGTTTTATTACATATTTCTAATTGGGCTTTCAAGATCCTTCTCTTTTAATTTGAATAAAAGATTGTTTATTTCATATTTCTCCGACGTTTCGCTGGCATTTCCCAGCTTCTTCAGGGATTTGATATTGATCTAGTAACGATAAACAATCAATAACAGCACTAAGTTGAACTTACACTCAATGTTTTTAACGACATAAAACAAAAACATAAAAATTAATAAAAGAAAAACAATCACAAAAATTTTAAATATCACAGATTTAAATTTTTTTATTGTGTAGCATTACAGCTGAACCATATTACTAACTTTTTGCTAAAATGTAGTTGCCATTAGTGCTGCCCTTGTCTTCTTTTCTATTTATTGCACTACTTGATTTCTGATTTGATGTGGAGATCAGCGTTGCCAGTTTAGGAGATTTTCCCCTTTTTGGGGATATTTATTTGAAAAAAGGGACACAATTTTTGACTTGGGGATATGGGAATTTTATGGGGATGTCATCGTTTGTTTGGGGAATTAAAGAGGATTTTCCATCATATTTTACATTTTCTCACAAATGTGTGTTTTTTTAGCGGATTATCAAATATATTGTCTCGTTTGTTTAGATATCTACTAAAAAGAGTGACAAATGTAGCACCTATAATGTGCAAAGAGAAAAACAAACTTTATTTATTGTTCATATCACCTATTCTTAATGATATGAATAGATTAAACCTTGATTTCCAAAGTGACTAAATGGACAGTGGAACCATGTACGAGAAACTACATGTCACGCTTTTTTCATTGCCAATTTATACAAATCTTAGTGGAGGAAAATGCCATTCGTCAATTGGAAAAACATTTTCGCGATGACATCATTACCCATCTTAACTCAGCTCGGCCTAAAATGTATTCCTATTAGGATGCAGCAGGCAAGCAACCATTTAAGGAGTTGACTGAAATGGTTTTGAATATGCTATGCGTTTCAACTAGTAATGCTTGGTAATGCTTGCGTGGAGAGAGTATTCTCAGTTATGAACACCACTAAAACTAACATACGCAACAAAATTTAATATGAGCTTCTAGAGGCATTATTAAAACCAATTCAATATGTTGTGATAAGTACAATCCGTCACCAGAAATGCTAAAGTGATTTAACTCTTACAATATGTACAAAAATGTACAATGTAAAGGCGACGACTTCGAATGTTTAGAATCTGAAGTTTTTAATATTATAAGCATTGACTGAAAAATGGAGTACAAATAATACGTATTTATGTAAGAGGACTGAATTTAATTGACTGATTAATATACAGTGTATCAATTAAGAATTTTGCTTCTTAAAAAAAACCTAAAAATTAAAATATAAACAGGTATAACTATTGAGCTATACGACATTAAAGGAATATTTTTGATAGAATACATTCAGGGGTATTAAAGGATCAAATTTTTGCATTTATTACTGCCAACCCCTTTTTGGTTATGAAGATACTTAAAGAAAGTTACATGAATAAAAAAAGTTGAAGCTCAATAAAGTATTTTGCTTTTTGAAAAAAACACGTTTAAACACATTCTTTGAAAATGCATTCCATTTTTTTGACAGCAACTTTTGTTTTCTAAAAAATATATTTGTTCATTCATTATTTCCAATTGTAATTTATAGTAAAACCGTAAAAATGCCAAAACAAACTGAGAGAAAAATCATATATTTTCTGCATAATCAGGGTAAATCTGTTAAATATATGTATATTCGAAATGTTTGGTCGCTGTCGTCAAAACCATCGAAAATATTTTTAAAAGAATAGAAGAACGTGGAAAAATCGAAAATAAAGCAAGGAATGGTCGCCCAAAACTATTAACATCGAGAGATGAGCGACATATTATTAAAATGAACCGGGAAATCCATACTTATCAGCTCCAAATATTAACGACTCATTCAAAATTGATGTAGGAACTAATGTCTGTGATGAAAGTGTCAGTAAGGTACTCAGGGCCCACAATATTAATCGTCGTATGGCTAGGAAAAAGCCATTCATTTCGGAAATAAATAGAGAGAAGCGTTTATCTTTCGCCGTATTGAACAGAAACTAAATATTCGACTGCTGGAAAACTGTGGTATTCAGTGATGAAAGTAATTACAACATATTTGGCTCGGAGGGTCGCCGTGTAGTATGGAGAAAGCCAAATGAAGCTCTCAACATAATAAATATTAAACCTACTGTGAAACATGGGGGTGGTTCAGTGATGGTATGGAGATGCATGTCGGCTCTGGGTGTAGGGAATCTTATGTTTATAGATGGGGTTATGGATCGCCACATTTATTTGTCAATTTTGAAGAACATGACAACGACCATAAAAACACTGCCTTAAACGTAAAATCATGGCTGTTATATAACACCAAACATTTCCCCACCGACTTAAACCCCATAGAAAATCTTTGGGCGTACCTGAAAGGTAAGGTGAGAAATCACAAAATTTCATCAAAAACGATGTTGAAGAAAGTTTTACAAGAAGAATGGGAAAAAATACCAGTAGAAACCTGCCGCAAATTAGTGGAACCATTGCCCAAAAGCTTAGATGAAGTAATATCCAACAATGGTTACCATACAAAGTATTAATATTGAGCTTACGAGGTCCTTTATCAAAAATAATGTAAAAAGCAAAATAATTTATTGATATTAGATTGTTACAATGTCATTATTTTTAATGAATTATCTATGTCATTTCTGCAGTTTCGTTGAATTTAAACAAGACTAACTATTCTTTTTTATGCATGTTATATAAAATAAATTTATTTTACGAAAAAAACGATTTTTGGACCTGTTTTAATTAGAAATTTCCTTATATTTTAAAAAAGCAAAATTATTTATTTAAAATTATTTATTAGGGACCGGCCGTGGCATAGTGGTTAGAACACGCGACTACCATGTGGGAGATCGCAGGTTCAAACCTGGCTCCAGTCATCTTAAAAGAAAAAATATAATAAATTTTTCTTTCATTGTCGGCTCCCCTCGAATGTTGTTGACAGCAACTTCGCAGTATTAAGCGTCGATTCAATCGGCGTGTCTAGTAAGAACTTCTCAAAACAGTGACGTTCGCATTCGTCGATAAACAAGTAGGTGCCGTTAGTTGTGAATCTAAAAATAGAAAGCGTGTTAATTCACAACAACGCGAGAAGCTATCCCATACCTCATTCATGGGGTGCAAAGGGAAATTAAGTTTTTTTTAAGTTTATTTATTTATTTAGTTAAAGTTTAAGAGTAATTTGTAGATATTTTTGAATTGAAGTTTTTTAATAGTTGTTCTCTGTATATGTGTGTTTGTGTTTTCTTTTCAGGAGAGATTGCTAATGATTTCTCAGAGAAGATTTGATGTGTGTCGTTGTCTGTTGAAGTATCATTGTTGTTGTGAGTGTTCTCTGCAATAGAGATAGTTGATGTAGTTTTAAGAGTAGCGGTACTTTCAAAGTTTGGAACAAGTCTAGTATATGGACACACGACGTAGATTTTTAATTTTTGAGGTTGTAGGGATTTGAGCTAAAATGAGAATATAACAAAAATTTTGTTGGGGACGGACATAGTTTAGGAGATATCGCCACTTAAAGTTGGAAAATATATATATAAACTAGCTGACCCGGCAAACGTTGTTCTGCCATACAACTTCTGACTCGGCGAACTTCGTCTCGCTCCAAGTTAACGCCTTCATATAAGCTCCAGAGTAATACTAAAGTGAAGATCGGTTAGAGAAATAGGAATTCGTGGGATAAGGACTTCCCCTCCTTTGAGTTTATCCTTGATGAATGTCGCTTTAATCACATTGATCATCAGTTTCTTGACAGACCACCACGTACCGTTGCACAATTTCGGATGATTCAGATTCCGAAAAATGCTTATGATCGATCCCACCTTCAGCTGTTAATTATGCGTCTGAATTCCTGGCAAATGATCACGCTATCAACGGATTTTTATGAATGCAGTTCTATATCGATTCTACTTTGAATAATAACATTCGAGATATCGACGTCTTTATTCTTCGCTGGTAGTATGGCCCGCTCACTAATCCAATCTAGATTTTTATAATTTTGAATTTGGCCATTACCAAGCGCCAGTAGCTGTCTTGAAAATTCAGTAGCCGATGGGTCGTTTTGCAAAACAACTCTCATGATCGTAGTCAATTTCAACTTCATGATATGCCGCCACAAAAACGACGATTTCAGGCATGAATTAATCTTATAAGCAGCAATAGATTTTGGGATGACGGGAAGCATTTGACGAAAATCTCCGGGCAGCAATATCATAGCCCCACAAAATCGTCTCGAATCAACTCGTAAATCCTTCATTGTTCGGTCAACTGCCTCGAAAGCTCGTTAATGCGCCATCGTGCATTCATCCCAAATCATGATATTGCATTCTCGAAACAATTTCGCTGCACGTTGGCTTGTCAAACGTCCGCTTCAAAGCGGAATGTACAGTTCCGACCCTCTTTTAAGAATGTGGGAGCAATACCAGAGGATGCAACAGCTGACGCAATTTGCGAACTTGACGGAATTTTTGCCAGAATCAAAGAAATGACGAAAGTCTTGCCTGTCCCACCGGGTGCATCGATAAAGTAAATACCTCCCGTTCCATCGTCAACAACAACGTCTCGAATCAATTCGTAAATCCTTCATTGTTCGGTCAACTGCCTCGAAAGCTCGTTAATGCGCCATCGTGCATTCATCCCAAATCATGATTTTGCATTCTCGAAACAATTTCGCTGCACGTTGGCTTGTCAAGCGTCCGCTTCAAAGCGGAATGTACAGTTCGACCGCCTTTTAAAAATGTGGTTGCAATACCAGAGGTGTAACAGCTGACGAAATTTGCGAACTTGACGGAATTTTGCCAGAATCAAAGAAATGACGAATGTCTTGCCTGTCCCACCGGGTACATCGATAAAGGAAATACCTCCCGTTCCATCGTCAACAACCTTCATCAGCGAATCGTACACGTTCGTTTGCTTGGCATTCAACGGCGGCACATTTGTTCGGACTCTTTCAGTCAGCTCATCTCGATCAAAGTCTTGATCTCGTTGCAATTCGCGATTGAATGCATCGTGCATCGAACGATTTGGCGCTGGTGTTCCCAATTTCGACAGTAGACTGCCGCACATGAGCACGCACATGTCTTCTATCTGAAGTCAATTTCAAGATCAAAATTCGATGTTGTCGTGCGAACTGTGCAGATGATACGTGGCTATGATGGTCGCAAACAATGTACGAATTTGATTCGCTGGAGCAGAAACAGTTACCTTCTAGTGCGTATCGTTTTCGTGCAAATGCAAACGTTAGCAAGCTTCTCGAAATATAGCGACTGATTGAAACGAATAAAATTGAGACGCTCTGTTTAGACCTTGACGTACATGTTAACGCAGTAGTGTTGAAATAACCGGCGATATCTTTACAGATGATTGTGCCAAACCATCAATCAATATGCATAAGAATTCATTTCTTCTCCTAAAATACGAATTCAAACTTAAATGGAGAATGAAAAATGATGACTTGTAAACAAACCTTTCATTCTATTGACCATCTTTAAATTGAGGTGATAGCCATCCTCTCCACGATAGAACATCAACAGGTATTGAAGTGCATCATATGACCGATAACTCAATGCAGTTTTGAACAATTTTGAAATTTTTAAATCATTTCGCGTTAAATCTTTTAACATAATAAATTTTATAATAATCCGAAATTTTTAAAGCGTCATAACGAATTTTCCAGCTTAACATCGACTGAAATCATTAAATCAAGCGATACAATGCAAAATTTCGTCGCAAAATTCAACTTTTTGGAGTTTTTCCGTAATTTTCCGAGTTTTCCACCAAAAATTTTTCCATTATCCTAAATGTTTAAAATAATTTTTATCAAATCAAGCGATGCAATGCTAAATTTTGTAGAAAAGATCCAAGTTTTTCCGAAAGTTTCCGAGTTTTTCACCAAGAATTTTTCTATTTTTCCATTCGAAATGTCATTTAGGAATAATAATCCGAAAATGTTTACTGTTACATCAAATTTATTCACACCATAAAAAATGAAAAATATCGTCGAAAATTTTTTTCAAATTTTTTGAATTTTTCCGGAATTTTCCGAATTTTTTAACCAAAATTTTCTGTTTTTCTATTCAAAAAGCCATTATGTACCTCCTGTACAAATAAGTTAATTTTTTTACGTTTTTGCTCCACAAGCAGACAAAAAATAATACTTAAGCAATTTAATTTTAATTAAAAATCTATTAATTTCAATACTTCAAGCCTTAAACAATATCTTATATTGAGTGGTGGTATTAAATATATTTAGGTACGAAAAACATAGTACATATTAGTAAAAAATAATAATAAACACAAACTTCTATTGTTACAAATGCTATAAAAATCTGATGCAGTTTTTATTTTTAAAATGTTTTTTTTTTTAAAATTATCACATTTGACAGCAAAAAATTATAAATTTTTCTGTAGTAATAGCAAGATTTTTAGATAATATTATTAAAGTTTTGTTTTTATTATAAATATTTTTTGAGTGTAATCAAATTTGACAGCAAAAAATTTTTAATTTGTCTGTAATAATAGCAAAATCTCCAGTTGATTTTACTATTTTTTTTTTGAGTGTACAAATTTTTTTGATTGTAACATTAAAAAAATTCCAATACTACAAAAAATATTTATAATTATTGTAAAGTTCCAAATATAATAATTTGTAATAAATAAAAAAATAATAAACGTATATTTCACCCTAAAAGTTAAAAAATCAAAAGTTCAACTTTGACCCTGAATTCCTTAAAAAGTCCTGAATCAAATTTAATGTTATCAAAACTGAGTCAAGCTGAACTAAATATCTATCCATTAAAAAAAAATTACTTCAATATTTTGATCGGTTCAAAAGTTACAGAATTTTGGCCAATGAAAAACGATTTTCAGCCACTGTGCCCATGGGGAGATCACAGATTCAACTACTGGCTCCAGTCATCTTAAAAAAAAAAAACAATTCTTTCATTGTCGGCTCCCCTCGAATGTTGTTGACAGCAACTTCGCAGTATAAGTGTCGAGTCGATCGGCATACCTAGTAAGAGCTTCTCAAACAGTGACGTTCGTATTCGTCGATAAACAAGTAGGTGCCGTTAGTTGTGAATCTAAAAATAGAAAACTACTATTAATTAATACGACTTTACACCTTTGAGTTGTTGTTTATTTGTTTTGTTTGTTTGTCCGCCGTCAGCTGTATTCTCTATAGACAGGGTTGCCCCATCTTGCAAAACTTGGTATTTTCTAATAGCAAAAGCTTTTGAAAAGACCAAAACAACATATATTTTACTCCCTGGAGAAAAGAAAAAAAACACAAATAAAAACTCGATCGTGTGGGTAACAATCGCACGTATGCCTACAAAGTTCGCTGAACAAGCTATAAGTTATTAAGCAATCGTATGTTCTTATGACATATGTCGCGTTAAAATTAATATTTAAGGTAGCGAATGGTAGAAAGGAAGAGTAAACAAAGTGTGTGATCGTTAAAAAAAGCTTCTTGTGCCAGAGAATCTGTTCACGACCGTGGCTAAACGAAAACTGTGGAATTATAATAAATTTTTGATAATTACAAATAAAACAAAAGCATTGTTTTTTGGTAATACAGTAAAGACTTGATTATCCGTGATTCAATTCAATTATCCGGGAAAGAAAAATAAATTTTTTGCTTATACGCCACCGATTACTTTTGAATAATCAAACACAATGTGAAAAAAAACGAAAATGGGTAATTCCCTCGATTGCATACGTTGAGTCAGAAACATATCCATATACTTGTTAGATTTAGTTTACTTTGTATGTTTTTACAAGCAATACATGGTTCAAGTACATTGCTGGACTTATGGATAGCCCTAGCTGTTCCGGCATGCTAATAAGATAAAATCCAAGAAAAGCTAAAATATGAAATTAAAAGAAGAGGCAAGCAAAAATAAGTTTTTTTTTAATTTACTTATAGCCTTTTTACACCAAAAAAGCATTTCGCATTTTGAGCTGAATATGAAAATGCTAAAAAGTGGTTTTATAGCTTTTTTACACCAAAAAAGATGTGGAATGCTAAAATGTGGTTTTACACTGCAGTTTCGCATATTGTCAGCTGTTTTCTAGCTCACACATTTTTTCATTTGCCTTGTAAAACTGCACTATTTTCCTGCCACAAACCTATTAACATTGTTACGAAGGCTGTATTCCACGAAGTGCGAATAGTTTTAACTAATTGGAATAACCATTTATTAATATTTTGGCAAAAATGTAAATTTTTTTTTCCGTCCATGTTGTTTGGCATTTTTTCCGCTAAATGTAAACAAACGACGAAAATGGTGGTTGCCGGATCAACATTACTGTGAAAAATTGCTTAAATTCCAATTTTCAGAGAACAACTTAGTGTATTTTTCCGCATCTTTCATGGATGCGAAAATATGCTAACATCTTCCCAACAACAAAATACATGTCAAAATTTTAGCATTTTGGCCGCATCCATCAAAGAAAAAAAATTTAAGAAATAACGAAAAATCCATTCATTCATGCTTTTTTTACAACAATAGGACTTTTAATAAAAATAATTTTTGATACAAAATATTTCTTTCTGGTACTATGAAAGTACTTAACGGTACAACAAGTAATTTGTGAAATAATAAATTGTTCTTTTTTCTACAATATAAGTACTTTTTGAAAATTTTTTGGGTACAATAAGAGTACTTTTTAGTACAATAAATTGATCTTTTTGCTATAGTAAATTGTTTTTTATGACACAAGAAAAGTAAATTTTGGTACAAAAAAAGTAAATGTTGGTACAATAAAAGTACTTTGCGGTACAATACAAGCAAACAAATATAACAATTAAATTAAAATAACCAAGTAAGTTTTTATGAAAGCATTGACGTGGCATTTAGTATAAAATTAAATTTTTCTTGAAAAAATATGGGAGACCCCTCACCCTTTAAATTTAAAAATTTAAGAGACCAAAGAAAATTAACCAATCGTTATTAGATTCCAATAAGTACTCAACATCTTTATCAATAATTTTGGAAGCAGGACGAAGTCTGCCGGGTCAGCTAGTTTAAATTAAACGATATTTCTAACAATGCAAGGTAAAGCTTCTGATCGGTTTAACTTGGCAAACCCAGTGTGATCTTTGCCAATTGCACTTCAAGTCTACTCACAGAGCTCCGTATTCGTGGTACAGGCACCCAGGCACGTCTGTTCAGAGTAAGCGGTACCCTGGTCAGAATGGGCGGCTGTAATAAAATCCTGGCAGGAGGAGAAAGCTGCGACGTGGTGCGCTGGGCTTGCTACCCGCTACCGGCGTTTGAACTATTGCAATGAAAAGAAGTAAGAAAAGAATAAGGACCATGATTTGAGGATATGCATCTGGAATGTTAGGACACTGTATAGACCAGGTGCCTCTATCCAAGTGGCGGAAGTCCTCGAAGAATACAAGGCTGACATAACCGCTTTACAGGAAATCCGGTAGACGAGACACGGGTGCTCGCACATGAAGACGTGCGACATCTACTATAGTGGCCATGCGAACAAGCACGAGTTTGGATGTGGATTTGTGGTTGGCAAGAGACTGCGACACCTAGTCTCAAGGTTCAACCCGGTGTGTGAACGTATAGCAACCATAAGAGTCAAAATAAGGTTTTTCCGCATAACATTCATATGCGCCCATGCTCCGACAGAAGAGAAAAGCGATGAGGAGAAAGAGGATTTCTACGAGATCCTAGAAAATGTATATGACCGTAGCCCCAGCCATGACATCAAAATTGTACTAGGTGATTTTAATGCTAAAATAGGCAGGGAGACCGCATTTGAGCCTACCATCCGAAAATTCAGTCTGCACACCGAAACGTCGAACAATGGCATCAGACGGATTGATTTCTCTGCGACAAGAAATATGGTAGTTAGTTGCACTAGATTTGACCATAAAAATGTTAATGTTGATATCTCCAGATCAATTGACGAGGAATCAGATAGAACATGTGGTAGTCGATGGAAGGCACGCATCGAGTGTTCTGGTCGTACGAGTGATCAGGGATGCGAACATTGTCTCCGATTACTTCCTTACCGCAGTTAAGGTACGCGCAAGGCTAAGCATGGCAAAAACGTATGTAACCAGGCACAACAAAAGCTGGACATCGGCAAATTTCGGACAACAGAGGTAGCGGACGCCTACTCCAACCACCTAACTCAATTGCTGCGGAATGCTCCAATCCCTGATAATATGACCTTGCAGTGGCAATATATAGCCGACTCCATAGAACGAACTGCGAGAAGCGTACTTGGGTACTCAAAGCCGTCTCAAGAAGATGACTGATACGATGATGAATGTCGCAATGCCACGAGAGAGACGGATGCTGCATACAGGGCGAAACTGCAGCCGATCGTGAACGGCAGCGAGGCAAGAGACGAGAGGCAACTCTTTTTTTACCTTAAGAACAGGCAACATTAGTTCACAGATTTGCTCCGAAATAGAGGAGAAGTCCGAAAATTCTACCAGAGAGTTAAGGCAAGGATGCGTGGAACAGAGTTGCCCTCGAATGGACAGCGATGCCCAGCTAATGACGAACCCGCATAACTTTCTGAAGATATGGGGAGATCATTTCAGAAATTTTCTGGATACGGACACCACTCCAGAAGACCCCGCTCCAATCCATGACGATGGTATTAACTGTTTACCTCCGAGCAGAGCGAGATACGTGTGGCAATCTCCCGTCTTAAAAACAACAAAGCTGCTAGAGCCGATGGTCTCCCTGCTGAATTGTTTAAGGCTGGCGGAGAGAAGCTGATTAGGAGCATGCTTTAGCTCATGGAGAACATCTGGCTAGAGGAGAGCATGCCCGGGGATTGGAGTCTCAGTCTGTTATGTCCCATATACAAGAAAGGAGATCGTAGTAAATGTAAGAACTATTGAATAAAAGGTCCTTTCAAGCATATTGTTTGAACGTCTAAGCCAATTGTAGAAAAACTAATTGGACCATATCAGTGCGGCTTTAGACCTGGTAAATCTACGACTGATCAAATAGGCTATATGAGACCATGTCTGAGTTTGGTATTCCTGCAAATCTGATTCGACTTTGCAGATGTATCTTGGAAAGCACCAAATCCTCGGTTAATATTGATAAAGATCAGTCTGAACCATTTAACACGGAAAGAGGTCTTAGGTAGGGTGATAGCTTGTCCTGTACACTATTTAATATAGCTACGGAGAAGGTGATGAGAAAGGCTGGTGTCAACATGTCTGGCACCATGTTCCACAAAAATATAGAAAAATATATGGACATATCTGTGTCGACGGCGAGTTTCGCCATCGGATGAACCATGAGCTTTAACATGACATCGACCTAGCTAAAAGAGTCAGAATGCAACGACTACGAAGGCTGGGACATGTTGCCAGAATGGACGTAAATTCTCCAGCGAGAAAGGTGTTTGAAGGCGAACCTGAAGGACGGCGCAGAGCAGGGAGACCCAAACTTCGTTGGAAGGACCAAGTGGTAGGCGACGTGCCACCATCTGGTAGGACTAGCTGGTGAACACACGCAGAAGACCGAAGGGTGCGGAATTCTTTAATACTACAGACCTCACATTTATAAACCACGTTCGTAAGTTGTAATGGGCAACTTAAGTAAGTCTAACAAAATAAAAAATAATAATACCGAAATTTCAACTAACGGGTTAAATATGAGTATTTTTATGCTAACGGCACGCCATTATCCTTACAAAACGTATGAACATACACAGGTATGTTTCTGTTGACATGCGTAAAGCACTTCTGCTGTTGACATAAATATTTTGGCAAAAATGTGAATTTTTTGTCCGTCCATGTTGTTTGACATTTTTCCGATAAATGTAAACAAATGGGAATGGGACTTTGCCCAGAGGCTGAAAGTTACTGATTGTCACTCACTTGGGAGTGACCAGAATCGATTCCTTTGCGGCACTGTCCAAGCAGCTAACTACTTCCGGTCTTAGACCAAGTATTTCCTGGGCAATGACTTTAAAGCAACCGCTTAGAAGTTAGCTAGAGTTAGAAGGCGAAACGTTGAGTAACCTAATCGGCATGCTACCACCGATGCGTCTTAGGAAGTAGGTAACAGAAGTTACTGAAGCTCAACACAGGCTCTCCTAGTGGCTTTGGCAGCCCCAAGAAACTAGGATCGGGAGCGGTGGCCTAATAAGCCACTCTCCTTAAACAAAATTTATTATGAAAACACGGAGAATAGATAAAACAAGAACCCCCCAAAATGTTGACGACCCCCGCGAACTATATAAGGACCATGATTTAAGGATATGCACCTGGAATGTCCAAACTTTTTACAGAGATGGTGCCTCTATCCAACTGGCGGATGTCCTCGACAAATACATGGCTGACATCACCGCCATACAGGAAATGAGATGGACGGGACAGGGATGCACACGACGAAAGAACTGTGACATCTTTTACAGCTGCCATGCAGAAAGACACGAATTTGGATGTGGTTTCATAGTCGGCAAGAGACTTCGACACCTGGTCTCGGTTTAACCCTGTAAGTGACCGAATAGGCACCATTCGCATCCGGGCGAAATATTTTTACATAACGCTGATTTGTGTACACGCCCCGACGGAAGATAAAGACGATGAGATCAAAGATGCATTTTACGAGGGCCTAGAGGAAACATACGACCGCTGCCCTGGCCACGACATTAAAATTGTTCTGGGAGACTTTAATGCAAAAATAGGAAGGGAAGATGTTCTTGGTCCATCGATCGGTAAATTCAGCCTGCATACCGACACGTCAGACAACGGTTTTAGGCTGGTTAGCTTCGCAGCGGGAAGGAACATGGTAGTGAGTGGAACCAGATTCCAGCACAAAGATATCCACAAGGCAACTTGGCTATCCCCCGATCAAAACACCAAAAATCAAATTGATCATGTGGTAATTGATGTCAGACATGCATCTAGTGTCATGGATGTGCGTGCGATCCGTGGCGCCTATATTGGTTCGGATCATTACCTGGTTGCAGCCAAGGTGCGCACAAGATTGAGCAGAGCGAAAAACGCACGTAACCAAACACAAAGAAAGCTGGACATCGCGAAGCTGCAAACCCCAGAGATAGCTACTGCCTACTCCAACCAGCTCTCCCAACTTTTACGACACAACGCCTCTACTTCTGACGTTCCCGATACACAGTGGCAGCATATTGCGCATTCCATGGCAACCGCCGCAACAACCGTGCTAGGATATGAAAAGCGGCGCTCAGACGAATCCTGGTCCATGAAGCCGCTTATAGACGCTGCAGCCAAATGTAACCCGGGCTGTTAGGGAACGGCACAAGGATACAGTAAGACAGTCAAGACAGCTATTTAAGCGAAAAAACGTCAAATGAAGGAACGGGAGAACGAGGATATAGGGCGATACAGGGATAGAGTTGAGGCCCGAAAATTTTACCAGAAAGTAAAAGCAAAAGCCTACGTGAAGTTATCACGCCAATTGACGACGACGGCTTAGATTGCCCACCACCAAGTCAAGCCGAGGTAAGAAGAGCAATATCGCGGCTGAAAAACAATAAAGCAGCCGGTGCCGACGGTCTTCCGGCAGAGATCTTCAAGTCCGGTGGCGAGGAGCTGATGACGAGCTTGAACCAGCTCCTGCGCACGGTTTGGCTTAAAGAGTGCATGTCCGACGATTGGAATTTAAGCGTATTATGTCCTGTGCTGAAAAATGTGATCTAAGTATGTGCTCCAACAACCGCGGGATCAGCCTTTTACCCATCATAGTGATGGAAATGATAATGAAAAAGCTGCAGTAAACACGAGTGGCACTATATTCAACAAAAGCCACATGCTACTCGAGTACGCTGATGACGTTGACATCATCGGTCGAAAACTGCGGGATGTAACTGCAGCCTTCTCAGGTATACAGAAGGAATCAGCAAAAATGGGTCTAAAGGTGAACGAGGACATATTGTCAGCTGTTGTCTAGCTCACACATTTTTCCATTTGCCTTGTAAAACTGCAATATTTTCCTGCCACAAACCTATTAACATTGTTACGGAGGCTGTATTCCACAAAGCGCGAATAGTTTTAACTAATTGGAATAACCATTTATTAATATTTTGGCAAAAATGTAAATTTTTTGTCCGTCCATGTTGTTTGGCATTTTTTCCGATAAATGTAAACAAATGACGAAAATGGTGGTTGCCGGATCAACATTACTGAGAAAAATCGCTTAAATTCCAATTTTCAGAGTACAACTCAGTGTATTTTTCCGCATCTTTCATGGATGCGAAAATATGTTAACATCTTTCCAACAACAAAATACATGTAAAAATTTTAGCATTTTGGCGGCATCCATCAAAGATGCGGGTTAACGCGGAAATATGTTAAATGCGTTCCGGTGTAAAAAGGCTATAATACCACTTTTTAGCATTCCGCATTTTTGCTTGTAAAAAGACTATAAATCTCGGTTTTGGGTGTTCAATACCCCAATGTGCGACGGTCTTATTTGAGTTCTTGTGATATATATATTCTTTGCCCTTATGTACATGTTTGATATAAGAATATAATTATCACAGGAACTCAAATAAGACCGCCGCGAAATGTAGTGTACTGATAAAAACAAAGAACGAATAGATTTCTTCTATATGTACGGTCTTTGACCATGTCTCATTCGTCAAATGCAAAGGGATTTTCAGTTTCAGTGTGTTTATTGCACAAAATTGTAGCTTGGATGGTCAATTACCATATATAATTCATAAAACATTGCTAGTCCCTGCATCGATGATTTTTGGAGAATTTCGTTTGCAATTTGATATGGACCCAAATGGTGTAAGTACCATTTGATACGTTTTGTTGTACTATTTTAAGTATCACACCTATCATCCCTGACTTTAAATGCAAGCATACATGCAAAATTAATTATGAAAAGATCTTGCAACTAAAAAAATATAGCTTCCCCTGTAATGTTTTTCACTATAAACATTAACTGTTGATGCTATTAGAAAACAACTAAAGGTGAGATAGACGAGAAAATTTTTGTAACTCAAAGAGATTTCTAATAATTTTTCCACAAGTAAAATTGGTTACAACAACGGTAACCCCGAAATATGATACGCTTGTAGTGCAACTCTGGGCGTGCATTTGGAGTGCCGCCTCAAGCAAATCATTTTATTCCTTTAGTTACACTCGCTTTAAAAAGAAGACATTTTTGTTTGACATTCGGCAGTTTTGAGGAAGAATTTTGTGTATTCGAAATATAGTGTAATAGTATTAATTAAGACAATATTTGGATTTTCAATATTTTTTGAGATAAAAAAATTACTACAGGTAAATAAATTATAAGTGAATATGCAAAAAATATGATACAACAAATGTCGACTAGCGGCAGAATCGAAATAATCCTGCGAAGTGTGTATGTATGTATAGGAAAATAGTGTACATGATTGGTGTAGGAATTGTCAGAAAGTGGAAGACACTAGTTTGTCCGCAATTAAGGAAAATTATATATCCATCGGTAAATTTTAAAACATTTATCAAGCCGATTATAAATTTACATCCAGTGCATCAATGAAAAACTTTGATTTGGAAAACAAGCTCATAGACAGTCTTGTAGTAAGGGTGCGTGTAAAATGTATATACACTAACGTAAATTTATTGTCTGTTGTTCCCCTTATCCCTGTTGATTGGTTGAGTTTGGGTGTGCCTGTCGCTGTAACGACGACGCCTTCGTTGTGGCAGAGACTGTAGCAGCGTCGACAGCCCTTTGTTTCTTTGTTTGTGCGCTTCGGGTTTTCTGGAGTGTTTTTTTCCTTTTCTCGACTCATTGGCGAATTCGTTTTCTTCGTCTTTTTTGACATTTGTATATATAAATCGTTTAAATTGTATTAGGTATCATTAATTTATTTTGTCGCCTTAGACCGGTTTAAACTTTCTTATTTAGTAAAGGCCGTTCAGAATTCTAGCAGTTAGATTTGCACAATTCATTAAGAATAGTTGAACTAAAATTAAATGTATCTGAATTAGAATAGTTACTATATACAGTTTGTAAGTTCTTCCAGAGAACTATAAAACAATTATTGCGGCAAGTCAAGACTTTTTGACAACAAAAATGGCCTTAAAAATTCGTATATTTCGTATTTAAATACAATATAAAAGAGACCGAACATAAAATATAAACAAAAAATACAAAGCAATAACAGCGACTATTGCTCGAACGATCCTCTATAATTAAGGATAATTAAGGAAATTTTAAATTTCTTCTAAAATATACGACAATGTTTTCGTTGACCAAATCTACATTTTGAAATGCTATGTGCTAAGGCTCGCCTCGGGTATCATACTAATGAGAAATTTCTGAAAAGCATCTGGCGTACAATTGTTATTGTTTTAAGACGATTTATACCCAAAATAGCTTAGATTAACCTTTAAAAGCAATCATGTTCCTTTATTTACTGATATGTATGTATTTTTAAAAAAATCGATAGGTCATCTTTTTTCATATTGTCTATCGAACAAGTCTTTTTCAGTCCTTTTCAAGGACAGACACTCATTTTCATAAATCGGGACAGCAGACTTTTAACAATCTTCAAAAATGTATACCGAGGATGTAAATCAGTACATACAAGATTTTGTTCGAGAATTTCAAATGCCAATCGTTATTTATAAAATAGAACTTGTAACCGTTTTATTATTTCATAATTCCCTTTAAATGTAAAACACTTTGTTTTCCTAAAAACATTAAACTTATAGGCCATACATGGGAACTTTCATTACCATTCAATGAAAATACATTTTTTTCTGTTATTATTATTATAAAAAATTGTAATGAAATAGTATTAATTGTTAGACTAATTTCAAATGATTGAAAATTCATTTGTAAATATGAAAAATTTCCAACGGCTCTATACAGGAAAAAATATAATTCCATATTTTAAATAAAAATCGCTCAATTAATATATGTATGTGCATTTCCAGGATGGCTATCGCGAATTGCAAAATTCAGCTTTTTGTAAATTTGTCGTTTCCAAAATATTATGAAAAAACATGCGATGGCAAACGCGACAAAAAATACAAGATTTTTGTAATGTATGTACATAGAAAAATGCTTAATCCAGCATATTATAGCATATTTTTAACTACAATTTTGTAAACCACAATGGAGGGATGTGGCTTCCTTCTGGTAATTGTCATGTTGTAATATAGACACTTGTTTTTTTCTAGACATTTTCATGATATAGCACGCGACGTTTATTACGTAACACTTTTCTGTGACTATATCTTTATACATATATGGGCTGTTCCGTGTTTTAGGGTTTATATGCCATAAATTGCTGATTTTTACTATTGGAGTTATTTACTTTTGTAACAAATATTTTATGATATAAGAGTGCGCTTGCATAAAAATGTCAATAAAAATGAAAAGAGGTAACCAGATCATTAATGCAAAATTTTGTTTTATTCATTACATATCCGAGCCATACGGCCATATACGGGTTAATATTAAAACAACACAATACAAAAAGATTCAAACTTAAAAAAAATGTAAGATAATTGTTAAATAATTGCTAATATAATGTTTAACATAAATACAAAAATGATGTTGAATAAGCTATATGAGTAAAATACAATTCATTTAATATATGAAAATAAAATAAATACAAAATTTCAAAATATCTATTCTATCAATTGCGCAATGTTAATAATAACAACATTTCAATTAATTTCAAACATCAATTTAAATCTAAGAATAAATTTAATTTTGAATTTGAACATAACTCTCGTGTGCCAAGCCACATTATTAGATTTGGTTGACAATAATGAGAGAAAACAAAATCACAAATCAAACAATTAGACATGTTGAAACAGCTGAAATCAAAACAAGGAGAAAGTAAAATAAAGCGTTCTGAAAAAGTGGAAGGTTATTGTATATTCGAGCTACACGTACCTAAAATATGAATCTGAGACCTACTAAACTCAAAGTGTTTTACTACATAACTAGGAGACTCTTGAAAGCTTTATAAAAATGTTGCAAGTTTCGGATATTAATAAAATAAGCATATGTACAACCTAGAAAATTTCAAGCATGATGACTTACATGATGACCGTCTAATATTAACATTTTAAATAAAACGAACTATCTACATGAATTTAAGCTAAACTTCAATTTTTTTGTCGCGTTCTCCTTCGCATGTTTTTTCCCAATATTTTGCAAACAACAAATCTACAAAAGCTGAATTTTGCACTAAACATAGTGCCACTAAAATGCTATCGGAAAATGTGAAGAAGCTTACATTCAAAGATTTCATTATTATTTTTTACTTCAAAGGTGTACGAATGTCGCGTTCGCCATCCTGGAAATGCCCGTATGGGTATTACCAGCCTTACGAATGTTACGATCGTACGATTCAATTAAATAAAAAAAGCTCTTAAAAGTTGCAACTTTTTGTATTTTATATTACTTCTAGCTCTACATTATGTAAAAAAGGCATCATATTTGAAAAACTACAATAAAAAAAAACACATGCCTTCGTTATGCTACACGAATAGAAGTGAGTTTTACATTCGTTGTTAAAATTTCGAGTCTGATTTTTGCTTAAGATTTTTTTATATGCGCTTAATTATTTCATAAAATAGGTGAAAAGCGCTTTAAAAATATGTTTTTGTTTGCAAAATTTTTTCCTCTGGAGGTAATTAAAGACCTAATTAAGTTACTGACGTTATGTGACAAATATTCCCATAGCTGTGAAATTGTTAAAAAAAGATTGTTTAAGGCATTGTTTCAATTGCGAAATTAGGGAGTATTATAAAGTTAATATGCCACTAACTGTTGATCACGAATGTTACATTAGAAAGTCAATAATATAAAATCAAAATTTGTTGAACTTTTAATTTTAATCGATCACGGTTGACATCTCTTTGGAAATTCCCATATGTCCCATTATTTTCTTTTATGTTTACCTTTATGTTTGTTATATAATTGAGCTTTATGAAAACTTTAATTTCTTCATAATTTTGGAGTTTAGTTTACTAGGTCACGCCCGTTTACAACGTCTTTTTTGCTAAAAGTTTTTTATTAAGAAAACTACTTCTTGCGAACAGTAACTACTTAACACAATCAAAAACAATATGAACAATTACCTAAATCTCAACAATTGTGGACTTTGTACGGAAAATGTTAGTAAACGTTTAAAAACTTAACATTTTTGGTAATCACAGCTTTTTGTTAATAATACATTTTCTATTTATGAATTATAACCAAAAATGTGAATAAAATGTCACACCCGTCACAATGGAATTGCCCTGAAGAAATGCCCATATTAACGTGTAAATACGGTTTAATATTTGTATAAAGTTTTTCGTCAACAAAAAGAAATAATTAATAAAATCGTTCATTGATTACTTGATGCGATTTGTCTTTTATTTATTATTTCTGATGTAATTAAAGACATTTTGCACAATTTTGTTTTTGCTGTTTTCAATTCATTGCTACCAAACAAATAAAATAAAAAACTCAGTTCTGTCAAAATTGGAATAGTCAAATGTTAAAAAAGTCTCAATTTTTATATCATAATGTTTCAGCTTATGTCAGTTGAAATTCTTAGACTTTCTTAGTTCTTAGACATTTTTTTGAGAAGTAAAGGGTTACATATTCATATTATAAGTGCGCACATCTTATAAAAACTTTCAATGAACCAGATATTATAAGGAAATATCAAAAAAATAACAAACTGTGTTTTATTAATGGTAATATTTCCATTTGTTTTTGTACATGTAGTAATGTCGCGTTCTTGAACCTAAAACATTTTTTTTTATTGTTGTTTTATCTAAAACAAAACTTTCAGCTCAAAATCATCATACCAAACATGTTAGTTTTATCTCCAAATATATTTAATATATACATGTACCTAGTTATTTTTGTGTTTATGGGTAAATCGAAAGGAATAAGAAGGAAAGTAACAATGCGATACTTGGGAAAATTAAAAAATCCTCTAAAGTGCAAAAAATTGTGCAATAAGAAGCCGAGAATGTTAGATCATCAGTGAAAAACAATCGAAAATTGCAAAATCAAATCGAAAGTTAATAGAGATCCTGTAAAGTGTATAAATAGTGCGATAAAGAAGTACGGTGCATTTCTCAAATGCACTAAATGCTCATGTGACGAACATTTGAAATTCTCACTTTTTAGTATTGCGATATTAAATATTATCACCAAACATTATAAACTGCAACGCAGAGTTGAGACTACATGAATTAATCTTTATCATGAATAATTCTTTCTCGCGTGCTAAACCATAAAAAAAATTCTAGCTGAATTTAGCACTTTTCTAAATGCATTTAAAAATAACTTATATTTTTTGTCGAGTCCGCCATCGCCTGTCTTATCCTAACATTTTTCCACTAAAATGCTATCGAAAAATGTAAACTAGCTTAACAGGTTCAAATCCTTAGAAGCGTACCAATGTCGCGTTCGCCATCCTAGAAATGCCCATATCAGAAAGTGGGCTGCAAAATATGCACAAGCCAATAATTTTTTTTTTTTGAAATGTAATTTACTTATAGTTTTTATAACCGGGACCGGCCGTGGCATAGTGGTTGAAACACGCGACTACCATGCGGGAGATCGCAGGTTCAAACCTGGCTCCAGTCATCTTAAAAAAAATTGTTCTTTGATTGTCGGCTCCCCTCGAATGTTGTTGACAGCAACTTCGCAGTATTAAGTGTCGAGTCAATCGGCGTGTCTAGTAAAAGCTTCTCAAACAGTGACGTTCGCATTCGTCGATAAACAAGTAGGTGCCGTTAGTTGTGAATATAAGAATATAATATAGAGCTCGACCTAAGCCGCTTTCTAAGATCCTAAAATACGGCCGAAGCCGAATGTTTAAAATTTTAAAAATTTTACAACGTTTTTTTAAAGTAAAAACTTATGTATTTCTGAGGTCAATGAAATAGAACAAAAAATAATTCATTTACAAATAAAAGCCTTCAACACGAATAAATTTTATCAAAATTAAAATTTAATAATCAAATTTTAAACATTTTATATTAAAGTAGCAATATAAATTTGTTCAGCAATTATTCCATGTAAACTAGTCAGTCTTTCTGAATAGAGCCGACCAGCTGCACTAACAGCAGTTCACTGGCAACACTTAAAAACTTGACAGCTGCTGACACTTTGCCAACTTTTCCAAATTGTATTTTTTAAGTTGGCGTCCAATTGTCACTCACATATAAATCAAGATAGAAAGCAACAGATTTTTATTTCGACGCCAAACGTTAAACACAAACCAATTATAATTTTGTTTTACGGCTGGAATGAAAAATAATCGGTCTATTTTTGTCATTTGCTGAATTAGGCCGATTATTAACTTTTGGCCGAAGCCGATAATTAATTATTAATACAATTATAAATTTCCCCTAACAATAATTAATTCATCTTTTTAATTAAGTATTATTTTTAGTCTTCCACTTATTCAGCTACTCTATAAAAGCGGTATTCACCCTTTGAGTTAATTTTACTAGTCTGTTTTATTTACTACCATTTTACTCTACAAAGCGTTTTTTTTCGTATGTGTTGTAAACTAAGGAATCAGCTTATTTTTGTTTTGGTACGTACAAAATACGTTTTAGAAATTTCAGAATTTTGTCGGTGCCACCCCCCAAAAGTGATGAGCCTTTGCAGATTTACGGATATGCAAAGTTTAAGAATTATAATTAAAATTCATTTAATCTGTTCATATAACATTTCTCTGCATAATCAACAGTTTCGCATCGTCTTACTACTTTCACATAATGTTAACCTATAATCAAAATGGGACGTAGATGATGAAAATTTTAATGTAAATTGTCTGTAATATATCAGATAAATCGAGCTAAATTTGGTTCAATACGAACAAAAATTTTGGATATTGTATATTCTCTTTTCCATTTCAGGATATATGGTAGCTGGGCGTTTACTTGGACCCATTTCCATTAGACTTCGTTTTATATTTTGTCCTTCTTATATAAGCAATTTGTACTAATTTTCATTCTTTTATGTTAACTAATTTTATATTTGGTCGTCGTATGTAGGAAAACACGACACTGTGCGGAGTAGCTACCGCAATCATAAAAATTAAATAACCCTTTGATTATTAATTACTTTTTTCCCAATTCAGAGAATCATACAACATTATCAACGTTGTTCCAAAGAATTTTGTATATTCTCAAACAAATTTTTTGTCTACATTGCTTACTTGTGTTAATTTTTTCAAACATAAGTAAATACAAAATCGCCGGCATAACAAAAAGAAATGAACTTTATTTGTTTTCTTTTTACGTTTGGGGAAAACATAATAAAAACTAGGATAAAAATAACAGGTGTGCCCGTGATACATTTTTGGTTACAATTCAAAAATATAAAATATGTATATTCTTTTATTTTACCAATCGTTTAAGCGATTAATATTCGAATATTTCACTTTTTCGTAAGTAAATTCATAATAATCTTTCGGTTAATTTTAGGTATGCAGGGCGAAAGTTTTTTAAAATTTAATTTGGGAATCAATGATATGCAATATACGGATCGTCTATAACTTTATATTTAAAATCTTCAACTACGTGTGACAACAGATGAATACAAAAAGTTTAATCTCTTACAAAACCATAACAAGTTTGAGTATATACATGATCCGGCGGGTGTTTGGAGTAAAATTGGTTTCATTTTATTTCATTTATTAGCTTGTAATTTGAAGCCTTACGGCGAATTAAAATAAAATACAATAATCCACAGTTTATAATTTAAATACATAAAGTGTAGGTAAAAAATATAAATGGATGGTAAAAAAAAATTAAGAAAAAAAAGAAATTTAAACATAATCAAGAAATATAAAATAATCATTATTTTGGAAAATTATTAGGATTATAATAAGGACAATAATGAAATTATGGAGGTAATGAAAAGTGTAACATAACATTATTTTTGTAAGTATTTGGACTTAAATTGAAACTTCTAAGCGAACGCGGAAGCGTATTGTAAATTCGTGCTATTCGCACTATAAACGAACGATTCGTAGTGAGGTTAATGTAGGTATTATAATTTGTATATTACGGGTAGAATGTGAAAAATTAAATAGATTACAAAGAAAATAAGGACAGTCAGTTTGAATAATTGAAACTACAACCCCGAGAAAAGTCTTACATATGCCGATATATGACCACGGCCCTCAAGAGAGTACAGATATCTCATAACTTCTGATTAGTTGTACCACTATAGATTTCCATGCCGTATAATAATACATGCATGGATCAATTTTGCATGTAGAGGTAATAATAAATCAGAATTGTTAAAATGTCGAAGGTTAAAATTATGTACAATTTCAACAGGTGATCCATTTTATTTCAGATTTAAATTAAAAACATTATTTGAAAATAACATAGCCTTTCACAGGAAGCCTGTTATGCAAAGACCAAGAGCTCTATAGTTTTCAATCAAGTAGTCTCTGAAAATGATATCATATTTAACATAAATGTTTGTTATTCTGAAAATCAAATTTTGTCGTACACAGATATAAAAAAACTTAAATCAAATGATATAGTTCCAGGCTTTATCAAAAAATTGAAGAAGAACCTCAGAAGAGAATAAGAAAAGAAGGAATAGCTTAGAAATAAGGATGATTTATAGATTTTGATACTTGAATGGAACTTGTTATTACGATTCGTAATAGAATCTTTTTTGGATTCGTAAAAGAATCGCTTTTTCAATTCGTAATAGAATCGCATCTTGGATTAGCAAAAGAAACGGTTTTTTGATTCGTAAAAGAATCGCTTTTAGGATTAGAGAACGAAGGTGGATTTTCTCCCGCTCGCAATATCGAATTTGTTGTAAAAATAGAAGATAATTTGTTGTAAACAAATTCTATTAGCAATAATAGAATAGATCTTGAACCGAACAATGAAACCAAACTCATTATTTACATAAATAGATCAACAATACAAAACAAGAGCAAAACATACACGGGATGTACACTGGGTTGGCATTTGTTGCCAAAAACAATTCTATGCAATTTTGTCCGATGGACAAAGCTTAGACAAGACCTTGTATGGATTATGTTGACGAGTGATCTTCGTGGATACCATTTTCACACCGGGGCTTCTCGATGGTTTCTTGAAGCTTTTAACACTTAAGGTTGTGATATTGTGTGGAGAAGGCACAGCAAAGGGTGCCTATATGTTTTACCCGATTGTAAAACATATTTTTATACATCATTAATGACCAAAAACAATCGGCGTTGCCACCGGAACACAAAAAGCTAAAGGACTAAAGAACACTCTTCATATCTAAATTAAAATTTTTTTTGAATAAGAGTAGCTAAATTTAGGGGTTTTATAATTAATTTATATTTGTATTAATAATTAATTAGTTATTATATCATTACACCACACATAAAACATTTAAAAAATAAATTTCTGAGCTGTTAAAATAAGTCGTATTGTTGTAAATTAGTTAAAATCGGCCGCAATGCTTAAAATTACAATAATGAATTTAAATAAATAAGACCGTGAAAACAATAAAAACGAGGTAAAATTGTAACCCAAATAATGTTTAGTAAATAAATGCATTGAGTTTGTTTCAGAATTTGGCTCGGAATAAATAGATTAATAAACACTTGTTAACCCTTAACAGTGACTAAATTTTTCAATACAATACCTATTAATGATTCGTTGAGTTTCTGGAAGTGTGGTCGAAAAGCACAACTGTTATAGCGACTGATTCAAAAATAAATGTTTTAGATTGCTGCGGATTTTTCTTAACTCTTAACTGTTTCTGTACAGTTTTCCAATACATATTAATGATTAGTTTTTTCCGGAAGTGCGGAGAATAGCGCAGCACAGACTTATCACATACTCAATGGTCAATTAATACATATATAGCAACAGATTATAATGAGAAATGCTTAAATTTTGTAGGGGACTATTCTTTACTTATTAAAATTCGGCCTTTTTTATGACGTAAAGTTTTGTTAGTTACAGTGTCAATAGAAGAAAACGTACAAATGAATAAATTTGCTCATAGAGAACCCGCATTAAGACCCTCATTTATATTCATTGTTTGTCGGACGAATTGCTGCGTATGCCCCTGCAAGGAATTTACCCGTATAAGTGTTGAAGAATGATCGTGCTAGTTGTGTCTGCGCGGTCGAATGTAACAGATCTCAAGAATATTTCTCGTATTTTTTATTGTACAAATAAAAATTATTTTGTTGCTAAAGCGTTTGATAATATTTTTCCAATAATTTTTTTACAAAATAAAAGAGATTTGCAATTTTGTGCCATAAAAAAAGTGAGTTTCGAACTGGAAATTAGAAGTTGTTAAAAAATATAGGACAGTTAAAAGATACAAGAAAAATTTATTTATTTTTTTCATTGAAATTACTATCAAAAAGTATCACGTGTTGAGAAAACAAATTTTAAATTTTTGTTTAAATTTTTAGTTTCTAAAATAAGGTTTTAAAATAGTTAAGTTGATGGATGGTGCTATAATATTTTAAGGGCCTTCAAAATTCAACATAAATCATTTAAAACATACAAAACAATAACAAAAACTTAATATCAAGAATGACAAAAAAACGACTATACAACGTCAACACATCTTATGGTACCACAGAAACAACATGTTTAAATGCCATTCAAAAATAAACACATTTCTATTTCTATTTACATTCACACAGAGTTAAAAATATATTTGCGTGAATACGTTGCTAATTAACATGTATTTTCAGAAATACAAAAATGGGTAAAGCTCAAAGCAAAAGATCAGTCGATATTACTACAGAAACAAATAAAGGTGCTGATGATGAAGTTACTGAGAAAATGGAAAAAATCGAGGACACAGACAGGAAGGAAGTAAATGGAGACGCCACAGTTGAGCCACATCCGGAGGTAACATATTAATATTAAAAACAAAATACGCTGACAAAAATATGCAGATTATTTAAATTATAAGTTAGGTATTGTAGGTTATAAGTTATTAGCGGTTTTCACTCTTTGAGTAAACTTTACAACCCTGTTTAATTTACTACCATTTTACACTACAAAGCATGAGCGTCTTTTCGTATGTATTGTAAACTTATGAATCAGGTGATTTTTGTTTTAGTTTTTGTACGTTTAAGTGCTTAAATACGTAAAAAATTAAGGTTTTTATCCATATTCTACAAACCCCTTTAAAAAGTTATCACAAAATTTAAAATTAAAAATCAAATCAAATATTTTTGCCGGCAAATATTTTTGATGATCAGCTGTTTTATTCTGGTAAATTTATCACACATGTTTACTACAAATTGTAGTCTAGTACATTTTGTTGTTGCAGTGTTGTAAATGTTAGTACATTAACTACATTAACGGGATTAACAAGGTCTACAAGGGTACTTTACTACCAAGGGTGAAAACCGCTATTATTTGTAATAAATGGTATGATCATTTTTCATCCAACGCATACGATCCTCATACAAACGTATTTGTCCTTAATAAACAGATAGTGTTTGCGTTATTACCTCATACAAGAAGAATAAATTCTTATATGTATATTAAAGTATGTGACGACATAGATTCAAAACACTATAGTAATATTAAGATTTCTAATAATAGTAATATTAGTAAGAAACATAAAAAATAAAAATACATTAAAATAAAAAAAAATCAGCGAGAAACAGGAAAGGGATGATAGGATAATATCTTACAAAAATTTGTTGCCCTTGGTCATCGGGTAAAAAGAAATCGCTACATTCACAATTAATTAAACATACCTCTTCTTAAGAGTATTATTAATTGTTGTTTTGCATGCTCTTCGACCAGTAACTATTTTTTGATAAATAAGTCATATAGGATTATCTAAACAAAACAAAGTCACATCCTAGAGTAATATTGCAAATTAGTATTGTCTGATTTTGATGGACGAGGGCAAAACATTTTCGTGACTGACTGACTGACTGAAAAAAACTGAATAAAAGGCAGCAAAAACTTAAAAAATCATCACAATTTTTAAAAAAAATTCTAATTTAAAGCGCCATAACTTCGTCATATCTAATTTTTCCAGTTTTCTAACATCGGTGGTCTAAAACCAGAAAACATTACATTTTAGTAGACCTATTTTTTGTAACCACTAAACATTAAAATTTTACGATATTTTAAAAACCGTTCTACTTTCCACATAGCAGATTTGAATTCTAATTCAAAAATTGTATTAATCAAATATTGCCCGGTGAAGGACTACTTATTGATAGATGTACAATTCAAGTAATTAAAATATTCTTAAATCTTAAAATTAAACCCTCACAAACTTTTTCAGACAATGAATGAATGACAAATTTTGGTAGCACATTTAGTAAATATAATATTATCAGCGAATATATTTTTAAAGCTTTATTCCAAAGTTATCTCAGTTTAATATATTGTTCGAACGAGCAACCAAGAAAATACTTCTCATATAATGAATAATTTATTTTGCAGTGAGAACCATAAACATATTTTAATAGTCTGTGAAAGAATAAATATAGGCATTTTATTTGAGACCTATCTGCACCATGAATAATTTCCAATCCATAAAGTATATGTGGCATTAATATGGCATGAGCTAAAACATATTTTATACGAACAGCTAAAATTACATTCAAACAACAGTTGCAAAAAAAATTTTGTGGCTGTTAAATGAAAAATTACACTGTTCGACAAGGTTTTTTTTATTGTGTTTCGAAGAGTTTTTGACATGGGAAATTCAAATACGTAATCAGAATTTTGCTATCAGACATATTTTTTTTTTTTGGCTATTTGCAAATAAGTTTTTCATTAAAAATTTGTATGGAGACGATTGTTTAAAAAATGTTTTATAAATGTTGCAGCGTCGTGTCCGATGAATCTGGTGAAAGATTCCACAAAGACATTCTAACTTTAGAAAAGCGTTACGAAGGAAAATATATGCCTACTATATTCGCTACTATATTCGCTGGATATTCAGCATAAAATAAATAAAAAACTTTCTTAACAAATAGAAAATACATATGTGTTCTTTTCATTTTTCATGTGTGAAGCTCTACTAGTATCAGTTATTGTATTTAGAAAAGATTCTGTTGGTCAATTAAAATGTTGATTACATTTATGCAAAATGTATTTTAATGCAACATAAAGAAAGCTGAACAAATTTAAATTCAAATAACTAAAAAACTGTGCCTGATGAAGAAAATCTGAAAACATTTGAAATCATGATATTAATAACCATAGGAGTCTTAATTCAGACATCCAGAAAAATGAAAAATATTTTTTTTTTGTAAAACAGTGTTATCAATGAATATGGGATAATAATTCCAAATATTTTTGGCGGCTAACGTAAATTGGCACGTATAAAATTGGCACTTAAACAATTACATATTTTACGAAATTGAAGAAATTGGTGAAATTTTTTGGCTTTTGGCAGGTAATCTCAAATTGGCAACTAAAAGAGTGGCAGTTAAGTCAAAAATACTGTACATGAAAACAAAGTTAGACACTGGGGAGTCATATCTCACAAGCCATTGGTTATGAAGACGAGATTTGCTACATATGTTAGCGGTACAAGGAGAATTACGTCTCGCTGGGAAATGGGCGGTGCTAAGCCCCTTTTAAAACATCGTTATATCAATCATATGAGACAGATCACTCCCCCAACACAAAACGGCTAAAGCCTTGCAATTTGGCATTTAGGCTCCTTCTGTGTCTTTTTTTCTGAAAATTTGTATCCTCGCTTAGGGGGTAAAAAGTGGCAAACAGGGTCAAACATTGGATCTTTGTAATTGGCATGTATTTTTTATCCCGGTATTAGACGGGAGATATGATATTGGCACTTTTAGAGGATAAACGGAGAAAAAGGAGTGAACATGGCACCAACTGCTCAAAGCAACAGTTGAAGCTGCACCAGAACAAATAGTAACTCAAAGTTTGGAATGAATATTTTTAATACAGGAAAATAATTTTACTAAGGAATAAAACCTCCTTTTTAACATTCGGGGAAACTAATAACTAGCGTAACAAATTGCAAGTATTCGAAGTTAGCCGATTTACTCCGACTAAATGTTTGCAGAAAAAAAATTTAAGAAATTAAGAAAAATCCATTGCTTTTTTACAACAAAATTTGTAATAAAATAATTTGAAATACAAAATATTTCTTTCTGGTACTATAAAAGTACTTAACGGTTCAACAAGTAATTTGTGAGATAATAAATTGTAATTTTTTATACAATATAGTAAACTACATTTAGAAAATTAAATGTTAATAAGAGTACTTTTTGGTATAGTAAATTGTGCTTTATGATACAAGAAAAGTAAATTTTGGTACAAGAAAAGTAAAAGTTGGTACAATAGAAGTATTTTGCGGTACAATAGAAACAAACAAATATAACAATTACATTAAAATAACCAAGTAAGTTTTCATCAAGGCATTGACGTGGTATTGCTGACACATATTAGCAATTCTAACAAGAACACCTTTGCTTTTAGTATAAAATTAAATTTTATTTTCTGCAAAAAATTTGGGAGACCCCTTACCCTTTAAATTGAAAAATTTAAGAGGCCAAAGAGAATAAACCAATCGATAATGGATTTCAACAAGTACTCAACTTCTTTATCAATAATTTTGGACGCAGGACGAAGTCTGCTGGGTCAGCTAGTAGGGTCCTTTGGGCGGAACCACGCCCACTTATTATATAAAAAATTAAAGTTCCCTATTTTAACCTAAGACCACACAACTACATTCTGTGAAAATTTCAAAAAGAACGGTCAAGCCGTTTTGGAGTCCACCGTACAAAAAGAGATTTGAACTTTGACCTATTTGGGGCATGCCTTGAAGTTGACCGATTTAGTTCAAATTTTGACCATAGACGTTTTATAACAACTGACACAATATTCCATTCCGGCATTACCTGAAAATCCAATGTTGTATTTTCGCTGCCACCCTAATGTACATAATAAATAAGTATAAATAATATCAACGCCAGGAAATTAACATAAAAAATTAAGTTAAATTACCCAGTAGGGAAAAATACTAGTTCTGAACTAGTAAAATTAGTATTATTCTATGCCAATATTCCTTGCCAATATTTCTAGATCTTCGCCTAGAAAACACTGCAATCGTCATCCAATCGGAAGTGTTTGCTGCATTTAAGATCCTCACTGAAGATACCTGATCCTGTCCCTACATCCATTTTCCAGCCATTAGTGAAGATGGACAGCCCCCTGAAGGGCAAGGAAGCTTTCCAATCTTACCTATTAGGGATCTTTATTTCTGGAACTGATATAAAAATCCATCGACGAAACCATAAAGTCCATTTCTTTGTGGAGTCATCCGTTCCATTCTGGTCTGCTGAACTATAACATAAAATAGATGTTTATCAAAAAAGCAAAAAAATGCAAAAACATATATTTTTTTTTTGTAAAATACGCAAAATTTCCCTAGTTATTAATAGTATTTGAATTAGTAGTAATTCGACAAAAGCTAACCACATTTACATTTATTTTGCATAGAATAAAAACAATGATGAAGCGGAAAATGATAAACATATTACTACGGAAAAAAATGCAGATGCAGAAGCTGGGGGAGATACCACGGAAACATGCAAGGCTTCTATAACTGATTCAACTAAAGAAGATGGTGTCGTTTCCGAAGAAACTTTACCGGTTACAGATGAAAGCGCCAAGAAATCGAAAAAGGAAAAAGTTAAAAAGAAATGGTCACTCCGCAGTATCTCCTTCGGAAAAAAAGACAAACAAAAGCCACTTAAAACCGAGGAATGTACCGAAAACGCTGAGGCCACAACAAATGGATCTGGTGAGGAAACTCCTTCACAGGTTAGTTTTAGTCAGTATGTTTTATTTTTGACGTTATTAAATTTTAAACTTCGATTACATTTTGTATACTTAGGATGCTGAAGAACTCCAGAAAGGAAATGCCTTGGTTAATACCTCCGATGAAACATCGACTGAGATTCTTGAAAATGGAGCTGCCTCAGGGCAAGAAAAAACGGAACAACAGACTGAAGAAAAGTCACCTGATATTAAACCCAATGAAGAGACTGCTAATTCAATTAATCCTATCGCAGAGAACAGCGAGCCTGTAATAAACGACACTGCCGAAAATTTATCATCACAAGAGACTGATACATCCTCCAATATTCCACCAAAATCCGATGTTATTGAAATTGAATCTAAATCAGAAGAAAACGCCGCCAACGATACATCAAAAAATGGAATTGAAGAAATCAATACGACGGTGCAACAATCGACAAATGATGACTCTGTTGGCGAACTATGTGCAGAAAATAAAAACATTCCGGCAGATGTGAAGATTGATACAGTCACTGTTAATGGTAATGTGGACGATATTCATCTAAACGGCTCCGATAATACATCGGATCAAGGAATTGAGGAAACCAAGACACAAATTGAGGTAAACTTCAACACTGATATCAAATCATCTGCTGATACCTTAGAAATTATTTCCTCTTCTACATACAATAACCCTTCTAATGTCCAAGTTCATGACAAACATGTAAACGCTTCGTGCGAAATTCTCGATGACATAGGGGTGGATGCTCAGAATGAAGCTTCTATAAATTCAAACCAATTGAGTAATAAAAATGGCAGCGAAAACGACGAGAAAGACATTAACGTCGAAATAGTTGATTCTAATGTGGGAACACCACCTGCGGAAGAAAAGATCGGACACGAGCTTGCTCCTCCACCGCTTCCTATATCTCCACCTCCTTCACATGTTTCGGTATTTGCTTTTACAAATAAAGAAGAGCCATCAGGCGATTCTTTAGAAAATACTGAACCAATAAGCACACAAACTGAGGATTGTGCGGATGTAATAGAAACACCAGATTCATCCTCTTTTACTAGTGCTAACCCTTCAAATCATTCGGAACAAGACAACATTGCCGACAAAAACCAACCAACAGATATTACTTCTGAAAACAATGAAAATGCTGAAGATATAGTCGAAAACTCATTTAAGGAAGTAATTACTTCATGCGATGAAGGCGTTCAGAACGGTGACTTATCTATTTTAAGTCAACAATCGTGTATCGAATCGGAAATTGTACTCTGCGAAAATAACAAGTCTACGAAAAATCTTGAATTACGGAATGTTGAAAAGGAAATTGACATCGATTTATTTAAAAAGAACAATATTTCTTTAATAAGTGAAATAAATCCACCTGATGTTATCGAAACGGACCATTTAAAAAAAACTCAACAGCAAGAAATTGAGATATGTAATAATAACGAAATATCGGAAAATATTCTACCAAGCACTACAATGGAGGATGCCACTGAATTAGTGGAACAAGAAAGTGATGATCTCAACGAAAACGGTAAAATCGAGGAACATGATTCGGCTAATAATTTACAAAACAATTCGAACGATGAATATCAAACAAAAGAGGATGTCAACAAGTGCAAAAACGATATCAATTCAATCGATACTCAAACATTAAATAAAAGTGAGACCGATAATGATGATTGCAACAATCAATTAAACACACAACACGATGAACCAATGCATGATAAGACAGCCTCGGACAAGATAGATTATTTAGTTCGAGAAGAAACTAAGGTGAATACACTCACTCGGTAAAGTAAGCTACATAGTACTCGTTTCAAACCAAACCAATTACGGTAACGTTCGTTGGTATCTATAACAAGAACAAATAAACCGTATGCAATATAAATGAATATCGATGCCAATTTTTCCTTTTCATCTGCATGATAAAATAAAAAGACTAACTCTTTACTTACACACGCATTATTTTTCCTGCTATTTCTGTATATAACATACAAGCGTCCAATGCTTAACGTATTAAATAAACGTAACTAAAAACATTAAAGTGTGTCACTACGCAGAAAGTGCTAGTTTAATAAAATGGATCAGCATATAGTGGAAATATTACTCGGATTAATACAATATACGTACGCTGCTTTGACCTTTACCAGGAAATTGTACCGATCCCTCTTAAAGTAGACAACAATAAACATCCCCTTTTTATGCGTAATTTCCATATAAATACTTTCGCCCAACTTAGTTTTTAAATTTCAAGTTTTGCAAAAATTAATTTCACATTACACCCACCCATTTTTTACACATTATTATTGTAGGTATATTTTTATATATTTGGGTGTTCCTTATGGCATTTTTTTTTTAATTTCGTTGGTCAAAATTTCGCATCGACTCTTAATGTCTATCTCCGATGCAGAATTTTCCATCAAATATTGATCATATTTAAAAAATCAGACATCGGGTGGAACGGAAAGCCCAACATTGCAAATATTACATATTTTAAAAGCAATTAAAAAAGGTATGAAAAAAAGGAACACCCTCATAAAAGTATATATTACTTTTTAAATATTATTGTATTCTTATTCATCATGACTTCAAAATCCTTTGTTTTCTAAAGTAATTGTTTCTTTCCGCAGGAATTACCCAATACTAAGGATCTAAAAGAATGTGCCGCCGTAGCAGAAGTAACACAGGATCCTTCCATAACATGCGAATAATCCCACTTATAATTATAATATATATTAAAATACATTTTTTAACATTTACATATTTTAATCATTTTGTACAACTTCATATCCCTAATCCAAGATTATATGCATAATAAAGTATACACATAATTTCGAAACAAACTCCCAAGTGCATAATTATCACATCGAAATCAAGAAACTATTTGAACATTATACCGATCATAATTCCTGTAGCATATCATTCAGTAAATAAAGAAACACTTCTGGGTATGCAACTAGTTAGTAAACATTGTTAGGCTTGGTTATCATTAGAAAATTATTAATTGTTTGCGGCAATATAGTCATCTTAATTTACAAACGTCATATGTACATAGGTTATGACCCAGTAGGAAGAGTCTGCAAGACATTCTCAAGGATAGGTGCATGACAATAGTAAATCGTTGATGACACTTAGGGGACCGTCCATACAAATCGTCGACGAAATTTTCATACAAGTGTCCGCTTTGTCATGCACGAACTGATGGGCGACAATGTCGGTTGTTGTTGTTGTTGTAACAGCTTTACAATTCAAATATTACAAATTTAATCCGGGGGTTCTTCTTCAATGTCCAGTCCTAGAAATTGGGCTACTTCCACTGGATTGGTCCATAGATCCAATGGGCTAAGTGGAGTAGGGTGGGCTGGGCAATTGAAGATGTGGCAGGTATCGTGGGGACCCCGACCAAACGCTGGGCATATATTGGGGACAAGTGCACTTTTATCATAAAATATATTTACAACAGTAAAAACTTTAATAATAGTAACAAAAGATCTGTTAGCTGCAAAATTAAGATTTTATTTTGTTGACCTTTTTTTCAAGTTGGCTCGTGGTGATCTTTAATATTTGCCCTTGACTTTGAAATTTTGTTTTCGTGACACTGTTTAATGTTGTTGTTGTTGTAACAGCATGGTTATTCAAGTATTAAAATAGTACTCATTATTCCGGGGGTTCTTCTTCAATGTCCAGTCCTAGAAATTGGGCTACTTCCACTGGATTGGTCCATAGATCCAAAGGGCTAAGTGGAGTAGGGTGGGCTGGGCAATTGAAGATGTGGCAGGTATCGTGGGGACCCTGACCACACGCTTGGCAAATATTGGGGATGGCACGGTCTATGCGTGACCAGTAGGCATTGAGCCTGTTGCTCCATCCCGATCTAAGTTGTGCCAGGGCCACTCGTGTTCTGCGTGGCAGGCTTGTTTCCGTTTCGTCTACAGGGGGTGGGCGACCTCCAAGAACGACATTCATACGGTAACTTGAAACCGCGGAGTAGGTGGCATCTCTGTGAATGTCATTCAAAGCTGCAGTATATGAGGAGTGATCCAAGGGATACTGTACGTGGTTGCGTATATTATCCTCATATACTCGAAGGTCCTTCCTGACATGCCTTGGGGGAGCATCCATCTGTGTGATGTTAAAGTTGGGATGACTCCTCCGATGACATCCCAGGAGAAACGGTTTTGTCAGCATGACATTGTGTTCCTTGACTGGGAGGACCTTCGTTTCCTCATGTAGATGATGCTTAGAGGTTATCTGCATATAGCCCCATACAGTCCTCAGGGCGGCATTTTGGCAGCTTTGAATATTTCCCACTGGGTATCACTCAGCGAAGGAGACCACACTGGAGCGGCATAGTTAACCACTGACCGGCCAATAGTTTTGTAGGTAGCTAACAATGTTTCTTTGTCTTTACCCCAAGTGCTGCCGGCTAGCGCTTTGAGGCCCTTGTTCCTACTTCGCAATTTGTGCGTAATTGCAGTGGCGTGAGCTGAGGAGGTAAACAGGCTGTCAAAGGTGAACCCCAACATTTTTGGGTGGTTCACAGTCGGTATTTGGACGCCATCGACTACTACGCCTAGATTTATGTTTACCTCCTTTGTCCAGGTGGTGAATAATGTTGCTGATGACTTCGCTGGTGAGAGTTTCAAGTTGCGCCCAGTGAAGAAATTATGTAATACTCCGAGATAACCATTCACACGATCGCAAAGCTCATCAATGTTTTGACCCGTCGCCATAATAGTACAGTCGTCCGCGTACGATATCACATCTACACCTTGTGGTGGTGTAGGGAGTTTAGAGAGGTAGAAGTTAAACAAAAGGGGGGATAGAACGCCGCCCTGTGGTACTCATTGTTTAACTCTACGGGGCTTTGAGCACTTGTCTCTAAACTATACGAACGACCGACGACCACTTAGATAGTTAGCACTCCATCTCTTCAAATTATTGGGCAGGGTAGACTGCAGGATGTCCTGGAAGAGTGTGGTGTGGCTGACTGTGTCGAAGGCCTTCGACAGGTCCAGTGCCACTAGGAGTGTCCTTTCACAAGCCCTGTGAGATCTTTGTGGTGATGGCGGTTAATGAAGTGGTAGTGCTATGCATTTTATGGAATCCATGCTGGTGGTGAGCTGCTGTTAGGTGGCTGGACAGCTGGGGGAGGAGGAGTGCCTCTAGAGACTTCGCGACTGGTGACAGGAGGGAAATCGGCCTGTAAGATTGTCCCTCTTTCGCGTCCTTCCCTGGCTTAAGTACCGTGATGACTCTACCCTTTTTCCAGGCATCGGGTATTAATAGGGTACTCATTGACAAGTTGAAAACCATTGTCAGATACTCGACTCCCCGCTCGCCAAGATGTTCTAGCATCAGCATGGATATTCCATCGGGTCCAATCGCCTTGGATGGTTTGGCTGCATTGATGGCCTCAGAAGGGGTGTAGGGTTGTGGTATGTCCGAGACTGGAAGGTTGTGAAGTTTGCGAACAACACTTCGTTTCGCCTTGTCTCTCTCTGGGTGCTCGATAAACTGCATGCAAAATGCATTCGAGCACTGTACAGGGTCGGAAATGGTGGCGTCGGCAAACTTAATTGCGACCCTGTCATCCTTCTTCGTTGGGTTGGAGAGAGATCGAACAGTGGACCACAACTTACCCACTCCTGAGCTCAGGTTGCAGTTTTTCAGGTGATGAATCCATTTTTTCCGCTTGTCCTCATTTACCAACCTGCTGATATTACCGTTCAGCTCGACGATACGTGGGTCGTCAGGGTTGGTACTTCATCTGCTAATATCGCTGCCTCTGCTGGGAAGTGCGGCCGCACTAATACATTGCGGTCAAATTTTCGATGATGCCTATACAAGCGACCTGTCGCCCACACAATCATGCACGACCTGATAGGTGACAATGTCGGTCAAATTGTCGTTGATGCCTATACAAGCGACACGTCGCCTACACAATCATGCACGACCTGATGGGTGAAAATGTCGGTCAAATTGTTGTTGATGCCTAGAATTGTTATTCAAGCCATATTAGTATGGCTTGGTATATACATTGGTGCCATTTTAAAAGATGTATTTTTAGTTGTTTTTTAACTTTTCATTAGTATGACAAATTGTTAATACTATTTTTTGGAAAACTAATGACCAAGAGAGAGTGAAGGATATAAACTTTTATACGGCATTCATATTTATTCGAGATTTCAAACTATAAATTTGCTGATGTCTACTCGTCCGTTTAATAAACTAAAAATTTTGTACGTCAGATTCCATTTTTTGGTTCCCATTTTTTCCTTTGAAATTGTTGAATGTGTTTGATGCATGACAACATTGGTATTTTGTCGGTCAGCTTGTCGTCAACCGAGTGTTTTGACGACAAGTACATACATATGCCTTGAGGACAGCGTTGACGACAAAGTCGTGTATGACAGAACTTCTTACTGTGTACTAGAGTGTTCAAAACCGTCGAACCGGTTTTTATTTTGAAACCTTAAGTTGAGTTACTTGAAAAGTATTTCCACAGAAAATTGTCAGGATCATTCTGGACAAATCGGCATATACTTAGTATGTACATTAGGCATATAACTTTTAAAAATTTTTGCAAATAGGAAAAATGGCATAGCATAGTCGAATAGGGCATAAAAAAGTATGAACTCCCATTATTTATTTTTTTTCGAAACTGCAAAAAAGTTTCCGCACTAGACGCAATTTCTTTTTTTTCATATCATATAGCCCTTCAAGGTTTTCCTACAAAGGTTATGTCATTCGTCAGCTGTTTTTGACGTTTTGCTTTGTTGTTTTATTTCTCCACAAATCTGCCCAAAGTGATTTCAATAACAGGGTTGCCAACTCGCGGCAATACATACATTTTTTCACTTGAATTCTTAACTATATTAACTAATAGTAGGCAGATTATTTCCTATTTGTAAATTTGTATGTGATGCTTGGGGCGATGTCTGGTTTTCTGATCATACTTTTAACAAAAATAATTTCGCCACACTACTAAAGTCATTGTCCGGCTTTACAAAAGCAAATTAATGTTTTTTTAGACATTGGGTCAAAAAACCTTCAGTTATTCAGGAAGTTCAGCGAAGCAACATCTGCACAGAGCGTGCAATTAAAATTATGCAAGAAATTTTGCCATTTTGTAAATCATCACATACTTTAAACTTAAAACTTATTTCATATAACAATTGAAAATATTTGTTTTTAAAATAGAAATATTGAAAATATTTTAGAAATCGCGTTTGGTGCATAACATTTTTGACCCCATTGGTGTACACGTTCTCTGGGGATCTGATAGCCGCTTTACTATGAGAAAGAATATCGCGACGTAAAGTTGTAAGTCCACTTTTTGCATAAATGTATTTTTTGATGTAGAACGCAAGATAAATTGAAAACGCATCTGGCTTGAAAAAAACCACCAAAAATATACGCGGTGTCACTTTTCATAACTGAATAGAAAATGTTCTAAGTCCCTACAACATACACAAACAAAGCGAAAAAGTTGTAAGTCCACCATTTTTATGATAATCATTTTCTGATTTTGGGAGTAATCAAGTAGTCATAGCATTCCAATGCAAATGCATGAGGGCGGAGTCTCAGCGCAGGAATTTGCAAGCATTTAGGCATATTTATACCCTCACCCTACGTGTAGAAGAGTATATATCATTCGATACGACCCAAAAGTGTACCACATAGAAGGAGTCACTTTAGACCCTTTGTTTCTTTGAACCAAATTTGATTCATTACTTTTTAAGTCGTTCGAGCCATGTCCATCTATCTGGCTGTTCGTCTGGTACGCACGATAACCAAATGTTTTGAAATTTTGCACAAGTATATATTTTCCCAAAACTACTTTCGGTATTGCAAATGGGCTACATGGCCCACCCCTTCTGGTACCTCCCATACATATACATACACCATTCCGCCCACTTTAGAATTCGAGTAGTAATATCGATACACCCAACGGGTTTGTACTAGAGATGGGCACGTGAGTGATTTTGACTCACGTTCATGCACGCTCACGTGATTGAAATGGTCGCTCACGCACGCTCACGTTCAAAGATTTTTTCGCTACTCACGTTCACGCAAGCTCACGTGAGTAAATTTTGTACTCACGCACATTCACGTGAGCGTGAATCACGACAATCACGCCAAATAAAAACTAAAATTTTTTTTATTGTTTCTATAATTATTTGCCTTCTGTTATTTAGTTAATTTTAATTTTTAAAAATATAGTAGATTACACAGTGCAACACATAAATTGGTGCCACGTTGGTACCCAGCTATTTTTGAAGTATATACCGAAACTAAAAAAATCCACAAAGGACTTGGCCCCATTACATCGAAACATTTTTTTATGGACACTCCAATATCTTCACTCCAACACGATTTTTGGAAAAAAGGACCATTTTTTCGGAGTCCATATTTCATAAACCGTCCGGATTTTTTTCTTTTTGTCTTCGGCAAAGTTGTAGATCGAAACCAGAGCAAAAAAACCTTAAATAGACCGACCCAAAAAATTGCATCCAGTGCATGAAAATTGCAAAAATATGGGAAAAAGGCTATTTTTTCATGATGTTTCACCATAAAATTACACAGAACACCAATTTTTTTGTTAACAAGATTTCAAAACACTATTTCCATAGATTTTGACCTCCTTAACACGAAATAGATGTTTAAAAAATATTCTTAGGTGCCCTTTTTTATAAAAGTTTTTGACATTTTTTTTTTTAAATTTTTGGAGGTGCGCTTCATATTTTGGTAATATTTTGGGTATCTCTTACCTGACCTTCATATATAACCACTTAAGTTAAAGACAACAAAATTTTAAACTAGTTCTTCTTTGAAAGCTTTTAAATAAGTAATGTCGTTTCGATGCTAGCGATTTAAATAACTGCAATTTTTCTGTAAAACTTGGGGTGAAAAATTTATTTATTGACGTACGAAAAATAGAAAACGCATATGTGAAAAATTCACAACATGCCCCACAACTGTCCCAAAGTAGCCCCTAGAGGGATAAAATGTATGACAGACCCCACTATTTTTCCCCTCCAAACATTTTTCCCAAACATACCTACCCCATACCTTGACCCCCCTAAACGTGCACCCATACAATTTTTTAAATTTGCTCCCAATGCTGCAATTTCCCCCAAGATGCCCCAAGAGGAGTCAAATGTATGACCGACCTTCAATATATTGCAAGACGAACAGTTTGTCAGAGCATTTCTACCCTTTATCTTTAACCCTTAAGGGTGGTTCTCATAAAATTTTTTTATTTTTAATATTTTTTTGCAACTATATATGTATGTGCCAATATATGTCGATCAATATATGTTAATACGTCAATATATGTCGATATATATCGAGAGACGGAGTTGTAACTGTAGTAGGACATGAAAATTCATTATTTTTTAAATATAAAACCAGTACAGAAATTTCAGTCAGGTAAACTGACTGATAAATACCAACACCCAATAATAATTCCTATTACAAGATAATTAATTACCAAATTTGATTATATTAATTTTCCAAACAAGGTCATTTTGTATGGGAGGTACCAGAGGGTCATCCGGTATAATCCATATTCATTCCTGATTCAAATTATCATAACTGTACAACTTACGCAAAATTCGACTGTATTCACTGTACTTACAAAAATATATGTATTTAAAACTATGGGGGTATGTTCGGTATTTTGTATGGGAGGTACCAGAAGGGGTACGTCAAATAGTTATGTTTTGTAAGGTTTTGCTTCCTATCACAAGATAAATTAATTGACCAATTTTCATTAGCCCCCAAGTGTCCGTTTGGCAATTATGGGATAAATGTTAATTTTTCAAAAATAGGTAATTTTGTATGGCAGGTACCAGAAGGGGTGATCCGATATAATCCATATTCATTCCTGATTCAAATTTTCATAACTGTGCAAGTTACGCCAAATTTGACTGAATTAATTGTACTTACAAAAAAAGATATGTATGTAGGACTATGAGGGTCAATTCGGGAATTTGTATGGGAGGTACCAGAAGGGGTCCGTCAAATAGTAAGGTTTTCTGAGGTTTTGCTAACTATCGCAAGATAAATTAATCGACCATTTGTCATTATCCCCCAAGTGCCCGTTTGGAAGTTATGGGAGAAATATTAAATTTGCAAAAAATAGGTCATTTTGTATGGGAGGTACCAGAAGGCGTAAACCGATATAGTTCATATTCATTGCTGAGTCCAGTTTTCATATGCAAACATCATATGCAAAATTTGAGTGAATTCAGTTTACAAAAAAGATATGTATGTAAAACTATGAGGGTTAATTAGGTCATTTGTATGGGAGGTACCAGAAGGGGTATGGCAAAGGTTTTGGTTTTCTTAGGGTTTGTCTACTTTTGCAAGATAAATATACTGACCAAATTTAAATATCCTACGATCCTCTGTGTGGAAGTTATGAAAGAAATATAAATTATCCAAAAATAGGTAATTTTGTATGGGAGGTACCAGAAGGGGTGGGGCTATTTTTCCCATTTACAATCCCATAAGTTCGTTTTGAAAAATATTAATACTGGTAAATTTTCATACTGATCCGTTAAGGTTTACTCAAGTTATCCTGCTGACCAGCCATTCAGCCAGCCAGACAGACGGACATAGCTCAATCGTCTTAAAAAGTCCTGAAACGAATTTGGTCTTAAGATACTTGGGGTCTAACTCGTCTCCTTTAATGCGTTACACTTTTTTTCATATCAAATGATATATACCCTCATCCCTAAGGGTGATGGTATAAAAATTGAATTTTGTAGACAATTTTTTTTTTTTATAAAACTTTTTATAACTACGAAACTGTTCATTATGCAGAGAAATTACATATAAACAGGAATATGAATTCCTTAATTTCGGATATTTGTTTCATCAAAATTGGACGAGTCGTTCTTGAGTTGTGACCTCCATACTTGGCTGTAGGAGCCTAAAAACTTAAAGCTCAAAGCGGCACGAGTGAACAAACGCCAATCGTGCTGGCTATCCTAAAATCTGCAAAGACATCATTTTTGGGGGGTGGCACTGACAAAAACCCAACATCGATTTTTACCCTAATATATATATTTACATATACTTTATTTTGTTGGAAAATTCATTAAAAGAGGCTTCCAACAGTTCATATAAAAATTAATTTATTAACTAATTATATGCTGTAAATTCAATGAACCATAATTATTTTTTTTCTTTGCGTGAGTGGCGTGAGTAGCGTGATTCACGCAAAGTATGCACTCACGCACGCTCACGCACGAAGATATTTTTGGCGCTCACGTTCATGCACGCTCACGTGAGCAAATTTCTAACTTACTCACATTCACGCGTGAATCACGCGTGATTCACGTGATTCACGCCAATCACGTAACGAGTGCCCATCTCTAGTTTGTACCCAAATTCTGTATTTAGTAAAAATACCTCCCATACCAATGTACCACTCCGCCCACATTAGAAATCGAGTATTAATATACATATAATGGAAAAATGTATGTTTTCCTGAGGGTGAAAGTGTATGTTAGTCGGGTTGCCGACTGAGACTTTCTTACTGGTTAATTGAAAAACTAATTCAACATGGAAAAGACCAACCAGAGAGATAATTATTTATTGTGTAATGGGTAATGCCTAATTAAATTTATCAATTAAACATAAAGTCTGATAATATACCTCATGAATAATATTTTTATAACATATTTTTTTAAAGAACGCATAATACTGAATTTGTTTACGATCCCGTTAGTTGTATTAACATTATTACTCCATTTCTAAAGTGGGCAGTTCGATGTATTTGCATGGGAGATACCAGAAGGGGCGAAGCCTATTTACAATAGCGTAAGTAGTTTTGGGAAAATATTAACTCGTGCAAAATGTCAAAACATTGGTTGCGTCTTTCGAAAGTTATCGTGCGTACCAGCCGGACAGACAGACAGACGGACATAGCTCAAACGACTTAAAAAGTCCTCTATCGAATTTGGTTTAAAGAAATCTAGGGTCTAAAGTGACTCCTTCTATGTGTTACACTTTTGGGTCGAATCAAAATACATACCCTACTACCCGTAGGGTGAATAGCGAATAAATTATAATTAAAAATTAAAAAAATATAATAAAAAAAATTTAGTTTTATTTATTCATAAAAATTTGTTATTGGAAAAGGCGCTAAGTCCAAATCATATCGATAAGTTAAGAAGCTAAAAAGTTCAAAGTCAAAAAAATGCTCCAAAAAGTGTATAGTGCATTTTTTCAGAAAAAATGTTCAATATTTCCAAAAATATGAGTAAGTTACACATAAATGCATTAAAAGTTTTGAAAAAGTAAGTCGTTAAAGGCAAAAGTAAAGTTTTTTGTCCCTCGTGTAAAATATTGAATTTTGGACTTACAACCTTTACAACTTTAGGTCGCGACATGAATATTGCCGTCCAATATCCCAAGATACCGAATTTTCTCTACGGCTATTCTAATGGCCGCTATTTCGGCCTGAACTATGCTACAGTGGTCTGGTAGCCTGATTTATAGTCGCAAATTCAACTCTTCCGAAAAGATTCCACAGGCCACTCTTTTCTTTAAATCCGAACCGTCCGTGAAAATTAGGATGACATCCTTCCCAAAGTTTAGGGCATTATCATCATAGTAGGACCTTTCCGGGATGTTCCTTATAAAACCCGGATCGAAGACAGGTTCAGGTATGGTGTAATACGTGTGGCAGCTCACATTGATTAGGTTCAGAATTTTGGCATAGCCATAGTTCCTGTGCATCCATGCTTTTGTGGCGTCTAAACGCATTGCGGTGTTCGCTGTTATTTTCCTCGCCTCAATGTCCGGTAACCAGTTTAGGATCGTAAACAGTGCCTTAGTTGGAGCAGTTCTAAGTGCCCCTGTTATCATGATTGCCACCAGTTTCATAATGCTTCAGAATTTCAGCCTTTGGGACGCTCTATCTAGCGCCGGCCACCAGACTGTCGATCCGTAGAATAAGATGGGTTTCATAACTGTTTCGTATAACCAGTTTAAGTTTTTGGGGATATTTCCAAAATTGAGGCCGATTGCCCTTTAGCAGCAGTATAGAGCCGTTGCCACTTTACTAATCCTGGCCTGAGTGTTCAGATTCGAATTCATTTTGCTGTCCAATATTAGCCCAAGATATTTGGCACTATCAGAGAGTGTAAGTGCGACTCCATTTAATCTTGGTTTGGCAAATTGAATAGCACCAGGTCTGTTTTACTCGGGTTTACACCCAGTCCACAGTCATGACACCATTTTAAAAGAAGTTTCAGCGCAGATTCCAGTAGCTCTGAGAGTAGTTCAGGCTCCTTGCCGGTGACTATTAGTGCCACGTCGTCCGCATATGCGACGGTTGTGCAGCACGTTTTTTCCATCTTGCTCAGAAGAGTATTGATGTTGAGATTCCATAGTAGTGGAGAGAGTACTCCTCCCTGTGGAGTACCGCGAACCGCCACCTTGGAAATATTTGACACGCACAGACTGGATCCAATGCGCCTAAATTTTAGTAGTTTATCAACAGATTCAGGTTTGACATTATTATAAGCTCCCTCCATGTCCAGGAAGGCAGCGAGAGCGTATTCCTTGTAGTTCAGGGATCTTTCAATGAGACTGGTTATCGAATATAAAGCAGTTTCCGTGGATTTGCCCTTCCGGTTTAAGAGATGATCTGATATATGCATCAATTATTCTCTCCATAGATAGGCTGATTGGTCTAAAATCCTTGGCTTTAGTGTGGGATGCCTTTCCCCGTTTAGGGATAAATACAATTTTGTAGGTTGTCCACCTCGTTGGAATATACGACACCTTCAGACATGCTTTAAATATAGTAAGAAGCCAGGGCGACAATACTTCGATGTTTTTTTTTGTAGATCCGCGGGAATAATTCCATCGGGTCCCGGTGACAAAAGAGTGGAAACTTTTGATAGCCCATTGAATTCGATGTTCAGTATTTGGTATGTCTGAGATATCAAAGTTATGGGCGACCGAGTTTTCCATAAACTGGCAGTCACTTTCCCGTCAACCTGGGAAGTGTGCTTCCATCAGCACTTCCAGAGTTTCGAGGCTGTTAGTAGTCCATCTACCATCTGGGGTCTGTATGTACGATATTATTGATGGATTCGAGGATAAAATCTTACGTAGTTTCCGAAGAGCTTTCTACATAACTGCAGAATTTTCTCCAAGACTGCCTTTTGGCCTTCCTGATAAGGTTCTTGAAACTGTTAACTGAAGCCTTATAAGCGCTCCAGTCGCCATCTCTTTTCGCTTTGTTGAATAGTATTCTGCATTCCCTGCGTTTTGCCGCAATATCTGCATTCCACCAGTGTGGCTTATCTTTGCCTTTAATTTCAATTTTGCTGCAGGATTTTTTCCTTGCCTCAGCAAAGACGTTAGTTAAAGTTTCAGCCGTGGAGTACAGTGTGGACTTATCATCGATAGAGGCCGGACACCTGGGTAACTTGCTCTTTATAACCCCATTAAAGATAAGCCAGTTTGTTTTCCTTCTATTAATATAGCTATCTTCGGAATCCACTTCGAACGAAAGGTCAAAGTCGATATATAGATGGTCAAAAAAAGAGCAATCTGTTTATACCCTCCAATTACTGACCATGTTCGAGTATTTATCGTTAATAAGTGTAACATCTAGAACTTCTTTTCTGTTAGTGACAATAAAAGTGGGTTCGTTACCCCTGTTCTCAATAATAAAGATGAAAAGCGAGTCACCCCTTAGGTTGAAGTCTGAGCTACCCCATATAGTATAGTGCGCATTGGCATCGGCACAAACGATTAGAGGAACGTTCCCATTGTTTAAGTGCGACGCTACCTTTCTTACGGTGGGGCCAGGTGGATCATCTGCATGATCGTGTGCCATGTAGCAACTCATAATCCAAGTTACCTGAGCATTGCTCTCGATTGCCGCCGTACAGTTGTCCTTATCGCTGAAATCACTTAGAATAGAAAAGTTTTAAGGGTGTTTGGACCATAATACATGCTCTGGTCTTACCTGCTGCGTACAGAGTACAGTAGCCTTCTTTGTTGAGTCCGCAGACGCGGTCTTTATTTATCCATGGCTCTTGGATGCATATAATCTCCTCCGTAGCTGATGTTATTCGGAGGAGTAAAGCGGCTGAATGGTGAAGGTTAATTTGTGTGACCTTCAACACAATTGGTCGCTGTGGACGACAGTTATGTTGCCGTCCTAAGCTTCTTTCCAGTCCTGTGTGGGTAGTTGAGGATAACTGTATTGTAGAATGGCAGGATTTCGATAGGGTCGGAGGGTTCAGCGGAATCTTGGCAATAGATCGTGGCCTCCGTGGAACATTGGTAAGATGTATTGCTTCGAGTCTGGCACCAGGAAAATCCTCCCCGAGAGATTCTATTGCTGCCTTGTATAGTTGTGCTGAGCTCCCGAACGAATTTTAGGAACGCCACAGTAAGGAAAACGACAATTGATTTCCAATTTCTAGAGGAAATAGTGCCGTCGCTGTTATTTCGGTCTATGATCGCCCAGATAAGGTGGTCTTTAGCGACATCCTTATACAATATTTGTAATGTCCGTGCAAGATTAAATTTGGATTTTTTGGATCCGGGAAGGGCAATGTCCTCAGACCGCTGCCGTTTAGGCGCTACATCAGATGACTTCCGTTTAGTATTGTCATCCTCCGCAGGACGTATGCTACCTTTTAGCTCCTCGATGTAGGATTGTGCCCATGGAGAGAACTCTTCCTGCTCCGTGAGCTCGTCGAACGGTTTGTCACCGAAACGATTAATTATTCTATAGGCGGAACGCCTGGTAATGAAGGCCCTTCTGGAAGGTGTTTTGTGCCTAAAGAACATAGTATTAGAAGTCGAATTATTCGCCTTTTGTCTTTGCTCAGCTGTAGGCACTAAGGAAGCTGAATTAGCGACTTTCTGGAGTCTTGTTGCATCATCAGCACCTGAAGCAGGGGTTTCGACAGGATTACATCCCATGAGAACCTTGGGAGCCTTTAAGGACCTCGTTTCGAAGAACCACTATGTACCAGGCTCGAATTATGACTGCCTTTTGGCTATGTCGGTTTGATTTTTGGCACACTAGTAGCTGATCGACTAGCGGAGCCTAGCTCCAACACTCCACTAGACGAGGTCTCAGTAGCAGACGACGTACTACAGCCTGAAACCGACGCTTTGGTAGTCGGGTCTCATGAAAATTGGTCGATTAATTTATACTGAGATAGGAGGCAAAACTACATAAAATATAACTATTTGACACAACCCTTTGGCTACCTCCCATACAAATGACCAGGTATATATAAACATTGCTATCCTGAGTCTAATAGTGTTATTTTTTTTTGGGGGAAAATTATAGTTTAGGAGATATCGCCCCTTAAAGTTGGAATCTATATATATAAATATCTCCGACATCTGGTGACGGATCGAGACTATATATATATCATTGGAAAGCCCTCTAATTTTTTTTTCTAATTTTTTTTTTATTTTTTGCTTTTTATTTTATATTTTATTATTTTTAAAACTTAATATCTTAGGAACCTCTTAAGTTAGACCAATGTACGGTACCTCATTGGAAAGATTAAAGTCTCCTCTTTTGTTTGGTGCAAAATAATTTATATAAATTATATAATTTATATTTTATAATAATTTAACCGTTATATAAGCATATTTTGGAAATAAAATTACTTACTTACTTAATTTCCCTTGGCACCCCATGAATGAGGTATGGGATAGCTTCTCGCGTTGTTGTGAATTAACACGCTTTCTATTTTTAGATTCACAACTAACGGCACCTACTTATTTATCGATGAATGCGAACGTCACTGTTTTGAGAAGCTCTTACAAGACACGACGATTGAATCGACGCTTAATACTGCGAAGTTGCTGTCAAACAACATTCGGGGGAGCCGACAATGAAAGAAAATTTTATTTTCTTTTTTTCTTTTTTTTTAAGATGACTGGAGCCAGGTTTGAACCTGCGATCTCCCGCATGGTAGTCGCGTGTTCTAACCACTATGCCACGGCCGGTCCCAAAATAAAATTATTTTATTAAAAAAAGTCATGGTCTAAAATGGGTTAATTTGATTTTTTTTAGCACATAATGGGTTAATAAAACAATTTGTATATATATACAGTTGGAAAGCATATTCAGAGGGCTTTCCAATGGTATATATATAGTCTCGATCCGTCACCAGATGTCGGAGATATTTATATATATAGATTCCAACTTTAAGGGGCGATATCTCCTAAACTATGTCCGTCCCCAACAAAATTTTTGTTTTATTCTCATTTTAGCTCAAATCCCTACAACCTCAAAAAAAAAATAAAAATCTACGTCGTGTGTCCGTATACTAGACTTGTTCCCTTATCTTTTATTGGGTGGTGGTATTTATCAGTCAGTTTACCTGACTGAAATTTCTGTACTGGTTACTGTATCATTTATATTTATTTATTATTACTTTATTATTTAGATTAGTATAATTCTATATATTTATTTTGTTTATTACACAGTGCAACAGTGAAAAAAATACAAAAACTAGACAGTAAAGGTTTGATTCAACCACGTTAATGGTTTTTAACCGTTCTATTCTGACGTGGTTACAATAGTCACCACGGTGACAATAGACTACTTTGGTTACAAAATCAAAAAATCGGCATTCGGAATACTTGCCACTGTGACAATAGTTACAAAAATTGTTACCTGCCAGAAAGGAGGTAACAAGCTAGTTACAACTGTTTTAAATAATAATTTTTTTGAATATGTTGTAGCAAAATGTGTGGAAAAAGATCGACTTCCCAGAAACTTGCGGGACAGCAGTCACCAATTCTCCATTACACAGATATTGTCCAATATTTTCGACTGTCCCTTAACTTGGGTACTTTTCGGTCCATTAAATGCATTTAAATTTGTATAAATAGCCAAAATAGAAAAACATTTTTTCTTTTCTCTGTATTGTGTTTCCATTTTTTGTTTGTTAAATTCAATAATCAGCTGCGAATTGTCAATAATTTACATTTCACCACGAGGTGAACTTTTCCTTGTTACGAAATTGCAAGAATACCCGTAACAAGAATTGGTTACAAAATTGTAACAAATTTCTGGGGACAAATTTTTGTTACCAAATTATTAGAATAGGGCCGTAAGTGTGTAAAGGTACAACAAACCGGTATCCTAGTGGTCTTTCTGAGCTATTTAGATTGCCTAGATCCGTTCAGATTGTATCGGTATGTTCACAAAAGTTATTTAACTTGACCATGGCTACACTTTTGGCGAACATTGTTAGTGAAAAATTTCGACTACCTAAAAGACATGCCCAAAAAAGTGAGAAATTAAAATTGTTTCTTTAATTTTTTTTAAAAATGTGCAGGGATTACCACCTTATTGACATAAATTGTTAATAGAGTTAGAGCGCAAAACTCTCAGCTACAATATTGACGAATATAGTTAAGCGCTATCACGAAGTGTGAGTTAGATGTTGAACAAAAACTGTTGACACCTTTTTTCGAGGGGCTTACTGATTTTGAGAATCTTTGGGGGTCCATAACAAAATGGTCACCAATCTCTCCAAACTGAGTATACGGTTTTATACCATTCAATAGTAGAATCGAACCTACACCGTCAAGTTCTTTTATATTTCAAAAAGTCTTCATATGTTGCATAGTGTTATTTGCACGAATTATGTCAACATAGGTACTTCAATATTATTTGTATGAAATTATTTTATTATAGCTATAATATTTGTTTTTATTTATTCAACAAAAAATCTGCCACGCCCATTTTACAGTGCCCATTTCGGCTAGATTGAGCATTTGGACCACTGTGCGGCGTTAAGTTTTCGGGCATCAAGACAAAATCTATTTTTGCCCGGTTTTCGAACAATCGTGGTTCTATTGTTCCATGGACTTTCACTTTCCTGAATAACGTTAAGTTCTAGCATCTTGTCGATCTCTTTATATACTATCTCTTGTACAGCTGGTAATAAGGGATAATGTTTTTCTTTAACTGGCACTGTTTCCTTCTCTACCTGAATCGTGTGTTTCTCTAACTTTGTACACCCCAACCCATTCTTTTCACATGACGGGAATTTTTCAATAACCTTATCTAAATTTTGTTGTTGTTCGGGGTTAAGAAGGTGAGTTTTTTGTTTTCCATTTTCAAAATGATGTTGAATCCTTTCTATATCTATTTCATTTACATTCATGATGTCTGGGGCTAAATTAAATGATCTCCAAAAATCTACACCTAAATATATTTTTTAGTTAAACCCAGTTCATCTACCAACTCACGGCCTCCTTTACCTAACAAACTAACCGAAGCCCCCGAGTCCAATAAACCGTCCGACATCATGTTATGTAATTTAATTTTTGCAAAAAGTCTATTGTTCGATCCGTTTCTCAACACTTTCACCGTTTCTATTACCTTCTTCGGTTAGCCCTTCTCTCTTTAGCTTTTTTCCTTATTTTTAAAATTCGATTAGATATATTTTGCTTAGGTTTTTTCCAGTTTTCATCATTATTAGCCTCACTTCCTCTAAAAATTCTTTCCCTTGTTGTTGCATAATATTTTTCACGCATTCCTCGAGGCAAATAATGTCGAATCTTCGGGTTATCTATTTCGCGAGCTCTTCGCTCGAACGACGGACTCCCGCATTCCCACCGTTCCTTCTCCAGTTTCCCTGCTTACATGGGCATTTTGGCGAAATGACATCTTATCTTCCACATCTGTAGCAAAATATGCTTCTTTGTTGGGATTCGCAATCCATAAAAGTATGGCCTAGTTCTCGGCAATTCCAACATATCAGACTATTTAACGCGGCAATCTCGGGGTCGTTGTATGGCATGTTTTCTCCACCACTCTCTCCTAGCTCGGCATATACTTCGTGGACATTTCGAACTGTCCTAGGCGGTTGGGGCGGTGGCCTAATTTCGCGTTTTGGGAAATTGCGCTCAGCTTCAATACAGGCTATACGCAATTGTTCGACCGAAACAACATCCATTGCAAAAACCATCTTACCAATGTGCTCTTTCAGATTTGTTTTTAGCAATTTTTATAAAATCGTATTCGGGAATTGGTTGTTTCAATCTCGAACGCAATTTGTTAAGGGCCTGTCCAAACTTTGACCCGCTTGTTGTCACCTTTCCATTAACTCCCTTATTATCTCAAAACTAGACTGAGGATTTCTGTATTGTAGCAACAGACCGCCAGCTGTTCCCGTTATTTCCACCTACTTGCAACCAATACCAATCCAGGGCTGTTTCGGACATTAACAAATGAAAATTTCTTAAAATTTCATTCCACGGTATCGCATATTTCGCCTGCAAATGCTCGAGCCGAAATATGAAATCTTCCACCGACAAACGGTTTGGATTTCCATTAAAATTAAGGCCAAACCTTTCTACTCTCATAAATCTGCCCTCGTTATGAAAAGATACTGGCTGTGGCAATTGTTGTTGTTGTTGGAATTCTTGTTGAATTCCCTCCTATTTTGACTCGCATTCGCAGGTCTATCAGCAAATCGCACTTGCAGATTATTGCGAGTTTCTCTTTCTTGGCGGAACTCATTGTTTCTCGACACTGACATTACGCGCATAGCCTCGTTTAATTGTGCTATAGCACTAGACATCGAAGCCATTTCTCTTTTAATTTTTTCACTTATTGCCTCTTCTGTTATTTTTCTAGGCCGTCGACGCTACTCTGGACAATTTCCCTCACTTCTGGACCCACGTCTTCCATTGGATAGTCCCGTATTGCATCTACTGGTTGGTGAATGTGCTGTTGGGCATTGGATGCACCAGAAGTCGGTTTAGGTATAGCCCCATGCGGGGTTTGATTATTCCTATCGTCGTTTCCCGGATTATCGTTATTTATAGATGCTGCCAGATCGTAGACGTTTTTGTCGTAAGGAGGTTTGTTGTCTTTCATTATAAGATTTGAATTGCTTCTTAAGTATTTTGTTTTAACCACAGGTGTGGATCTATTTATGTAAGGCAAACGCCTTTTCTTCTTATGGACCTCTTTTACTAGTATACCACCTGGGGAAGTCATCAACGCTTTTATAACTCAACCAAAAAATCGACCAAATGTTTCGAGCAACTAACGGAGTAAGTAATTTAAAAAAAACAGACACAAAACAATATTAACACCAATAAAAACTTTACCAAAACGCTAACTCTCACTATTATAACGACATTCACATCAAAATAAACAATATGTAATATATATTTATTTATCTTCAATTATAAAATCTGAAGGGGGTTTTCGGTCATGGTATGGTAGTATTATATGTGTGGTTTTATTCATAAAACAAACAAAAAAACATTAAAAAAAACGACGCTTCCACAAAGGGAGTGACTTTGAAATTGCACGTTAGTCAATATTATCGCAAAAAATACAATTTTCAGTTCTGTGACTCCTCATACCAATTTTCCTTGCCTTTTGACATGCTTGGAAAACTTTATAAGGAAATGAAACAATACACTTGACCTCTGAACTCGGTATTCAGAGCGGCTTTTGCACTTTTACCCATCACTCGAAAATTTAAAATTACACGAATAACTGAAACTACTACTACTACTACTGAATTTAACGATAAAAAAACATTTCATAGACAATACATTCACATTTATAGACTCTCACTATGGCGTTATTGCACTATTCCATGTTGTTGCACTGGTTGAGAACTAAAACAAACAAAAATCATTTGTATTACAATTGCACCTCTAATAATCACTTTTATGATTTTAGGCTGCATTGAAATCATCACATTTTTGTGATTTAGCTTTCATTGGGATATTGCATTATTTTATTAGTAACCGGATTAATGTATACTTCGCTGTTACGATATACAAAAAAAATATTTTAAGTAGCTTCCATTCTGTTACGGCTCTCCATAAGGCACTAGAGTCGGCTCACCTGGCAGCTGAAAAATATCAACTCTGGGAAGGTTCCATCCCGCCAGACTCTAGCCCGGAGACGAACATCAAATTTAGGAAAACAAAAACAAATAAAAATTACATAAAAGACGAGCACTAACAAAATCAGGAACGCTTGGTGTCTGTTCCCATCGTCGCCCGCCCTACCATATCTTCACACGCCAAAACACATATTCACGAAGATCCCATTATAATTTAGCACATAACCATTTTTTATAACACAACACAATTACATATTATTTATTTTGAACGTTATTAACTTAAATCTAAAAATTCCTAAAACTAACCCTAAATCGATATATATTTTTGTTATTTTCTCTTTTTTTGTTTAAAAACTTAATTTATATTTAATAGGCCTTATAGACCAGTTATCTTTTGTTTTTTAGTCTTTTTGTCCTATGAACCTAAAGATTAAAGTTACGTAAGGGACGCCTTAAATTTGGCGGTTAAAAATTAAGTTTACTTAACCCTACAACATACATAAACACAACACTGAACTAAAATATCAAATATGACCGTTGTTACGAAGTTTGGCACAAATTATTGACCCTCTTCCTTAAACACAAAAAGACTGAAAATTAGATCATTTCGGTCGTTATTTAACCCACGGAGTTTTAACTATTCCTAACCTGCCTAAATGAGCTCACTTAAACTGGTGTTTCTGCCACTTTCGCAGTACCAAAAATTTAAACCACTCTTTTTCTACTTCTGGAAGGAATCCAATTACGTGGTTTCCGTTTTGATATTTTAATTCTCACAATTTTTACATTATAACACAAATTAACACTAACACTTATTGTTCAATTTTATACTAATTATTTCTTTTTGTTCCTTTTTTCAGGTTTTGCTTATTTTTTTATTTTCCTTTTCAGGTTTTATTTCCTTGGCTGTGGAGAATGGTTTGTACTTTTGTATCGTTTGTAATATCGTTTTTTCTTATTCTCTTTTATTTCTTTTCTTTTTAGGTACAATTAACTGATTGTACGGTCTGGGGAAGTGGACGCCCAGCGGGCTTCCTAGTGAAACGTTTTTACTTCCTGGACCATTGGACACCAAAAATGTAGTTTTGCTGGAGGAGTGGACGCCGGACGGGCCTCCTAGCAATTATATTTTACTCCCCTGGACCATTGGCCATAAAAGAATTAGTGTGTCTGGGGGAGTGGACGCCGGACGGGTCTCCTAGAGTATATATTTTACACCCCTGGACCATTGGCCATAACAATTAATAATCTGTCTAGGGGAGTGGGCGCCTTAAGGGCCTCCTAGTGAAACGTTTTCACTCCAATGGACCATTAAATACGCAACGGAGGCACTTTTTAGGGGGATCACCCTCAGATCACAAGCCCCGTTGCGATCCCAAATGACCATACCCCTAAGGACCCTCCACGCAAAAATTTTTTTTGCGAGATGGTTGGGGGTACCGGACGCTTGGTCACCCAATCCCAAGCACCTAATCAGTGTCGTCTTAAGTGCAGTCAGATAAATCTGACAGATTTATCGACTGACATGATCGCTGGCGGGCGAGATTGGTATGGGGAAATGTGAGTATTATAGCCTTTTTACACCGGAACGCATTTAACATATTTCCGCGTTAATCCGCATGTTTGATGGATGCGGCCAAAATGCTAAAATTGTTAGATGTATTTTGTTGTTGGAAAGATGTTAACATATTTTCGCATCCATGAAAGATGCGGAAAAATACACTGAGTTGTACTCTGAAAATTGGAATTTAAGCGATTTTTCTCAGTAATGTTGATCCGGCAACCACCATTTTCGTTGTTTGTTTACATTTATCGGAAAAAATGTCAAACAACATGGACGGACAAAAATTTACATTTTTGCCAAAATATTAATAAATTGTTATTCCAATTAGTTAAAACTATTCGCGCTTCGTGAAATACTGCCTCCGTAACAATATTAATAGGTTTGTGGCAGGAAAATATTGCAGTTTTACAAGGTAAAAGGAAAAATGTGTGAGCTAGACTACAGCTGACAATATGCGAAACTGCGGTGTAAAACCATTTTTTAGCATTCCGCATCTTCAGCTCAAGATGCGGAATGCTTTTTTGGTGTAAAAAGGCTATTAGTCGTCACTGCAGTGATGCCAGAAGTAGGGAAAAATCCCTACTTGTAGGGATTTTTGCCAAAAAAAATCTTGGGACAGATTTTTTATATTCCCGTGAAATGTAGGGATTTTTTATAATTTGCTTGTAAAGCATGCAAACCGAGCTATATTCAAAGAAAACTATACACATTTTAATAGAAGATTATATATACAATTTAATATTTATACATAAGCGATTACAGAGAATTTAAATTTGCATCCAGCCAAGATAAATTAAAGGAGCATAATTAATATAAGCCGACATACAAAACAAGTGTAACAAACTTATTTGCTTTTTTAAAAATATGTATTAAATTACTTCAACACTTTAAATGCTCTTTTCCATTAAAAACCATTGGTACATGCTCTCCATTCTGAATCTATAAAAATATTTTTAAAGTTGTGTCAAAACTTTATAAAAAAATCTGAGTTAAAGTTTAATTGCGCTGTACGATCACCTCATATTACTTTGCCAATTGAAAATATATACGTTGGTACTGAATGTGAAGAGCTGTTAAAAACCTTTCCACCGTCGAGCCTACCAGGTAAAATCCGATTGCCTCAAATTCTATATAACCACAACGTCGACTTCGATTAAAATATGACTCGATTTTAAAGGAAATGGAATTTTTCAACCCCGTACCTGCCATTGGCGGAGGCGATAACAGTGTTTTCCAACTCAAGTTTTTGTGCCAAAAATTGTCCATTGTACCATCTTACACAGGAGTGGTTAACGATGAAGTATAACTTTTCTGAAGATGAGCAAATATCGTTGTCTGTGTTGGATGTGGAAAAGTATATGATAACTTATTATTTCCAAACCTTTCCAAACTAATAAAAATCCTACTAAGTATTTTTTATATTGCGTCTGATGTTAGAACTAAGAATAGGAATAAAATAAGCTATGAGGTGCTTAGTTCAATTTGTTAAGTTAATAAAATATAATTATTTATAGAGATTTTCATCAAATTTTAAACATTTGTAGTGTAGGGAAAAATGTAGGGAAAATAAATAGTTGTCGTAGGGAAAAAAGGGATTTTTTTTTTAGGGAATTTTCCAAAAAAATCCTCCGGCATCACTGAGACAACGACGAGTTCACATGCTTAGCGAGTAGAGATGGGCACGTGAGTGATTTTGACTCACGTTCATGCACGCTCACGTGATTGAAATGGTCGCTCACGCACGCTCACGTTCAAAGATTTTTTCGCTACTCACGTTCACGCACGCTCACGTGAGTAAATTTTGTACTCACGCACATTCACGTGAGCGTAACTCACGACAATCACGCTAAATAAAAAGTAAAATTTTTATATTGTTTCTGTAACACTATGACACAAAATCAAACTTTTTGAAAAACACCCGAACGTGACTATACAGGTTCGATAGTACAACCGGAGCTGAGTAAAACCCTAGCTCAGTGTGGCTGGATTAGCTACCAAATTTTTTTTTGGCCCCCAAACTTTTTGAAATCCCTTGGATCCCTTAAAAAAAGGTGACATCAGTTGTTGGCCTACAGTTTCTACAGTTTTTAATCTAGCTCTTTCTCTTCTTAAGCAAAGTTGTAGCTAATAGTCCGCTTAAGAAATTGATATAATACAATGTCCCAATAAAATTAGACTTCCCTCGTTTATTTTCAAAAACTTCGATAAAAATTTAAATTTTTTAACTTTTTTTAATATAAGTCGTAGGGAATCCAGATTTTTTGCATACTCTATTCAGTGAAATTGTAGTTTAGGTAATACCGAGTAACTTTTCTGAACAAACCCATGCAATCTGAACAAGTCTAGGGATATCAAATAGCTCTCAAAACACACTACCTACATTAAACAAAACAGTTTTTTAGGATTTTTGGGCCATTGTGCAATGTTTTTCCTTGCTATCTTTACCAAAAACGTACTTATTGTATAACTGAACAACTTCTGTAATAGCCTTTTTACACCAAAAAAGCATTCCGCATCTTGAGCTGAAGATGCGGAATGCTAAAAAATGGTTTTACACTGCAGTTTCGCATATTGCCAGCTGTTGTCTAGCTCACACATTTTTCCATTTGTCTTGTAAAACTGCAATATTTTCCTGCCACAAACCTATTAACATTGTTGCGGAGGCTGTATTCCACGAAGCGCGAATAGTTTTAACTAATTAACATTTATTAATATTTTGGCAAAAATGTAAATTTTTTGTCCGTCCCTGTTGTTTGGCATTTTTTCCGATAAATGTAAACAAACGACGAAAATGGTGGTTGCCGGATCAACATTACTGAGAAAAATCGCTTAAATTCCAATTTTCAGAGTACAACTCAGTGTATTTTTCCGCATCTTTCATGGATGCGAAAATATGTTAACATCTTTCCAACAACAAAATACATGTAAAATTTTTAGCATTTTGGCCGCATCCATCGAAGATGCGGATTAACGCGGAAATATGTTAAATGCGTTCCGGTGTAAAAAGGCTATAAACAACCTACAGTATGCAAAACCCATATTCGTACACCCACTAAAAATTGGAAATTAATGAACTGTTCAATACAATAAGCGCATTTTTCAAAATTTCATATAGATTTATTATTTTTATGGTTAAAAAAAAGCTCATATATTATTAACTCATAAATCAGACGCTAGATGGCGGAGTATTCATATAATGGATGAGTATTTTACGTTTGTTTTTGCCAAAATTACGAATATATTGCAAAAATTTCGTATCGATAGTAAGACATTTGGGTGTGCCGCAATGAGGTTAAAGTTCGAATTTGTTCTCAAATCAGTTTATTGCTGCTGAGTATTTTTCTTTTGTAGACAGACTAAGTTGTAATAAGCCGTTCAATAGCTGAAGTGAAGACCTAGAATAGTATGTGTTTGCTTTTACCATATCTCTTATAGACGCCGAGATATTTGATGTAGAAGTTGGGGTATTTTTGAAAAAATTATTAAAAATGTTGAAATTGGATTTCGATGTAGGTTATTATTGGCAATTCTATATTTCAACTTTTTGAAGTTAATCAAGTTAACATCTATATGTTTAATAAGTAGATGTGTATATTATCAATATCTCTATCATTTCTCGAGATGTCAGGCGTTAAAAAAACGAAATTTGTAAGCAGACACAATGGATATTCAGTTGAAACAAAAATTCAGTAGTCATTACTATGGTTTCTAAACCGCTGATATCTCAAGAATTGATTGAGATATTGATAATATACACATATACTTATTAAACATATAGATTTGAACTTGATTAACCTTAAAAAGTTGAAATATATAATTGCCCATAATAATCTACATCGAAATCCAATTTCAAAATTTTTAATATTTTTTTTCAAAAATACCCCAACTTCTACATCAAATATCCCGGCGTCTATAAGAGATATGGTAAAAGTAAACAAACACTATACTAGGTCTTCACTTCAGCTATTGAACGGCTTATTACAACTTAGTCTGTCTACAAAAGAAAAATACTCAGCAGCAATAAACTGATTTGAGAACAAATTCGAACTTTAACCTCATTGCGGCACACCCAAATGTCTTACTATCGATACGAAATTTTTGCAATATATTCGTAATTTTGGCAAAAACAAACGTAAGGTGAAGCTAGATGACCAACATCGCGATTAATACATATTTTTAACGAAATTCGAAAAACTGCAAAATGAGGAACACCCTAATGCTATTTGTGAACAAAAAAAGGGGTGGAGTATTTCGATTATATAGGTTGTTTACAGAAGTTGTTCAGTTATACAATAAGTACGTTTTTGGTAAAGATAGCAAGGAAAAACATTGCACAATGGCCCAAAAATCCTAAAAAACTGTTTTGTTTAATGTAGATAGTGTGTTTTGAGAGCTATTTGATATCCCTAGACTTGTTCAGATTGCATGGGTTTGTTCAGAAAAGTTACTCGGTATTACCTAAACTACAATTTCACTGAATAGAGTATGCAAAAAATCTGGATTCCCTACGACTTATATTAAAAAAAGTTAAAAAATTAAAATTTTTATCGAAGTTTTTTGAAAATAAACGAGGGAAGTCTAATTTTATTGGGACATTGTATTATATCAATTTCTTAAGCGGACTATTAGCTACAACTTTGCTTAAGAAGAGAAAGAGCTAGATTAAAAACTTTAGAAACTGTAGGCCAACAACTGATGTCACCTTTGTTCAAGGGATTCAAGGGATTTCAAAAAGTTTGGGGGGCCAAAAAAAAAATTTGGTAGCCAATCCAGCCAAACTGAGCTAGGTTTTTACTCAGATCCGGTTGTACTATCGAACCTATATAGTCATGTTCGGGTGTTTTTTTCACTGTTGCACTGTGTAATTATTTGCCTTCTGTTAGTTAGTTAATTTTAATTTTTAAAAATACAGTAGATTTATATGGAAATAAATAAATTAATGAATACATAACATCAAAATAAGATATGATAATTTTGTAGAAAATTTTTGAAAACCAACCAATATGTGTGACGTGCACGACACACATTCTATTGACAGTGTTTGTTGGTACGACATCACACTTGTCTAACTACATAAGTGCCTGTGTAACTGTAATTCCAAACTAAAAAAAAAACATATTAACCTCGTCTTCTAAGGTATTTTAAGAAATTATTCACGAATTCGTGAGTATGTCCCAATTGACATAAATCCCAATTCGTTTTGGGGATTACTATATATGTTTGTCGAAAGGCCGTTTGCTTTGTCAGTTTTAAGCTCGTGTAGCCTAGTTAGGGGACTAACTCAAGAACGACTAATCCAATTTTGATCAAACAAAAATCCGAAATTTAAGATTTAAAATTCATTTACTCTGTTCATAAACGATTTATCTGTAGAATCAAAATACAAGTTATTTCCATTTAGGGATATATGGGAGGTTGGCGTGTCCTTTCAGCTAAAATTTCATCACAGTTGTCGGTAATATATAACAGAAAAATCTAGCTAAATTCGGTTCAATTTTGAAAATTCAAGTTGTATTCATTTTAGGATATGGGAGGTGGGCGTGTACTTGGGCTGATTTTCACAAAATTTCGTTTTTTTTCTTTCCTATTTATAAAAGCAATGTGTACTTATTTCCCTTTTTTAATATCTCCTTTTTTTTGGCATCCGTTTGTATGAAAACACGACATTGTGCGGAGTAGCTACCGCAATCATTAAAATGAAATAACCTTTTCGTTATTACTTACTTTTATTAATTCTAAGAATCATACAAACGTCATCAACGTTTTTTTCTAAAGAGTTTTGTACATATCCTCAAACAATTTTTTTACATTCATTCAATACGATTACACAGTGCAACAGTGAAAAAAATACAAGAACGTGACAGTATAGGTTCGATTCTACTATCGAAGGGTAATAAAACCCTATACTCAGTTTGGCGAGATTGGTGACCAATTTTATTTTATGGGCCCCTAAAGATTCTCAAAATCAGTGAGCCCCATGAAAAATTGTGTCATCAGTTTTTGTCCAAAAGCTAAATCACACTTCGTGATAGCGCTAAACTGTATTCGGCAATAATGTAGCTGGGAGTTTTGCGTGCTAACTTTATTAACAAATTATGTCAAAAAGGTTGGTTATTCCTGCCCTTTTTAAAAAAAAATTTAAGAAGAATTTATTATTTTTTCAATTTTTGAGCATTACTTTGAGGGAGTCCAAATTTTTCTCTAACACTGTTCGCTAAAATTGTAGCCCTGGTAAAGATAAACAACTTTCGTGAACATATCAATCCAATCTGAACGTGTCTATGCAACCTAAATAGCTCATAAAGTCCACGTTGATTACGGTTTTTTTTTTTGAAAAAGGGCATATATAGCCGACCTTATTGACATAATTTGTTAATAAATTTAGCGCGCAAAACTCCCAGCCAGTGTTACCGTTGTGCGACTAAAGTGGCAATTTGACCCTTTTTTGAAGCCATGCCACTTTTGCTGCCCCTTTTTCACAAATCCCCTTTTTTGCCACTTTTTTTATTTCTGCGAATTTTCACAACCCATAATGCTTCTATGCACATTTAATACTTTTTGCGCTTTAGAGTTGCTCCGGAGACTCATTATTTTTTAACGTCTACCGTCGACTAACAGCGCCGCGGCAATTAATTTGGGATCGGTAAATGGTATAAAGAGCAACATTTTGAATTTTTACCAAAAATTATCTGACGAAATACTATTCAGAATTGATATAAATAATAAAAGACTGATTGTTGTAAGATATAAAGACAGTTATTTTGTTAAGGCTAGTGAAGACAATAATTACTCTGATATAGTGTCTGAATATAGTCATATTACAAAAAATTCTTGTGCATTCATATATGAATTGAAGTTATTATAGTGTAAACCAATAAAAAATCTTATGAATAACCCTTTAATATAACTTACATTGACATTTTGTGGTACACAGTAGGAAATTTAAAAAATAGTTTGAATGACCTGAAACGACACAAACACCACAAGCAGTGCTGGCGCAGAGCGTATTAACTAATAAGTTAAACATTTATAAATGTTTATAAATTATTATATAATTATAAATTATTATGAATAAATCTGTTTGAACAAAAATTAAATTTTGTCCTCCAAACATATATACATATTCCTTGTGCCTTAGAATCTACTGTTTTTTTAGTATATTTTACATCTTATGATGGTTATTTTACATCTTAATGTAATAGACTGAGTTGTTTTTGTTATTTATTGTTATTTTGTATTTAATTTTATTGTTTTGATTAAATAAAATGAATTTGCGACTTTTTTAAAAAAAATCCCCTTTTTGTGCCACTTTTTGAAATTTTTCAACGGTAAGCCTGCTCCCAGCTACATTATTGCCGAATACAGTTTAGCGCTATCATGAAGTGCGAGTTAGTTGCTGGACAAAAACTGATGACACCATTTTTCATGGGGCTCACTGATTTTGAGAATCTTTAGAGGCCCATAAAAAAAATTGGTCACCAATCTCGCCAAACTGAGTATAGGGTTTTATTACTCTTCGATAGTAGAATCGAACCTATACTATCCCGTTTTTGTATTTTACAAAAAGTCGTTATTTGTTGCATAGTGTTATCAATATACATTGTATCAAAAAAACAAAATTTTTGTCAAATAAGATACCTTCACTTAGTTGTGAATAAAAGCGAGACGCAGTCATCGGTTTTCATGATGTATGTCTCATTTTGTTCATATGTTATGTGTATTACGGTAATGTAGTAGGACATGAAAATTTATTATTTTTTAAATATAAAAAAATTTAATTTTTTAGACAATTTATTTTATTTTTTTATTTTTTTAAATTTTATAACTACGAAACTGTTCTTTATGCAGAGAAATTACATATAAACAGGAATATGAATTCCTTAATTTTGGATAAAGTTTCATCAAAATTGGAGTTTCATTCTTGAGTTGTGACCACCATACTTGGCTGTAGGAGCTCAAAGCGGCACGAGTTAACAAACGCCAATCGTGCTGGCTATCCTAAAATCTGCAAAGACATCATTTTTGTGGCACTGACAAAAACCCAACATCGATTTTTACCCTAATATATATATTTACATGTACTTTATTTCGTCGGAAAATTCATTGAAAGTGGTTTCCAACAGTTCATATAAAAATAATTTATTAACTAATTATATGCTGTAAATTCAATGAACCATAACTATTTTTTTTTCTTTGAGTGAGTGGCGTGAGTAGCGTGATTCACGCAAAGTATGCACTCACGCACGCTCATGCACGAAGATTTTTTTGGCGCTCACGTTCATGCACGCTCACGTGAGCAAATTTCTAACTTACTCACATTCACGCGTGAATCACGCGTGATTCACGTGATTCACGCCAATCACGTAACGAGTGCCCATCTCTATTAGCGAGTGCTCTGATACTTTATCATGTGCATTGAACATAATTAGTACTATGCTCAAACAATACTACATGATTTCAACAGCTTCAATTAACATCTAATGCCTTTTGCCATTATAATTCCTTTCATAGTAGTATGAATAGAACTTACAAATGCTTAATAAAATCTTAATGACATTGTATCCAGCATTGTTTTTTTTTAATACTTTTAATATTTTTTCAAAAAAGGGGAGGGGGGGGGGGGGGTCTGACCGTTTAGCCAAATTTGGTGTATCATTAGATACACTAACACAAATTGATATTTTTTTACTTTAAATTTTTTTACTATTTTTTTTTTAATATTTTTGTTGTTTTTAATTAGAATTTTAAAATATTTGTAATACTTTTAATATTTTAAATATTTTAATACTTTTCATGTTTGTTATAATAGCAATTCAATTAATGTACAAATTTGAACATGTGTTTTCTATTTTTGTAATGTGTGGTGTTCCCTTATTGACACAAATAATGAAATGAAATGAACATTTATTGAGACTTTTTGACATTCATATGTTTACATTCACAACAACGCGAGAAGCAATCCCATACCTCATTCATGGGGTGCAAGGGGAAATTAAGTAAGTAAGTATGTTTAGTCAGCTGACTTGAACTTTTTTCATTCGAATTGGGCCTAGATTGTCAAATTTTCTTGCGCTTAGTTCGATTTGTTTACTTTTTGTTCGACTTCTGTCAACTCAATTTGACAGTTCGGGACTCTTTGCAAAAACAATGTACATGTTTTTGTTGCAAAGTCTTTAGTTGTTGTTCTAGTGCGACCACCTTATTAAATACACCTTGATACTATGGACAATCTTATGTTAAGATTTCGATAGGAGTAAACAATGTTTGCTCACGACATTTGGGTTGACGTACAGAGCGAAGTCTGTTAAAAACAAAACAACATTAAAAATTAGTCAATAAATCACAGAAATGTAAGAACGAACATTCTTAATATCGAGAACATGAAATTACAACATGTAAGTATGTTACGAGATGTATGTACATGCAACAAGAAGTGCTAACATATAATTTTGTCTCAAATTATAAAACACTATATTTATTTTATAGCCTTTTTACATCAAAAAAGAATTTCGCATTTTGAGCTGAAGATGTGAAATTCTAAAAAGTGGTTTTACACTGCAGTTTCGCATATTGTCAGCTGTTGTCTAGCTCACACATTATTCCATTCGCCTTGTAAACCTGCAATATTTTCCTGCCACAAACCTATTAACATTCTTTCAGAGGCAGTATTCCACGAAGCGCGAATGGTTTTAACTATTTGGAATAATCATTTATTACTATATTGGCAAAAATTTTATTTTTTTGTCCGTCCATGTTGCTTGGCGTTTTTTCCGATAAATGAAAACGACAACGAAAATGGTGGTTGCCGAATCAACATAACTGAGAAAAATCGCTTAAATTCACCTTTTCACTGAAGCTTTTGCGAAGTTTTTACGAAGCACTATCTAAATGCAAAAAAAAATTAGAATCGGTTCATAAATGGACTTTCCTCGAACATTTTAAATATTGAAGCACCCGAGGTGACCAACTTTGGAGGCGCACGTAGCACCCATTGGGGTCCGAAAATCATCTCGATAACACCTCAGTTTTTTCTATTTTAAATTTCATTAAGATATCATTATCCGTTTAAAAGTTACATAAAAAATTCCAAAAAAAAAACCGAAAAGGAACCACTGTGCTCAGTGTTATTTAATGATTATAGCAAATAACGAATAGACTTCTTCTGTATCTATGTTCTTTGGCGAAATGTTCTATTTTGACTCTATTTTGGACAATATTTGTTATATGTTTATAATAATGGTGGTTGTAAAAATATATGATAACCATGCTGTGCACAAGACATATCGCTCATTTGTTGCAAGACCGTCATAACTCTAAAAACGTGATTTTTAAGTTAATGATGTAGAATTGTTCGTTTCATCATACTCCATGTTGTGTAAAATTTAAATTAATATATTTTATACACTCCGCTTGAGAGCTATTTCAAATCCTCTAGTTCGTACAAGTTGGGTGTAAATCTCGTTTATGTTGGAATCGATTTTTTTGCGTTATAACTGTCTTGCACCAAATGAACATATCAAATGTAAACAAAGCTAAGAAAAACTATCAGCGCAAAAGCGGCAACAATTTAAGAATTTCTAGGAAATTTGATTATTATCAATAAAATGTGGATATATGTTTCAGGAAAAGCTTAAAAAATCTAGCAGGAAGAAAATTTTTCTAAAATTATGAGCCAGCACCTTGATATGTTAACTTGTTTCTACAGTATAAACGGATATAAGAACATCTTTTATAAAAAAAACCACATATAAGAATGATTTCCAAAAACACCATGTCTTAGTTTTATCTCTTATAGCCTTTTTACACCAAAAAAGCATTCCGCATTTTGAGCTGAAGATGCGGAATGCTAAAAAGTGGTTTTACACTGCAGTTTCGCATATTGTCAGCTGTTGTCTAGCTCACACATTTTTCCATTTTCCTTGTAAAATTGCAATATTTTCCTGCCACAAACCCATTAACATTGTATCGGAAGCAGTATTGCACAAAGCGCGAACAGTTTTAACTAATTGGAATAATCATTTATTAATATTTTGGCAAAAATTTAAATATTTTGTCCGTCCATGTTGTTTGGTATTTTTTCCGATAAATGTCAACAAACAACGAAAATGGTGGTTGCCGGATCAACATTACTAAGAAAAATCGCTTAAATTCCCATTTTCAGAGTACAACTCAGTGTATTTTTCCGCATCTTTCATGGATGCGACACTATGTTAACATCTTTCCAACAACAAAATACATGTAAAAATTTTAGCATTTTGGCCGCATCTTTCAAAGATGCGGATTAACGCGGAAATATGTTAAATGCGTTCCGGTGTAAAAAGGCTATTAGTATCAAAACTGTTTTGTATAAGAACAACTTTTATAAGAAAGAAACTGATAAAAGAAATATTTCCTAAACACCGAAGATCAGAAAAGCCTTTGCAAAATAGTTCCTATAAGAAAACTTAATATAAACCCTGAACATGTTTTTTTTTCAAAAAAGGAGTATCATATTTTTCATTTTATAGTTTTACTTTATGTAGGTATATTTTTCGCAGTTCCATAGTTAAAAAAAATAAATTTCATACATGAACATAGAAAACAACATTTTAAATATTTAATAAAAATTTTAAAACTAAATATAACTTTCTACGTTTCTCGATCAAATATAACTGTTATGTCACATGCCTCTATAAGAATCAAATTTCTTTTATCCGTATACATGCGAATAAGAAATAATTTTCTTTTAAACATTAATTCCTTATAAGAAAAAATCGGATATAAGACAGAATTGCGTGGTATTTTTTGTGTTTCTTATATCCGTTACCAACTGTTTAGTCAACTAAAACTAATTTTTTTTTTAAATTACCTAAGCAAACAGGCTACAAACAAAATTGTTTTCGTTAATACATACCTTTGATTATGAATAAACCCACTTTTCTTCCACTTAATTGAGACAAATGCAAATTTTGAGAAAATTTAACAATTCAAAGAAAACACTTGTTAAACCTTTAGCCAAAGAACATAGATACATAAGAAGTCTATTCGTTCTTTGTTTTTATCATTAATTAACAGGGTGGTATGTTGATAAAAGAAAAGCGTGGATTGGAAGAAGAAGAGCGTAGGTTGGTAGATGTGAATATGCAAAAATTAGGAAAATAAATTATGAAATTTTAATGCTGATTAAATTTTACAGTTATCTTTGGGGCTGTCGAGTATATGGAGAAAAAGTTTTTGTTCTATAAAGTTTTCTGAAATAAATTACCTTATTGGAAATTGTTGGGAATTATTCCCATTACTTATATGTATTTTCTGTAGAATATTCGTAAGTGCACCTCTTGGAGTTAGGATGATATGGCCAAAATAGTCCTGGCCAAAAATGGCAAAAGAACAAAATTTGCCCTATGGTGTAGAAGACATATTTTGTAAAACCACAAAAAGGAAAGAAAATACAAAGGTCATTTTACAAAAATTTTTAAAATTTATTTTATCTTTTTGTTATAATATAAATAAATGTTAAATGCTATTAATTGTCAATTGTTGTTTATTGTTAATAGTTAGGTTGTTGGTTTGTTTTACACAAAAATGCGAGTAAGTTTCGGAAACAAAAGTTGCCGTGTGGGGGTTTGAAGATACTTGAATTGTTCCGTCATATCTATAACGCCGTTGAACTGTTAAAAAGTTTTTGCGGCTTCGGACTTTCTGAGGCTGCGGACTCTTCGGACAACTGTTATCGAAATAATGCTATCAGCAAAACGATTACTAATATCCAATACCAATAAAATCTTGGAGCAACTGAATCACCGACTGTGTATGGGAGCGGCCTAATACTTTTTTAAATACAAAAAAAGTCTGTTCTTACACCACAATTTTATACTAATCGTGTAGACGGCCCAGAGTCCGCGATTAAATTGAAATCTTTTTTTATTCCAAAAGTTATTTATTTCACATTCCATTATGTCTGAAAGGTTCACCTTTGGAGGTTCGGTTAGTCCAATTACTTGTCATGCTTGGAATAAAGACAAAACGCGTAAGTAATCTTTAAGATTTATTGTCCCAGTAGTTAACCTTCTCTTGGTTGCAGAGGTTGCGCTGTCGCCAAACAACAATGAGATCCATATATACAAACGTGTTAATAACGATTGGAAAGTCGAAGATATATTAAATCAGCATGATCTTAGAGTCATGGGCATTGACTGGGCTAAAAACACTAATCGCATTGTCAGTTGTGCAGCAGATCGCAATGCTTACGTTTGGCAGCAAGGGGACGACGGCAAGTGGAAACCTACTTTGGTATTATTACGTATCAACAGGGCTGCCACTTGCGTCAAGTGGTCACCTGCCGAGAATAAGTTTGCTGTCGGCTCTGGTGCACGTCTAATATCTGTCTGCTATTTCGAGTCCGAAAACGACTGGTGGGTTTCGAAACATATTAAGAAACCCATTAGATCCACTATAACTTCGCTCGACTGGCATCCAAACAATATACTTCTATTAGCAGGGTCTACCGATTATAAGGTAACTATAAACGAATAAATAAATAATAGCATTAATTATTTCGAAAATTTGTTGCTGACACAGGTACGCGTATTTTCGGCCTACATTAAAGATATTGAGGAACAACCAACACCGACTTCTTGGGGTAACCGTATGCCTTTGGGAAATCTTATGGCTGAATTTAAGAGTTCGAACAACTCTGGCGGGGGATGGATTAACAACGTCTGTTTTTCCAGTGATGGAAATAAAATATGTTGGGTGAGCCATGACAGTTGTATAAGTGTTGCTGACGCAAACAATCTCAACGTCGTTATACGATGCAAAACTGAGTATCTTCCATTTTTGTCTTGTGAATGGATATTACCAACATCCATCGTTGTCGCTGGTTACAGTTGTGTTCCACTTGTTTATAGTTTGCAGAACGACAAACTTCAGCTAGTGAATAAACTCGACAAGTCTCAAAAAAAGGAGTCAAGTGGCATTTCGGCAATGAGGATTTTTCAATCACTTGATAGGAATTTGCGCACCGAAAATTCAGATACGTTGGTCGAATCCATTCATCAAAATGCAATTACATGTATTCGTATTTATGCAGGAGATAAGTCGAATGCAACACGCATTAGTACTTCCGGCATCGATGGTCAATTGGCCATTTGGGATATTGACGGAAATATCAACAAAACAATGCAAAATCTAAAGATTTAGATAAATTTTATGTATTATTTTCTGTAGTCTCCTGTTTTTGTAATAAAATATGTTTCCTTGAAAATCACATTCTATAAAATACAATTATCTTTATTTTCGAATAGTAATCTTCGGGTATGTTCCAATAACTTCATTTTTTTTATAAATGAAAGTGAACAAGAAAAGTATTGGTATGATTTTACTTTATTGCTCTTGATTTTTTTATGATTTAAGAAGATGTGTCCCATTTTGGCTAAAGGTCATGTTATTGTTATATATTACATATTGCTAATTCAGTATAACCCGCTTAATTGCCTTTCAATTTCTAAATAGCCATTTATTTGCTCTCTTTTTCTAAGGAAATCTCCCGGTTAAATAACGCGCTTAATTGACCAATTCGGTAATAGCCTCAAATATGTTGTTCCGAAAATAAAATATTCTTTATCTTTCCCTTATATTAGTTTAGTTATGGTTGCCGCTTGGCACGATTACAACAAAGCAAATGGGTTTTGTTGATGTATTCTGTGGCGTTGTTAAATGTAATACAATTTCTTAAGTATTTGATAGGACGAATTACGCTATGTAACAAAAATAAAAAATTTCTCAGTCCTTGGGATGTAATTGTTATTTCCTAGTCTGTTATGTCTTAAAAGTATGGAAACCACCTAATATTCCTTGGAAACTTTGCTTTTGTGACCAGGACAATGTGATTCATTAAAATATGAGAAAAACGTGTTTGAGTCTTTCACTACAGAGAAAATCATACAGAACAGCACATATAAATCAAAACTAGATTTTATTAAAACTTCAGAAAACCAAAAACATAAAAGTAAATCAGAAGCGAGTGGTTTTTCGACATTTGCGTTTATACTGCGAGTCACTTTCGTGACGCTTCCTCTGACATGAGACTTTAACACTAGGATCCAGCAAATTCCAGTGCATCAGTCTGGACGTCAAAAGTTCAGCATTGGACTTGGTGAGACCAAGATCTCTGATCAAATCATTCATGTCCTTTTGGTTGGGATAGTATGGGTTTTTGTTATCAGCTAGTAAATTAAATCCTTCACCTTCATTGTCTTCCTCACTCTTGGGATCAGGGCTCTCACAGGAAGACACCTGCTGTTTCTCTGGAGGAGTAGGAACGGGGAGGCCAGAGCTGTGTGGAACTGTAGCCATGGATGAAGGAAAGTCAGGATACATGATTTGACTTGCATTTTTGCCAGTCCGACGTTTGGAAGGGTCCACCATGCAGAAAAATCAGTTGCTTGAATGGTCAGTGGGTTCTCTCCAAACTCTTGGCACAGCAAACTTCTCTCTTTTCCCATCGGTACCATCCTGAAAAAAAAAATAGAAAAGAAAAGTACCGTCTAATAAAAAAGTTAATAGAAACATTTATTTTACCCATAACAAAGCAATATAGTTTTAAAATGTCTTACCTTCCAAAGTCCTTTTGCAGTTTTCACAGGCGAAATGAGGTGCCCAGGATTTGTCTTGATTACCTACAGGCATGCCGAAATAAGCATTGTAAGCTTCGCACATTTTAAAACTTGTTTCCAAGGAGTACTTATTCGCTCTTGTTTTGAAAAAATATCCGCAGACATAACAAAATGCATCTGCAGGATACTTGCAGCCTCGTGAAGCCATGTTTGAACGAATTTATCTGTAATAAAATAAGAAACAACTCTCAATAAATCACAAAAATGTTGCAAAATTTACTGCGACGACTTTGTTGTTTTAACACACACGAAACGAAATCACAAACTGACGGTGAAAAAAAATAAAACGACAACTGGGACCACGAGATACAAAATAAAAATGCCGATTAAATTTAGAGAAAACAAGTTGTATGCGCTCGTGTATCAGTTTTCAACAAACAAACATAAAAATAAACGCAGATAAGCGCTGCCATGGTCACAAAAGCAAAGTTATCTTGCGACAATAGCTGTTTTCTATACTTTTGGGACCTAACTTACTAGGAAATAATAATTACAACCCAGGGACAAAAATCTTGTTACATAGTGTTATTGAAGCAATATTAGTAAATACAGTAGGTTATTTAAACTGAAAGATATTGTTTTAAAAGTTAAGCTACGCACAGACGGTTTCCAGATCTTACAATATTGCCCGAAAAATTTGCAGAATAAGTCCAACAACCGTGTGCACTTTAAATTTATTGTATGGCAAAGTTTGCATAAAAAGCATTGTAAAACAACAAAACAACGACGACAACTGATTTAAAAGTATTCGTCTAATTGTCTCTTATGAGGTAATTAACCAAGATGTATCAATTATAAGGTGGTGGCATCAGCTACAAAAAGTTAACAACAACAAGAACGACAGGGATATTGTTGTATTTTATGACTATGACAAATTTGGCTGATTTGTTTGTTGCCCGCTAAAAGTAATTTTCCTTAATTTTCCTGTTGCAGTATTGGTTAATAATATTAGATTGAGTATTATTTTTTCACCGTTATTAAAAACAGTAAATTTCACAATCTTACATTAAGAACGGCAATGCTTCGCTATTGCATATTAACTTGTAATATATTTCACATTTAGGTCTACAAAGTACTTTAAAACAGTACTTAAGCTCGAGAATAATATGTTGAGTTTATTAACTTATGTAAGTAATTTCAAGTAACTCCTTAACATGGAAGTTAACTAATTAAGTTTTATTGTTTATATTCTAAATATGATAGGCTCTATAACGATAGTAAAAAGTTCATTATTAAAGTCAAATCTATAGTTTCGACTTGTAAATTAAGTTTTGTCTGTAGACAAATCGGAAATAGAAATCCCTCTAATGATCAAAATTCATTTCATTATTTATCTGTTGTAGCGGGAACCGTCTGTATACCTTCTATGCCTTTGGGCGTAAAAATCACTTTTGTTATACCTCCTCCTCCTATTGACCGCAAATGAAAATTTCGTTTAAATCTTCATGCTTTTAGCCATAAAAACCTCCTTTGCCATGTCTTCTTCTCATACGGACCAAGAATATACCCGTATACTCTCTATATATTGTAACGGTATGGTTGGTTTGCGTACAGTAAAAATATAGGTGGTCATATTTTCTATATAATTCAAATTTGTTTAGCCCGATTCGTAGGTTCTGCGCCTGTATTCCAAACCGATTACAAATTATACTTACAATCAGGTCTTAACGATTATTTCAATCAGCATTCGAAAATCCATAAACTTTGACATGCACATCCCTGTCGTGGTAGAGCTTAAGATGGTATTTGCTCTACTTGGTCATGCCCACCCCATATGCCACAACAGCATCCTTGGACAACACCTTGACCCTCATTTATGGTGACGTCCCCAAAATTGGTTCAGCACAAAAGCTTTTAGTTGACTTTATTCCTTTGCATATTCCTCATTAACTAGCCAATTAGCATTTCATATTCACAAAAATCGTTTTCATTTTATTTCATACAAACATTATTCAATTCTCTTACTTTACTTTGATTTCATTTAAATTTTGATTTTTTTAATTGGCATTCAAAATCTTGGCATATTTAGAAAAGAAAATATAATAAAAATTTAACTTGAGTGGTTATCAAACATAACCTTAATTAAAGATTCAATTTCAATTCACTTTCAATATTTTCAAAAATAACCTCAATCACGACAAATAATTAGAAAACAGATCGACTTACATTTTTATAACCACGTGGGATGGCCGTTGAAATTTTTGTATTCTGTAATCAATAATTCATGTTGAGCGCTCAATATCGTCGATAAACTCAGATTTTTATTTTTAAGATGTTAATTTGATGTTGTTATATCTGTATGATTGGCTGTTGAAAATAAGGAAATTATTAGTTTATGTAAAGTTTTAAATTTTGAATTATGCCAATGATTTCTACCGCTATATAATTAATTATTACAATAGAAAAATATTATATTGCAAACATAAAAAAAATACTTATTAAATTGATTTGATTTCTGAATTGGGTCAGCAATTTTCCTCGTGGGACTTCGTTCAGACAATCGTCCAATGTAAACATACAAAAAAAAGTAGATATAGTTCTTCCAAGGTTCAAGTATTCCATATGCTTCCGATAGCACAGAACATCTATAGGTCTCATTCAGTGAAATGGTTTTGATTCGGCACCAAATTTATGCTGGTTTGCAGAGGAAGCTCCAAGTCGTAGCAATTTATAAATAGTCCAAAAGCTGCCAAGTTCTCGCAATTTATGAATTGTCCAAAAAGTTGCCAAATTTCCAAACGTCTCTCAAAATAAAAAAAACCCAGTGTCCACAACGGAATTCAATGTTTGGTGACTCAACACGTGGTTAGATGTAGTTGGTGATAACGGTGGTCAATACTTTATATTTTCCTTTGCCATGTACTTGATGGTCTTGTGAGAAGAATCGCTTCCAAACGGCGATCACACTTGTTGAAAAAAAATTGACTTTTTATTTTGTAAGAACTTGAACTACCGCTTGCGACCGTAGCTAATTCCCGAATGTTCGCAGCATCTCCACGCATTTACTATCATACTTCCACACTATAGAAAAGAAACGTAAAAGAATGAAAGAAACCAAATAATGAATGAATGAATGAATTCAACTTCGAAAGAGTAATATTATTTACAGTTATAATTCATTCATATTCCCATCATTCATATTCCTTCACTCTTCAACATGTCCCTCTTCTCTCTTTCTTTTTCCTTTTCATTCTTAATTTACTCTGTTTGCCACGACAGGGATGTTATAAACGTCATTATGATCATCAGTGATGCGATTGTCGTTTGGTACCGTAACAATATTGAACTCGTTTTACCATTTTTTTAAGATAATTCGGTCACCAACGTTTGGCTTAACAAAGTGATGATCTCACGCGCTGCATGGCATATTACGCCGTCGTGTTGGAACCATTTCTCCTTCAAATAATGTGCAATGACATGTTAAATAAAAAAATCAATTGATCGTCCACTTGCTCTATTTCTTCTACCAGTTGGATTTTATATGAATTTAGACCAAGATCTTTCCTCAGCATTTGCAGAGACCGAGTTGCTGAGAACGGCGTCGGTTCGATAAATTCGGGTCCCCTGTCACGCTTACGTCTACGATGGCTTCTATTAGCTGCTCAGATGGATGATTATATGCACCCTAAACTTCACAAAGGGCTCCAGAAGTTTGGCGAACAGAATGCGCTTTTTATCTATAGGGCCGTGTTCGCAGTCTTTCACATTACATTTGTACACACAAATGTGAAAAAATTGGTTTGAAACTAGTTAAATGCTAATGTTTTTTGCATGGAAATTATAAAGCTTAACAGTGTGCACATTTCCTTCAAAGAAATTTTTTTTCCAGGTCCTATGGTTTTCATGGTATAAGCAGTTAAAGACGGTCTTTCACATTACAAATTTTGGAAGTCACTTTTGAGGTAGACAGATACGGTTTGTCCCCGTACTTTTGGAGACAAAAGTTGAATAATAAAGAAAGGAAATTGCATTTAAACGGTTTAAATATGTTGCTTAGAAACCCCAGTAGGACTAAAAATATCAAGTCTTTCACATTACAACGAAAGTCTTTCACATTACATCGTACAAATTTTTGCATTTAAAAACGACTTTTAGTGCTTATAAATGCTTCTTAAAGAAATTTTTTTACAACCAAAGTCCAATATTAGGTCTTAGGGCTAAGAAATCGTAATAAATATCATGGTTTGGGAGGTGGGGGAGTGCAATTTGTGACAGGTGGCACAAAACCATGTTTTTATCAGCTTTTTATGGCAAAAAAAAAGAAAGGTGTCAAAAAATTCGAAAACAGCATGACAATATTTTAGGGCGTGCCCACACCTGGCCGTGTTCGCGAATATTTTTTGATGTGTATGAAATAAGAAGTGTCTAATAAATTTGGCAACACTGTTTTTTGGTCGAAAATTCCAGCCCTAGCATGTTTTTTCTAGTAAGCTTTAAAGTTTTATGTCACCATTGTTCCGTATGCCAAATAAAACTACATTCTTTTGAAAACGGTTATATTTGCGGAATTATAAAAAATGCAAAAACAAAGTTATTAAAACTCTATTTTTATTCTGTTTCTCTTTTGATTTAAATTTTTTATTTTTGAAGATTGATTATATCCTTCTTTGGAAGTTGAAAAATGCGGATATTGCCGGACTCTTGCTGTATTTGATGGGCCGACGCAATATCACGAATATTTTTTGTGTTAAAAAAAAATCGACAACATTTAATTTATTGTTTATTTTACAAACGTCTTTCTACAAGAGACTCACGATCCTTTCTTGGCATTTCACTTTCCTTCAGTTTACGGTTTTCTCTCAATTTACGCATAGCTTCTGCCCTCTTTCTTTTGTGTTCTTCGTCTTTACCATTCTTTTTTAGCTTTTCGATGTAATTTTTATTTTTTTTTCCACTTGTGAGTGGATCCTACCAAAAAAAAAATTTAAGTGTTTTTTTTTCAAGTGGTCTTTCACATTACACACATTTGATGTCAATTTAAACTGAGAAACCAGCATTAATCTTTAAAAATACCACCCATTCCAGATATTAGGAACTCCAGCTCAGAAATAGTTATGTTTTCATAACAAAACAGCAGCGTGCAACCACCGTTATTAAACTTTTCCAATTTTAGTCTTTCACATTACACCGAAATTGCGCAGTTTTCATTGCCATCAAATGTGCATTTAAAATTTTTTTTTAATTTTTTTTTTGGTTTCAGCACTAAAACAATTCTTTATCTATTTATTGCAAAAGAAAACAATGCAATTTTCTGAGCAAAATAGGTTGTTTTTACGTTTTTCTGTGAGCTATCCATTTTGTTTTACATCTCAGTATAAAGCTTACTAGAAAAAACATTCCAGGGTTGCCACTGTTTTGAAATTTTCGACCAAAAACAGATTTTTCCAGATTTATTAGGCACTTCTTATTTCATACACACAAAATTTTTTTGTAAAAGTCACAAAATTTTTTTTCCCCTCTGGTTGACATTTTCGCGAACACGGCCATAGGATTTATTACCGATTCGCTCTCCTGAAAATTAATTAAAAAATACATAACTGTAAAGTAATGTATCACTGTTTTAGTCTGCGCAGCTACCATGTGTCCTAAATTGCCTGGTGTACGGACCATTATTTGATACAGTTAAAAAGTTAAATATTGAAGTGCGTGGGCAGAGCGTAGGCACTTTTTACTTATTAAGTTCCAAATAGCCTGTTGATTAGGGCGGATCAATTTTTTCGCGTCGAAATAAACGTGGTAATCGTATACCAATATCGGAATCTACGATGAATTCTTAGAAAATGTCACTAAGAAACAGTATGTATAAAATCCAGTGTTTAAATTGCTGACGAAAAAATAGCAATAGCAGACAAAAATTGACTAGTGCATACCGAACGCATACACAATTTTTGTCAAACGACTAATGCTACTGCTTCATCCATGAATATGAATTGAAAAAAAAATGAAATGAAACAGTTACACATAAAATGATTTCGTCTGCAGCAACAATGACTTCTCAAGCAGACAATTCGATAGCAACAGCAACAATAATTCTGATGAAAATGACTAATGACTAACGGTAGTTAAGAGAACTGAGTTGTAGTTGTTAGGGAATGAATATGCGTAAGTCGTTTGATTTTGCTATTTAGTCGTTTGTGGAGTGTGAAAGAAGTTGATGTTAATAGTTAATTGCAGAAAATTAACATAATGGCACCAAGGCTCAACAAAAGTTTAATTCTTGATAAATTTATTATTTCTGAAGAAAGTGAAAACGCAAAATGCAAAATATGTGGAAATGAGTTGAAAAAAATAGACTATTTAACCTAAAGGCACATTTAATAAAAATTCATGAAATTTCCATAAGTGATGTTGAAACTTCTACCACTGTTTCCAATGGAATAATTAAAAAACAATTTCGAAAACAAACTGTAAACATTGAAATAAGCAAGAAACAATTATTTAGAAGTTACATCGGCCTGGTAACCGAGGACAGTGTACCATTTAATGTTTTAAATTCAGACAACATGAGAAACATTATAGACCCAATTTGCCGTGGTTTGGGTGAAAAATTCAATAAAAATTTTCGTTTAAACAGCAGCAACTGCAAAAACGTTTTAAAATCAGTGGTTATTGACATAAAAAATAATATAAAATCGGAGCTTAATCATAGATTAATATCATTAAAAATTGATAGTGCCACGAGATTGTCACGCAACATATTTGGACTAAGTGCGCAATTTATAACAGACAATACAATCACGTCGACAATTTTGGGTATGGTTGAACTAAAAGGCACTGCATCAAGTTCTGCTCGTAATTTAGCGACAGAAATCCTAAATGTATTAAGCAAATACAACGTAAGTCTCAATCAAGTTGTATCAATAACTTCAGATAATGGCGCCAATATGATTAAGACAACAAAGACTTTGTCGCATTTTACATCGTACGAAGATGGTGAGGAAGAGGAATCAAACGAAGTATACCTCAGGAACATTGAACATTTGGAGGATTCAAATAACCTGAAAATAGGTGATATAGAAATTTGTCGTTGTGCAGCGCATACTGCTCAACTGTGTGCTCTAGATGTTACGAAGGACATAAACATAAAGAGCTTCCTAATTAACTGCCGAAACTTTGTAAAATATGTTAAAAAAAAATACTAACGGTTTCCGCGAGATTTTTAAACTAAACAATTTAAATTTGCCCCAACTTGACTGTCCAACACGTTGGGGATCAACATATAATATGATATGTAATATTTATAAAGCAAAAGAGGTTTTAGAACATGTCGACTCCATTACAAACAAATCTCATGACGAAAATTTTGAATTGAGTAATGACTTTTGGGATTTTGTAAGCAGCTATTGTGCCGTATTTGAACCACTGCAAAAAACTATAATCAAGTTTCAAGAGGAGCAATTGCACTATGGCAATTTATATGCACAATGGTTAAAGTGTAAAATAATGACTAAGAAAATTGTTGAAAACTATGCCGACAATAAAGATTCTTTTATACAAAAAATAGGAAATAAACTTTTAAGCTGCATTGAAAACAGAACCAGTAAGCTCCTAACAAATGAAAGCTTAAATGCTTGCTTGTTCCTAGACCTTAGGTTTAGTTACACACTCACTGCGGAGCAAAAACAAAAAGCAATAAATTACTTAAAAAGACTTTATGATAGACTAAAATCAATTGGTATCATAAACCCCGAAAAAAAAATGCTAGTGATGCTAACCACAATGAAAGATTTGATGTTCTTGAAGACGAGGATGAATACCTCAATGAATACCTGTCGAATAATTTTCATCATCAAAATGATGACGCCATTGACTCATATTCCAAAATTGAAAATTTTAAATTACCAAATCAACGGGTTGAAACAAACGTACTAGACTTTTGGTATGGAAAGCAGTTTACTGATCCAGAATTATTTGCCCTTGCTAACATTTGCTTTGCAATTCCACCCACTCAGGTAATTGATTTATTAACATGTATAATATTCCACGACAAACCGAAAATTTAAATCAAAGTGTTATTGAATTCCAACCAAAAAATATATTTGCAACATTTGATTTGATCAACAAGATAAATATAATGAAATCGGTTCGGTTTGGAGTTAAATTTTTTTGAATCTAGCAGATTTTTGATTGAGGTTTAAACATCTTATTTTTAGGTAACCATCGAGCGAGCTTTCTCTTCTTTAAAGTTAATTTTATCGGATAACCGGAATCGTCTCAATCACGAAACTTTGGAAAACGTTCTGATGGTTAAACTTAATCCCTCATATCTTGACAGTGCTATTGATCATCTGCCGCTCTTTGAAGATATCGATTCAGATCATCATGAAGACTAATAAATCATAATTAATTTAAAAGTTCTAAAAAGATCTCCAAAAAATGTAACAAATTTTGAATTTTATTTTTTTTTCTATTATTTTTTAATCTAAGGTTTTAAAGTCTAAAAATTAAACAAACTAATTGTTGTCTGCCAATAATAAATAAATAAATTACTGGATTAAATGATTACTATATGAGATTTTTTTTAACATGCTCAGTAGACCGTATCACCTTACAGGCACAAAAAAAGCGCACCGTACACCAGCGAATATAAAGTTTTGTTACAAGGACTTTTAAAAAAATTTGCCGAACGTAGGGGTCGCCATATGCAAAATTTTACTGAATTCAGTGTACTTTAAAAAATGTATGTATGTAAGACTATGGGGGTGAGTTCGGTCATTTGTATGGGAGGTACCAGAAGGGGTGTGTCAAATAGTTAGGTTTTCTGGGGTTTTGCCTTCTATAAAATATAAATTAGCCGACCAATTTTCAATACCCCCCAAGTGTCCGTTTGGAAGTTATGGGAGAAATATTAATTTTCCAAAAATAGGTCATTTTGCATCGGAGTTACCAGAAGGCGTTAACCGATATAGTCCATATTCATTCATGAATAAAATTTTCATAAACGAACATCATACGCAAAATTTTAGTGAATTCAATTTACTTACACAAGAGATATGCATGTAAAACTATTTTGGTCAATTCCGTCATTTGTATGGGAGGTACCAGAAGGGTTGTGGCAAAGGTTTCGGTTTTCTTAGGGTTAGTCGACTATTGCAAGATAAATAAACTGACCAAATTTAAATATCCTCCGGTCATGCGTTTGGGAGTTATGAAAGAAATATAAATTATCCAAAAATAAGTAATTTTGTATGGGGGGTACCAGAAGGGGTGGGGCTATTCTGCCCATTTACAATACCATAAGTTCGTTTAAAAAAATATTAATACTGGTAAATTTTTATACCGATCCGTTAAGGTTTACTCGAGTTATCCTGCTGACTAGCCATCCAGCCATTTAGCTTAATCGTCTTAAATGTTCTGAAACGAATTTGATCTTAAGATACTTAGAGTCTTACTCGTCACCTTTAATGCGTTACACTTTCGTATCGTATCGTACCCTCATTCCTAAGGGTGATGGTATAAACATTTTTCATAGTAGTCAAAATATGTTTATCGTGGTAATTTTAGTCGTTTCATTGACTGTTCATTTTGCTGTCAATAAATTTGCTGCGAATATTTCAGTCGTTAGTCGTTTTACTTTGCATGCTTGTGGCTGTCGACTACGCATGTGTGTTTGCATAAGTCGATGTCTTTGCAAACACAATCATTTTGTGTGTATCTGTTTCATTTCATTTTGTTTTCCAAATCATTCCGCAGTCATAGTCAGTAACGCATTTTGGAAATGAATATGAGTTAGCAATTTTAAACCCTGATGAAATCAATACCTAGTTCGCGCTGAGAAGCATGAAGATTTCAAGTAGACATATTTTTTTTTACAATGAGCAACTATTGAAACCTTCAGACCTATGGGCCCGGCTCTAATTTTTACGTACTATTCCGATGCTTGGAGTCCAAGACGAAGATAATGGTATATTTTTGACATTGTTTTTGTATGCCAACACTCAGAGGCCATAACTTTTAAAACAATACATAGATTCGCTTGTGTAATACATTATTTAGTTTGCTCATCTAAAAACAAATAAATCTTTATCTGAAATCTTCCTGCTTCCCAGCGCAAGCTAGGAATTGATTTTAGACACAAATGTAGCACATTTGTAGCACAGCCTATTTCCACCCTTACTGTAATTTATACTGCAAAAAATTGGCCCACCTTACTATTCATATCTCTAGGCGAACTGCAATATACTGTGGAATTTTGACAGTTATAACTACATATTTTAAAAGGGTGTAGCACAGCCCACTTTCACCCTTACTGTAATTCTTACTGCAACAATAATATGTGTAACAAATTACATCTTCATAGCTCTGATAGTTCATGAGATATAGCCTTTTTTACTTTCAAGTTTTATAGGCGATGCCACGCTCCTTTATCCAATCACAACTAAGTACAGCCAGAGACTAACAACAGGTCATCAGTACCACTTTCTAAAAATTATCTTATAAACAGGGCCAGCACAAATATGCCCGGAAAAACTAAAAATATGCGCATTAGATAAGCACGAAAAACACTAAAATATGCCTTTAAAACTGATAAAAAATGCACAAAAGATTTTAGTTAATTATATTCACTGAATACATTTTATTTTTAATAAAAAATCATCACAAATAGTTGAAAATTAAATGAAGTTATTTTTTACATTGCATTTATAAGATTCAGACTATAGGTCTGCAAAGAACCATCCAAATACACTTGTTGTATGTAGTTAAATTTTATTATATCTGCTTGTATCTGTTTCGCTCTCTTTGGATTGAGTGCGTATGGAATATTTCTCTTTTAGATAACGATAGAATAGGTATGAGAAAGTGAAAGTACTAAGTATCAAAAATACTTGTATGATTACATACATAACAAACAGATATATCGGTATTCTTGTTATCTGTGCTTGGAATATGTGAAGAGCGCGACGCTGCAAGCATAAAGAGCGAAATTTTGTTTTCTTTTTTGTTAAAATTTGCCACAGATGAAACTTACACCATTACTTTTGGTAAAAAAGAATAAAAAATAGTAAGAAAACATCATCAACGCAAAGCGTATGATCTGGAATATCTATATTAAATGGATATATCCATTTAAAAAACAGGAACAACAGTTACTTCACTGAGAAGAACAGATAAAGAGAAAAGAAGTTTCCACTACAATGAGAACCAGAGAAAGAGATGAGACGCGATCTACTCAATCCAAAACGAATGAGCACATGTTTTGTTCTACTATTTGTTGTATTTGTACCTATAATATCAGGTTCTTACTTGTTTTATCTGTTTGTACAAGTAGAATGAATGGAACGCTGCAGACCTTTAATTCAGACTATAGATTAATTACTCTACTGTAAACAAAATACCATTAGTGAATTCAATGGAGTACTTAATATTTTAAGGTATAATAAATATGATGTATACGCCTTCTCCATAATTTGTCTTACATATTCTTGATTTCCGTTATTGAAATCTTGATCAAGGACAAAACTTGTTGGGTGTTTTATATGTGAAAAACGGGAATTATTTTCAAATTTAAATGGCTTCTGAGGGAGTTCGAAAGTCCAAGTAGTTTCAACGTAAAAAGTTTTTTTTTCGCAATGCTATCTGCTTTGTCATATTTGAATAGTAAAACGCTAATTGACTATATCTCTTTTTAAGTACGCATTTCTTCAGCCTCCTCACTGTTACACAATTTAACAACTTTCCTTACGTACTTTGATGGTTCTGCCAACTATACCAACTAGTAATGGATGGAGCTGGCGGCAACGCAACTCTAGGTAGAACTTATTGAAATTCTTGACTACGGAATCCTTAATACAAACACAAAATAATATTTAGTTTAGTTAGTGCCGGAAATTCATACATTAAAAAATAAAGCCTTTAAAACCCCCAAAATAAGCTTTTATATGTGTGAACCCCCAAAACATGCCGGTAAGACTGTAATATGCATTTGCATATGCAAGTATGCATTGCATACTTTTGTTGGCCCTGCTTATAAATCAGTCTTTTATAAAAGCCGTCAGAGTGATTTTTGAAAAAGGGGCGAGGCACCGCCTTCTTCCTAACTGACAGTAATTAATACTGCTCCAACACCATATATACCAAATCTCATCTTCATACCTCTGATAGTTCATGAGATATAGCCCTTTTTATTTTCAAGTGGTATGGGCGGTGCCACGCCCCTTTATCCAGTCACAACCTAATATAGCCAGGGACTATCTACAGGTCAACAGTACCACTTGGTACCATTTTCGTATCAATCTGTCTACTGGAAAAGCCTGCAGAGCGATTTTTGAAAAGAGGGCGTGGCAAACCCCACTTCCACCCTGGCTGTAATTAATACTGCTCCAACAACATATATACCAAATCTCATCTTCATACCTCTGATAGTTCATGAGATATAGCCCTTTTTATTTTCAAGTTGTATGGGCGGTGCCATGCCCCTTTGTCCAATTGCACCGAATTGTAAATCTAAACCACCCGGGGAGCCACCCAAACGCATACAAAAAAAAATTATGCAAATCGGTCCAGCCGTTTAGGAGGAGTTCAGTCACAACACACGTGCAGTAGCATTTTATATATATAGAAGATGAATTTCATATCAAAACCGATATTCATTGAACCCGACCCTCTCAGATTTTAATGAAATTTTGCATACATCTAGATATTACCTAAAGAAACTCAACCTCATTTTTAGAAATTGCATTTTTGAAAATATGTGGGCGTGGCAAGGTACCGAAATATTTCAAAAATGACGGTAATAGGTACTTTTAAGCTTCGATTACTATGGAATGACTCAACCGATTTGAAAGATCTTGATGCCATTAGAAAGGTATATAAGTCAGCTTTCGAAAACATACACTGGAAAAATTTTTGTGCCAAAAATAAAAGTTTAAACTTGGAAAACACATCAAAGATCAAGTCTTTTTTTTCAAAAAAAAATATTTTCAGATAGGTCTATTTAATATACATAACCAGGGCCAACAAAAGTATGCAATGCATACTTGCATATGCAAATGCATAATTCAGTCCTACCGGCATGTTTTGGGGGTTTATGCATATAAAAGCATATTTTGGGGTTTTCAGGTTTTTCTATATTAATTTTTTGTAATTTTCGTATATATTTTTCGCAGTATATACAACATCTGATTATTTCATTAAAAAAGGAAGATAGGATAGGATACTGTATTGCGTTTTCAAGAATTTTAATGAGTTCTACCTAGCGTTGCGTTGCCACCAGTTCCATCCATTCCAAAGAGAAATGGTCAGTTAATTGGTATTTAACTTTTCAAATATTGTAAAGCAGATAGCAATGCGAATTTTTACGTTGAAACAATGGGCGGTGGGACTTTTAATGTCAACACACATTATACTACTTGGACTCTCTAACTACCTCAGAAAATATATACATTTGAAAAAATTTCCGTTTGTCTCATATAAAACGCTAATAAAGTGTAATACTTTCTTTTAGAAATCAGCTTCTTAAAATCACTTATATTCATATACATAATATTGATTAAGATTTCAATAGCGGAAATCAAGAATATGTCAGAAAAATTATGGTGAGGCGTATACATAATATTTATTATACATTAAAAGATTAAGTACTCCCCATTTACTTCGCTCGTGTAATTTTGTTTACTGTGGAGTAATATTTTATCAATGTTATGCAAAAAATAACTTCATTTAATTTTCAACTATTTGTGATGAATATATAATATTTATTAAAAAATAAATGTATTCAGTGAATAAAATAAATACGGATCAAAATGTATTGTGCATTTTTTTTTATCAGTTTTTAGTGTTTTTCATTCTTATCAAATGCGCATATTTGTTTTTTGTTATATATGTTTTATATATGTTTTTCCGGGCATATTTGTGTTGGCCCTCGACACAACATATCCAAAAACTAAAATGGGGTTTTTCTTATTTTTTAAAAAAAAAGGATCCCCACCTGTAAGGACATAGACGAAAATCCGGTCACGGACACTCAGAGTGTGTTGCAAATATGGAGGGAACACTTTCGGTCTCTACTCGTTCCCGAAGGCAGCATAAGTGACGAAATCTCAGCAATCATCCACGATGGAGTAGACTGTGCACCACCGAGCCAAAACGAGATCAGCACGGCTTAAAAATAATAAAGCTGCGGGAGCCGATAGACTGCCGGCAGAGCTTTTTAAAGCCGGCGGCGATGACCTGGTAACATGCATGCACCAGCTCATAAACACGATTTGGTTCAGGGAGTGCATGCCCGATGTTTGGAATCTGAGTGACCTATGTCCCGTGCTTAAGAAAGGCGATCCTAGTGTGTGTACCAACTATCGCGGGATAAGCCTTTTACCCATCGCATACAAGGTCCTGTCTAGTGTGTTATGTGAAAGACTAAACTTTAGACCTGGTAAATCCACCACCGACCACGCTACGACAAATCCTGGAAAAGACCCATGAAATGCAGATCGATACCTACCATCTGTTCATCGATTACAAAGCTGCATTTGACAGTCCGATACGACAGAAATTGTTGGATGCTATGGCTGTGTTTAATATCCCCGCAAAGCTAATTCGACTCTGCGGGATGACACTGACTGACACAAAGTCTTCAGTGGAAATTGGCAAAAATCTGTCAGAGCCATTTTCTACCAAGCGAGGCTTTAGACAAGGCGATAGTCTGTCCTGCGATCTCTTTAACATCGTAATGGAGGTGATCATGCGGAAAGCAGCAGTAAACAGGAATGGCACCATATTTAATAAAAGCCACATGTTGCTTGCTATGCTGATGATATGGATATTATTGGACGTGGATTGCGAGATGTTACTGCGGCTTTTTCGAGCATTGAAAAGCAGTCGGCTGAAGTGGATCTGGTGATAAACGAGGACAAAACCAAGTTATTTGTTTCAACGAACAAAGAGTCCACTCGTCTGGGACGCTGCGTGAACGTTGACAACTATAACTTTGAATTGAAAGATGATTTTGTCCACCTTGGCTCCGCCATAAACAAAAATAATAATGTCAGCCTCGAAATCAAAAGACGAGAATTGATCGCAAACCGCTGCTACTATGCGCTAAGCAAGCGATTTAACGACAAAGCGCTTTCGCGAAGAACAAAGATCCAGCTCTACCAAACTCTGTTCCTACCTGTCTTGCTCTACAGCGCAGAATCCTGGGTAATGACACAAGCGGATCAATCTATTCTGGGAGTCTTTGAGAGAAAAATACTCCGCAAAATATTTGGACCTATCATCGTTAGTCGTGACGTAGTCAAGCGCGTTCAAATAGACCGAATGCACGGAACTGTTAAGTAAGCTTGGTATGACGAACTATCTACGGAGCGCAAAAGACCGAAGCGCTTAGAATGCTTTTCTTCGTGCGGCTACTGATAGATGAATTTCTGTTGTTTTTGCCAGTAAAAAAGAAGAAGAAGTTAACAGAAATCAAAATTTTGTTTTGGCTTAGTAATACAACATTAAGAACAACAAAAACAATTACTGTACACACTAATTTGTGAACAATTTCATTAAATGTCACTTTATCAAAAAGTGCTGAATAGAAACCAACAAAAACTTTTTAAATCTGACGTTCCATGTAGATGATTTTGGAATACCAGCGGAATGGCATTTTTTTTGTAGACGGCTCATGGCGAATGGCCCTGCGATGATCTGGGAGGAACAGTCAAAAGAATAGCAACATGTGCAAGCTTGTCCAGCCTCATAAATCCACTTCCAGCAGCATGATATCTGCACTTTATATTGCTTCATTTACAGGGCCATAAATAGAATTTAATATCAAAGGGGAAAGTGCAAATAACTCGATGTGCAGTGTTAATTATTATTTTAATTATGAAATTTGTTTCAAAATACGAATTGTTGCACAGAGTTATTGGCTCTTTGATACCTGTAGTGCGTTTCACTACCTTTTGACACTTTAGCAGGTGTTAAGCTAAGTATAGACGGTTGTCAGAAATTGCAATTTTGTCAAATCTGCTAATGTACCGGCAATGTACTGACATTGACAGTGTTGCCAATATAATTATTCTCTGCAAATGGTGAATTTACCAGATGCGTAAACTTCAAACATCTGCAAATTAAACGTGATTGCAATTATCGTAAAAAAATTGATAGTGGCAACATTTTGCGGTTCACACGATTATCGGAATGGATTAATGGAAACGCTATTTCTGCAAACTTTGCCATACAAAATTTAAAGTGCACACGGTCGTTGAACATTTTCTGAACATTTTTCGGGCAATATTGTAAGATCTGACCAACCGTCTGTACGTAGCTTTATATGATGTTTGCCCTAACCACCATATAATTTGCTAACTTATTTTTAACGTTTTATATAACTTGGCAAAACTGCCAATCGAAATGTCAAAACATGAAAAAATAACAAAGAGGAATATAAAAAACCAAACAAAAACCTTGTGGTTTGTAAATTTTAAATAGTGCAAAGTATATAAAACATTACACATTTTTACTATTTTATTAATTTAGTAAATATATTCGGATTTTGAAATAGAATTCTTAAGACAATTCCGGACTTAAACGTTAGTTTTTTACATTCTGTTGCTGCCAACTCGAAAGGATTATCCGTATCACGAAGATCACGCAGGTTGACTGAAGGAGCATTAATAACTGGCTCATTCTCCAATAAATTGTTGGCTAAATACTCCGAAGCAATTATATACAATACATTGTATAAATAAACACTTTTCTCAACGAATTAAGCTGGTGTTAATAAACCACAGTTTGTTTTGCTAAAAATAACAGCTGACTGAATCATCTAGCTTTAAACGCCAGCAGATATCGTTAAAATGTTAGTGAATAGCAAAATGGTTATTAAAAATGTGGTGGTTGTTAAAAAACGTATTTAAAAGCACTACTGTTGTTGTTGTAGCAGCTGGAGGAGGTAGCTGGGGTGATAATTTTTTTATAACGATTTTCAATTTATCGGCACTCGATCGGGTATATAATCCGATTATCATACGATTATTGTCGGCAACTCGTTTCCTTCCTTTGTAGATATCTAGGTTTGTGTCAAGAGATTGTTATGTGTTGATGTCTCAAGTGACTTTTTATAACTTAAAGGCTTTTATAAGATTAAATATTAGTTCAAATTTAATTTTTATTAAGAAAATACAAATTTGTAGGGTTGTTAAAGGATAAACTTACATGTTTACATCAAGAAAAACGTTGGTTTTCATATCGGTGTTTATTATAAAGGAAGGTTTTTTTTTTTTCAAGGCAAATTTGTTCTTAATTATAAATATACAAAGAATTAAGTAAATATGGAAATTTAGTACTTAAAATTTTTAATTTTAAACCAAAAGTTTATATTAACAATGTTTTGTAATTAATCTCATAATTTACACAAATATTATATAATAATAAAATTGTGTTTATTCATTTTCAAAAGAAATATTCTCCACATCAAAGATATTATATTAATAGCATCTGAATGAAAATCTTTTTTTATTAATAAATTGGTTCTGACTTCTGAGGCTTGATAACACAGTATCTGACGAAATCATCATTCTATTAAAAATATCTGTTAAATTGTCTTTTCTTGACGTTTTTCGGCTGAATTGTTCTCTGAATTTTAAAATCTTTGTTTCGTGATTCTAAAGCGTCTTCACTTAACTGACCAATCGGTAGAAGGCAAGTAGAAGCAAATAAATGCTCATGAATTAAGATTTTGTGCACCGTTGTACTCATATAGTACCAGGGATACAATGTAATGTAATATCGGTATTTCCATAATAGATTTCGTTGTTCAGCTTAAAACAACTTGAATTGCATTGCAAAATTATACAAAACTTTTGAATTAAAAGATCATCAATTCCATTGATGGTGGCGGATAAATTACTTTTTTCAAAAAACCTCTCGCAATATTTCTTCTGTTGATATTTGCTGCTAGGATGATCAACAATTAAGCCAACTGTTTCTTTAAACTCTCTTTGAATTCGTTTTTTATTTTCTTTAACAACTACTGTTGAAGAAAGAGACATTTTTTTAAAAAAATTAATTCGTTGATCCATTTTAACTCTAAAGCAAGAACTGTTTTTTTTTCGATTTGATCGTTCCCATTTGGTTTTTAGCAGATGTGTGAAATTTTTCAAGTGTTGGCGAAGTTTTCTTAAATAACGCTGCATAACGTCTTACGTTGAAGAAAAGTCTCAATATCCAAAAATTTTACATCAAAAGTCTTCTTTTTACTGGCGAAAAGTACTTCAACTAGTTGTTTTCTTAAACACTCATAATTTTCTGCTTCAGAACCTTAAAAAATTATTTAAAAAACGCGAACAGCTATTGTTTCTGAGCTTAATACAATAAAAAACAGCAATAGACACTTTTGAAAAGTTACTAACACTATTTTTCTAAAATAAAAAAAAATATTTCCGACAAAAGTTTAGCACTTCTGCTTTCACAATATGTCTTAATTATAGACAATTAATAGATCACAATGAAATTCTCAACTTTGATCGCTTGATTAACTTAGTGCAAAACATAAAATGCATTCTTATCTAAAATAAAGTACACTTTGTGAAAAGTAACAGTTATCTCTTGTTTACCCAACATTTCAAACTGACCTTTTGCGCACTAGGCTCTATGGAGCTGCCCCAGTATGCGTCGCACATTGTAACGTCTTCATACATTCGTTGGCCAAAAATGGAAGGAGACGTTGTAGAGCAATGCAATTTTGTACAACCACTTTTTGTGATGAAATTAAGAAATTTCTGAAGTTTCATAAAAACCGGATGAGAACCATGCCCACCTCCCATATATAGTTAAATGTTGTTATAATTTATTTTCATCAAATATTAACTTATTTTAATGAAATTTGGTTACTGAGCATAATTCGTAGTAATTATACCAATAGTGGGCGTGGTCAAACTAAAACCACTCCCACCTCCTATTCAATCACGGCTCCTCCCATATATTGTAAATTGTTTTAAGTTAAGTTATTTCGATAAAATTTCGTTACTGAGCATAGCTTACCATTCTAGTAATAATACCAAAAATTGGTTTGGTCCGACTAAAACCACACCCACCACCCATACAATCACGCCCCTCCCACATATAGTAAATTGTTTTTTTTTTAGTATTTCCGTCAAAAATTAAGTTATTTCAATGAAATTTAGTTGCTGAGCATAGCTTACCATTCTTAGTAATTATACCAAAGTGGGTTTGGTCATACATATATCTATTAGCCAGCTTACATCAATGTTTATTGGGCAATTGTATTTTTCTTTTTTTACAAATGTTTTACAAAGTGTTTGTAATTAATTTACTGATGGTTTGGAAAACGTAATTTTCGCAAACTAATTTTGAAAAATTAACTTAAATCTTTGGAAAACATTTATTTATAAGCCGGTTTACACCAATGTTTATTGGGATGGCTTTTGTTATTTTTATTTACAAATTTATTAAAAATATTAATTGAAATACACTTTTTCATAATTTCCTATCGACCCTCCTTTGAAATGAATTATTTAGATAAATTTCAAATATTTCCTTAAACTCCTGTCAATTGTTTTTCTACTTTTCCTTTGTATTCATTTGTCCAGCTTGGGAAATTTTATTTTGTAATTTTAAGCCATACGAAATAATAAAAACACTTGAATTTATACCCGAAACAACCGGTCTTATAATTTTTCTCGTGCAATTTTTTATATTTTAAAACAGCCCCATTTTGTTTGTTTTAACTTTAAGCTTAAAACCGTCCGCAAAACTATTACGGAAATACAATCGGTATCATCATTTTGTTCTTTACTAAATAGCCTTCTCTCAGCTGAAATTGAGGGCTCTGAGGATAATAACATATGACAAAAGAGATCTTTATTACATAACTCACTTGCGTTTTTCCTCGTATTATCTAACCGACACTTTCGAAATTCTTTCGAGTGCATCTTTGGTCAAAAACCCTATTAGAATACTTAAATATTTAATAATATAACATCCGTGGAGAATGAATTTCAATAAACAATACAGTCTGAAAACAAAATCATACAAGTCACAAAGGGGTCTGAGGATGAACTCGTCATGGAGTTCGAAACGCGTCATCCTAGTGCGTGACACCATTTGACCAAAATATTTAAACAATAAAATAAAAAACACTTTTCTGATCGTAATTGATGTATTATTTGATACACTTAACATAAATTTAATATATAAAAACACGATCGACTAAAATTAACAATCAAACAGTTTAAAATACTCTGGCACGGCACGGCTTAAAAAACTAAATGCCTTACTTTGACATAGAAAAATTTAAAGTAATCTTAGTTTACCAACAAAACCTTGTAAAGAAGCTTAAGCTTTATGGTAAAAAGGGGAATCGTGGGGAAAGAATTTCCTCCATTTCTCATGTTTGAATATTAACGGTCAAATTCAAAAAATACAACACTGGTGCTGGACATTTTCGGCTGATATCTACTTCGCATGTACATGTTTGACATAATTGTAGATATATATACAGCTGATGATGTACCATTGTGTATCAGTTGGTCACAAAGGGGTCTGAAGATGAACTCGTCATGCAGTTCGAAACGCGTCATCTTAGTGCGTGACACTGAATTTGACCAAAATATTTAAACAATAAAATAAAAAACACTTTTCTGATCGTAAGCCGAATTTGATGTATCAATTTGATACACTTAACGTAAATTTAATATACAAGTCGTTTGTACTATACATAGGACTGGTCGCATTTTGTATATGATAATTTTTTTTTTTGAAATTTAATTGTGTGCGCTGCTTAAAATATGAGGTTTGGTGTAAGAAATCATGTCCTAATTTTCAGCTCAATCCGACGGTGCCTAGTCGTGCCTAGTGGGCCCAAAGTTCCCCATATTATATTTAATTAGATCGTTCTAGTTATACTACATGAAAAGCCGGTCCCATAGACCGAAAATCAAAAACCTGGCTCCGTTACGATCTTGCGCAGAGAAAGTACTTTAAGTATGACAAATTTCAGCTTCCTATGTCATCAGATGGCTTCAGAAAGTTGCGGAAAGAATAGGACATACATACAAACATCTAAGAAATTTTCTTATATATAAAAATGAATTGTTGTTCGTTGGTAAGGCCATCACTTGAAAACGCATGGACCGATTCGACTAATTTCTTGTCACAATGTTCGTAATAGCTCGAGAATCTATATATATAAAATGCTACTGTACGTGTGTTGTGACTGAACTCCTCCTAAACGGCTGGACCGATTTGCATAATTTTTTTTGTATGCGTTTGGGTGGCGCCCCGGTTGGTTTAGATTTACACTTGGTCCAATTGGACAAAGGGGCGTGGCACCGCCAATACAACTTGAAAATAAAAAGGACTATACCTCATGAACTATCAGAGGTATGAAGATGAGATTTGGTATATATGGTGTTGGAGCAGTATTAATTACTGTCAGTTAGGAAGAAGGCGGTGCCTCGCCCCTTTTTCAAAAATCTCTCTGACGGCTTTTATAATAGACTGATTTATAAGCAGGGCCAACAAAAGTATGCAATGCATACTTGCATATGCAAATGCATATTACAGTCTTACCGGCATGTTTTGGGGGTTCACACATATAAAAGCTTATTTTGGGGTTTTTAAAGGCTTTATTTTTTAATGTATGAATTTCCATCCACTACTAGTTGGTATAGTTGGCAGAACCATCAAAGTACGTAAGGAAAGTTGTTAAATAGTGTAACAGTGAGGAGGCTGAAGAAATGCGTACTTAAAAAGAGATATAGTCAATTAGCGTTTTACTATTCAAATATGACAAAGCAGATAGCATTGCGAAAAAAAAAACTTTTTACGTTGAAACTACTTGGAAGCCATTTAAATTTGAAAATAATTCCCGTTTTTCACATATAAAACACCCAACAAGTTTTGTCTTTGATCAAGATTTCAATAAGGGAAATCAAGAATATGTGAGACAAATTATGGAGAAGGCGTATACATCATATTTATTATACCTTAAAATATTAAGTACTCCATTGAATTCACTAATGGTATTTTGTTTACAGTAGAGTAATTAATCAATAGTCTGAATCTTATAAATACAATGTAAAAAATAACTTCATTTAATTTTCATCTATTTGTGATAAATTTTTATTAAAAACTAGTGGGCCCGGCAATGCTTCGCTATTGCATATCCCGTTATATTGGATGCCCCGTTATATTGGAATACAGAGAGTTATTTAAAGAATTTTTTTAAAGGTTTTCCCATGGACGTACGCAGGTATCTTAAAAGAGTACACAAAGTTGTTTATCATCGATTGATAATATATTATTTTTAACTTCTTGTAAGCGCGGAATACCTTGTGTTATCGAATATTGCCATTTTCACCCCCTAAATGTAGAAAAATCCAAACAATGTGTAGCCTATGTTACACGCGGGGTTATTCGGAAGATTCCCTGAAAATTTCATCAAAATCGGTCCAGCCGTTTTCGAGTCCATACGTTACATATATACACACATCCTGTTTTATATATATAGATAAAATGTATTCAGTGAATAAAATTAACTAAAATCTTTTGTGCATTTTTTTTATCAGTTTTAAAGGCATTCTTTAGTGTTTTTCGTGCTTATCTAATGCGCATATTTTTAGTTTTTCCGGGCATATTTGTGCTGGCCCTGTTTATAAGATAATTTTTAGAAAGTGGTACTGATGATCTGTTGTTAGTCTCTGGCTGTACTTAGTTGTGATTGGATAAAGGAGCGTGGCATCGCCTATAAAACTTGAAAGTAAAAAAGGCTATATCTCATGAACTATCAGAGCTATGAAGATGTAATTTGTTACATATATTATTGTTGCAGTATGAATTACAGTAAGGGTGGAAGTGGGCTGGGCTACACCCTTTTAAAATATGTAGTTATAACTGTCAAAATTCCACGGTATATTGCAGTTCGCCTAGAGATATGAATAGTAAGGTGGGCCAATTTTTTGCAGTATAAATTACAGTAAGGGTGGAAGTAGGCTGTGCTACACCCCTTTAAAATAAGTAGTTATAACTGTCAAAATTCTACAGTATATTGCAGTTCGCCCAGAGATATGAATAGTAAGGGGGGCCAATTTTTTTATTCGCAAAAATCGTAACCGAAATCGGAATCTACGATGAATTGTTAGAAAATTTCACCAATTAAATTTGTGTCTAAAATCAATTCCTAGCTCGCGCTGGGAAGCAGGAAGATTTCAGATAGAGATTTTTTTGTTTTTAGATGAGCAAACTAAATAAAGTCTTACAGAAGCAAATCTATGTATTGGTTTAAAAGTTATGGCCTATGAGTGTTGGCATACAGAAAACAATGTCAAAAATATACCATACTCTTCGTCTTGATCTCCAAGCATCGGAATAGTAGGTAAAAATTAGAGCCCTGGCCCTGAAGGTTTCAATAGTTGCTCATTGTTAAAAAATATGTCTACCTGAAGTCTTCCTGCTTCTCAGCGCGAACTAGGAATTGATTTTATACATATTGTTTCTTAGTAAAATTTTCTAAGAATTCATCGTAGATTCCGATATTGGTATAAGATTCCCAGGTTTTTTTCAACGCGAAAAAATTGATCCGCACTAATGAACAGGATATTTGGAACTTAATAAGTAAAAAGTGCCGAGGCTCTGCCCACGCACTTTAATATTAACTTTTGAACTGTATCAAATAATGGTCCGTACACCAGGCAATTTAGGACTCATGGTAGCTGCGCAGACTTAAACAGTGATTTTTTTTTATTTACTTTACAGATATGTATTTTTTAATTACTTTTCAGGAGAGCGAATCATTAATAAATCCTATAGCTAAAATTCGCGTTCTGTTCGCCAAACTTATGGAGCCCTTTGTGAAGTTTAGCCATCTGAGCAGCTAATAGAAGCCATCGACGCTGTAGACGTTAGTGTGACAGGGGTCTCGAATTTATCGAACCGACGCCGTTCTCAGCAACTCGGTCTCTGCAAATGCTAAGGAAAGATCTTGGTCTATCTTGGTCTACATTCATATAAAATCCAACTGGTAGAAGAACTAGAGCAAGTGGACGATCAATTGATTTTTTTTATTTATCATGTCATTGCACATTATTTGAAGGAGAAATGGTTCCAACACGATGGCGTAATATGCCAAGCAGCACGTGGGATCATCACTTTGTTAAGCCAAACGTTGGTGACCGAATTATCTTAAAAAAATGGTAATTCGAGTTCAATATATAGAGAGTATTCGGGTATATATAGAGAGTATTCATTTGCGGTCAATAGGAGGAAAAGGCATAACAAAAGTGATTTTTACGCCCAAAGACATAGTTAGTAAACAGACGGTTCCCTCAACTACAGATAAATATAAAAATTTAACTTTGATCTTTAGATGAATTTCTTAACTTCCATGTTAAGGAGTTACTTGAAATTAGTTACATAAGTTAATAAGCTCAACATATTATTGTCGATCGTATTATTGTCGACCTAAATGTGAAATATATTACAAGTTAATATGCAATAGCGAAGCATTGCCGGGCCCACTAGTGCTTTTTATAAAAAAAACTTGGCAACGCCCATTTCTACGCCCACTTTTTTAATATATCTAAAATTCCAATAAAACGCTCTAAAAGTTTAATTTCTTTACAGATTTAGCTCTATAATGTTCTATATTGAAAATATAATAGGTTATATATTTTGTAATTTTTTTATTAAATGGGCGGATTGGGCGTGTCAAAACATTTTTTTGATCTAGAGTGATAAAATTTGGTACACGGATAGTACACAACACTTCAGGTTCAAATTTGCAGACGAAATTTTTATTTTCAATAAGTGGTCGGTGGGCTCGTGGCAAACTCACCACCGATAAAATTTGATATCACGATAGTACTCTCCAATACAATTATGAATATGCAGACGAAAATTTAATTTTCGATCAGTGGGCAAAACTGAAATATTTTCAATCAGTGGACGGATATTTCTATTCCGCGAACAGTTCAAATTGACATCAGCGGAATTGAAAAATCTTCGGAGCATTTGCTTATTTTTGACTGTCGTATATGTTCCTAATTGGTTCCGATGTGTGAATGCTATACACTGGAGAGCGGAAAATTATACCCTACACTGTATTGCGATGCAGATGTACTTTAGAGGTCATAGTCCAAAAACCGAATATGATGAATGAAAGAGAATCTAAAACAACACTTTTACATCTATCAACAACAAAATTTTATTATTTATGTTTTCGGCATTTCTTATTTTTATTATGGGGTGATCATGAAATTAAGCGCACTGGTTTTTAACTACGAAAAAAACTTTTTTATTAAACAAAAAGCAAATTTAAAATAAAAAATACTTTGTAATGATGTAATGATTTTAATTTTGGGCTTTGTCAGATGAACTAGTGATTATTTCGTGAATGGTAACACTTAGCTCATGTCTGATTTGACAGATAATTAGTTTTATCCTTCCGCTGAACGAATATGGTTGTGTATACGCTTGAACAATGCTAAGAAATATTGCGACATTACTTTGCCGAAAAAATCATCTTTTTAGATGATATCTAAACAAGCAAAATTGTCGCATTTGGGGCACAGTCAATGGCGATCGTTATCGGGCCATGTTGAACGAATTTTTGGACACAAAAATTGAAAGGTGGATATTGGCAACATTTGGTTTCAACAGGACGGCGCTACGTGCCCCACAGCCGAAGCTACACTCGATGTTTTGCGCCCTGTTTTTGAAGATCGCATTATCAGCAGCAGAGCTGATGTCGTTTGGCCACCTCGGAGCTGCGATTAGACAACGTTGGACTATTATTTGTGGGGTGCCCTAAAAGATAAGTGTTACGCCGTCAAACCAGAGACAATAGACGCTTTAAAGGACAATATTTGCAAAGGAGACTCGGGTTACCTACAAAGTCTTCGAATGCCGGTGTCATTGGTCTTAACGGATCTTTATCCGCTACGTCTAACAAAACCTGTTGTCTTACAATAGGATCTCCCCTCCATTAGACCTTCAGGACAGACGTTGACATGTTTGTAGTTCGAAAACTCACGGGTGACCTTGAATACCAATCGCTACTTGGTCGCTCCGAGCAAGCTTTAGCGACTTGCAGCTAGCTGACACAGCTGAGTCGCACTTGCATATAGATATCCTCCTTGGAGGAGACATATACTCCCTTTTAATTTTGGATGGAGTCCGTTGGGCCCATGACCAGAAACTTGTCGCTCAGCAAACAGTTTTCGGCTGGATTGTCATCGGAAGGGTGACAACCAATAGCCCTCGTGGCAATGTCTCGTCTTTTTATAACGAGATTGCGCTTAATAATCAGCTCAAGAGCTTCTGGGAACTCGAAGAAGTCCCTGCCGTTGTTTATGTATCAGGTGATGATAAATACTGCGAAAATCTGTACTGAGCTACAAACTATCGCAAACAAAATGGTCGATTTGTCGACTTATTGCCATTTAAACGAGAGTTTCCCCAAGTTTTGGAGCTCGGTGACTCTCGCAAAAGTGCCTTCAGTCAGTACATTCGCAATGAAACGTGATTGTGCAAAAATACCGATAATAAGGCTAACTACGACAAAGTTGTCGTTGAATACTTGACACTTGGTCATATGACCAAGGACCCCAAAAACGGCTTAAGTACTAATGCTGCTTTCTATTTACCCCATCATGCCGTTTTTAAACCTGACAGCTCTACTACGAAGCTGCGGGTTGTTTTTAATGCGTCTAACCCCTCGTCCAATGGCAAAAGTCTTAATGACGTTGTATATCCCGGACCAGCCTTGCAAGCAGATCTAACTATACTGCTTTTGCGATGGCGCCTATTTAAATACGTATACAACGCAGACATTGAGAAAACGTATCGACAGATTCTCATTACCCCCGATCATACCCCTTTTCAGCGGATTTTATTCCGAAATAGCCCTCAAACGACATTGACGATTATGAGTTAAACACAGTCACCTTTGGTGTCAACTGTGCCTCTTATCTGGCTTTAAGGACGCTGCTCGCGTTAACCGATTTGTTGACTATCACCCCTCGTTTCCCGTAGAATTACACGGGTTCTGCGATGCCTCTGAAAAGGCTTATGCAGCCACTCTCTATATCATAGTCGAACTCCCAACTGTAGAAATTCGAAGATAGCCCCCGTTAAGTTTGTAACGCTTCCTCGAAAGGAACTTTGCGGCGCTGAATTAACGGCAAATCTTATAAGTACTTTACAAGTAAAACTCAAAATCGATGAGCACAGATTATTCTTGGGGACAGACTCAACAATTGTGTTAGCCTGGCTTCATAAACCCCCATGCCAATGGAAAACTTTCATGGCAAATCGTGTAGCGTTCATGAGAAAGTGGGTAACCGAAATTGGGCCCATGTTCAATCTCATGACAACCCGGCTGACTTAGCGTCACGCGGTGTTTCTGCCAGTGAGCTCAGTGTAAGTAATTTGTGGTGGAACGGTCCACCATGGTTACGTCTTCCTTCCACACAATGGCCGCTATGTCTCCAAAATTATGACACTCAAGAAGAAATTCGACGTGTGCAAACTTTTTCTAATCAACTTACCGATGACATTTTATCTAGGTTTTCTGATCTGCCTAAAGCCATTCGAGTCATTTGTTATGTATTTCGATTTTTTCATTCTACTCATCCTCTACGGAAACAAAGTGCAATTTATACCTCTCATGAGCGAAGGCGTCCGAATGTAAATTCGTAAGAACACGCCTTATAACGTTGTGTCAAAACCAAAATTTCCCGGATTATTCAACTCTTTCTAAAGGTTTGCCATTACCATGAAAAAGTCATCTTTTGCCTTTAAATCCTTTCTTGGATTCAAATGGATTAATGCGCGTTAATGGCCGTCTTGCAAAATCACCAACCCTTACTTATGATGAAAGGTATCCAAAGATCCTTCCTTATGGTGCTAAATTCACCCGATTGTACCTCGAATTCGTGCATAAAAATTCTCTACATGGATCTAACGCGGTAATGCTCAAACACAAAATTAACAACCAAATAATGGCGGCATTGCCTCCAGAAAGAACCTCTTTATCTCGCCCTTTTACGAATACCTTTTGACGTAAAGTCTTACGTGGGCCGAGGCCTAAAAATTACCAAAGGTTACGTGCTCGTTTTTGTATGCTTCACTGTCAAAGCCATTCACTTGGAAATAACAAGTGAAATTTCCACTCAAGCCTTCATGGCTGCATTTGCCCGTTTCTTTTCTCGTCGCGGGACCCCTAGCGCAATTTATTCTGACAACGGCACAGTTTACGTTGGCGCAGCTAACGTCATAACCTCTACTCAGGAAAACATAATCGCCCAGGTCAGGCAACAAGTTATATCACAGTCTCCTTTTCAATTTATTGGATGGCATTTTATACCCCCTGGTGCTCATCATATGGGCGGTCTCTGGGAGGCAGGTGTTTTAAGGCACATTTAAAAAAGGTTTCGCAATTGCACACTATTACATATGAAGAGTTTTCTACCATGCTTACTAGAATCGAAGCATGTCTAAATTCTCGTCCACTAAGCCTCATAAACGATTGTCCTTCAGACCTAAGTTTACTAACACCAGGTCATTTCCTAATCGAAGCCCCGCTTTTAGCCCCAGCTGAAGTCGATTGCTCTCAGCAGCCCCTTAGTTATGCACACCGCTGGAAAAAGTTACAAATACTTCACCATCAATTGTCAATTAGATGGAAAGAACTTCAGGAACTTCATAAAAGAACGAAATGGCAATTTCCTCAGCGTGATTTTGCAGTCGGTCATCCCCTTGTCATTAGACGCGAAAATTACCCTCCCAATCAATGGCCTCTTGGTCGTATTGAAAAGGTCATCGCAGGTTCCGACCTTAAATTAGAGTCGCTGAAGTGCGAACACAAAATGGTCTAATTACTAGACCAATTGTGAAACATGTCTTGCTCCCGTATATAAACCAAAACTAAAGAACTTATATTTTACAGTTCACGATGTCAACCCCACCAAGATGCCTGAGGACAAACCGCGATGACGACCATGCCGATGAGAATCAACTCCAGACCGCCTCGAATTCCCGATCACCCCGGCAAAGATACTCGGCCGACTGCCGATACTGTAAAATGGACGACCCCTTGCGAAAATGTTATCGCTTCCGGAAGCTTTCAGTGCCGGAGCGCATTAAGTTGGTGCACAAGCTCCAGTACTGTGTGAACTGTCAGGGACATTTACATGCTGCGCGACTGCAGAAGCCGTGACAGGTGCAAGGTCTGTCTATCAGAGCATCACACCCTTTTGCACAAAACAAGTCGCAAGCGAAGCAAGCAAAGGACCCAAACTCGGCAACGCCCTAGTGCTCAAACGACCAGCTCTAATGCCATCACTGTCCCTCGAGGAAATGGGTCATCCACCGGAGGAGCCACTATTATAATCAATGTCAATTCCGGCTGATAAATACACCTTTTTATTTTATTTATAACACCCGAATATTTAATGAACTTTTTGAAACTGAACCCCACGCTTTACTTTTGTGTATCTTGAAATCATGAATTATATATATACATACTTTACTATTCAATTTTTTTGAATTTTACAATTCTGCAAGAGGGGCGGAATGTTTAAGCGCCCATGAATAAGACCCTTGACTTAACTATCTCCCCTCCTACAGTATCTTTATGTATCCACAAAAGCTCTCTCTCTATCTCTCCCTTTGAGTTATATTTATGTATGTTTGTAAGTACTAAAAGGTATCGAGATCGCTCCTTAGCCACTTCATTAGTGGCTTACTTCACCCCAACCTGCGCAGTCATTACTCTTTCCCTTTACTCGCCCAAGTGTATACGGTTAACCCTTAAACAATAAATTGTAATAATTACATTCTACTAAGAAGGAATAAAATAAAAAGTGTTTTGCTTCCTGGTCTTCCCGCACAAAATGTAAAGGTAATTCCGTTCTCGGTATTTTTATCCCCCCATAATTCTTGTGTGAGTCTTTGTTAGATCGGCTCACCCCCTCAACAGCCTGTAATTATTAAAACCATTTTTGTTGCCATTTTTATAAATCGGTCGCACCAGTGAAGTTTTAAGTTAGATTTTGGAATCGTACATTCTTGCAAGCTAGAGTCGATTAGAGCGGTAACATTATTTCTATATGATTTGTATTTATTTTCCTTGATAGTGTTATTTTAATTTTTTTTCCATCTTCTGTAAAGTATATTTCGCACATCACATTCATTTATTAATTCATCGGTAAGCCACGGATAGTCATTTTTTTTTTAATTTTTCTTCTTGGCTGTTTTGCTTTTTTTTCCAATCCTATGTGATACGAGATGTCATAGAAGAGCATACTTTTTTTTTAAATATAAACGAATTTATATCACCGCCTCTTTATATTCACTAACTTTGAAATAAATTAAATGTCCGATTAAAATCTTTTTAGTTCTTAAAAATAAAATTTGAATGTATATAACTTGAGGGACAGGCCGTGGCATAGTGGTTAGAACACGCGTCTACCTTGCGGGAGATCCCGGGTTCGATTCCCGCTTCCAGTCATCTACATTTTTCTTTCATTGCCGGCCCCCTCGATGTTGTCGACAGCAACGTCGCAGTATAAGTGTCGAGTCAATTGGCATGTCTAGTATAAGCTTCTCAAGCAGTGACGTTCGCATTCGTCAATAAACAAGTAGGTACCGTTAGTTGTAAACCTAAAAATAGAAAGCGTGTTAATTCACAACAACGCGAGAAGCTATCCCATACCTCATTCATAAAATAAAGTTTTTTTTTTTAAGTATATAACTTGAAATATTGTCTCTTTATTTTAAATTGAATCAAGGGTAACTAATTTAGGAAGATTTTTATGAATATTTTTCATTGCTACTAAGGTTTATTTCACACTCACAGGCGAATGGTTTCAATTTATTATTGAATCATGTTGATTCATCGAAATTTAAATGAAATTTCACCATGGTCACTAAGATTACCTTAAAAAAAGTCATGTTGATTCTACAAAGTGGTCACTAAGATTTCCTTGAAAACCAGTCTTGTTGATTTTACAAAGTGGATCGTGTTAATTTATCGAGCTTCTCGCGTAGATCTGGCATGGCCAATATTTTAAATTTAACTAAAGATCATGTACAAAATACCCGATTTTTGGATGTTGGGATGTTGTTTCACCGACCAAAATCCGACATCGAGTATTGAGAACCACATGTTAGTCTGTAACACGATGTCAGAAATGCTTCAGGTTTCACCATGGAGTAGTTAGTAGATAAAGGGAACCGCATCGGTCTTATAGGGCTTTTTAAGTATGAAATCGAAAAAGGCGACATTTTCTTAACGCTCCAACCGCTTGGGATTAGTCGCATCTTTGCATACCGGTACATAAAACCATAAAAGATCAAAGACCGCCACCGGGCGGGGCCGTCCACGCTCGGTTGGAACGACGCAAGTCATCAAAGCCCTCAATTCAAAAATTTAGCGAAATCCGCCCGAAACCAAAAAATCATAACCCGTGAGATGAAAAATGAATGAGTAAATTTAAAAAAAAAAAAAAACTTGGGACTTGCTGCTTTTATCGTCGTACAGGACATTTGTTTATAACACTATGACACAAAATCAAACTTTTTGAAAAACGCCCCAACGTGACTATATAGGTTCGATAGTACAACCGGAGCTAGGGTAGCCAGACGTACTGATTTTAGCAGTACATATACTGTTTTATTGTCAATGTACTGTTTTATGCACAACATGTAAAACAGTACGCAAAAGTACTGTTTTTCAAACCTTTTACTTTTTTTGTACTGTTTTTTTATTTTACTGATTTTTTATATAACAATTCATTTCAATATTTAATAAAACATGTTTGGTATAGTCTACAACAGTAGTCACAGATAATATGAAACACTCTACCATAGTAAACACTAGGGTGATCAATTATTCGGGTTTTTGCGAAAACCGGGTTTCGAATTATTCGAAAAATGGCATTTAAAAAAAACCGGTTGCTTTTTTTGAAATTCACAAAAAACCGGATAATTCGGTTTTCAAATGTCTGCCAAATAACAAATTAAAACACAACTTTTGACAAAAAATTTCATTGAAAAATAACAGAAAATAATTCAAATATACTTAAAAAAAGTATAATTTTAGTTTAATTATAATTACAATGCAAAACATTACTGAGATCAGTTTGGTATTTTAACAAAGACAAACAAAACTTAACAATTCATTTGTAGATATTTGATTATATAAAAATATATTTAATTTAATCTTTAGTTTTCCCTAAAGTAACATTTAAGAAATAAGACACAATTTAAGTGCTTGGGTGTATAACTATTTTTTTCTTTGATTTTTATAAAACTTTCCATTAAAAATGCCCTCTCACTCAATGTACCAGTTGGACTTATTGTGTACAAGGCATTTAATAATAATAATAATAATAATTAATAATCTGTCAAGGTTTACAGTCATTTTGCCGCTCTTATTCATATATAAAAAACCTTCCAAAAGAAAATTTTTGGTAGAGTTTTTAAAGGTAGTTATAGGATTTTGAACGTTTTTTATAGCTTTATTTAGTTCTGTTTCTATAGTATCTTCAGTGGCATCAACGATCATTTCGCCATTTAAATCTGTAAACGAATCTTGTTTTTCAGTAAATAATCGTGAATACAAAATGGACGCCAACTATTTTGTTTCATTTTTACTTGAATTTTTTAAAAATGCGTCACTAATTAGGAGTTTACTCGTTCTTAAATACAAAATGGCAGTGTTCAGTGTTTGAATACGCCTTTCTGATATACGTCTTTTTAAAATTTCATATAAATTTACTGATAATTGGTTTTGAACGTTTTGCTTTCGGGATCAAGTGTTCGCACAGTAACATTTATGTATTTTATGTAAGATATATCCGACCATTCATCGACCACAATGGAGATGCGCTGGTTTTTCTGCTTTAAGTAAATCAATTTTTTCTTTAACTTATCTTTTTTTATAGATAGAAATCATATATTTTCTCCCATATTGTAGTCTCAGAATCCGGCAGAAGTTGGAAAAAAACATGTACGAGTGCACATTTAATACAATTATGAATGAATTTAAATAAAAAGGTTCAAACGCCAAAAAACCGAGATTCGACTAAAAAATAACCGGATTATTCGATATTCGAAAAACAGGGATTTAAAAAAAACCGACGGTTTTTATGAGTGAAAAAACCGAGTAGCCGGTTTCTGAAAACCGAACTAATCACCCTAGTAAACACATAGTTTTTTTTACAACATTGTTATTGTTTTAGATATGTACATGCAATTTTTAAAATAGGTTTGAAAATTACATTTTAACATCGCGGTAAGATAACTGCATTTATATTCACACACTTAGGTATAGAGTATATATCATATGATACGCGAAAGTATCAAATGTCTTAAGACAAAATTCGTTTCAGGACTTTTTAAGGCGATTTAGCTTTGTCCGTCTGTCTGGCTGGCTAACTGGCTAGATGGCTGGTGAGCAGGATAACTCGAGTAAACCTTAAACGTTATGAAAATTTACTTCTATTAATAGTTTTCTAAACGAAGCCATTGGAATGTTAATAGGCTGTGGCTGCCTATTTATAATCCAACAGAAAAATCCCTCTTCTGGTATTATCTATTTTTGCTCTGTATATCAACTTCGTAAGATTAAGATTTCCAGGGCAACCGGAAATATGCCCTAAAAATCGTGTTTTATGCGCATAAAATATGACCTGAAAAATGGCAAAATATGACCTAAAAATCAACAAAAACAAGCCCTAAAAAATTAAAGTCATACAATTTTTTTCATATGATTTAGAAATATTTTTATTAAAAATAAAAAACAACAGCTTAAAACTTAATAAAAAAACAATATTATTTTAAATTCAGACTTTGTTAGTAGTTTTGGTTGAGTAAAATAACATAGAAATAAATATTTTCAAGGAAATATTCCCCGGAAAATTTTAATGTAGAACTATTAATGTGAACTATCCAAAATCTATTTTTACACATGATTTATCATTTTCTTTTATTTGACATTTGACCAAAAAAATCTTACTTTAAACCACTGTAAACCAAAATTGTGACTTATTGGAGCAAAATTTAGTTTAGGGTTTTGTTACTGAAGTCAAATGCTATTGTTTGATTGTGGTTTGGTTCACTCTCGAAAAAGTGCGTTGCACTGTTTGCCTGAAAATAGACTTTTTAACATTTCATTTTGATTTTATTTTGGAACCTTTGACTCATAGAGGTTATTTGTCTTTGGTGACTCCTAGTGGTTTTTCGGAGAATACTTCTATAGAATATTCTAATCCTTGACCTCCGTCCAAAGTTGACTTTTAAACAGTTTTTCAAAATTAGCCCAAAAATGTCCTATACGGATGGGAGCTGGAGGGTTAAAATGTTCCGAGAAAATATTCCCCTGATTGTTTTAATATAGGTCTCCGAAGACATGAAATATCCCAAACGTACCCCAAAATTTGCGACGTATTGGAGCAAAATGGAGCTTAGGGTGTTGTTACTGACGTTAAATGCTATCGTTTGATATTAGTTTCACCCCCGAAAAAATGTGTTGCACTGTGTTATCTATCAATTTAAAAGTGTCTTCATTCACCTGAACTTGTTCAATAAGCGTAAGACCTGATGTCTGCAAATTTTTAATATGTTTTGCAATAAAACTGTAATTTGAAGCAATATAAATGAAGTCAGATCTAGTTCGAGGGTCTGTCAAGACATCCTTTGAAGTTTTAATGAATTGTGCATCCTCAACCGGAACATTCTGGCAAAAATAATTATTTGGTCTGCTTATGTTCACTTCTATGACTTAGTTGAATAAGTTTGCCGCTTTCTCCATGTTGCTTCACTTGAAGGTGAAAAAATAAATTAAATTTCCTTAGGCAGTATTGGTTGAAAATATTCAATAGTTTTATTTTTAGTTCTCAATCGTTCATTATGATTTTGTTACCGAACATGTAAACGAATGTAAACAAAACGACCATTTGACAGTCCTCGTCATAAATACAAATATAAAAGTTTTCCAACAGCTGACATGTTAACACCACCATATAATTGATACATCTTGGGTTGGTTCAGAGAAGAACTATAATTTCATTGAATAGAGAATGCAAAAATCTGGATTTCCTACGACTTATACTAAAAACAGTGAAAACTTAGATATTTTTTCGAAGTTTTCTTCAATAAAACGAGGTAGTATATATAGTATATATACTATATAGCTACAACTTTGCCTAGGGATATAAAGCGCTATATTGAAAACTGTAGAAACTGTTAGTCAAAAGCTGTTTTATTGTTATTTGTGTTATTTATTTCTGATCTAGGGTTTGTTCAGAGAACTATAACTTCATTGAATAGAGTATGCAAAAAATCGATTCCCTACGACCCTAAAACAGTGAAAACTTAGATTTTTTCCGAAGTTTTCTTTAAAAAACCAAGGGGTCAATTTTTTTTGGGAAATACTATAATATTAATTTCTTAAACGGACTATTAGCTACAACTTTGCCTAAGGTTAGAAAGCGCTATATTCAAAATTGTAGAAACTGTTAGTCAAAAACTGAAACACACAAAACTGGTAATTGGATGGTTGAATGCAACCATCTCTCTAAGCCAGCTATGCCCACCGCTTGAGCTCGCGAGCGAAAGCAGCTTTTATGCATTTACATGTACACATAAAGAGCTTTGTGTTAGAAGGTAGTACACGAAAATCTGAAATCGAATTACAGTATTGCTTAAAGTGTTTAATCATGTTTGGGAAAATAATTTTTTGTTTACGCAAAACAGCACACTCGAACAAATCGCATACATTGACGTTGGGCATAGCTGCTCTAAGCTCAACCAGAGAGAGATTAAGTAACAACTAGAATTACTGTCTCTTCTCTCCTTCAATAAAAACCCTTACAATCGTATTTCCAACACACCTAATAAACAACAGCAGAGAGCCTGCTGCAATAACATCATCAATAACAATCATTATCACATGATAGTTATTGTTGTGATCTAAAAATATTTTTCAAATTCTCTGTGCAATACACACGGAGAAACGAAAGAGCACAAAGAGGAGGCAAATACCTCCCATAATGAGTGAACACAAAAAAAAACACAAAACTGGTAATTGGATGGTCGAATGCAAGCAGCCGGGATACTGAGTTCGTTAAGGCGACGCCGCTGATGAGTCTCTAACCCAAAGATGATTTTCTAATTATGAAAAATAAACAGTTTGTGTTATTTATTTCTGATTTGGTCAGCTCAACCAGAGAGAGATTAAGTAACAACTAGAATTACTATCTCTTCTCTCCTTCAATAAAAACAAGGGTTTAAATGTTTAGGGGTCCAAAAAATAAAATTGGTAGTCAATCTAGCCGAACTGAATGAATTACCCTTCCCTACTGCCACAATATTGATTTCCTTAAGGCTGATGCAGCTGTAGCCAATTTTCTAATGGACACAGTGCGTGCTGCTATTGATGATTGACCAGTGGGTCTTAAGCAGAGCTCTACGAACTCGCTCTAGCCTAAAAGTGGAATGTATGCTCATTAGATGTAAGCTGATGGTTTGTTTTCAACCGCCCTTCTTCCACAAATTACAATAACAAAATACATCCAAATGCTTCTTCTTCTCACACATTTCTCCTCATATTTGCTCATGTCTCCCCTTAAGAGAAAAAGTTTCTCATCGACCTATGGAACCTAATTTTCGAGAGCAAGTTGGTATCTCTATACATTATACTGCTCTATGGTCTTAAGGAGTAAGTGAATGACAGATGCGAACATTTTCATTGAATATTAGCTTTTCATTTCTTATATGTATATAAAAATGAATTGCTGTTCGTTTGTAAGGCCATCACTTCAGAACGCATGGACCGTCGACTAATTTTTTGTCACAATGTTCGTAAAACGCCGAGAATGGCTTTTATATAAAAAAAAATTGGCTACGCCCATTCCTACGCCCACTTTTTTAATATATCTAAAATTTCTATAAAACGCTCTAAAAATTTAATTTCTTTACAGATTTAGCCCGATAATGTTCTTCTATGGAAAATATAATAGGTTATATATATTTAAAATTGTTGATTAAATGAGCGGAGTGGGCGTGTCAAAACATATTTTTGAGCTAGAGTGATAAAATTTGGTGCACAGATAGTAGTCGACACTTCAGGTTCAAAATTTTGCAGACAATTTTTTTATTTTCGATCAGTGGGCGGTGGGGGCGTGGCAGAATTGTATTTTAGCCCCAGAGATATAAAATTTGGTACACAGGTATTACTCGGCAGAAATGGCTGAAATTTGCAGACGAAATTTTTATTTTCAATCAGTGGGTGGAGGAGGCGTGGCAAAACTGTAATTTAATCCTAGAGAGATAATATTTGGAACACGGCAGAATAGATATTTGAAGACAGATTTTAAATTTCGGTAAGTGGGCGAAGGGTGCATGAGGAAAGTAAGCAAAGCAAGTCCAACATCAGGGTTTAAGAAATGTTACCAAAGTATTTTTAAAAGTAGAATATTGCAGCACTTACACCTGTTGGGCAATTCCGTTAAATATGTTTTATGAAGTTAATAATTTGAAATTTCTTCAATTATGCAATAGTACAATATATATTTATAAATAAATATGAGATGTTTGGTCCAAAAACATTCTTTACGTTTTTTGAAAACCAGGTTGACCGATATTAAAAAATCCGGATAAAGCGGGTATTCCAAAATGACAACCGCCATACGGTTCACTATGGATATTTTGAAATAAATTCATCTGTAAAGCTAATTCTAGGTTCACGATATTTTACAGTCCAAATTCAAAACATAGGACGACCTTGTAAAATTGTTTGGTTCGAAAATATTCATTACTTTTAATTTTATAGCAAAAAAATGTGTGTAACAGTACTTATGTCCCAACTAAGTATGAGCCGATTTGTCCAGAACGATTGTGAGGATGAAAGTCGCTGTACCTTGTTTTCATCCACATTCCACTAAAGCATGAATATTTTTCATTCTTCTTATTATAACTGTTTTTTTTAATTATAAATAAAACATTTACCAACACATCACACCGCAGCAAACCACCTCGAACCGCAACATCACACACCAAACCACAACCAAACACACCACACCGCAGCAAACCACATCGAACCACAACACAACACACCACAGCATAGATCACAACAAACTCAACACACCAGACATCGACTGCGGCACAATATTAAAGGGCGACAGGCAGTCAAAGGGAGTCAGTCGTTGGGTAGCCGGCGACCTTAACACATCGTAGTTCGTAGTGTAGTTAGCAGTAGCATTAACAATACTTGTTTAGAGACGCCCTGCCTGTGGGACTCTGTTCAAGTATCCTTGCCAGTAGAACTCGTTATCCTTGCGTAGTATTAACAATACTTGTTTAGAGACGCCCTGCCTGTGGGACTCTGTTCAAGTATCCTTGCCAGTAGAACTCGTTATCCTTGCGTAGTATTAACAATACTTGTTTAGAGACGCCCTGCCTGTGGGACTCTGATCAAGTATCCTTGCCAGTAGAACTCGTTATCCCTGCGTAGTATTAACTATACTTGTTTAGAGACGTCCTGCCTGTGGGACTCTGATCAAGTATCCTTGCCAGTAGAACTCGTTATCCTTGCGTAGTATTAACAATACTTGTTTAGAGACGCCCTGCCTGTGGGACTCTGTTCAAGTATCCTTGCCAATAGAACTCGTTATCCTTGCGTAGTATTAACAATACTTGTTTAGAGACGCCCTGCCTGTGGGACTCTGATCAAGTATCCTTGCCAGTAGAACTCGTTATCCTTGCGTAGTATTAACAATACTTGTTTAGAGACGCCCTGCCTGTGGGACTCTGTTCAAGTATCCTTGCCAGTAGAACTCGTTATCCTTGCGTAGTATTAACAATACTTGTTTAGAGACGCCCTGCCTGTGGGACTCTGTTCAAGTATCCTTGCCAGTAGAACTCGTTATCCTTGCGTAGTATTAACAATACTTGTTTAGAGACGCCCTGCCTGTGGGACTCTGTTCAAGTATCCTTGCGGTAGAACTTGTTATCCTTACGTAGTATTAATAATCCTTGTCTAGAGACGCCCTGCCTGTGGGACTCTGTTCAAGTATCCTTGCCAGTAGAACTCGTTATCCTTGCGCAGCCGTAGTTATCCCCGCTGTACATCGCCCTCGTAAATTTTCCTTCGTTCACAGTCATCGTTCTTCACCACGACCCGTCGTTGACCCAGCCATACAGCGAGACTCCAGCACCAGTCATCACCCACAGCAGTAGCAGCGTTTCGTCACTCACCGAGCCGTCACTTCGCAACGAGGACAAACTCCCGCTAGATTAAGTCATCATATTTGTAAGTTAGTTTAAGGTCGTGAAATTTAAATAAAGAATTTAAAAGAAAAGCAAATCAACATCAAGTGCGTATTCTCTCTCACGCAAATAAATGGTATGTAACGGACTCTGGACACCACTGAATCTATCCTAGCTTCAAAGAGGGAAAACTCGTCGTTACACGATCTTGACAGTGTTCTGTGGAAATACTTTTTAAGTAACTTAACTTCTAGACAATACCTGTCTATTAATAAGGGATTTGCGGAACATCCATGCCTTCATCAGAGCAACGAAATGGCTTGACAGCGACGTTGACCGAACAGAATAGGAACATTTGGTGCGAAAATCTTAGAATGGTATCACAACGGGACTCGTACTAGGACCCAAGTGAGCTGCCGAATTAGCCTAACCTAACTTAACTTATAAAAATAGTGAATTTGCCCCTTTTCTGGAAACCCGACATTAAAAACCCGGATAAACCGAGTATACCAAAATGGCATTTTCGAAAAGCCGGCATACGGTTGACTATGGATTTTTTGAATTAAATTCATCTGTAAAGCTAATTCTAGGTCAACGAAGTTTCATACTCCAAATTCAAAACATAGGATGAGCTTGTAAATTCTTGATTTTTAAAACTTCTAGTTACTGCTGTTTTCCGATTTTTTCCAAATTTTCGCTGTGCGACGGCGTAGATGTGAAGAGTTAATTTGGCTTCCTTGATATGCACTTCAATATTCCACTCATTGTTGCATGACGAATGTGGTTTCTGTGGTTTTCGCAGATAACCGCTTATGACACAATAAATAAAAAATACTTTTTTGATCTGATACACTGATACTGATTCGATACACTAACGTAAATTAATATAATGTACTGTAAGATCGACTAACAAAAACAAATAAACTTTTGTCGATTTTGAGTTAATGATGGCAAATTGCTTTATTTTTCACAGTCTTCCTAAATGTCTTACGATTTCCCCAAAATATCGGACCGTTACGAAATATTTTACGTTGACAATAACATAATTTCAATGTTTTATAAAAATGTTTTCATAACACCCTGATACATAATGTACAATCAGCCCTATTCTGCGTTTCGATTACGCACGGATTTTCTCCGTTTTGGCAACTCTGGTATTCTGCGTTCCGTTCCGTTCCGTTTTTCTTTCGATTGTAGCTATTCTACATTACGAACGTAGTTACGTTTTTGTAAGTTGTAATTTAGCTGGCGGAGTTTGCGTAAAAAAATACAAAATATAAAAAAGTATTTAGAAAAATGTAAGTATCAAATAGATAAATGTTTTTTATTTCTTTTTACTTATTTCTGATGTTTATTTCATTTATTACAGGTCAAAAACAACAACGCCCGCGCAATACAAAAGCTGCTAGCTTTCATGGCCAAAAATACCGATATTGCTGGAGGCTTCCACTCCAGACCAAAGGAGGCTTTACAGGCTTTTTGGGAAGAAGTGCAATGTGAGCTAAATGCAATAGGGCCACCAAGTAAAGATGTGAATGCATGGAAGAAGGTATGTATGACATTTTAGTTTGTATTTCATGTATAAAATACTTTTTTTATTTAGGTTTGGACGGACTGGAAATGCTATATCAAGCGGAAGCTCTCCCACAACAGGCAGGAGAGAATGAGCACCGGAGGAGGCGAATGTCGTTTGCAGCGCATTACTCCCCTTGACGAGAGGGTTATCCAGTTGACGGGACTGTGCATACTGATCCGCGTTGTCATCCTCTTCCAACAAAAACGCCGCTGCTATCAATTCCATTTCTCTAAAAAAAATAAACAAAATTTAATTGTTCAGCTGCAATCTTGCAAACTTAATGCTTTAGGTTTTTGCTTTGATTGCAATTTACTTAACAATTTTTACACAATTGCTTATATGTTTTGTTTCGTTTTTTTCCGTTCCACTGACAAAACAGCTTATTGTGAATACACACTTGCTTCCTCATTTTCTTTCGATTCAGTTTTTTGCTGGAATACCAATTTACGATCCGTGCGTAGCGGAATGCGGGAGCGTAATCGTAACGCAGAATAGCCCTGAATAACTTAAGATACCTGTTTGTTTTTGCCTCGAAACCGCAAACTTTTTGAATTTTTTTTTCAATATTTTGTATGTTTAAAGAAGTTTCTATCCAATGGTTTATTCGGATGCCCTTATTTTTTCACGAGTATAACGCATATTTGTGTTATGTTATTCCAGTATTACGATGATAACAAATTTCATTTCGTATTTTTTTGCTCTCCTTTAAGAAACAGGATTTAGGAGATAAGCTGTTTTCTGTGTAATTCACAGATAAAACAAAGATTTAGTCTTAATAATAACTTTGTGAGAGATCTAACAAACAAATCTGTTTTTAGTTTATGACGTTGCTGTTGCGTTGACTTAAGAAAATACATTTTTGCATAATGGCCTTTGTGTAGCAGATGTGATAATTGACTTTCTGAGCAGGGTCTTTGATTCTATTTACTCGCAACAATATACTCTGGTCTCAAAGCCAGTTTTTTTGTGGCGGAAAGTCCTAAAACTAAAAATGAGAATTTCAAGAAAGTATATATTTTCTTATTGCCAACAGAACAAGCTATCACGGAAATAAATTTTAAATATAAGGTGACAACACTGGCAGTCTTTGAAGCAGTTAAAGTTAAAACATGTATAATTAATTCGGAACGAAACAGCGGTGCATTAACGCTTTTTCGGGCCATGTGACAGTAATGTTACAAACCCTAATATTGACTCAATTTCTTTATTAAGGTTAAATTGTGGTAAATTAATTAGTGTAACATATCTGGCTAGAACTGTGCATCATATATGCTTATGTCATAGAGCGTAACAGCCTATTGTTTAAATTTTTTCGCTCCAAAAGTTTAGTCAACAAATTTTCCTTCAGTGCATCCTGCATTTGGGTTTGCTGAATAAAAAAAAGCTTAAAATATAGCAATAAACAGCAATTTGGAGTTGCATTATTTTGTAACCATATTAACTACTGTTTCCAATCATTGCACCTTTTATAAGTTTATTCACTTTAAGTTTTTTGTTAGTTTTTCAGACGACGTAAAATTTATGTTACAAAGGACTATTTTTTAAAAAGGACTTAAAAACTAATACAAAAATTTTTAAAAAAAAGTCGTATTCTTATTTTATTGATTGCTATTGAAAAATAAACGTTTCTCATAAAAATATTGTCTTGCCCGATAAAGGGTAAGAAAAATTATAAAGTGGAGACTTAGTTGAAACTGTAGTCTAGTTTTGCATTATAATCAATTTATTATTTTATTGCGCCATTGTCGATATTTTTGTGTGTTGCGATTTTGTTGTTATTTGCCAACATAACCGATAAGTTTCAAGGACAAAAGGTTGTACTTCGGCATAAACTTGCACGAAGTAAAAAATGTAATAGTGTTTGCCATAGCATAAAAAATTGAAAAATTCATATGTTTTGAAGCACCATACTAAATGCGGGAAATCTGTAGTCGTAATATAATAGCCACTTTTAAAAATTGATCAAAATCTGATTTACACAAAAAAAAAATCAGATGATAGCGACAAATAAATAAAAAATAAATTAAACGGATTTAAGGTTAATATAACTAAAATCAGCGGAACATTCTGGGGCAGGTGAATTAAAATTTGAACCGATTCAAAATAAATTTTGTTAAATTTTACCACAATTGATAGTAAAAAATTTTTTATGAAGTTGATTTTCGCTTTCTTCAGCAATGATCAGTTCGATAGCGTTTTTGAGGTCTCGCCCAAAATCAGTTCTTTGACATTAGAATATTCGGCTAAAGTGCAGAATATGGGGCGGAATCCCGATTAAAAAAAAAATATGCCATTGTCTTCGTCTTGGTCCGCAAATTTAAATGGTTTAAACTCGGCCCAGGAGTTGGATTCGTCTCGAAAGTATCTTTCATTTGATAACCCACACATGGGGGGTTATCCCAAAGGGCCCCTTTTTTTGGGCCTCCGGACCTCCGACCTTAGCGCCAACTTTGACCTTGATTTTCGTGTTTTAGGGCGTATTTGGGGGAGTGGCATTTTTTTGTCTCCCACCCCATATTCTGCACTTTTGCCGAATATTCTGGTAGTAACCCACAGATAAAAATTTTTTCTCTAGTAAGGACATACTATAGTTTTTTTTAAAGATATTATGAATTTATACATTTTCATCTTGTATGACACATATGTCAAAAGTCTCCTAAATATTAGTTTTTTTTTTCACGAACTTTCTGATCACACATGTGAGAGTAAGGTAGATTTTATGTTGTGTATAATAATTCTCACAGACGCACAGAAAAAAATATGTCAAATTATTGTGTATAATGGAACCAGCTTAATAATTTGGCCAATTACCAAACTATAATTGAGTTTTCTGCAATTATTTCTGTAAATTTAGGTTTGTCATAAAAATATGTATACATTAAATTTAAAATCTTGAATAATTTTTTAGCAAATGTTATACAAAAACCTTTGCATGTAACCTATATTGCTATATTGTAAAAAAATATCGGAACATTATTTTTATATATTTTATATATTTTTAACATGTTTCTATAATACGTATACGAGGATTTATTTACTTTTCACAAAGATTAATTTAAAGGGTCTTAAACAAAAACGACTGTTTTTATTAAATTTGTAATTTAAGGTAACCATTTTTTAAAAAAAAATCTATTGGATACATTATTAAGATAACAAAAGCTATATGTGCCGGATTGGGCCGAAATTATTCTGGCTATTTTTTTTGTCAAATATACATTTAAAAAGTTGTGTTAAGAACTACAGTGGCGGTTACTATTAAATTTCGTAAATATTTTGCATTTTATCAACCCTTTTTATGTTGTGATGTTTATGATTTCGAAAAACTCAGTGCAACAGTGAAAAAAATACAAAAACGGGATAGTAACGGTTCGATTCTACTATCGAAGGGTAATAAAACCCTATACTCAGTTTGGCGAGATTGGTAACCAATTTTTTTTATGGGCCCCTAAAGATTCTCAAAATCAGTGAGCCCCATGAAAAAAGGTGTGATCAGTAGGATATGAAAGTTGCGTCCCTCGGAAAACATGAATAACTTAACTATTTGTTAACAGATTTTTAAAAACAAGTATGCGTTTAACTCGTGAAAGCGTGCACTTTCTGAATAGAGTAGTATACATTAGGGTGTCCTTATAAAATAGGGGCTACAAACTTCATCAAACTTAAAAACAGTGAAAAATTACAAAAGTTTGAAATTTCGAGGCAAAAAACAAACAGATATGACAAGTTATATAACTATATATATGGTTGATATTCAACCACGTTACTGGCTTATAAGTGCGTAAAGGTTCGAAAAATCGGTATCAACATGGACTTTATGAGCTATTTAGGTTGCCTAAACACGTTCACATTGGATTGATATGTTCACGAAAGTTGTTTATCTTTACCAGGGCTACAATTTTGGCGAACAGTGTTAGAGAAAAATTTGGACTCCCTCAAAGTAATGCTCAAAAAAGTGAAAAATAATAAATTCTTCTTCAATTTTTTTTGAAAAAGGGCAGGAATAACCAACCTTTTTGACATAATTTGTTAATAAAGTTAGTGCGCAAAACTCCCAGCTACATTATTGCCGAATACAGTTTAGCGCTATCACGAAGTGTGAGTTAGCTGTTGGACAAAAACTGATCACACCTTTTTTCATGGGGCTCACTGATTTTGAGAATCTTTAGGGGCCCATAAAAAAAAAATGGTCACCAATCTCGCCAAACTGAGTATAGGGTTTTATTACCCTTCGATAGTAGAATCGAGCCTATACTATCCCGTTTTTGTATTTTTCAAAAAGTCGTCATTTGTTGCATAGTGAAATCGTCAAAACGTCAAAACCCGGATAACCAGTTATTCAAATATAATTATTTTGTAAAAACCGGCAGACGATTTCAAACAAAAAAGCCGGTTTGGCGGTTTGGTATACTGTAGACGGCGTCCTAACTAACAGACTTTTCTAAATAAAAAACAGGCTTTTCCGTAAACATTAAACACTAATACAATATTACCCTTTAACCCTCTAACCGGCCAATTTTTTTCTGAGTAAAAAAAATTATTTATTGATAGTTTTTGGATAAATTAAACGTACGTTAATGTTAAACGTTGAAAAAAATTTAAAACTTACCTTCCAGGAGAAAAAATTTGTTGACCGCCAAAAGGCGGACCTGCCTGGTAACGTAATAAAAAAAAGTCAATTAAGGTATGATTTGACTTGAAATTTTGCTCAGTTTTTTTTATTGGTTTGTGTGATAAATTTGGAAACATTTTTTATTGTTTGATAAACAAAGATTTAATTTACATTTACTACAATACATTTGTGTTTCGGACTTACATCCCTGTAGGTTGCAAACTTTTTTAACACTGCGGTCCAAAATGTCAGGCATGTGTCCAACTCCATCAAAACGAATGTCATCTGGTGGACCGTATGATTTCTTTGGTTTTTGAATTTTGGGACTTTGGCTCTGAGGTCTACCAATAGCTCTTTTGGCATTAGCGTTCTCATAACGACAAAGTACATCAGCCACCTCAATACGAAAATCTGGTAATTTTTTATGAGTAGCATCTTTACAGTTAATTCCATGAATACGTTGGAAAAGGAGGTATGAATTAACTAACGACATATCAATTATGTGATAAAATAAACGCAAAGTCCATTTCTTTGTTTTCATTCGGATGTGATAACGACCAAGTAAACTGTCCATTAAATCAACTCCACCCATATGGCGGTTATACTCTTTAATTACGTTAGGACAGTTTACATCAACGAAGGATTTATTTTTTCGATCGTAGCGGCTTATTTTTAATGGTTGTGAATTGTTATTAAGTGTTTTAAAAGGCTTAATTCCAGCATACGTGGATACCAATCGTACACATTTTGTATCCTTCCATTGAACACAAGATATGTCTACTCCAAAGGCTCGGCCAACAAACTCCTCTGAGTATCCACGTTCCTTATCTTTTAATTCCACTTCCTTTGTCAGCTTGCAGTTGGGTATTCTGTTAGATCGGACGGTTCCTAATGCATAAATTCCTCTGCTCCGTAAATAAACAAGAAGTGGCAGAGAAATTGTCAAAGTACAAGATATGATTTTTGAAATCTGGAATTGTACTTGACAACCTTATGACCACATTAGCTGTTGCTCCTAAATCAGGGGTGTTAGGTATCACTTCATTATCTCCAGCTCCTTTGTATACCTCAAATCTGTACAAAAATCCATCCGAGTCACAAAGGACAAAAAGTTTCATGCCATATTTGTGAGGCTTTGCGGGCATATATTGCCGAAATTTTGTCAACATTTTTGTTGAACACATTTGTTCATCAATACATAGCCGAGGTGTTTTTGGCACAGCATCAAATTGCATATTGAGTCTGTCAATAATTGGACGAATTTTGTACAGCTCATCATATCCTGCTTCCTGCGGTTTTTTCATTTTTGTGGTGTCATTAAAGTGAAGATATTTTCTTATTGAAAAAAACTGTTTAGAAGTCATGGCGTTTCTAATTGGCTCGAAGGAATGTTTGGACCAGTAACTCTCAACATTGGGATACCGGTACACAGACATATAAACCAAAATTCCGATATATTTTTTTAATTCACACGTCGTAAGATTGAAATTTGTGGAAACATCTTGCTGTTTTGAATACAGATTGCTTTGATACACAATTTCATTCAGCAAGTCATCGTTAAAAATATAAGAAAAGCAATGGAATGGTGTGGTTAATTCTTTCAATTGTTGTGGCAATTCCTTGTCTCCTTGTAAAACTACATCGTTTTTTTCATGTTCAAGGAAGTTTTTTTTCCATAAAATCTTTTTGAACTCTGGGTTTTGGGGTGAAATATTTTTAACATTTCCGCTAAACCCCCCCGCATTGGACACTACTGCACTTTCACCAGCTTCAACTTCTGGCAGAGGAGATCTTGCTCTCTTTGTTTTTGTTTTCCCAGAAGTTGATGGTAAAGACTCTTCGCAATGCTCCACGTTATCGTTCACTTCTAGCTGGTGATTTTCTGAATTTTGCGAGATGTTCATAATATCAGAAAAAACATTTTTGTTGTCTGCATTATTCCACTCTACTTCTAATGTAGTAAAGTCTACGTTTGGTAGTTGAAAGTCAGGGTCTTCCAAATCATCATCGTCGTCAAAGTCAAAATCGTCTTCTGAATCAGCGCCATCCACTGATTCAGCCATGAGTGCTTCAATTTCCTTATCAGTTAATTTTGAAAAATTTAAATTTTTTCTTTGTGAAAACATTTTCAAACGATAAATTCCTTCCTAGAATGTTTGAAACCGAAAAATGTTTTAAGAAAAATGAAACAAAAAACACTATGAACAAGAGCAATATGTATGCAAAAGTAGCTTGTAACCGGCAGGTCCGCCTTTAGACGGTGTCCAATGTTCACCGGCTAAAAGCTAAGTTTTGCTAAAAAACCTCATATTAAAAACTCTAAAAACGAATGAATATATATTTACCTGTATGAAAATAATTTTTTTACACGCAAATTATAAATAAACAAGATTTTATACTTTTTTTAAAATTTCACTTGATATACAAATAACACTATGTCACAAAATTTCAAAAGTTTCTGTATCCGGGACATTTAATAATACATTTTAATGTAAAATTTCACGCTGAATTCAAATCTTTCTCAGATATGTGGAAAGTAGAACAGATTTTGATATATGGTCCAATTTCCATTTTTAGTGTTTTGAGAAAAGGTAGGTCTACTAAAATGCCATTTTCTCTGGCTATAATTCACCGATTTTACTGAACTGTAACAAAAATAAAAGATAATAAAATTATTTCTTAAAAAAACGATAGTTGATTTAAATCCAATCATTAATGACGAAGTTATGGCACATAAAAGTTGGATTTTTGTAGAAATTTTAATGATTTTTCAAGTTTTCGCTGCCTTTAATAAAGTTTTTGTCCGTGTTTCCGTAAAAATTGCTCCGGTTTCAGACTATTACATTATAGAATAATATGTTACAAAAATTTTTTGCCCTTGGTCATCAAAATCGGTAGAAAAATAAACGCTACATTCACAATTAAGTACAGATACCTCTTCTTGAGAGTAGTAGTAATTGTTGTTTTGCTTGCTCTCCGAAATATAACTCAAGTTTTTTGTTAAACAAGTCACATAGGAATATCTAAAAAAAAAATTGGTTTATTTTACCAAATACTGCAAATGCGGAAGGAGTTTTTATCCGATTTTGATGACCAAGGGCAAAAAATTTTTGTAACATATTATTCTATTATGTAATAGTCTGAAACCGGAGCAATTTTTACGGAAACACAGAAAAAAACTTAATTAAAGGCAGCGAAAACTTGAAAAATCATTAAAATTTTTACAAAAATCCAACTTTGAAGTGCCATAATTTCGTCATTAATGATTGGATTTTAATCAACCATCGTTTTTTTAAGAAATAATTTTATTAACGTTTATTTTTGTTACAGTTCAGTAAAATCGGTGAATTATAGCCAGAGAAAATGGCATTTTAGTAGACCTACCTTTTTTCAAAACACTAAAAATGGAAATTGGACCATATCTCAAAATCTGTTCTACTTTCCACATATCTGAGAGCAGATTTGAATTCAGCGTGAAATTTTTCATAAGGATCAACTATTTAGAAGCCGGGATCAAAAATTTGTTGCATTGTGTAATTATTTTACACACTTTGTCAAAAAAATGACTTTAGCACTCAACAGTTTGCAATCAAATCAAAAATGATTGCTGCTATTTGCCTCAATAAGACAACTGGTTGTTTCTCTGCTGATATTTACCGTTAGAACAGAGCTTTTAAGAAATAGAGCTGCAAAGCAACGTATTTATTATACACCGTCTAAAGGCAGGCTCGCAGGTTAGAGGGTTAAAACCATAACAAAACCTAAATAATAAAAACCTCAGCTGGCACTTTCTTACACATACCAGGAACGAACTCTTTTAGACATGTGGGTCTTAAGATAATAAAATTTCCTCCGACAATTTCAGATTCGGAAATGATTCAGCAATAATATATGCAAAAAAGTGTCTGATGTTACACATTTAGTTCGCTGGGTTGTTGGTTTACACTATCACGATATTGCACATGCACACATTGTTTGTCGTTTGTTCACTTGGCATGTGGGTCTTGCGTTTGAGAACAAACCTTTTTTAATTCACACACACAGCGTAATTAATTGTATAATTGCAGCAACTAATTGACGGGAAACTCGTCGAGTAACGTAAATTATATCCGAGCACCGGCGTTTGATAACGGCTTTTGTACACATTCTGTTGTCAATGTCTTTTTTTGATGCATTTCATTCGTATGTACAAGCAATTGAACGAATGCATGCTGCTACTTTGGTTAGGATGATTCAAATTTAGTCAGGTTTTGCAGGTGTTATATTCCCACAAAACAATGTAGGTACCTTAAGGTTAAGTTATTCAGTACGTCATAATCAGACTTAATGAGGAGCAGCTGTAACCAGTGTTGCGAATGCGTGGCCATTATTGGTTTCACTACAAAGGTGTTTATAAAAGCAACAGGTGTTGGCCGGACGAAAACAGTTCAACAACAAATCAATTACTGGCAACACCAACGGACATCCTAACTTGCAATAAATAAACATTGATCTGGGCGATATAGTGGGTGTTGTAAGAAACGAAATACATAAGTAAAATTTAGTTGCAAAAAAGATGCTTGCCAGCGAAAGTCGAAACGGCCATCATCGCCACCCTCTTCAGAGCACTCGACACTATAGTGAGTCTATATATAAGCGAGACCAAGAAGAAGCGCTCGATGATGTCGACACGACCGAATTGGCACACACCACTACAGGAAATAAAACAAGTGTTTTAGTTTTTGCTAAACAACCAGCCAAAGTATCGTCATCCATGGCAGTGACCGCTACTGGTAATGACACTGTGATTGCTGTGGCCAGTGGTCTAATGTCAACAGAAGAATACACAACTTTATCGGCGGAAATTTCTGACATGGAAAAATCAAGGGAAATTATAAAGGTCAAGAACGAAAGAGTAGAGAATACGAGCAGTAATCGTCTAATCGCCAGCCATCCTAGCGCCGATACATCCAAGTTTATTCGTGACTGTATTGAGGAGATAATCGGATCTGCTGTGTATAACGGCACAAAGCGATCAGGCAAAGTGGTTGAGTGGCACTCGCCAGAGGAATTGTCGGAGCTTTTTGATTTTAAATTAAAAACTGATCCCGAATCCCATGATACATTACTTCAATTATTAAAAAAAACAATAGACTATTCTGTAAAAACTGGCCATCCATATTTTATAAACCAGCTATATTCAGGTGTTGATCCATATGCATTAATTGGACAATGGCTGACCGATGCATTGAATCCCAGTGTCTATACATACGAAGTTGCTCCTGTTTTCACACTTATGGAAGAGGAAGTCCTATCCGAAATGCGACGTATTGTTGGGTTCCCAAACAATGGGTACGGTGACGGAATATTTTGCCCTGGAGGCTCTATTGCAAACGGTTATGCAATAAGTTGCGCGCGATATTACAAGAGCCCTAATTCAAAGGTACTTATATGTGGAGTCTAGCATACAATACACAGTTACAGTACACAGTATTCTTTCATGTTTATACCTGCACAGTGAAAATATCCGCAATTATTTCTACAGATTATAACTATGTATGTGTAAATAGAACCAAGTGCAGTCAATCTTTAGCTCAGTAAAACAAATTTTCCGCGTTAAACTAATTTTTAATAAGACTCAATGTGATCTGTGTAATTTCGGAATAACCATAAAAAATATATATATATTTTAGGTCGGTTCTTTTATACATAAAAACATTAATTTTCTCGAATTTTTATTACGGCATGCGCCAAGAACATTTCATTTGTTCTCAAAAAACCACACAAAAATTGTAGCACGATTGGCAAATTTTTAAGCAGTGCCTCAAAACACTTTATTTTTACTTCATTGCTCTACGTAAAGATGAGATAGCGACAAGTGTGTACATTATTCCGTACCGGAAAAAAGTAGAGGTCTTCTTTTCACATTTTTCGTTATATCTCCGGCATTTTAAGTCAGATCTAAAAGTATATCGATGGTTTTGTCCCTATGAAGTCAATTATTTTGTTTAAAACCAATGACCTCAAGAGCCCATTCTCAGTTCATACCATTCTGACATTAGGTTGGCAAATTTAGGCGGTACGAACTAATGACTATATGATGGGTAAATACTAGATTGTGGCACTCGAAGGCAAAATTGCTCTCATTGCAAAAACATCGGCGACTAAATGAAATACCATAAGAATAGAGTTACTCAATAAATACAAATCAAATAAAGGGCGCATACAAATAAACACTATTCATTCCTTCCGTAGAGCACTGAAGTAAAATAAAAATGGCTTTGAGACACGGCTACAAATTTCCAATCATGCTCAAATATTTTATGTAGTTTTTTAACGCCGTGAAAACATTCGAAAAAAAAAATAAATAAGGACCGGCCTACAATATTAAAAACAATTTTTTTTCCCAGGGCCGACCGAATATGATGGTTAGAACACGCGACTATTTCTTTCATCAGCGGGTCCCTCGATGTTGTCGGCAGCAACTTAGAAGTAATATTTATATATATAATTGTATTTAAAAACAATTTATTTTTCTGGGCCGTAGCAGCGTTTGAAAAAAAACTCACAAATGTGCATAAAATGTATGCAAAACTCTTTTCATGAGAGTGTTTGAGAGGTAAATGTGACACAAACTCTGTACCGTTGAGCATGTTAACATGCAAACACATCTCGCTAAGTGTCGGAAAACGATGTTGCTCTTTTTTCTGACTCCCGTCGTGTGTGCGATAAAGATGACACAACTCATATGTGCACTGAGAAACGAAAATACCCAAACACGGAGTAACACATGAATATTCATATAGAGAAAAAAACACATACATACATATATTTACACATATACAGCTATATTTCTTCTTCTTCTCTACCAATATTTTAGTGTCGCTCGTTTATGTGTGCACACCATCTTTGAGTGCTCAGGAAAAAATTGCACAAAAGAGATTTGTTATGTGTTGACTCTGTGTGCGGAGCATCTTCGATCATTAAACTTTTGTGTTTTGAGTTCGCCTGCGCTCATTACCGACGTTTAAAATGTGTTGAGCAGAGTGTTTTGGAGTCTTTTCAATCCCTGGGCCGTAGCATGATGTTTGTCGGCAGCAATTTCGCAGACAGCTGATTCTCAAGTGATGCCGCCAACATATTTGAGAAGCTATTACCAAACAATTTCCGATTGATTAAACTACTTGAAAGTTGCTGACCACATGAACAGACGAGAGCGTGTTAACATTTAAAGCCGCTTTCATTAATAGTTTTAAGGTGCTTGAGGTGCCATTAGACGATGTGTATTTTACACCTAGCTTGTCCCTTTAAAAACCGATATGTAATTCTGCATGTCTGCAGCCACCAAACGCTTTGTTGTTTTGTCAATAAACAACTGATCACCGATGTGTATGACATATCAAAATAGAGCGACCCCGGCGGCATACCTACATCCGATGGTCCAAATTTTCGATAACGCTGAGGCATAATTGAGGTTCTATGCCGGTTATGTGCCAAATCATAATTCCCGATAATAATTGGAAAAAATAATTCATGCACTGGTGTTCTCTCACAAACCCGGTTTGCTCAAATTTTTGCACGATTTTTCCGAATGTACGCACGTTTTGACGATTAAATTGACCTAAAAATCACGAAGTGATATCGTGCATTTTGAACGCCTATTTTCGTAAAAAGCCTGAATAACTTTTACGCATTGCTAGATTGTGTATTTTTTATAGTTCAAATTGAGTTGGTCTAAAATTGAGAAATTTCAAATGAAATGCAGAAAAGAATTTGACGTTTAGGTGTGGTTCACATTCAACATCGGCCCTTACAATTTAACCACTCGTTACATACAAAAATAGTCAAAATAGTATAAATATACTATATATATATATATATATATTGATGCTGAACATCTGCATGAATGCAGAGAACGTATTCATACATTCACTAAAAGTATTCATTCATTTTACTTGCGATGAGAAGCAATGAGTGAGTGCAAAAGAGATTTGAAATGCTTAAAGTATTAAGGCATCGAACTCTTTTTACTTGTGGCTTTCACACAATCCACACCGTTATACACGTATGTGAAAATTAACAATGTTGTTGCAGAGTTTGATTTCATTCGTTATATACTCTGAATGATTGCGACGCTGTTGAATTATGCAATATTAATTGAGTAACTCGAGTTTATTTAAGAAATATTGTCAAGAAAAAACATAAGATTTTTTCAAACTTTTTTGTTTTGTAAAACTGGTGGAAAAAATATTAGGGGTATTTAATGCGATCTTGCTCATTTTAGAACTTAATCTCCGCTTAGAGAATAGAAAATTGCAGCTCGAGCTCTTAAACTACGGCTGTAATCGCGGGACAGCCAGACGGACGGGCATATATGTTTATCAACTGACTACACGTGTTATACCGACGATGGATTTCATAGATAGAATGCACAATACAATTTAAATTTGTTACTCATAGCTCTCATTGCTAGTAGAATTTGTGTTTAGGTTCACTCTCTTATTGAAAGCACGAATAAATACAATCTTCGTCAGACGAAGCACAACGGTGTACAACACAACTTTAGTGGCTGCGTCCACTCACATTCATTCAATGGTCTATTTGCACAATGACTATAGCTACGTACAGACGTTTGCCAGATCTTATAATATTTCCTGAAAAATGTTCAGAAAATGTCTAACAACCGTGTGCACTTTACATTTTTGTATGGCAACGTTTGCAGAAAAAGCATTGACATTAAATTGTAAAACTACAATATTACCAGACAACCGACAATCGCTTGAACCGTAAAATGTTGCGATTATCAAATTATTGTGAGATAATTTGCAGATGTGCGAAGTTTATGAATCTGCCAAATACAACAATTGCAGAGAAATAATTATATTGGCAACACTGACCATGTCAGTACATTGCCGGTACATTACCCTGCAGGGAATGGAACCAGCTTAAAACTAGCTAAATTACTATTCTCAACAGTACAGAAATAGTTCCGCTTCTATCCCCTCGCAATGCGTTTAAGCTACTTTAACATTGGCATGTCATTGGACGTTAATTGTCTCACATCTGCATGTGCTAGTACTTTAACTATTGCTCATGTAATAGCCACGTGACCAGTCCACAAGGACTAGTAACTTCTAAAGTCTGTGTAAACTACCCACTTTTATAGACCAGATCCAGAATTTCACATTTTGCCTAATATTCATTAATTTTTCCAAACTTTTTTCTTTTTATTTTTTTTATTAGACTTTTCAGTTGCCTTTGGTACTCATTATAGTGTATTTGTGTTGTAGCTTTTCACTTTTTATTGTCTTTGGTTGTTTTATATTTTTACTCCCGCACTACTCACTTGAACTTCTTTTTGCGACTGATATTATTTTTTGTGTTGTCGTAAAGCAAAACAAAAATCTACAGTAGCCGAAACATACATAGCTTACCAAGAAACATTCATGAATACAGATGGGCTTTCATGCTACGAATGAATTCGTGCAGATTTTTAGTTGCTACAAATATTCCAAACCTTTTATTGAATTCTTTGCAATTGTCTAAAGTTTTTTGTTGAGAAGTTGTTAATAATGCTTTTGTATTTTATGAATTTTTCTGAAATAATATCAGTAGATAAAATTATGACTATTCCATTACCATTAAAATACTATCAAAAGTCTGTTTGAATGCATTTTAAAATCATTTTTTCCCTTTTTACGAATTTAATTAATTTAGTATTATATGATTTATATTATTTCAGAAGAACGGATTATTTGGATTAAAACGACAAATAATATTTACATCAGAGGATTCCCATTATTCAGTAGAAAAATTGGCCATGTTTATGGGAATGGGAAGTGATAATGTATGCAAAATAAAAACTAATAAATTTGGGCAAGTAGACATTGCACATTTAGAAAATAGTATCCAAAATCATATCAAAGCCGGCTGTGAACCATTAATGATATCAGCAACGGCTGGTACTACAGTATTAGGCGCATTTGATGACCTCAAAAGCATTGCCGATCTATGTAAAGCATATGGAATGTGGATGCATGTGGATGCTGCATGGGGAGGTGGAGCTTTAATAAGTCAGGAACATCGTTACATTCTAGACGGTATTGAAAGGTATGTCTTTTTTTATATATAAGATAACATAATAATGAATAAATATTATTTCAGAGCGGACTCTGTTACGTGGAATCCGCACAAAATGTTAACAGCCTCTCAACAGTGCTCAACATTTTTAACTAAGCATAAAAACATACTTAGTCAATGTCACTCGACAAATGCAACATACCTCTTTCAGAAGGACAAATTTTATGACACCTCTTATGATACCGGTGATAAACACATCCAGTGTGGTCGGAGAGCTGATGTTTTTAAATTTTGGTTCATGTGGAAAGCCAAAGGTAGCAAAGGACTGGAGGAACATGTTAAACAAGTATTCAAGATGTCAGAATTTCTAACTGATCAAATTAGAAACAGGGCTGGATTCGAATTAGTTTTGGACAAGCCCGAATGTACAAATGTATGCTTTTGGTATGTGCCACCTAGTTTGAGAAACATGGATAGAGATAAGGAATTCTTCTCAAAACTGCATAAAGTCGCGCCTAAAATTAAGGAACTCATGATGAAGAAGGGTTCCATGATGGTCACTTATCAACCTTTGCACGATTTGCCAAATTTCTTTCGAATAGTACTGCAAAACTCTTGCCTTAATGAAGTGGATATGATTTACTTTCTTGACGAGATTGATCGTCTGGGAAATTCATTGTAATTACTTTAAATACTTTTAAAAGTTGGCATTAATGAATGCGCCAAATATCCAATTTGCAAAAGTGAGATGAAACTGTTTTTGTATTTGATTATATATACAATAAAAAATAGTGTATGATATCGAAAAAAATAATATACTATACACATGTACATTCAAAAGTATCGAGTAGTTCTATACAATGTATTAATTTTATAGTCCACTACTATACTTATATCTGAACTGCGGAATAATATTAATGGGTTATAGTTCATGTATATAAGACTAAAAAGTATATATAAATTTAATAATATTTAGTATAATAAAATGATAACAGAAAAATAGGCCTGGTACAAGATGCTGAATTTTTTTTTAATATTATATGAGCGATAAGTGGTTAATTAATAGTTTTTACGCTAAACATTGCAATTCTTAGTTAAAAATGTCGATTAACAACTTTGGTATTCTGCATTCCGTATCGTTTTAATTGTTTACTATTGAGTGTGTTATGCATTGCGATCGTAGCTACATACGTTTTTGTAAGTTATGAATTTGATGACTGAACATCTCGAATTTATGTACAAAATTCAATACAGCTAATTAATGATAAGCACACTTCTACCGATATTCGGCGGATTCTACAAAAACTTTGTTTATAAATTTAGCAATCTACCATTTCTACCGCACAAGTCCTGAAATCAACTATGACACAAAATCAAACCTTTTGAAAAACACCTGAACATGACTATATAGGTTCGATAGTACTACCGGATCTGAGTAAATCCCTAGCTCAGTTCGGTTAGATTGGCTACCAATTTTATTTGTTGGCCCTCTAAACATTTTGAAAACCCTTGCGTCCTTCGAAAAAAGGCGTCAGTCAGTTGATCAACAGTTCCTACAGTTTTGAATATAGCGCTTTCTATTTTTAGGCAAAGTTTTAGCTAGTAGTCCGCTTAAGAAATTAATTTTATAGCATTTTCCAAAAAAAATTATACTTCCCTCGTTTTATTTAAACAAAACGGAAAAAATTCTAAATTTTTCACTTTTATTAGCCGTAGGGAATCTAGATTATTAGCATTCTCTATTCAGTAAAATTATAGTTTAGGTAACATAAATAACTTCTATGAACAAACCCAAGCAATCTGAACATGTCTAGGGATATTAAAAGCTCTCAAAACACACTGCCTACTTAAAAAATCAATTTTTAGGAGTTTTGAGCCAGAATTCAATCTATACCAGAAACGTACTTATTGCATATCTGAACAACTTCTGTAAAAAATATGTAATATTAGCGATGTTGCTCATCTAGCTTCACGTTAGTTTGTTTTTGTTAAAATTACCAATATAACATATTGTTTAAAATTTCGTATCGGTTCGATTTTGTTCTAAAATTAGTTTTTGCCACTGGGTTCTTTTCTTTTATAGACAGACTACTTAGTAATAAGTCGTTCAATAGCTGAAGTGAAGTCCTATAAAAGTATGTGTTTGCTTTTACAAGATCTGTTATAGATGTCGAATATTTGATGTAGAGGTCCTTTTTGAAGGACCCAAGGGTTTTAAAAATGTTTAGGCGGTCAAAAAAAAAAAATTGGTAGCCAATCTAACCGAACTGAGTTAGGGGTTTACTCAGCTCCGGTAGTACGATCGAACCTATATAGTCATATAGTTTTTTACATATATTTTTTTACTGTTGCACTGTGTTATTTAACGAAAATTTTGATTATTTATCTTTCATTTGTAGTGAATATTCTGGAATATTTTGACTTCAGTAACCATAAATAAAAACTGTTGAAACTTTTAGATCCAGAAAAAATCCAGTCCAATAATATGCTAACTATTTTATATTTTTTAAAACATTTCCATACCCTGGGCACACCCCGCCTGAACGAGAAATGGGTTGACCTAAACCGGTCTATTCTGATGTGGTTACAATAGTCACCCTGGATACAATAGACTACTTTGGTTACAAAATCAAAAAATCGGTATTCCGAATCCTTGTCACCGTGACAATAGTTACAAAAATTGTTACCTGCCAGAAAGGAGGTAACAAGCTGGTTACAGCTGTTTTGAATAATATTTTGAGTTGTGACAAACAAAATTTTGAAGTAGCAAATGGTCTGGAAAAAGAACAACTGCCCAGAAACCTGCGGGACAGTAGTGACCAATTCTCCATTACACAGTTATGGTCTAATATTTTCGACTGTCCACTTAACTTGGGCACTTTTTGGCCCTTTATATTCATTTAAATTTGAATAAATATCTAAAATGGGAAAACATTTTTTCCTTTTTTGTATTGTGTTTTCATATTTTGTTTGTTAAATTCAATAATCAGCTGCGAATTGTCAATAATTTACATTTCACCACGAGGTGAACATTTCCTTGTTACGAAATTGCCGGAATACCCGTAACAAGAATTGGTTACAAAATTGTAACAAATTTCTGATGACAAATTTTTGTAACCAAATTATTAGAATAGGGCCGAAAATGGCAACAAAAACGATAAATGTAGTTTTGTCAATTGTGCATTAAAAATCCACTTGAATCAAAATCCTAGTTGGATCTATTTTTAATAAAAAAGGATTTTTTGTTTTCTAACTCCGTTTTATGCTTTTTTTGAGAAGTGACTTTCTTTGCCCCATCATTCCACCATCAAATTGTAGAGATATTACATCGTGTTATACCTCATTGGAAGCGTACGGACTTCAGCTTTAAGTCACTTCTGTCCAAGTGGATATTTTCTACACAAAAGTAAGTTTTGCGAAAAAAAAAAACTAAAAATCGATTAATTTTATTTTTCCGGATTTAAAAGATTTTTTGCACTTAGATAGTGCTTTTAAAAACCTTTAAAAAAAATGCTTACATATATATAATTACACATATATATATATATACAAGAATCGGTGCTTGGCCCTCTGCTTTTTGTTCTTTACATTAATGACGTTTCCTTATGTATTGATACCATTGTGTGTAAGACGTTTTTGTTTGCAGATTATATTATGCTATTATTTTCCGCGGATTGTCTCTCTATCACTTTGGAAAATGAGATTAATAATAATCTTAACCGTATTCTCACATGGACGTTTAGAAATTCTTTGCATATAAATCCGTCTAAGACTAAGGCTGTGCTATTTAGTTCTGCAAATCACTTAGAGGCGGACTTTGATATTTTTTTGGGTAGCACTAGAGTCGATTTCGTGGTTCGCCACAAATGATTGGGTGTTATAATTGATAATGTCTAACGTTTGAATATCACTTTAACTCTATTCATCGCAGGGTGTATAGTTATTTGCGTAGGCTCTATTCGTCAGCCGTTTTTCTGCCACGTAAAGTAAAATGTAAATTATCTCATGCTATACTTATGCCTCTTATTTTTTATGGCTTCGAAGTGATTTCTGGACCTAATGCTAAGATTGAAAACAAATTATGAATGTCATTGTTCGTTTTGCTTATTGTGTTCGTAGAAGAGAGCATATCTCTGAGTATGTGAAAGATTTTTTGGGTTGTTCTTTTCATAATTTTGTGGTATATAGAAATATATTCCTTTTCTATAAAGTAATTAAGAGTGGCATTCCAGCTTTACTTTTTCTCATTCGAGCCGAAGACCTCAGGTAATAATACCGAGAATTTATTTTTCTATATTTGAGAGATCATTTGTAGTTCGTATTGCATGAACTTGGAATCAGATTTTTTCTCATTCAAATAACTTTTTTCAATCTTTTAGCAATTTAATTTAAAATATTATTGTTTATCCTATGATGTAAATTACTTTACAATTCAAGAAAAACTGAACTCACAACCTCAAAAAGTGAACCTCGTCGAAAAATGACAAAAAAATTTTCTTTTCTCATGTACGCATGTTTTCAAAGGTTTTTCAAAACACTATCTGAACGAAAAAAGTTTTGGGTTCTTTAATGCACTTTCCACGAACATTTAAAATTTTAATTTCCCGAAGTGACTAACTTTAGACGGCCACCCGTTGGCCTCCTCATACAGTAGGGATCATCTGAAAAACATCTCATCACTTCAAATTTCATCCGGATACCTTTTTCCGTTCAAAAGTTCGGAACTTATTCCAAGAAAACATCCGTTTGGATTTAACACACAATATCTAACCCATTTTCAGTGTGATCCACGTTCCAGTGGATTTTCAATGTACAATTGACTCCCAACGAAACCCCATTCATTGTTTTTGTTGCCATTTTAGGTCAATCTATTTGTCATTTAGGCGATGTGTGTGGAGATTGTGAGGATAAATTAAATAGATTTTATTTAACAAAGAAAAGGTAAAATAAATATTTGAAGGGGATTTATCCCAAGAATGGACAGCTTTGCGCAAAGAAAAGAATATGTTAACGTATTGTTAATTAGTAATTTAAATCGATGTATGTGTATTGGCTATTTTGCCACATAATAGTGCGGGCGCAGAGCGGGCCTTTTCTGTCATAAAAGTCATAAAAACCAAAGAAAGAAATCGGTTAAAAACTGAATTTGTAGGCAAACTAATATTTGCTAAAGAATTGTGCGTTGGGGATGAATTATATATTCCTAACCTAATAATTTCTCATAAAAGTTTAACGCCACAAATGGATCTTACATATAATATTTTTTATTACAAATGTTTGCTATAAACCTACATATGTACAAAACTGAATTTCTGTTAGTTTTGGTGTATATTTTTTTATTTTTTATGTTTCTTTAAATAAAATACACTTTCTACAGAATTTTATTCAAATCTACCGATTTTTTTTTAGGATTCTACGGTAATACGGGATTTTCACTGTGAAATAGTTTGGCCACAAATACCTCCTCCTTGTGTTCTGGCTTTTTTAGTCGTTCGGTACTTTACCCTCTAATCATTGAGCACGCCTTTAGACGGACTACATAAGGGCCGTTTTCTCATTAATCGATTATCTTTTTTCTGAACGAAAAACTGTAGATTAAAGAAATTAGGTTTTCTCAATGTCTCATTTGCCTTTGTTCTATCGCAAAGCTAACCAGCCCTCATCTGCCGGTTATTTATTTGCCGTACAAATAAACTCAATCAGCTGACTGCTGTTCATAGCTTTTTGGTTTCCAAGATATATTTTTTATTTATAACCAGCGGTATTTATAATCAGCGGTAAAATGTTTCCCACATTGCTTTTATCTGTCATTATTTAAGTTTTATTTCGTTTTTATTAAATGTATGTGTTTTCTTATTTGCTAATAGTTTGAAAATAACTGATTTATATCAAGAATTTGTCAACTGTCTCATATATTTTTCGGAGTACTGCCGGACAGTTTATCATTCTAACAAATTTATGTCGAGATTTAGTAACATAAAGTTTGTCGATACATTGACGGCCATTAAAAAGTGCTCCGACAACAACAGAAACTTTTAAAATCAAAACAAACTTATTTGAAACTGTACACGAAGTTTCAAAGCAGGTGCTGTCTTTTGTAGCTTTTTTTTATCATGTTTTGTTTTACAGCTATCCCATTCGGCAGTCAACAAAAGCACAGTTTAAGCAAAATAAATAGTTTCGTGAAAAAGTGATTTTTAAATATAAATTATATCGGGAAATATACGTCGTTTCGAATTAAATAAAAATACTGCTAAGTAAAGAAATGTGTATGTGGGTGTTTTACCCAAGTTCTAATTATTGAAACACTTTGGTTAGTGTTAAATTAGAATGTTTATTAAAATGTAATTCACGACTTATATAGGTGCTATTGTAATGATTGATTTAAACTGAATTATTAACACAAAACTAAAAGACTTCTATATAACCGATCACTCTGGCTCACTTAAACAGACTGTCGTTTGGACTTTTTGCCACTGCGCCTTAAAACGTTTCGAAAATTATGTGTCGTGCGCATGTTCGTTCGTCAAAGTGTATGTTTGTATTTTCGCTCGTTTAACATGAGTGCGTTGGTGCGCTATGTCATGTGTGCAGGCATGTCCTATTCATGCCCCAATCCCACATATGAGTCATTCCATGCTAAACGGTACGATTTTGGGAAAAAAAATTTAAAGCAATGATTTCGATTTTTATGCTAATTTGCTGATTTGGTTCTCTACAAATTATATTTCATCCCCCATTAGAAGAAAAAATATAACAATTGTTTTTCAAAAGTTATGACCAATTGAACTTTGGTGAAATGGCAATTTTTTTCCAAGAGGTGTGTTCATTCAGTCGCATGTAACTTCTGAAATACTTAACCGATTTTAATGTGCTATACCTTGTTTTGAAGGTAATTTCAACTACTTCCAAAATTCTTAAACGGTTTGGTATAACCCCATAGCAATTTTTTATGTTTGTATTATTTTAATCCTTTTATTTCGATTTTCAAACTGATTAAATTTTTTTTTAATTTTTTTTAATGTTGTAGGCGTGTTCTTGTAGGTCTTTATCGACTGTTTGAGTTTTGAAGTGGTGAAACATTGCGCACTATTTTTTTCGAATTTTTTCCGAAACATCGTTTTTACAAGCAACACAAATTTCTGTGAATATAGAAAAAATAAATATTTTTCAATTGATTATTATCACAAGAAATACAAACAACAAAAAAACAAAGAAAACGTAGTTAAAAATACAGAAGACTTCAGTCATATGTAATACTTACAGTAAAAAAGGAAACAAAAAATAGAGTAAAGAAGTAAATGTTATGCGTTGTATACCGTCTTAATATAGTACTGCTCAGGAGATGATATTGTCTAAACTTTAATTTTTTTTATAGGGTTGTGAAATGAATTCATGGTAGCCAAGAGTTCCAGAAATTATTTTCGCTTTGTCAAAGCGCTCCTTCAGGTGTTTCGCCCTATCTTCATATTGATAGTTATTAAAGAACTCTGTATGAATATTCTTCACGTTTTTATTCAGCCAATCAAAAAATTTGACGGCACTATTAATGGGATTTATGAGGCTGGACAAGCTTGCACGTGTTGCTATTCTTTTGACTGTTCCTCCCAGATCATCGTAGGGCCATTCGCCATGAGACGTCTACAAAAAATGCCATTCCGCTGGTATTCCAAAATCATCTACATGGAACGTCAGATTTAAAAAGTTTTTGTTGGTTTCTATTTAGCACTTTTTGATAAAGTGACAGTTATCGTTTCCATTTAATGAAATTGTTAACAAATTAGTGTGAACAGTAATTGTTTTTGTTGTTCTTAATGTTGTATAACTAAGCCAAAAAAAAATTTTGCATTCTTAACTTCTTCTTCTTTACTGGCAGCAACAACAGAAATTCATCTATCAGTAGCCGCACGAAGAAAAACATTCTAAGTGCTTCGGTCTTTTGCGCTCCGTAGATTGTTCGTCATACCAAGCTTACTTAATAGTTCCGACACCTGGTCCATCCATCGGAGTTTTGGTCGCCCCCTCCTGCGACGCCCATCGAGTTTATTGCCGAAGACTTTTCGAGCCGAAGCGTTTTCGTCCATTCATACAACGTGCATTCGGTCTATTTGAACGCGCTTGACTACGTCGATGTCGTTGTACAGCTCATGATTCATTTGACGACGGTACTCGCTGGTAACGATGTTAGGTCCAAATATTTTGCGGAGTATTTTTCTCTCAAAGACTCCCAGAATAGATTGATTCGCTTGTGTCATTACCCAGGATTCTGCGCCGTAGAGCAAGACAGGTAGGAACAGAGTTTGGTAGAGCTGGATCTTTGTTCTTCGCGAGAGCGCTTTGTCGTTAAATCGCTTGCGTAGCGCATAGTAGCAGCGGTTTGCGATCAATTATCGTCTTTTGATTTCGAGGCTGACATTATTATTTTTGTTTATGGCGGAGCCAAGGTGGACAAAATCATCTTCCAATTCAAAGTTATAGTTGTCAACGTTTACGCAGCGTCCCAGACGAGTGGACTCTTTGTTCGTTGAAACAAATAACTTGGTTTTGTCCTCGTTTATCACCAGACCCACTTCAGCCGACTGCTTTTCCATGCTCGAAAAAACCGCAGTAACATCTCGCAATCCACATCCAATAATATCTATATCATCAGCATACGCGAGCAACATGTGGCTTTTGTTAAATATGGTGCCATTCCTGTTTACTGCTGCTTTCCGCATGATCATCTCCATTACGATATTAAGGAGATCGCAGGACAGACTATCGCCTTGTCTGAAGCCTCGCTTGGTAGAAAATGGCTCTGACAGATTTTTGCCAATTTTCACTGAAGACTTCGTGTCAGTCAGTGTCATCCCGCAGAGTCGAATTAGTTTCGCGGTATTACCAAACTCAGCCATAGCATCCAACAATTTCTGTCGTATCGGACTGTCTAATGCAGCTTTGTAATCGATGAACAGACGGTAGGTATCGATCTGCATTTCTTGAGTCTTCTCCAGGATTTGTCGTAGCGTGAATATCTGGTCGGTGGTGGATTTACCAGGTCTAAAGTTTAGTCTTTAGTCTTTCACATAACACACTAGACAGGACCTTGTATGCGATGGGTTAATTATTAACTGTAATTATTAACTGTCAAAGTGAACGGACGTGTATTTTAAACGCTCCAATAAAATTGAAAATTAAAACAGAAAAACAAACAATATAAATTGGAAATTTAAATTAAACACTTTATTATTGAAATACTTTTTCACTAAGCATAAGATTCCAGGGGAATCATGGCTTTAAACTGTGGAAAATGTAGCAATATGTGCCGGGATGTTGAAGTTAGATGTGGCGGCTTTTGTGAAAAAAACTTTCATATGAAATGCATTGGTCTTTCAAAATATGAGTGCGATGCTATATTTAAATATCAAAACATAAAGTTTATATGTGACGACTGTATCAACTTTATTAAGATAACCAACGAAAATTACAAGAATTTATTTAAACTGGTGAAGGAAAATGAAATTAAAATTTCTGAGAAAATAAACAAAACAAATAAATTGGTAGAAAAAAGAGTTGAAGAGGCCAAAACTGAGATTGTCAACGTATTGAAGAGAACACAAATAAGCGCGGAAAGTGAAACATATGCGAGCAAACTAAAAACAACTAACAGTGTCCCCGTTATTCTCAAGCCTAGAAATAAACAGAATAGCGAATTAACAGCAAAAGAAATTAAAGAGAAAATAAAACCTTCATCTCTCAATTTACAAGTGAAAGGAATAACAAAGAGAAATGATGGAATAGTGTCAATTCGGTGTGAAAATGAAAATGATCGGAATATATTGACAGATGAACTTAAAGAAAAGATGGGAAGTGGATACGAGGTGCAGGCGCCAAGGATGAGAAATCCTAAAATTTTAATTACTGGAATGAACGAAGAATTGAGCAAGGATATTATTATAAATGCAATAAAGAAGCAAAATGATGTTGAATGTGGTCACTTAGAGTGCATAAAAATATACAAATCTTATAAGAATCCATTAGTATATAATGCTATAGTTGAAACAGACAGTGAAGGATTTAAACAAATTATAAGAAAACAAAAAATTAATATTGAATGGGACAGATGTCCAGTATATGAAAGCTGTAGTGTCTTAAGATGTTTTAAATGTTGGGGATTTAATCACACCTCAAAGTATTGCAAAAATGATGACCAAATTTGCGCGAAATGCAGTGACATGGGTCATACGTATATAGATTGCAAAAGTAATACAAGCAAGTGCATAAATTGTGAGAAAGCTAAAGAAAGACTAAATTTAAGAGACTTAGATACGAACCATGACTGCAGAAGTGCAGAATGTCACATTTTACAAAGGAAAAATAAATTAGAAATGGAAAGAATTGCATACTAGCAACCAAAAAACATAAAAGGCTTGTACTTAAACATTGGAGGTTTACCTAAAAATTTTAATGAACTTGAAGTTATAAACAGTGAAGAAAATTTTGATTTGATTTGTTTAACCGAAACCCATTTAACTGAGGACATTGGAGACGGGGAAATTTCCTTAAAAAATTATAATGTCGTTCGGTGTGACAGTATGTCTAGACACACAGGAGGAGTGTGCATCTATATAAACTGTAAATGGAAATTTAAAAAAATAGATTGTATATCAATCGACAAACAAATATGGTGGCTTAAAACCGAAATTAACTGTGAGAAGGAGAAATTTAATGTAATCGGTGTATACAGATCTCCAAATAGACAATTTTCTCCTGAAGAATCTTTTATAAATTTTTTTGAAACCGAAATGGATAAAATTTCTGGGAATGAAAACTGTTTAATAATTGGTGATTTTAATATTGATTGGTTTGAAAACAGTAACCACAAAAAGATGTTGGACGAAATTATATCTGATAACTACTTTAAACAAATTATATTAGAGCTAACAAGAATAACGCCCACATCATCAACGCTTATAGATTATGCGGTGACAAATATTGAAGACATAAGCGTAAAAACAAATACTAAATTCAAAATCAGTGATCACGAATCGTTGGAAATAAAAATACCTATAAAGAGTGATATAAGCTACTCAAATACAAAAATTATAAAAACATTCAATTATAATAAAAACAGTTTTCGTAATTATATAATGACTGGTGAAGAATTTCAAAATTCGCCTAATATTTCGTTAAATGAATATGCATGTGTATTGATGGACGATATAAACAATGCACTAAATACAATGATTTCCAATAAAAGAATATGCGCGGGAAATAACAATAATAAATGGTATAATAACAATTTGAAGGAAATGAAATTTATGAAAATTCATCTTTATAATCTGGCTATTTGGTATAATAATGAGATGTGCTGGAATGAGTATAGACAGTTTAGAAATAAATACACGGCCGAGCTTCAAAAAATGAAGGGAAATTTCGTTAATAATAAAATTAACGAGTGCGCGAGTCAAAAGGAGATGTGGAGAACAATAAAAGAATTGGTGTTGAAGAAAGGCGGTTCAAAAATGGAGGAAATAGAGATAAACGGCAGAACTATTACAGATGAGAAAGAAATGGCCGAAGAATTAAATTTATTTTTTGTAAACAGCATTAAAGATATTGTGGAGAGTATACCATTTTTAAATTACGAGAATTTGATACATGAAAATCATGAACTGCAATTTAAATTTGACATAATTAATATAGAAACTTTAAAAGATATTATGAAAACCATGAATAATAAGAAAGATAGGTATTTCTTGTCAAATAAAATATTGCTAGAGAATTTCGATATAATGGGAATACAACTTCATCGGATGGTCTTAGAATCCCTGCAAACTGGAGTTTTTCCCCATTGTCTGAAGGAATCTTGTGTTGTTCCAATACAGAAAATAAATAATACGAAAGATCCCAATAATATAAGACCGGTGAACATGTTAACAACAATTAGCAAGATAATGGAAAAAGTGGTACATATTCAACTGAGTAAATATTTTGAAATTAATAACTTATTTCACGAAACACAATCTGGCTTTAGAAAAAAACACAGCTGTGAATCGCTCTTAAATTTGGTTGTATCGCAGTGGAAAATGGAAGTGCAGCGGAAAAATTGTGTTGTGGCAGTTTTTCTAGATTTAAAACGGGCATTTGAGACCATAAATAGAGAAATATTACTACTAAAGCTCGAGAAATATGGCGTTAGAGGAGTTGAATTGAGATGGTTTAGAAATTACTTACATCAAAGAACTCAAAGGACGAGATGTGGGGAAAATTTATCAAATCCGAAACAAATAGATATGGGCGTGCCTCAAGGAGCAATACTGGGAACGTTGCTGTTTTTAATTTATATTAATGACCTTCAAAAAGTTTTAACATGTGCCAAAGTGTGTATGTTTGCGGACGATGCACTTATTTATATAACGGGAAAAAATCCAGATCAATGCATACGAAAGTTAATATCGGAAATGGAAGAAATAGAACAATACCTGAAAATGAATAAGCTTAAACTGAACACAGAAAAAACGAAAGCTATGGTCATAAATGGAGTTTGTAGTGAAAGTTTACGTATTGATGGTGTGGAAATAGAACTGGTCAATGTAATGAAATATTTGGGAATAATAATTGATGCAAATCTGAAATTCGATTCACATTTTTAATATGTGTGCAAAAAAATATCAAAGAAAATAGCTTTTTTGAGAAGAATTCGATACAAAATCTCCACTATGACTGCGATAAACATTTACAACACAACCGTTAAACCGCATTTTGAATATTGTTCAACGCTTCTGTTTCTGGGGAATAATCAAATGAAGGAAAGACTTCAAAAACTACAGAACAAAGGGATGCGATGTATTCTGAGGTGCCATAGGCTAACACACATTGAGGATATGCTGAACGCGTTGCAGTGTCAATAAACCAACGCCTTGTAATGAACACTATGATGTTTATTTTTAAAATGAAACATAATTTGTTGCCTCAATACCTTAAGGAAGCTGTTGTTTATGTGGCGGAAGTCCAGCCCTACAACTTAAGAAACATCAATGATTTTAGGTTAAGCTTCAATCCAACAAATTTTTGTCAGAATACACTTTTTTGTAATGGTCTTAAATTATTTAATGAATTACCAACATATATTAAATGTGAAAAAAGTATTTTTATATTTAAACGTAAAATTATTGCATATGTTAGACAGAAGTTCTAATCATGTAAATAACATACTTATTCTGTTTTATTACATTATCAATAAATTGTTAATATAATAGCGCATAAACTAAATATAAAAAAAAAGGCTTATCCCGCGATAGTTGGTACACCCACCAGGATCGCCTTTCTTAAGCACGGCACATAGGACACTCAGATTCCAAACATCGGGCACGCACTCCCTGAACCAAATCGTGTTTAAGAGCTGGTGCATGCATGTTACCAGGTCATCGCCGCCGGCTTTAAAAAGCTCTGCCCGCAGTCCATCGGCTCCCGCAGCTTTATTATTTTTAAGCCGTGCTGATCTCGTTTTGACTCGGTGGTGGACAGTCTACTCCATCGTCGATGATTGGTGAGATTTCGTCACTTATGCTGCCTTAAACTTTCTTAGTGTTTTATATGAGACAAACGGGAATTTTTTCAAATGTATATATTTTCTGAGGTAGTTAGAGAGTCCAAGTAGTATAATGTGTGTTGACATTAAAAGTCCCACCGCCCATTGTTTCAACGTAAAAATTCGCAATGATATCTGCTTTACAATATTTGAAAAGTTAAATGCTAATTGACTGACCATTTCTCTTTGGAATGGATGGAACTGGTGGCAACGCAACGCTAGGAAGAACTCATTAAAATTCTTGAAAACGGAATACATTATCCTATCCTATCTTCCTTTTTTAATGAAATAATCAGATGTTGTATATACTGCGAAAAATATATACGAAAATTACAAAAAATTAATATAAAAAAACCTGAAAACCCCAAAATATGCTTTATTATGCATAAACCCCCAAAACATGCCGGTAGGACTGAATTATGCAATTGCATATGCAAGTATGCATTGCATACTTTTGTTGGCCCTGGTTATGTATATTAAATAGACCTATCTGAAAATATTTTTTTTTGAAAAAAAAAGACTTGATCTTTGAAGTGTTTTCCGAGTTTAAACTTTTATTTTTGGCACAATAATTTTTTCAGTGTACTATAAAATTTTTCCAGTGTATGTTTTCGAAAGCTGACTTATATACCTTTCTAATGGCATCAAGATCTTTCAAATCGGTTGAGTCATTCCATAGTAATCGAAGCTTAAAAGTACCTATTACCGTCATTTTTGAAATATTTTGGTACCTTGCCACGCCCACATATTTTCAAAAATGCAATTTCTAAAAATGAGGTTGTGTTTCTTTAGGTAATATCTAGATGTATGCAAAATTTCATTAAAATCTGAGAGGGTCGGGTTCAATGAATAACGGTTTTGATATGAAATTCATCTATATATATAAAATGCTACTGTACGTGTGTTGCGACTGAACTCCTCCTAAACGGCTGGACCGATTTGTATATTTTTTTTGTATGCGTTTGGGTGGCTCCCCGGGTGGTTTAGATTTACAATTCGGTCCAATTGGACAAAGGGGCATGGCACCGCCCATACAACTTGAAAATAAAAAGGGCTATATCTCATGAACTATCAGAGGTATGAAGATGAGATTTGGTATATATGTTGTTGGAGCAGTATTAATTACAGCCAGGGTGGAAGTGGGGTTTGCCACGCCCTCTTTTCTAAAATCGCTCTGCGGGCTTTTCCAGTAGACAGATTGATACGAAAATTGTACCAAGTGGTACTGTTGACCTGTAGATAGTCCCTGGCTATATTAGGTTGTGACTGGATAAAGGGGCGTGGCACCGCCCATACAACTTGAAAAAAAAATGGGCTATATCTCATGAACTATCAGAGGTATGAAGATTAGATTTGGTATATATGGTGTTGGAGCTGTATTAATTACTGTCAGTTAGGAAGAAGGCGGTGCCTCGCCCCTTTTTCAAAAATCTCTCTGACGGCTTTTATAATAGACTGATTTATAAGCAGGGCCAACAAAAGTATGCAATGCATACTTGCATATGCAAATGCATATTACAGTCTTACCGGCATGTTTTGGGGGTTCACACATATAAAAGCTTATTTTGGGGTTTTTAAAGGCTTTATTTTTTAATGTATGAATTTCCGGCACTAACTAAAGTAAATATTATTTTGTGTTTGTATTAAGGATTCCGTAGTCAAGAATTTCAATGAGTTCTACCTAGAGTTGCGTTGCTGCCAGCTCCATCCACTACTAGTTGGCAGAACCATCAAAGTACGTAAGGAATGTTGTTAAATAGTGTAACAGTGAGGAGGCTGAAGAAATGCGTACTTAAAAAGAGATATAGTCAATTAGCGTTTTACTATTCAAATATGACAAAGCAGATAGCATTGCGAAAAAAAAACTTTTTACGTTGAAACTACTTGGACTTTCGAACTCCCTCAGAAGCCATTTAAATTTGAAAATAATTCCCGTTTTTCACATATAAAACACCCAACAAGTTTTGTCTTTGATCAAGATTTCAATAAGGGAAATCAAGAATATGTGAGACAAATTATGGAGAAGGCGTATACATCATATTTATTATACCTTAAAATATTAAGTACTCCATTGAATTCACTAATGGTATTTTGTTTACAGTAGAGTAATTAATCAATAGTCTGAATCTTATAAATGCAATGTAAAAAATAACTTCATTTAATTTTCAACTATTTGTGATAAATTTTTATTAAAAATAAAATGTATTCAGTGAATAAAATTAACTAAAATCTTTTGTGCATCTTTTTTTTATCACTTTTAAAGGCATTTTTTAGTGTTTTTCGTGCTTATCTAATGCGCATATTTTTAGTTTTTCCGGGCATATTTGTGCTGGCCCTGTTTATAAGATAATTTTTAGAAAGTGGTACTGATGATCTGTTGTTAGTCTCTGGCTGTACTTAGTTGTGATTGGATAAAGGAGCGTGGCATCGCCTTAAAACTTGAAAGTAAAAAAGGCTATATCTCATGAACTATCAGAGCTATGAAGATGTAATTTGTTACATATATTATTGTTGCAGTATGAATTACAGTAAGGGTGGAAGTGGGCTGGGCTACACCCTTTTAAAATATGTTGTTATAACTGTCAAAATTCCACAGTATATTGCAGTTCGCATAGAGATATGAATAGTAAGGTGGGCCAATTTTTTGCAGTATAAATTACAGTAAGGGTGGAAGTAGGCTGTGCTACACCCCTTTAAAATAAGTAGTTATAACTGTCAAAATTCCACAGTATATTGCAGTTCGCCCAGAGATATGAATAGTAAGGGGGGCCATTTTTTTTATTCGCAAAAATCGTAACCAAAATCGGAATCTACGATGAATTGTTAGAAAATTTCACCAATTAAATTTGTGTCTAAAATCAATTCCTAGCTCGCGCTGGGAAGCAGGAAGATTTCAGATAGAGATTTTTTTGTTTTAGATGAGCAAACTAAATGAAGTCTTACAGAAGCAAATCTATGTATTGGTTTAAAAGTTATGGCCTATGAGTGTTGGCATACAGAAAACAATGTCAAAAATATACCATACTCTTCGTCTTGATCTCCAAGCATCGGAATAGTAGGTAAACATTAGAGCCCCGGCCCATAGATCTGAAGGTTTCAATAGTTGCTCATTGTTAAAAAATATGTCTACCTGAAATCTTCCTGCTTCTCAGCGTGAACTAGGAATTGATTTTATACATATTGTTTCTTAGTGAAATTTTCTAAGAATTCATCGTAGATTCCGATATTGGTATAAGATTCCCAGGTTTTTTTCAACGCGAAAAAATTGATCCGCACTAATGAACAGGATATTTGGAACTTAATAAGTAAAAAGTGCCGAGGCTCTGCTCACGCACTTTAATATTAACTTTTGAACTGTATCAAATAATGGTCCGTACACCGGGCAATTGAGGACACATGGTAGCTGCGCAGACTTATACAGTGATTTTTTTTTTAATTTACTTTACAGATATGTATTGTTTAATTACTTTTCAGGAGAGCGAATCGGTAATAAATCCTATAGCTAAAATTCGCGTTCTGTTCGCCAAACTTATGGAGCCCTTTGTGAAGTTTAGCCATCTGAGCAGCTAATAGAAGCCATCGACGCTGTAGACGTAAGTGTGACAGGGGACTCGAATTTATCGAACCGACGCCGTTCTCAGCAACTCGGTCTCTGCAAATGCTGAGGAAAGATCTTGGTCTATCTTGGTCTACATTCATATAAAATCCAACTGGCAGAAGAACTAGAGCAAGTGGACGATCAATTGATTTGTTTATTTATCATGTCATTGCACATTATTTGAAGGAGAAATGGTTCCAACACGACAGCGTAATATGCCAAGCAGCGCGTGGGATAATCACTTTGTTAAGCCAAAGTAGTGACCGAATTATCTCAAAAAATGGTAATTCGAGTTCAATATATAGAGAGTATTCGGGTATATTCTTGGTCCGTATGAGAAGAAGACATGGCAAAGGAGGTTTTTATGGCTAAAGGCATGAAGCTTCAAACGAAATTTTCATTTGCGGTCAATAGGAGGAAAAGGCATAACAAAAGTGATTTTTACGCCCAAAGACATAGTTAGTATACAGGCGGTTCCCTCAACTACAGATAAATATAAAAATTGAACTTTGATCTTTAGATGAATTTCTCAACTTCCATGTTAAGGAGTTACTTGAAATTAGTTACATAAGTTAATAAGCTCAACATATTATTGTCGATCGTAAGTACCGTTTTTAAAGTACTTTGTAGACCTAAATGTGAAATATATTACAAGTTAATATGCAATAGCGAAGTATTGCCGGGCCCACTAGTATATATAGGGGGGTGAAAAATTCACCAATTTCCCTATGATTTCCGTATTCTATGGGTTATTCCATGAAAATTTGCCCAAGGAACCATACCTCTATCGTTAAAATCGAGTCTTCTTCTTTTTTTGGTAGATTTTTTTCCCAAATTGACGTTCGTATGAAATATTACCTACACGTTCACATCCATAACTCAAAAAACAAAAAAAAATCTCCAACATTGGTACAACGGTTCAAAAGTTACGGGAATTTTTGTCAAAATTTTGGACCATTTTTCCATTTTTTTCATGATTTTGTCCAAGAATATTACTTTCATGGCAATTTTTATAGCCTTCACCATGCGCATGAACGTAGTGAAGGGTATATTCATTTTGTTCTTCCATTTGTAACGCCCATAAGGAGGCGTGGTAGGTATGATGATTTAAAGGTGACCGTCTGTCCGTCCCCGCGATTACAGCCGCAGTTTAAGAGATATCGAGCTGAAATTTGGAATGCAAGCTTCTATTCTCAAAGCGGAGGTTAAGTTCTAAGATGAGCCCGATCGGTCAAAAACTACTCCCATCTCTATCTCTTAAACTGCGGCTGTAATCGTGGGGACAGATTGATCAAAATGAGCTCACCTTTCCAACGCGCCTACTGGCGATTAAATCCGATCGATAGTTTTTGAGTTATGGATGTGAACGTGTAGGTAATATTTCATACGAACGTCAATTTGGAAAAAAATCTACCAACAAAAAGTAGGGGACTCGATTTTAACGATAGAGGTATGGTTCCTTGGCCAAATTTTCATGGAATAACCCATAGAATACGGAAATCGTAGGGAAATTGGTGAATTTTTTTACCTGGCAACCAAGGCAACTGCCCCCCCCCCCTGCTCCTACCTGGCTACGCCCTTGGTCCTATACTATTCCGCGCGAAACAGTTGATGTGCCAACATTGGAATAAGAGAGATATTACACCAAGATGCAATAAACTGTATTAATTTCTTAGAGTTTTGCTTGTTTTGCAAATGCGCTTATGATAAAATATTATTATTTTTTTAACTTTGTCTTTGTTGTTTATTGAATTAATTCTCAAAATATGTGAAGCTTAATACATTTTTATGTTTTATTTAAAATGTACTGTTTTTTCTTCGTTTTACTGTTTTTTATTCACTAATGGTCTGTTTTTCCGATTTTAATATCTGGCTACCCTAATATATACTAGCTTTCCCGGCTTGCGTTGTTTCACCCGTACTTACAATGAACCTTCTTATGACTTTAAGAAATACAGGTAAAGTGCCAACGCTTCATATGTCGAATTTATGTGATTGTAGCTTTATCCCATTGGTCTGAGTGATTGTATCGCTTTAGTCCCTTTTTATCCCTCAAAGTACGAATTTTAAAAGATATATTCGAATCGCACAACTAAAATGGCATTTTGACAAACCCCATTTAAAGTTCTCTATTTCTATAGGGATCAATTTTATATACATTTTCGTAACTCTACTTTCAGGTATTTGATCTGGGTGATATCATCAGTTTCATCTCTTTTTCGGTATTTTTACAACTTATGAACGAATTTTAAAATTACTTTACAACGCACAATTTGGTCTGGGCGATACTAAAATTTTTATCCCTTTTTGATTTTTTTTACCCAGAAACATCAGATTAAAAAAAATACTTCAATCCAATTTGATCGTAAACATAACTATATCAATTTTCGCGATTATACCATTAGCCGATTAGTTTAGGTGATGGTACAACTTTTGTCCCTTATTGGAAATTTTTAACCCATAAAAGTACGAGTTTCCAAAAATCCGTTCTTAGCTGACGTTTCCTCGAAAAGGGAACAACCATCCCAAATTTAATCATCCTATCTACAGACAGTCGACAATTTAAATATATTGATTATCTAGCTCTTTCTCTTCTTAAGCAAAGTTGTAGCTAAATAGTCCGCTTAAGAAATTTATATAATAACATTTCCCAAAAAAATTAGACATCCCCCGTTTATTTTCAAAAAACTTCGAAAAAATTTCTAATTTTTTCACTATTTTGAATATAGGGAGTCCAAATTTTTTGCATACTCTATTCAGTGAAATTGTAGATTAGGTAACACCGAAAAACTTATCTGAACAAACCCATGCAATCTGACCAAGTCTAGAAATATTAAATGGCTCTCAAAATACACTACCTACTTTAAATAAATCAGTTTTTTAGGAGTTTTGGGCCATTGTGCAAAGTTTTTACTAGCTATCTTTACCAAAAACGTACTTATTGTATAACTGAACAACTTCTGTAAACAACCAATATGATCGGAATACTCCACCCCTTTATTTGTTCACAAGGAGCATTAGGGTGTTCCTTATATGGCCTTTTTTCGAATTTCGTTAAAAATATGTATTAATTGCGATGTTGGTCATCTAGCTTCACCTTACATTTGGTTTTGCTAAAATTTCGAATATATTGTGAACAATTTTGTATCGATACTTAGGCATTAGGCTGTGCCGCAATGAGGTTAAAGTTCGAATTTGTTCTCAAATCAGTTTATTGCCGCTGAGTATTTTTCTTTTGTATACAGACTAAGTAGTAATAAGCCATTCAATAGCTGAAGTGAAGACCTAAGATAGTATGTCTTTACTTTTGCCCTATCTCTTATAGACGTCAAGATATTTGATGTAGAAATTGGGGTATTTTGAAAAATATTATTAAAAATTTTGAAATTGGATTCCGAAGTAGTTTATTATGCGCAACTATATATTTCAACTTTTTAAGGTTAATCAAGTTAAAATCTATATGTTCAAATAGTATATGTGAATATTTTCAATATCTCTATCAATTCTCGAGATATTATCGAACCTATATAGTCACGTTCGGGTGTTTTTTTTTTCAATGTTGCACTGTGCTATCTAAGTTATGATGATGAGGTTTGGTTAATATGTTGTTGGTGCAGTATAATTTAACGGTCTGGGTGGAAGTGGACGGTGCCACGGCCCCAAAAATCGCTCTGGCGGCTTGATACGGATGACTAGTTTATAGTCTTTGGCTATACTTGGTTGAGATTCAAAAAAGAGGCTGGTACCGTCCACACAATATAAAATGGATATAGCTCATGAACTATAAAAGGTACGATTAGGTATATATGTTGCTGCTGCAGTATTAATTACAGCCAGGGTGAATTTAAGCACCTTTTCATAAATCGCTCTGGCGGCTTTTCTAATAGGCCGATTGATACAAAGTGGTACTGATGACCTGTTTATATGAAATATAGTGTATATATCTGTTGTGATTGGATAAAGAGGCGTGGCACCGCACATACAACTTAAAAATTTGAAAGGCTATATGTTATGAACTGTCAGATGTATACAGATGGCATTTGGTATATATATATTGTTGGTGCAGTATTAATTATAGGCAGGAAGAAAGTGGGATCGCACCAGAAGTGGAGGTGGGGGACTTGCTTTCCTATTGCACCATTCTGTGCAGTGCATCTATCTCGCCTGAACTTGACTCTAGAGACTGTATGGGGTAGCAGTTGAGTCCTAGACTGCCGAGATAGAGCTGTACAACGTATGTATATATACCGCCGATTGGTAGCTGTTCTCCGCGTTATATGCCGGACATTAGCCCGTGACTTCAAGGCAATAAACGCGTGGTCCTAGGAGACTTTAATGCCCATCACGAACTTTGGCATTATCTCCTAGCTAATGACCTGAGAGGCAGAGCTTTGGCCGAGTAAATCTATGGCTCTACGTTTAGCACAGCGAATGAGGATGTCCCCACACGGATTATGGGTGATTGCAGCACATCGCCAGACATCACCATAGTTTCGCCAGGTCTGATTAATGACGTTACCAAGCAGCCCGTCATTGCACTTGGATCGGACCACCTCCCCATAATCCTCTCCATTGACAGACCAGCCGTTTATATCATATCTGAATGCCGTACTTTCTTGAACTATAAGAAAGCAGACTGGAACGGGTTCAGAGAATTCACCAACCACAGCTTCAATGCTCTACCCATACTCTCAGATGTTCGGGTTGCTAAGAAGAATTTCCTAAACATCATACGCACAGCGGCTGCTCGCTTTATCCCTGCTGGTTGAATACACGAAATACGACCTAACTTCCCAGCAGAGGTGGCGGGACCCGCAGATAAGCGTGAAGGAATTCGCAGTTCCAACACTGCTGATCCTAGAATCAGAGAACTGAATCTAGAAATTAGTAAGATGGTCGATGAATATAAGCGGAATCTATGGCTAGAAACTTGAAGCACTGCAACTTAAGTTCCGGTATCAGTAAATTGTGGGCAACGGTTAAGTCACTCTCGAATCCTAGCAGAAGAGAAGACCTGATGGCAATCACATTTGGTGCTACCACTGTGATTGACCCAAAGAGGTGCGCGTGTTATTTTAACCGTTGTTGTTCGCCCCGAGAGTGATAGGGCGAATAGGAGAGTAATGCGTCGTATTCATGCTCTCCGAATGGAAGAAGCACCACCACACATACCTCGCCTGAATGACGAATGGGTTGACCTAAAATGGCAACAAAAATGGTAAATGGGGTTTTGTTGGGGGTCAATTGTACATTTAAAATCCACTTGAATCAAAATCCTATTATCTCTTATTAAGATAAAATGATTTTTCGTTTGTTAACTCCGTGTTGCGCTTTTTTAGAAGTGACGTTCTTTGCCCCCTGATTCCTCCATCAAATCATAGAGATATTACATCGTGTTATATCTCATTGGAAGCGTATTTACTTCAGCTTTAAGACCAAAGTGTCTTAAACCTAGAAACCAGTACGAAGTGACGATTTTGTACTTTTGATGTGGCCACTATTAAATATTGTTAAATTTTCAACTGCAACGAAGAAAAGTTGCTATAATAGAATATATCTAAGAGAAAACACCATCAAATCTTTGGCTCTGGGCAAATTATATGTTGCCATTTTTAATGGGAACTATGAAATATATCTCTAATAATTCCAAACGAAACGATTAGTTTAAAAAATTAAAAAATCAAAAAACCGTCAGATATTTTGATTCACAGCAAAAAAACTTACTTGGAACTAAATAGAATTAACATTTTTACTAACAAAGTATATTTACTTTATGAAATATTTCAACAAGGAGGCTGTAAGCACATCGCTTATGTCCAAGCCAATATTCGGAAAGAATATTTAATTTTTATTTTTTTTTTTACCTAATTTTTTATTTATTAATTAATTTTTTGTACTTATATAAAAACCGAGCCCTTAGGGCCATACATGGTTTCAAAAATACTACAAAAATAAAATGAATATAATTATAAATCTTATATAAAAAATAATGACAAAAATTTATTTTTTTTCTTAACCATAAATGCACATGGTACTCACAAATTGAACTATTACTCTGAGGACTACCCCAACAACGTATTAAAACACATACTCGTTAGTGAACTAAGAAACAATTGCAAGTAAAATACAATTCATTGCATACATAATATATTTCTCAATTTTATTTGAAGTAGCATTTAAGTGAGATAATTTTGGTGAAATATTGAACGTTTTGTATTATATTATATAGAAATGTGAATATCATATTATAGTATTGTCATTAAATATAAAGTTTAACAACCTAAAATACTGTTTTAACTTAAATTCATTTTCAACTGGTAACTTTCAGGTTTGACAAAGTTTACAAATGTACATTTAACACATGTTATGAAATAGTTATTAATTTTCTGGGAAACTTTTGAATATTATTTTTTATAAAAATTCAGATACAAAAATAGATTTCAAATTATATAGAACATGACGACATTTTGAAGATTTTAAATTTTAGAAATACGATTTGTTGTGGTGTTTGGCGAAAATATTGACGATTTTTCGATAGAAAATGTTTGCAGCTATGCCCACCCAGTGGAAGTAGCTACCTTCCCAAGGCATATTAAGTAGAAACATATATATAGGCTATTTGGAACCAAGTTGGTAAAATGTGCAGAGGCCCTGCCCACACACGTCAATACTCGACTATTAAACTGTATCAAACAATTGTCCGTACACCAGACAGTTGACATATCGTAGCTGTGCCGACTAAAACAGTGATGTGTTTTTCTTTAACTTTACAGGTATGAGCTTTTCAATTACTTTTCAGGAGAATAAATCGGTAATAAATTCTTTAAATAGAAAATTTAAGCAATGTTCATTGGAGTTGGACAGGAAAACACCTTTTGTTTGATTGGGGCTCAATTTTCATTTTCATAGTATGTCACAGGTAGCATAATCGAAAATTTGCAAATAATCTATGTATGGGGTTTTTTTTAGACCTACAGAACATCTGATAGATTTAAGGTTAATCAAGCTGTCATACTAATGAAGTGTTTTAGACTTTTTTCAGTATACTTTGGCAAATCACGATATAAAACTTACACTAGAACAACGTTTACAAATCGTTGAAATTTGTTTTCAAAATGGGCAAAAATGGGCACTCTGTTCACCAAACATATTGAGCACATTGTTAAGTTTATGGTGCACATAATAATACAACGCAACAAATTTTTGATCCCGGCTTCTAAATAGTTGATCCTTATGTAAAATTTCATGCTGAATTCAAATCTGCTCTCAGATATGTGAAAAGTAGAACGGTTTTTGAGATATGGTCAAATTTGCATTATTAGTGTTTTGAAAAAAGGTAGGTCTACTAAAATGCTATTTTCTCTGATTTTAGCCCACCGATGTTTGCAAACTGTGACGATAATAAAATTATTTCTTATAAAAACGGAAGCTGTTTAAAATCCAATCATAAATGACGAAGTTATAGCACTTCAAAGTTGGTTTTTTGGTTTAATTTTAAATATACAAAGAATTAAATAAATGAAAATTTATAATTTTTGAACCAAAAGTTTATATTACCAATGTTTTGTAATTAATATCATAATAATAAAATTGTGATTCTTCATTTTCAAAAGAAATATTTTTCACATCAAACTAACTAATAGCATTAGAATGAAAATCTTTTTTATTGATAAAATTCTAAAGCTTGATAACACAGGATCTAACGAAATCATCATTATATTGAAAATATCTGTTAAATTGTATTTTCCTGACGTTTTTGGCTGCACTATTGTACTCATAAAGTACCAGGGATACAATGTAATAAAATATCGGGCGGTATCTTCACAATAGATTTTGAATTTTTCGTTGGTCAACTTGAAACCACTTGGAAGTTGAGTTTAGCCGCATAACGTCTTACGTTGAAGGAAAGTCTCAACATCCAAAAATTTGGCATCGTCTTTTTTCAATGGCGAAAAATACTTCAACTAGTCGTTTTCTTAAACACTCATAATTTTCTGCTTCAGAACCGTAAAAAATCGTAAACAGTTATTGATTCTGAGCTTTATGTAATAAATAAAAGCAATCGTCACTTTTGAAAAATTACTAACAATATTTTTCTAATATAAAAAAAAATATTTCCGGCAAAAGTTAAGCACTTCTGCTTTCACATTTATATGTATTTATTAAAAATGTTTTAATTATGGACAAATAATAGATCTGACCGGCCGTGGCATGATGGTTAGAACTCGCGACTACCATGCGGGAGATCACAGGTTTAACATCAGGCTCCAGTCATCCTAAAAAAAAAAAATTCTTTCATTGTTGGCTCCCCTAGAATGTTGTCGACAGCAACTTCGCAGTATCAGTATCAAATCAATCGGCATGTCTAGTAAGAGCGTCGGGAGTGTGATACAAGGTAAAGCTTCTGATCGGTTTAACTTGGCAAACCCAGAGTGATCCTTGCCAATTGCACTTCAAGTCTACTCACAGAGCTCCGTATTCGTAGTACTACTGCGGACGGAGTACCTCCACGTGGTGACGCCTGGAAGCATGCCTCTGACACCCGTCAGAGCACGACTAACTGTGAGGGGCGAAACCTAAAACCCAGGCACGTCTGCTCAAAGTGAGCGGTACCCTGGTCACCGTCTGACCCAGAATGGGCGGCTGTAATAAAATCCTGGCAGGAGGAGAAAACTGCGACGTGGTGCGCTGGGCTTGCAACCCGCCACCGACGTATAAACTATTGCAATGAAATGAAGTAAGAAAAGAATAAAATGGACCCCCCAAAATGTTGACGACCACCGCAAACGAATTAAGGACCTGATGTAAGGATACGCACCTGGAATGTTAGAACGCTGTATAGACCAGGTGCCTCCATCCAACTGGCGGAAGTCCTCGAAGAATACAAGGCTGACATAACCGCTTTTCAAGAAATCCGGTGGACGGGTGCTCGCGCATGAAGACGTGCGACATCTACTATAGTGGCCATGCGGACAAGCACGAGTTTGGATGTGGATTTGTGGTTGGCAAGAGACTGCGACACCTAGTCTCAAAGTTCAACCCGGTGTGTGAACGTATAGCCACCATAAGAGTCAAAACAAAGTTTTTCCACATAACACTTATATGTGCCCATGCTCCTACAGAAGAGAAAAGCGATGAGGACAAAGATGAGTTCTACGAGAGCCTAGAAAATGTATATGACTGTAGCCCGAGCCATGACATTAAAATTGTACTAGGCGATTTTAATGCTAAAATAGGCAGGGAAACCGCATTTGAGCCTACCATCGGAAAATTCAGTCTGCACACCGAAACGTCGAACAATGGCATCAGACTGATTGATTTCTCTGCGGCAAGAAATATGGTAGTTAGCAGCACTAGGTTTGACCATAAAAATATTCATAAGGCAACATGGTTATCTCCAGATCAATTGACGAGGAATCAGATAAATCACGTGGTAGTCGATGGAATGCACGCATCGAGTGTTCTGGACGTACGAGTGATTAGGGGTGCGAACATTGACTCCGATCACTTCCTTACCACAGTTAAGGTACGCACAAGGCTAAGCATGGCGAAAAACGTACGTAACCAGGCACAACGAAAGCTGGACATCGGTAAACTGCGGACCACAGAGGTAGCAAACGCCTACTCCAACCACCTAACTCAACTGCTGCGGAATGTTCCAACCCCTGACAGTATAACCTCGCAGTGGCAAAATATAGCCGACTCCTTAGAACGGACTGCGAGAAGCGTACTTGGGTACTCAAAGCCGTCTCAAGAAGATGCCTGGTACGATGATGAATGTCGCAATGCCACGAGAGAGACGGTTGCTGCATACAGGGCGAAACTGCAGACAATGGCAACGCCAGCTGTTCGTGAGCGGCACAGGGAGAAGAGACGACAGGCAAGGAGCTGAAGAAGAGGCAGGATGAGTTGCTCCGAAGTAGAGGGGAATCCCGAAAATTCTACAAGAGAGTTAAAGCGAGAATGCGTGGAACAGGTTTGCCCTCCTGCTAACGTTCTGAAGATATGGAGAGATCACTTTAAAAATTTACTGGATACTGACACCACTCCAGAAGACCCCGCTTCAGTCCATGACGATTGTATTAACTGTCCACCTCCGAGCCAGAGCGAGATACGTATGGCCATCTCCCGCCTTAAAAACAACAAAGCTGCTGGAGCCGATGGCCTCCCTGCTGAATTGTTTAAGGCTGGCGGGGAGGAGCTGATTAGGAGAACTCATGGAGAACATCTGGCAAGAGGAGAGCATGCCCAGGGATTGGAGTCTCAGTCTGTTATGTCCCATATACAAGAAAGGAGATCGTAGTGAATGTAAGAACTACCGTGGAATAAGCCTATTACCAATTGCGTTCAAGGTCCTTTCAAGCATATTGTGTGAACGTCTAAAGCTAATTGTAGAAAAACTAATTGGACCATATCAGTGCGGCTTTAGACCTGGCAAATCTACGACAGATCAAATATTCACCTTACGACAAATCCTGAAAAAAACCCATGAAAAGCAGATCGACACCTACCACCTCTTTGTCGACTACAAAGCTGCCTTCGACTTTCCGATAAGGAATAGGCTTTATGAGGCCATGTCTGAGTTTGGTATTCCTGCAAAGCTGATTCGACTTTGCAAATGTACCTTAGACAACACCAAATCCTCGGTTAAGATTGGTAAGGATCAGGCGATAGCCTGTCCTGTACACTATTTAATATAGTTATGGGGAAGGTGATGAGAAAGGCTGGTGTCAACATGTCTGGCACCATATTCCACAAGAGCCACATGCCACTAGCCTATGCCGATGATATAGACATCATTGGCCGAAATCTGCGGGATGTTACTGCAGTTTTCTCATCACTAGAAAAGGAGTCAGCAAAAATGGGTTTAGCGGTCAACGAGGACAAAACAAAAATAATGATTTCGACGAACAAAGAGTCCTCTCGATGGGGACTAGAGTTTCTCTCCCGGGATTTCCCGGGCGGGAATTCCCGGGATTCCCGGTCATTTTTAATTCCCTGTTTCCCGGGAAATTCGTCCGGGATTCCCGGGAAATTAAAGCACCTTTAGCAGATCAAATTTTAGAAGCTTAAAAAAAGCGAATTGAAGAAAGAAGGGGCAAGCGACTTTATACTTTAGTGAAGTATCTTAAAGATCCAACAGTATTTGATAAGAAAGCTAATAACTTCTTTCTAACTGCTTCAGAACAAAAAATCGCGTACGCTAAACAAATTTATACTCGACTTTTTAAGGAAGACGTTATCGACGAAGTTCTGGAATCGGACGAAATTCCTATTTGTGACATAAGTACCGAGAGACCATTTGAGGATATTTTAACCGATGCCATAACTAATGCAATGTTGCATCAAGTAATAGACAACTTAATTACTCGATAAAAAAGCAAGTGGAAAAGCAACGGAAAATGTCACTATTTTATTGAATGCTCTTCTGACAATAGAGCCAACATCAGTTGAAAGCGAGAGAATGTTCTCAACAACAGGGCAATTTGTAAATAGAATTAGAAACAGACTGTCTGATGAAACTTTTAACGCTCTTTCTGTTTAAAAAACGTTTTTTTCAAAATGACAAATTCACTTTTATTGTTTAACTAATGTGTTTATACTCGTATACATATACATTAAAATTAATGTTTTTCGTTTGTTATGTTTTTGTTTGTAATGTTTTGGTTTTACTTGCAGCTTGTGCTATATAATCTCATACTGCAAAATTTAAAAAAATTAACATAGTTTGTCTTGTTTTTCTACTGCGCGAAATTTCCCGGGAATTCCCGGGATCCCGGGAAAGTCAAAAATTTTTCCCGGTTTCCCGGGAAATGAAAAGTCCGGGAAAAAGAGAAACTCTAATGGGGACGCACCGTGAACGTTGACAAATACCTCGGATCTTCCGTCAACAAGAAAAATAATGTCAGCCAAGAAATTAAACGAAGAATAGTGCTAGCCAATAGATGTTTCTACGGACTTCGGCAGCACTTTAGTAATTCCACCTTCTCTCAGAATACTAAGAAACAGCTATACCAGGTGCTTATCTTACCTGTTCTGTTGTATGCTGCCGAATCATGGGTGCTTACTACAACGGAGATACAAAACCTGGGAGTATTCGAGGGAAAAGTACTCCGAAAAATATATGGACCTGTGTCGAAGGCCAGTTTCGCCATCGGATGAACCATGAGCTGTATGAGCTTTATCACGACATCGACGTAGCTAAAAGAGTGAGAATCCAACGACTTCGATGGCTGGGACATGTTGCCAGGATGGATGCTCCAGCGAGAAAGGTGTTTGAAGGCGACCCTGAAGGACGGCGCAGAGCAGGGAGACCCAAACTCCGTTGGAAGGATCAAGTGGTAGGCGATGTGCCATCAACTGGTAGGACTAACTGGAGAACACACGCAGAAGACCGAGGCGTGTGGAATTCTTTATTACTTATTAAATTGTAACTGGCCACTTAAGTAAGTAAGTAAGTATTTATTAAAAATGTTTTAATTATGGACAATTAATAGATCTGACCGGCCGTGGCATGATGGTTAGAACACGCGACTACCATGCGGGAAATCACAGGTTCAACATCAGACTCCAGTCATCTTAAAAAAAAATTCTTTCATTGTTGGCTCCCCTTTTATGTTGTCGACAGCAACTTCGCAGTATCAGTATCAAATCAATCGGCATGTCTAGTAAGAGCTTCTCAAACAGTGACGTTCGCATTCGTCGATAAACAAGTAGGTGCCGTTAGTTGTAAATCTAAAAATAGATGGGGTGTAAAGGGAAAATAAGTAAGTAATAGATCTGCAAAACTTTTGCCGGAACAGGAAATTTTATGCAAAAATTAAAACAAAGTAAAAAGCAAAAAGCACTAGCTCTTCCATCCCACAATGGTCTCTTTGAGCAATTACATGGCCAAAATTAAATTTTTTGACTTTGTGTTTTACATTTATGTCGTTACATAAAAATTAAAAACACATCAAAGCAATCAGAAATAAATTCTTTTTTTGTAAACTGTTGTTTACCGTAAGTCATTGGAGCGACAAAGTAAGAAATTTTTAGAATAGTTTCGAAAACAATTGAGTACAGTACAATATATGTATTTTGTCGTACGGTGTTTTAAAAAAAATATAACAAATTTAAAAAAATGTAATGGATAATCTTACTCATAGCAATTACTTAAATAATTCCCTATAACAAGTGTGAAAAAAGAAAAATAAATAGAAAACAATTTACCTTGTTTACATGCATATTTAATTTTATAATTTTTCACCTTATTCAAATTGATTTAAAGTTAAAAAAAAGTCCAAGTTTGTCTAGCATAAAATTAACTTTCAAAAACAACATGTTGTGAAAAATTATAAAATTAAATATGCATGTAAACAAGGTAAATTGTTTTATATTTATTTTTCTTTTTTCATACTTGTTATAGGGAATTATTTAAGTAATTGCTATGAGTAAGATTATCCATTACATCTGCTCAACTATATTCTTTAATTACATCTTGCGAACACTTGCGATTATTAAATGTATATACATTTTTCTAGACAACCTTCGCTTCAAAAATATGAAGACGAATATGATGAAATATGAAGAATATGTAGACGAATTCGAAGATGGTAATATAATCCAAAAGAGCAAGCTAGACATAACTGACACTTAATGTTTAATTTTATTTTCACAGCATAAAAATAAGATTTTAATTGAATTGATATTTGTTTTTATTTGTTAATTATAATTTAGCAAAGCAGGAAGCAGAACTTTGGATCAATTAGGAGGAAAAAGTTTTACAATTGACAACACATATCAATATTAATATATTTCTGAACAAAAATGATCATTTTCTTAACTTAAATAATTTTGGCCAGAATAAATTGATTTGAAACCATTGTGCATCCGCTTAATTCATTATAAGATTTTTTTTTCGTTTTTAAAAAAACAAATATAATGTACACATATTTACCTTCCCGGTAATTTAATTTTTTTATATTTTTAATCGCACAATAAATAACAAATATATTGACAAATTACTTGGAGGTACCTTTTTTACATTTTCCTAATTGAAAATTTCACAATGAAGTTGTCAACGTTGATCGCTTAACTTTCTTGGTGCAACACATAAAAACAAAAAAAAGCATTCCTCTTATCCAAAATACCATACACTTTGTGAAAAGTAACAGTTTTCTTTTGTTTATACAACTTTTCAAAATGACCTTTTGCGCACTGGTATCTATGGAGCTGCTCCAGTGTGCGCCTGCAAATGTTGAGGAAAGATCTTGGCCTACATCCATATAAGATCCAACTGGTGGAAGAATTAGAGCCAGTGGACGATGAACTGATTTTTTTATTTCTCATGTCAATGCAAATCATTCGGAGGAGAAATGGTTCCAACACGACGGCGCACAATGTAACGTGCGTGGCCAAAATAGAAAAAAGTTGATGTCATAAATGAATCACATTTTAATGGAGATTTACTCAAAAATGTTTCATTGGAACACTCTTTAATTTTTTTCACAAATATCTACATTTTCATTATATTGATTTATGCTCACAAATTTATGGGTTTTTGGATACTGAAATTTAATACAAAAATTTCAATATTTTTTAACGATTTTAAGCACGTGTAACTTTTGAGTTTTTAGTGCAATTTGATTTATGACTTTTTGGAAAGTATATCAGGTTTTCTAAAACCGTTTAAATTTTCAGAACTATAGTTTTGAAATTGCGGGGGTACGGCAGACAGTACCTATAAATATATAAATTAGAATTTATATAGCACTTCTGTGAAATATATTATAAGTTAATATGCAATAGCGAAGCATTGCCGGGCCCACTAGTAGTAATATATATTTTAATATCTACATACTAAGTAACACAGAACATATGTATTTAAACGACTTTTGCAGTAAAACAAAAAACAGATTAAAAACCTCGATAATACGGATTGTAGTCTGGAATCATTTCCCGGATTTTTGAGTTCTTACTGTATATCAACGATTTTTCCTAAATTTTAAAATATATTTCTTAAATCAATTGCATCTGAAATCTTCGCCAAACAGAAAATTTCTTTCAAGTACAAAAATTTAAACCTACATCGCATAAAATGATAGATTTTTTAATTTTTTGTAGACAAAAGTAGTTATGTGCAGTCGAAATAATAAAAAGCTTACAAAAAAAAGCCATATGAAAACAAGTAGTAGTTTTTTTTAAATATTTTTTCCACGAAACGGCTTAGAAATAACATTTTTTAAATAAATTATATAAAAAACATGACCTTGAGGTTAATAATTTAAAATTTTCATCAAATGATAACTAAATAGGTCGAATAAAAAAAAAACAATAATTACAAAATTAAATAAAGGTATTAAACGAAAAAAAAATTGAAAGTCCCAAACCTAAAGATTAAGCGGAATGGCGAAAAAACAGTTTTTTTACTCTCCTGAAAACTTGAGGAATAACATATAACTATTTTTGGTACGACACAGACGATATATTTATTCCCCAATTTTGATAATTTTTTAAATTTTATAACGAACACTGACAAAATTTCGTACAGGATCCTTTCAATCTTTTCTTTCAAGCGACACCACTAACATACGTTACCTTGTTTAAGAATTTGTGTACTAACAAGGGTGGTTAGACATCGCCGTAATGGAATAGTCGATATGAATATTCTACAAAAAGATATCTATTGACATTTTTAACAATATACTTTATACTTTATTATTATCATTCACTACGCTCATTAATATAGTTCTATTTACAGTAACATAACATATGAGTATAAATCGTTAGCTTTTGCTTCCATATCATCAATCACATCACCAAAATTATATTATTCATGGTTTGTACTTGGGTAAGGAAACATGGTACATTTTTCTGTTGCAAGGAAAAAAGGTACAAGGAAATTGATTAGAGCCTTCTTTTTTAAAGATGACAACAATACACATACCTGAATTGGCGCAAACGTTTCCGCTGAGACTAGGTTTTGGAGGAAGTTTAGGCAAACAATTAGTATTTGGGGAGATCTCTTTTGGAGACGATCGGGAGTGAGAACCAACCGCCACTTCATGATGATGATGATGGTAGGGGTGATGATGTGTCAGTGATGGTTGGATATGATGGTGTGTAGGAGCATATTGTGAAAATTCGGATACTGAGGAACTTAACATCAGTTGTGAAAAAGGAGATGTATCTGTTGGTTGATATCCGGAAGGGATATGTGGTGAAATGGGAGTCATTGGAGTCATAGGAGATGTAGTTGTCGAAGAGCTTAAAGCGGGGGATACTGATTGATCTTCAGAGGCTATAGTTATTGCTGTACCCAAGTGGTTTATTTGCGGTTGGCCGCTGGCAACATTGGGATGTGCTGATGTTGACGATTCCAGAGACACCATTGCTAGACCTGACATCATTAATGAACTCGCTGTAGACGAACTCGTAGTTATTGCCGTAGATGATGAGCGTTTTTCAATTGCTGAATTACGTCGTTTCATAATACTGCTGGTATTTGGTAATAACAAGTTGTTCGTATTTAAAAATTCATTTATTGGCCCGCGGAAGTTGGGTCCAGGGGAATTATAGTAAAAATTTTGGCTATAAATTCTCGGGGGAATGGGTGGTGGACTTAAATCTCCATCTCGTGGGGGAAGCTATATTTGTAACAAATAGAAATATTTATAAATTCTTCTGTCAATCACTATGAGCATAGAAACTCACCATCGGGGCATCAGGAGCTTGTCGTTTTTGGGCTACGTCTATACAGCTTTCGGCATGATCTTTTCTTCTAGGAGGCAAGGGCGGTGGAGCTGGTCTATACTGGACATTTGCCGTATTGGGGACATTAACATGAGGAGAGACAGGTACTGACGTGTTGTAAAATTCCAGTTCAGAACTTTGTAGCTGTGTACTCGATGTGGTAGATAGAACGCTTTCCGTAGGGCTATAAAGTAAATACAAGTCTCGTTTAAACTTAAATTACCAATAGAACGAATAAATTCAAAATGAAGTCAAGTTATAAATGCATTGACGTACAAATTATTTGTCATGAAGTTGATCGTGTTATTAAAATTCATGTTTTATAGAAGACCATAAAGTTGACGTTTAATAATTGTGAAAAGCTCATTTCGTGGGATCTGAAATTTAAGACTCCAAAACAAAACTTACACTCTATGCTACATAATGAAAAAGTTTTTATTTTGCAAAATTTGTTTGCTTCTCCGTATTAAGTGTGTGTAGAGCGAAATTTTAAGACAATGAGAAACAATGAAAAACTGGATTTTTTAATTTCTTTTTTTATCTTTTTGTTTAAACTTAGTAAGAGAGACGAAATCCTCTGAACTGATGGCCCTAAAATATTAGCAATTAAATAGTGTAACGTTACGTGACTAAAATAGAAGACAATTTTTACTTCTTTCATAGAAAGACAAACCTGTGCGAATTGAGTCTGAATTTTTTGGTAAAACCATTTTTAATATGATTAAGAATATTATAAATAAGTTTAACAATTTGCTAAACTTCAAAAACTTTTTTTTAGTTTCTTTGTGCAACCTATGACATGGAGTGACATGACGTCGCGTAATGTGACATAAATTTCCTTTTTGACAAAATTATTTAAAAAATTAATGTTTTTTATTTGCGAAATTAGGGAATATTATAAAATTTAAATACAAATTGTTGATCGCGAATGTTACATTAGAACATCAATAAAATAAAATCAAAATTTTGCAGCAAACTGATCATCTCTTACTATTATTTGAGTTATTTACTATTGTAACAAATATTTTATGATAAGAATGGACCTGCATCATCAGTAAACATGCTATTAAAAATTCAAAGAGGTGACCTGATCATTAACACAATTTTTTATTGCATTGTTTAGCTCCAAAAAACCTTTGGGAAGAAATTGTATTCATAAACGTTTGTTATCAGTCCGATAAAAAATGCCCTGCGTATCCGGTTTAGGGCTTCATAATCTCCGGAGACCCGACTACTACAGCGTCGGTTTCAGGCTGTAGTACGTCGTCTGATCAGTTCCGGATCCGACAAAACGGAAACCGCGCAGTCGGATCCGAAACTGATCAGATCCGGATCCGACAAAACGGAATCCGCGCAGTCGGATTCGAAACTGATCAGTTCCGGATCCGACAAAACGGAATCCGTGAAATCATAATTATAGTAAAATTCTCGAACTTAGTTGAAAATGCATTCATATTATTTTTTTTATTGTAGGAAGTATTATATAATTATAATTGAATTGTATAATATAAACATATATAACATAATATTAGTTTAGTTTATTGAATTATTGAAACAGTGTTTTCCTATTTTAATTTTAAAAATCTTGGTTATGTTAGTAAGCACATTCTGCTGCAGCTCGCCTTCAATTCGCATAGAACTATTTGTCATAATATTAATGTTACTGTCATTAGTAATCAACCTACGTGCATTTATTGGGTAACCAAAAATCACATGTTTTCTTGAAATTTTTTTAATTGTGTCAATTTTGAACACTTTTTCATTACATGATTTCCGTTTTCGTGCCGATATTGATCCGATTCTACGGACATTTTATCCGATCGGATCGGATTCGATCCGGAATCCAAATGGGCTGCTACTGAGACCTCGTCAAGTGGAGTGGTGGCCCCAAGCTCCGCTAGTCGATTAGTTACTAGTGCGCTAAAAACTAAACCGACGCAGCCAAAAGGCAGTCATAATTCGAGTTTGGTACACAGTGGTTCTTCGAAACCAGGTACCTCCAAGGCTCCCAAGGTCCAGATGGGATGTGATCCTGTGTGCTGATAAAGCAACAGGTCTGCAGACAGTCGCTAAGTCAGCTTCCTTAGTGCCAACAACTGTGCAAGGAGAAAAGGCGAATGATTCGATTCTCTCCGAAGCATCTCCCTCGGCCTCAACGGCCTCGACTTCTAATACTAACCCCTCTAGGCACAAAACACCTTCCAGAAGAAGGGCCAGGCGTTCCGCCTATAGAATAATCAGTCGGTTCGGTGATAAACCGGTCGACGAGCTCACGGAGCAGGAAAATAGTTCTCTCCAGTGGGCACAATCCTATATTGAGGATCTAAAAGGTAGCGTTCCTCCTGCGAAGGATGACAATACTACACGGAAGTCATCTGACGTAGCGCCTAAACGGCAGCGGTCTGAGGATACTACCCTTCCGGGATCAAAGAAATCCAAAACGCAATCCTGCACGGACACTACAGAGATCGTATAAGGATGTCGCTAAAGACCACCTTATCTGGGCGATCGTAGAGCGCAACAACAGCGAACTCCTTGGCAAGATGAACGTGACATTAGATGAAGACGACCTCCTGGAATATGACGACGACCCAGAGGACGACAACATAACTGTCGTCAACAGCGACCAACTGTAATGAAGGTTAGGCAAATTAACCTTCACCACTCAAAAGCGGCGTCGGCCGCTCTTCTCCTTCGACTAACACCATCTACGGATATTTGTTCTCTTTAAACCTAGGTACCACGTCCTCAATTACGTTTTTTATTATCGAGTTTATTGAATTTAAATATCCATCTATTTGATCGTTCGTTAGGTTGTGGTTATTGGGGATGGTGAGATCATTCTGTGCCTTAATTGTAACTTTTCGTTTGAATTTTTTCCAGTTAGTTGCCTTGTAATTATAATGTATATTTGGGATTGCCCTAAATAAATGAAATAGTTGACTATCGCCCTGCATTGATGCCAAAATTTCTAACGCCATGTGGTCGCTGTCATACGATAAAGTTTTGACGCCGTTTAAGGAGTGATTTTCATTGTTTATTTTTATTCTATTATCTATGATAAAGACATCTAAAAACGACTCTGATCGAGGGTAAGATGGAGAGACAGAAGCGTACAATTTGCACCTAAAATTCACATCGTTATCTAACAACCAGTTTTTTAACGCGTTGCCCTTAATATTATTGTCTTTATTGCCCCATTCAGTTCGTTTACAATTCAGATCTCCCCCTAATATATAATAATTATTTACGTTTTGTATATTTAGTGATTCAAAAAGTTGGTTAAATTCTTTTATAAAGTGGGTATCATTGTTACCAGAAGGGTAATATGCAGAGATAATGTACAGGGTTTGGTTACAGCTCATAGGTATTGCAATAACGGCAGCTTCTAGATATTGCATTTTTCCTATAGTGTTATTAGTATATTCTTTATATTTTAAACCTTTTTTAATTAGTATTGCTGTACCTCCACTTCTTATTGAATTAGGCCTGTCTCTTCGTATGATATTATAATTTTCAATGCCAAGTTTATGTTTTATATTTAGTTTAGTTTCGTTAAGAAGCATGATATCTGGTTTGTGTTCGTTGAGAAATTGTATTAGATTATGTCTCCTACTTATGCGTACAAGTGAATTAACATTTATTTCTATTATTTTTAATTTTTTTTTCGATATATTGTTCTGTAAGTTGTTTGACATAATTATACACCTTACATAGAAAATAAAGTATCTATTTGAGATGATTGCATTTGTATTTGGTTCTGCATGTTAACCAACTGGTTTGTTAGGTTCGTCATCATATTTTTAATTTCTAAGAGAAATGTATTATTTGGGTTGGATTGGCTAGATTGTGGCATTTGATTATTTTTTACAATATTTGAGAAACTTATATCTGGTTTGATAAAGGGATTGTATATTCTCTTATTATTTGTTTCTTATTTTGCATTTTCTTCCAAAGGTCTTTATATACCTTACAACCTTTATAAGAAGCCGGGTGGCCAAATTGCTTGCAGAGAACGCAGTATAATTCATTTTTTGGTACGTCTTTTACTTCGCATTTTCCTTTCTCGTGATTATTATTGCATTTTACGCATTTCGACGGTAGAAAACAATTTGCAGCGCTATGGAAGAACCCCTGGCAATTTCTGCATTGTGTTATATCTGGGCGCTTCAGCTGTTCCCACGTTATAATGCGGTAATCCAGTGAACGGACAGCTTTAAGTTTGTTAGTGTCACTGTCGGGACTGATTTGAACTAGGTATGTAGGTAGTTTATATCCTTTGGCTTCGGATCTTTTGGTGCTAAATTGTGTTATTTTTACAAATTTTAGATCTTCACTTTCATGAGTACACAATTTGAGTTTGCTTCCAGGCCTTTTAGTAGATAAGTTTTGTTTTTAATGCTTTTGGGTGTAAATGTGAAAAATTTCGCTTTTGTCTTTTCCAAATAAGCTTTAACTTTTAAGTAATCGTTTCAAGAATTAAGAAACAATGCTTTTTTATCTCTAAACTGCTTTATATTAAAGTCAGTTATTTTCAATCCATTTTTAATAAAATTTATTAGTTCTTTGGTATCAATATCCAAGATATTGATTGGTGGTATTTTTTTGTTTTTATTATTTTCTTTATTCGTTTCGTCTGCATGTTGTTGTTGTGTTTTTTGTATTATATGATTGTTTTCCTTTTGGTTATTTGAAGTACCAGCTGTTTGACATTTTGTTTTGTGGTCTTGCACATGTTTTTCGAAACTTTGCAATATTGCTTTATCGCAGTCATCGTCTTCAGTCGCGAGAGAAGCAAAGTAATTGCTTCTCAATTGTTTTGAAATTACACCTTCACACATGTTTACATTTTTTCTTTTTCTTTGTTCTTTATTTGCGCTAGAGCTGTCATTATTTGATTTGAGAGTACTCCGCTCTTTCAATTCACATTTTAGATTACAACGTGCTTTATTGTTGTTGTTATTATCTGAATTAAGAGCATTCTGCTCGTTCATACCAAATTTTGATTTAATGTTTTTTAATGTTTATAATAGTTTAGTTTCCACAATTAAATGATTAGATTAATGTTATCGCGAAGTGAAGCATTCAATGACAGAGCCCTCTCTCGACGAACAAAACTCCAGCTATACAAGATACTGGTTCTACCTGTCCTAATATATGGCTCAGAATCCTGGGTTATGACACAAGCGGATGAATCGGTTCTGGCGGTATTCGAGAGAAAAATACTCCGTAAAATATATGGGCCCATCATCGTTAACGGAGAGTATCGGCGTCGTATGAATCATGAGCTGTACAAGCTGTTGGCTAGATGTTGTACGCATGGACGAAAATGCTTCAGCTCGAAAAGTCTTCGACAATGAACTCGATGGACGGCGCAGAAGAGGGCGACCAAAACTCCGTTGGAAAGACCAGGTTACTGAGAATCTTACAGAACTCGATGTGACTAACTGGAGAAGAAGCGCAGAAGATCGAGGCGCTTATAATATTTTTCTACGTGCAGTATATAATCCACTGGGATTGCATAGAAGTACCAGCTAAGTAAGTAAGTAAGTAAGAAGTCTACAGATCAACGCCAAATGCAAACTCCACACATGGTAAGACACCAGCAGAATCCTTCATAGGTCGAAAAATGAGAACGGTCTTCGACGCAATAAAAAAACCTTAAGCCGTCGATCACAAAGTAAACCTTAAAATGGAGGAACAATATAACACCAAACATGGAGCTCGGAAAAGAAATTTTTGCCAAGGCGACCAGGTCCACGCAATGAATTTTAAAGGAAACAAAAGACACTGGGTGCCTGGAGAAATCATCGAAAAAATCGGCAATGTAATCTACAACACACTAATCGACGTTGGTAACAGAAAAATTCTTGTAAGATCTCATACAAACCAACTGCGCCCAAGATCTTTGGATACCAACGACGTCTCGACATCATCCAAACTACCTTTGGATCTTCTGCTTGAAGAATTTCAAATAACTCCAGCTTCTTAAGATGATGACTACGCAACACCAACTGCTTCACCACATTGGTCTACTAAGCGCATAACCAGACGAAGGAGATGGGAGATGTTAGGGGGCAACCCTTTTATGCAGCATTGCATTATTCCAATCTGGCATCACTGTGTCAAGCGACGCTGCATGCCTCATTTTGAAAAGCTTTTTTATACGTATTCGTTTTAAACCTTTTTACTGTTAACTGTAGCAAGCCAACGGGCTCACACGCACACCTTGAATTAAAGTTAATTAAAGATATGTTTTCTCAAATTAACAAATCGGTATTTTATTCAACATTTAAAGCACAACAGTCGTATATGTTTTTTTTTCGTATTTTCGTATTCAAAATACTAGTACAGTACTGCTCAAATTTTTCTAGAATAATACTAGTTCTTATTAACCATTTTTGAAGTAGTTCCAAACTAGTTCAAAGGAGACAATCAACTACCGGCCGACTAGAATTTGCAAATCTGCTGAGAAACTTAACATTGGTTCATATTTAAAAATGTTACTGGCTTATGATTGCATAAAGGTGCGAAAACCCTGTTTTTTGACCGTAACTTAAGATTTTGAGGGTGTTTGGGAAAATTCAGATTCTTGTTGTAATCACCAGCCATACCAGATAAATGGTAACATTACCCAGGTATTTCGACGTCAGTTTTTTTGTCGCACTGTGTAATACATATCTCACGAATTGAATATGATACCTGAAAACAAATAGCAGATTAGTAATCAGCGTGCCAAATTTAGGTAAAAAAATGTTTTTTCAAAGACTAACCAAAAAATAATAATTACTGCTCCCCATATCCCGGGAAACCGGGATTGACATATTTGACAAATAAAAACATTATTTTTTCTTCGGTTTGTTAAGCAAAGACGAGCAGAATGGGTTCAAATTTTGCACTTCGTTACCTTTTACCAAAAAAAAATATGTCGTTTGATGGAACGATGTTCAAACTCCGGTCCAGGATCGAAGAAGTTTCTATTATTTTCATACATTTGTATGAAATTATTCAGATTTCCCGTTCATCCCGGACCGGCGCACAGTGGGTTGAAACATAGGTAAACTAGGGATTAATTCAGGGAAGCCCATTATTATTGATATTTAGATTTTTTTTGGAATAACTATACATCTTTTAGTACAAAATGGTTTTTGAAAAAATATATAAAAAAAAAATTTGCATATAAAAAATAAGAGAAAAATAATATGTACATAAGGCATATAACTTTTTAAATTTGTTGCAGGAAAAATGGCATAGCATAGTCGAATAAAATATAAAAATGTATGAAGTCCCATTAATTTTTTTTTTTAAATTGCAAAAAAGTTTCCGCACCAAACGCAATTCCTTTTTTTCAGATCATATAGTCATTCAAGGTTTTCCTACATATGTTACGTCAGCTGTTTTTGATGTTTTGCTTTGTCGTTTTATTTCTTCACAAATCTGTCAAAGTGATTTCAATCACAGTTTTGCCAACTCGCAGCAATTCTAAAACAATTCTCGCACTTTTGTCTTTTATACTCATTCCGGAAAATCGATTGCAATTATATCCTATTTATATATTTATATGCGATGCTTGGAGCGACGTCTGGTTTTCTGATCATACTTTTAACAAAAACAATTTCGCCACACTACAAAAGTCATTGTCCGGTTTTACAAAAGCCAATGAATGTTTTATCAGGCATTGGGTCAAAAAACCATCAGCTATTCAGGAAGTTTAGCGAAGCAACATCTGCGCAGATCTTGCAATTAAAATTATGCAAGACATTTTGACATTTTGTAAATCATCACTTACTTTAAACTTAAAATTTATTTCATAGAAGAATTGAAAACATTTGTTTTTTAAAACAAAAATATGACTTTTTTTTTAGAAATAGCGTTTGATGCGGAACATTTTTGAATCCAAATCACATAAAAAGATGATATTCATTACTTGTACAATATTTGCCACCACGTAGTGGTATGTCAAATTTTTCGTAAAAATTAGTTATATGCCTAATGTACATATATATGGATTTAAACCTATTTTAGGTATTATTGTGATAAAAGTCATCATCAATGTCATTATCATTATCATCATCATCATTATCATAATATTCTTCATCATCATCATCATATGTTTTTAGCAACTGGGGTTCTTTCACAATAACTTAAATTAGTAAAAAAAAACGCAGTAAATCCGCAAAATTTTTCTTTTGAATATATAAGCTGATATCATTTATAAGCTGAGCATTTAATACAATTTGCTTGATCTCGCCCAGAAACTAGTTAAAATGTAATGTTTATATCGAAAATACAACATTTATGGAGCACTTTTAAGAAAAATATTAAAAATATTTCCAAAACATTTATCTTAACAAAATATATTTGATTATATACCCAATTACCTAAAGCTGATGGTTCCATTATAATATTTTAACTTTTAGAAGACAACAAAAATTATAAGTAATCGAAACATCTCAATTTTCTGTTCTTCCCATGTCACGTAAAAATTGTTTAACTTTGACAGCTCATTGCCAATAAAGTAATTTACTTAAAGCAGTAGTTTTAGTAATTTGTGATGTAGAATTTTATTCACTTGCACCTAATACCAATTTTGTCAGTGCAAGATAAACTTCAGTTTATGAATAAATCCTCATTTTTGGTACATTTCAACCCTCTGTGCGGCGTTTCTAAAATACTTTTTCAAATGGGTCGCTAGTTGGCAGTATTGAAGAACAGCATTGGTACACCATTTCCTCGAATTTCTGTGACGTTTGCTTAAACTGCGAAAACGCCGGTCCGGGAACGAAGAAATTTTTATTATTTTCATACATTTGTATGAAATTTTTATTTTTTCCAGTCTATCCCGGGACGGTGTTCATAAAACACTTTCTCAAATGAGTAGCGAGTTGGCAATACTGAAGACCCACATTAAAAGAACATTTCCACGAATTTTTGTGATATGTGATGAAAAACTGCAGAAATGCCGGTCCGGGAACGAAGATGTTTCTATTACAGTTTTTCTGTCTATCCCGGACCGGCGTTTCTGAAATGCTCACTCAAATAGGTCGTAAGTTGGCAATATTGAAGAACACCATTAGTAGAACAATTCCACAACTTTTTGCGATATTTGCTTAAAAACTCGGAAACGCCGATCCGGGATAGACGGGAAAACTGAATAAAATAATACAAATTTCTTCGTTTCCGGACCGGTGTTTCCGCAGTTTTTAAACATATATCACAAAAATTTGTGAAATTGTTCTACTAATGTTGTTCTTCAATATTGCCAACTCGCGACCCATTTGAGTAAGTATTTTAGAAATGCCAGTCCGGGATAGACAGGAAAAATGAAAAAAATAATAATAGAATTTTCTTCGATCCCGGACCGGCATATCCGCAGTTTCGAGGAAAATATCACAAAAATTCGTGGAAATGTTCAACTAATGTTGTTCTTCAATATTGCGAACTAGCGACGTATTTATGTAAGCATTTTAGAAACGTCGGTCCAGGATAGACGGCGAAACTGGAAAAAATTTTAGAAATTATTTCGTTCCCGGATAGGTTTTTCCGCAGTTTTTAAAGTTCGTTCATTTGACAGTTCTACTAATATGGTTCTTCAATATTGAACAATCGCGACTCATTTGAGTAAGTATTTATGAAACGCCATTCCGGGAACTAGAAAATTTCATACAAATGTATGAAAATAATAAAAATTTCTCCGTTTCCGGACCGCCGTTTGAACAGCCTTCCATCAAATGCCATAATTTTTGTGACATATGACGGAGTGCCTGTTTATGATCTCTGCAGAATTTCAAGTTATTCTGAGCCTTTTTGCTTAGCAAACCGAAGAAAAATTCATTTTTTTATTTCCCGGGATTCTTGGGATCCCGGTAAAAACCTAATAATAATTCTCCAATTTAAATTGAGAATGTTTTTGGGATATTTTAAAAAAGTAAAAACGCAGTTCGTAATATTTTGTCATGCCCCATATCATATTGCGAGAGCATTACGATATTCGACAAAAGTCAAAAAAATTACTAGCCCTAATGTACACGCTCTGACAGACATGCAGAATTACATACTGGTTGTCGAAGTGTCATGCCATGTGTAAAATACACATAATGTAATGGCACCCTAAAGGCTGAAACACATAGAAAGCGTTTCTTTCTTTCCTCGCATCAAGCATATGTCAAATTTTTTTTATTACATTCGTTCTAACGAATGCGCACACATAAAAAGCATTCTCCAAAGCATCAGGCGCAAACGAGGCGCAAAGTTTACAAAAATTAAAAATTTTGTAGGCATCGCCGGCATTGACATTCGATTGTAGATTGTGTAGTTTATTTTGTGCAAACAGACAAAAGAACAAAAAAATATTATTAAATTATATGAATTTTATGATGTTTCAGGAAAACATTGCATATACGATAAAACTGATGTCCAATATTGTGTTTACCGACAAACATATGATTGGATAAGCGTATAAAGTATGCCGCTTATGTGTTTTAGAAACTTTAAAAGTGAGGCTGATGCTTGCAAAGAAAGCATGACAGGAAAGCAAGGCTTTCTATGTGTTTCAGCCTTAACATATTATGTTTTTTGTTTTGGTTTACATTTTGCTGTCTGTTATTTCCAACTTTTAGCGTATTTTCACGTTGTATCGGTTATTTTTTGTATTAAACATCTATTGATTGGAATTTTTAATTTGACAATGGTTAAATGGAATTGTTTACAACACGTAAGGCCATGCGAATAACAACTCGAAAAATAGTGCTACCAATTTGAAGCTAAAGGAGTGCATGGTTTTCGTTCACTCAATCAGTGGAAGAATTGGAAAATGAACAATGAAAAGTTAATTTCTCTAATGCAACTTATACTTTTTTTGGCTTAGGCTGTAAATTACTTTTAAATACAGAATCGTGTTTTACTTTAGGGCTTGCAACCAGTACAAGGAAAGTATCAGATGACCCTGATACAACAGAGAAATACCTAAAATTGCAGCGTCTTATCGACAATTTTAGTCACAATATAAAAAAGTAAAACCATTGAACCGTGTTGAAAAAAAGAACATTTATTTTACTATATTGCGGCGCTGAGAAAGCAGCTGGAACTAATTATACAAAATTATACTTTCTAGGGCAGGACAGCAAACTAAGAGGTGATAAAACATTTTAAGAAAATAAGCAAAATCGCATATGTCAATGATGAAAATTCGACACCGACTGAAAACCTTAACATACACGTAAATCCTTCCGACATTTATATCCCAAAAAACAACACATCTCCTGGAGTCGACGGCAAATCAGGTAAAATGTAGCAAGATGAGACTTCGACGGTTGCTGAAATCTTACAACCATTTCTGGCTGAGGCTTAGCAAAATAAGAGGTTAGACATCGACTGGTCAAAAGAAACAAACATAAAGCTCCCAAAAAAAGGGCGATTTGAGAGGTAAACACTGCTCAACACAATCTACAAAGTAATGGCAATGATCATAAACGGTACAATGGTTCCACTCTTTTCGTTCGTTTTGCTTTTTTAGTTCCTTCTGCTTTTTTCGTTCATTTTGCTCTTTTCGTTCATTTTGCATTTTCGTTCAGTTGACATTTTCGGTCATTCGTTCACTTGTTCTTACGTTCATATGTAACAATTCTAAAGTGGTGGCAAAAAACAACAAAAACAGCAGACAAATTGTTTTTGTATTTTGCTATGAAAATTGATTTATAAATCCTATAAACAAACGGTCTTATTCATAAAAACTTATAAGAGATTTATAAGCCATTTTTAAGCAAATTTCGAGAAAACAATATTCATAAACGATTTACATCTTCAATAAGTTAAAGTAGGGTTGTCACCACTTTAAGCATGCTATAAGTTGACGTTTGTACAATTTATTCTATATTCATAAATTTGAGATCTTTATTTTGAGTTTTTCTGCATTTTTCCAATGGGATAGAGTTGTTGCATGCATTCGTTGTGTAGGAAATTTTCTTCTTAATCATCGCGCACATAGAAAAGTATCTAAATAGACACTTTTCATTCATGAATTCCATTTTAAAAAATATTTCTCCAAAATTCTTCAAAAATAATTTGTAAATAATGAAATAATATTCGTGATGTATAAACAATCAAAACAAGGAAAAAATGTAATCGGTATCCGAATATTATTTCAACATAAGGAAAAGAAAATAAAATTTTTTAATACAATATTTACTTTAACGTATTTTTTATCGTCATGAGAATCGTAGTCAATGAAAAATTGAGCTACAATAATGTTCATAGTTATTGCAAATACATATTTGGTATCCGATTATAAAGCTTTTGTATCCGACTATAAAGCTTTTTTAATACATCATTAACGACCAATAACAGTCGGCGTTGCCACCGGAAAACAAAAAGCTTAAGTACTGATAAAAAACGTTTATGAATACAATTTCATAAATACTTACTCTTATTAAAGGTTTTTTAGGGCTGAAGAATACTTTAGCTAGAGAACACTTCATACCTACTTTAGAAATTTTTTATGAATAAGGTCGAAAGCCTTTGATTACTATTTTTTTTCAACACACCATTTGTTCCAAATCGTTTATTTAATAAACCGAAATATAACTAAAAACAATCAAAACATATTAAACGGGTGAACGAAGTGGTAAAAAGGAATAAGTGACTCAAAAATCTAATGATGCTCTATTCAAAATAAAAAAAATGGACAAATCTTTTTATGAAATCGTCATTCTAACTTAAAAATTAATGATGCAGTTCGATTCCGTGTTGGAGTAAAACTGTTGTAATTAGTATAAATTTATAATTTATAAATAACCTGTTACAATTTCTTGTTTTTTTTTTAAAACATCTGTTAAAAATTAATCACATTTCTTAATTTTAATTTATGCAAAATAAATAATTTGTAAAAATTGTATCTTTGACCTCGATACGACCTGTTTTAACATTATCTTAAGTCTTCTTACAACACCAAAAAGACATGTACACTGAGCACATAAATGGATTTACAAAAATTAAAACGCTCATTTGGTGAAAGACCGGCATAACTCAAAAAAAGTGATTTTTGCATAAATGATGCGGATTTGATTATATATCGTACTTCATGTTGTGTAAAAACTTTATATTAATATTGTATAATCCTATTTGTCTTTGCCTCATTATTGTGGGATAATTATTAATTCGTTGGCATCCCACATTTTCTTACGTTATAATCTGTCAGATTGTAACGAGTACGGATTTCACTCAAAGGCCATAGTAAGACATCTTACTAAAGCCTTCTACTCATAAATCAATCGTCTGTTGGATCCCGATTGAAGAACTAGGAAACTTTTTGTAAGGTATTATTGTTTCCGACAATAAACGCCATTTTTTTATTATTGAAAAACTAATTTTCTACGAGTTTTTTATTTCTTTTGGTTTTTCTTACATCCACTGAATTGATTTGCATAAATAAACATTGGTCCTATCGAGCCGGATTGCTTGTTTCCAGCTTTTTAAACAAAATTCTCACGGATTATCTTTTGTTTTTCTTAAGATTTGGATATGGTGCGACAACATCATCATCCATCACGAAACACCATCATCACATCAAATACGACCATCACTACCCATTTAAAAATCTCCGCATTTACCAGCTTTATTATCTTAAGGTGCGTATAGTCAGATTTATTTAGTGAGCAAACTTAACATAGTGAATATTGACAAAAAACGCAAAATTAGAGCGTACAGTGTTTGTCATACGCGTTAACCTAAAAAAAAGTGTCGGTTACAACACCATTTACCGATCTCCATTTGAGATTGCACCAGTTCGCCTTTGGAAAATAAATATTTTAATGTTTTAACGTCCCGTCAAGCGTTAATAAAGATATTTTTCGGATTGTGTAGTGATATTTGCAAAAAGTGTTGTGCAGCGAAAGAGAATATTCAATTATTGATCGCGTTTCTTTTTGCGATTGCTTTGTCTTATCTTACATATATACATATGTACACACCTACGTATATATGCTAGGTATAAACAAGTGAGCGCCAAGCCAAAAGCTTTGTTTTATACAACAACCACATCAATTCGCCGCGGTTAACAATTGAAGTCTCTCAGAGAGCTAAACCGTACTTAGCGAATACTTGCCTAACTGCACATTCAGGATTGAACACTTGTATACATTAACCCTATTGGGGACGTTGGGATCGTTCATGGTGCTATTTGATAACACTTACGGTGATAGTACATTGAAATATTTTTGCCATAGACGTGAGTAGGTCGATTTGACAGATTTATCTGTGGTTAATCGTACAACCTACTAGCGGTCATTTGGACTGATAATTTTTTAATTTAATTATTGTTTTTGGACTTTTTTTAATATTTTCGTTCGGAAAAAAGTATTTGAATATTATATTTTTATTTGGAGCCCTATATACGGTATTTTATATTGGAAAAATTTGTAAATTACTACAATTTTTTATAATATTTTTGATTTTTACTGTTTGTTTGGACGGTAAATATAAAAAAACATTAGCGGTTTTCACTCTTGGTAGTAAAGTACCCTTGTAGACCTTGTTAATCTTGTTAATGTAGTTAAAGTACTAACATTTACAACACTGCAACAACAAAATGTATTAGACTACAATTTACTACGCCGTGGTTAAAAAATCCCACAAAAAGCTGTAGTAAACATGTGTGATAAATTTACCCGAATAAAACAGCTGATCGTCAAAAATATTTGCCGGCAAAAATATTTAATTTGATTTTTAATTTTAAATTTTGTGATAACTTTTTAAAGGGGTTTGTAGAATATGGATAAAAACCTAAATTTTTTACGTATTTAAGCACTTAAACGTACAAAAACTAAAACAAAAATCACCTGATTCATAAGTTTACAATACATACAAAAAGACGCTCATGCTTTGAAGCGTAAAATGGTAGTAAATATAACAGAGTTGTAAATATAACTCAAAGGGTGAAAACCGCTATTATTATTGATACACATTACACCCTACGGGAAGTTAACTGTGTATATTTTCAAAAATTTGAAAACTATTTCAATTCCTTTTGTTGGTAAATTTAATTTTTGTTGGGATTTCATCCAATTTTTATACCGAACCATATTTTTTCGATTGCTTTTTCAACTGTGTATATATATTTTTGTGTAAACATTTTTGAAAATAATTTAATTGGTTTTTTTCTTCACGTGATTATAATTTTGTTTGATTTTTTTTGCTTATTATTTTGATTAATATGCCGGTTAATGAGCTTTCGGTCTTTATAAGGGCAACTGATTCGTTAGTTAAATTTGAGGCGAGGTTTAGTCTTAGGAAAGAAGAAGAGCTAACTGTTTTTTCCCTCGCAATACATGCCCAGCAGTTACAAAAGTTATGGGATAAAGTGTCTTCCACTTACGATGCTTGCCTCGAATATATTGAGTCTTTAGAGGACGCTAATCCCGAAGACATAGATTCTGCTGATGGCAAACATAACGCATCCTTTGATGCTTATGTTCGTTGTTTGACTGCGATAAATGAGCGCCTTCATGCGTTTCATAGCAAAGATAAATCGGAACGAACTTCACAAAAGAAAGCTTACGCCCCGTGATTACAGCGGGGGGTGGACCTTCGGTCCCAAATATTGACGCTGTTTCTATTCGATCATTGCCAGCGGCAACTCGTGCCGTTTCGGAAATAAATTTGGATCGAACCATCTCCGAAGGTTGTATGACTCCAAATTCTTCATCGATCGTCTTTGGATATAGTTCATAATTTAACATTACCCCCCTGTGACACCGATATTTTTAAGGGTGATTTTCTTTCATGGCCGACTTTTCGCGATCTTTTTACCGCGGTCTACATCAACAATGCGCGGTTAAGTGATATTGAAAAGTTATGTCATTTAATTCGAAAAACAAGTGATGAGGCTAGGAAAATCGTTTCTAAGTTTCCACTTACTGGCAGTAGTTTCACCCACGCTTGGAATGCCCTAAATGAGATGTACGAGAATAAAAGGATTCTCGTCAATGAACAGCTAAGGCAGCTTTTTGGTCTTTCTTCAATGGAAAAGGAGACGAGCTTGGGATTAAAAGCAACGCGGAATTAATGGATTTTTGTCTGCGATGTTAGTTTACAAGGTCTCCACGGATAGCTGGGACCTAATAATCGTTTTTATATGTGTTCAACGCCTGCCAAAAACCACTATAACCCTCTGGGAGCAGTCTTCTTCTTCTTCTTTACTGGCAGCAACAACAGAAATTCATCTATCAGTAGCCGCACGTAGAAAACCATTCCAAGCGCTTCGGTCTTTTGCGCTCCGTAGATAGTTCGTCATACCAAGCTTACTTAACAGTTCCGTCACCTGGTCCACCCATCGGAGTTTTGGTCGCCCCATCCTGCGCCGCCCATCGAGTTTATTGTCGAAGACTTTTCGAGCCGGAGCGTTTTCGTCCATTCGTACAACGTGTCCAAGCCAGCGCATTCGGTCTATTTGAACGCGCTTGACCACGTCGATGTCGTTGTACAGCTCATACAGCTCATGATTCATTCGACGACGGTACTCGCCGTTCACGATGATGGGTCCAAATAAATCGCTTGCTAAGCGCATAGTATCAGCGGTTTGCGATCAATACTCGTCTTTTGATTTCGAGGCTGACATTATTATTTTTGTTTATGGCGGAGCCAAGGTAGACAAAATCATCTACCACTTCAAAGTTATAGTTGCCAACGTTCACGCAGCGTCCCAGACGAGTGGACTCTTTGTTCGTTGAAACAAATAACTTGGTTTTGTCCTCGTTTATCACCAGACCCACTTCAGCCGACTGCTTTTCAATGCTCGAAAAAGCCGCAGTAACATCTCGCAATCCACGTCCAATAATATCCATATCATCAGCATACGCGAGCAACATGTGGCTTTTATTAAATATGGTGCCATTCCTGTTTACTGCTGCTTTCCGCATGATCATCTCCATTACGATGTTAAAGAGATCGCAGGACAGACTATCGCCTTGTCTAAAGCCTCGCTTGGTAGAAAATGGCTCTGACAGATTTTTGCCAATTTTCACTGAAGACTTCGTGTCAGTCAGTGTCATCCCGCAGAGTCGAATTAGTTTTGCGGGGATACCAAACTCAGCCATAGCATCCAACAATTTCTGTCGTATCGGACTGTCAAATGCAGCTTTGTAATCGATGAACAGATGGTAGGTATCGATCTGCATTTCTTGGGTCTTCTCTTTCATTAAGAATGTCTTTCTTAATGAAAGAATTCAAACCTTAGATTGTCTTCGCGATATGTTAGGTACCGGTTCCACAAACAAATCCAAAGAAAAAATAGTTAGAACGCATTTCGTCAAGAAAAATTCTCCAACAACATCATCAAATTCAAAATATTCGGTCGCCTCCCCTAATGCTAAGAAAGATTACTGCATATTGTGCCCAAAACAATTGAATGCTCTTCGATCTTGCTATCGTTTTAAAGGTCTTGGCACATATGAAAGATTTGTGCAAATAAAACGACACCATTGCTGCCTAAATTGTCTGTCGCGCAACCATGAAGTAAAGAATTGTGCCAGTAAATATAATTGTTCTGTTTGTTTTAAACGTCACCACACTTTACTTCATCGGGAGTCTAATGACGGCCACAAAGCGTCCAGCATTGATTCGGATAACAATGCTAATTCGAAGAGCAATCCTTCTCAACAATCATTAACTGATCAAGCATCGGCATCGAGTCGTGCCCTGGAAAATGTTCAACGGCAAGTGTATCACTCGTCCCAGCATAGATATGTTCTACTGGGGACCGCCTTGGTTAATATTATATATCAGGGAACATCATACCCAGCACGTGCCCTTATTGATCCTGGTTCCGAAGCTTCTTTTGTGACGGAAAAGCTTCAGAGGCAATTAAAATTACCAACGTCTAGTATAAACGCACAAATAGCTGGAGTGAATCAAGCCGTTTCTACCACCTCTAGGAGACTTTGCACTCTGGACATAGGCTCACAGCTTGACTCTTCTTTCGTTTTAAGCACGAGTGCTTTCGTATTGCCGAATATATCTGGAAATTTTCCATCGTTCAATGTCGACCCACAACAATTCTCTCTTTTGACACCGGAGGATAAGAATACAACTTCTCCACCTATCGAAGCCTCTATGCCGTCGGTGAGCCCACCATCAGTCGTAAACACAGCTCTGGTTCCCGTAAACAACGTTGTAACGGAACTTCTTCGTTCTTGCATGTCCTGCAAACGCAATCATCTTTTAAGGAATTGCAAAAACTTCAAGGCCATGGATCCAGACCGCCGCTTACGCATAATTGTTAGACATCGCTTATGTTCTAATTGCCTAAAGCACGGTCATACATCGAATGCCTGTTCGAGCACTAACCAGTGCCAGTTATGCCAGCAGAACCACCATACGCTGCTTCACCCCACTGGTTCACAACCGATTACTTCTCGGCGTCGGCGTGCGTATCACCGATCGGATTCCAGCCATCAACGACCAGTTCGCCGCCCCGTAGCGTCGTCTACATCCGCTCGTCGGGAGCGCAATAGACCATCCGGTCAGGCTCGTCGTGAGCCACAGGGGCGATTTAACAGCCAAGCTCGTTTTGAGCGCCGATTGTCATCTGGGCATGCTCGGCAAGAGCAAAATATGATTTTAACCTCGGCTCCACCAGTCCCAGAGCCGCCCATGGGTTCATTTACTTTGGCCATGCAACATGTATTGTCGCTATCACCTACGATTGTTGCGCGCTTATCGTCGTCCAATTGGACCATTCGCGCCCTTGTAGACCCATGCATGAGGGGTAGCCAAATTTGCAGGGAAACGGTTCGACGGTATCAGCTTCCCTTGGAAAATAATTTATATTGTCGTGTGACGCTCGTGTCCACTACCGATCGCAGGTGCCGCCTTTCGGTTACGGCACGTCTAGTGGGTCTACAAAATGTGGTATCGCCATTGGAGAGGCCTCCGTCCTTGGTGCGAGATCATTTTTCAGCTTTTTCTATGGCAGACCCCCAGTTCTACAAACCTGGTCATGTGGACATGATACTGGGTCCCAAGGTATATCAACAAATTATACGCAATCAGTGTCATTGTAGTCCTGGTTTACCTTTCGCGCATTACACCATATTCGGTTGGGTCGTCTCAGGCTCATGCGTCTCTTAATGTATTTGTTATTTTGTTATTCCTTGTTGTGATATCGGGTCGTCGTGACCCACTTGAATTATTGTAGATGTCAAGGTGTCGCCCTGACTCATCTTCGTTTGCATCGTCCTCTCTGTTGAATTTTAATAAAGGATGGTGTGGAATGTACCTAACTATATTTTAAAATTTTTCCTCCTACTCATTTTTAACAGTGCCATTGGGTCGTCGAGGCCTAGTTGAATTTTGAATGGTGCTGTAGGGCATTGAAGTCATGTTTCGAGTTTTTTTTCCTTTCCAGTACCTACTTTGACAATACCATTGGGTCGTCGAGACCCACTTGTATAAGTTTGAATGGTGCTGTAAGCTATTGGATTCTAAGTGGAGTATCGTCGTTCCGGCGTAAATTTTATCAGTTCCATTGGGTCGTCGAGGCCCACTTATATAAGTTTGAATGGAGCTGTACCATAATATAATAATGAATGTTGTGTATCTGGGATAGTTATGGCAATAAAACCCGTTAAGAAGATAATCCAAATATACCAATATCTTTTATTTTGTTTTTTATAAATAAGTTTTATTCGACCTGTATAATTTTAGAATACTATCCCAAGTTTTGAATAATCAGGCTCGAGGTCCATGTGATTTTGTTTAAAATTTTTTATTATTTTTCAATATTTCGTCTTTCCTCGAAAGACATCATCAGGAATCTAAAACATATTAAGATACGTACATACATACATATTATTCGTTTTGAATATTACACACGTACATATAAACATAAACACAACAAAACCTAACTTACGAAAAATATGAGTAACAACACAAAAACCAAATGCAAGCAGTGCAGCGACCACTCTTTTTTTGTAATCTGTTAGGTACTGTTTTTAACTTATTCATTTTGCTTTGTTTATTTTCTTTTTCTTATTAGAGAGATGTAACTCTTTGCCAAATTCTCAACGTCCGCTTTGTAGTTGATGCGTTGTGTTGTTGGTGTATTTAATATATGTAGCATCTCTAGCGTTAACCGTTTGTTGTAATTGTTCTCGCACTGCAGAACTCTCACACTCTCTAAGTCAGCGTCATGGTTTTGGGTCGCACAGTGTGTCGACAACGCCGTTTTTTGTGTCAAATTGTTGTTTCTCTGTTTTAAGTCACTTTTGTGTCCAGCTATTCGCGTTCGTAGTTTGTTTTTGGTTGTTCCTATATAGTATTTCTCGCAGGGTGTTGTTTCTTTTCCGTTGCATTTTATTTTGTATATTACGTTTGATTTATCTGCACTATTTATCTTTGTTTTTAAGTTTGTAAAAACATTTCGAAGCGTGTGGTTAGTCTTGTGAGCTATTTTGTGGTTTGTACTGTCCATGCAATTTGATTTTTCAAATCTTTCGGATAGCTTTGGAATATATGTAACAGATTTGTATATTATGGGGTTATTTTCTAATGTGTTTTTACATTTTTGTTTCATAATCAATCTTTCTGTTGTCAATTTTGGGAAGCTGTTCTGGTTTAGAATCTTTCTGATTTTGTTTTTGTTCACGTGGTGGAATTCCTCATCACTCACGGTAAGCACTCTATTTATAAAGTTGGTGGCACTGTTTATTATCATCCTTTTGGGATGTTGGGAATGAAAATTTAATAATCTCCCCGAGGCTGTTGGTTTTTGATACCAGTCGATCGTTATTGTTGTGCCTCTTCTTATTAGTAGGGTGTCCAAATAAGGAAGTTTCCCGTCTTTTTCCATTTCTATTGTGAATTTGATGTTATGGTTGAAGCTATTAAATATTGTCAATATATTGTTTATTGCACTTTTTTTAATAATCCCAAAAAGGTCGTCTACGTATTTCGTCAGTAACTTAGGTCTAATATCACAGTTTTCGATACATCTATTCAGTAGCTCTTCCATAACTAAATCGGCTACTACTGGAGATGCCGATGATCCCATCGGTAGACCCTTCTTTTGTACGTATATTCTGTCCCTGTAGTTGAAATATCGATTATCCTTTATGCAAAACTTTATAACTTTCATAAATAAGGATTTCGTCATATTTGTATGTTTTTCTATCTCCGTCCATTTTTCTTCTATGATTTTAATCGCAAAATCTACCGGTATACTTGGAAACAATGATACAACATCCAAGGAAAACATTGTTTCATCTTCAGCTATGTCTGTAAGTTTCACCACCTCCTTAAATTGTGCCGAATTTTTAACATTGTATAATGATTTTTCGGTAATCTTTGTCAAAATGTTTGTCACGTACTTACACAGATTGCTAGACGGTGCATTAATCGAAGAGCAGATGGGTCTAAGAGGAAACCCATCTTTGTGTACTTTGGGAAGTCCATAAATTCGTGGTGCGAGTGCCGTTTCCGTCCTTAATTTCCTTTTTTCATACTCAGATATTATATTTTGTGTAAACATTTCGTTTACTAATTCGTTATTCTTCTTTTGTAAAGAACTTGTGGGATCTTTGTTAACTCTTTTATATGTCATTATATCGTTCACAATTTGGTTCATCCTGTCCTCATAGTCAGTTTTTTCCATCGCGACGGTAACGTTTCCTTTGTCTGCATCCAGTATTATGATGTTTTGGTTTGATTTCAGATATTTTTTAGTTTGTTCCACTGTACGTAAAGTGTGTTTTTCTCTGTTCGTTAATTTGTTTTTGTTTAGGTGGTTCTCAATAATTGTTGTAAATTTGTGTCTTGCTATCTCTTGATCTTCATTATCCTTTAAAGTTTTAATACATTCTTCGCCGTCTATAATATATTTAAAAAGTGGAAAATCGTTTTTAGTATACGGTATTGCAAACTTCTTTCCATGTGACAATAACCATTGGACATTTTTTGGTATTACATTTGTTGTCAAATTCGTAAACCATTTGTTGTTAAACTTAATGTCTAATTCCTTTATTTGTTCTTCTTCTAGATTTTTGAATTTCCTCTTATGTCTATCTCTGATGTCTTTCTTTATTTTCTTTTCCAGAACTTCTTCACTGTTGAATAAGTCCATCGCTTCGTGTAATACCAAAAAATGTCCAATGGTTATTGTCACATGGAAAGAAGTTTGCAATACCGCATACTAAAAACGATTTTCCACTTTTTAAATATATTATAGACGGCGAAGAATGTATTAAAACTTTAAAGGATAATGAAGATCAAGAGATAGCAAGACACAAATTTACAACAATTATTGAGAACCACCTAAACAAAAACAAATTAACGAACAGAGAAAAACACACTTTACGTACAGTGGAACAAACTAAAAAATATCTGAAATCAAACCAAAACATCATAATACTGGATGCAGACAAAGGAAACGTTACCGTCGCGATGGAAAAAACTGACTATGAGGACAGGATGAACCAAATTGTGAACGATATAATGACATATAAAAGAGTTAACAAAGATCCCACAAGTTCTTTACAAAAGAAGAATAACGAATTAGTAAACGAAATGTTTACACAAAATATAATATCTGAGTATGAAAAAAGGAAATTAAGGACGGAAACGGCACTCGCACCACGAATTTATGGACTTCCCAAAGTACACAAAGATGGGTTTCCTCTTAGACCCATCTGCTCTTCGATTAATGCACCGTCTAGCAATCTGTGTAAGTACGTGACAAACATTTTGACAAAGATTACCGAAAAATCATTATACAATGTTAAAAATTCGGCACAATTTAAGGAGGTGGTGAAACTTACAGACATAGCTGAAGATGAAACAATGTTTTCCTTGGATGTTGTATCATTGTTTCCAAGTATACCGGTAGATTTTGCGATTAAAATCATAGAAGAAAAATGGACGGAGATAGAAAAACATACAAATATGACGAAATCCTTATTTATGAAAATTATAAAGTTTTGCATAAAGGATAATCGATATTTCAACTACAGGGACAGAATATACGTACAAAAGAAGGGTCTACCGATGGGATCATCGGCATCTCCAGTAGTAGCCGATTTAGTTATGGAAGAGCTACTGAATAGATGTATCGAAAACTGTGATATTAGACCTAAGTTACTGACGAAATACGTAGACGACCTTTTTGGGATTATTAAAAAAAGTGCAATAAACAATATATTGACAATATTTAATAGCTTCAACCATAACATCAAATTCACAATAGAAATGGAAAAAGACGGGAAACTTCCTTATTTGGACACCCTACTAATAAGAAGAGGCACAACAATAACGATCGACTGGTATCAAAAACCAACAGCCTCGGGGAGATTATTAAATTTTCATTCCCAACATCCCAAAAGGATGATAATAAACACTGCCACCAACTTTATAAATAGAGTGCTTACCGTGAGTGATGAGGAATTCCACCACGTGAACAAAAACAAAATCAGAAAGATTCTAAACCAGAACAGCTTCCCAAAATTGACAACAGAAAGATTGATTATGAAACAAAAATGTAAAAACACATTAGAAAATAACCCCATAATATACAAATCTGTTACATATATTCCAAAGCTATCCGAAAGATTTGAAAAATCAAATTGCATGGACAGTACAAACCACAAAATAGCTCACAAGACTAACCACACGCTTCGAAATGTTTTTACAAACTTAAAAACAAAGATAAATAGTGCAGATAAATCAAACGAAATATACAAAATAAAATGCAACGGAAAAGAAACAACACCCTGCGAGAAATACTATATAGGAACAACCAAAAACAAACTACGAACGCGAATAGCTGGACACAAAAGTGACTTAAAACAGAGAAACAACAATTTGACACAAAAAACGGCGTTGTCGACACACTGTGCGACCCAAAACCATGACGCTGACTTAGAGAGTGTGAGAGTTCTGCAGTGCGAGAACAATTACAACAAACGGTTAACGCTAGAGATGCTACATATATTAAATACACCAACAACACAACGCATCAACTACAAAGCGGACGTTGAGAATTTGGCAAAGAGTTACATCTCTCTAATAAGAAAAAGAAAATAAACAAAGCAAAATGAATATGTTAAAAACAGTACCTAACAGATTACAAAAAAAGAGTGGTCGCTGCACTGCTTGCATTTGGTTTTTGTGTTGTTACTCATATTTTTCGTAAGTTAGGTTTTGTTGTGTTTATGTTTATATGTACGTGTGTAATATTCAAAACGAATAATATGTATGTATGTACGTATCTTAATATGTTTTAGATTCCTGATGATGTCTTTCGAGGAAAGACGAAATATTGAAAAATAATAAAAAATTTTAAACAATATCTTTTTAATTACAATCACTATGCTCACTATCTGACTTTACGCACACATTAATAGAGTAGTTTGTATACATATATATTTAAATATAACACATATTACATAACCACCTATACTGTACTTATGTTATTATACATTTACAACACGCATGGATGTTGCAAGGTGGCCGGCAATGTATAATCCTATTTGTCTTTGCCTCATTATTGTGGGATAATTATTAATTCGTTGGCAACCCACATTTTCTTACGTTACAATCTGTCAGATTGTAACGAGTACGGATTTCACTCAAAGGCCATCTTAAGACATCTTACTAAAGCCTTCTGCTCATAAATCAATCGTCTGTTGGATCCCGATTGAAGAACTAGCAAACTTTTTGTAAGGTAATATTGTTTCCGACAATAAACGCCATTTTTTATTATTGAAAAACTAAATCCCTAAGGGTTTTTTATTTCTTTTGGTTTTTCTTACATCCACTGAATTGATTTGCATAAATAAACAAATATCTTTGTACACTCCGCTTGGGAGCTATTTGTTATCTACTACGTTTTGGGCTTGAAGCACCTGCTGACAATCGATTAAATAAAAACTCACCTAAAATGACTGGATGTGCTATAATTTGATTTGTTTGACGCTGTTGCACAGTGGAATGGAGATCGATTGCTTGTGGAATGAATTTCACGCAGAGGACTGACGACCACTCTGGGCAGTGGTGAAGTTAAAGTTTCATTGTCGTTTTCTACTTGGCTATTGCATAAAACCTTTTGCTGTAAGCCATACTCATCCGGTAACATCGTAGCTGAATCCAAGCGCGTGCCAGATGATGCCTCAGCAAATGTTGGGCTAAATGCTGTTTGCAAACTTGATGCAGAATTTGGTTTTTTAGGTAAAAGGGGTGCCTCGTCGCTATCGTTCTCAGTAGTTTTATTATCGGACTTTACTGCTGGCAATTGAACTACCATTGAAGGTACGATATTTGTCCCTTGCTGGGTAGTGGTACATACAGAGGAGGATGACCATTTTGCGCCGTTGCGCTCTGGTATGTTCACATTGGCAAACACGGAGAAAGCTTGTACGTTGGTACTATTTTGCATATTTGTAATGTTGCTTATGCTATTACTCGGAGAACATTGCTCTACAGAACTTATCTCTGTTACGGGTATAAATGAATGTGATCGTGTTGTTAGTGTTTGGACTAAGTTGATAGCGTTGATTGTTCCATTATTTGTTGCATTACTCAAGCTGTTATTTTGCCGTCGAGGTTTAATACCGGGTGACTTTAAGGGTATTGATACCCATTTTCTAGGCTAGAAAATATGTGTTATTAATGTTTAATTCAATGTAGAATGTAAAGCAACTTACAAATTTCGGGGGCTGCTTACATCCCCTTGGCTCAATTCTGAGACTTTCGTGGTACAAAAAATTTGATATGTCTGTGTCTGACATACCCTTAAAGGGGTCCAAGTTTTCCAAAAATTTCTAAAAAAAAAAAAATGAGTGTCTTAAACTGTCATAAGAAATTTGTGCATTAAAGCATTACCCTGATTTTAGTATCCGCCATCAGGCAGTATGGTTGGTTTTGGTACTGTTGAATTTCTCCAATAATCTCCGACACCTTTCGTCGCTTCGAAAAATTTATAAGTTCAGTATTGGGCAAGAGGTCTTGGTTGCCTTCCTCCAAATGTAATATGTTTGTAAGATAGCGACCAAAAAATGGCACACAAGGCGGATTAATAGATCGCAATCGTTCTTGGTATTTTTTCAAGTGTCCATCATTCAACTCACGACATTCCTCTAAAAACTTTTCATAGCGTGCAGGCAGTCCTTGGAATGTTAACTTCAATCGATATACAGACGCACTGCCCATTGCGGCACTAATGGATAATATGCCATTAAAATTGTTGAGCTCTAACATGACCATCATTACTTCTATTGCTCGCGTCACCATTGCAACGCGTTCTTCGTAGTTCTCAGCTTCTATAATAGATTTTTCAATCCACCGTGTAACATTTGTTGTGTGTTTCATTATTTTTAGCAAATTTGGACTTTTTTGCTCCTTGTCCTTTGCTGTCCAAGGAGATCCAACTAATTCCGAAGGCTTCACGTTTTTGTACAACTCAAATTCTAGAAGAGTAAGTTGGCGTGCTAGTTCTAAAGGGTGTAATGTAAGTAATGTAATTTCAGCATCAGGAACATTCAAGTGATACTCTATAGGCGGAGGGCTATGGCCATAAGCAAATGTTATTTGTTTGGGACATTTTTCCTGTTCACTCTAAAAAGAGAATAGTAAAATGTGAAATTTGTGAATGAATCAATAAAAAAGAGTTTTTAAATAAACTTTTCATAATTATATATTGTACCATTTTGTTATTGTCGTCTGTCACTGAATTTCCACTCAGAGGAAATTTTTTAAAATTTTTAACGTTTTTACTACAGAATTTTTAAAAATATTTCAAATATATACATTCTTTTTCATTTTGTTATGTGGTCTCTACGCTTTTGAAATTTTTCCAAGTATTGTAACAGTTGCTTTCCAATATGAGGACGAGAGACTTGTGGAACTTCCATTGTACATTTTATCTTGACTGCCATTCAGCTGTGGGGAATATGGCGCTAAATGCAGTAACGTCAACGGTGAATTGTTAAAAAGTCTTTTAAACCACAGTGGCACGGTGCATTGTCGCACACTACAACCAGGTCTGCAATGTTGTTTCCCATTTCTTGCCATTTCGAGAAAACTGTCAAAATCCATGCGTTGGCATCAGTTGCACGAAATGAACCCCTACGTTTGTCCATTTTTTTAACACTATTATTGCCGATAGCGCCTATAGATGAATGTTAGGGCCTATGGACAATCTTGTTTGCGACGGCCAAACAAATTTAAATTTGTTTCGTCAATAAATAAGATTTGTTTGCCGTTACGGATGTATTCATTTATTTTTCGAACATATTACGCTCTCTTTTTCTTATTATTTACATTGACCATAGCATCCGGTTGTGCATTGCAATTTTTTTTTTATCGAATACAGTCTTCCATGCATCGTATTTGCAATTTTTGGTATTGAAACCCATTTCTCCAATTCACTCCATACTATTTGCTTTAATTCTTTCAGAGTTATTTGTGGTTTCGCTTCGACCCATGATATCAATAATGTTATATCATCTAAATTTAGAAGACGAGGTTTTTTACCGCCTCGAGCCGAGGGACCCTCTTTATCGGACATTATCCACGAATATGCTGATTTATATATTACACCTAAGGATGCAGCACACTCCGTTTGGGTTTCATTCGTTGTTGTGTGCCTTCAAGTACAACAACACGTCCTTCTATAACCTGATAAATGAAATGAGGGCCCAGAATCGAAACATTCTCTTGTTTTTGGATAACGCACCATCTCACCCAAGAGAATTAGACTTAACTAATATAAACATTGTTTTTTTGCTCCAAACACAATGGCAACATCCAAAACATCTCCGTAACGCAGGATTTTCGGAAATTCCTGACAGTCTTTCCGATTTTGATCCCGAAGATGAAATTTCGCTGACAGTTTATGCTAAATTTCAAGGAGGACTCGATTTGGCAAATGATTTCGATGGTTTTCTCTACATGATACAAATGTCTGCACTGAAGACAACAATGTAGAAATTATATTTGAAGATCAAAACGATATTATGGACGTAAGTGATTCAAAAGAGCAACCTAATGAAGAAATTAGTAAGCCCATAACATCGTACGATGAGATGTTGAAACTAGTTGCGAGTTTTAAACAATTTGCTAAAAATTATTTTGTAGCTTTTCAACACATTAAAAATATCGAGTCATTTTGAAAATGAACTTTTTAAATTAAAACAATCAATATTTAAGCAACAACCATTACAACATTCTTTCAACCAAAGTAGTATTAAAATGCAGAGACTTGTACAATGTATGTACTTTATCTAAACGTAATATTTACATAATATTAAATATTCATAAATTTGTACAAAATATAAAATAAACGACAAAATCTGATGATTTCGATGCATTTTTAATATAATCTTTTGTGCTCTCCCCATAAGCGGACAGCCCCCGTTATGAGGAATTTCACTGTATGTTCCTACTTTTTCTTTTAAACTATGAAATCTTGTAAATAAAACTCAAATATAATTTAACAATGTTTCCATGAATTTTAAAATGATTAAAAATATAAATTTCTATTAGCATTGTGTAAATAAGTTTAAAATGCAATACAAGGAATGTGATAACAGTTTTGTGGGGGGAACAATAATTAAAAATAAAAGGCAAAAAAGAGATTTTAAAAATTAAATTTTAAGACGAAATACGAATACAGAATCTACATTGCTGCGATGTGTTATATTCATCACATATGAAACAAAAATAAGTATATACACCAATACCTCACTTTGCGTCGGGGTTAAGTTCCAAAAAAACACGACGCAAATTGAAACAACGCAAAGTGAATTATGATTTTTCTATAGCAAACCATGTAAAGATCGAAGAAAGCTTCCAGGGTTACGAAAACACCACTTTTTAAAATGAATATTGAACAAAGTAAACTTAAAAAAAAAATAATATAAAATTTTATTACATTCATACAAAAAATAAATCAATTAAAACAAAATAAAAAATGAAATTAATTTATAAAACAACATACATACAAAAACAAAATTAAAGATTCAATTAATTTATAAAAAAAACAAAATAAAAATGAATCAGTCTGAACCCAAAACAACGCAACTTCGAAAACTAATTCAGCAGCGACGCAACTTCGAAAAAACGCAAAAAGAAACGACGTAAAGCGAGGTATTGGTGTATTTGGAAACTTTAAAAATTACCAATTTTTTTACAAAAATTCAACTTTGAAGTGCCATAACTTCATTTATGCTTGAATATTAAAGAACTGTCGTTTTTTAAAGAAATAATATTATTATTTTGTATTTTCGTCCCAGTTTACAAAAATCGGTGAACTAAAACCTGAGAAAATTGAATTTTAGTAGACTTGCCTTTTTCAAAACTTGAAAACTAATATTTGGCGATATCTCAAAAACCGTTCTACTTTCCACATATCTCAGAGCATTTGAATTCAACGTGAAATTTTACATTAAAATCTATTGTTAAATGTCCCGGATACAGACACTTTGGTTTAGTTTTCGCCGCCTATGCACATTGGTCGGAAATCGGAATATTCTGGCCGAAATTCAAAAAATAAAATTGTCCAATTCGTAGTTCGTAAATTAAACACTAGAAATAAAAAGAAAACACAAAAAATGTTGTCCTGGTGATAATTTAATGTTATACTGTAACCATTTAAAGTTGACTTTTGTTTTTGGTATTTGTCATATAAAATATTATAGCAAAATATGGTGAATTATCATTACCTGTAGAATTTAGTTTAAACAATTAAAATATAATTGTTTTTGTGAAATGAAATGGTCAAATATTGTACTTTAATAGTGTATAATTCAATAGAAAGTTTTTTGTTTCAATAAAATAGAAGGTTTTTTAAGAGGCTCAAAAATTCACATAATTACAAATTTCTGACTTTTCTTGGATTTAAACTTCTGTTTAATCGTCTAACATCAGCATCTTATCACTACATTAAAATTTGATTTTTTTTTATCAAAATGAACCAATTTAAACTGATATTTTTCCTTATTTTGCCCTTTAAATTTACACTTCTATCGATGTAAATTTTGAAAAATTGAGCCCGAAAATCAGTGAGATTCCTGATATACATGAAACATAGCACTAAGAGGTATTTGGGTTCGCTGATTTCGAATCCAAAGATGAACTTAAAAAAAAAAAGGCCGACATTATTTTTGGAATTAGACTGAACAAAATGTCCACCATGTTGTATCCGCCAATTTGTTTTTTCAAAATTTGATCCCCGATTCGAAATCAGCGACCCCAAAAACCTCTTAGTACCATGCCCATTGAAAGTCTCCTTCATATTAAGGACGAACATCACTGTTTGAGAAGCTAGACATGCCGATTGATTCGACACTATATTGCGAAGTTGCTATTGACAAGATCGAGCCGGTCCTATTAATTAAGCCCGCACGGGACGTAAGTTTTTAACAAAGATATTGAAATTAAATTAAATATTTGTCTTAATATATGTGACAAGAACCGTCAAACAGTCGGGTTAAGAAACGTGACGAAATTTAAAAATGTACAAATTCAGTGAGATAGACAACAAATAAAAATGAATTTGGAAATTGTATAGTTAAGTAGAAATGTTGAAGAAATTATTACCTTTCTTTGGACAATCTTTAGCACGGAGTCCACCCATTTCCTCATGGACTTCCCATTCACGCTTTCCAAAAACTGTAGCAGTTTTTCCAGCAGCGTTGGATCTTTTTCAAAATCGTAGAAATGATGATCAACCCAATGTCTTAATACATTTAAAACTCTGAATTGCACAGGCTGCACATACTCCTTGCGGTAACGCTTCCAATCCTCCCGTTGGGAGTTTTTGTGCAATTTGTCATTTTCACAATTTATATGATCCTTATCACTTGTGTGATGATCTGTATAAACTAAACTGGGATCTGGTATATTAAAACGTTCAATCAACAGCGAAAGCAAATTTTGAGGTGTACAAAAATACCGATATGTCGTAAGGAATGTTCGAACAAACATCGGGTCTGCGTATATATGATAAGTGAGTCTCTCGATCAGCTTGCATAAAGTAGCGCCCTAAAATTAATTAACAATTGGTTCTTAATAAATATAAATAAAAAATATGCAATGATTGAACTTACCTTTATCAGGGGCACACCTGCACTTTCCCTTTCTTCGAGAACAATGTTATCAGGACTATCAGGTTCGGCAAATTTGTACAAATCTGTGCTTGGCATACGAAGCGGATGCTTTTTCTCAATGTCTAATAAAATACTGTCCAGTATTCTATCTAGCATTGACTTTGTATTTACCATTATCAGATCAGCCATCCAATCATTCTTATGCTGTAGATTTTTTGCCGTCAGGATTACTGGAGGCTGCACTCGAGGAGATATATCGAAAGCATTTTTTAGTTCATCCGTATCAATGCGGTCTGATATTTCTACACGTCTCATAAAAAACTTTTCCTTAAGACGATACTCATAAACCTGGGTACTTGCTGATGTAGTTTGGCGTTTGGTGTTTGGTTTACAGAGCAACATTAGGCCATCGAAAAGATAAGCCTTACGTTCGGCTATTCTTTTTCCAGACCCAAGTTTTCCTAGGACATCCTCTGCAAGTAACCCGTTAAATATCGCTATAATATTGCACTTCGACACATGCTTACCTCTTATAAATTCATTACAGTTTTGCCCAACATCTCTATCCCAGTGTTCTACAGTATTTTGTAGCTCTCTTGTACGTTCAATTGCCAATTGTCGTCGAGCTCTGCTGCTCATAGCCATGCATGACTCACTGAAAAAAACATATTAATGACCACATTTAGTATATCCGAATCTTAATGCTTACTTCGGTAACGCAGCTACAATATTTTCAAGATCATTCCTCAAAGGACGCAATAAACCCTGTACTTGCTCAAAACTCTCGACATCGTCCTGCGAAGGACTGTACTTCATTAATACTTTTATGTAATCGAAATATACAAATGAGTGCCATATTGGTACTAGCAATAATTTTGGCAAGTAATATTTCACAGCTTCGCGAAAACCATGTCCTGCCGACATAAGAGATATTGCCTGAAAGAGTTGTTATGCTTTATTGAACATTTGTACTAACTAATTTGAATAATATTTCTCACATCTGGTCTTGCAAGTAAAGTTGCTAGGGCGTTTTTTGATGCTTGAGATGTTACTTCTTGTGCGTATTTTGTATATACATCAAATTCCTCAGCTTCTGCTAACTCTTCAAAACAACTACCGACGCAAGGCGCATTTTGTTCTTGAGACATTTCAATGACATCTTCTAGAGAACCCAACAATGTTGCCGTCACTTCATATATATCCATAATATTCGAAAATATGGGATCCAGTTCTTTTGGATTTCGCACAATTTTAACAAGTTCCTCCCGAAATACACGTATTATCATGTGTAAATCACGTTGGTATTGTTTCTCGTCGTTAATCAAATCTTTTACAACTTCCTCGTAAGTTGTACTTGTTCGCTGGGCCGGCAGCGTCGGTAAAGGACTTGGTGTAACATTTGCTTTCATGTCGGTTTGATAAAACATATCCATGAGTACCTATATTGACATGTACAGAAGTTTTGTACAAAATTACCTTTTTATAGAAAATTAATTACCTTGTCGGCACACATTGCAACTTCAATATCCTCCTTAGATATTTCGCAATGTTTAATTTTTCTTACATAGTTTCCAGCTAATTTCAATATATCGGCAGAAATGTATTCTAAAACCGCAACCAGAAATACTGTTACTGAACTGTCAATTTTATATTGCAGAACATCCTGTAACGGAAAATAACAATATTTAATGCGTCTCTAAATGAAAAAAAAAATCAAATATTATATAGTTTATGATAGGTGGGATAAGGTGAAAATCATGGGGATTTTTTTTATTAATTAAATCATTTTTTGATTTTCTTACTTACTTAATTACTTACATATTTATTTATTTATTTATTTATTTATTTATTTATTTATTTATTTATTTATTTATTTATTTATTTATTTATTTATTTATTTATTTATTTATTTATTTATTTATTTATTTATTTATTTATTTATTTATTTATTTATTTATTTATTTATTTATTTATTTATTTATTTATTTATTTATTTATTTATTTATTTATTTATTTATTTATTTATTTATTTATTTATTTATTTATTTATTTATTTATTTATTTATTTATTTATTTATTTATTTATTTATTTATTTATTTATTTATTTATTTATTTATTTATTTATTTATTTATTTATTTATTTATTTATTTATTTATTATTTATACATAAGCCTACAGCACTATTAAATTTCTTCATCTGTTTGAACAATCAAAGGTTCTACTATAAAGATATATAGTGGGCAAAATTATAACTTGGGTGTAATGGGTTGTAATATGAGCATTAAAATTCCTAATTTACTAATTTTGGAGGCGTTAGCGATAAATTTTACCAAGATTTGAAAGAGCTTGAAGTCAGATATCAAGAAAAATTTAATTATAGCATGATGGCGGTTTATTGTTGGTTATTGAAACACGATAATCCTAAACGGAAATTTAAGCGAAAATCGCACAATCCAAACTTTCAGAAAAGAAGGACTACATTCCACAATTAAAATATACATGTTTAGTTTAGCTTATCAGAGAGTTATTACATCTAATAGATCAGTGATCTGCCTTTTGTTTTATTGTTTTCTTTTACCGGGATAGTTTGCCACCGCATCAAAAAAACATGAACAAAAAAATTAATCTTTGTTGTGTGAGCTTTTTCTATGGTGGTGGTTTAGCACGGCAACGAAGAAACACAAACAAAAATATTACGAAAAAGAATACGGCGTCGTGGGGTAAATTCACGATCTGGGTGGCCAATATTATTTGAAGCAGAATGTTAAAAAATTACTCGGTGAGGCGTAAAAAATAATAATATGTTAACATTTGGGCGGTAGAAGTTACGACCATTTTTATACAAAAATGGTTTTTATAAAATATTTAAGATTCCAAGTATTTCAAATATATCTCCACAAGGTTGCATTTTAGAGCCCTACCTCCTTATGACTTTTAATTCGTATGGATACCCTCTAACTATTAATGCATAAAGATATAGGACATCCTGTATGTTAACTAAAGTGGTTTAGTAAAACCGCAGAAATTATGGTATATTCTCCCGCAGTAGGTAAATGGCTATAAAACACAAAACCGCAAAAACCCGGAAAAATTTTTTTTTTCCATTTGAACAATACGATGTTAAAGTTTATATTTAATCACACATTGAAGGGGTGAAAAGTGGTGATGCATAACTTTTTGTCCATAGTTCGATTTTGGTACCCATTGATATTAACAAAAATACCATATTTTTCAATGCTGCTTTACTAGTGGGAATTTGAATTATAATTTTATTTAGATAAGTGGATTAAATAATATTAACCTGCTTTATAATTTTCCATTTTACTTAAATGTTTAAACTAAACACACGCCTTCCCATAGCCTACTAAAATTGTTGCTTTACCTTAATGCAACAAAATAGAAAATGCACAAGTAGCAACAAGTAACTTTGACAGCGTGTAGAAAACGAATGTAAGCAAATTGGAATGAAAAACTAAGGGAATCTAGTTAGGTATTATGTTCTCTTTACCCTACAATCGTTAATTATTAAAAACATTGGTTTTTGGGAAACCGAATTTTGGCCGCCCAGATCGTGAATTTACCCCTCTGAGCGTCGGTGCGCTCGCCACCAACATACTAACCGCCTTGCTGTCGATTTGTAACGTTTTTTGTTTTGCTTATGTTTTGGCGACAAATGTTAAAACAAGTTCATTAGGCCGACAGATTTCCAACAGAAACAAAAGAGTTTTAAAATGTCAGATTATACATTTGTTTTAGACAAAACTATTGAACTTTTTCATGGCATTTTCCTGACCTATACATAATGTCTCCAAAAATAAGCAAAAAATAAAACGGTACAAATCCATAGCGAGGCGGTTAGTATGTTGGTGGTGATCGCACCGACGTCGTATTCTTCTTCGTAATATTTTTGGTTGTGTTTCTTCGTTGTCGTGCTAAACCACCACCATAAGACAAGCACACACAACAAAGCGTCATATTTTTGTTTTTGTTCATTTTGATACGATGCTAAACTATTGCAACAAAAAAAGTAAACACAAGAAAGAGCTTTACTCCACCGCATCAGTTTTCGTTCGATATTTCGAACACTTGCGTATGAAAAATACTAAGTTCGGATGCGGTGTACCGGCGGTTGCGGTATATCGGTTCTGATCTCTGTATTAAATATAGCTTTTTGAAAAATAAGCACATCGAAATAACACAGAATCAGCTGTCAAATTCACAAAGATAAGTCATGACCTTTAAGTTGCATGCCAGTGTTATAATTTATGTTCGAAATTTTTTTCTAATAATTTCTAACAACTACATAGCTTTGCTGTGGAGAAAAACGGATAGTCGTCATAAGAATAAAATAGAAAAGTAGCAAAGCATTTCTGTGTCATTTTTGGAAAAATAATGGCAAAAAACTGTTTAAAAAGAGCATATACATTAAAAAAAAATATAGTAGAATATCGTATCGATTAACCCTGGCAATAGGAGTGAGGGTAACATTGACGCACCTAAGAGCCGGTTTGAGCAGAATTCTTAAAATAAACCACGATACAATAATACCCGACACACTTGATACAGGTTGCGAAATTTCTTTAGTTAATTATAAGTACAGTCGAGTACGGTTATAGCGAACTCCCACGGACTAGGCATTTAAGTTCGTTATATGGCAAGTTTGTTATATCCGAAGTATAAAAAATGTCTCAAAATTATTTGTATTATTTTTAATTAGTTTTATTATTTTTTTACAGTATTTCATTACATTATAAAAATTAGATCAATCAACTTTAAAAAAAATCAAACAACTCTTCAGGAATAAAAACAACAGATTACCATTTCAGTATTTTGACGTTATAACCGTCGAAAACTGGAAAATGGGACAACAAATATTGTTCATTATACGTAAAGTTCGCTATAACAGTAAAGATTTATATGAAGAAATTAAGCAAAACCGTTGGGACCAGAAAAATTGTTCGTTATAACTGAAAGATCGTTATAAAAGGTGTTCGTTATAAACGTACTCGACTGTATTTTAAACTTTGGCCAACTGTTAAAACAATTGCACTCAGTGTTGTGCAGTAAAGCACTATCAGATTATCGTCGATAATTTTAGACGGAAACGTTTTTGCATGCATATGCATTTTCATTTATATAGCAAATCCAACGAATAATTTGATATGCATTTAACATTAGAGAGAACAACTTGTCCATGCTCATATCATGTTCTTCTTCATCAGACGATGCAAAATTCTCAACACTTCACATTTCTGTTAATTATTACAAATTTTATTCAAATAGAAAATACAATCGAATGTTGTCGAAGTCGACTACGCATAGATAATAAGGGGAATATATACACAGAGCAAATAGAATGGAACTTATATTTCAAAAAGAGAAATGTGATATTAACGAACAACATACCTTTTGTAGCAATGTGTGCACACGTTCAGTTGGTAGCACGGATTTACGTTTTTTAGATACCACCGTCTCTTTAGCCTCGTTTAATGCCCAAACGTCTATGGGAGATGGAAAATGTTTTCGGACTTTTTCCTCAACGTCCTGCAATTAAATTGTCTTTATAATACTGGAAATGCCTGCTAATTAAGCATAATATACCTGAACTGTGTGAGGCAGTGGCTTGGCACAGAGCATTGCCAATATACGAAGACATAGGGTTTCTACAAAAAGCAAAGCCTCCTCTTTGGCTGTGAGACGGGGATGTACTTGATCCAACACCTTCAAAAATATTTCATGTAAGTGAAATTCTTGATCAGAGAACATACATTGTCATTACCTTCTTTAACGACGGTGTAAATAGACCTTTCCATCTGGCGGCATTTTCGCCTCTCGTGAAATCATAACCCTCAGAGTCACTCAGCCCTCCTCCGACACCACCGACATGTTGCACAGAAAACATACTTTAAGGGTTTATACTTTTAATTAATGACCAAAGTATGAGCCAGGTGACTTTAACAATCAAGGAAAATCCAAAACATCGACATGAACACTATCCAATTAAAGCATCGGCGCTAAGATCCACCATAGTAATTTATTCAATTATTGTCCTGGGCTTTCACAAAACCTGTTTTTTTCAGTTTTTCTACGAAAAGGAATGTGATGGATTCTATTGGGCACATCGAATATTCCTGGATATATATGAAAGGAGATACATAATTAATATACACAGTTATATATACATCATCCATATAATATAAATATATATGCATGGATATACATATATATATATATACAAAAACCCATATTATACACAAATTTTTGCTGAACGGCAAGCCAGATATACTGGTACAAATTAAAAATTGATTTTATTACAATTTACTTTTGCTGTGGACTGATGCTGTTAATCCTCTTATATTCACAATTCCCCAATTTTTAGCAAAACAAATTCAATGAAAATATTTCCACCACTAAATACTAAAAAAAAACACCAATTGATTTTTCGATTACAGAGGAATCACAGTTGAAGTAATAAATGTATGTGTAAACACACTACTAATCGCATTCAACGCTGTCGGAAATTTCACAGTACCCAAAAATTTCCAACTTTCAACAGCAGAGGGCATCATTTTCAGTTTGACATTAACGATATAACGCCGCTTTTATAAAACTTGCTGACGGCGAAATTAATTAAACACGGCTCAAAAACAGCTCAGAACGGTATTTATAGAAGAAGTCAAGTAAGACCATGAAAGAACGTACACTGTGATGCAAAAATGAGCCAATGTTTTAAACAAGGTATGTTATTAAATATTATTTATACTTTTTATTGTATTATTTTCAAACCTTTTGCTAAATTTAAAATATGCATCTGTAAAATATTTAAAGCAATAACAAAAACAAAACTTACATTACTGTAAGTATATAAAAACAAAACATTTTCAAAATCAGACCATTGGGCACACTTTTGCTCCAAGGTTTTTCTTATCTAAATTTAATAATTAGTCCCGCATATTTTTACTTCCTTCAAATGACCACCCTATTTGGCGTATATTGACAAAGTTGAGCAACATAATATACAGGAATTTCGTTTCCTTCAGCCAGAACCCACTCCCACAGCTCATTTATACTTTTCGGGGCTCTTTCGTTTCTGTCAGCCCGCGTTTTACGTAAGCTCACAGATTCTCGATCGGGTTCAGATCTGGACTCTGCAGTGGTTACTCCCTGACCCCAAACACCTGAATACTAAGCCATTCCTTGACAATTTTTATAGAATGTTTTGGGGCGTTGTCATATTGGCAGACGATATTCTCTGGTCTACCTGGAATTTGGCTAGGGCTATGGGGTAAATTATCTTGCAAAATGCGAAGATAGTCTTCCTTTCGCATTATTCCTTCGACCCGTATAAGTAGTCCCACACTATCTGGGGTTACAGATCCCCAAATCATAACAGAACCGCCTCCGTGTTTAATGGTTTGTGATACATGAGCTGGATTTGGTGTGTTTGATCAATTGGCCCAATAAAAAACCTTCCCAAACGATTGGTATCTATTGATTTTGGTCTCATCTGACCATACGACCAACAAGTTAATCATATATTTAATTTGTATTAGTAAAAACAAATACTCACCAGGCGCCAATCTCAAACCATCTAGCACGGAGGCGGTTCTATTATGATTTGGGGATGTGTAACCCCAGATGGTGTGGGACTACTTATACGGATCGAAGGAATAATGCGAAAGGAAGACTATTTTCGCATTGTGCAAGATAATTTGCCCCATAGCCCTGGCCAAATTCCAGGTAGACCAGAGAATGTCGTCTGCCAATGTGACAACGTCACAAAACATTCTGTAAAAATTGTCAAGGAATGGCTTAGTTCTCAGGTGTTTGGGGTCAGGGAGTAACCACTGCAGAGTCCAGATCTGAACCCGATCGAAAATCTGTGAGATAACCTAAAACGCGGGCTGACAGAAACGAAAGAGCCCCGAAAAGTATAAATGAGCTGTGGGAGTGGGTTCTGGCTAGGGTTGCCAGACGGTCTTGATTTTTCTTGAATTACAAGAAATTTTAGTGCTCGTCAAGAATCAAGAAAAAATAAGTTTTGTCAAGATTTTTACAGACTAATCTAGAAAAAACGTAGTTTTTTGAAGCAAAAGCAGGAATAAACCCAAATTTAAGCTTAATCGCCTAAAGATCGCAGTAGTCTTGTTTTTATTGAGAAAATCCTTAATGGCTCTAGAAAGCCGTTGAAAGACAATGTCAGGTCAGCGAAGTAATGTCAAATCGTAATTTTTTTATCATACCAATAACACTATATCGCATAATAAAATAACATCAGTTGAATTATTTTTTATTATTTATCTCTCACTCTTAGGTATGAGGTAATAGTAGACAAACCCTCAGAAAATCGAAACGATTGCCACACCGCTTTTGGTACCTCCCATACAAATGAGCGTATTCACCATCATAATTTTACATACATATCATTTTGTTTGTACACTGAATTCAAAATTATAATATAAATTTGACTCCGGAATGAGTATAGACTATAACGGCCTACCCCAACTGATTCCTGTCATACAAAATGGCCTATTTTTGGAAAATTGATATTTCTTTCATTACAACCCACAACTGAAGGATGCTTAAATTTGGTTAGTTTTATAATCTTGTGATAGTATAAAATCCTCGGAAAACCTAAACGTTTGCCATACCCTCTTTAGTACTTTCCATAAAATTGACCGAAAACTATGTGAGTGTTCTACACACATATCTTTATGTTAAGTACACTGAATTTAGTGAAATTTTGCACAAGCTAAAATTTTATTTAACCTAGACCTAGTCAGTTCATCAGTCAGTTCTTATGAGTCAGTTTATCCTGTACTTGGTTTGTTTAATATTTTGTATACCTTTTACATGAAAGTTATATTTTTATAAAAAAATTTTTTACACAATCAAGATATTTTTTGGTGATTGTCAAGAATTTTACAATTTTAAATCTGGCAAGCCTAGTTCTGGCTGAAGGAAACAAAATTCCTGTATATTATGTTGCTCAACTTTGTCAATATACGCCAAATAGGGTGGTCATTTGAAGAAAGTAAAAATATGCAGGACTAATTATTAAATTTAGATAAGAAAAACCTTGGAGCAAAAGTGTGCCAATGGTCTGATTTTGAAAATGTTTTGTTTTTATATACTTACAGTAATGTAAGTTTTGTTTTTATTATTGCTTTACATATTTTACAGATGCATATTTTTAATTTAGCAAAAGGTTTGAAAATAATATAATAAAAAGTACTAAAAATGTTTAATAACGTACTTTTTTTAAAACATTGGTTCATTTTTGCACCACAGTGTAAATTGTACAAGAAGTACATAAACTGTTTGTTTTGATCATTAAATGACACTACGGTAGGTTGGTAGAAGAAGAGCGCAGATTGGAAGAAGAAGAGCGTAGGTTGGAAGATGTGAATATACAAAAATTACGAAAACAAATTATGAAATTTTAATGCCGATTAAATGTTACATTTATCTTAATTTTTGCATATTTACATCTACTAACATACGCTCTTCTTCTACCAGCCTACCGTAGTGTTATTTAATGATTAAAACAAACAGTTAATATACTTGATTTATAATTAACGTTCTTTGCAGAAAGTAACAAAGTTCAGAAGTAGTCATTATTGACAACTTTAAAAGTCTTAAGGAAAATAAACACATGTTTTAACGATAAAAACCAGGGATTAAAAAGACTCCAAAACACTCTGCTCAACACATTTTAAACGTTGGTAATGTGCGCAGGCGAACTCAAAACACAAGAGTTTAATGATCGAAGATGCTCCGCACATAGAGTCAACACATAACAAAACTCTTTTTTACAATTTTTTCCTGAGCACTCAAAGATGGTGTGCACTAGACCGGGTCACGAAAAAAAATTTCCAAAGTCGAGGGCAAATATTAAAGATCACCTCGAGACAACTTTAAAAAAAAAAAAATTTTCCTCCCCCACCCCCCGGAAAAACAGCCAAAATCGTTTTTTTATCACTGCTTTTTTGTTTGTGGCTCAATCGTTAAATCAAAGGCATCGGTGTATAGGTTTCGACGAGTACTACATTTGTCCTATAGGTGTCGCTGACATACGACGTCTTCTTGTAATGATGGTCTCAATTAGAGCAATTTCTACCCCTAAAATTAAAAAATATTTTTCCTAGGATTAAAGCCCATTAAAAACCAAGAACATTTTGCTTTGGAAGTATACAGTTTTATTCAAAAACAAAAAAGTTACGTATAAAAAGATGTATTAACAGCATCAACACTAATATTTTTTCTTTTTGTTTGCATTATTACAGAAAATTATTGCATACTTTATAGCGCTGACGGAAAATTTTTATAAAAATGGTTCCATACTTTGTAGCTCAAATTGTTGCAAAAGTCGAAAAAAAATTGTAATATTTTCTTGAGATAATTCATTTTTAATATAGTTACAGATGAAATTGTATGTAATCACAGCAAATATGGGGGCGACTCAAGTTCCGTTCACGACTTTCTAGTTTTGCAAAAAATTTTAGTTTTGATTAGTCATTCCAAGCGCTGATTCACTTACATTTCGCACAAATGTTCGGTGTTGCAAATTGCATGGGAAGAATACAAGTGCAAAATTATGTCTATATTTTATTATTAATACTTCCACTGTTGACCACGTATCTTTATAGTTTCGTTGCTTAAATATTGGTGACGCTGAATATCTTCATCCGCATGTTTGAAAACATTGTGTGCGCTAAAAAGTTTGCAATAACTTGTATTTAATTTTTTTCGATATCGCTAAGAAGTATGCAATAATTTTCTGTAATAATGCAAACAACAGGGAAAAATATGAGTGTTGATGCTGTTTTTGAATAAAACTGTATACTTCCAAAGCAAAATGTTCTTGGTTTTTAATGGGCTTAAATCCTAGGAAAAAATATTTTTAAATTTTAGGGGTAGAAATTGCTCTAAATGAGACCATCATTACACGATGATGTCGTATGTCAGCGACATCTATAGGACAAATTTAGTACTCGTCGAGACCTATAAACCGATGTCTTGTATGTTACGATTGAGCGACAAACAAAAAAGCAGTGATAAAAAACGATTTTGGCTGTTTTTCCGGGGGGTGGGGGAGGAAAAAAATTTTTTTTTTTAAGTTGTCTCGAGGTTATCTTTAATATTAGCCCTCGACTTTGGAGAAAAAAAAAATTGTATGGGGACCGACCCGGTCTAGTGTGCACACATAAACGAGCGACACTTAAAGATTGGTAGAGAAGAAGAAGAAATATAGCTTTATATGTATGAATATATGTATGTATGTGTTTTTTTTTAATTAATAATTACTTTCATTTAATCAGTTGGTCTATTCTGTTAAGGTAAGTCAAGACTGATTGATCCATGAGCCATATGGTAGAGCTCTAAACTTTTTGAGAATTTTGGTACCAAGTACCTGACTGCTTCGTTGAAGCTTAACAATAAATATTTCTTATTATATTGCGTTTTCATTATGCAAAAAACAAGTTTCTGAAGTGTTTATCGTAAAACATATGTTTTACCAAAGAATATAAACAAGAGGTCAAATAAGACTGCGAAATGTAGTGTACTTACGCCCTTAAATAACACACTTATAGCCTTTTTACACCGGAACGCATTTAACATATTTCCGCGTTAATCCGCTTCTTTGATGGATGCGGCCAAAATGCTAAAATTTGTACATGTATTTTGTTGTTGGAAAGATGTTAACATATTTTCGCATCCATGAAAGATGCGGAAAAATACACTGAGTTGTACTCTGAAAATTGGAATTTAAGCGATTTTTCTCAGTAATGTTGATCCGGCAACCACAATTTTCGTCGTTTGTTTACATTTATCGGAAAAAATACCAAACAACATGGACGGACAAAAAATTTACATTTTTGCCAAATTTTTAATAAATGGTTATTCCAATTAGTTAAAACTATTCGCGCTTTGTGGAACACAGCCTCCGTAACAATGTTAATAGGTTTGTGGCAGGCAAATATTGCAGTTTTACAACGCAAATGGAAAAATGTGTGAGCTAGACAACAGCTGATAATATGCGAAACTGCGGTGTAAAACCACTTTTTAGCATTCCGCATCTTCAGCTCAAGATGCGGAATGCTTTTTTGGTGTAAAAAGGCTATTACAGATCGGTACTGAACTGATATCACGGTATAAAAAACGTTGAAAATAAAACAAAATTTTTGCCATTTTCTAACTCGACAGCCACAAAGATAAACGAACCACTTCATCAGCATTAAAATATCAAAATTTATTTTCTTAATTTTTTCATATTCACATCTACCAACTTACCCTCTTTTTCTTTCAATCCACGCTCTTTTTCTACCAACATACCGCTGTGTTATTTAATGATAAAAACAACGAACGAATAGACTTCTGCTGATATCTATGTTCTTTGGTTTTCCTACAGCAAAAGAAAACAAAACATAGAACGAATAGAGGTTGCGTTTTGTTGGTAACTTATACGCGCTTAGCCATACAAATGTTATCCTATATACGCTAACGGGGATAAAATTACATGCTAAAGCTGCCATTAGACGACGTGTATTTTACATGTGACATGTCAGTTTTCCCAGTGTAAAATTTATACATGTCGTGTGACCCCTTTAAAACACTGCTTGTGTAAAACAATGTGTTAGATAACATATCGAGCCCTTACCGCCAAAATAGTGTAAGCGACACGTATATCAATTTTCGTTTTTTGATGAAAATCGATTATTTACTATTATTTGCATCATCTCTTAAAATTTTATAACTGTAAAAAGTTCCGTTACGAATTTACAGCAAAAGCAATTTTAAGGTAAGTGAACATTCTTAGTTTGTTTACATTTTTTGTGACTGCGAAGTGTCGCTTACATTAAAATTTTCTGTAACAAAGTATTACAATATATTCGCGATTTTACTATTTTTTCGTTTTGTCGTTAAATCAACTTGAGGTAAGCGTGTTTTTTTTAATTTAAAATAAATTTTTTTTTCAGTTTTGAACAAAAAATCGCTTGTTTCATACAGAGATTCTGATTCTGTGGAAATAATTAATTCACAAACATTTTTTCTTCGAAGACTACTGAATTAGAATTTTAAGATATTGAAGAAGAAATGTGTGAAAAAATTTGACTTATTTGTATAGGAGGTACAATTAGGGGCAGCACAACGCGTCTTATTTTTTTTCGTGAATCAACGTTCAATTATTGCTTTACTAGGCAAAATTTGTCTAAATTTAGTGTACGTACAAAAATTATATACATGTAAAAGGCCAATATCTGTTATTAATATGGAAGGTACCAAAAGGGGTGTGCCATATAGTTAGGTTTTCTGAGGTTATGCCTCCTATTACAAGATAAATAAACTAACAAAATCTGATTGTCCCCCAGGTGCCGGTTTGGATGTTATGGGAGAAATATTAATTTTCCAAAAATAGGTAATTTTGCATGGAAGGTACCAGAAGGCGTGAACAGATATAGTCTATATTCATTCCTGAGTCCAATTTTTATAACCGTACAACTTAACCAAAATTTGACTGAATTCAGTGTACTCACAAATAAGATATGTATGTAAGACTATGGGGGTGAGTTCGGTCATTTGTATGGGAGGTACCAGAAGGTGTGTGTCAAATAGTTAAGTTTTCTATGGTTTTGCCTCCTATCACAAAATAAATTTATCGACTAATTTTCATTACCCCCAAAGTGTCTGTTTGGAAGTTTTTTTTTTTAAATTATTTTAACGTAACCGACACAACATTAATCAGAAGCTTGTGAGCATGACAGCGAAAATAATGTAAGCGACAAAAATATCCGTTAAGTTGTGGATATGTAAATAAAACCAATTTTATCATAAATATTAGACAAAATAATGCTTACATTTTAAATTTCACGGTACTACTTAGACCAAAAGCAGAGATAATTAGAAAAAACCTTCTCCTGTAAAATTTTGTTTTTGTCGCTTACACTATTTTGGCGGTAAGGGCTCGATATGTATACATTTCATTTAGAGCGTGCTCTAAAAAGAGAAAGTCAAATAAAATAAATTGCTTTTGAATGATATTATTTCAATAAAATGTTATTTTACAGCAAATTTGTTATGCAAACAAAAGAATAAAAAATTCCTATTCGTGGCTTAAGGTCCCTGAGAAGCATTAGATACTAAGAGTGGTCATGTAAATCATTTTTAAGTTAATATTAAAATTTTTTTTCGAAAATATCATAAAAGTCCAAAACTACAATTAATACAATATTTACGAATGAATGAAAGGAAAACAAAAAACGTCACTGTTTTGAGAAGCTCTTACTAGACACGACGATTGAATCGACGCTTAATACTGCGAAGTTGCTGTCAAACAACATTCGAGGGAAGCCGACAATGAAAGACAATTTTATTTTATTTATTTTTTTTTTCTTTTTTTTTTAAGATGACTGGAGCCAGGTTTGAACCTGCGATCTCCCGCATGGTAGTCGCGTGTTCTAACCACTATGCCACGGCCGGTCCCGCCACAAAGATAACTGTAACACTTAATCAGCATTAAAATTTCATAATTTATTTTTCTAATTTTTGCATATACAGATCTGCCACCACACGCTCTTCTTCTTCCAATCCACGCTCTTTTTCTATCAGGCAAAGAACATAGCTAACAGTAACATTTAATCAGCATTGAAATTTCATAATTTATTTTCCTAATTTTTGCATATTCACATCTACCAACCTACACTCTTCTTCTTCCAATCCACGCTTTTCTTCTACCAACCTACCGCCGCACAGTGGGGTATGGGACTCCTAAAACGGAGATTAATTCAAAAATGAAAACTGTGTTTTCACCTTTTAGTCATTTAAAAACCGAATTATTGTTATGGATCATTCAACGTCAGCTATTGAAGAACAGGACTAACAATTACTTGTATACAATAAATATGTATAATTATTTTTGAAAAAAAAATAGTCTAAATTAAGGTATTTTTTGAAATGTTGAAATGTACCGATACTGCTACAAATTCAATGTTATCAAAATTCGATGGAATTACCGCATGGGATATTCGAACGATCTCTACGAGAAGTCATATGTATATTGATTACAAAAAATTTCTGAATTAAGAATATGTGCCTTGAGCCAGGTTTTAGAATAAACTATCACATCGTGCTCAAATACGAAGCTGTCAACACAATGTCTCGAAAGTTTTATGTTTACACCACGAACATTTTGATAAATAGCATTTAGAGAGCTCCCTGTGTATTGAAGTCGGTTTACTCGATTAATGCAGTGATGCTTAGTTGTCACGCCTATCATTTTCCCGAAAAACAAATTGCTTCACAAGAATATTTAAGGCCAAAATTTAACATCAACGATTTTTCCAAATAAATTATCAGTAACATCTATCTTAAACGATGATATTCGTTCCGAAAAAGTAACAAGGTAATTTAGTAACAAGATATTGACTACATGTTACCAACTCTGTTTGTTTCGTCAAAACAATTGGATAAGCATATGCAAAATCACTACCCTTTGCCACTATTCTCCGCAAAACAAAGACGCATGGACGAACAGACCGACTATTTTTTAACATCGATCATTTTATTCCCTTCAATAGAAATGTCCCCCATAACGTTTCTAGAAAACTTAAAATTTGAATTTAATTCACAAATACTATTTTTTTTGTAAAATTATTTCTATCTAAAATAGAAGTTTTCACATAAATCTCTGAAAACTTTTCACCACTACTCTTACCTTTACATTGTGTCCCACACTCTGTAGGTCATCTAGAACAGCTACTATTCTTGAAGTACAATAATAATATTTTGTTCTACTTGCAAATAGATTAAGCTTAAATTTAAAACAGTTTTTTAATTTTTTTTACTTCATTCAGGAAAACATGATACAGTTTATAATATATTTAATATTTCACATTCGTTTGGGCTAAACAATTTATTTAACTTTAACATTAAACATTTATTTATTTATATTTTTTCTCTTTAAATAACTGTGTTCAGCCTTTTTCAATCTTCATATATTTTTGATGTTTTCATAAAAATTTAATTATAATGGATAAAATAACAATTGTAAAAACAGTATTTAAGTCCGATTCGGAACTACAAGTTGAATCTAAAGTGCAAGGAACACAATGATCTGACAAAATTTGTAAAATATCATTATCGACTTCCTTTTTTTGAGTTGCCTTGTGGTTTATTTAAATTTAAAATCAATAAATCTGATGAGCATAAAAGCGCATGCACCAAGTTCTCCATTGTATTTGATCGGGATGTCTTTCGCGTATGGTGCTCACGGAAATTACGGTAATCTTTGTTCTGGGCTTCTAACGCTTCTTCCGATATTTTTCCTATTGAATTATATCGGTTCTATGTATTAATATTTTATGTATGGGGAAAACCTTTGTGGTTGAAGATACTAGGTAGATATGTTCAGAGTCGACGGCAGTTGCCATTTACCTACACCCCACCTCCATGGGGAGGCTGATGATTTTGGCTCATGATTTTTTTTGTTACCATACAAAATAAGGAGGTAAGCCGTATCCAAATCTCGTTACTAAGGATATCCATACAACACTTTCGTTCACACACTGAGCACCCACATTGTTCCTTACAAATTCAATATCAATGAATGATGCGGGTGAATGATTTTGGACACTTTTCAATATAATAACAACAACGTAATTTAAAAAAATATTCTAGCGCAAATACTTTCGGATATCAGAAGTACCGGTCCTCGGAAGTCATATTTGTGGCTTTTTCAACACTTAAGCACAAGTCACAAATATTTTCTTTAGTTAATACATTCCTTTAACTATAAATAAAACCAATTTTCTTCCACTTAATTGAGACAAATCCAACTACTTTAGGAAAATGTTTGGCAATGCAGAGAAAACAGTGATGCACCGATCTGTTGACCCCTTCTAGTACCTCGCGTACAAAATGACCTATTTTTGGAAAATTAATATTTCTCCCATAACTTCTAAACGAACACCTGTGGGATATTAAAATTTGGCCAGACCTTGTAATGGGAGGCGAAACCTCAGTAAACCTATCTATTTGACACACCCTTTCTGGTACCTCCCATATAAAGGACCTACACTGCCACTTTTACATGCATATATTTTTTGTACATCCATTGCGTTTAGTCAAATTTTGACAAGGTAAGCTTTTATTGAACGTTGATTTACGAAAAAACGAATACTTTGTAAAGCCCCTTATGGGACATGCTATTTATCAGTCAGTTACCTGACTAAAATTGCTGTACTGGTTTTAAATGAAATTGGGTGATGGCATTTATAAGTCAGTTTACCTGACTGAAATTTCTGTACTGGTTAGTCATAAACTTTATGCATCAAATTTAAACTAAGTTCCTAGATTTTATGAAATTCATTGTTCTTAGGATGAGAATTAACATTATACTCGGAAGTTGGAATTTTTAGGCTCAAAATGTTGACCCAAAGAGCTTGTGACATTGTCAATTAGTTTTTACATAAAAATTGGTTTTTACATAAAAAATTCAAAGTTTTCAGTGATGCACCACTTTCAAAAAATTAAATCAAATATTTCCACGAACCATATGATAATGATATGGGTATCAAATGAAAGGTAAGAATCTCAGCAATGCAAACAAATAACAGATTTTAAAAGATCTGGACCAAAAATTTCAAAAATGTCCTTTTAAAGTCTAAAAGCTTAATATCCTTTAAATGATTTTTTCTGAAAAAAATATATATTGCATAAGTTATATGTAGGTACATTTTATTAATCTAGCTTAACTAGTTTAGTAAAAAAGAAAAATTATTAATCCTGTTTCAAAAAATTGTATGTATATAAAAAAACTGAATAAAAATTAATTAAAATGTAAACGTCGACTTTGCCGCTTATGCTGATCGTCTGTGTCACGACATACTGTCCAACAATATTCTGCCATCATGTGGCATGCACTTTTTTCTCTAAATCGATTTTCAATTGTCGCCATTTATTGATGGAAGCGCTCACCATGCTCATCACTGAAATTTCCCAAATTTTCAGGAAAAAGTCAAGATGTTTGTCCAGGAAATGAATCTTTAGCGACATATTCACACCCATTGCACCAAAGTTTTGTACTAAATTCCGGACTATATCTGAATAATTATCCGATTTTTTGTTACCCAAAAAATTTGTTGTTATTTCTTCCAAGCTAGACCATGCATTTTTTTCAACAGAAGATAAGTAATTCTGGAAATTCCTTGTCCTTTAACAATTTATTTAATTGTGGTCCATTGAATACACCTGAAACTATATTAGCTTAATTTTATGTTTTACATTTTAACTTTATAATATGCCAGCATCAATTTTCGCATTGCTTAATTTTGGAAAAATAGAAGCAACCAAATCGTTGGGTAAACGTATTTCATGGGATGCTGTTTCGGCTCAACGAAGTTGGATCCTATAATGCAACGGTAACAATAGTCGAATGCAACTTCCGGTACATACCATTCATTTGATATATAGTTTATTAAAAAATATTTTTCATAATTTTCCACGAAATTTTTTGAAACTTTACGCGAATTCTTTAAAGACACGAATAAACAAACAACACAAAATTAGTTACGATTGGGACATTCCATTTTTAATCACTATTAAACGATCGGAAAAAAATTCAAGATGTGACTGCTCGCGCAAAAGAAAACACAAAACGACTTGTGCCAATGACGGCAAAAACAACGTTTACATTTTAATTAATTTTTATTCAGTGTTTTTATATACATACAATTTTTTGAAACAGAATTAATAATTTTTTCTTTTTTACTAAACTAGTAAAGCTAGATTAATAAAATGTACATACATATAACTTCTTCAACATATATATTTTTCAGAAAAAATCATTTGAAGGATATTAAGCTTTTAAACTTTAAAAGGAAATTTTTAAAATTTTTGGTCCAGACCCATTAAAATCTGTTATTTGTTTGCATTGCTGAGATTCTTACCTTTCATTTGATACCCATATCATTATCATATGGTTCGTGGAAATATTTGATTTAATTTTTTGAAAGTGGTGCATCATTTGAAACTTTAAAGTCCTTTAAAAAAAAATTCTGACGTTCTGGCGATAAACTGAGAACGCAGTTTTACTACATAAGGGGTCTAGTATCACGTGTATATGGTCTTCATCCAGTGTGAAAACAAAAATTGAAAATTGTATCGGGGTGTAGTAAATGAAGCGCACTATCTATTTTCGGTGTTATCTCAATTTTTAAAATAGAATATTGAAATTATCAGTTCAATATGATCAATAATTTTAGTTTAATTTTAGAGAACTTTCAAGTTTTAATTAAAAAAAATTCATTAAAATCTGTCATGGTCGCGTTTAAAATGTCCCTTTTTTTATAGGTTTTGATATGAAATTCATCAAATATAAAAATGTGTTAAGCGTTTTTTTTTACAATTTACAGAGACTAAGTAAAGTTACATAAAACAACATCCTTTATTTTTGTTGGCAAGAAATAAATTTTGGATGGAATATTAATTATTCTAAAAAAGGTTTTATCTTATTCACAATCATAATGGTAAAAGGTTTTTTGAATTGTTGCACTTACGCATACGTAGTGGGTACTTGCCAGTTTCATATACAATAAAGGGAAATCAAGATATTTTATTTTATAATGACCAACTGTTAAGATAATTTATTATATGTAGATGAATTCATTGTGTATCGGAATATGGAGAAGTCTTTAAATTGATAAACGTGACATTAATTAAGTTTAATTTGAATATGGTCAATTTCAAAAATGAAGCACTTCCTAAGTTTTCCGAAAGTTTTATTATAAAATTATATATGAACAAAAATTAAAAGTATTTGAAAAATATTCTCAGGGATACATTATAAGTACTACCTTGAGGAAAAATTGGATATATATTTCGTTGGTAATTAAAAGGGTTTTCAATATCGTGAAATACAATTTCCTTAAATAGAGTATTATTAAACGGGCGATTTGAGAGCAAACTACTAAATAACATTTCCAAGAAAAGCTTCCACCGAGGTCGAAAGAAATCTTTAACTACACCGGACCATTGCTTTGTAGCATAATCGACTATTTGACCAGTAGGTCCCCATAGTGTTATCTGGTTACGGGCATTGAATTCCAATAGTATTTCTTCTTCAAAATTTGTTGACCACTTTTTAGCATCCTCTAGCCAAGTGCCGAGCAGAAAATCGACGTGTGTAGCCAAAATATCTTCTAAATCATAAAAAACATCTAACATTTTAACCGCTAGATAAGAAAATTTGGTCAATTCTTTTTTTCTAAATGATTGCATTAGGTTCAGGTACAATTGTTCAAATGCTATTTGTAAATACTGTCTAGTAATATCGACAAGGTCGTACCTATATTCAGCATAATAATTTTCTGGTATTGTGTGATTAGACTCAAGTAAATTTGACCATGAATTTAAAACATCAGATGCATTATACCACGTCCAAACTCTTAGTCGCGTTGACGGACGGCGGGCAAGTAAATACTTTCCGTGTAACTTGCTCAAGCCATAGTAAGAGTATACAGAATTCTTTAATAGCTGCCATGCTCGCCGAAGCCTCTTATCAACAACGCCGTAGCGTGTGTCAGAATACTGATTAAACCATGCGTTTAAATTAAAGTCATTTTTGGCCCAAGCACGTTCCAAGGTCAATGCATATATAACGTAATTCTGATGTATACCTTCTGGAGTTATTCCAACCCCAACCATTGAACTGTTTGGCATCGAACGTGCCAGTCGGATATTTGTATTTATGACATTGACTGAACCGTGCATTCCCAGAGTTCCACCAAAGTTGTGCAGCATGCACCAAATGTAAGGCTGCCCGTAGAAAGAATTTGTTTTGTCATATAAAGGAAACTGCTCACTTTGCAAATCCAAAATAAGTAAACTACCTATTGGAACAGCGGTTAAAAATGTTTTTGTTAACTCTTTAGTCCAAAACACACTCTTAATAAACATCCAGCCTTGCAGAAGCCAAATTGCATCGCTGTCAACCGCGCGCATGGAACTATATATGTGAAATGCTGTCCTATTAATATAAGCTGGATCTGATTTTTGCGGCTGCATTTCGTTGAAGGGATCAGCGAAATAAATGTGGTCCGTGCCGTAATTGTATATAGTTTTCCGCAGGAACCGGCCAACAATTTCACTATATAAAGGCTCAAATGCGTTAAGGAACAAACTACAGCAATACTTTTTAGGAAAGTTATTCCAGGAATCAACTACGATGAACGATGTTTTTGGGTAGAGTCGTTTCATAGCTAGGGGAAGGTAGCCCGCAAATGACGGAACGGCTACTGTCATACCAAAGAGTCTTTGCCTGTCGATTATTTTCTGCTGCAGAATCATTTGAATTTTTCGCATAGTTGGTGGCGTTGGTCCAGCCCAACCTCGAATGTTGCCCATACGTAACCTGTAAAAAATACAACAGTGTTTTATTATTTGAGTTACCTAAGAACTACAGAAAATTTAACTTAACCCATTAGTGACGACTGTTACCATATGGTAACGTCGACAGCGCACAGTGCTTCCTTTTTGGTTTTTTTGGAATTAAATCTGTAACTTTTGAACGGAAAATGCTACCTTGATGAAATTTAAAATAGTTAAAGCTGAGGTGTTTTCGAGATGATTTGGAAATATTCGGCTCCCGAGGTGGTGTGGGGGCCACTGCGTGGCCCTCCAAAGTTGGTCACCTCGGGTGTTTCAAAATTTCAAATGCTTGAGGAATGCGCATTTATGAACCGATTTAAAAGATTTTTTGCATTTAGATAGTGCTTCGAAAAACCTTCAAAAAACATGCTTACATGCACATGTTATCTCATTTAGGTCAAGAGATATTTGAGAAAATAAAAAAAATTGTGTCATTTTTGGTATTTTTAAGGGTGTGAGCTCAGTTTTTCCTTGATTTTAAAGATATTTATATCGTTAGTTAGCTTATAAAATTCTTAATGAAATTGCTGAAAAAATAATTCAAATATTTTGTTTCAATCAAAAGTTATAAGCATCGAAAATAAAAGTTTCCAAAAAAATGCATATTTTTACTGTTTTTTTTGCAAAAAGGCGACTACATTCTTTCGTTTGTAAAAAAAATATTTCTTCCGGGAAGTGGCAATTTCTTTATTATTCCTCATAGAAATGTTGATGCAGATGCATTTAATGCTAAATTTGGATCAGTTCAGCAAAATGGTTCCTCGGCAAGGGAAGTCAAAAATACCCCATCTTTGAAAAAAAAAGTTTGTTTTTGAAAATTCTCAAATCGCAAAGCGCCAACGAGAAAGCTCATTATATATTTTTTTGACCACATATGTGGACTAGTTAACCGTAACGTATTTCAACATCCCTGCCATAAACAAAGACATTGTGGCCATTTTAGTAAAAAATTCGGAATTTTGGAACATATTTTCCCCGTTTTGGGAATTTGGGTAGTTTGTTGTAAGATATGGCAACATATTGTTATTCGTTTTTTTAAGGACAATTTTATGTACATTATTCCAAAATTTCGTTAAGATATTTCAGTCCGTTTGGATTTTACGCTATTTTTCATATAAGATATTATTTCTCCAAAAAATACGTTTTGACCAAATTTTATATTTGACTCAGAATCATGCCCAAAATAAAATGTGCTTTTAATTAATTTTTGTAAATTATTAAACTTAATGTAATTCCCTTTCCATTGATATGCAATACTTGTATGTCAAGAGTTTATTTATTCTTTATAATTATAATCAAACTTCACTACCTCCGTAATAAAAGTATATATCGTGAAACACACATATATATGGGGGCTATATCTAAATCTGAACCGATATGCTTAGTTTTGTTACCACATCATAATAGTGTAAAAAAACTAAGAAGTGCAAAGTTTTGTTAACACCAGAACAAAAATGTGATTTTTGGCTACAATAATGTATAAAAGGTTATGCTAATTTGTATGGGAGGTACCAGAAGGGGCGGGGCAAGCGGACCCATTATTTCAGTATATACTACACGCTGTCAAATAATAATACCATCCAAATTAATCCAGCAAAATTATTTTTTAAGTTATAAATTTGATTTTTAATGCAATATTCATATGTTTTTGCTGCTTTTTATTGTTATTATTACCATTTTTAACAAATTTTGAACAAAATTTGTATATTCTCAGTAAAATCGAATAGGAAATATATAATTTTATACGGGAAGAAGTTAAGCCCATCAGTGTATATAACTGAGACCCTAGATTCCTTCAGAAAAAATAAGTTTCGGGGCTTCTCAACCCAATAAAGCTATGTCCGTCTGGCCGGCTGGGTAAATGGTTACGACGATAAATGGAGTAGTTCTTAATCAATTTCAATAGAAATTTACTAGTGGCATAAAATTCACTAGTCGCGATGTTGGTTGGAAAATGGGCGAAATAGCCACGCCCCTCAAGTACCTCCCATACAAAATTACCTATTTCACTAAAACCACTATATTGTCACTAACTTCCTGGTGGAGGGCTCTACGAAGCTAAAATTTGGATGGTATTATTATTTGACAGCGTGTAGTATATACTGAAATAATGGGTCCGCTTGCCCCGCCCCTTCTGGTACATCCCATACAAATTAGCATAACCTTTTATACATTATTTTAGCCAAAAACCACATTTTTGTTCTGGTGTTAACAAAACTTTGCACATCTTAGTTTTTTTACACTATTATGATGTGGTAACAAAACTAAGCATATCGGTTCAGATTTAGATATAGCCCCCATATATATGTGTGTTTCACGATATATACTTTTATTACGGAGGTAGTGAAGTTTGATTATAATTATAAAGAATAAATAAACTCTTGACATACAAGTATTGCATATCAATGGAAAGGGAATTACATTAAGTTTAATAATTTACAAAAATTAATTAAAAGCACATTTTATTTTGGGCATGATTCTGAGTCAAATATAAAATTTGGTCAAAACGTATTTTTTGGAGAAATAATATCTTATATGAAAAATAGCGTAAAATCCAAACGGACTGAAATATCTTAACGAAATTTTGGAATAATGTACATAAAATTGTCCTTAAAAAACGAATAACAATATGTTGCCATATCTTACAACAAACTACCCAAATTCCCAAAACGGGGAAAATATGTTCCAAAATTCCGAATTTTTTACTAAAATGGCCACACTGTCTTTGTTTATGGCAGGGATGTTGAAATACGTTACGGTTAACTAGTCCACATATGTGGTAAAAAAATATATAATGAGCTTTCTCGTTGGCGCTTTGCGATTTGAGAATTTTTAAAAACAAATTTTTTTTTTTTTCAAAATTGGGGTATTTTTGACTTCCCTTGCCGGGGAACCATTTTGCTGAACTGATTCAAATTTAGCATTAAATGCATCTGCATCAACATTTCTATGAGGAATAATAAAGAAATTGCCACTTCCCGGAAGAAATATTTTTTTTACAAACGAAAGAATGTAGTCGTCTTTTTGCAAAAAAACAGTAAAAATATGCCTTTTTTTGGAAACTTTTATTTGCGATGCTTATAACTTTTGATTGGAACAAAATATTTGAATTATTTTTTCAGCAATTTCATTAAGAATTTTATAAGCTAACTAACGATATAAATATCTTTAAAATCAAGGAAAAACTGAGCTCACACCCTTAAAAATACTAAATCTACCTCGTCCAAAAATGACACAATTTTCTCAAATATCTCTTGACCTAAATGAGATGACATGTACATGTAAGCATGCTTTTTAAGGTTTTTCGAAGCACTATCTAAATGCAAAAAATCTTTTAAATCGGTTCATAAATGCACATGCCTCAAGCATTTGAAATTTTGAAACACCCGAGGTGACCAACTTTGGAGGGCCACGCAGTGGCCCCCACACCCCGTAGGTAGCCGAATATTTCCAAATCATCTCGAAAACACCTCAGCTTTAACTATTTTAAATTTCATCAAGATAGCATTATCCGTTCAAAAGTTACAGAATTAATTCCAAAAAAAACCAAAAAGGAACCACTGTGCAGCGTTAGATATTGCACGCAATACAATAAACATAAGAATAAATGTCAAGAATTTGATCTTTGATCTTTCATTCTTGATTTACCGCTATGCGACCAGACGTCAGTAGAGAGCGTGGGGGATCATTTAAAATAGGTGTTTTTCACATGTGCGCAAAACAGCAATATAGAGGGATATAAAAAGTCACTCCATATTAAGAATATTTTGTGGTTGTTTAAAGACTGATATATTAAAGACTTTTACTTATTGTTATTTGAGAAGAATAGGAAATATCATAAAAACTTATTGCATGAATTATTTTGTACTTGGTACTTTTTATTTACCTGTTCTAAGGCTGTTACCATATGGTCACAGTCGTCATAACGTTAGTAAAAATGGATATTTTTCCGAAATTTTTCGACTTACTTTTTTATGTATAATTCGTAATTTCGCTCTTGTAATTAAAGGGTTAAATGATGCCAATAGAAGGCTGTTGTTAATTAAGAAAAGAGTACTTCATGGTCGTGAGATAAGTGTACTTGTTTGTTTTCATTTTAAAATAGTATCGTCCTCTTTGAAACGTCGAATTTCGTTAAAAATACCTATGGAATGTATGGAATGTCAATGCAACCGAGAATCGGAAGGCTGCGAGGTAGAGGAAACTTTGAAGACTTGACTTGTGATAGGCGGTCGGAATTCGAAATACTGGATTAAGCAAAATCTGGTAAATATTGCTGTCTAAAAATATGTGTAAGTGGAAAGAACATTATGTCAATGTTCTGGACTCTATATGAATGTGGTGTATAATGCCCATAAAAAACGTGGAGGATTATTTTTAATTTTGTAGGTAGAAAAGCATGCTCCTAAAAGGTAATGCATTTGAAGGTAATAACCAAAGAAGCCATTGTAAAAATCAGAGCTAAAGAAAGCGGCGTATTTAAGGGTGTGCTTATATGGGATTTTTGGGAATTTTGTTCAAAAAACGGCATTAATAGCGAACTTGGAAATCGAACTCCATCTTCCGTTTGTTATTTACAAAATAACGAATATATTGTGCGAGACTTCGCAATGATAGTTAGAAGTAAGAGTGTGCCGCAAAGAGGTTAAAGTTCGATTTTGTGTTCAAATCAGTTTATCGCCGCTGAATATTTTTTTTGTTTTAAATCGATGAACTAGACATAAGCCGTTTAATAGGTGAAGTGAAGCCCTATAAAAGTATATGTTTGGACATACCATATCTCCTATGGATATCGAGATTTTTGATGCAAAATTGGGGGTATTTTTGAAAAAAAAAAAATAATAAAAGATTGGGAAATTGCATTTTGAAGTAGGTTATTGCAGACTATCATATATAAGGGAGTGAAGTTAAATACGTTTTTTAAAATACGTTTTATCGAAGATAAAAACCGCAAATATGGAATTTATCAAAACGATTTTATATATCGCGACCTAAAGTTGTAAAGGTTGTAAGTCCAAAATTCAATATTTTACAGGAGGGACAAAAAACTTTACTTTTTCCTTTAACGACTTACTTTTTCAAAATTTTTAATGCAATTATGTGTACTTTGCTCATATTTATGTTAATATTGAGAAATTTTTCTGAAAAATTGCACTATACACTTTTTGGAGCATATTTTTGTACTTTTTTGTGGGGATAAAATATCCTCCATTCTCATGTTTGATTACACTGTGACACAAAATTTAACTTTTGGAATCGGAATGGGATGAAACCAAAAGGAAATGGAAGTTGACATTATGTATAACAAAACCCTCAAGTGATTTCTTAAGTTTAGTGCGAGATTTTTTTTTACACGCATTTGAAGTTGATGATTTTTGAACGCTGGCTAACAAGAAAAATTCATTAAAAAAGTCATAAAATAATGCTATTTATCCCGGAAAGTTATACAATCTTACTGTTTTTGGGGTCGAGGAATCCATTTTTGACCTTTATTTTTATTTTTAATCTCCGCTAGAGGCCGCTTTCGTACATTTTTTTGGTTTAGATCGAATTGTTTGCCTTTCCACACGATTACAGCCGTAGATTAAGAGCTTTCGAGCTGAAATTTGGTATGCGAGCTTCTATCCACCAAGCGGAGATTGGGTTCTTAGATGGGCATGATTGGACAAAACCTACTCCCACCTCCCATACAAATTGTACCTTTTTGAGGTCTATCCCTGCAATCACAGTCGTAGATTAAGAGCTATCGAGCTGGAATTTGGTATGCTAGCTTCTATCCTCTAAGCGGAGATTATGTTCTAAGATGGTCATGATCGGACAAAAACTACTCCCACCTCCCATACAAAATAACCCTTTTTGGGTATGTCCGTTTATTTTTCTTCGCTATTACAACCTAGGATTTAGAGCTATCGAGCTGAAATTTGGTATGCAAGCTTCTAACCTCTTAGAGAAAGTTAAGTTCTAAGATGAGCATGATTGGACAAAAACTTCTCCTACCTCCAATGCAAACTTCCCATATTTTGGGGTTTGAGGAGTTTTTGTCTGATCTTGCTCTTCTTAGAACTTAACTTTCCCTAAGAGGTAAGAAGTTTGCGTACCAAGTTTCAGCTCGATAGCTCTTAATCTAAGGCTGTAATTGAGAAGACAAACAGACGAACACCCTCAAATAGGGCAAGTTTGTATGGTAGGTGGTAGTAGTTTTTGTTCGATCATTCCCATTTTAAAACTCAATCTCCGCTTAGGGGATAGAAGCTTGCATACCAAATTTCAGCTCGATAGCTCTTAATCTGCGACTGTGATCGCAGGGGCAGACCTAAAAAAAAATACATTTGTATAGAAAGTGGGAGTAGGTTTTGTCCGATCATGCCCATCTAAGAACCCAATCTCCGCATGATGGACAGAAGCTCGCATACAAAATTTAAGCTCGATAGCTCCTAATCTACGGCTGTAATCGTGTGGAAAGACAAAAAATTCGATCTGAACCAAAAAAAAATGTACGAAAGCGCCCTCTAGCGGAGATTAAAAATAAAAATAAAGGACAAAAATGGATTCCTCGACCCCAAAAACAGTAAGATACTACAACTTTTCGGGATAAATAGCATTATTTTATGACCTTTTTAATGAATTTTTCTTGTTAGCCAGCGTTCAAAAATCATCAACTTCAAATGCGTGTAAAAAAAAATCTCGCACTAAACTTAAGAAATCCCTTGAGGGTTTTGTTATACATAATGTCAACTTCCATTTCCTTTTGGTTTCATCCCATTCCGATTTTGGTTGTTGCACAGTGTTATCAATGGTCAAATTCATAACTATGCTGGACATTTTCGGCTGATTCCTACTTCACATGCACATGTTTGACATAATTGTAGATATATATACAGCTGATGATGTACCATCATCCTAGTGCGTGACACACTGAATTTGACCAAAAATATCAAACAATAAAAAATAAAAAACACTTTTCTGATCTTTAGCCGAATTTGATGTATCATTCGATACACTAACGTAAATTGATATAATTTTTTTTATTATATTTTTTTAATTATAATTTATTCATTATATTTTTATACCCTCACTCTACGGATAGGTAGGTACGGGTGTATATCATTTGATACGACAAAAAAGTGTAACACATAGAAGGAGTCACTTTAGACCCTAGGTTTCTTTGAACCAAGTTCGATTCATGATTTTTTAAGTCATTTGAGCCAAGTCTGTCTGTCTGTCTGGCTGTCCGGCTGGTACGCACGATAACTTTCGATAGACGCAACCAAATGTTTTGAAATATTGCACAAGTATATATTTCCCTCTAATTACCCACTTTAGAAATCGAGTAATAATATTAATACACCCAACAGGATCGTACCCAAATTCAGTATTTAGTAAAACTCAAGCAGGATAAAGTTTTTATGAAAATATCGGAAAGTCTAGACACGCCCCTTCTTGTACCTCCTACACAAATGTACCAGTCCGCCCACATTGGAGATGTAATAATAAAATCAATACACTCGACACCATCGTGCCCAAATTCTGTATTTTTGTTAAGCTATAACAGGATAACGTTTTAGAGAAAGTCTAGACGCGGCCCTTCTGGTACCTCCCATACAAATTTACCACTCCGACCACTTTAGAAATCCAGTAATAATATCAATATAATAGAAAATTTATGGTATACTCAGACTGAAACTTTCTTACTGGTCAAGACGAAAGTATATATTTTTTTTTAAAGTAAAATTTTAATACTTTATTTAAGTTATACTAATAGTAATTATATATTTTTTCCATTATATGGATATTAATACTCCATTTCTTAAGTTGGCGGAGCGGTACATTGGTAAGGGGGGTACCAAAGGGGACGCGGATTTTTTCACAAAACTTTATCCTGCTTGAACTTGGGTTGGGTGTATTGATATTATTACTCGATTTCTAAAGTTTCTAAAGTTTCGACAGATAACTGGGACCCAATTCTTCTCTGGGCCTGTATAAAAAAACTTCCTGATGAAACATTGACACTTTGGGAACAGCACCTAGAATCTCGCCGTGATATCCCCACATGGGACGAACTGAATAAATTCTTATCAGGGCGTTTAGAGGTAGTGGAGCGTCTCACGAGAAACAGAAATCGCAAGTCCGAAGCCGATTCCCGAGTTTCTACTCCTTCCAACTTAGGTTTGTTTCACACAACAGCTAAAACTCAATATCTGTGTAAAATGTGCTCTGGAAACCACGCTCTAAAAGAATGTAATAAATTCAAGGCAATGACGCCCTTCGCTCGAAAGGACTTAGTGTTTAAAAATCGAATTTGCCTTAATTGCCTAGCATACACTCACATGAAAAAGGATTGTACAAGCAAATATTCCTGTGCACACTGCAAAAAAAATCACCACTCACTGCTTCATATACCTAATGAATCTCAAAATTCCTTCCACAATACCATTCCCGCACCGGATAACTCCGCGGTTAACATCACAAGCCATCAACACGAAACTTCCGAACCTGGTACATCGGCTCAAGCGATAACAAGAGTGTCTCAAATCTCATCTCATTTCACGTCTCGGAAAGAGGACTTTTCTCGCAAGACCTTCCTACCAACTGCGATTGTGTACATCGAAAAAGGAGGCGAACTATTTCCAGCACGCTCGTTTTTGGACCAGGGATCCGAAAACACATTTGTATCTCTCAAGCTTCAACAACAGCTCAGGATTCCCACGACACCGCAACAGATACAAATATGCGGAATGGGCGGACAAGTTTTATGTAACTTAAACCGATCATGCCTAATAACACTCAAAAATCAAGCTCGCAGTGATGATATCTCGGCTACGGCGGTTGTAGTCCCTACAATCGCAAAGGTACTTCCAAATTTTACTCTTTCTCGTGATTAAATTTTGCTCAGTGGTGTAGAAAATCTCGAATTAGCCGACCCTAATTTCTTTGCTCCGGGTCATGTCGACCTTCTCATCGGCAGCGACATTATTCCGAAAATATTACGCGATGGAATCAAACCCGTGGGCGAGTTTGATTATAAGTGGAGGATTATAAGTGGCCCCGTGAAGATACAACGTTCTTTTACTTTCTCTTTACAATCTCACGAAATTTCACCAGAGGACTCACTAAGTGACCAGTTAAAGCTTTTTTGGGAGCAGGAGGAAATTAGCGAAGTCCCATCTCACTCTAAGGACGACATCTATTGTGAACAATTTTACAAACAAACCACGACGCGAAACTCCGAAGGCCGTTATGTGGTACGCCTCCCCTTTAAACCATCATATCCTCACGAAACTTCCCTCGGGCTATCAAGAAGCAGGGCTCTGGCTCAACATTGGCGTATGGAACTCTCAATGGGCTCTAAGCCAGAACTTGCCAAAGAATATAAAAAAGTGCTCGATGAATATATTTCAATGGATCATATGGAGCTCACTGATTCCCTCGAGCAAATTGATAAATCCAACGTTCCGTCGTTTTATATGCCTCACCATGCTGTAATTCGTCCTGAGAAATCCACGTCAAAGGTCCGCGTAGTTTTCAATGCTTCAAAAAAAACTGGATCCGGATACTCGTTAAACGATGTGCTCTTTACTGGCCCAACACTTCAAACTGACCTCACAAGTCTCCTACTGAATTGGCGTTTGTACAAATATGTTTTTAACGGGGACATTGAAAAAATGTATCGTCAGATCTTGATACATCCTGAGGATAGACGATATCAGAAAATACTCCACCGGTCTACAGTGGGCAGCGCCCTCGAAGATTTCTCGCTCAAAACTGTGACATTTGGAGTCAGCTGCGCCCCTTTTCTGGCAATACGGTCCATTCATCAGCTCGCTGAAGACTCTCAGGAAATGTATCCCCGAGCATCCCATATTTTACGACATGAAATATACGTGGATGATATTCTCTCAGGTGGACACGACGTCAATTCCGCCATCATTTCCCTAAACCAAGTCCGAGCTACGCTCGATTCGGCAGGATTCCCTCTCCGAAAAATCACATCGAATCACCCGGACATTATAAAAACCGTCCCAACCGAGCACATCCTTAACCAGGATTTTCTGAAATTTCAAGCCACAAGCTCTACGAAAACTCTTGGCATCATATGGAATGCACTCGATGACACATTCTCGTATAATGTCAATCCCCCCTCATACAATGAAAAGGCTACCAAAAGTCAAGTTCTGTCAACAATATCCAGGCTATACGATCCAGCAGGTTGGCTATCTCCTTTAATCGTTAGAGCAAAAATTCTAATGCAAAGGCTATGGCTAGAAGGCACAGACTGGGATGAGGAACTCAGCCCATCCTCCAACGCGGCTTGGAAACTTATTGTTGGAACTTTACCTCTAATAGAGCAAATTCGAATACCTCGTTGGACACTGTATACCCCATGGAATGAAGTGCAGCTACATGGATTTTGCGATGCCTCCAAGGAAGCATATTGTGCCGCTATTTACTTACGGACTCGCTCCGGTGAAACCGCGTACGCTCACCTACTTGTCTCCAAAAGCAAAGTGGCTCCCATTAAAGAGGTGTCCATACCTCGTCTCGAATTGTGTGGCGCGGTACTTCTATCTTAACTTCTCAAGATGATTACCTCCAACCAACCTGGCATGAAAGCTGAAATATTCCTCTGGACGGACTCAATTGTCCTCTCGTGGCGCCAGAAACCACCATGTACTTGGAAAACATATGTCGCAAACAGAGTTTCTCAAATTATCGATAACGTAGGTAATGCCAAGTGGAGACATGTGGTATCTTGTGAAAATCCCGCTGATCTTGGTACACGAGGAGCTGACCCCTCAAAATTAGCTGAATCACGGTTATGGTGGAACGGCCCAACGTGGCTTTGCAAAGCTACGACAGATTGGCCAAGGACAATGCCACAGGTAGAATCACCTCCGGAAATCAGAAAACTCAAAGTGTTCTTCTCACACGAAGAACAAGACGATATTCTAGACCTGTTCTCTTCTTACGATCGTGCAATAAGGGTGCTATGTTACGTTTATAGGTTTTTCAGCCGGATACACCCAGAAAAAAGGAATAACGTTTTTTACTCATCTCATGACATAACGCACACAGAGTTCAAAACAATGAAAACACGCCTAATATACTTATCTCAAAGAAGATTTTATGGAATGGAAGTCAGCAAACTGGAAAACTCTTTACCCATATCAAGAAAGAGCTCATTACTTCCCCTCAATCCATTTATCGACGATAACGGGCTCATTCGTTCAAACGGCAGAATAGCAAACTGTCAACTCACCTACAACGAAAGATTTCCAATAATTCTCCATTACAAATCTCGTCTCTGTCAGCTTATGATCCAATTTACTCACAAATTATTGCTCCACGGCGAATACAACATAATGATACGAACGATACGTGAGGAATACCACATCTCTCGCCTCCGATCTGCAATTCGCAAATGTATACGAGGATGCAAAGCCTGCACTATTTATAAAAAAAGATCTCAATCTCAAATAATGGCAGCTCTTCCTCAAGACCGCTGCAATTACTCTCTTCCGTTCTCTACAACCGGGCTAGATTTCGCTGGTCCATTTATGGTCAAAACATCTCCCTTGAAAAACTCTACGTTCCACAAAGCTTACATTTGTATTTTTATATGCTTCGCGACAAAGGCAATTCATCTGGAACTCTGCACCGATCTCTCAACCGAAGCATTTTTGGCAGCTTTCACTAGGTTCGTCGGTCGTCGAGGCCTCCCGAACAAGATAATGTCTGATAACGGAACAAATTTTGTAGGCGCGGAAAGATCTTTGCGATTTGAGTACCATGCCTTCATCAAAACGGCTGCTAAAGACATTTCAAAAAAATATCTTGACCATGGTTTCCAATGGTCCTTCATTCCGCCCCATGCTCCTCACATGGGCGGTTTATGGGAAGCCGCAGTGAAGTCATTTAAAATGCACTTTCGCAAAGTGATAGGCCCACATAAATTCACATTTGAAGAGTTCTCCACACTATTGACTCGAATTGAAGCCGTTTTAAATTCTCGCCCCCTGTCACCACAGACCGAAAATCCCCAGGAATTATTAGCTCTCACTCCAGGGCATTTTCTAAGAGGTGCCCCCCTTATGGCTGTCCCAGAAAACCCGTTTGTATACCTGTCTCTTAGCGACAGATGGCAAAAACTTCGCATTCTGCACCAAGAATTTAGCGCTCGATGGAAAAACGAATACATACAAGAATTACTAAAGCGTAATAAATGGAAGTTTCCTGAGGAAAATTTAAAAGAGAACGATCTCGTAGTCTTGCATGACGACCAATTACCCCCCTCTGAATGGAGATTGGGACGAGTCCTAAGGGTTCATAGTGGATCGGATGGCTTCGTACGGGTTGCCGAAGTAAGAACGGAGAACGGCGTATTAACTCGGCCAATTGTAAAATTGTGCCTTCTTCCCTCGGCATGATTTCTCTTTCTTCCCTTTCAGCTTCTCCTTTTTTAAATTTACACGATTTACAATTTATTACCACAAGGAACTAATTCTCGTCCTATCGCCTGTCTTTTTTGTTTTCTCTTCTCTCATCTTTTATAGTATCCCTCCGATGAAGGACTTCTCCATGTGCCTCACATGCAAAACCAGCCACCCGGTACATCGGTGCAAACGCTTTTTGGCCATGAGCGTGGAAGAACGTCGCAAACTTATTCGCCAGCGCAAGTATTGCACAAACTGCTTGGCCAGATCACACCAACACCGAGATTGCACGTCACTTTCATACTGTCGGAAATGTGGGGAAGATCATCACACGCTGTTGCACCTGTCGAGAACAAGGCGGGTGAAGGAACAACTCCCCAGGAACAAATGTGCTTGCACGTGCCGATGCAATCGCTCCTCGGATTCGCACAGACGTCAATCGCCACCACAGCCAAGAAGGCGAAGTCGCGATAATGAGCGACGAGGTCGTCCAAACAAAGAGCGCCGTAACGAGGCGGACAGAAAGCGCCATAATACCACGCCCGAACCAGAAGCGCGGAACATTATCAGTAATGCCATCAGACAACTGGAGCGCCTAAATATGGACATATAGGCACACGCACGTCCTCTCCCAATGTCTAGGGTGGCAGTGTTAATTGATAATTAATCAATCTTCCCCTCCTCCTTTGCCTTTTCTTTTAAATGAAGTTTTTCCCCTAATTTCTAAACCTTCTCCTATCACTCTTCTTTTCCTTTCATCTCCCCATTCCCTTGTCCTTTCCCTATCCCGTTACCCAAAAGCTCCCTTGTTCTTTTCCTCATCTAGTTTAAGTTTTAGTTTTCGATTGTCTCTCTCCCCGCTCGGTTTTAAGTCAATAAAGTGAATTTTATTATTTCAATAAAACCCTTTGTTCCTTTTTTTATTTTGTTAAGAAAGGTTTATCGGATTTACACCCTGTATTACCAAGTGTGTTGACACAGGGTGCCTCTGTATGCATAATTCTAAAAATCTGAAAATGATCAGAACAATACTTTAACAGTTTTTATATTATTACCGTGATTTTTCCAACCATTTCATTGTGGTACAGTGGACCCTTTATTTCACCAGATGACGATCATTTTTATTCAATAATAACGTATAAACTATCATCTGACAAAGTTTCAGCCGGGAGAAAATTACTGAATTTTTTTTATTTATTTACATGTTTGACGAGGTGCTACTGTTAAACCCACCAAGTAAGTGCCAGCTGACTTTCACTAGGCTTCATTATACAACTCCATTAAGCATTAAACGAGTTTTCGTCCGGGAGAAAATGATTGACGAAATTTGACCCCGGCTCGCGGTTTATTATAATAACTTTTCAAATATTAATGTAAACATTTCGTTCCTTTATTAAGAAATATACACCAATTAAGCCTGTTACCACTAATAGTGGTGTTATTTCTAAATACTTAAATCATATTATACAAAAATGCTAATACAGCAAAATCGATGGTAATGGCAACTCCGAATACCAAATTAAATAAATCCCACAGAGATGTATTTTTTTTATGTGGTATAACTAAATATTATACAATATTTTTTCTTATGCAAGATGTCATATACAAAAGTAGCACTTGCACGTTAACGAGCCTACGTGGTGAAAGTTGGAAGTACATCCGAATAATATATCCCACAACTTTTGTAACCCAGGTTCGACTCCCGGTGAGGCTGTTGTGCAGCACCAACACGCAAAATTGTTTTTTTATTGAAGTTTTTCTTGAAAACTGTTTTTTGTTGTTCATTTAACTTATTGCAGAGCTACGTTTAACTACTAAAATAACAATAAGAAGTATACTTGGGAAGACATTTTTCTTAGTGCTGTTTTTTTTTATAATTTCTTATTATTGACAGACATAGCTCGCTGGCTTAACATGTAACGGCTTTAAGTCCACTTTTTTTCGAAATTGAGATTTTGATGCAGTTATGTTCATTAAGTAAAAATACATCGATTAAAAAAAATACAGTTATCTCATTTGTAGTTGTTGTTTTGTAGTGATGAGTAAAGGCGCTAAGTCCAATTTATCACATCTTTGTGTAATATAGCACTTCTTCCAATGTTGGTATATCAACTTTATCGCGAGGAATGGTCTGAGAATGGTCCAAACAATTGATATAATATTATTTCTCACTGGCTACACTCAGTCATGACATTAATCGTCGACTGCTTATCTCTTTTTTGTTTGATTGTTTTTTGTCTCTCCTGTAAAATTGTAAAATATGGACTTAGAGCCTTTACATGTTAAGCCAGCGAGCTGAATACATATCACAATGCCGTGTATACAAGAGTGATTGCGTACTATTTTGGTCGGCGACACATTTCTGCTTTCCTTCACGGTGGCGTAACTGGTAGCGGCATGCGCATAGCAACATTGTGTTCAAAGTTTTTTTCTCTTGCTGGATGTTATATATAAAAGTAGCGCATGCGCACATACGCATCACCGAGTAAATTTGGTTTAAGTTGGAAGTAAATGGGCAAATGAATGCGCATCGTGGCCCCGAAGTAGCCCCTAGAGGTATAAAATGTATGACAGACCCCCACTAATTTTTTCCTCCTAACATTTTTCCCAAACATACCTACCCCATATCTTGACCCCCTAAAGATGCACCCATACAATTTTTTAAATTTGCTCCCAATCCTGCAATTTCACCAAAGGTGCCCCTTGAGGAGTCAAATGTATGACCGACCTCCTATATTTTGCAAAACCATCAGTTTGTAAGAACATATCTACCCTTTATCTTTAACCCTTAAAGTGGTTCCCATACAAATTTTTATATTTTTTGCAACTATTATATATGTGCCAATATATATGGGTCAATATATGTTAATACGTCAGTATATGTTAATATATATTGAGAGACAGTGATTTGTAACCGAAAAAAGCACAACTATCGAGTGGCAAGGGGTTAAATCTAAAAAAAAACTAAAATCGTTAAAAACCCGAATTTTTAGTCTTTCGCCAAAAAATTCACATCTCTTAAAATTGACCATCGATTTTTATGGTTGTAGTGTTGTTTTCTTTGAATAAGGGTCAAGTATATGTAAAAAATGCAAAGTTAGGGTTTGCATTGCGTTTCCTATTTTTCCTACGACAATAAATAAATTTTTCAGCCCAAATTTTACAGAAAATTTTAAGTTTTTCAAGTTATTTAAATCGCTAGCATCGAAACCACATTACTTATTTAAAAACTTTCAAGGAAGAACTTGTGGAGAATTTTGTTGTCTTTAACTTAAGTGGTTATATATGAAAATCGGGTAAGATATACCCAAAAGATTAAGCACACCTCAAAAAATTTAAAAAAAATGTTTAAAATTTTTTTATAAAAAAACGGCACCTAAGAAAATGTTTTAAAAATCATTTTCGTGTTTAGGAGGTAAAAATCTATGGAAAAAGTGTTTGAAATATTGTTTGCAAAAAATTGTTGTTCTGTGTATTTTGACATTGCTACAGCCTGGAGGCTTAGCATGCATTACAATTTTACATTTATGGTAAAAAAACCTAGTTTGATAGATAAAAGGAAGAAATTTAGCATGCCATAGCCTCCAACTAGGAGAAATACAGAAATAAATTGTTCAAACTTCTATATCCTTTAAAATATTAAAGTCCTTTACAAATTAACGAAACCGTCGGTGATAAAGTAAGTATGCAGTTTCCTATACATAGTCACTACCATCACTTGTATATAGTTTCGATCATTGGTCATAATTGGTGTATATGTATAGTATATGACACCATGCGAGGATTTCAATTACGAACATTAGTTTTGACTGGTTTTCTGAATCAAACCTGGCTTTAGAGTTTAATTTGGAACAACTTTCTTAAAAAAAATGTATCGAGACAACCAACCGAATAGAAATTATAGGCTGTTAAAATTGAGTCAAAATCGGAAAATAAAAATAATCTACCAGTAAAAACAAAAATTGTCTGTGAAAAAGTCATAGAAACTCAAAAACTAATGATGCAGTTCGATTCCTCGTGTCTGAATTAATGTAGCTCAATCTGTCACACCAATTTTCCAAGACCTTGTTAATGCTTTCGGGCTGTAGCTCACGTATTGCTTTAATGATATTGGCCTTAAGTGTTGAATCACTTCTGGATCAAAATAATTTATGATTATAAAATTAACTTGTATTTGGTAAACCTTCTATATCATTTGACACGAGAAAAAGTGTAACGTATTAACATGTTGGTCCTTAAGTATCTGAAGAGCGAATTCAATTCTGGAGCCATGTCCGTCTCTCTTGGCGGTTGGCTGGTGTGCTGGGTAACTCGAGTAAACTTTACTGATCCTTTTAAAGATTTAACAGTTTTATTATTTTCCAAAATTTAGTATGAACTTCGATGAAAAACATAAATTCCCAATGAAAAACTAGACGATATTTGAATTTGGTCAGTTATATTATCATACAACAATAGGTAAAATCTCAGAAAACCGAAAAATTTTCTACAACCCTTTTGGTACCTTCAATACAAATTGCAAGTGCACTAAAAACAGTAAAAATTTTGTGCAATCTTATCGCTTATTGAACGTAATACAAGGTAGTCTAAATTTTCCCTATAATTTCAAGGAACTCTTTGTTAAAATATCCACTAGAATTTTGGAAAATGAACATAGGGTGAAAAGTCTTATCAGTTAGTGAAATTGCTGTACTGTTTTTTTTTTATTTTCATATATTACGGAATTTTGACAGATTTTCCGAGCTGTAGGGGGAGAGGGCAGAATTAGCTAATACTAAATATCATTTACACCGCTTTCTAACTTAATTTCCCTTTGCACCCCATGAATGAGGTATGGGATAGCTTCTCGCGTTCTTGTGAATTAACACGATTTCTATTATTATATTCACAACTAACGGCACCTAGTTGTTTATCGACGAATGCGAACGTCACTGTTTTGAGAAGCTCTTACTAGACATGCCGATTGACTCGACACTTATACTGCGAAGTTGCTTTCAACAACATTCTAGGGGAGCCAACAATGAAAGATTTTTGTTTTTTAAGATGACTAGAGCCATGAGTTGAACCCGTGATCTCCTGCGTGTTCTAACCGCTATGCCACGGCCGGTTGCACCGCTTACACTTAGTGATATATCTCTGATCTGAAACAGAGGATTGATATATCTCGTATATGGGAGTGACCTACTCCCATGGGGCTATGACGTGATACAAAGGACTTTCATTCCTCTCTGCCTCTAGTGACCAATCTAGGCCCCCGAATTAGCTAATACAAAATATCATTTACACCGCTCACACTTACTGATATATCTCTGATCTGAAACAAAGGATTGATATATCTTGTAAATTAATATTTCTAGAGGAGGTTTTTATCAAAAAAAATATTTTTTGATTTTTTATTCACTTTATGTAATATTTTCTTTTAATAAACCTCGATCCTAATTTTCCAGCCTTTGGGGTTGTTTGTAGCTAAAAACTGCACCGATAATGAACCGAAAGAATTTCGCGGTGACCGATCTCCGCGTTGACGTTGTTGTGAAAAGAATTTTATGTTATTTTTATGAGCCGGAATTTATGCTTAAATTTAAGTTGCTACGTGATCGAAATATGATCGATGATGCAATATGTGCGATCATGATGAAATACATGGCCAGTGTGGGTTATTAACTTCCCCCTTCCTTAAGAGATGCGCCCGCTTCTCTATCTCTAATATTCTTGTTTGTTAAATTCGTTAGCGTCGTTCATTTCGTTTAATTGCTTATTAAGTTCAGCTAACGTTTTCATTTTCAGTTCATTTTCGGATTGTTGTACATTTAATCTTTTAGTTTTAATATATCTCATTATATACTTTCTTATTTTAAATGTAGAATACATAATTATTAATAATATTACAATGGTTATAGTTATACTTTTTTTTGTATTATTGTGTTCATTAGATTCTTTGATTGCTACATAATAGGGTGATCAGTTCGGTTTTCAGAAACCGGCTACTCGGTTTTTTTCACTCATAAAAACCGTCGGTTTTTTTTTAAATCCCTGTTTTTCGAATATCGAATAATCCGGTTATTTTTTGTCGAATCTCGGTTTTTTGGCGTTCGATATTTTTTATAAAAATTTATTCATAATTGTGTTAAATGTGTACTCGTACATGCTTTTTTTCATTGTTTCGGCTGAACAACCTAATTGTCAGTTTTATAAATCTTCAATGTTTAATAAGTCGGCTGAAAATCGAAAGAAAAATGTTTGTAAAAGACCAATTTAATAAGGAGCTTCAACTTATCCATGATGTTAAGCACCGCTGGAATTATATGGCCAATATGGTTTCTCAATTTTTAAAATTGCACAAATGTGTGAATTATACTTTATTGGACTTAGGACTGACACCATTTAGTGAAAATAATATCGCAACTTTGTCTGTGCTTAGTGACTCCCTTAAATCTTTGGAAATGTCTATACAAAAATAAATAAATTTATATGAAATTGTAAAAAGACGTATATCAGAACGACGTGTTCAAACCCTGACTACTCTCATTTTGTATTTAAGTACGAGTAAGCTCCCAATTAGTGACGCATTTCTAAAATATTCATGTAAAAATGATATTTGATTTTTTATATGAATTGTTTTGTTTAGTTTGACTTTGTTAAAAAAACAAACTGATCTCACTAAAGTTGTGCATTATAAATATAATTAAACTAAAAGTTTACTTTTTATAGGTATAATTGAATTGTTTTCTGTTATTTTTTAATAAAATTTTTGGTCTAAAATTGTGTTTTAATTTGTTATTTGGCATACTTTTGAAAACCGGATTATCCGGTTTTTTGTGAATTTCAAAAAAAGCAACCGGTTTTTTTTAATTGGCATTTTTCGAATAATTCGAAAACCGGTTTTTGCAAAAACCCGAATAATTGATCACCCTACTACATAATCAATGTTTTATAGTGTAATATTTTCATCTTTTATAATTTCTACGATATCAAATACAGTTATTTATTATTCTTTATAACGAGTCCGCCATCTAACGTTTTTTTTCCACTAGTGCTTATTTCGTGAATGGTAACACTTAGCTCATGTCTGATTTGACTGATAACACTAGTTTACAGCCATTTTGCTGCAGAGTTCTAAATATTTTTTTTCTATAGATTTCGGCCTCCTAAACACGAATATGAGATTTAAAAATTTTTCCTCTGATTAGTTTTCAAGATATGAATTTTTGAACTATTTTGCAAATTTTTTATGAGATGCATCAGCTTATTGGAGAATAATTCGTAAACGCATCCAACGATTTGGACAAGAGTGGTCTCCAATTAAAGGTAATGTGCTCCTCTAAAACATTTCTATACAAGCTTTTAACATTGGTTGGGTTCTGATGGTGGGAGCAATTAAAGTTTAAAAAACAAATTTTTTTGTGCAAAAATCACTGATTTAAATTGATAAAAAAATTTCTAAAAAATATTAATCGCAAAAATAAATCCAATTTCATAAATTAAGTATAAAGATTGGACTTTCCCGAGGAAAACAAGCCATCATATATACAAATTGGGTGATAAGAGGGAGAGTTACATGTTTTTAAATAGGACACTACAAATCATAAATTATTTGGTTTTAATCATATCACGGTAGGCTTAGAGCTAAACTTTACGTTGCATGAAAATCACGATAAAAAGTGGAAATGCCACTGTATTATGGGTTGATCACGCATCACGAAAATGTTTAATTTGAAATTCTAGCTGATCATTTTTAGAAAATATCGATATTTTTCATTTCTGCCGACTGGACCAAAAGTCTTATTACTTTTTAAACGATGACAGAGAAAAACTGGACGAATTAAATAAAAACTGTTTATTTATTATAATAGTACACAAACAGGGATTTATGCATGATCATTGATTATTTTGACATTGCTGCAACCTGGAGATTTAAAGTGCATTTTAAGCCTACATTTTTGAAAAATATCTATATTTTCCATTTTTAAACCAGATATATATATGCTTATATTGCAATTAATAAATATTCCACTTTTCTAATACTGAACAAATTCTTCTTAGGCGGTTACGCGGTTTAAAAATTAAAAATATAGAGATTTTTTAAAAATATAGGCTTAAAATGCACTTCAAGCCTCCAAATTGACGCAATGTCAAAATAATCAATGATCATACAAGAATCCCTGTTTATGTACTTTTATAACAATCAAACAGTTTTTATCTCATTGGTCCGGTTTTTTACTGTCATCGTTTAAAAAGTAAAAAGACTTTTGGTCCAGTCGGCAGAAATGAAACATATCGATATTTTCTAAAAATGATCAGCTAGAATTTCAAATTAAACATTTTCGTGATGCGTGATCAACCCATAATACAGTGGCATTTCCACTTTTTATCGTGATTTTCATGCAACGTAAAGTTTAGCTCTAAGCCTACCGTGATATGATTAAAACCAAATAATTTATGATTTGTAGTGTCCTATTTAAAAACATGTAACTCTCCCTCTTATCACCCAATTTGTATATATGATGGCTTGTTTTCCTCGGGAAAGTCCAATCTTTATACTTAATTTATGAAATTGGATTTATTTTTGCGATTAATATTTTTTAGAAATTTTTTTATCAATTTAAATCAGTGATTTTTGCACAAAAAAAATTTGTTTTTTAAACTTTAATTCCTCCCACCATCAGAACTACCCAACCAATGTTAAAAGCTTGTATAGAAATGTTTTAGGGGAGCACATTACCTTTAATTGGAGACCACTCTTGTCCAAATCGTTGGATGCGTTTACGAATTATTCTCCAATAAGCTGATGCATCTCATAAAAAATTTGCAAAATAGTTCAAAAATTCATATCTTGAAAACTAATCAGAGGAAAAATTTTTAAATCTCATATTCGTGTTTAGGAGGCCGAAATCTATAGAAAAAAAATATTTAGAACTTTGCAGCTGACAAAAAATAAAAATTTGTAAACTGGTGTAATTAGTTTTATCCTTCCGCTGAACGAATATGGTTGTGTATACGCTTGAACAACGCTGGGAAATATTGCGACATTACTTTGAAAATCATTGCAGAATGAAAAATCATCTTTTAAGATGAAGCTCATTTTGATCTTGGCGGGTATGTAAACATGTAAATTGTCGCATTTGGGGCACAGAAAGGGAGTACGCATACATTAAAACAAGTCACTTTGGTGCGGATTTTTGTCCAGAGGCATAATTGGGCCATTTTTCTTCGAAAATGAGGTGGCGTTACAGCCAATGGCGATCGTTATCGGGCCATGTTGAACGAATTTTTGTTCACAAAAATTGAAGAGGAGGATATTGGAAACATTTGGTTTCAACAGGACGGCGCTACGTGCCACACAGCCGAAGCAACACTCGATGTTTTGCGCCCTGTTTTTGAAGATCGTATTATCAGCCGCAGAGCTGATGTCGTTTGGCCACCTCGGAGCTATGATTTGACACCGTTGGACTATAATTTGTGGGATGTCTTCAAAGATAAGTGGAAGGAAGGATTGTACTTTCAAATAAAAAAAGAAATTTGAGAAAATATTCAGTAGTTTTTTATAGCATTTTCAAAAAAAAAGTTATTTGGCGGACCCGGTATAATTCCAAATTAATGTAGATGGGTTTTCATACAATTGGTTATCAATGGTTACATTGTTTTCATAAGTTATTAAGTGTGTTCCATTAATTTTAACATTATCTATTGTGTGGTTTCCTAAAATTAAAATGGCTCCATCTTTAATTTAATCTATTTCTGGAGTTTTAGTTATAGTTTTAGTAAAATCGGTTTTCCTTGAATTTAATATATTACCTAAACATGTAGTGGTATTTAATTTTCTACAATTTCATTTTTACAATCATTGATATTTATAAAAGATTCTTTACATTTTGCAATCTTATTTTCTAAATACAATTTTTCATTATTCTTTTTAATAGCTCTTACATCGTAAAATTAACATATTTTGGGGTATTTAATATATATAATTATGCAATCCTTGGTCTGTACTATTTTAAATCTTGAAGCATCTAATAAATCAATTCGGTTTTTAAATACCCAACTTAGTAAAAAGCCGAGTTAACCGGTTTCGTTCGGTTTTTTGGATATTGGAAATTAAACCCAATATGGAATTAAATATGAATTATATATGAAAATATAAAATATCGGTACCTTGATTCTAAAGTATGCTAAGTCAACTTAGTATGTTTTAAATTAATAAAAGCTTTTGAATGCAGTCTGCTTAAATTTATATCATATTTTAATCTGAATGATTAATTCATCCAAACATAAGTTGTTAGGAAATTTAAACTTAACACATAAGTGGAATCTAAATTACTCACAAAATTTGAAGGAGTTTCCTGTATATCATAAGGTAGACACCTAACATAACACAAAATTAAGGTTCGATTTCATAATTTAAACTCCTTTTTACAATTGAATGCTTAATATGCACTTACATTTTTTCATATGAATATCGACGGATTCTCATCTATTTTAATATGAGATTCCAATATATTTCCAAATTAGAACCCAATTGTATCTTGGTGATTTTCTAACTATTGTATGGTGATCTTAAAATAAGCGCCTTCTTACGATCGGACACTTACAGCCTGTCCCACGATGTCGAACGTTAACGTTCGCTTGGTTTTTTTTGCATTAAACATCTGAAATATGTATGGCAAATCAGCTGTTTATCGCAAAAAACCCAACCAAACATTTATGTTCGACATCGTTGGACAGGCAGTTAGTTTAGATAACACTGTTCGACAAGCGTTTTTTTTTTCTTTTGTTTCATTATGTGTTTCTAAGAGTTTTTGACATGGGAAATTCAAATACGTAATCAGAATTTTGCTATCAGGCATGGTTTTTTAGTAATGTGAAAATAAGGCTTGATTTCATTAAAAATTTGTATGGAGGCGATTGTTTAAAAAATTTAGTATAAACAGGTGGTAACATCAGCAACATGCCTTCTCGGCTGCAATTACCGCCCTATTCTATTTTATAAACTTTCTTTTTAATATTCTACGTAAAATTCGGATGCAACATGCGCTTAAAGGGGCATTTTACCCTCTTATTTGGATTTCTTTTATAAATGCTGCAGCGACGTGTCCGATGAATATGGTTGAGAAAGCGTTACGAAGGTAAGTATATGCAAAATGTATTTTAATGCAATATGAATTATTGAATTATTATTCGCAGTACAGTACTGTTTTTCGACATCAAAAACTGCGTACTGCTTTTCTCCCTCAAAGTACTGTTTTTCGATACATAATAGAAATATAAACGGCGAACAGCGAATTCATTCATACAAGTAATAGTATTTATTGTGGTGGAAACGAAACATCTCGAAACTTTGGCACGCCAGTTCTTAGCTACGCCTCCGCGAAGTGTTCCCAGCGAACAGTTGTTTAGTGGAGCCGGACTTATCTATGATCCACTAAAAACGAGATTGTATAGCGAAAAAGCAGCGAAGCTTCTTTTTGTTAAATACAACTTGGCTCTACTAAACTTTGAATACTGGATACGTCAAAGTTTTCGAAAGTAAATAAAATTATTTTTTAGTTACCTTAAAGACTGACGGCCTTATTCATAAGAAGTTGTAAGAGGCTTATAAACCATTTTTAAGCAAATTTCGAGAAAACAGTATTCATAAACGATTTATATCTTCAATAAGTTAAAGTCGGATTGTCCCTACTTTAAGCATTCTATAACATGACGTTTGTACAATTTATTGTATTTTTATGAATTTGAGACCTTTGTTTTGAGTTTTTAGGCATTTTTTTATATTGGAAAAAGCCGTTGCATGTATTCGTCGTGTAGGAAATTGTCTTCGTAATCATTGCGCACATTGAAAAGTATCTAAATAAACACTTTTCATTCAAGAATTCCATTTCAAAAATATTTCTCCAAAAATCTTAAAAAATTATTTGTAAATAGTGAAATAATATTTGTGATGTATAAACAATCAAAACAAGGAAATAATGTAATTGGTATCCGATTATTATTTTAACAAGAGAAAACTAATAAAATTTTGTATGTCATTATTTACTTAAACTGTTTCTTACCGTCATGTTAATCGTAATCTTTGAAAAATCGTGCTACAGTAACGTTCTATAGTCGTTCTAAGTGCAAATAAATGTTTTGTATCCGATTATAAAGCTTTTGTATCCGAATATAAAGCTACTTTTTATACATCATTAATGACCAAAATAGTTGGCGTTGCCACCGGATCACATAAAGCTAAAGGACTGATAACAAACGTTTATGAATACAATTTCTTATTAAAGGTTTTTTAGAGCTAAACAATACAATAGCTAAAGAACGCTTCATATCCACTTTAGAATTTTTTTATGAATAAGGCCGTGAATTTCTGAGAATTTTTTGTTTTATAATACTTTGAAATCAATATTTTATGCTTAACTACTTAAATGGAATACATATTTTTATTTGAAAAGGCAAACAGTATGTGTTTAATTACAAAACCTTACTTTTGCAATTTCCGTGGTAATTAAATTAATGGGTTTCGATCTCACATCCCTGCCTTACATTCTCGTTAGAATCTGTCTACTCCTAGTTAATACACCCTTGTAAGTGTTTACAGATTCTAACGAGTAACTTAACGAATACTTAAAGTCGCCGCCACCTTACTTCATCTTGGTCTATCTGGTTGACTCTTAAAGTTAACTTCTCGTACTCTACCGATCGCTATCGACAGCATCGCCCTGCATATTGTTGCAATATTACAAATCGTGTAATAAAAGGTAAAATTGTTACCACCATTAAAGCACTTGGCTTTTTGTACATTTATCTAAAACTATCGTGTTTTATTTCCCCTCTTTCTTTTTTCTTTACATCGCTTACGGCAAACAGTATGAATTATACTAAATTATTCGTTTACGTAAACCATTTTTTGTCATTCACTAAACAATTGTGGAATATTCGCTTTCGCATTCGCAAAAAATTATTAGTATTCGCATTCGCTTTCGCAAAAAAAATATTCCAATATTCGGCAATGTTTCGAATGTGGATCGGTGAGTGCAGATATTTATTCATCTCAATAATGCTGATTGCGAATTCAAAGAAATGGCCACGATCGTTGAATATATTTTATGTTTGCCAGGAACTTCAGCATCAGTGGAGCGAATATTCTCTGCAGTGAATATTTTTACATATTGAATAAAACAATATGCTATGTAAATATGTACTGCGAAAAGTACTGTTTTTCCAAATCGATGTACTGCTTTTTTAAAAAATTACAGTGAAATATACTGTTTTTGTAAAAAAAAATATACGAGCGTTTAACATGAAGAATGCTGAAAACCCAAATAACTAAAAAACTGTGCTTGATGAAAAAAATCTGAAAACTTTTTGAAATCATGATATAAATTGCCATACAAATCACAATCCAGACACCCAAAAAAATGAATGATATTTTTTTTTGTATAACAGTGTAATAACTGCACTTAAAGTTATTCATAAGATTATCGAAGGATTCTCAGTCATTGCAAGGTTAAATCCCAACTATATTTTAGTGATTTCACAACTATTGTAAGTTGATCACAAAATAAGCTCTATTTAAAATTGGAGCTCCGTTCTCATGTTTGGTTATCAATGGTCAAATTCATAACTATGCTGGACATTTTCGGCTGATATCTACTTCACATGCACATGTTTGGCATAAATGTAGATATATATACAGCTGATGATGTACCATTGTGCATCAGTTCGTCACAAAGGGGTCTGAAGATGAACTCGTCATGGAGTTCGAAACGCGTCATCCTAGTGCGTGACACACTGAATTTGTCCAGAAATATCAAACAATAAATGAAAAAACATTTTTCTGATCTTTAGCCGAATTTGATGTATCATACGATACACTAACGTAAATTGATATAATACACGGTAAGATCGACTAAAAACTAACCAAAACAAATACACAATAATTATCACCCATTTTAAGATGAGAGGAAATAGTCCTCTAGCAGTATTTTCCAAACAAATTTAAAAGAAACCATGCTTTGAGATTGACCAAAGAATATCATGTCAGCATAAACAACTTTCTCTGCCATTGTGAATAGAACTAATCTGACAATGTTCTGTGGATATGCTCCTTTTTTAAAAACCGGTTAACCGACATCCAAAAAACCGATTAAACCGGGTATTCGAAATTGGCATTTTTGAAGAAACCGTCATACGGTTTCGGAGAAAAAAACCGGTTAGACGGTTTTCGGTTTTGAACACTTTATTATTCTCGCATTATATTAGTTACAACTACGCTCATCATTTAGGCTTAGATGTTACATTGTAACAGCAAGCGAAGTCAGGTCTCATCATACAACGACCAATAAAGCTGACATTCAGCTCTTGACAAATTAACAACACACGGTAATTTTACTGCTATTATAGAAGGTGATATCAAAGTATTAATTTTTTCCTAAAAACTACTTTTGTTAAATTGAAGTCGTTTTTCTCCCCCAACTCGCTCTTTATGAGAATATATGCCATTTTCAATTCATAAGCATAACATTTGGTCCTTCGTGCCGGATTTGCAATATTCTGATTAAGAGGGATTTCAATTTTAGATTTGGAGCCGTATATAAAAAAAAAAAAAAATAAAAAAAACTTAATTTCCCTTTGCACCCCATGAATGAGGTATGGGATAGCTTCTCGCGTTGTTGTGAAATAACACGCTTTCTATTTTTAGATTCACAACTAACGGCACCTACTTGTTTATCGACGAATGCAAACGTCACTGTTTGAGAAGCTCTTACTAGACACGACGATTGAATCGACGCTTAATACTGCGAAGTTGCTGTCAACAACATTCGAGGGGAGCCGACAATGAAAGAAAATTTTCTTTTTTTTCTTTTTTTAAGATGACTGGAGCCAGGTTTGAACCTGCGATCTCCCGCATAGTAGTCGCGTGTTCTAACCACTATGCCACGGCCGGGCCGGTGGAGCCGTATATACCCCGCACAAAACCCCCTAAGATACTGTTGTACAACTCAGCAGCTTACGGAATTCCAAATCTGAGGTTTTTATTCGCAGAGGAGCGCCAAATTTGTTATACTTATCGAGTAAGCAAGAATAAAGAGGTATGTTTCAAATTTTTGTACTCCCGATTTGTCACAACAACAGCATACATATTTTCAACGGTAAAAGCCATTGGTAGTCGCAAATTAAAATTGCCCACGTCTTTTTGAAATAAAATCCACACTTTTGCAGTGTTCCTACTTGCAACCGTTGGACTTTTCGGTTTTAGTATTACATTATTAAGCTACAACCAAATTACAACTTACCAACTTACAACCGGTCGTGTGTAATCTTGCCCTATTGCACATCAAACTTGTTAAAGAATTTCATACATCAAACACCGGTCGCCACATAAACTTACGACTTCGTGTAATTTCGCTCTTAAATCCCACAACCAAGATAACATTATCGAACATCATATCGGCCAACACAGTTGTGATGGAGCTGTGAGGGATCGTAAGCGTGTCGAACGTGTATTATCATACCTAACTACTCAGCTTTGGTAGTTCATACATGCTCAAACGTATACCCGTCGTTGCATGTTGTAGCAAATCTTACAAGCGTTTTACGTCGTGGTGTCGCGATCATACATATACCTTAGTGCTCAGTTTGAACTGATTATTGATTGCAGAAAACTTTGTACATAGCTTTTAAAGGCTCAGCGGGTCCAATCGAAAATTGTTTGCTACATCACAAAATATTTATCTTGCTTGCTAAGAACAAAAGTAATGTTACTCAATTTTGCATTCCTACAACAACAAAAAATCTATGTAGTAGAAAACATTTAATTTACAATTACAAAACATATTGCAGTTTTATAATTACATCGATCAATAGCAGTGTGTTCACCATTAACACCTGCTTTAAACTTATATTTCAGTGTTTTGCGGGCATATATATTTACAATAATATTTCTAGATTTGGTTAAAACATACGATTAAGTATTTTTTTAACAATATTTCCAAAGCGCGACCTTTCACCTCATCGTGTATATTTTAGTTTTTTGTCTTAAAATATTACCGAATTTGCCCGGCCTAGTTTCTTTTTTTACTTACGTGTCATTAGTGTGACTTGCATAGGATCAGCTTATTTTTTTGTTATACACTTCTTTCCTTTATATCTTATATCAATCAATCGAAAAAATAATGTCGGAATTAGCTTCGTTAATTAGAGCCACTGACCGATTGGTGGAGTTTCAGTCACATTATTCATCCATTCCCGACGTGATCCTTTCTATACATGCTATCGAAGTATTATGTACAAAGATGAAATGCTTCATCTTTGGAACGCTCTCCGACCTGCATATGATCTCCTCCTTTCTAAACTTCAGACTTCAGAGGAGGTAGACTTGGCCAGAATAAAGGGTACATTTTATGCCGCATTCGATGTGCATTTGAAGAGTTTATCCAAAGCGAATGAACTGGTCGACAAACTGAAACTTCCACTGGCTAGGTCCAACGAGTGTCAAAATGAACCCGTTGCGCATAACGAAGGAATCTGGTCCAAATATTAAGAAATTGCAGCGTACGATAAACGACTGTATTGCCAACCTCTCTTCGCTCAAAATTTATAACAGCAATTGGGATATAATTTTTATTTATCTCCACCTGCCTTCTAGACCTCACACTTCACCTGTGGGAACAATCAATACAGAATAAAACCAAACTTCCAACATGGAAGGAAATGGAATGTTTTTCTTAATCAAATTGAATAGAAATTTACCCGTGGCATAAAATTCACTAGTCGCGATGTTGGTTGGAAAATGGGCGAAATTGCCACGCCCCCTCAAGTACCTCCCATACAAAATTACCTATTTCCCTAAAACCACTATTCTATAACTAACTTCATGTTGGAGGGCTCTACGAAGCTAAAATTGGGAATTTTTTTTTTTACAAACGAAAGAATATATTCGCCTTTTTGCAAAAAATCAGTAAAACTAGGCCTTTTTTTGGATACTTTTACTTGCAATGCTTATAACTTTTGACTGGAACAAAATATTTGCATTATTTTTTCAGGAATTTCATTCAGAATTTTATAAGAAAACTAACGATAAAAATATCTTTACAATCAAAAGTTCAAAAGTTACAGAATTAATTCCAAAAAAAAAAACAAAAAAGGAACCACTGTGCGCTGGAATATTAAAGTTCATATTTTAGATCTCCCAATGTATCAGAGCATAAAGCTAAGTAGTAGTAGTTGTTTATGTACCATATGTTAAGTACTTTCTGTGTATCAAATTTTATTACGTCACGACTTAATACATTTGTGCCATGTCACCTCCCCTATTGATCTGAAATAACAATTTCATTTGTATATTCATATCTGTAGTGACAAGTATTTGTCGATCTAGGGCTAATACTATATTGACTACACCCACTTATCGAAAATACAAATTTTGTCACCATCTTCACATCTTTAGTGCTAAGTATCGTCTGTGCATTGAATTTTTATGCTCTGTGGATAAAAAAATACATTTGCCACGTCAATTCCGCACTATAATCAAACGTAATATAGTGGTCTGTATATTCACACCTGCAGTGCCAAATCTTTAATGTGCAGCGAATTTTATTTCTCTGGGCCTAAAAAATAGATTTTACATATCCGCACTCTTTTTGAGGAGTTCCTTCTTCTATTTTCAAAAATTAATAAAAAAATAAAATTATCCCGTGGTTAAACAAACTTACATTCTAAATTTCAGGTAAATTGGTTCTTACGTTCAACACATACTGGGTTTGATTAAAATCGGACTATCAATATAAACTTACGAAATTAGACCACTCCAGCGCCACATAACTGGTCCATGTACACAAAAACATTGTTGTCATGATCAAACAAACATACATTCTGAATTTCAGTTAAATTGGTCCATTCGTTCAAACTTTCGGTATAATTCCACCCCAGCGCCACCTATGTGTACATAAAATTGTTTGTCGCTATCAAACATTTATACATTTTAAATTTTAAATCTTAGGTTAATAGTTCAGTCCATTTGTACATACAATTTCTTCTGATGAATTTCTGTTAAATTGGTCCATACATTAAAATTTTCTATATAAAACCAGCGCCACCTATGAAAATACAACGGTACCTATTCTTCTACCTACCAATTATAAATACAACATTTCATAAAGATTGGTCAAGCCGTTTCGGAGGATTGCTGCGACAAACACCGTGACACGAGATTTTTGTATATTAGATGAAGCAAAACCGTTGGGACTAGAAAACGAGTTCGTCATAAATGAAAGTTCGTTATAAACGGTGTTCGTTATAAACGAACTCGGCTGTATATATATTTATTTTACATTAAGATATTTTATATATTTTACATTTATATATATTTTTTCGACATTAACTAAATATTTTTTTTAAATGAATGTTACGATAATGAATTACTTACCAAGGCGAGAATGCTGGGCCAGAGAAAAAATTGTTGATTTCATCATCCGTTAAACCTAATTCTGAATATATTTCGTACCATAATTGTTCTTGTATTGGAGCTATGGTCAGGCTTATCCCCATCATTGCCATCCAATCAATATGCCTTATCCATGTTGACCAGTTCCACCATACAAAACTGTACCCCCACGTGCATACATTCTGGTAATAAATTATAGAACTTTCGGATTTTGATGTTATCGTTAAGTTTGCGTATACAGTTACTTCTGACAAATTAACACGTTCGTTATACCAATATACACTTTTGTTCAAGTAATATTGGAGATAGTGGTGGAATCCTTTTGCAGCTGATATACCGTCATACGCATCAATGTGTACTTTATTATTATTGTTTGATATCTAGAAAAGTTCGAAAAAATACATATATTGAATAACCTTTAAAACTGTTCAAAAAATATTAAACAGAATTTGAGGAGATGTGTAATAAAATTATACTAGAAATATCGTGGTGATTAAGAATTATTTAAGGTAGGAAGAATATATGGTCATTTGTGGTATACTCTTTGATGATCATGTTTATGACTAGCAGCTATCACTCTAAAAGATAAGTTGAGGAAATATGCCCTTTTGTAACTAACCTCTGTCACCTTTATAATTATGTATTTTGTAGTATTTATAGAAGATAATTTGGAGAAAATGTATGCTTTTTAGTAAGCCCTTGTAGTACGTTCGTTCAAACATAAGCAAGGGGAGAAGTAATTAAGTGTATGCTGAGCTGCGTGCACACACAATGCACTGTTCGTGTAACAGAGGCGTTCCCAACCGGGGGCACGCCTCCCAGGGGGCTTCGAGAACGTAGAGCGGAGGCATGGATATTTTAAAAATGTTGTCCTTTTTTTCGCACACTACTTAAAACACAAGTACAACTAAAGGAACAAGCCGAAAATTTAAGTTTTTCCCAACACTTGTATATTTTATGTACTAGTTACTTCATCATTGCTAGAACATTTCCAGATCACATGAAGGAAGTTTGAAATTACATTTTTTGGACATTTGAAATTTAAGGCCGCAATTCGTGACCGATCTTACCGTTATTTTTTTAAATGTTTTAAAGTCTATCTTTTTTTATCCAAAAAAAAAAATTTAACAGACCTCAATTAATGTGAACATATGTTAAAATTTAAGCAAAAACCAATTTTAGGCATTCCCACTTTAACTCGCTGTCCTGCTCTCAATTATTATCCGATTATAATAAAACTTTATGAGTCTTCTGCAAATAAGTGAAATCAGCGAAGGTCACCATGCAATTTTTTATGCATTTTAAAACTTCTAATAAAAATCAATTTTGTTTTAACAAGTAGGCTAAATAGTGTGGTTTTCTTTAAAAGGAAACCAATACCACAATATATTACATCTTCTGTCAAAACAATAATTTCCCATGCATTGTATTGCATGTCTTCTGTTAATTCTACCTAAATAAGTGTGAAAAAGACAATCATCAAAAACTATGTATGCATAATACAGCAACAGAATTAGTTACTGTTGTTGAATGAATGGATAGCAAAAGCAATAATTTTACGAAAACCCAATAAAAACTAATACATCATTCTGTCATCATCATCATCTCTGTCAGAATCGACAAAAAACGCGAATTCAAAAAAATAATAAGTTGGGGCCTTTCTATATTAAGGTAACTAAATAAATGTTTGGGAACATGGGTTGAACCAGTAAATTACTATTCCAACAATTATGAAGGCAAAAAATTTCTGTTACTTACTTTTTATATGATGTTTCCACTACGACCGCATCCACATCCAAAAATCAATGAACGCGCGTTAAAGCCTATACAAAAAGCATAGGCAGTTAAGTATGGGAAAAAGTTGCGTTCATATTGGACGCGACTTCCGATAAATTGCGTTTACCATAAATTCGACTATTTTTGCAATCGAAACCCACCCATACCTATTAATGGCAGCACTGCAAATTGCACATCCCTATTAAAACAGCTGTTAATCAGCATAAACATTAAATTGTAGAGGGAAACAGCGATCCGCTTTTCTAGCGGGATAGCGAGCCGAAATGAAGTGTCTTCCTTGGTCAGTGCATGAAGGCGCTGTGCCAACATTTGAAATATGCTCCTCTCTAGAACGTTAAGTTATTAGTAAATAAAAGTTAAAAAGAATTACTTGAAATCAATGTCATCCAACTCCATAAAAAAAATAAACTCAATCAGCTGTTTGGATGTGAACGCGGATGCAAAAGTCAGTGGAAACACCATGCGTTCATTTTCGATAAATCGTTAACGCGATAACCAAACGCAGGCTAATGGAAACCGCATATGTGAGCATATTTTTATTAATTTTAAGAGCACATTTTATAAACACGATTTTTGGTGCATGTTGCCGGTTTCCCTGATTATTACATTCAAAATACAACGTCTACTAACAATAACAACAAAAAAAACGCACATTTAATATTGTAAGAATACATCCTACCATTAGATAACACCACGACCATACTATTTTACAACAACTGTCGCGCCAAACGCTGTCAATTCTTCAATGATAAGTAAAACAGTTTCCCTGCAGATAAAATGCCAGTTACGTTTTGGAATAGTCATACAACTACATAGTTGTAACGACACAGTTCTCTTTCTATTTTATTTTTGTAAGAATAAGTTAAGACAACAACAAAAAGAATAAGCGATACTCCCTCTCTTTTGCATTATTTGGTCGTCTTCAAACGAAAAAGAACAATTTACCGTTTCATTATCATCAATAACTAGTATTCTAACTAGTTCGTAACTGTATACAAAACAACTAGTTAAGCGCCTATGACAGCCCAATGTTAAAATACATAGTTCATTATGAAAAAAAGCAGATGTGTAACTAGTAATAAGTCAAAACTAACTAGTATACAACTAGTTGCATACTAGTTACTTTAGCTGCAGGGTTGCTGCATATCCAATAGGTATGAATTATATTTAAATAGGCACTTCTAAAATTTTCTTATGAGCGCCCGGAGCTTACCCGCACAATCTTCAGGCCTCCATTCGCATGCAACTTTTAGACTTTTAGCCTGAATTTATTTAAATCAGTTCAAGTCACGGATCAAGTCATCAAATCGACACACTTTTTTTCTTACAAGTTGAAATAATCGAAAGACAATGGGCGAGACTTTAAGACGCTAAAACAGCCTCCGCTGTGGCCGTCTAGTTTAGCGTCTTCAATCACATCTTGACAACACGGACAAAAAGCTTTATCGACAATCTTAAAACTTTGAAGGTTCTTTCTAAGAGCACTGTGTCCGCTCAGGAACTGGGTAATGTAGTACTCAATGTCCCCATGTTTTCTCTCCAGCCAATTATTTACTTCAGGTATCAGTTTATATGCATACCTTCTATTTGTTGTAGTAGACCATCTTCTTTCATCAACAATATTAGATGGTCATTATTTCAATAAGTAACACTATTTTATGATTTACTAGTGGCCCCGGCGAACTTCGTCTCGCCCTAATTAAATGCTTTCAGATAAACTCAGTGAGAGGGATATGTTAAACAATGTTTTTCGATTAGTTTTCCGCCAAAAAACAAACAGCGAAGGCGGTTCTCCAAAACGCGAAAAGGCAACGTACAGCTGACCGCGCGAAAAACAGGAAAATTTGAGATTAATCCCACATAGTTCTAACGATTGGCCTTGCGATTTATTGATTTCAATCGAACGTTCAATTGGAATGGATAATCAGTTGGAATAATCGGAATTTGTGAGAGTAGGACTCCCTCTTCCTTGAATTTACCCTTGATGATCGTCATTGTTTATCAATTTCTTGATAATCAGATTCCGCAAAATGATTATGACTAGGGCGACCAATTTTCAGCACATGCTGAATATTGCTGATGCTGCTTAATTTAACGATTTCAAGTGATCTTGCTTATTTAAAAGGTTTGTGCTTTTTCATGCTGCCCTTATTTAAATTTTTGATACATTTTCATAAGATATGTTTCTACCAACTGAAAATTTTTACATACCACAAGCCCTTGCGGTTCATAAAAATATGGCAGGTAGAATTCAATTTGCAAATAATCCTCTTTTTTTACACACAGCCTGTGTTCAAGATTTTGTAATAGCCCTATTTTTATCGATAGCTTAGATCGTTCGATTCGTTATATTCCTATAGTTTTCAGGCGTCTTATCGAAAACAAAAATTTAAACTAATGAAACCTAATGTGCCTCTATAACCTAAACCAATAACGACACGATGAGGAACGTGGTTGGAAGCAGCGGAGTATTATACAAATTATTTGGAAGACATAAGGGAAGGCATTCAAGAGTATAACGAAAATGATTCTGAAACATTGCGATAAAGCGAAGAGGTTGTTTCTAATAAACATTTGTAATCCGAATTTTCCTTCATAAAAATTAACTTTAAGTGCATATGGCATGCCATCACAAAAATTGAGTCAAGCGGATTGCCATTGAATGAAAGCTTGGAAACAGTAAAATCAATTCAACATGCTATAGTAAAACATCTGATAAAAATTATTTTAAAAAAATGACTGCCATTCTTGCGCGAAATCCTGGCTTTGTGGAAATCAACAATATTATTTTTAAGAATTATTATTCACTCCCGTTTCATCGTGTGACGGAGTTTTTTTTTACAAACCAGCGTAAAAGTTTCACCTTGGAAAATTTAAAAATGGACTTTGTGCTTAATTGTAATCGGGACATTGACCAAGGTATAATCTCACTTTAAGAATTTTTTTTTGTTTAAAAATTACTTTCTTTGTATGAATACACGGTTGAATAATTTGGTTAATTTACTTATTGTTTTTTATTACTTCTTTAATAGATGTGAAATTGTTTTTTGTTTGTTTTTCAATAAATAAAAAAAAATTATAAATGCTGAATATAAAATCTATCGTGCTTATTTCAAGCGTTTTTCATGCTGTTTTAAGTACTGAAAACCGCTGTTTTAAGTACTGAAAACCGTGCTGAAAAATGGTCGCCCTAATTATGACCGATCCCACCTCATCTTTAAATTATGCGACACATTGAGCAAGTTGAAAAATTCGGTCTGATTGTAAACAGTTTTGTAAGAATGCAGTTCTCCAGCGATTTGACTTTCTTAAATGAAATTCTATTACTATTACTGCCCGTTAATTATACCAATCGAGATTTTTAAAATTTTGTGCAATGTGATGAGTTGCTCTTCCGACGATGTGAACTCGCAAAAATTAGCAGGGAACGATATCAATTCAGTCTAAACATCAACACGAATTTGGCCATTGCCAATCGCCAGCAGTTGTCTCGAGAAGTCAGCAGACGATGGGAGGTTCTGTAATGCGACTCTCATGTTCGTGGTCAATTTCAACTTCCTGACATTGACGAAGATTTCAAGCATGGTTTAAGTTAATCAGCTGCAGTAGATTTCGTGGGCAAAATCATAGCCCCATCATATCGTTTTAAATCACCTCGTAAATCCTTCATCGTACGGTCAACTACTTCCAAAGCTCGTTTATTCTTTATCGCACAAATAATGAAAGAATTTGAATCGCACGCAGAGAATTGAAGGATAGCAAAGATAGAAGCATACATCTTGGCGTGGATGAACTGTGTACATATAGTCTGACTAATTATTGCACAACATTTACGTCATCTTGGGTTTGATTGTCTAATAGGTGACATTAACCAAGCAAATAACTCTCCCTAAAAACTACAAAGTCGTTACGAAATGAATGATAGCAATCCAATAAGATAACTTCACTTTTCACACGTAAACTCATTTTGTGAAAAAATTATGAAATTGTAAAATATTGCATAGGAAAAAAAAATTTATCAAAATGGGCCTGTCGTTCTCACTTGATGAAATACTATTCACTTTGCACACCATTTTTATACATATGTATACATTTCACAACAATCCGAAACAAATTTTTCGAGTTTTTCCGGAATTTTCCGAGTTTTTCACCGAAAATTTTTCCATTCGGAAAGTCATTTTGGAATAATTATCCGAAATTTTTCAGAGTTACACGGTCCAAAATTATCAAATCATACGATTATATGCAAAATTTCGTCGAAATAAATAAAATTAGATATAATGAACCAGTATGTTAATAAGATCACCTCTACAACTTGTGACAACTCTTTATTTCTCTCTCTCTCTCTCTCTCTCTCTGAGAAAGACAATACATACAAATTACTAAACTTAAACTTCGCTCTCTAATAGCTCGCTCTTGTACTTATAACTTTAATAGCTGACCCTGCGTCCAAAATTATTGATAAAAATGTTAAGTACTTGTTGGAATCTAATACTTACCTAATTTCCCTTTACACCCCATGAATGAGGTATGGGATAGCTTCTCGCGTTGTTGTGAATTAACACGCCTTCTATTTTTAGATTCACAACTAACGGCACCTACTTGTTTAACGACGAATGCTGTCGACATTTTTTTTTTTTTTTTCTTTTTTTAAGACGACTGGAGCCAGGAGTTGAACCTGTGATGTCCCGCATGGTAGTCGCATCATGCCACGGCCTGTCCCTATATCTAATAACGATTGGTTAATCTTCTTTGGCCTCTGAAATTTTTAAATTTAAAGGGTCTCCCACATTTTTTCAAGAGTGTCAGCCATACCACCTCAATGCTTTGATAAAAACTTACTTGGTTATTTTAATGTAATTGTTATATTTGTTTGTTTGTATTGTACCGCAAAGTACTTTTTTTGTACAAAAAGGTACATTTCTTTTAACATTAAGAACAATTTACTGTACCAAAAAGTTCAATTTATTGTACCACAAAGTACATTTATTGTACCAAAAAGTAATCTTATTGTACCCAAAAGAATCATTTATTTTTCTAAAAAGTACTTATATTGTATAATAAGTACAATTTATTATCTCACAAATTACTTGTTTTACCGTTGAGTACTTTTATAGTACAAGAAAGTAATATTTTGTATCAATAATTATTTCTATTAAAAGTTTTGTTGTTGTAAAAAAAGCACGAATTACATGGATTTTTCGTAATTTCTTCAATTTTTTTTTAAATTTTTTTCTGCAAACTAGTCGGAGTAAATCGGCTTACGTCGAATACTTGAAATTTGTTACGCTTGTTATTAGTTTCCCCGAAAGTTAAAAAAGAGGTTTTTATTCCTTGGTAAAATTAATTCCCAAGGAACTCTTTTTTCTGTATGTAAAATATTTATTCTAAACTTTGAGTTACCATTTATTCTGGTGCAGCTTTTAGCGGTTGGTGCCATGTTCACCCTTTGGAACAGGCAGGATAACTCGAGTAGACTTAAACATATCCTTATGAAAATTTTTCACTATTAATATTTTTCACAAATAAGTAATGGAATTGTAAATGGGCTGAATTACCCCACCCCTTCTGGCATTTCCCATACAAAATGACCCATTTTTGGCAAAATAAAACGGACGGACTGGAGGATATTTAAACTTGGACGGTTTAATCCACTTCTAATAACAGATAAACCCTCATACAACCAAAAACTTTGTCACACCCCTTCTGGTACCTCCCATACAAATGACCGAATTCACCCTCTTAGTTTTACATAAATTTTATTGTAAGTATGCAGAATTCATTTATATTTATTTTATATAGCTTATTGAAATTTGACTCGTGTATGTCTTAAATATAAATCTAGCTTAATGAATGTTATTAGATATTATCAGTGGCGGATTTACCCATTCGCCCGTGAGGCACGGGCCTTGGACGGCACGATTTAAAGGGCGCTAAAATTTAAATTAAAAATTGTAAAAAATGTTGTTATGTCAACCCATCAAAGAGCAAATGAGAAGGAGAAACATTTATTGCTTTGTCTAAATTTTTTTTCAGTGAATTTTGGAAACTAAGATTCAGTTTCTTGCCTCTCTTGTTTTTATCGACCAAGCAAATGAGAAGGAGCAACATTTGTTGCTTTGTTTACATTATGATTACTCGTCGCAGAAAAACCAGAAAACGTCATTCAGTTGAATCACGGGTAAATAAAAGAGCACCATTTTCTGGACAAGAACATTTTCGTACAGATATTTATAACCCCATTTTGGACACTCTGAGTGTACAGTTATCAGAACGTAAACACATACGAAAAGCTTTTTGTAAACTTCAACTTTTTACTACAAAAACTTTTGTTATTCTTTTATTTTTTGCATTCTTCTTTACTGGCAGTAACAACAGAAATTCATCTATCAGTAGCCGCACGTAGAAAGCCATTCCAAGCGCTTCGGTCTTTTGCGCTTCGTAGATAGTTCGTCATACCAAGCTTACTTAACATTTCCGTCACCTGGTCCATCCATCGGAGTTTTGGTCGCCCCCTCCTGCGCCGCCCATAGAGTTTATTGCCGAAGACTTTTTGAGCCGGAGCGTTTTCGTCCATTCCTACAACGTGTCCAAACCAGCGCATTCGGTCTATTTGAACGCGCTTTACCACGTCGATGTCGTTGTACAGCTCATGATTCATTCGACGACGGTACTCGCAGTTCACGATGATGGATCCAAATATTTTACGGAGTATTTTTCTCTCGAAGACTCCCAGAATAGATTGATCCGCTTGTGTCATTACCCACGATTCTGCGCTGTAGAGCAAGACAGGTAAGATCAGAGTCTGGTAGAGCTGGATCTTTGTTCTTCGCGAAAGCGCTTTGTCGTTAAATCGCTTGCTTAGCGCATAGTAGCAGCGGTTTGCGATCAACATTATTATTTTTGTTTATGGCGGAGCCAAGGTAGACAAAATCATCTAACACTACAAAATTATAGTTGTCAACGTTCACGCAGCGTCCCAAACGAGTGGACTCTTTGTTCGTTGAAACAAATAACTTGGTTTTGTCCTCGTTTATCACCAGACCCACTTCAGCCGACTGCTTTTCAATGCTCGAAAAAACCGCAGTAACATCTCGCAATCCACGTCCAATAATATCGATATCATCAGCATACGCGAGCAACATGTGGCTTTTGTTAAATATGGTGCTATTCCTGTTTACTGCTGCTTTCCGCATGATCATCTCTATTACGATGTTAAAGAGATCGCAGGACAGACTATCGCCTTGTCTAAGCCTCGCTTGGTAGAAAATGGCTCTGACAGATTTTTGCCAATTTTCACTGAAGACTTCGTGTCAGTCAGTGTCATCCCGCAGAGTCGAATTAGTTTTGCGGGGATACCAAACTCATCCATAGCATCCAACAATTTCTGTCGTATCGGACTGTCAAATGCAGCTTTGTAATCGATGAACAGATGGTAGGTATCGATCTGCATTTCTTGGGTCTTCTCCAGGATTTGTCGTAGCGTGAATATCTGATCGGAGGTGGATTTACCAGGTCTAAAGCCACACTGATAAGGTCCAATCTGGTTCGCCAGAAGGGGCGTTAGTCTTTCACATAACACACTAGACAGGACCTTGTATGCGATGGGTAAAAGGCTAATCCCGCGATAGTTGGTACACACACTAGGATCGCCTTTCTTAAGCACGGGACATAGGACACTCAGATTCTAATCATCGGGCATGCACTCCCTGAGCCAAATCGTGTTTATGAGCTGGTGCATGCATGTTACCAGGTCATCGCCGCCGGCTTTAAAAAGATCTGCCGGCAGTCTATCGGCTCCCGCAGCTTTATTATTTTTAAGCCGCGCAATTGCCGTGCTGATCTCGTTTTGGCTCGGTGGTGGACATACATATGTATAATTTTTTTATTTATTTTAATTTTGAAAGAAAATTATAAAATTTGTTATAAACTGGAGAGCAGGAAATTATACGCTCCACTATATTTCGATGCAGATAAACTTAAAGAAAGGGTCATAATCCAAAAACCGAATATGAGGAATGAAAGAGAATCAAAACCTACACTTTAACACCCAACAACAACAAAATTGTATTTAGTTAAGTTTATGTTTTTTGAATTTTTTTACATTTTGGGGTGATCATGGAATTGAACGCAGTGGCTTTTAATTACGAAATAAAACTTTTATTAAAACAAAAAGCAAATTTATAATAAAAAAAATACTTTGTAATAATGCGTATGACCTCTCTTATTTTGAATAAATTCAAAAATTCCTTTCGGTCATACTATTTACCAGGGTTTTTGGGGTTTAACTTTCTAAGGAGTCCCAAGCCGCTTTTACTGCCGATTTTAGCTCTGCAACGCTATTGTATTGCCTGATGTTGGAGTACATTTTGTGAAGAAGTATGCCCCCCACATTTTCAATAGATTTCAACGTTTTCTGACCGAACCCAACATTGCGGGCAATAAATTAATTTCCAATATGTCTCTTCGGAGTTCATCTCTTATGTTCGATATTCTTTCTGCGCTTTCGGTTCTTCATTAATAAAGTTGAAAATGGGAAGTGGACGAAGATAATAGTGCTACACTGTATTTATATATACATTCATGTATGTATCTAAATTAATAAAAATTAATACACAATAATTTAAGTATTTAATTTTTTTTTATAAACACTTCTAACAGATTCGCCATCTAACGTTTTTTTTTCAACTAGTGCTTATTTCGTGAATGGTAACACTTAGCTCATGTCTGATTTGACAGATAATTAGTTTTATCCTTCCGCTGAACGAATATGGTTGTGTCTACGCTTGAACAACGCTGGGAAAATCATGGTAATGTTTTCCCAAAAAATTACTATTTTCAGATGAAGCTCATTTTCATCTTTGCGGGTATGTAAACAAGCAAAATTGTCGCATTTGGGGCACAGAAAACCAGCACGCATACATTGAAAAGCCGATGCACCCAAAACGAGTCACTGTTTGGTGCGGATTTTGGTCCAGAGGCATAATTGGGCCATTTTTCTTCGAAAATGAGCAAGGAGTCGCCGTTACCGTCAATGGCGATCGTTATCGGGCCATGTTGAACGAATTTTTGTTCACAAAAATTGAAGAGGAGGATATTGGCAACATTTGGTTTCACCAGGACGGCGCTTCGTGCCACACAGCCGAAGCTACACTCGATGTTTTGAAGATCGCATTATCAGCCGCAGAGCTGATGTTGTTTGGCCACCTCGGAGCTGCGATTTGACACCGTTGGACTATTATTTGTGGGGTGCCCTCAAAGATAAGTGTTACGCCGACAACCCAGAGACAATTGACGCTTAAAAGAACAATATTCGTGAAGCCATTGGTGAAATACAGCTGCACACAATCGATAATGTGCTTAAAAATTGGACCGATCGTGTAGACTACTGCATGGCCAGCCGAGACTGCCATTTGAATGACATTATTTTCCATTATTAACCGGAAGGATTGTACTTTCAAAAAAATTTGAGAAAATAATCATAATTTTTTTTTATTGCATTTTCCAAAAAAAAGTTATTTGGCGGACCCGTTATATAACCAAAAAGTGCGGCACCTCAAATAGTGCCTAGTGCGGCAGCAGTCCTAAATCCGCCACCGGATATTATACATAGATATTACAACGCTTTGGTCTAGATCCCCTTTACTAATTTACAGTCCTACTTAGGAATTTTTGCAGTACATCAATGCCACTCCGCGTTCAGCAATATGATTAAAAACTTCATAGATTGAACTTATTCTCTACTTTATTTAAAGTCTGTTCTATCTATTAAGATTGTTAATCATATTGCTGAACGCGGAGTGGCCTTGATGTAAGAATACAATAACTTGCATACATACAATGAAGAACAGAAAAGTTCCTATTATTATTGGTAAAAAAGTTTAGAAAAATATTTCCAGATCCAAAAAAAAACTACAGTGTGTAAATAATATTTAACCATAAATTAAAAATTAAATGAACATTGTAAGCAGTAAATGCAGATGCATATAATTTATATTTTACAATTATATTTTCTTAATGTTATGTTTTTCATGTAATGAATTGGTGTTTAATGTTAAAAACTTACATTTTAAATTTAATTGTACTTTTTAAATGTATAATTTAATTTTCAGTTTTGATATGCATCTTCTTTCAATAATATAAACAAAAACTGATGAACACATTGTAAATAAAGCATTTCTTATTATCTGTACTGTAAAAATTCCTAAGTAGGACTGTAAATTAGTAAAGGGGGTCTAGACCAAAGCGTTGTAATATTTATGTATAATATCTAATAACATTCATTAAGCTAGATTTATATTTAAAACAAGCATGAGTCAAATTTCAATAAGCAAATATATTGCGCAAAATATAAATGAATTCAGCATACTTACAATCAAATTTATGTAAAACTAAGAGGGTGAATTCGGTCATTTGTCTGGGAGGTGCCAGAAGGGGTGTGATAAAAGTTTTGGTTTTCTGAGCGTTTGTCTGTTATTAGAAGTGGATTAAACCGTCAAAGTTTAAATATCCTCCAGTTGTCCGCTTGGAAGTTATGGAAGAAATATTAATTTGCCAAAAATAGGTAATTTTGTATGGAAGGTACCAAAAGGGGTCAACCGATATAGTCCATTTTTATTCCCTGGACAAATTTTTGCATGAGTTCATCTTTCGCAAAATTTTATGGAATTCAGTGTTCTTACAAAAAAGATATGTATGTAAAACTATGGGGGTTAATTCGGTCATTTGTCTGGGAGGTACCAGAAGGGGTGTGACAAAAGTTTTGGTTTTCTGAGGGTTTGTCTGTTATTACAAGTGGATTAAACTGACCAAGTTTAAATATTCTCCATTTGTCCGTTTGGAAGTTATGGGAGAAATATTAATTTCAAAAATTGGGTCATTTTGTATGGGAGGTACCAAAAGGGATCAACCGATATAGTCAATTTGCATTCCATAGACAAATTTTTGCATGTGCTCATCTTACGCAAAATTTGATGGAATTCAGTATTCTAACAAAAACGATATTATGTTAAACTATGGAGGTTAATTCGGTCATTTGTACAAGAAGGGGTGTGGCAAAGTTTTGTTTTTCTGAGGGTTTATCTGTTATTACAATCGGATGAAACTGACCAAGTTTAAATATCCTCCAGATGTCCGTTTGGAAGTTATGGAAGAAATATTAAATTGCCAAAAATGGGGCATTTTGTATGGGAGGTACCAGAAGGGGTGGGGTATTCAGCCCATTTACAATTCCATTACTTAGTTGTGGAAAATGTGAAAACTGAAAAATTTTCATTAGGATATGTTTAGGTTTACTCGAGTTATCCTGCCTATTCCAAAGGGTGATGGTAAAATTACAAAATTACCTTTAAGAAAAAAATCAAAAAAATTCACATAGGGTTTTTTTGTACGTCTTAATAATATTTTAAGTTGGCCCATGAAAAATTCCAAAAATAAAAAATAAGACTCTCCCTTATAAGCACATACACTAAGGGGACGATGTGTTCTACAAATTCCTTGACAAAAAACAATAAGAAAGTTTCAGTCGGGCAACCCGACTTACATATACCCTCACCCTCAGTAAAATATACAATTTTCTATTATATTGATATTATGACTCGATTTCTAAAGTGGGCGGAGTGGTACATTTGTATGTGAGGTACCAGAAGGGGTGTGTCTTGACATTCCAATTTCTTTCTCCAAAACTGTATCCTACTATAGCTTTACTGAAAACAGAATTTGGGCACGATCGCGTTGGTTGTATTGATATTATTACTCGATTTCTAAAGTGGGCGGTATGATATATTTGTATGGGAGGTACCAGAACGGGTGGGGCCATGTAGCCCATTTGCAATACTTTAAGTAGTTTTGGGGAAATATTAACTCGTGCTAAATTTCAAAACATTTGGTTGCGTCTTTCGTTATCGTGCGCACCAGCCGGACAGCTAGACAGACAGACGGACATTGCTCAAACGATTTAAAAAGTCATGAATCGAATTTGGTTAAAAGAAACCTATGGTCTAAAGTGACTCCTTCAAAGGGCGAAAGGCCGTTATCATTGGGCTTTGTAAGCTTTTAAGACCTCCATAGAAGTTGCTTATGCAGACGCTGACGATTACATCAAAACAAAAGAAGAGTTAGTTTCAAGGTATAAAAATGCTAACACTATTACAGGAACTCAAAGCTTCCATTCTTTTATACCTTTAGATGAAACTTTACTAACTGTAAGCAAATAATCCGAAAGTCAACAATATTTCTTGCGCAAAATTTATCAAGGTTAAGTTCATATTTTTTTTATTCAGTTTTTAGATATGTTATATATATTAAATAAACTTATCTAAACATATTTTTTTTTTTTGGAAAAAAGACTTGATCTTCGAAGTGTTTTCCAAATTTAAACTTTTATTTTTGGCAAAAAAATTTTCAGTGTAATATAAAATGTTTACAGTGTATGTTTTCGAAAGCTGACTTATATACCTTTCTAAAGGCACCAAGATCTTTCAAATCGGTTGAGTCATTCCATAGTAATGGCAGCTTAAAAGTACTTATTACCGTAATTTTTCAAATATTTCGATATCTCGCCACGCCCACATATTTTCAAAAATGTAATTTCTAAAAATGAGGTTGTGTTTCTGTAGGTAAAATGTAGCTGTATGCAAAGTTTCATTAAAATCTGAGAGGTTCGGGTTCAAAATGTCCATTTTTTATAGGTTTTGATATGAAATTCATCCTATATATATAAAAATAAGTTCAATTGTGTCGGTGATTGAGTTTCTCTGAAATGCATGAACCAATTTTGTTTCTGTAAATATCCTAGGAAAGCTAACGTCAATGGTAAGGTTTGTTTTTAAATTCTGTATTTGTATGTGTAGTGGTTTATAAGTTGTAGGCATATAAATGAACATAGGTTTATTAGTACTTATTTGGTTTATATAAGGAAATATTTGTAGTTATTTGGGCCAAATAAGTGGACCGATTACAACAAAATTTTCCCTCTGTGGTTCGTATGGCCTCTGTCATAAAGTACATTAAATCAAAGTTAGACACTGGGGCGTGGCACCGCTCACACAAACCGAAAATCCAATCGGTCATATCTCACAAGCCATTAGTTATGAAGACGAGATTTGCTTCATATGTTACCAGTACAAGGAGGATTACGTCTCGCTGGGAAATATTCGGTGCCACGCTTCTTTGGAAATATCGTTATATCAGTCATATGAGACAGATCACTCTTTGAAATTTGGCGTGTAGGTTCCTTCTGTGTTTTTTTTCTGAAAATTTGTACCCTCCCTTAGGTGGTAAAAAGTGGCAAACAGGGTCAAACAAGGTATCAATGTAATTGAAATGAATTTAGATTTTATAACATAACCGTGGTATTAGGCGGGGATATGAAATTGATACGTTGAGAGGATAAACGGAGAAAAATTGGTGAGCATGGCACCAACCACTAAAAGCAAACGGTTGAAGCTGCACCAGAGTAAATGGTAACTCAAAGTTTGGAATGAAAATTTTAAATAAAGTTTCCTGGGAATTACTTTTACCAAGGAATTAAAACCTCTTTTTTACATTCGGGCAAACTAATAATAAGCGTAACAAATTTCAAGTATTCGAAGTCAGCCGATTTACTCCGACTAAAAGTTTTAAAAAAAATTTGAGAAATCCATTGTAATTCATGCTTTTTTACAACAACAGAACTTTTAATAAAAATAATTTTTGATACAAAATATTTCTTTCTGGTACTATAAAAGTACTTAACGGTGAGATAATAAATTTTTCAATGTTATACAATATAAGTACTTTTTAGAAAATTTAATTTTACTTTTGGGTACAATAAAAGTCCTTTTAAAATAAAATTAATCATTTTGGTACAGTAAATTATTCTCTATGACACATGAAAAGTACATTATAGAGCATGAAAAGTACATTTTGGTACAAATAAAGTACTTTGCGGTACAATACAAGCAAACAAATATAACAACTACAATTAAATAACCAAGTAAGTTTTTATCTAATATTGCTGTCATATATTAGGAATTCTAACAAGAACACATTAATTAGTCGTATCTTTTAGTATAAAATTTTATTTTTTTCTGGTAAAAATTTGGAGCCCCTACATTAAATTTTAAAATTTAAGAGGCCAAAGAAAATTACGTATCGTTATTAGATTCCAACAAGTACTCAACATCTTTATCAATAATTTTGGACGCAGGGCGAAGTCTGCCGGGTTAGCTAGTTCTTTATAATTGTAATCAAACTTCAGCACCTCTGTAAAAAAAAGAATATAACCATGTATATGGGGGCTATAGTTAAATTTGAACCGATATGTTTAGTTTTGTTACCGCATTATAATAGCCAAAAATTTGGTTTTTGGCCACAAAAATGTGTAAAAGGTTATGCTTATTTGTATGGGAGGTTACATAAGGGGCGAGGCAAGCGAACCCATTATTACAGTATATACTACACACTATAAAATAATAATACCAGCCAAATTTAAGCTTCGTAGAGCCCTCCAACATAAAGTTAGTGACAGAATATTGGTTTTAGTGAAAGAGTTCATATTGTATGGGAGGAACTTGAGAGGGCGTGGCTATTTCTCCCATTTTTCAACTAACCCCGCGACTAGTGATTCCTATGCCTCTGGTAAATTTATATTTAAATTGATTTAGAAGTTATCGTCTTAAACAATTACCCAGTCGGGCAGACGGACATGGCTTTATTGGATTAAAAAGTCCTAAAAATTATATTTTTCTTATGAAGTCTGGGGACTCAGTTGTAAGCTTTAGTGGGCTTAACTTTTTCCCTCTACCCAGTATGAGGTTATACAAATTTGATTCAAAATTTGTTAAAAAAAATGGTAATAATAACACACAAAATCAGCAAAAACATATAAATATTGCATTAAAAATTAAATTTATAACTTAAAAAATAGTTTTGCTAGATATGTATATATAGCCCCTACCACATTTTTTTACAGAGGTAATGAAGTTTGATTATAATTATAAAGAACTAGCTGACCCGGCAGACTTCGTCTTGCGTCCAAAATTATTGATAAAGATGTTGAATACTTGTTGAAATATATAATAACGATTGGTTAATTTTCTTTGGCCTCTTAAATTTTTAAATTTAATAGGTGAGGGGCCACCCAAATTTTTTCCAGGAAAAAAATTTAATTTTATACTAAAAGCACAGAAGACTAAGGAGTTCTTGTTAGAATTCCTAATATGTGTCAGCAATACCACGTCAATGCTTTGATAAAAACTTACTTGGTTATTTTAATGTAATTGTTTGTACCAAAAAGAAATATTATGTATCAAAAATTATTTGTTACAATAAAAAAAGTTTTGTTGTTGCAAAAAAACCATGAATTACAATGGATTTTTCGTAATTTCTTAATTTTTTTTTTGCCAAACTTATAGTCGTAGTAAATTTGTTACGCTTGTTATTAGTTTCCTCGAATGTTAAAAAAAAGATTTTTATTCCTTGGTAAAAGAAATTCCCTGGGAGCCTTTTTTCCTGTATTTAAAATATTTATTCCAAACTTTTACTTACCATTTATTCTGGTACAGCTTCAACCGTTTGGTTTTAGCGGTTGGTGCCATGTTTACTCCTTTTTCCCCGTTTATGGGTTTGGGAGTGATGTGTCTGATATGAGACGTAATTCCAGCGAGATGTAATTCTCCTTGTACTGTTAACATATGAAGCAAATCTCGTCTTCATAATTAATGGCTTGTGCGATATGACCGATTGGAATTTCGGTTTGTGTGAGTGGTGCCACGCCCCAGTGTCTAACTTTGATTTCATGTGCTTTATGACAAAGGCCCTACGAACCACAGAGAGAATATTTTGTTGCAATCGGTACACTTATTTGGCCCATATAACAACAAATATTTCCTCATATAACCCCAAATAAATGCCAAAAACTCATCAACCGCTACACATATAATCAATCATACAATCAAACTTATTTTTATATATATAGATAAATGAACTCTTGACATATAAGTATTGCATATCGTTGGGAAGGGAATATCATAAAGATTATTAATTTACAAAAAATAATTAAAAGTGCATTTCATTTTCGGCACGAGTCTGAGTAAAATGTAAAAATTTTGTCAAAACATATTTTTGGAGAGATAATATCTTATATGAAAAATAGCGTAAAATTCAAACGGACTGGAATATTATAACGAAATATTGGAAAAATGTACATAAAACTGTCCTTAAAACAACGAATAACAATATGTTGCCATAACTTACAACAAAATACCCGAATTCCCAATATGGGGAAAATATGTTCCAAAATTCCGATTTTTTTACTAAGATGGCCACACTGTCTTTGTTTATGGCAGGGATGTTGAAATACGTTACGGTTAACTTGTTCACGTAGCTTTCTCGTTGGCGCTTTGCGATTGGAGTAATATCAAAAACAAATTTTTCACAAAAATCGGGTAGTTTTGACTTCCCTTGCCGGTGAACCATTTTGCTGAACTGATTCAAATTTAGCATTAAATGTTTACATTTCATGTTAATAGTATGTTTACAAAAAAAGTACCTAATGAAAAATCAATACTCATTATTTTGACAATATTTTATTAAACAAAGGTAGACTAAAATTTTTTTAAAAAATTGTAGGTCATCGGATTCCATAAAAATAATTTTTATTCATCTTTGTTGTTTCTTTCTTTTTTTTGATATATGAAATTTTAAGCCGCTATTCTTGAGCGATTTTTAAATATTTTTTCTTGTGTTATTTGAAACAAAATTGTGCACAGAATGAACGTCTTTTTATTCTGAATTCCTTATCGTTATTTTTTTTTTAATATGTCAAAGTCGATGAAAAAATTATTTTTGACTTTAATATCAAATATTTTTTGGGGTTTATGGGCTCAAATTGATTTTCGCAGACTATAGTATTTGGACATGCCGTCTTCGACAAAGTTGTTTTAAATAAGCCGTGCTTATCCCTTAAATCACTACTCAAAGTAAAAAAAGCTTTAAAAAAAATTTTTTACGAAACCGTCATTGTAAATCAAAAATCTAATGATGCAATACGATTCCGAATTAGGTTAACACCGTCGAGTTCGGCCTTCTTAATTTTTTCGACTACCACAGAGTTCTTTTTCACTGAATGTAATCTACAAATCCAAAGAACTCATTAATTTAGTCTCATGTCTTGTTAAATAAATCGATTCGGAAATCGAGTACGGAATATATTTACAGTGTTCGTTTAAATAGCTGCATCCGGAAGTACCTCATTCTGTCAACCCAATTTTCCAAGACCTTGATAAAACCTTCGGGCTGTAGCTCCCGAATTGCTTTGATGATAGTGGCCTTAAGTGTTTGAATTGCTTATGGATTAAAATAAATTATGATTTTAAAATACGGGACCGGTCGTGGCATTGTGGTTAGAACACGCGACTAACATGCAGGCGATCATGCGTACAATTTCCGCCTCCTGTCATCTACATTTTTCTTTCATTGCAGGCCCCTCGATGTTGTCGACAGCAACGTCGCAGTATAAGTGTCGAGCCAATCGGCATGTCTAATAAAAGCTTCTCAAGCAGTGACGTTCGAATTCGTTGATAAACCAGTAGGGGCGTTAGTTATAAATCTAAAAATAAAATTCACAACAACGCAAGAAGCTATCCCATACCTCATTCATGGGGTGTAAAGGGATATTAAGTTTTTATGATTTTAAGAATCTGAAATACGAATTCAATTCTGAAAAAGTGTCCGTCTATCTGGTGTGCAGGAGAACTCGAGTAAACTTTACAGATCCTTGAAAAGATTTAACAGTTTTAAAATTTTTCAAAATTTAGTTTAACTTCCTAAATAAAAACATAACGTCCTAATGAAAAACTGGAAGATATTTCAATTTGGTACATTTACATACATACAAAGTATCTTTCTTGAAAGTGCACTAAATACAGTTCAAATTTTGAACTATCTTATCGCTTATTGAACGTTGACTTAGTAATAAAAAAGGGCCTCGTTCTGCGTATTAGTACTTCTAATACAAGGAAGTCTACATTTTTCCAACAATTTCAAAGAGGAACTCCTCTACGTGGCTAATAAGCCACGTTGCGCCATCGCTAATATGTGAAGTACGCAATAGGACATGCCACTTGGTGAAGTGTTAAGTGTTAGCCTTTAAATGATATATTTATTCTGCATTATGCGAGGGTTTAAAAAATGGCAAAATCATGTAGGATAATTCTAGGAATAGAAAACATAAAAATTGTCCTAAATTTAGAAAATTAAAAAAATTCTTGTTTTTCAAGTAGGCATAAGTACTTTAGTTTCGGGCATATATATTTGTACAGGTTGGCAGATGTTTTCATAGACATTTATTATAGGTTTACAACATAAACGTTCTTATTATAATTGTTTTAAACATCTCTTAATTATTTATTATGTATAACAGCATAATGTATTTACGTAAAAGTCTACGTGATTAAAATGCTAATATAAAAGTGTATCATAACAAATACTTTAACATAATAATATCTGTGCTCATATTCACGCCTACCTATCATTAAAAATTAAACTAATTGTTATAATTTAACAAAATACACATTTATTAAAAAATATTTAATTGAAGTAAACATAAACGTTTACCATGGAAATAAAACACTTTCATAGTAGCATTGCCCGCATTAATCCCTCTGTTAAAAAGGTACATAGTAAGGGTACGTTTTTTAATTGCTTGCGGTTAGTCCCCCTCACCCATCCGCTACATCAGTAACTTTTCTTCTCCACCGAATGCTGTGGGGTCCTATCTCTATAAAACTTTAATTGTTTTTACCTCAAATGGTATATTAGGCCATATATTATCATAGTATTTGCACCACACGAACTAACGGGATAAGAGGGCTAGTCGACTGACTTTCTCTAATACCAAGAAGTATCCCCTGAAATTTATGACCAAATTTGTTTCAACACACTCTATATGGACTGATGTACTTATTACGTATGTTATGTTTACCGAAATGTTGACTGGAATAATTCAAGTGCTAATACCCAGCCAGTGTAAGTAGTGGTGTAATGACACCTTAACATAATTTGGTTTAAGTACATTTGTTTGTCTTGTTAAGCTATTTATGACCATCTAATTATTATTTTAAGACGCAGCATTAGAAACGAAATTATGCGCGCTTAAGCATTCACATAGACGTTAGGGAGAGTGTTGAAGGCATGCATACATACTTTTTGACTGTGACACAGGTATAAATTTACTCGAGCCTTTATAAAAAAAAATTGATGAACAAACCTTAAAGTTTAAATTCACTACTCCTGGACATTTGGTAATTTTGTATGGGATTACCGAAAGGGTCTTATACGGTACTTTAAAACTCTGCCCAACGACGCGGACATAATCTCTAAAATTGTTAAGGGGCTATGTCTAAACGGATATAACACCTATTGGAGGTTATGACCGTTTTTTGATTTAATGAACATTTAAAAAAAATTATATTGATTAATTTTTGTTTAAACAACATGTAATTTTCCAACTTTGTCCAATTTGTATTTTTGTATAAGTAAAGACCGATTATATTTTATAGAAAGTTTAGGTCCTAAACTTCCCAGTGTAATTTGTATCCAGGAAACTTTGATAAGTAGGGGATTGAAGGCAATCTGTAATATTGCTGGATATAATGCTGTTCATTGTTGTAGTTTGTTAAAGTTAAAGTTTGTTCTGCTGTTAAACGGCTACGAATATTTCTGCAAAATCTCAGCATCCATGCAAACTGCCGACGTATTTTAAGATATCTTGAACTTCGATTAACAATTGTTTCAATTATGTCATAGCAATTTAATGAGGTTAACACAATTCCTTTCTGTATGGGTTCTGCTTCCGATTTGTCTTCTTTCTTTGTTAAATTACTTTCTAAGGGCCAATCGAGTTCATTTTGCCAAAGAAAATCAGCTCCATTTTTCCAAATGTTATTAGGGTCATACTTATTTGGCAACTTCGCTCTTGTAGCTTTGTCTGCGGGATTTTTGTTTATTGGACACCAATGCCATTCAGCTTCCTCAGGACCTTCTAAGATTTCTGAAACCCAGTGTGCAACGTACTGCTTATATCTTCTGTGGCTAGAACGTATCCAACTGATTACCGTATGCGAATCACTCCAAAATAATACAGTGTTTGGCCATCACTGTCGCTTGTAGTTCTAGTCGCGGAATAGAATGAAACCGTAGTGGAGCACATGCTTTCCCCATTACAAACGACACATTAATATAATTGTTGGACGCAACTGCTGCAATAGCTTGTTCGCTGGCATCGCAGAAAACGTGAAGTTGAACTTCTCCATTATCACCCTTAAAGTAAAATCTTGAAATTTCAAATTGTTGCAAGCTCCGCAATTCCTGCAGCCAGCTTTGAAACTTCCTATATATATCTGGGTCATCCCAACCAATTCCAGATTTCCAAACATCCCATCAAATTCGCCTTTCCATAGCAATCCTGACTCGAATCGTTTTCCAACTCATTTTGTAGTGTTGTGCAGTATATCCAATGCCTTTTTATCATCTTCAGCAATCAGTTGCTTCACTGAAGTTTTAATTCCAAACGATTAAATACCGAAATACCCTTTCATAAGTTTTTCTATTTCGGCCAATGATTCTGATTGATTGTCGCTTTTGTATATGTGGCAAGATATCGCATTTTCCTTTTCAGCCGGAACGGGACCATACACAACACATCCTAGTCTCGTTTTTGTAATGACTGGGCCGAATTGACTTAATATCTTAGGCCAAGCTGATTACACAAGGGAACAAAATTGAACATTTTGAGTGTTGTTTGGAATTCTATAGCAGTTTTTTACTAATTTGAGGTCGCTGATTTCAAATCTAATCTCCATTTTTCTCCATTAGCTCGAATTTTTGAGTTACAGGTACTAATAGTATTTTCGACATTTTTCCAAAAAATTATAGTTCAAAAAATCATAATTTTTTTTTTAAGATATCGTTGTTACCTTTGAAAAAAAATCAATTTTTTTAATATCACAAAAAAATGAATGAGTAACGGCTGTTTTATTAAAAAAAAAAAAAATACAAAAAAATAACACATTTTAATTTTCTTCACGCTGAAAGTTAATCGGTTGGGGGCAAATTGTTATTTTTATTAGCTTTATTGAATATCATATTAAAGTAGCTTTCTAAAACATGTATGTACATAATAATCGATTGAAAATTGAATGAGTTATGTTAAGTTCGGTGATAACATTGTTTCCACCCAAAATTAAAATTTTGTATTTTTAAAAATCATGACAAATTTGCAATTTTATTTATAGTTTAATTCATAGTTTTGCCTCCTATTACAATATTAATTAACTGACCAAATTTAATTAATCGGCAGTTGTCAATTTGGAAGTTCAGAGAGAAATATTAATTGTCCAAAAATAGGTCATTTTGTATGGGAGGTACCAGAAGGGGTGATCCGATATAGTGCAAATATGATTCATATTTTCATAACCGTAAGACTTACGCATAGTTTAACTGAATTCAGTTTACATACAAAAAATCTGTATGTAAGACTATTGGGGTGAGTTCGGTCATTTGTATGGGAGGTACCAGAAGGGGTATGGCAACGGTTTCGGTTTTTTTACGGTTTGTCTACTTTTGCAAGATAAATAAACTGACCAAATTTAAATATCCTCCGGCAGTCTGTTTGGCAGCCATCGAAGATATATTAATTATCCAAAAATAGGTAATTTTGTATGGGAGGTACCAGAAGGGGTGGGGCTATTCCGCCCATTTACAATTCCATAAGTTCGTTTCGAAAAATATTAATACTGCTAAATTTTCAAAACGATCCGTTAAGGTTTGCTCGAGTAACACTTTCAGAAACATATTAATAAATGTTATTTCTGTATGGAAATCGTAATTTTTGTAAATTTAGTTATCTCAGTAAATTGTTGACAAAATCAAAAGTTGTGCACAGATTTCAATGAAATAAAGCTCATTTGATTCAAACTATATTGAAGTAAATGTTTTAAGACCAACACTGCGATTTTTGTTGCATTATTTTTTATTATGAATTTTTAAAAAACAATTTTTTTTTTGAAACTACAACGATATCTCTGAAACTACTATACCAAATTAAAAACAATGTAGGCACGGATTAAAGATTATTTTGTTGACGAATTTCAGTTTTTTTAAATGAATATGGTGAACCGTTTTCAAGTTATTTAAGTATTTGAAGTGGAAGTACCTTAGTTTTGGACATAACGGTATATCGCGAAAAGTCGAGCTGATACAAGTGCAGTTTTGGATTCAGCGTCCAAAATTACCTTTACAACAATATTCAGTTCTTAAACAACAAATACCTTGCTCCCTTGTGTTATTATTGTTGGCTTAATGTTTTCATAATCGTATATACGAGTTCCCTTAGTGATATATGTTGGCAGTTCTGAGTAAGGTTTGCAAAATTTAAACTTTGACTGGGTAAATTCAAATTTCTTGTAACATAGACATTATGGATATTATAACGTTCAGCTCTATCTTCAAGGCCGCTAACAGTAAGGCTTGCTATATCCGTATCTTCGCCCGATACTTGATTATTTATCCATTTTAGCTCCAACAAATTTTTTCTTCCAGCAATTCCCAATGAATGAATAGTATCACCATTGATCATGGTAACGTTGGCACCATCATCAATAAAAGCATGAATTATAGCTGACCCATTCGTTCCATATATTTTAACTGGAATGACTTGGAACAGAACAGATCTACCAGTACTAACGTCGACAAGACAACTTCGAGCACGACTATTATCACAATTCATCACACAGTCGCACAGTGGTTCTTTTTTGGTTTTTTTTAGAATTAATTCTGTAACTTTTAAACGGTTAATGGTATCTTAATGAAATTTAAAATAGCTAATGCTAAGGTGTTTTAGAGATGATTTGGAAATATTCGTAGGGGCCACTGCGTGGCCCTCTAAAGTTGGTCACCTCTGGTGTTTCAAAATTTCAAATGCTTGAGGAATGTGCATTTATGAACCGATTTAGATAGTGCTTCGAAAAACCTTGCTAACATGCTTACATGTACATGTTATCTCATTTAGGTCAAGAGATATTTGAGAAAATAAAAAAAATTGTGTGATTTTTGGACGAGTTTGATTTAGTATTTTTTAGGGTGTTAGCTCAGTTGTTCCTTGATTTTACAGATATTTATATCGTTAGTTAGCTTATAAAATCTAAATGAAATTGCTATAAAAATAATGCAAATATTTTATTCCAATCAAAAGTTATAAGCATCACAAGTACAAGTTTTCACAAAAAGACCTATTTTTACTGTTTTTTTGCAAAAGGGCGACTATATTCTTTCGTTTGTAAAAAAAAAATTCTTCCGGGAGGTGGCAATTTCTTTATTAATTCTCATAGAGATGTTCAGCCAGATGCATTTAATGCTAAATTTGAATCAGTTCAGCAAAATGGTTCCCCGGCAAGGGAAGTCAAATATACCCCATTTTTGAAAAAAAAAATTGTTTTTTGAAAAATTCTCAAAACGCAAAACGCCAACGAGAAAGCTCATTATATTTTTTTTACCACGTATGTGGACTAGTTAACCGTAACGTATTTCAACATCCCTGCCATAAACAAAGACAGTGTGGCCATTTTAGTAAAAAAATTCGGAATTTTGGAACATATTTTCTCCGTTTAGGGAATTTGGGTATTTTGTTGTAAAATATGGCAACATATTGTTATTCGTGATCATCGTATTTTGTTGATGAAACTTGATTGTATGGGATTTCCTGAGAATCTCCTTCATTGGATCAAATCTTACCTTTCTGGAAGGACACAACGTGTGATGTTTTACAATACAATGTCCAGGGTGGTTAATGTAACATCCGGTGTTCCTCAGGGTAGTCATTTAGGCCCTTTGCTATTTTTGTTATTCTTAAATGATCTTCCTTCTATTATCTTGCATAGTTCAATACTTATGTACGCTGATGATGTGAAGTTATTTAGCAGCTGTGGCGATACGGTCAGTTTAATTAGATTTCAGAATGATATTGACCGCTTTGTTAATTGGTGCAAGGTCAATTTAATGGATATCAACCTTAAGGAGTGTAAACATATGTCATTTTTTCGCTGTAATAGAATTTTATCTACATATTGTATTGATGGTCTTGTATTGGATTCGGTTACCAAATTTATTGATCTTGTCGTTCTTATGGATAGGAAATTGGACTTTATATCTCATATAAGCATGGTTGTCAATAGATATAGATCTACACTTGGATTTATTAAAAGATGGGCTAAGGAATTCTCTGATCCGTACATCACTAAACATTTATACATATTTCTAGTTAGACCTTTGCTGGAATATGCCAGTGTTGTTTGGAATCCATATTACCGTGTACATATGCATTCCATTGAATCAGTGCAAAAGCAATTTTTATTTTTCTGTCTTCGTGGTTTCGGTTGGAGATGTGACAATAATTTGCCGTTGTATGAGAGTAGATTAAAACTCATTAGACTACCTACTCTTGAGAGTAGAAGGACTATGCTTGGGGTTTCGTTTGTGTGCAGACTCTTGGATGGTGATGCTGATTCGCCATTTCTGCTTTCGAATGCCAATTTCAATGTCCCTTGTAGATTCTCTAGACACTTTTACCCAATATCTTTAAACTTCTATAGGACAAATTATGCGAATTCTTACCCCTTCCGTAGAATTTGTAATGATTACAACCAACTTCGTGATGTAGTAAATTATAATAGTGATATCGGAACGTTGAAACTTTGTATTATGAGACATCTGAACTGAAAACCCCAGTTGTCGTCTTATCGTTATTTTTATTATATGTTATCCATTTTTATTCAGCTGATGATTTTCTGTAGCTAAAAATAAATTTTCTTTTTTCGGGGTTGGCAACTACTCTAAATTAATCTGCCATAGTCCGGACCTTGGTGTGTACGTTGTCCCACGTTAAGGGACAGTGCCCTCTCGGCGGTAGGGGCGGGTAAGTGAGGCGTGGGAACGTTCGAAAAAAAAAATATTTATGCAATAAGAGACATTTTTCGTAGGCGCTTTTCGTTCTGCGAAATTTCAAAAACAACAATTTTTTTTTTCAATAATGGCGTATTTTTGACTTCCCTTGCCGGGGAACCATTTTGGTAAACTGATTCATATTTTACATTAAATGCATCTGAATGAACATTTCTATGAGAAATAATAAAGAAATTGCCACGTCCCGGAAGAAATTTTTTTTTACAAACGAAAGAATATAGTCGCCCTTTTGCAAAAAAAACAGTAAAAATAGGCCTTTTTTGGAAACTTTCACTTGCGATGCATATAACTTTTGATTGAAACAAAATATTGGCATTATTTTTTCAGCAATTTCATTCAGAAATTTATAAGCTAACGATATAAATATCTTTAAAATCAAGGAACAACTTAAAAATACTAAATCAAACTCGTCCAAAAATGACACAATTTTATTTATTTTTCTTGACCTAAATGAGATAACATGTAAGCACGTTTTTGAAGGTTTTTCAATCCAAAAAATCTAAATCCAAAAAATCCTTTATATCTGTTCATAAATGCACATTCCTCAAGCATTTGAAATTTTGAAACACCCGAGGTGACCAACTTTGGAGGGCCACGCAGTGGCCCCCACACCCCGAGGGAGACGAATATTTTCAAATCATCTCGGAAACACCTCAGCTTTAACTATTTTAAATTTCATCAAAATGCCATTATCCGTTCAAAAGTTACAGAATTAATTCCAACAAAAAAACCAAAAAGGAACAACAGTGCGTCGGTAGGAAGAACTCGCTTTGAATTGTGACCAGAAGATAAATTATTACTTGATGTACTAGTAACACCGTATAGCCACCATTCGCATCCGGGCGAAATATTTTAACATTACGCTGATTTGTGTACACGCCCCGACGGAAGACAAAGACGATGACATCAAAGATGCATTCTATAAGCGCCTGGTGGATATATATGACAGCAGCCCTGCACATGACATTAAAATTGTTCTGGGAGATTTTAATGCTAAAATAGGAAGGGAAGATGCTCTTGGTTCAGCAGTCGGAAAATTCAGTCTACACAACAACACCTCCGATAACGGATTCAGACTGATAAGTTTCGTGTCGGCAAGAAACATGGTTGTGAGTTGGACCAGATTCCCGCATAAAGATATCCACAAGGCAACCTGGATATCTCCCGATCAAAATACAAGAAATCAGATTGATCACGTGGTAATTGATGGAAGGCATGTCTCAAGCGTTATGGACGTGCGTGTGATGCGCGGTGCAAATATTGACTCGGATCACCACCTAGTTGCAGCCAAGGTACGCACACGATTAAGTAGAGCTAAAAACACTCGTAATCAAACGCAAAGGAAGCTAGACATCACAAAGCTGCATACCACTGAGATAGCCAATGCCTACTCCAACCAACTCTCTCAATTACTCCATACAAATCCCCCTAGTTATGATGTTCCCGACATGCAGTGGCAGCATATTGCGAATTCTATGACCACTGCTGCAACAACCGTACTGGGTTATGAAAAACCACGCTCAGACAAACCCTGGTACGATGATGAATGTAGCGAAATGTCTGACGAAGTGGACGCTGCATACAAGGCAAAACTGCAGCCAATAGCGACGCGTGCGGTGACGGAGCGTTATAAAGAAAAAAGGCGGGAGATGAAACGGCTGTTCAGACGGAAAAAGCGTCTGGAAGAAAAGAGAGAGCCAGGATATCGAAAACTACAGGGATAGAGGTGAGGCCCGAAAGTTCTACCAAAAGCTTAAAAGTAAAGGTTTTGGAACAGGGATCCCCACCTGTAAGGACAGAGACGGAAATCTGGTCGCGGACACTCAGAGTGTGCTGCAAATATGGAGGAAACACTTTCAATCTCTTCTCGTTCCCGAAGGCAGCATAAGTGACGAAATCGCACCAATCATCGACGATGGAGTAGACTGTCCACCACCGAGCCAAAACGAGATCAGCACGGCAATTGCGCGGCTTAAAAATAATAAAGCTGCGGGAGCCGATGGACTGCCGGCAGAGCTTTTTAAAGCCGGCGGCGATAACCTGGTAACATGCATGCACCAGCTCATAAACACGATTTGGCTCAGGGAGTGCATGCCCGATGATTGGAATCTGAGTGTCCTATGTCCCGTGCTTAAGAAAGGCGATCCTAGTGTGTGTACCAAATATCGTGGGATTAGCCTTTTACCCATCGCATACAAGGTCCTGTCTAGTGTGTTATGTGAAAGACTAAAGCCCCTCCTGGCGAACCTGATTGGACCTTATCAGTGTGGCTTTAGACCTGGTAAATCCACCACCGACCAGATATTCACGCTACGACAAATCCTGGAGAAGACAAAGAAATGCAGATCGATACCTACCATCTGTTCATCGATTACAAAGCTGCATTTGACAGTCCGATACGACAGAAATTGTTGGATGCTTTGGCTGAGTTTGGTATCCCCGCAAAACTAATTGGACTCTGCGGGATGACACTGACTGACACGAAGTCTTCAGTGAAAATTGGCAAAAATCTGTCAGAGCCATTTTCTACCAAGCGAGGCTTTAGACAAGGCGATAGTCCGTCCCGCGATCTTTTTAACATCGTAATGGTGATGATCATGCGGAAAGCAGCAGTAAATAGGAATGGCACCATATTTAACAAAAGCCAAATGTTGCTCGCGTATGCTGATGATATCGATATTATTGGACGTGGATTGCGAGATGTTACTGCGGCTGTTTCGAGCATTGAAAAACAGTCGGCTGAAGTGGGTCTGGTGATAAACGAGGACAAAACCAAGTTATTTGCTTCAACGAACAAAGAGTCCACTCGTCTGGGACGCTGCGTGAACATTGACAACTATAATTTTGAAGTGGTAGATGATTTTGTCTACCATGGGTCCGCCATAAACAAAAATAATAATGTCAGCCTCGAAATCAAAAGACGAGTATTGATCGCAAACCGCTGCTACTATGCGCTAAGCAAGCGATTTAACGACAAAGCGCTCTCTCGAAAAACAAAGATCCAGCTCTACCAGACTCTGATCCTACCTGTCTTGCTCTACAGCGCAGAATCGTGGGTAATGACACAAGCGGATCAATCTATTCTGGGAATCTTCGAGAGAAAAATACTCCGCAAAATATTTGGACCCATCATCGTGAACGGCGAGTACCGTCGTCGAATGAATCATGAGCTGTATGAGCTGTACAACGACATCGACGTGGTCAAGCGCGTTCAAATAGACCGAATGCGCTGGTTTGGACACGTTGTACGAATGGACGAAAACGCTCCGGCTCGAAAAGTCTTCGGCAATAAACTCGATGGGCGGCGCAGGAGGGGGCGACCAAAACTCCGATGGATGGACCAGGTGACGGAAATGTTGAGTAAGCTTGGTATGACGAACTATCTACGGAGCGCAAAAGACCGAAGCGTTTGGGATGGTTTTCTACGTGCGGCTACTGATAGATGAATTTCTGTTGTTGCTGCCAGTAAAGAAGAAGAAGACTAGTAACACTATCGTCATGCAATTGTGGATGGTGCGATTGTGGACATCCATTTTTATTACACCGCTTCGTTGCCAAATGCCCGTCTTTTAAGCACTTGAAATATACCTTTAAAGACCTGGCTTTGTCCCACTTCGATTTTAGATCGAGGTTTATAAATTGTTGACAACCACCCAACCATTTGCAGTTCTTACCACAAAGTTTGCACTCCTTTTCTACAGAGACACATGCATATCGCTTTGATTTATTGTCGGAGACATTCTTATATGGAGGAAGAGAATCAGACACCATATTAATTACTTTTCGTAAGCTTTGAAGCCAATAAGAAAAATCTTTAATTGATGGCATACGACCAAGACTTAAACACCTTTCCGCCCATTCAACCCTTTTCGATTGAGGTAACTTCACAACAAGCTCGCTGAGTAGCATTTTGTTAACTAAATGATGATCACCTCCTACCGATTCCAAAAACGTAGTCATATTAGTTTCTTTATTTGCAAAGTTAATTAACAAATTAAAATCTAATTCCTGGACGGAAGAAAGGCAACGATGTTTCTGAATTTGCGACTTTATTAGTTGTTCCGGTCTCCCGTATGTATCCGCCAAAATATTCATCGAATTGACATTTCTATAACTTGTTAACAAGAATTTCACCGTTTCACGATCGTTTCCCTTTACAGACTGTCTCAAAAGCATTATATTGTGCAAATCAGAGTATTCAAATTCGATCATAGTGCTTTGGAAAGTTTCTAGAAATGTATGCCATTCTTCAGGCAAACCAGAAAATGACGGAAGTGGATATATTTTCTTATGGCGATATGGTATGGCATCGGATATGACTTGTAAAGAAATTGACTGGGTTGGAGGTATACCGTTCATAGAATTGTTAATAGTTGGACCAGCTGACGAGGAATAGTTCACAACACTAGGAAGAAATCGGACTGTATTCTCAGACGCATTGATGGTGGAGCCTGAAAATGTGTAGTGTTTGTTATAGTGCATGGAACCGCTGTTACAACATTTGACGATGTACCCCGTGTCAGATTCTCAGATCAATTAAAATTATGCCCAACTATTGTGTTGTTTGTATTTGCATTGATAGGCGAAATTTCAGATTGAACAACAGTATTTAACGGAGATTGAATGACAGTAGAATGTGACGGTACGATTGTTGTAGTTGGGGTAATATGCGATTTATCGTTTTTATTAACATCCGGCGTGGTTACCAAGGAATTGCTAGTAATATTTTAGGATTGGCGTTCACTCACCTGAGTAGTAATATTGCGGTTATGAATTTCGTTTTGAATACTGGTAATTGATGCACGCATCTGCTTATTATTTTTTCTACTATTGTTTGAATGACATTTATTTGTCGTGCCATTGCTACCTGCACATTTTCAAATTGTCTTGCGAACATTAATTATTTTTTTAAACTAAAAATAGACGAAATTTGTACTGGCAGCATAAACAAGAAAGACTGTTTGTTTAATATTAAGTCTTTCTACAATTAAATAGTACTTTTGGTACAATTTGGTTACATTGCATAATTTACATAATTCTTACTGGCGGTTTGCAATTTAAATAAAGGCAAAGGTGTTCCACAAAAAAATCATATTTGGCAATGTTTTGTTTATTTATAACATCGGTTAAATGTTAAAGCAACCGCTTAAGACATAATTTAAGCATACTTTATATTAATAAAATCAGCAGTTGAATCATACCTTGAATGACCGAAAGTCCATATTTTTACTAATAGCAACATCAAAAACAACTCCATGTACACCCAATGTTCTGTTAATTAGTTCTTTGACCAGTTGTTCCTGGACTACTTCGGAGGGTCTAGTAAAAGATCTGCAATATACTAAAAGAAATACATGAGAAGAACTTAAATTGTTACGAAAAATTCAAGATTTAAAACCAAACAATAAAGTAATTAGCATACTATTGTTCATAAAGAGCCGGTCATATATACAAAACGTTTGGCTGTACAGTAGACCGTATCACCTTACAGGAACAAAAAAAAACGCAACGTACACCAGCGAATATAAATTAGTGTTGCAAGGATATTTCAAAAAAAAATTTGTTTTTTTTTTGCCGAACGTAGGGGTCGCCTTTTTAGTTTTTTGGTTATATCTTCCATTTTTACAGTCCGATCTTAAAGTTTGATATAGCGATTTTTTCGACTCAGGGAGACCTCTAGTGTACCGTTCTAGTACTTACCCCCCAATTCTCATTTTCTACCACCCTAATGTAACAACCAAATGTTAGAAATTTATGGCTCGCGAAAAATCATAAAACTTTTGCTAAGAAAGTATTTCGATAATTACAGCACAACTATTAAAAAAATGCTTTTATAAATTCATTGTTGAAGACCGTAGGGGTCACCTTTTTAAATTTGTCATAACTTCAGTATTTACATTCAGATTTTAAATTATGATATATTGATGTGTTTGTCTGTGGCCGACCAATTTTTTTTTAATTCAAAAGTCTTTGGCCTCTTGTAACCTTTACTACTAACGTACTTTTCCCACCTTGAGAATGTTTCGTTATCGATGATAACAGACGAAGATAGTGCGTTCCGACGGCTATACAAAAATTTTATTAGCCCGTAATGATGCAACTGGATGCATACGTCAAATGTTCGGTCCACAAGTTGTTAATTTTAGAAACTTCGAAAGTAACTTCTACTTCGATATGAACAATTGGAATAAATTCGAATTAACATAGTCACCATGCTTGCATTTCTATACCCAATATCATCTGCAAGCATTACAATGTTGGCAAGATGTAATCGAATTACCAAGTAAGCCCAAGAAAAATATCTTCATTTGATAGTTTTCTTTGCTAAATATAATTATTTTCAAAGCTTATTATTCTCATTCTCAAATTACAAAGCGTTTTGTTCATGTAGTACATGAATCTGGCGGTCACCGACCAGCGACACATGGGCCACATTTTATCTAAACTCGAGAGCCGTCAAAAATATAGCCAACTTGAATCACGTCGATATATGATCGACTAAAATTTCTATTATTTTACTGTGCTTTTTGTTGCTTATTTCTTGTTGTATAATTTGAGGTATGATGTAAAGGTTACTTGAGGTCAAAGATTTTTGAATTAATCTGCCACAGTCAAACACATCGGTATTTATCTTAATTATTGTAATCTTAATTTTTTTGTAGGAAAAATTTGTTATTGGTCTATTATATGAATGTATATGGGTATTTCCAGCGGAAGGGTAAAAAATTGCTATATTTTTAACTTTTTGTTTTTGTAATCATATAATGAATTTATTAAACTTTAAAAAAAACAAACTATATATATCGCTGGAAGTCTCTTCTTTCTAAATCCGCTGAGAAACTTTAAATCGGTTCATATTTATCCGAGTTATTGGCTTATAAGTGCGTAAAAGTACGAAACCCCGGTTTTTTTACCCGTAACTCAAAATATTGGGGGTTTTATGAAATTTGAAAAACAGATTATTGTTGTGCTCAGCAGCACCTACAAGAAAAATAGTATAATTTCCAAGATATTATTTTTTGTGGCTCTGTGTTATCCATAGAACAATGCGTGTGTCCGCAACGCACATTTAGATTGAAGTAGCATAAAAGGTAAAAGTATTTGAAATGTGAAGTAAGTTGTTTATAAAACCCCAATATGTCTTCTTTATTTTACAAAAAAGAATATATTGGTCACTTAAGAAATTTCGCAAAATTACACTGACACTTCAAGTTGCTGTGGAAATTTGTGTGTGTCCGTAACGCACTTTGTTTTAGTCATAATTTTAAATTCAACATTTTAAGTAATGTTTTATTAAAAGAACATTATAGTACTGTTCAAAATCTACATTTTTTAATATGAACATAATCTTCAAAATATTTCAACTTTTCGAGAAAATTACAAAATAAATTACGCCAGGAAATACCCATATATATTTTTTACACTTTATTCGTGTCTTTTTCAATCGCAAAACTAATTGCGATTAATTAACAAATGTTAATTAAGTATTATTAATTGAAATGTTGGAAGGAGAAGTAATAGTTGCAAAAAATGTTTATTCAGTAGGACGATGTTTATATACAATATTACAAATTTTTTTATATTATACTACAGAGTAAAAAATTTTTGGCGCGGCAGATGGAAAATTGCGCGATTTGTATTAAAATTTAATTTTTCTATTTAATATCTAGCTATTTTTATAAAAATTATGTATTTATATGGGGATTATGTCCCGGCACCGTCCGCAGCAATGAATTTATAAAAGCATTTTTTTAATAGTTGTGCTATAATTACACTGTGCTACACACAAAATATACAGGGGTTCTCATGTAGCATTTCTGTTAGACTGGAGTCCATAGAGTAAAGTGATACTTTTAGTTTTTCTCGGTCACTTCGTTAAGTAATGTTTTTATAGCAAATTAAGTAAAATGACGATATTCCTAAAATTACAAGTTCCAAAATTCATAAGTCTTTTCTTTGTAAACCAAAGTTTACATCTGTTTTAAATCTATGACTTTCACCTTTTATTAAAAAAAAGAATTTTGAAAATCGGTTAAAAAATAGTGAAACGGCGGCAGTTTAAGCGAAACAACCCCGAAAAAAGATTGCGAATTCTCATTTTCCCAACGCTCTCAGTTGATCATGAAGCAGCGCAATGTATATTTTAATTATGCTATATTAAAGTAGCTTTCTAAAATAGGTAAGTCTATAAGAAACGGTTGAAAAATGAATGAGTAATGCTAAATTTTGTAATAACATGTTCGCGTCATTTTGAGGTTTTACCTTAGAGTGTGTCTGTCACTTCGTACAATAACATATGACGTATACGTATCACAACAAGTAATTCGTACTACACATTCCAAAGAATGTCGAAAAATATATTATAAAAATTAGCATAACTTCATTCATCATTCCACCGATTCTTAAAAATTTACCTATTTAATAAATGGTGAAAGTCATAGCTTTACAACAGATGTAAGCTTTTGAAAATCGGTTTACAAAGAGAAGACATGAATTTTGGAATTTGTAATTTTAGGAATATCGCCATTTCACTTAATTTGCTATAAAAACATTACTTAACGAAGTGACCGAGAAAAACTAAAAGTATCACTTTACTCTATGGACTCCAGTCTAGCAGAAATGCTACATGAGAACCCCTGTATATTTTTTTCCTTCACATTTGTATCACTGTGTTATCTTAGCAAAAGTTTTATGATTTTTCGCGAGCTATAAATTTCTAGCATTAGGGTGTCACATTAGGGTGGTAGGAAATGAGATTTGGGGGTAAGAACTAGAACGGTACACTTAAGGTCAATGGACCTAAGAGCAACAATATTGGCCTTACTGAGAAAAAAAATTGCTATATCAAACTTTAAGATCGGACTGTTAATATGTCCCCCTACGTTCGGCAAAAAAAATTTTTTTTTTGAAATGTCCTTGGAACAATACTTTATATTCGCTGGTGTACGGAGAACTTTTTTTTGTGATACTGTCTACTGTACAGTAAACCCGTTTAATTACCCCACGCTTAATTGCCGTTCAGGCTTATTGACCTCGGTTTGTCACTACAATAAAATATTCCTTAAATTGCGTTCGTTTAATTACCCCAAGCAATTATTTTTGACCGAAATTTACCTGAAGATAAAGTTGCTGCAGTAGAAAATTAATGAAGCAGTGGTAGCCGTTGTACAAATGTACAATGTTAATTTTCTTATAATAAAACAATTCACAGGCTTCTAAATAGTAGAATTTCATGCTGAACTCAATTCTGCTCTCAGATATGTGAAAAGTAGAACGGGTTTTGAGATAAAATCTTACAAAAATTGTTTGCCCTTGGTCATCACAATCGGATAAAAAATACTTCCGCAGTTGCAGCATTTGGTGAAATAACCCAATTTTGAGGTGTTTTTTTTTAAATTTTAAGTAAAATTACACCAGTTTACAAATCATTATTTTTTGTGAGCTGCAGAGTTCTAAATAATTTTTTTCTATAGATTTCAGCCTCCTTAACACGAATATGAGATTTAAAAATTTTTCCTCTGATTAGTTTTCAAGATATGAATTTTTGAATTATTTTGCAAATTTTTTATGAGATGCATTAGCTTATTGGAGAATAATTCGTAAACTCGTCTTACGATTTGAACAATATTGGTCTTCAATTAAAGGTAATGTGCTCCTCTAAAACCCTTCTACACAAGCTTTTAACATCGGTTTGGTAGTTTTGATGGTAGGAGCATTTCAAGTTGAAAAAACTAATATTTTTGTACAAAAATCACGGTTTTAAATTTATAAAAAAAATTATAAAAAATATTAATCGCAAAAATAAATCCTATTTCATAAATTGAGTATAAAGATTGGACTTTCCTGAGCAAAACAAGCTATCGTTTATAAAAATTGGGTGATATGAGGAAGAGTTACACGTTTTTTAAGAGAACCCTACAAATTGTAAATTTTTTGATTTTAGGCATATCACGGTAGGTTTAGAGCTAAACTTTACGTTGCATTAAAATTACGATTAAAAATGAAAATACCACTGTATTCTGGGTTGATCATGCATCACGAAAATGTTTAATCTGAAATCCTAGCTGATCATTTTTAGAAAATATCGATATCTTCAATTTCTGTCGACTGGACCAAAAGTCTTTTTACTTTTCAAACGCTGACAGTAAAAAACTGGACCAATAAGATAAAAACAGTTTATTTATTATAAAAGTATACAAACAGGGATTCTTGTATGATCATTGATTATTTTGACATTGCTTCAATTTGGAGGCTTGAAGTGCATCTTAACCCTACATTTCTGAAAAATATCTATATTTTTCTATATTTTTCAATAAATATTTTTATCGTCGTCGTTTTAACGTCACTGTTTGAGAAGCTTTTATTGCGAAGTTGCTGACGACAACTTTGAGGAGGCCGGCAACACCAGCCCACAAATTTCGACTTTTTTGTGCAAACAAGACTTCAAAACACTTTTTCCATAGATATTGACCTCCTAAACACGAAAATTATTTTTAAAAAATTTTCTTAGGTGCCGTTTTTTTAACATTTCTGAATTTTTTTTGAGTTTTTGGAGGTACACTTAATATTTCGGTAATATTTTGGGTATCTCTTATCCGATCTTCATACATAAACAATTAAGTTGAAGAAAACAATACTCTTCACAAGTTCTTTCCTGAAAGTTTTTAAATAAGTAATGTCGTTTCGATGTTAGAGATTTCTATAACATGAGAAAAATCAATTTTTCTGTAAACTTTGGGGTCAAAAATTTATTTATCTATCTATCGGAGAGTAGACAGTTTTGTTTTCTTTAACTTAAGTGTTTCTGTATAAAGATCGGGTAAAAGATACCCAAAATATTAAGTGTACATACCTTCAAAAACTTAAAAGAAAAATTTCAAAAAATTTTGTAAAAAAACGGCACCTAAGAAAAATTTTATTGAAATCTTAGTTGCAAAAAAATTTTGTTCTGTGCAATGACAGCAAAATTTATTTTTTAGATGACTGGAGCCAGGAGTACAACCTGGGATCTCCCGCATGGTAGTCTCGTGTTCTAACCATCATGCCAAAAATGTACGCAAAAATTTATGTTTAATGTACAAAAAAAATTTTTATTGTATCAATAAGTACTTTATTCTACCACAAAGAAGAGTAGAAGAGTAAGAGTAATGTACCACAAAATATTTTTATTGTACCAAAGAGTACCTTTATATTACTAAAAAGTTCTTTTTGTTGTACCGTAAAGTACTTTTATTGTACCAATAAGTTTTGTAGTACATAAAATTTCTATATGGTAGTATGTATTCCTTATAATATTTCATTTATATACGGTAGGAAAATTAATTTTCGATTAGAAGGCTAAAAGCGCATGGCCCGTAACTGGCGACAACAGCCTTCCCTACAATATACTTAGTGTAAACTTTAAAAAATGTGTAATATTTTAATTACAGACATAAAATATGGTAAGCGTATATGAGGCTCTCATCTTATGTTATTGGATTACTCTACCCTATGATATATTCCATTTGTGTTTTGGAGATTGGAACATTTCACAGTTACATATTTAAAAATATCTACTTAACTTTATTCTCCGTTACATTGGGAGATCGAAAATATGAACTTTAATATTCTAAACAATAGAAAGCAAAAGGTTTTTTTGTGGAAACTCCATACAAATATATATGTATCAATAACTTTAGAGGCAGATAAAGTTCGATTATATCATTCCCCTATTATTATATAACTTATACATATATCACTGTTTTTACACATCGACTGTGTTGTGGCAAAGAATATAGATTTCACAAGAAGTCAAATAACACCGTCGTGAAATGTAGTGCACTTACGCCCCCTGTAAATCGGTACTGAACTGATATCACGGTATTCTTTTAAACTAACATGTTTTAGAAAGCTACATTAATATATCATAATACAAAAATATACATTGCGCTGCCTCACGATAAACTTAGAGCGTTGGGAAAAAGAGAATTCGCAATTTTTTTCGTTTTCAAAACTCGAAACTCGGTTTACAAAGAGAAGACTTATGCATTTTGGAAATTGTAATTTTAGGAATATCGTGATTTCACTTAATTTGCTATAAAAACACTTTACGAAGTGACCGGGAAAAACTAAAAGTATCACTGTACTCTATGGACTCCAGTCTAACAGAAATGCCACATTAGAACATTAGAATTTTTCCTTCACATTTGTATCACTGTGTAATCATTATTTGTTTAAATTAAATCATATTTGATTGCATTTCATTCAAAAAGAAATGATTCAAGATTTGGGATTTATTTACAAAGTTTAATTGAATTTTTATGTGTTTAAAAACTTAGAATCTTAACATGAAATCACCGTTGTTATAATATCTGTCTTTGAGTCATTAATGTGGAATATGCGATAAGAACAAATGAGTAGGTTAGTGATAACTGGTAATGCATGTAAGTGAGGGTGTGCGCTTATGCTAATTATACAATGAAGCAAATTTGTCCTCTAATCTTAGATCCCAAAACCCATGTTTACATTGATTTATTGCAATTCATTTTTTATTTAATTTAAATGAATTGCAATTCATTTTTGTGCAAGTGCAGAATTTTGGGCGGCAGCCCCCAAAAAAAATACGCCACGCTCTCCTTAATACTTAATACACCCTAAAACGCGAAAATCAAGGTAAAAGCTGGCGCCGGGGCACTGGGGGATAATAAAGAGGCCTCTGGGGATCTATGATGTGTGGTGTGCACGTACTATAACAATTTGCCAAATGACATATCGTCGTTCTGAAGTTATCTTCACGTATATCACAAAATCAAAAAAATTGAGATAAGATCATTTCCTTTGATAAATTTGTTATATCTATCGATCTGTTTAATAACCAGGTCCTTACCTCTTATAGTTTCTGAGATATTGAGCAGCCGTTTTGTTGTATATCCACTTTTGGGAAAAAATTTTTGCGTTATGATGCCGTATGAACCATTGTTGTGGATGTACAATAAAAAATATATGAAAATTTTGAATTATAAAAAAAATAAGTTATCTTCACGTATGTGCCAGAAAAATGTGACATATTTTGAAAAATAAGTTACAACGTGCTACAGTCAATGAGAACTTAGAACGTAAACTAGTGCATGTTGTATGTCATATCGAGTACAACAATAACATGTATACCAAAGTTCCCTACTTAACTTAAAAAAATCCTGACTTACGGGAAAAAATACCGACTCTTCATTACTTTCCTCACTTGAAGGCTTATAACTCCGTCAATTCCTAACCAAAGTTAGATTTCTTAATGGTTTTGGAAAGAAAAGACTCGGCCTTTGCAACAATACATATATTTATATAGATAACTTGTCATATATGTCTGTTTTTGCCCTGATACCGCAAACTTGTTGGATTTTTCACTATTTTTTAAGTTAGAAGAAGTTTTTATCCTATATTTTATTAGGATTCTCTAATGTTTATTATTTTATTAAGAAATTGCATTCATTTACGAGTTCAACGCATATTTGCCCATAAAATTGTTTACACAGTGGTTAAATTATTGAAGTTTTTCGAAGAACGTCGCTTTCAAATCCTACAAGTTTGCGGTTTCAAGGCAAACACAGACATATCTGACAAGTTATTTATTTAAATATATACATCGTTTGAAAGACAGTAGTCTCTTCTTCTTTTCAGACCATTAAAGCAACTAAACACGGTTAAAAATTGACTGAGTTATAAGCCCTGAAGTGGAGACCGGGTTTTTACCCGTAATTCAGGTTTTTGAGGGTGTTATCGAAATATGGGTTACAGATACATGTTGTTCTTAATCACACTTACAACATGTCACTCCTACAATTTCCTTAATTTTTTCCATACTCTAGCAGTGTGTTATCAATAAAATTTTTCGAAACAAACAATTAACAATTCGACATACCTAGTGATGGCAATTAAAAAAGAATAATCGATTAATTAATCATATGATTAATCAAAACGACAAATAATTAATCGCGATTAATTGGAAACAATTAATCGATTAATCGATAATTCAATATTTTCACCTAAAATTGAAAATTATCATAAATAAAAAAAAATTATTTAACTAATTACAAAATTTTCCAATATATTTTCCATTTATTCAATTTAATAAAAAAAGAATTTATTTGTTTAGTACAGAATTTAAAAATAGGAGCTTTGAAAGCCGTTTCGTGGTTGATCTGTCGGTTTTTACGTTACAATTGCACCCGCTTTGGAAAAAAGCCGCTCTGATAGTACAGATGTACCAATCAAAAAGCAATATTTTTGTGCAAGAGAGTACAACTTAGGGTAGACCGATTTGATTTCTTCCCATGCGTCTATTACATTGCGCTTTAATTCTAGTACTGAAGCATTGACAAAGAAGCTTAGTTTATCTTGAGGAAGTGTTGAGTCATTGTCCTTCCTTCTTCGCCCATAAATCAAATTCAGCATCATCAGCAGAAGACGTTTCACTGTCGCTCCCAATGCTTTTATTAACTAGGGTTGCAGTTCTAGGTCTTTCGTCGTCAGCCGTCAAAGCTCAGTGAATACATTTGGCGGCTGGCGACGAATCATTTTTGCTCCTGGTTGTCTATCGATTATTATTTGGAATAATCGATTAATGCAATTAATCGAAGGAGAATTCACGATACAATTAAATCGGTAATTAAAAGAAAATAATCGATTATTACCAATTTTTCGATTAATCGTGCCATCACTAGACATACCATCAATGGAAATGCAAAAACCATAAAATCAAAAAAACAAAAATTCTTTTTTGGATTGAATATGGCATACTAGGCGATTCTACACGTCCCGTCAAAGTTCCAAAAATAACGGTTTTATTGCATAAACAATCAAAAAAGACTAACAAATATAACTTTAGAAATTCTAAAAAAAAAAAAATATTGTAATATATTGTTGATCTTAAGCGAATCCGTGAGTAATTCGTGTCCAAAAATTTAATACTTTTCATGTTATTAAGTTTTTTGCTTCTCCTCTAAAATTATGAAAATGAGGGTCTCGCTTTTTTTACATTCCAGGTGACGATACATTTATATTTCTATTCTAATGACTTTATAACCCATTTCGGTAAAATTTAGTACCACGTTGTACAGAATGCGCAAATGTTTCACGTTGTTATTGATCAATTACCTACTTGCAACTTACTAAATGTATAGTGGATATACGTGAAGATAATTTCGGAGTAAAAACATATGAACGCGGGTTTTCATGTTATTTTCACGTATGTGCCATAAAAAAAAAATATTTCCCAAAAAGTGGCGTATACAACAAAATGTGACTAAATAATTTGATGTAAAAATAGCTATAACTCGGAAAATAGTTTCCATGGCTTTGTTTTTTTTTACACTAATATATGTAGAATTTCAAGCACTACTTCTGACAAAAATATTGGAATACTTTTTTCACACAACTTTTTTTGTATTAAGTTTTGAAACTTTAGAACCAATTTCCCACAAAAAGATTTTTTGGAGATACGTGAAGATAACTTCGGAACGACGATATGGCAACACCCCACTGAACGTACACAGTACGGTCAAGTACAACGGTGTGCGAAACAAGTGGAATGATAATTTCGCGATAAGGCAACCCGCCAATATGCAATTTTAGCAACTGGCGTGATTTGCAGCCATTTGTAAATCACCAGCAACAGCGGCGGCAGCAGCAGTAGCAGTAAAAAGTTTTTTTTATCAATGTTCAAGTGAATTACAGCTTAAGTAAGCTTTTGGGTAATCCGTATTAGAAAGCCACAAGAGGCATCGTAATTTGGGCAAGTTCCAGACCAGAGTTCCAGTATGTAAGTATGGAACACATCCATATGAGTGCAACTGTTCTGATACCCATGGGGGTGGTTTTCTTTTCGCGTCGTTTAGCATTCTACCAGCCGAAGCCTGGAATAACGGCGTTTTGTGTGGAGATCCCACGAACCAGTGGTCACCAGCTCCAATCAGAGCGAAGGGCTGCCCCTGCAGCGACAATTTTTAAATTTTCAATTACCGACAGCATAGTGTGCGATTTTGTTCGTCCGTTCAGCGCAGTTGCAGCAACATCAGCATCCACATCATTCAACCAATTGGAAGCAGGCACCGGGAGACAACACCACCTGTTCCATCACCGTTCATCCTCATCACCTTCACCCCCATATAATTTAAAGGAGTTGTAAGGCACAGTTGTTATATTTTTGTATGAGTAGCAGTAGTCTTTCGACGGACTGTGAAAAAGACGCTTGGAGTATTGTGCAGACCGAAGTAGTAGTGAGGTCGCAAACCCACTTGACAGCTGAGTCTTCTTTGGCCTCTGGTCATCGGCTCATGGGGTCGTGGAGATTCTAATGTCAAGGAGGCTTTGTGCCTTCCCACTGCTCGGTGTTAGCTACACCAGCACATAACCTCAATAAGCAACGGCAACACACATAACCACGATCATCTACGGTAAACCATAGTCAAAAATATGTACAGTGACACATAACCTCAGTTAAGTACAGCAACATATGGTCACCGTTAGCTACGCCAATATATATAGCCACCGTTAGCGACGCCAATGCATAACTACAATTACACGAGGGAACAAGGTATTTGTTGTTAAAGAACTGAATATTGTTTTATTGAACCTATGCTTGTATACATACAGGCATACATAATCTGAAACCGTTAATACAAGGGTCGAGCATAAATAAATATATACATATGTACAACCGGCCATATTACCTACGTGAGATCTGTTTACCGGCCGTTATTTTAAAATATGGCGATAAAAATGAAGAATATAGTGAATCGTTCCTTTCAGTTCCGTTCATCAAAAGGAACTAGTTCGTTCCTTCTGTTCCTTTGGATCTTTTCGTTCACTTATTCCTTTTCATCACTTCGTTCACCCGTTCTATATGTTTTGATTGTTTTTAGTTCTTTTTCGGTTTATTAAGTGAACGATTTGCAAACATATTGAAAAATGTAAGAGCTGCTTAAAAGTTTATGAAGTATTTTCATATTGTTTAAATGATGTGTTTAAAAAAATAGTAATCAAAGGCTTTGTTTATAGGAATTATAAATCAATTTTCATAGCAAAATACAAAAGCAATTTGTCTGTTGTTTCTGTTGTGGTGATGCCACCCATTTAGAATTGTTACATATAAACGTAAGAACAAGTGAACGAATGAACGAAAAGATCAGAAGGAACGAAAAGACCAGAAGGAACTAAAAAAGCAAAAGGAACGAAAAGAGCGGAATATGTGGAACTAGTTCCAACCGTTCACTACATGGAATCGTTCATTGGAACTTGTTCGTTTCGGAACTATACAAGACTAGTTTTGGTATTTTCTTTTTATGGGGAAAGTACTTAGTTTTAAGTTTTTTTACCACTCCTACTACTACCTACCGTATATAAGAGTTTAACTTTTCGATTTCGAAAGTTAATTCGGTTTGGATTTTGGCGTATTATATTAAGTTTTGTTTTGGTTTATCGAAGACGACTTCGAATACTTAATTACTAATTCAAGTAGTTAGAAGATAATTTACTTTTATATTTACCTTACATTTACTATTATTATAACACTTTTTTTCGGCTTTTCTGTGGTCCTGTCTCTACCTTAAGTGGGGGCAGTAAAAATTTGCTTGTTTTTGAATTTCTAAATTTAGTCATTAGTATAGTTTAGGTTGCAATTGTCACACAATCGTATCTTTCACTTTGAATTTTTAGATTAGATAGATTAGTTCTTAAATTTTTTTTTTTTTTGAATTCATATGGTAAATACCCGGTCCCAGTCCGCAAATATGAATCCGGGTGATGCATATCAAGCATTAGGCCCTGCGGGTAGCGGCTCAGCGGTCACGACTACTACTGCATCTTTGCCTACGATTGTTACGACGACTACAGTGGCGACTTCTAGACATGAAACATCACTCATTGAGCTAGATGGTGATGAGCAGAACCGATCCTTTGCAAGCATTATAACAATACCGTCACCGGAGTATAGCAGCCTAACCGCGAGAGGAGTACAGGCAGCATTTCGAGCGAATCCGGGATGTCAGGGGATGGGTGATTTACAGGGGATTGTGGAAGCCACAGTTAGTCGATTGATCCCAGCGGTTGTAGAGGCTACGAGGCATTCGTTATCGGGCAGTTTTAGGTCAACCGGAGTGGTGCAAGGACCGCAGTTACCTCCATTAGTAACAGCTCCACAACTTTATGTTCCAGCAGTATCAGGAATCCAACGAAGATGTCAGCCTGTTTCTGTGCCACCAGTAATTCCAGCACCAGTGGTTTTTACCAGGACAACAGTAAACACCCAACCTATGGCGAGCGCAGCAGACTTAATTTATTCGCAGGCACCGATGGTCGTTTCTGTGTCTGGAGTTCCAGGTCCACAGCAGCAATCGAGGCAAAACGTGCAATTTCCGTTCACTCAAGCACATCAAGCAAATGTAGATCCAAATTTTAATTTTCATACCCAAAATAGAAATTATATTCCGCGCGAACACCCTCGGTATATACTAGAAAGGGATTTCTATAATGAAGCGTAGCGTTTTAGTCCACATTCAGATTCGCGTCGGGTCGACCTGTCAAAATGGGGCATCAAATTCGATGGCACCACTAAGACAATGAATGTCCAAGACTTTATCTTTCACGTCGGCGAGCTACGTTTAGACTACGAGTGTAGCGAGTTGGATTTATTAAAAGGTATACACCATTTGCTCGATGGTCCAGCACTCGAATAGTACTGGAGCCACCGAAAGTTATCGCCAGTGATCACCTGGGATAGTTTGGAGCGAGCCTTGCTTGCTCAATACACCCGGTTCGAGAGTGACTTTCAAGTCCAGAGTACAATTCTCAACCGGAGGCAGCAGCAACAGGAGACGTTCGAAGAATTTTTCAACGTCATACTGAAGCTGCGAAACCAGCAACAAGTGCCCTACTCCGAACTACAGCTGGTTGAGATAATGAGAGGGAATTTAAAGCCATCGCTGGTCCAAATGTTGTTCCCTATCAAAGTATATTTGTTACGTGCCCATACTAGCACTTTGGTTGATTTTTCCGGCCACTCAGGTTCTCAGGCAAGGTTCCAACCCTATCAACCATAGCCCCTTGGGACACACAGAACAGTTAAGAACATACATTTTATTTACAAAAAATCACACAATACACAAAACACACCGACGAGATTCAAAAGAGCTTGTCGTAACCGCTCTCGCACTGAGCCCACCCTGCCATGATCTACATATCTCCCGCCATATACATTTATGTCTTGTAGACCCCGATAACCACGCACACTCACTTTAGCTCCCCATTAACTTTTTCTCCCCCTCGTTGGCACAATCTAGCACATCAAAATTTTTTTATACACAAAAATTCAAACATTTATTAAATATAACATAAACATTGAAATTTGTTTTTCTCATATACCTATTTAACACTATAAATTGATATATCTCTTAATATTGAACCCCTAACATCTAGGACTTTAAACGGAGCTAATTCTCCGGATTTACGCTCAGATTATCCCCTAGAACTCTATTATTTTTGTTTATGTTTGACCACTTCTTGGTCCGTAATTAAAATAAAAAAAAACCTAGTTAATAGTGCTCTGTTAACCTGGCTATCTGTCACTTCACAGATTCTAATATTAAAATCTAGAATAGTTCGTTTTACTTAGTATTTTCGTTTTATAATCATTTAATCCTTAAGATAACGTAAAATTTTTAAACATTTTATCCTTATTAATTCCTTTTCTCTTTTTATTTAATTTCAGTTTCACAGTGGGTTCCTATCTCAGCCGATTGAATGGTAAGTTTTGACAACGCGTTTGTTACCTTAATTCCGGTCAAATTTTAATTATGCGTTCTTTTTATCTAACAGCTTACAGGGGACCTGGACCATCACCACGGGAGTCTCCGTCTAAAAAGATCTTCGGATCCAACACGGCCTTTTCCACTCCGCTGACTTATTCCCTTTTTTTGTCTACACTGGATAAAACGTTATCGCCAAAACGTTGCTGGCCCCGAGGAAATCTGATGATTTTCGGGGTCCAGCTCTGGCTAGCTGTGTTAAATGGGACGTTCTCTTTGTATTTGTACAACACCAAACACATTAAACAAAAATAACGATTTTCCTTAACAATTTGTCTTTTATTGTTATTTTTGGTGGTTATTGTCCCGGTTTATAACTTTTAAATATTGCAAGTTTTCAACTATACGAAACCAAACTTAACAGTCAATATCGGTTGACGCGATCGAAAAGTGAATCAACAACAATCCTTTGTTCTTGTTTTGAAATCTCTTTTTATAGTTCTTTTGTCCCGCGTAGTCACGATTTTCCCTCTTTCATTGGCTTCATTGCTGCCATCTATATTTTGTTGTTGCAACTCATACATTTCAGTGGCGCTCTGCTCATAACCCCAGAGTGGCTCAAAAGGTATTCATACTGAACCGTCTGGCAACATCTTTTTCGGAGTGATGAAATCAGTCACATACCGGCAACATCATAATTTCCCTTTTTTCCAATAGACTGACAACCACCTTCATGCCACTGCAAATTTTTGCTGATAGAGCAAAAAAATTAAATAAAACAAAAAAATATACGTCCCCGAAGGTAAGTAAATTTTTATATAAATTTATTTAATATTTTTCTTTTATCCCCCTTGTTTTTTTTTTCAGAAAACATGGGGCTAAGTGCCAACCCCGAGATGGCTGTCAATGTGTGTGTGCACTTTTAGCTGCACCGCCGAAGCTCATGAATGGGAGCAGGGTGTGTGTTTTGTGTGTCCATGCGGTGATACGCAACATATTCGTTGACCGAATTCTGCCGCGAGGTCAAACGCGCGAAAAGCGTGCTGACCATGCAGGGGCATCAATTGTCCATGCGCCCGCAATACCCTCAGCGGGTAAACAAGATGTGTATAGAAGACGAAAATCTTGCAGAGCCTGAGCATTATGTCTGCTGGAGCTGTAAGTTAACCGGCCATACTTTTAGAAACTGTCCATCACCCATCCGTAGAATTTTCTGCTTCCGATGTGGGAAGGATGGTACAGTAACTCCCAATTGTCCCAAGTGCCAGGGAAACCTGAACCCGTCTCAAACTGGGGAGGCGAGGTCCACTCAAGTATAAGACCAGCTCTTGAGACACAAAACCCAGATATGACGAATATTAACCCAGCCATTACAATACTGAATCCCGAGCCCATAGTACCAAAGGTACAGGTCCTAGTGAACCGCGATAGAGAGGATGATCGTCTACCCTCAACTCCAAGATTGCGCGATTTAAAGCCTTTGCACCAAAGAGTCAAAGAATATCGTGAAGCAAGTCTGCGAATCTTTGGAGAGGCGTCTAGTAGGATCAAGAGGGCCAGGGATAGGTATAAGAGACGAAATCGGATTAGAAAGGAAATCGCGTCGGCTTCTATTTTCGAAGGTGAAGAACCCGTCTCAAACTGTGGAGGCGAGGTCCACTCAAGTATAAGCCCAGCTCTTGAGACACAAAATCCAGATATGACGAATATTAACCCAGCCATTACAATACTGAATCCCGAGCCCATAGTATCGAAGGTACAGGTCCTAGTGAACCGCGATGGAGAGGATGATCGTCTACCCTCAACTCCAAGATTGCGCGATTTAAAGCCTTTGCACCAAAGAGTCAAAGAATATTATTATTATTATTTTATTAATAGATTCATATTATGTATTACAATTCAATATAAGTGTTAGTATTATTTGTTAATATAATTATGAACTATAATTGGCGAAGCATTTATTGCTGTAGCCAGATTGACAAAAGTTAAAAAGTTTTTAGCAAATCAAAGTTTTCCTTACTTTATATAATGTAAACGTATTAAATGTAATGGAAATGGAATATAATAATTGATTAAACCTCAAATTCTTTCATTATTAAGTTTCTAAATTTCAAACATGATTCTAGATATAAATATAGCGAGTTGAAATTGATGCCATTTAATATATTAATTACTTCATTATGATCTAGGGAAATATAGCCAAAATGTATTCTTCTTATTTCTCTGTAAATAGGACAAATGCCAATGAAATGGAATGTATTTTCTGATTCGTGCATGTTGCACATTGTACAAATGCCATTAGTATTGTTCTTGAAGCTTCTAGCATTCAGATCTAATAGCCCACACCTAGCTCTTATAATCAGACTCGTAGCCCGCGCTGAAAATTCGGCCGTCAATAATGGCGTAACACTGTAGTCAAGCTGAGAATACAGATCGTGAAACTGGGAATTGGAAGCATCGACGACAAATTTTTCTCTCTCCTTAATCGCCACTAAATCTACGATCTCTTTCCAGTATAGACATACAGGAATGTCATTATCAGGAGGAGAAAAATTTACCGTATTACATAAATTCACCCATTCTCTAGCCCAAAATACGTTCATTCTTATTATCGTTTCCGCCAGTATACGAGGTAATCTATCTGCACTTAAGGAAAGTACCCTGTTCACATAGGAGAAGTGTAGTTTCAGTGAAGAAATATAAAGAGAGCTATACCCGGTTTCCAAATATAACACATAATTCGGAGCATTAGCTGGAAGGTGCAGCATTTTCTTAATGAAAAAACGGAACAGCTTCTCTACATCATCATATTTTACGTAACCCCATATTTAAGCAGCATACAACATTATAGATTTTGACGCAGCATTAAAGATTTTCAATTTGTTAACATTAGATATCTTTGGATTATTAATATATTTTGACCATGTCGAACTTATAGCAACTTTGGAAGCAGAAAGTTTGTTCTTTAAATGACTTCTAAAAGATAAATTGTATGTTATGTCCACCCCAAGATACACATAATTATTGACAATTTCTATATTGTCTTCCCCATAATGCCACTTCAAATTCTGAGAAATCCTAGTACCGTTTCGAAAAACCATTATCTTAGATTTTAACAAATTGACTTTTAAACTCCACATGGAACAATAACTCTGAAGAGCATTAATCATATCCTGTAGTCCATTAGGTGTATCAGAGAGTATCACAATGTCATCTGCGTATAAAAGGATCTTCACATTAATACCAGCCACATTCAAGCCACCTGGCAAAAAATCTGGAAGGTCATTTATGTAAAGTGAAAATAACAATGGACTCAATATACACCCTTGCTTGACACCTGTTTCTACTGCAAAATAGTCAGAGAACATATTTCCGTCCCAAACCCGGCTTTCTGTAGTATCATACAGAGATTGCAGAACCCTAATAATCTTGGATGACAGGCCTATACAAGATAGCTTATAGAACAGACTATTTCTGGAAATCATATCAAATGCACATGAAAAATCAACAAAAAATGCATATGTATATTTACCACTTAGTTTGTTCAAATTCACAACATTAACCAGATTAAATATATTGTCCACCGTAGAATACTCCCTTCGAAAGCCAGCCTGGAATTCGTTCAAAACACTGTTTTTGGATAACCAACCGGATATGCGATTCAAAAGAATATTGTTGAAGATCTTGCAGATTGTATCTATTAGCGACAGACCCCTATAATTAGTGACCAAATTTGGATCGCCTTTTTTATATAATGGAATTAAAATAGACTGCTTAAAAGACAAAGGAACATTTTCCTGTAAAAATATTTTGTTAAAAACAAACAGAATCTCGTTTATAAGGCACGGAGGGGCATATTTATAAAATTCATACGGAATTCCATCAGAACCTGGGGATTTATTCGGTTTAAGGAGTCTTACAACTGCATATAGTTCACAGAGTTCTATAGGGGAGTCCAAAACAGAGTCGACATTACAGGGCATACACCAGCTAAGAACCTCAACCTCATCTTGGTTTCGTAACATTGAGCTAAAATGCAAGTAAAAATCGTCAGCATCCAAGTTACAATTCGGCAAATGTTTCCTTGTCTTTAAAAAATTGGAAATGTTCCACCATTCTTTGCTACAGGTGACTTTATCAAGCATACTAATATTTCTATTTTGATACTGCAGTTTTTTTAATCTACACAATTCTAGGTAGCCAGACCTGGACGAAAGAAAGCGAGTTCTGTTATGAGCCGTATGTTTCTTTCTTAATTTTCTAAGATTTTTTTGCATGACTGAGTAAAATCGGAAGCACTTCCAGTCGAACCATTTCTGTCTTGGTTTGAAAAAAGATCTACCCGGTTTTCTAACATGAGCGTTCTTAATTTTAGCCTTAATCGCATGTACCATTTCATCAACAGAAATGTCCTTTTCAAAAAGATTATTTCTCGAAAGGTTACTCCGATATTGGTCAGCAAATGTCCCGTTCCAAAACAGTTTCCGAAAAATAACCCCCGTCTTATTTTCAGATGAACAGGTCGGAATCTTGATTCTCAGACATAATGGCATGTGGTCAGAATAAGGTTTAGATGCTACAGAGAAACTATCAACCAATTGTAGAAAGTTATACGAACATATACAATAATCAATCACAGGACTACCCATAACACCACAAAAGCTATAATCACCCTGAGCATCATCCACCGTTCTGCCATTCAGTACGATTCCCCCTACCTTATCGATTATATCCATAAGGCGACGACCCTGCCAATTTATAATTTTATCCTTAGAACATCTAAGATTATTAATCTGTTGAAAATCCCGTAACTCATTTTCATCTATATACTGTTCTTCACCTATACGAGCATTCAGGTCACCTACGATACAAAAACTAGTGGGGCTAAAATCATCCAAAAAATTCTCAAAACTCTCAAGATCATTTTTCCAATTTGTACAATTTAAATATCTAGGAATAAAATAAAATACATCATCGCTAAATGTGGAAGATAGTACTACATTGTTGTTAATTGTAATAAACATTAATGCAAATTTTTTCCGAATTTCCTTCTTGAACCCATATAGACAACCACCGCTTGCGCGACCGGCTTTGTGAACTTTAGTTGCTGCAATCCAATGCAACGAATAATTTTTGAAATATGATGAAAAGTACAATTGTCTTTCAGAAAAGTACAATTGTCTTTCAGAAAAGTACAATTGTCTTTCAAAGAATATCGTGAAGCAAGGCTGCGAATCTTTGGAGAGGCGTCTAGTAGGATCAAGAGGGCCAGGAATAGGTATAAGAGACGAAATTGGATTAGAAAGGAAATCGCGTCGGCTTCTATTTTCGAAGGTGAAGACGACCGGTTATACTCCATTATTAAAATTAATGGTCATGCAATTCTTGGATTGCTTGATAGTGGAGCTACCGTTACCTGGTTGGGTCGCGGCTGTCTTGAGTTCGTTGGGAAGACCGTCAGCCCTTTCTGATCCATATGGGTCGCCCATAAAGACAGCCGACGGTACAGAACACCCTATAGTAGGTAGAGTCCGAACCGCAGTACAATTTCGAAATCAGTCACACGAGGTAACCTTTTATCTAGTACCTTCGCTAGAGAGGGCCTTGTTTCTAGGGGTTGACTTCATGAAGGCTTTCAAGTTGTTTGCGAACTTAGATAGTTTGACCACTCAAGGGGTAGATCTCTGCGAGGAGACCAGTAGCCCGGAGGAAGTCAAATCACATTCTCTGTCTGCACAGCAACAAAGAAATCTGGATGAAGTCATCCACACCTTCCCGTGATATACCAAAAAGACACATTTAGAGACCCATTCAATAGATATTCGGGATGCGGTGCCTGTTAAGGACCGACATTACCCGGTATCCCCAGCCGTACAGAAACTAATGTACGCGGTGTTGGATCGTATGTTAGACCTTGGAGTTATAGAGCAAAGCGAAAGTCCCTGGAGTTATTCAGTAGCTTTAGTGCGAAAGGGTGAAAAAATCGCCAATGCTTGGATGCACTTAAGCTCAATGCTCTGACGGTCAAAGATGCATACCCACTTCCGCACATTGAGGGCTTGCTGAGTCGGTTGGGAGAAACCCATTACATATCGAGTGTGGATCTCAAAGATGCCTTCTGGCAGATACCCTTGGACGTAGCGAGTCGTGAGAAAACGGCGTTCACAGTGCCGGGGCGACCATACTACCATTTTACTGTCATGCCCTTTGGGTTGTGTAATGCGGCCCAAAGGTTATGTCGGTTAGTGGATAGAGATATTCCCTCAGCACTGCGAGATAGAGTCTTCGTCTATCTAGACGATTTGTTGGTTGTGTCACCTGAGTTCGACACTCATGTCGATTTGTTAAGCCAAGTAGCCAGGTGCCTTGAACAAGCAGGTCTCACAATAAATGTGAGCAAGTCAAAGTTCTGCTTTCGAGAACTAAGGTACCTGGGCTACATTGTTGGTAGAGGTCAGGTCAAGCCAGACCCTGGTAAGGTGGACACTATCATTAAGTATACGTATCCAAAGACTGCGAGGCAAGTCAGAAGTTTTATGGGAGCCACAGGGTGGTATCGGAAATTCATTGCTTATTACGCTACCATTGCAGCGCCGATTTTCGATACCCTCAAAAAAGGCAAATCCTTCAACTTTACTGACGAAGCCAAAGCAGCCTTCGATAATTTGAAACAAGCACTGGTTACTTGTCCTGTGTTAATACACCCCGACTTTAGCAAGTGCTTCTTCATCCAGTGCGATGTGTCCGATGTAGGGATTGGTGGAGTTCTCTTCCAGAAGGATTCTTATGGGGAAGAACACCCAATCGCTTATTTTTCGCACAAACTAACATCGGCGCAGCGGAATTACTCTGTAACGGAGGGAGAGTGCTTGGCTGTTGTTATGGCAGTGAAGAAATATCGACCTTTTGTCGAACTTATGCTCTTCACGGTCATTATCGACCATAGTAGCCTTAAGTGGCTTATGTCGCATCGAGATCTAAGCGGTCGTTTAGCCCGTTGGAGTCTCCACGTACAAGCTTTTGATTTTACTATAGAGCATAGGCAGGGGAAACTTAATGTAGTACCCGATACCCTATCGCGATATGAGATGGCACAGATTTCGGCGGAGTTAGACAACTTTATATATCTCGGCGTCGAGGCATTTAAGTCCGACGAGTATTTGGACTTGATTAAGTCAAACGAAGAAAACTCGGCTTCTCTTCCAGATTGTTGACGGCTTCGTATACATGAGGATGGTACCATACGAAGGGGTACCATTGAACGATGACTTCGCCTGGAAGCTGTGGATTCCACCAGCATTTACCCATTTACCATTAAGAAGTCTCATGACCCGCCACAATCTTCGCATGGAGGTTTTTATAAAACTCTGAGTTTTTCTATTGGCCTAATCAAAGTGTCCAAGTACGTCAATATGTGCAGGCTTGTAAGACGTGTAAAGAGACTAAGCCGGCCAATTGTACCTTGCGACCACCCATGGGAAAGGAGAATCAATCGGAGCGCCCTTTCCAGCGCATATTCATTGATTTTCTAGGGCATTTCCCCAGGTCTGGGTGTGGCAACGCATATATATTTATTGTACTAGACCACTTAACAAAGTATGTACTGCTTAAAGCAATGCCCCAGGCAAGTAGCAAGGCGGTCATTAAGTTATTAATAGCCGAAGTCTTCCACAAGTTCGGGACACCTGAAACCATAGTGTCGGACAACGGGAAGCAGTTTGTTAGTAAGGAGTTTGCTGACATGGCGAAAAATTTTGGGGTCCAACATTTCAGGACAGCCACCCATTCGCCACAAGCAAATGCATCTGAGCGGGTGAATCAGTCGATACTGGCAACAATTAGAGCGTACTTGCAGGATGATCACCGAGAATGGGATACTCATTTGTCCAAAATTGGGTGTTGTAATTTTCGGTTGCGTTTTTTAAGTAACGTTTTTGTTTGTCAGACAGTAGAAATCAAGACTCGTACGATAACTAAGCCGTAATAGCCATCGGACAGTTGACCCGGACATTCGGTTCAACACAGTTTGTTACGTACGCAGTGTAAGACTGGACTGGTATATATATTTATATACTTGGTTTATTTCTGATGTCATATTGTTTGCTAATTTGGGTTCATAATATTTTACTTTGTTTACAGTAAATCGCAAGTTTTCCGCTCACGTCGGATAGGAACCCGTAAATTCCAATATCGGACAAGGGGCTTGTCCCATTTGCTTGATGCAGCTTGGGGAGACAGGGGGCGGTGCTTTGCGACCAGCTGTGGACACCTCTTCCACGAGGAGTGCCTGATGCGTTGGCGGGCCACAAAGCGCGAGTGCCCGGTGTGCCGTACTATGAATGTCTCAGTGACTCGGCTATTTCACAATTTTCGCCAGTCCGAGATGCTGGTGGACCGCACCGAAATCAACTAGCTGGAGGCAAAGGTCTGACGCTTAAAGGAGGCAAACCGAGTGCAAGCGGAGCAAAATGAGCAGCAGACAAAAGGGCTCACCAGCTAAATGCACAAGTGGCGAATGCAGTAGATGCACGCAAACCGCGCGGCGGAGAATCTCCGTACCATCTTACTGAAGAAACAGGGAGAACCGAGTGAGGTTGAGCTTTTGCGCCGCCGAAACGACGAGTAGGAGCGCCAACGAGACAAAGTACTAGAAAAGTTGGAAGCTTTTCGCAGAACCCGTCGGGATGAGCAGACGCGCGACGGACCCAGTGTCTCAGGCGGGCAAAAAGTCTCTATCCGTAATCTTACTCCGGACATGGTAGAGCTATGCTCCGAATTGGTGGCGAAACCCGGACTACACCAGATGACAGTGCGATGCCGAGATGCCGATGCGAAATTGGAAGTGCTGACGAAGTTTCCTGCACTTAAGGAAGCCGGTGATGAAACCTTGCGCCGTATCGACATCAAGCAGTCACCGCTTTCTACCAATGGACTAACCAGTACATCCTGGGCAAAAAGGAGGTCAAGATTTTACGGCTCCAGCAGACCAAGTGGTCATACAGCTCACCGGCGACAACGAGTGGCGAGAACTGGAGAACGAGGAGCAGGTCATTCCAATAGCGGGGGAGATTCTTCAACAAGGATGTCATTAGGATGGTTGGGTTTGTGGTGTGCACGTACTATAACAATTTGCCAAATATATGGCAACACCTCACTGAACGCACGTACAACGGTGTGCGAAACAAGTGGAATGATAATTTCGTGATAATTCAACCCGCTAATATGCAATTGTAGCAACTGGCGTGATTTGCAGCCATTTGTAAAATCACCAGCAACAGCGGCGGCAGCAGCAGTAGCAGTAAAAAGTTTTTTTTTATCAATGTTCAAGTGAATTACAGCTTAAGTAAGCTTTTGGGTAATCCGTATTAGAAAGCCACAAGAGGCATCGTAATTTGTGCAAGTTTCAGACCAGAGTTCCAGTATGTAAGTATGGAACACATCCACATGAGTGCAACTGTTCTGATACCCTGGGGGTGGTTTTCTTTTCGCGTCGTTTAGCATTCTACCAGCCGAAGCCTGGATTAACGGCGTTTTGTGTGGAGATCCCACGAACCAGTGGTCACCACCTCCAATCAGAGCTAAGGGCTGCCCCTGCAGCGACAATTTTAAATTTTCAATTACCGACAGCATAGTGTGCGATTTTGTTCGTCCGTTCAGCGCAGTAGCAGCAACATCAGCATCCACATCATTCAACCAATTGGAAGCAGGCACCGGGAGACAACACCACCTGTTCCATCACCGTTCATCCTCATCACCTCACTCAATTTTCACCCCCCATATAATTTAAAGGAGTTGTAAGGTACTGTTGATATATTTTTGTATGAGAAGCAGTAGTCTTTCGACGGACTGTGACAAAGACGCTTGGAGTATTGTGCAGACCGAAGTAGTAGTGAGGTCGCAATCCCACTTGACACGAGTTTTTCTGTGGTCTCCGCTGAGTCTTCTTTGGCCTCTGATCATCGGCTCATGGGGTCGTGGAGATTCTAATGCCAAGGGGGCTTTGTGCCTTCCCACTGCTCGGTGTTAGCTACACCAGCACATAACCTCAATAAGCAAAGGCAACACACATAACCACGATTATCTACGGTAAACCATAGTCAAAAATATGTACAGTGACACATAACCTCAGTTAAGTACAGCAACATATGGTCACCGTTAACTACGCCAATATATATAGCCACCGTTGGCGACGCCAATACATAACTACAATTATCTACAGTCACACATAGCCTCAGATATGTGCATCAACGCCTAACCACAAATTTGCACAACATCTAACCTCACATATGGGTTAGCACATTTGATGAATTTCATATCAAAACCGATATTCATTGAACCCGACCCTCTCAGATTTTAATGAAATTTTGCATATAGTTATGTTTTACCTATAGAAACACAACCTCATTTTTAGAAATTGCATTTTTGAAAATATGTGCGCGTGGCAAGGTATCGAAATATTTGAAAATTGACGGTAATAGGTACTTTTAAGCTGCGATTACTATGGGATGACTCAACCGAATTGATAGATCTTGGTGCCATTAGAAAGGTATATAAGTCAACTTTCGAAAACATTCACTGTTAAAATTTTATATTACACAGAAAAAATTTTTGTGCCAAAAATAAAAGTTTAAACTTGGAAAACAATTCGAAGATCAAGTCTTTTTTCCAAAAAAAATATTTTTAGAGAGGTCTATTTAATATATATAACATATCCAAAAACTAAATAAGCTAAACTTTGGAAGTTATACAGATTTTTTTGGTAATTCTAATAGATTAGAACAATAATCGTATTATAAATTTTTCAGGCACCCCCAAAAATATGGACTTAACCTTGATAAATTTTGCGCAAGAAATACTGTTGACTTTCGGAATATTTGCTAACATTTAGTGAAGTTTTATCTAACGGTATAAAAGAATGGAAGCTGTGAGTTCTTGAAATAGTATTAGCATTTTTATACCTTCTTTTGTTATGTTGTAGTCGTCAGTGTCTGCATAATCAACTTCTATGGAGGTCTTACAAGTTTGTGAAGCCCAATGATAAAGGTCTTTCGCCGTTTGAAGGAGTCACTTTAGACCCTAGATTTATTATAACCAAATTCGATTCATGACTTTTTAAATCGTTTGAGCCATATCCGTCTGTCTGGCTGTCCGGCTGGTGCGCACGATAACGAAAGACGCAACCAAATGTTTTTAAATTTAGTACGAGTTAATATTTCCCCAGAACTACTTACAGTATTGCAAATGGGCTACATGTCCCCGCCCCTTCTGGTACCTCCCATACAAATACATCATTCCGCCCACTTTAGAAATCGAGTAATAATATCAATACTCCCAACGCTGTCGTGCCCAAATTCAGTGTTTAGTAAAGCTATAGCAGGATACAGTTTTGGAGAAAAAATTAGAAGTCTAGACACACCCCTTCTGGTACCTCCCATACAAATGTACCACTCCGCCCACTTTAGAAATCGATTCATAATATCAATATAACAGAAAATATTATGTTTTATTGAGAGTGAGGGTATATGTAAGTCGGGTTACCCGACTGAAACTTTCTTACTGCTTTTTGTCAAGGAATTTGTAGAATACATGAATAAGCTGGTGAGGTGGATTTACTTAAAAATTTTTGAAAAAAAAATAAGAAAAACCCCATTTCAGTTTTTAGATATGTTATACATATTAAATAGACCTATCTAAAATTATTTTTTTTTGGAAAAAAAGACTTGATCTTCGAAGTGTTTTCCAAGTTTAAACTTTAAACTTAAACAAGTTTAAATTTTACAGTGTATGTTTTCGAAAGCTGACTTATATACCTTTCGAACGGCGCCAAGATCTTTCAAATCGATTGAGTCATTCCATAGTAATCGCAGCTTAACAGAACCAATAACCGTCATTTTTCAAATATTTCGGAACCTTGCTACGCCCACATATTTTCAAAAATGTAAATGTACAAATATATCATAAGGCGCCACTTAACCTTACTTCTGAAAGTCGAAACATAACCTAAAGGTGAACCTAACCACAAAGTTATAAAAAAACCGTCGCCATCTTTAAATTGCCGCTAAGCGCTACTGAGTCTATGCTTGTATACATACAGGCATACATAATCCGAAACCGTTAATACAAGGGTCGAGCATAAATAAATATATAAATATGTACAATCGGCCATATAAATATTTTAAAATATGGCGATAAAAATTAAGAATTATCGTCAATAATGATTGAAAATAAAATATGTTTGAATGCTTTTTTTTAATTTTAATTACAAATTAAATACTTTTGCTAAATTAAAGATTAATTAGTGATAAGGACTGTTGGACTGAGGCCAAAGACGGACGGCCAATGACTTTACCATAACTAACCGACTTAGGACATACAAAAGGTCAGTTTATCTTTAAGCTTAATTGGCATGAAGCCCTAGTTATGGGATCATATCCCTAGAATTAATGTTTACCTTTTATTTTATTTAATTTTTTTTTTCTTTTACCTTTATTGGTTTTGGTTGCGTATTCGGCAGGTTAGCCTGAATTTTTGTGCAGTCGTTAAAATTTATTTATTTTGGTAAGCTCTATATTGGAGAGCGTTCCTACGGTAAATCTTGATCTCAAGGTTAGGGCCATAGGGAAGAATACCTTTTGTCTTGGAGTACTATTTTGAATTTTGTTTTTGAGACCATGGTCAAGATTTTCGGCCACGCGTTGGAACACGCTTACTGAAATCAAATCATAGAATTATGTTAAATCCTACTCTTGCCCATGAATCACACCGTAAATTTTAAGGCGAATGTTAGTTATATAAGCGAAAAATGAATAAATCTCAAAAGTGTGTAAAATCTTCAAATACGCGGCTCTCTTTTATGGAATAGACGATAGCGTCAGGTAAGTAGTAGAAGAGGGTAGGCTTTTTGGGGCGTCCCAGTAATTAAGCCCATGGACGCCATGGAGGGAGGGTGAAGAGCGGGCGGCATAACATCAGCCATGAAGAGTATCCAATCCCGAAATAAAGCTGTGTGTGTACTTGTCCCTTTGTTAGTATAAAATTATCTGTTTTTCAGCACATTGGAACTTCGGGCTCCCATTCAAAATGACACATGGTCTAACACCTGACCAACAGCTGGTGTGATTTATTTGTACGCGAGTGAGACGTCAGCGCGGCGAGATATAGCTCGGCATAAGCGAGCACACCAGCGCCGCCTCCGACCTGACACAAAGTGGAAACCTTTTCTTCGGTTGGTATGGGTATCTCCTCCGGTCCCACCTACATCCCTCGGCGAAGGTATTTTTTTTTTCGTTTCCAAAATTCTCAAAACTCGGCCGTACTGATGGCCTCTATGTAAGGGTACTCAAATGAAAGATATTTTCGAGACATATCAAGTGATGTGTTTTTCAAGCTCATACGGGTCGAGACCTATTTTTATTTTTTGATGATTGTGGACCAAGACGAAGATGATGGCATATTTTTTTTGAATTTGGGCTCCCGCTCCATATACTGCACTTCAGACCATTTTTGTAATTCATTTGAATTAATTCAAAATCAATCCAAATTAATTGAATTTTTTGGTGAAAAGAATTAATTCAAAATATAGGTGATTCGTAATGAATTTAAATCAACATATGCCCTCACCCTCAGTAAAACATAAAATGTTCTATCTGATATAATTACTCGATTTCTAAAGTGGGCGGAGTGGTATATTTGTATAAGAGGTAGAAAAAGGGGCGTGGCTAGCCTTCTTCTCAAAAACTTTATCCTGCTTGAGCTTTACTAAACACAGAATTTGGGGACGATCGCCTTGGGTCTATTAATAATATTAATCGATTTCTAAAGTGGGCGGTACCAGATGGATATGGGAGGTACCAGATGGGGTGTGGCTAAACTTCCAGTTTTGTCTCCAAAACTCTATCCTGCCATAGCTTTACAAAATCCTGTTATCCTGTTATAGCTTTACTAAATACAGAATTTGGGCACGGTCTCGTTTGATCTATTAATAATATTAATCGATTTCTAAAGTGGGTGGTACCAGATGGGGCGTGGCTACATACACAGGGGGCGTGACTAGACTTCCAATTTATTTTTCTAAAACTGTTTCCTGTTATAGCTTTACTAAATACAGAATTTGGGTACGATCCCGTTGGGCGTATTGATATTATTACTCGATTTCTAAAGTGGGCGAAATGATGAATTTGTATGGGAGATACTACAAGGGGCGGGCCATGTAGTCTATTTGCAATACCGTAAGTAGTTTTGGGGAAATATTAACTCGTGCAAAATTTTAAAACATTTGGTTGAGTCTTTCGATAGTTATCGTGCGCACTAGCCGGACAGACGGACATGGCTCAGACGATTTCAAAAGTCATGAATCGAATTTGGTACAAAGAAACCCAGGGTCTTAAGTGACTCCTTCTATGTGTTGAATTTTTGGGTCGTATCAAATGATATATACTCTCCTACACTCACATATTCCCGCTCCTACGGTGTACGGGTTTGGCTTATGAGAACATTTTATGTCTTTGCAGACAATTTTTTCGTAAAATTTTCTACTGCTTTGGAAAGAGGATGTTGATGAACCATAACCAGTTCTCCAATTTTGGAATTAAACGGTCTGCGTCATAGTGATGTTTTTGTTTCTGCGTCGACTTTGCCATTGCGTTGCGGACAATATTAAATATTTCCTGAAGTTCTTGAGCTCTATCTCCGAGGGTTTTCTTCCGAGTCTCTGTGCCAGCTGTGACTTCGTCATCTAGGGCCTTAGGTAATCAGAGTTCTCGACTTTGTGCTAAAAAGGCTAGCGAATATCCCGAAGATTCTTGAACACCGCTGTTGGCCAAAAAAATCTCTGGTAGATAATCGTCCCATGTATTGTGCCTGTTTATCGAAAATCAATCATTGTCATCAAAGAGCGGGTGACTCGCTCGGTCGGATTTTCTTGCGGGGTGTAAGGGGCCGTGTATCGGGAGAGATTTCTTTCTCGAAAACTCTTTATCATTTGGAGAATTTATCAAAAAACAAAACGAGTAACATAGTGTTTTCATGTTTGGTGCGGGGTAGGGGTCTGACAAAATCACTACGTATCACAGCCCATGGTTTTTCTGCGATGCTGGTCAACATTTCGCCTGCCGTTGTTTGTTTGACTTGCCTTGAACTTCTGACAGGATTCACAGCAGCGTACGTATATTTGAATATCACGGAACAGCCCGCGCCTATATTACCTTTGATTAATTCGTTCTACAGTTTTCCTGACACCAAGATGTCCTGCTGTGAGGTTATTGTGGTTCTCTTCGAGAACTCTCTTTTTTTCAAGTGGCTTGCGACCGCACAATTTACAGGGTGTATCACCTAAATAGCAAATTTCTCCAGATAGATGATTTGGTTGTTGGGCAAGATGACCGTCAGCCGCCAACTTCGTGGAAGCTTGGTCGCGTTGTAAGTACCAGCCCTGTCAATCATACACAAGTTGTTGATATCCGTACTGATAACACTGTGACACAAAATTGAACTTTTGGAATCGGAATGGGATGAAACCAAAAGGAAATGAAAGTTGACATTTTGTATAACAAAACCCTCAAGGGATTTCTTAAGTTAAGTGCGAGATTTTTTTTTATACGCATTTGAAGTTGGTAGTTTTTAATAGGGATGTAACGAACGTTCGCATTCGCATCATTTTGTGCATTCGCTTTCGCATTCGCATTCGTATAAATATATGTTTCAATATTCGCATTCGCTTTCGCAAAAAAAATATTCCAATATTCGCATTTGTATTCATACAAGTAATAGTAATAGCGGGACTGATGACGACATGCAAGACATTACGTTTTCAGTCTCTCATGCTATAAAATTGTTAGCTGAATACAATAAAGAGAAAAAAATTAATGTTTCAGAAGATCCTTTATTAAGTTGGAAACGAAACAGCTAGAAATACCAAAAGTTAGTACCTTTGGCACGCCAGTTCTTAGCTACGCCTCCGGGAAGTGTCCCCAGCGAACAGTTGTTTAGTGGAGCCGGACTTATTTATGATCCACTAAGAACTAGATTGCATAGCGAAAAAGCAGCGAAGCTTTTTTTTTTAAATACAACTTGGCTCTACTAAACTTTGAATACTGAAAGTTTTAAAATCTCAAAGTTTTCGAAAGTACATAAAATTATTGTTTAGATACCTTAAAGACTGAATTTCAGAGAATTATATATATTTTTGTTTTTGTTTTACTTTGAAATTAATATTTTATGCTTAATTACTTAACTGGAATATATATTTTTATTTGAAAAGGCAGACAGTAGGAATGAAACTAAATTATTCGTTTACGTAAACAATTTTTTGCCATTCGCTAAACAATTTTGGAATATTCGCTTTCGCATTCGCATTCGCAAAAACCAAAATTAAGTATTCGCATTCGCTTTCGCAAAAAAAATATTCTAATATTCGTATTCGCATTCGCATTCGCTAAAGCACATTCGTTGCATCCCTAGTTTTTAAACGCTGGCCAACAAGAAAAATTCATTAAAAATTTCATAAAATAATGCTATTTATCCCGGAAAGTTGTGGTATCTTATTGTTTTTGGGGTCGAGGAATCCATTTTTGATATAAATTTTTATTTTTAAGCGCCGCCAGAGGTCGCTTTCGTACATTTTTTTGGTTTAGATCGATTTTTTTTTGTCTTTCCACACGATTACAGCCGAAGATTAAGAGCTATCAAGCTGAAATTTGGTATGGGAGCTTCTATCCACCAAGCGGAGATTGGGTTCTAAAATGGGCATGATCGGACAAAAGCTACTCCCACCTCCCATACAAATTGTACCTTTTTTGAGGTCTGTTCCCGCGGTCACAGTCGTAGATTAAGAGCTATCGAGTTGAAATTTGTTATGCAAGCTTCTATTCCCTAAGCGGAGATTAAGTTCTAAGATGTGCATGATCAAATAATCGGACTTCTTTCGTTTGTTTTGCATTTTTTTTGCTTTGTTTTCTTGTTTAGACATGGAGAATTTGCATTTGCAAATGACTTGCTGTGGGATTTTGAGGACGATGAGCCGATGAACGAGGAGGTATTGGACTTGACGCCTTCATTGCCCTGATTGCCCCCTTTGCCATCGGTCCCACGCATTGACCCGCAGCCAGCGAACAATATTTCAAATGATCATTATAGCAGTGCTAAACCAAATTTTAGAGAAAAGCTATTGAATTTTGTTTTGATGCAATTATGTTAAAAATACTCCAAACCATTATGATCTGAATTATTTTTGTCTGAAAAAATTAATTTGGGCTGGCAACAAACTGCCAAACTCACTTTATTGTAAGGTGCTTAAAACTTGCTCGCGCAGTTGTCTTCGTTTAAATTGCTAATTGTGGACATTAGGGGAAAAATTAATAGAAAGTAAACAATGGAAAACAGTAAAATAATAAAGTATTATTGTTTTCATTTAAAAATCGGAAAAATGTTTGTGTTTTTCAAGGAGAAAATCTTGCTTTTTAAAATAACTTAAAAAATGTTTCGTTTCTTGAAAGTAAGCAGACTTTTAAAGCTTCGGCAAATTTTGGCAATGTAAAAAGAAATAAATAAATTAAAGCCTTAAGAGTCCATTTCTTTTTATTTCAAACTGCGGAAAAGGACGCGTTGAAAATAATAGCTTTCGAAAAAAAAAATTATTTTTAAATTTGGCAGAAGGAGAACTTAAAAAAAGAGAAGTAATTGTAAAGTTCGATGAGGGACACTAAAGAGTGGGCCGCATAAAAGTTAAACTGATATGTTTATCGTGCCTGTTTAAAATAAGGTTTGCAATAGCTGTTTTGAAATAGCTAAAATTTTCGAAAAACTAATATTAAAAGGGCGTCGGGAGTGTGATGCAAGGTAAAGCTTCTGATCGGTTTAACTTGGCAAACCCAGAGCGATCCTTGCCAATTGCACTTCAAGTCTACTCACAGAGCTCCGTATTCGTAGTACTACTGCGGACGGAGTACCTCCACGTGGTGACGCCTGGAAGCGTGCCTCTGATACCCGTCAGAGCACGACTAACTGTGAGGGGCGAAACCTAAAACCCAGGCACGTCTGCTCAGAGTGAGCGGTACCCTGGTCAGCGTCTGACCCAGAATAAAAATAATAATAAAATCCTGGCAGGAGGAGAAAACTGCGACGTGGTGCGCTGGGCTTGCAACCCGCCACCGACGTATAAACTATTGCAATGAAAAGAAGTAAGAAAAGAATAAAATGGACCCCCCAAAATGTTGACGACCACCGCAAACGAATTAAGGACCATTATTTAAGGATATGCACCTGGAATGTTAGAACACTGTATAGACCAGGTGCCTCTATCCAACTGGCGGAAGTCCTCGAAGAATACAAGGCTGACATAACCGCTTTACAGGAAATCCGGTGGACGGGACACGGGTGCTCGCGCATGAAGACGTGCGACATCTACTATAGTGGCCATGCGGACAAGCACGAGTTTGGATGTGGATTTGTGGTGGGCAAGAGACTGCGACACCTAGTCTCAAGGTTCAACCCGGTGTGTGAACGTATAGCCACCATAAGAGTCAAAACAAAGTTTTTCCACATAACACTTATATGTGCCCATGCTCCGACAGAAGAGAAAAGCGATGAGGACAAAGACGAGTTCTACGAGAGCCTAGAAAATGTATATGACCGTAGCCCGAGCCATGACATTAAAATTGTACTAGGCGATTTTAATGCTAAAATAGGCAGGGAAACCGCATTTGAGCCTACCATCGGAAAATTCAGTCTGCACACCGAAACGTCGAACAATGGCATCAGACTGATTGATTTCTCTGCGGCAAGAAATATGGTAGTTTGCAGCACTAGATTTGACCATAAAAATATTCATAAGGCAACATGGTTATCTCCAGATCAATTGACAAGGAATCAGATTGATCATGTGGTAGTCGATGGAAGGCACGCATCGAGTGTTCTGGACGTACGAGTGATTAGGGGTGCGAACATTGACTCCGATCACTTCCTTACCGCAGTTAAGGTACGCACAAGACTAAGCATGGCGAAAAACGTACGTAACCAGGCACAACGAAAGCTGGACATCGGTAAACTGCGGACCACAGAGGTAGCAAACGCCTACTCCAACCACCTAACTCAACTGCTGCGGAATGCTCCAACCCCTGACAATATAACCTCGCAGTGGCAAAATATAGCCGACTCCTTAGAACGGGCTGCGAGAAGCGTACTTGGGTACTCAAAGCCGTCTCAAGAAGATGCCTGGTACGATGATGAATGTCGCAATGCCACGAGAGAGACGGTTGTTGCATACAGGGCGAAACTGCAGCCAATGGCAACGCGAGCTGTTCGTGAACGGCACAGGGAGAAGAGACGACAGGCAACGCGTCTTTTTAGAAGAAAAAAGAAGGAGCTGAAGAAGAGGCAGGACGAGTGCACTGAGTTGCTCCGAAGTAGAGGGGAAGCCCGAAAATTCTACAAGAGAGTGAAAGCGAGAATGCGTGGAACAGGGTTGCCCTCCTGCAAGGACAGCGATGGTCAGCTAGTGACGGACCCGGATAACGTTCTAAAGATATGGAGAGATCACTTTAGAAATTTACTGGATACTGACACCACTCCAGAAGACCCCGCTCCAATCTATGACGATGGTATTAACTGTCCACCTCCGAGCCAGAGCGAGATACGTATGGCCATCTCCCGCCTTAAAAACAACAAAGCTGCTGGAGCCGATGGTCTCCCTGCTGAATTGTTTAAGGCTGGCGGGGAGGAGCTGATTAGGAGCATGCATCAGCTCATGGAGAACATCTGGCAAGAGGAGAGCATGCCCGGGGATTGGAGTCTCAGTCTGTTATGTCCCATATACAAGAAAGGAGATCGTAGTGAATGTAAGAACTACCGTGGAATAAGCCTATTACCAATTGCGTACAAGGTCCTTTCAAGCATATTGTGTGAACGTCTAAAGCCAATTGTAGAAAAACTAATTGGACCATATCAGTGCGGCTTTAGACCTGGCAAATCTACGACGGATCAAATATTCACCTTACGACAAATCCTGGAAAAAACCCATGAAAAGCAGATCGACACCTACCACCTCTTTGTCGACTACAAAGCTGCCTTCGTCTCTCCGATAAGGAATAGGCTTTATGAGGCCATGTCTGAGTTTGGTATTCCTGCAAAGCTGATTAGACTTTGCAAATGTACCTTAGACAACACCAAATCCTCGGTTAAGATTGGTAAGGATCAGTCTGAACCATTCAACACGGAAAGAGGTCTCAGGCAGGGCGATAGCCTGTCCTGTACACTATTTAACATAGTTATGGAGAAGGTGATGAGAAAGGCTGGTATCAACATGTCTGGCACCATATTCCACAAAAGCCACATGCCACTAGCCTACGCCGATGATATAGATATCATTGGCCGAAATCTGCGGGATGTTACTGCAGTTTTCTCATCGCTAGAAAAGGAGTCAGCAAAAATGGGTTTAGCGGTTAACGAGGACAAAACAAAAATAATGATTTCGACGAACAAAGAGTCCTCTCGATGGGGACGCACAGTGAACGTTGACAATTATTGTTTTGAGGTAGTCGACGAATTTACCTACCTCGGATCTTCCGTCAACAAGATGAATAATGTCAGCCAAGAAATTAAACGGAGAATAGTGCTAGCCAATAGATGTTTCTACGGACTTCGGCAGCACTTTAGTAACACCACCTTCTCTCGGAATACTAAGAAACAGCTATACCAGGTGCTTATCTTACCTGTTCTGTTGTATGGTGCCGAATCATGGGTGCTTACTACAACGGACATACAAAACCTGGGAGTATTCGAGAGAAAAGTACTCCGAAAAATATATGGACCTATCTGTGTCGAAGGCCAGTTTCGCCATCGGATGAACCATGAGCTGTATGAGCTTTACCACGACATCGACGTAGCTAAAAGAGTCAGAATCCAACGACTTCGATGGCTGGGACATGTTGCCAGGATGGATGTAAATGCTCCAGCGAGAAAGGTGTTTGAAGGCGAACCTGAAGGACGGCGCAGAGCAGGGAGACCCAAACTCCGTTGGAAGGACCAAGTGGTAGGCGATGTGCCATCATCTGGTAGGACTAACTGGAGAACACACGCAGAAGACCGAAGCGTGTGGAATTCTTTATTACTTCAGGCCTCAAATTTATGAACTACGTTTCGTAAATTGTAACTGGCCACTTAAGTAAGTAAGTAAGTAATATTAAAAGGACTTTATCCAAAATACAGTTCTACCAGTTGGTTCCTTCGGGGAAACTGCTGCAGAATCACATCACAAAGTCTACAAAGCAGGCAGATTGCATAATGCTCGAAAAAACAGCCACAGGAATAATTTTGCCGATGTTTTAAATACAGCTGAGGATTCATCCGATCCACTTATATCTTCGAGAATAAACAAAAGTGCAATACGGGAAAATTGATATAGACTTTATCTGAAGAATCTGCAAGCATTTTTCAGAATTTATGTTTAGATAGCGAATTGAACCAAAACTATTCCTTAAAATTTACGATGAATAAAGTTAATTTTTTAACTAATTTATTTTTTTTTATTTCGGACCTCAGAAGGGTTAATGGGTTAAATTCTCCTTTTTATGTTTGATTTATATATTCAATAGCGTTTCCTGTGCTTTTGGAGTCTATTACTGCGATATTTTCGCTTCAATTAATTCTGCACGGCAAAATTGGTCGTTTGGCCAAAGAACGTTTATTGTCAGAGCTTGCAAAATATGCTCAACCAAATTTTAGTGCGCGGTCTGCTCACTTAAAAGATCGAAACAAATGAGACGGAATCGCTCAGTGTCTGAACAGCAGCCATTTTTTCGTTTTGTTCGTGTTCTTGCTCGAGTTGAACGTTTGACATGAATCGGTCTCTTACTGACCGCTCGATACGAACAGAACCTTCCGTCGCTCAGCTACTGAGAATCAGTACGTGAGCAAAGCAAGCAAAGTGTCCGCACAACACACATACATTCTCAAACGAGTTTTTACGAAGTAAAGGGTCTCGAGTAAACCCATGAGCCAATATAGTGAACAGAAATGCTCGTCGGTTGAGCAAAGAGCAAGCCAAAGAAGAACGAAGTTTAAGGTTTTTCGTGACAGTTTCGCATCGTGTCAGTGGATGAGTGGTTTTTTTCTGACAACAAGAACGAGAGAGACCAATTATTGCGAGCTCTGTTTATTATAGAAGAAGTGTATTAACGGTTTGTTTTGATCATTAAATAACACTACGGTAGGTTGGTAGAAGCGTAGTTTGGAAGAAGAAGAGCGTAGGTTGGTAGATGTGAATATGCAAAAATTAAGAAAACAAATCATGAAATTTTAATGCTGTTTAAATGTTACATTTATCATTTTGCCTGTCCAGTCAAAAAATGGTGGATATCCTTTTTATTTCCATCGTTTTTTTTTATGCTGTGCTACCAGTTCAGTTCCGATCTACGAGTGTATTACTTAAGGGCGTAATTACACTACATTTCGCCACGGTCTTATTTGACTTCTTCTATAATTCAAAATTTATCAATAAAAAAACTAGTAACATTTTCATGTTTGGTGCGGGGTAGGGGTCTGACAAAATCACTACGTATCACAGCCCATGGTTGTTCTGTGATGTTGGTCAACATTTCGCCTGCCGTTGTTTGTTTGACTCTCCTTGAACTTCTGACAGGATTTGCAGCAGCGTACGTACCTTTGAATATCAAGGAACAGCCCGCGCCAATATTACCTTTGAATAATGCGTTGTATAGTTTTCCTGACAACAAGATGTCTTGCTGTGAGGTTATTTTGGTTCTTTTCGAACTCTCTTTTTCTCAAGTGGCTTGCGACCGCACAATTTATAGGGTTTATCACCTAAATAGCAATTTCCCCAACGCGATGTCCAGATAGATGATTTGGTTGTTGTGCAAGATGACCGTCAGCCACAAACTTCTTGGAAGCTTGGTCACGTTGTAAGTACCAGCACAGTCAATGACTGTCATACACCAGTTGTTGATATTGATGACCTATAGTGCAGCGGTTTAAGAGCTTGCGTAGTGAAAAGCGCTTACTTATGGTGGTGCGTTTTCGCTAGTGCGGGAATTGTCTCCGCGAGGGCCACAAACTGCAGAATTGCCCACTGTAGTTTCGATGCCACGAGTGTCACCCCTCCTTTGGGTGCTAACGCTGGCTCCCACATTAATTAAAATGGCCCGGCTTCCCAGAAAGGAGATTTCCGTGCGTGCCCTGCTCGACACGTGTAGTATGACGAGCCACATCTCAAGCAATATTGTGCAGATGCTACGTCTTCCGGTGTCCCAATTTAAAGGCAGCGGTACGAGCCAAAGCAGGCGCTAGAGATTGTGTAAAACCAAGGAATATAGATTTCACAAGAATCAAAGAACGTTAATTATAGGAGAAGTGTATTAACTGTTTGTTTTGATCATTAAATAACACTACGGTAGGATGGTAGAAGAAGAGCGTAGGTTGGTAGAATATGCAAAAATTAAGAAAACTAATTATGAATACTGGTTAGAACACGCGACTACCATGCGGGAGATCGCAGGTTCAAAACTGGCTCCAGTCATCTTAAAAGAAAAAAATAAATAAAATTTTCTTTCATTGTCGGCTCCCCTCGAATGTTGCTGACAGCAACTTCGCAGTATTAAGCGTCGATTCAATCGTTGTGTCTAGTAAGAGCTTCTCAAACAGTGACGTTCGCATTCGTCGATAAACAAGTAGGTGCCGTTAGTTGTGAATCTAAAAATAGAAAGCGTGTTAATTCACAACAACGCGAGAAGCTATCCCATACCTCATTCATGGGGTGCAAAGGGAAATTATGTTTTAAGTTTAATTATGAAATTTTAATGTTGATTAAATGTTTGATTTATCTTTTTTCCTGTCGAGTCAAAAAATGGTGGATATCCATTTTATTTCCATCGTTTTTTAAAAGTTGTATCAGTTCAGTTCCGATCTAAGAGTGTGTTACTTAAGGGCGTAAGTTCACTACATTTCGCCACGGTCTTATTTGACTTCTTCTATCATTAAAGTTCTTTGCAAGAAGTCAAATAACACCATCGTGAAATGTAGTGTACTTACGCCCTTAAATAACACACTTGTAGATCGGTACTGAACTTATATCACGGTATAAAAAACAATGGAATTAAAAATAATTTCTAACATTTTTAGACTTGACAGCCACAAAGATAACTGTAACATTTCATAATTTATTTTCTTAATTTTTGCATATTCATATCTTATAAACTACTCTCTTCTTCTTCCAATCCACGCTCTTCTTCTACCAACCTTTGTTTTTAATTATAAAAAAAAGTACGAATAGACTTCTTTTGTATCTAAGTTATTTGGTAAAACACTGTGTTGGATAACATATGTATACATTTCAATTAGAGCGTGCTCTATTTGATCTTACAATATTGTCCGAAAAATTTTCAGAAAATGTCCAACAACCGTGTGCACTTTAAATTTTGTATGGCAACGTTTGCAGAAAAAGATCATACAATATTGTCCGAAAATTTTTCAGAAAATGTCCAACAACCGTGTGCACTTTAAATTTTGTATGGCAACGTTTGCAGATAAAGCATTGTAAAACAACAATTTTGCCAGACATACGATAATCGTGTGAACCGCAAAATGTTGCCACCTTTAATTTTTTGGTAGATATCAAACACAAATAATTTGCAGATGTACGAAGTTTATGCATCTGCTAATTTTACCATTTGCAGAGATTAATTGTATTGGCAACACTGTCCATGTCAGTACATTGCCGGTACATTAGCAGATTTGACATGATTGCTATTTCTGGCAACCGTCTATACTTAGCTTTACACATCGATGTTCAGCTGGTTTTGACAAAACAACAAAGTGTTTGGTGGCAAAAAGAAAAAAAGAGTAAGTACATTATTTCAAATCGTAAATAGAACAATTTATAAGTATTTTCTAAAATATTTGTAGTTAGATTGGGCTGTTAATGACTTACACATGTATACATACACAAGCATGTTTGAACGAAAAAATTATAAACCAATTGTACACGCTCATTTTGACAGACATGCAGAATTACATATATGTTTTTAAACTGACAAGCCATGTGTAAAATACACATCGTTCAGACGATGTTTATTTTAAGGACGCCGTCTATCCACCTGGGTAGTAGCAGTGATACCGGTTTCATTCCAGCATAGCGTTTAGTTGTACCATATAATTATGTTGCAACAAGGGTAGATTTTGCAAGGTGGCCGGTATGTTTATGCATGATTTGCGGTGGGTACCATCGTCCCCACTGTCTCTGAAATCCTATGGTTGTCAACCCTCTTTTTTGTCTCCCTCTTGCTGTTAGATTTGTTGTTTTGGAGCAAATACAAACTAACGAGTAAGGAGTAGACGGGGGCCACTTTCGCACTCCTTCTATCCTTGTTTGGTACATATAAAGCTAAGCACAGACGGTTGCCAGAAATAGCAATTTTGTCAAATCTGCTAATGTACCGGCAATGTACTGACATGGACAGTGTTGCCATATAATTAATCTCTGCAAATGGTGAAATTTGCAGATGCATAAACTTCGTACATCTGCAAATTAATAGCCTTTTTACACCGGAACGCATTTAACATATTTCCGCGTTAATCCGCATCTTTGATGGATGCGGCCAAAATGCTAAAATTTTTACATGTATTTTGTTGTTGGAAAGATGTTAACATATTTTCGCATCCATGAAAGATGCGAAAAAATACACTGAGTTGTACTCTGAAAATTGGAATTTAAGCGATTTTTCTCAGTAATGTTGATCCGGCAACCACCTTTTTCGTCGTTTGTTTATATTTATCTGAAAAAATGCCAAACAACATGGACGGACAAAAAATTTAAATTGTTGCCAAAATATTAATAAATGGTTATTCCAATAAGTTAAAACTATTCGCGCTTCGTGGAATACTGCCTCCGTAACAATGTTAATAGGTTTGTGGCAGGAAAATATTGCAGTTTTACAAGGCAAATGGAAAAATGTGTGAGCTGGACAACAGCTGACAATATGCGAAACTGCGGTGTAAAACCACCATCTTGAGCTGAAGATGCGGAATGCTTTTTTGGTGTAAAAAGGCTATAAATGTGTTTGCAATTATCTTACAAAAATTTGAAGGTGGCAACATTTTGCGGTTCAGACGATTATCAAATGTCTGGCAATATTGTTGTTTTACAATGATTTTTCTGCAAACGTTGCCATACAAAATTTAAAGTGCACACGATTGTTGGACATTTTCTGCAAATTTTTCGGGCAATATTGTAAGATCTGGCAACCGTCTGTGCGTAGCTTAAGTGCATTCGTAATTAGATCCAATGGCTGATCGTACCAATTTAAGGTAATTTTGCGAAATACAACTGAAGTTCCTATCGAGGAAATAAAACTCCAATTTGGTTCGTTTATTTTATATTTATTAATTTTTATTTGCCTTCCCCCCAAACACCATCAAATAAATCCAAACTGTGTCGAAATTATTTGGAATCACCCTCAAATAAAAATTCGAAATTCGTGACAATAATAAAAATTCACTTATTATGAATAATACCAATTTTGTTAAGAACGACTCATTTATAACTGATCAGACTTTACGCCCACACTGCTAAAAACACCAGGCCGCATTCGATTTTTAATGAAATTTAAAAAAAAATCTTAATTTTGGCTGAAAAACAAAATTTTTATTTATTCCTAAAAAACTACTGTTGGACAATAAGTTCTTCAGTTATGCTAAATTATATGAGTAAGTTTTTCAAAAATTTAATTTTTTAATTAAAAATATTCAAAAAAAAATTTTCACCATACAAAAAAAAATTTCGACTATCTGAAAAAGTCGCTGCTGTAGTGAGAGATCAGATTCATTTCAAAATTTGAAAATTAACTAAACATACTGTATACATAACGCTCGTATATTTTTTTGGACCAAAAACAGAACATTTCACTGAAATTTTTTAAAAAAGCAGTACATCAAACAGTACTTGTCGCAGTATATATTTTATTCAATATATACGCCCCGATTCTGAATGGCAATTCCCCTGGATATAAAGATAAAGTTTCAATAAAATCACTCACTAAACTAAATTTTTAAGCTGTGGTTTCCCAAACACTCCCAATACCCGTCTGGTAGCCACCTTCGGCAAGGAAGCGAGGAATTGCCCTCAATTTCACAAGCGGGGATACTGCAAAGAGCTTTCTGCTTTGGATATCATCACAAACACAGCACTGAACATTTTTATATTGTTTTTTTTGTAGGTATTTGTTGTTTATATTCATTTTATTCGCTTTGTACATTAAAAACTTCATAAAAATTATTTGCAAATTGTTAGCCAAACAAAACAGCTGACTTCGAAAAACCGAAATTCTCTCCCTTATATTGTTCTCCCCGTTTGTTTAGAATATGAGGATTTTATTCCCGGGAATTATCTCCCGGGGAGTATTCAGAATCGGGCTGATAAAAAAAATTAACAATCATTTCCATCATCTGAATCATTTCCATCAGAATCAGCTTTTGTGGTTGATTTGTATTTGTCGTTTGAAGCAATTTTAATAAGCAATGCCGGCTTCGTTTTAAGGTACATGAATAGAAATTTTTGTAAATCGTTTTGGGAGATGTCGTGGTAGCAAAAACGTCAATATGCTTAAATCTTGTATCTGTGGAGCTGAAAAATCAAATGGTCTTAGAAAAGTCAACACGGACGCAATACAAAGCATTTTTCTTACAGATGAATTGTACCCGATTGCAAGTGAACCGGCCAATGTTTCTTTCAACATAAGGATTGAAAAAAAAAATGGTTCGAAGTTGGATTCTCTTTGCTGAAAAAAGACACATTTATCAGACTTAGGAAGCACTCAAATTCTTCCACGCAATCCAAAAGATGATTCGAAAGTTGCCAACGAAATATACAAAGAAGAGCAGTTCTTTAATTGTTTGTAATTTAAATTGTGGTTTTAAAATTAGGTAGAAGCCGTGGCGACTCTACTGTTAACACGCTACTAGCATTGGGCTATGACAACTCGGTATATATATATTACAAAACAGATATATCTACCCAGTGCGAGCTTTTGCCACAAAGACGAGAGACGACTTAAAAATCTGTCCAACCTGGTCCACTTTGTAGTAACAAAATTGAACTATCCAAAAAGAAGTGGGACCACTTGCAAGACTTAAAAATTTGCTATTACATTATAAAACACAGTTTAAGCGTTTGATAATAGAATTTTTTAATCAATGAAATAAAATAAAAACTTTTTTTGTTCTTAGACAATTATGAATCATGCGATAAAAATATAATATGTTAAATATGTTATGTAATTTACACGTTACTTGTTAGATGTTAAATGTTTTTTAACCAGACTATATTTTCATTGTTTAATGTTTAATTCACTATGTTATAAAATTTAATCGTTAGTTGTTTGATGTTAAATGACTTTTTTAAACAGATTATGCTTTTATTATTTAATGTTCAATGTCGTTCTGTTAATTTTTATTATATTTGCGGAAAATTAATCATTTTTAATTATTTATTTATTATTATTATTTAAAATACAAAACTTTAGAAATAAGTTAATATATAAGGAAATATGTTGTAATATTATGATTCAGACATCCCTGCACTATAATTATAAGACTGTAAGTCTTGTTGTGCAGATTGCCCAATAAATAAACTAAACTAAGACATTTATATTTCCTATTAAAATGTTAACTATTTTACTAATTGCAACAGATGCTTTACCTAAATATGAATTGATGTTATTTTGTTTTCTTTTAAGTTGTGCAAGAAAAAGACGCAACTCATTTTTTTTCATAAATTCAAATCCAAAAAGATCTAAGTCACACTAATTCATTAAAAATATAAATATTAAAACCCGATTATTATTTGATGTTTATAGTAAAAACTGCATTTCAAATGTTTTTGTATCTGGTGTGTTTCTTGGTTTATTAAGTTTTTTCCTCCTCCTGTAAACTTCGTTTTTCATGAGTTAGGGCCTTTGCATATTAAGGTAACGATATACAAGTATGCATTGCATACTTTTGTATATTTTGTTAATATATTATTGGGTAGTGACCTACTGCATGTTGTAGGTCGTGTCACGTACGACATGACCCTGTATACCAAAGTTTCCTAACACCCTCCAAATTTTGACTTATTGTTGGTTCTTATTTAAGTTTTTCGAGGAACGTAATAGGTTAAGAATTTACTGAGTTAATTCATTTCAGAGGACCCGTAGAAGCTTTACAAATGCACAATATCTTTGATTTGAGTACCCGTACATGGGGTACGGGCCCCATGGGCTCCAGCCCCATGTTCTGCACTTTAGCCTTTTTCCATTCCGATGTTTGGGGGCCAAGACGAAGAGGATGGCATATTTTGTTTTTTTTTTTATTTGGACTCCCGCCCCTAATCAGCAAATCAGCCTTTTTTTGTTTTAAACTCCCGCCCCATTTCCTGCATTTTTGACGAAATGTACATCACTGAATTTGTCTCACAAATGTCTTCCATTTGAATAACAGCAGATAGATGGTAATCATTCAACCAAAGAGCCCATTAAAATTTTCCGCTTGGAACTTGCATATCAGTATAAACTACACACCTATAATCTAAACTAACTTGTTGACATGCATGATTATAATTTTAGATGCGTTATTATGTTTACAACCTTACCGTTGGTAGTTAATAGTATTAAGGAACAAAAAACCTTTTCCAACATCATCATTACAAATTCGTCAAGACCCGATTTGGCATTACAATTTCCTAAACCCAACTTTATTGAAATTTGATATAAAGTTGTTGATATAAAGTTGTAGAAACGGCGTCTAGATATTTTTGATAGGCGGCTTAAAGATTAATTCATAAAATTAGTTATACTCCGGTTCCATTACGGTCGTTACATTCATTAGCGGACTGTGATCAAATAAATTGAGCCTTTTCAAGTACAATAAATGATTTTGAATCATTTTAGAAGACAATATTTAAGTTTCGTGTATTATCCTCAAAACATAAAATTAATAAAAAGTTATATACTTTGCAGGTTTATAGCCTTTTACACCGAAACGCATTTAACATATTTCCGCGTTAATCTGCATCTTCGATGGATGCGGCCAAAATGCTAAAATTTTTACATGTATTTTGTTGTTGAAAAGATGTTAACATATTTTCGCATCCATGAAAGATGTGGAAAAATACACTGAGTTTTACTCTGAAAATTGGAATTTAAGCTATTTTTTTCAGTAATGTTGAACCGGCAACCACCATTTTCGTCGTTTGTTTACATTTATCGGAAAAAATGCCAAACAACATGGGCGGACAAAAAATTTACTTTTTTGCCAAAATATTAATAAATGGTTATTCCAATTTGTTAAAACTATTCGCGCTTTGTGGAATACAGCCTCCGTAACAATGTTAATAGGTTTGTGGCAGGAAAATATTGCAGTTTTACAAGGCAAATGGAATAATGTGTGAGCTAGACAACAGCTGACAATATGCGAAACTGCGGTGTAAAACCACTTTTTAGCATTCCGCATCTTGAGCTGATTAACATTGTTACGGAGGCAGTTTTCCACGAAGCGCGAATAGTTTTAACTAATTGAGAAAAATCGCTTAAATTCCAAATTTCAGAGTACAACTCAGTGTATTTTTCCGCATTTTTCATGGATGCGAAAATATGTTAACTTCTTTCCAACAACAAAATACATGTAAACATTTTGGCCGCATCCATCAAAGATGAGGATTAAAGCGGAAAATTACCGGTGTAAAAAGGCTATAAAAACACTTTTTAGCATTCCGCATCTTCAGCTCAAAATGCGGAATGTTTTTTTGGTGTAAAAAGGCTATAAAATTATGTTTTAAAACAATATGGTATATGAGAAACGTCCTTGCTTCCGAGACTACAGTAACGTGTGTATAAAAATAAATGCAGATATAAAAATATATATTAAATGAACAAATTAAACTTAAAAATTATATTTGGACTTATAAAAGTAAATGAAAAAAATGTTAGTATCAACCTCATGTGTACTTGCTGTTAATTTTTAATAAAAATTTTAAAAAATATGCACATTCGGAATAAAATGTGGAATAATTTCGAATTATTTTCGAATAATTTGGTGTAATTCGAGTGGTCGCGAAATCTAGCAAAGTATCTATTAAAAATATCGCAGACATATAGACCTAGTGGGGTTATTTACAACTCTCTGTGAATTACATTATTTGAGTATCGTTTATTCTAAGATTCAAAGTATTTACCTACACAATGACGCACAACTATTCTTTCTAGTTAAATTCGCTTAGCTGCCCCTTCGCTTAGCAGCACATTTCGGATAAGAGCACTTAAACTCGTTATGGCTGCATTTTATTGCATCATTTGTATCAAATTATCTCATTTAACTGCATTCTGCTTAGCTGCACTTTCGTCCTACCAGCCTTGATGATTGTGTTTTACAATTAAATTTCCTATAGGAAAAATTTCCTTTACCAACACTTTCAAAATCGGTATCTTATAATCACAATTTAATTTATAATATAATCAATAATAATCATTTATAAGGATTATAAAATAAGGTCGAAAAATCACAACACAAAAAAATATAATCAATAATTTTTTCTTGATTTAATAAGTGTAATTTTTGAATTTTTAAATAAAACTAACGAATTATAATTAATCTTGAGAAAAATTGAGGTAACGGCATCACATATAAATGTAAAAAAACTCCACATAACTGTCTTATGTGTGTAGGTAAAAAATCCGGATAACTGCCTCTTGAGATAAGTGCACATTTCGCTTAAGTGCAGAAAAATGTGTGCACCGAAATTCAGTACAGCTAAGCGAATTATACTGTATATTGGTATTTTTGGGTAAATTTTTATTTATAAGAATCCGTGAAAATATATTTAATATTCTGTATGCTTTGTTCATCACACATCGTGCATGTTTATTAAACTTCATTAATTTGTCGAATTTAATGCCTAAGTATGTTAAACTATTGAAAGGAATTTCCGTGCTGTCAATATTTAGTTTTAATATTTTACTCTCCTGGACAACAAACGACCTGGATATGGAAATATTAATTTTGATTTCCCAAGTCTCATAAAACTTCTCCACTTTCGTCAAAGGCGTTCAACGTTATTTAAAGCTAAAATGGGAGATTCGTTATGTGAGTAAAGAAGAGAGTCATCCGGGTAAAATAAACCGCAGGAATTATTATCAATGTGAGGGAAGTCAATTATAAATATATTATATAAATGTGGAGCTAAAATATACCCCTGAGGAACACCTGTGTAGATACTTCCAAGATTTGAAAAAAGGTCATCAACTTGTATACAAAAAGATCGATTTGAAAATAAACTGTTTCGTGTCAAAATAAATTTCCCAGGAAATATTTCGGGGTAAATAAAAACACAAAAGGTATTAGTTTTTTCGAAAAGCGTTATAATAAAAAAGGGATTTCGAGGGCTTCATAGTTCGATTTACAGGAGTAGTAATCTAACTAAAGTTGATTTACATGTAACTAGCCGGGATGTAAAGTATCATTTCGGGATAATTGAGAGCGAGAGATTAAGAAGAGAGAGAGAGTGTGAGCTCGGATAACAATAGAAAGTACGAGAAAACTTAACTATATAAAAGCTCGAGGGTAGATTGATAATTATTCGCGTAAACATCTCGCCCCATGCAGGATTGCAACAAAGGAGGAATTCAGGGAGTAAGAAAATAAAAATGGGTTTACTTAAAACTACGGGATATTGTAATTGATTTCCACCTTGATACGGCCTAAAACTGGGTGCTGATCTTGTCCAAGACTCAACTAAAGATGCATAGGGGGATTACTACGTTTCGGGTAAGTAAGGAAGCTGAAAATAAAAGAAAGAAAAAAGGCAAAAAAATATATTCACCCCTATTCCCGTAGTCGTCGTTTTTATGTCAATGTCACTTCGATTCAACATCGTCGTCACATCAATGCTATTTCGGTATTCTGTAACTACAATGAGACGACGTCGACTGGTAATCGATAACATGAAAGAAATGACAACAGCTGATGTAACATTTGTACATCAGCTGATTTATTTTGATTTTTATTGTGTTTTATGAAAAAATATTTTTGTGCTCGAGTCAAATTCAAGCGATGAGGAAAGCAAGAAATATCTTATGCTGGAAAGGAAAATACTTCGACTATGATCCGATGATCTTAAACTTGCCAAATAACGAGTATGTTCATCGGTGTTAAAATCGTAATTTGAGGTTATCTGTTGGCCGGCCTTCCAACTTTTTTTTAGATTCGAGAACTACTTAAGTCTTATTAAGGCAGCATTTAATTACGTAATAGTTCCCATAGAATAGTTCCTATCATGAAAAGTGAACTCAGGACATATGTTTCAGTCATAATTAAGTTGTCAGCAACATTGAGGTCCTTTGGACAGGGGCCTTACAACCTAAGTGTAAGTGCAGCCAGTAGTTGCAAGATTCCTGTCGAAACCCTGAATGCATTAGAGAGGAGATTTGTCCACCTTGGATACAATTGGAAGTAACTGAAAATGACAAATCGGAAGCATAAACTAAATTTTTTTTTAACAAAACAGGATTTACTGAAGTTATTGGATATGTCGATGGAACCCATATCAAAATTTTTGCTTCAAATAAAGAAGACCAGATTCGTAACTACAACCGCAAAGGATTCTTAAAGGTGCTCCAAAGGAATTAAGTTGTTTTTCACCAATTTTCTCACATTACCGCTTAAAATTAGACAAAATCCTTGTACCTATGAGGGATTTTGTTTCCAAGCCCCTATTTGTTACTCGACATTGTTATTCTTGACGTCATTAAACAAAACCTTTTTTTAAATTAACTAAAACTAAAATTATTCCTTCAAATTCTTTCAAGTCGTTACTAACAACTGCGACGACAGATTCAGAGTCGTTTCGATTCAACGTCGTTGTCACATTTCCTTACAGAATACCAAATTTCTGTCAATAGTAACCGATAGTTATCGAAAACGACTACGAGAATACCGATTTTACAGCGTCGTCACAAGACGACGTCGTTTTGCGTCGACGACGACTACGGGAATAAGGCCGATTAATTCGTGTTATCGAATACAACTTTTTGTCGTAGCTGCCACTCTATTCGCAACAAAACTAGACCAATGGCATTCGGGGCATTGGCATTGGGAAAGCCAATTTTTGAGATTAAAACGTGTTGCAATTTCCGAGGAGCCCTTATGTTTTGGCTTTTTCGAGATTTCGTGATATTTGTATCTGAAGTTTTATCGTGTAGTTAACGATGTCGAGGTAATTTTTATTTTTGATTAGGATGCTCTGTTGGTTTGTTTCCAGAATTGAGCTTATCGGTATAGTTCTTATTCGAGGTATTCGTCGTGTTCAGTCGAGAAGAAGCGGGTACATCGGTTTTCGGGCTTTCGTTATTCGTGCGAACTATATCGTTCTAATTCTTAACCACCTTCTTGTTTTGTGTTCTAATGTTCGTGTTTGTAGTTGATGAACATTCCTTTCGAGGCAGTGGGCTAGAGATATTACCTTGGCCTGTCGATATTCGGGAAGACGCATTTTGTTTTTTCGGGGGATGAACTATATCTTCGTACTTTAAAATCGACGATCAGTGACGATCCAACCGAAAACAGTTCTCTACGCAACAAAATTACCATCGGGATGTTTTCTAACGTCGCACAGAGGGGTAAATTCTCGATCTGGGCGGCCAAAATTCGATTTCTCAAAAACCAATGTTTGGTAAAGAGAACAGAATGCTTATTTTTTCATTCCATTTTGCTTACATTCTCTTTCTACACGCTGTCAAAGTTGCTTGTTGCTAATTGTGCATTTTCTATTTTGTTGCGTTAAGGTAAAGCAACAATTTTCGCAGGCTATGGGAACGCGTGTGTTTAGTTTAAACATTTAAGTAAAATGGAAAATTAAAAAGCAGGTTAATATTATTTAATCCATTTAGCTAAATAAAATTATAATTTAAATTCCTACTAGTAAAGCAGCATTGTAAAATATGGTATTTTTTCTTAATTTCAATGGGTACCAAAATCGAACTATGGACAAAAAGTTATGAATCACCACTTTTCACCCCTTCAATCTGTGATTAAATATAATATCCAACAGCGTATTGTTCAGATGGAAAAACAAATTGCGGGTTTTTGCGGCTTTGTGTTCACCAGCCATTTACCTACTGCGGAAGAATATACTATAATTTCTGCGGTTTTACTGAATCACTTTAGTTAACATGCAGGATGTCCTATATCTCTAAGCATTTATAGTTAGAGGGTATCCAGACGAATAAAAAGTTATACGGAGGTAAGGCTCTAAAATGCAACCTTGTGGAGATGTATGGGAAATACTTGGAATCTTAAATTTTTTATAAAAACCAATTTTTGTATAAAAACGGTCGTATCATCTACCCCCCGAATGTTAACATATCATTATTTTTACGCCCCACCGAGTAATTTTTTAACATTATGCTTCATAATTATGAATCAAATTATTTTGGCCGCTCAGATCGTGAACTTACCCCACTGTGCGTCGGGTAGAATTATATGGGGATAAATATCACCTCCCAAAAGTAAATCCATATCTACTTTATTCTCGTCAGCCACGGAATTTTCGGGACAATCTTGTTTATCCTTTGGATTTTAATGGACAAGTCGTTATACCTGGAGTAATCTTTGAGGACGCGTCGATTCTAACTTGTGTGTGGTATGACTGCAAAGAACGGGATGAAGAGGAAGATCCGGGTCCATCAGGGGGATTTTGTGCGTTTTCAGGTACATTACAATTCGGGTTTATATTGTTGTCTGACACAACGGATACATTCAAAGTATCATCTCAATTTGTTATTTTAAATTATTAAGCACTGGTAACGACAATTTGACCGACATTGTCGGTGATTATGTCGTGCACGATTGTGTGGGCGACTTGTCGCTCATCAGGTCGTGCATGACAAAGCGAACACTTTTCGTCGACGATTTGTATGAACGGTCTCCAACGTGTCATCAACGATTTATTATGGTCACGCTCCTATCCTTGAGGACACTTCTTCTGGGTAGTTCCCTTTTGATTTTATTTATAAGAATAAATAAGGGATTTTGGGATTTTAATAGTTCTGCTAACTTACGTTCCGTTCGGGGTTTACAGGATTAATAATCTAACTATAATTGAGAGCGAGAGATTAAGAAGAGAGAGAAAGAACGCGGATAACAATAGATTGTACGAGAAAACTTAACTATATAAAAGCAGGAGGGTAGATTGATAATTATCCGCGTAAACAAAAACTAAAAAACAAATTAACTACATATATTTGAATTAAAACCCAATTGAATCATCTTGAAGAGAATGCCGCCGTGAGAAGCGTGATCAAAAAGCTTTTTCAATGTCCAAATAAATTTCAACCGTGCATTGTTTAAGGCGCAAATTGCAAATGATATCGCTGTGGAATTTCGAAAGAGCATCTTTACATTTATAAGGTTCAGACTATTGATTAATTACTGTACTTTAAAAAAAAATAAATTCTTTTGACTAACAGTTCTGTATATTTTGACCATGCTGAATTCAGTGGCGGACTTATCTTTTAATGTGTAATAAATAATATGTATACGTCTTATCCGTAATTTTTCTCACATGTTAATGATTTTTGCAATTGAAGTCTTGTACAATATTCTTTTTATAAATATATTATACTAGTGGGCCCGGCAATGCTTCGCTATTGCATATTAACTTGTAATATATTTCACATTTAGGCCTACAAAGTACTTTGAAAACGGTACTTAAGCTCAACAATAATATGTTGAGTTTATTTACTTATGTAACTTATTTAAAGTAACTCCTTAACATTAAAGTTAACCAATTAAGTTTTATTGTTGTAAATGCTAATAAAAAGTTTATCAGCAAAGTCATATCTATAGTGCCGACATGTAGATTAAGTTTTTCTGTATGTAGGGCGAAAAACCACTTCTTCCACAAATCGGAAACAGACATTCCTCTAAAGATCAAAATTATTTATTTTCATCCGTAAAAGCGGGAACCATCTGTATACTAACAATCTCTTTGGTTATAAAAAAACATATTTGTTATGCCTTCTCCTATTGACTGCAAATGAAAATTTCGTTTGAAGCTTCATGCCTTCTGCCATAAAAACTTCTCTTGTCATGTCTTCTTCTCACACGGATCAAGAATAATCCGGAATACTATTTTTGTATTGAACTCGTATTACCATTTTTTGAGATAATTCGGTCACCAACGTTTGGCTTAACAACGTCATGGTCTCACGCGCTGTATGGCATGTTACACCGTCGTGCTGGAACCATTTCTCCATAAATAAAAAAAATAAATACAAAAAATCAATTGATCGTCCACTCGCTCTAGTTCTTCTACCAGTTGGATTTTATATGAATGTAGGCCAAGATATTTCCTCAGCATTTCCAGAGACCGAGTTGCTGAGAAAGACGTCGGTTCGATAAATTCGAATCCCCTGTCACACTAACGTCTACAGCGTCGATGGTTCTATTAGCTGCTCAGATGGATGATTATGTGCACCCTCAACTTCACAAAGGGCTCCATAAGTTTGGCGAACAGAACGTGCATTTTGAAAATAAATTTGCAAGATTTGTAAACGTTGTCCTTGTTTAGTTTTTACATAATGATTTTGCAAAGTATACTAAAAGAAAATCTATCACACTTCATTAGTATGACAGCTAGATTTACACTTATACCTATCAGAAGTTCTATATGTCAAGAAAAACACCCCATTACAATTGTTTGCTAATGTTACCTCTGATACGAGTATACTATAAAAATTTAACCAATATAGTTTAACTACAATGAATATTGCTTAATTTTTTTTTTATGATTTATTACCGATTCGCTCTCCTGAAAAGTAATTGAAAAATACATATCTGTAAAGTAAATTAAAAAAAATCACTATTTTAGTCTGCGCATCCTCAACTGCCTGGTGTACGGACCATTATTTGATACACTTAAAAAGTTAACTATTGAAGTGCGTGGGCAGCGCCTCGGCACTTTTAACTTATTTAGTTCGAAATAGCCTGACCATTAGGGCGAATCAATTAGTTCGCGTAAAAAAAAACGTGTTAATCGTATATCAGTATTGGAATGTACGAAGAATTCTTAGAAAATTTCATTAAGAAACTATATGTCTAAAATCAATTCATAGTTCGCGCTGCGAAGCATGAAGATTTCAGGTAGAGATATTCTTTTAGCAATGAGCAATTATTCAGTTACTTCAGACCAATGGGCTCGGCTCTAATTTTTACCTACCATTCCGATGTTTGGAGAGCAAGACGAAAAGAATAGTATATTTTTGATTTTTTTATTGGGATCCCGCCAAATATTCTGAAATATGATTTTTAAAAACTTAATTTCTGTATACCAACTCTCAGAGGCCATAACTTTTTGACAAATACATAGATTTGCTTCTGTAATACCTCATTTAGTTTGTTGGGAAGTCAGTTTTACGCAGAAGGTCTCAAAAAATATATATCTGAAGCTTTCGGTTTGTGCTCATTTAAAAACAAAAAAAATCTTTATTTGAAATCTTCAAGCTTTCCAACGCGAGCTAGGAATGGATTTTAGACACAAAGTTTTTTGGTGAAATTTTCTTAAAAATTTATCGTAGATTCCGATTTTGGTTACGATTTTTGCGAATAAAAAAATTGGCCCACCTTACTGTTCATATCTCTAGGCGAACAGCAATATATTGTGGAATTTTGACAGTTTTAACCGTTTGTTTGAAAAAGGGTGTGGAACAGCCCATTTCCACCTCTTACTATAATTCATACTGCAACAACAACATATGTAACAAATCTCATAACATATGTAACAAATCTCATATTGGCTGTAATTAATACTGCTCCAACAACATATAATTCAAATCTCATCTTCATACCTCTGATAGTTCATGAAATATAGCCTTTTTAATTTTCAAGTTGTATGGGCGATGCCCCTTTATCCAATTACAACCAAATGTAGTCAGGAACTATCTACAGGTCAACAGTATCTCATGGTAAAATTTTTGTATCAAGCGGTCTATTAGAAAAGCCGTCTGAGCGATATTTGAAAAACGGGGCGTGGCGCCGACCATTTTTTGAAAAAAAAACCTTTTAAACCATATCGAACAAAACAAAAAAAAAATTTGAAAATCGGTCCAGCCGTTTTTGAGTTTTAGCGAGACAACTGCACAGCAATTCATTTTTATATATAAGAAGATTTTAAGAAGCTGTTTTGTGAAAGAATTGATATTACTTGTTTTGTGTTTTAAAATTTCTTCAATTTTGTATGGGAACTTGTGTTTCTGAGGGAGTTAGAAAGTCCTACTTTGAGTAAAATCTTTGTTGTCTTTATCGCCCATTGTTTCAACGTAAAATGATTTTGTAGTTGATAAGCATTCCTTTCGTGGGCTCACATGTTAATGATTTTTGCAATTGAAGTCTTGATCAATATTCTGTTTATAACTATATTATATTTTAAGAAGCTGTTTTGTGAAAGAATTAAAAAACTTGTTTTGTGTTTTAAATTTTCTTCAAATTTGTATGGGAACTTATGTTTCTGAGGGAGTTAGAAAGTCCTACATTGAGTAAAATCTTTGTTGTCTTTATCGCCCATTGTTTCAACGTAAAATGATTTTTCCGCAATGCTATCTGTTTGGTGGCAACTCAACGCTATGTAGAGCTCATTTAGATTCTTGACGACGAAATGGATTCTTAGCATTAAAGCAAAAATAATAATTCGATTAGTCAGTGACCGAAACACTTTAAAAAGCCTTTGTAGAAAATATTACTATTAATATTAGTTCTTAGGCGAAAGATAGGCATCGTCAGTTGCAAACAATTATAGAGATGATCTTCCCATTTTAAAAAAAATAAACAGTTGTAGTCTATACTGTGAAAAATATATATAAAAAGTAAAAAAAAATGCAAAAAACCCGAAATAAATAATATTCTTTTATATGCATAAACTCCCAAAACATGCCGGTAAGACTGTGATATGCATTTACATATGCAAGTATGCATTGCATACTTCTGTTGGTCCATTCATATTCATATCACCATGGCAGTCCATCGAAAATCGGTAAATTGAAGGAAAAGTACAATGAAGATATGAGAAATTTTTCTTTAATTCCATTATCATTATTAAAAATTACGTATTGCCAAACCAAATCCCTGTAAAGTATCATTTCTTATAAAAAAGTAATTGTCCAAATGAACACGATAACTATCCCGTAAGAATGAATCTAGAACAAAAGCAATGTCAATTTCATTATTCCATAAGATGTTGAGAAGTTCTATTCTTCTACTCGATTGTCTTAGTTAAAACTCAAAAAAAATAAAGTGACTACGGTTCATATTTTTGCTTGTCTTTATCTATAAGATTTAAACATTGTGCAACAGCATCTTCTTTCTACAATGCCTTATATGACTTTAAAAAGTTTTCTATTCTTTCCTCAAGAGTTTGTGTGTTGCAAATAGTGTTAGCAATTTTTAAAAATTCCACTATAATAGGAGGTAACTCCGATTTTATTTTCAGTTTCGGTGAACTTTGAAATAAACTAGCAAACGATTGTCCTGGAATTGTGAAACCGTATCTTTAGACTGTATGTATAACTTTTGATGAAGCTTGTTGTTTCTTAAATAATGTCTGTTCTTTTAGTTTCTCGTTTCTCCTTAAAATGGCAGTACAGCCCCTATAGCTCGCAGGATGCTTCCTTTCTCCCCAGTTAGGGCAATAAGGAAAGTTGTCTTCGCTAGAAACAAATGAACATTTTCCCGGGGGATGTTTCTCGTCACATTTCACACAAACATAAGGTTTGTTAAAATTTTCGACACATGGCCCTACTGTTGGCAACGCCAACAAAATAATATGAATTTGACTTAAATCCCTAATAGATTTTCCCGGAAGTAAAGTTACTAAAAAAAGTCCTGTATCTATATTATGTATCTTGCTATAATCCGTTTTGAATTTAGATACCTTTCAACAGTGTTGGGGACGTGTTTCTTTAAATCTTCCCTATTCTTTTCTAACTCAGTCTTATGGTGTAAGCCTTGTAACTTATGACGACTTTTTCAAATCTTTAGGTGTGTAAGAATAAGAATCTAAAAAATCTAAAATATTCATCATTTCCGAATGAACTGATGCTTCTTTTAAATATAATTTGCTCTTCCTTTTGTTGTTTGTAAGCAATTTTAAATGTAAAATTTTTTGCGTTAAGTTGTTGAATCAAATGAGGTGTGTTGTGTGCTAACTAAAGATGAATCAACGATATCTACGTTTTTCCGCTTCCTTTTTCTTTTACAAGTTGAAATTGATAGTTGCTTTTTCTCCTGTGTCCATTTCCGTTGCATTGGTTCCCTTTGTTGCAGACAGATAATTCCGCTGCAGTATTTTTTCAAATTCCATAGCCTTTTCTGCTGCAATTTAAAATGTTTCTCTTTTTTATTCTATCTGCTAAACATTTGATCAAATCCTGACATTGTTGAGTAACCGTGGTGTGAGCCGGTATCCAATGAAGAAATAGAACAAAGAAAGGAGAGGACGAAAACGAATCTCCCCTAATACAAGGACTGCCTCTGAGGCTGTCCTTTATTGCCTTTTGTGAACGCGAGGCACCGCGCTATGGTATTCAGCGCCTTGAGGCACTAATTCAAATTTGGGGGGAAGGGGGAGGAGAGGATGGTTTTTGGGTTTTATTTTTTGTTGTGGATGGCAACCCTACCACAAACTACCGTACATACACACATCAGTAGTTATTATTTTGTCTTTCTTTCTATCTAATTACATCTTCGCTTTTACATACAAACATACATGCATAGATCTGCCGCTATGTTTTGTGTTGACAGATTCTGCTTTGCTTACATGTATTCATTCGTACGTACATTAATATATGTACAGTAGACTACGGATAAGTGCACATCGGATTTCGCGCGACTTTTTGTGCACTTATGCGGTTTTTGCATTTATACAACACTCGGATAAATGCACAACTATTGCATATATACAAACATTGCATAAGTACACGATTATTGCATTTATACAAACATTAGATTATTTTTATTAATCTGTAACACCAGTTCAGTTTGGACGGAACTTTAAGAAAATAATTAAAATATAAAGCTGTTTAATGTTTTAATTTATATTTGGTTTACATTACATAAGGGGTTTTAATAAAAACTTACAAAATCAGTTCAGTTTAAGGTAAAAAATCACAAATTTATATTGTTTTAGTGTTTTTCATATTTCATACAAAAAATTAAAAATATTCAGTTCTGTGCCAAAATTGAAGCTGTTAATGAATCACCGCAATCATATTTTGCAACATTGTTTTTTGCAAAATATATATTAAATTGCACTCAACTCGATTCACCTAAACCACGTGTGCTGAAAAGTCTTTTTTTGAACCGTGTTTTTTGTTCCAACTTTATATATTTTTTTCTCCAGTTTCTCTAAATCATAATCTACATTTATGTAGTATGAGAGATTTGTATTTATGCGTGCAAAGTTGTACTAAAAAAGTACTTTCAGGTTAGCAAAAGTTGTGCATTTATCCGGTTTTTGCATTTATGCGTGTTGCACTTATCCGTGTATTTTTGTATGTAAATGTATAAAAAAGGCTAACGGCTTCAAGTTCCAGTGCACTAATGCGGTTTTTGCATTTATGCGATGTGCACTTATCCGTAGTTTACTGTATCTATTTCTCACATATGTTTATTGTTTACACATTTATTCGATACAGTATTTACCGCTTATATGCACTTCGTAATTTGCTCGACTTTTAGTGCTTATAAGCGGGAAATGCATTTACCAAAACTCGGTTATATGCATTTGCAGTGCATGTAGAAAAACTCGCTTAGTTGCATCGGTGGTGCTTATATAAAAAATATGTTATGTACATATGTATTTAGTAATACATGCACCAGAAGTTCAGAAACGTAAAATGTAATTGTAAAAACAGAATATGGATGCACATTGCTAGTTTGTTTTGTGTTTTTAACATTTTTATTGAGATCAATATTTACATATGTATGCATGTAACTATTTGAATTTTGTAAATTCAATTTCATTAAATACGTATTAATATGTACATATACAATATATAATAGTATGTTATACATATGTATTATAATTTTTTTGAGATCAGTGCTTTGACTTTAAAATTATATTTCGGTTTTTAATTAATAATTTAAAAAAATAAATAATTTAAAGTTAAAAGTTTAAGATTTGAATGCAATTCATATGTTCGAACATTTTCCTTATTGATGGTGAAAAATTTAGACAGTGCATATATGAGAATTTTTTACATGCAATTTCTCAAAATCCTACATAATTTTGGTGCATAAATGCGAGAAATGCATATAGGCGAAATGCATATATTAAAAAATAGTGCGTGTATTTTATATACAAAAGAAAGATTGTTCAAGTTCGGCTGCATATAAACGATAAATGCTTATAACCGGCGTGCATATAAGCGGTAAATACTGTAAATGGTTAACCGTTACATGTATGTGCAAATGTTGTCTGGTAGATCGTTTAAACATTGTATTGTCACTCCGGTTCTAAACTGCCTATAGCGAACAAGTGAAATCTAAATAATAATTTTCCTTTTAAAATAAATAATTTATAACGTATTAAAATACGAAACGTGTGTCTCACTTCAATTAGCAAGGGACACAACAGTGGCGACGAGGATTAAAGTTTTTTTTATAAAAAAATATCAAGTTGTCCGTGTTTTTTTTTTAACAAAAATAAAAAAAACAACCCACCATGGATCAAATGTTGCAGACCATATTAATACAGCAACAAAAGCTAATGGAGCAGTTGGTGGAAATAACCAAGGCCAACGCAGCGGCATCGGACGAAGAAAAACCGTCAACTTGTGCAAATACGGATGGGGTGATGGAGATGCTGTCGAAGTGCATAAAGGATTTTGTGTACAATCCGGAAGCTAACCAAACTTTTGAAGCTTGGTATTCGCGGTACGATCACTTGTTTGGAGAAGATGCAAACAAGCTCCCTGACGCCCAAAACGTGAGGTTAGTGTTGCGGAAATTGGAGCCGGAAGTTTTCGACAGGTATGCTGATTATTTGCTGCCAAAAGCACCCCGCGATTTTGATTTTGAGCAAAGAGTGTCCACACTCAAAACACTGTTTGGTAGGAAGGAGTCTTTGTTCAGTGCCCGGGTTTCCTGCCTGCAATTTACCAAAACATCACAAATGGATTTTATTTCGTATGGGGAACAATGGTGAACCGGAATTGTGATAATTTTGAATTTGGTAAATTGACGGAAAACCAATTCAAATGTTTAATGTTTTTGCGAGGGTTACAGGCACCCGAAGATGCCGACGTAAGAGCCCGCCTTTTACACTTTTTGGAGGGAGACGCTGATGGGGCATATACAATCGACAAGCTGGTGTCCGAAGTTCATCGAATGGTCAGTCTGAGGAAAGATGCTGCCGCAGTCGAACAAAATGTCGTCCATGCAGTGAAGAAGACCCAAAAAGCTAAAGGGAAGCCACAAAGCAGGGCTACTCATAGTGAAAAGCCTAGGCGGCCATGTTGGCAGTGCGGTGACATGCATTTTGCAAAAAATTGCAGCTACAGCAAACATCTTTGTGAGCAGTGTGGTGTCGTCGGCCATAAGGAAGGTTACTGTTCTTGCTTTGCTGCTACATCTAAGCAGCGCAGCGACAAGAAGAACAAGAAGAAGCATCACAGCAAAGTTCAAGTTGGTGTTGCAGTAATGGTAAATGCAGTAACTGCAGTAAATAATATCGCTGTAAATAGAAAACACATAAACGTTGAAATTAATGGCGTAAAGCAGCGTTTACAGTTTGATACTGGCGCGGACATCACCATTATATCCCGAAACATGTGGCTGCAAATTAACAAACCCACACTAACAAAGCCAGTACATACAGCGAGGGACGCGTCAGGCAATGTTCTCAAGCTTATTGGTCAAAGTGTGTGCAGTAGACCGTATCGCAAAAAAAAAGTTCTCCGTACACCAGCGAATATGAAACACTGTTCCAAGGACATTTCAAAAAAAATTTTTTTTATTTTTTTTGCCGAACGTAGGGGTCGCCTTTTTAGTTTTTTCGTTATATTAACAGTCCGATCTTAAAGCTTGATACAGCAAATTTTTTGTCTCAGCGAGGCCAATATTTTTGCTCTTAGGTCCATTGACCTCAAGTGTACCGTTCTAGTACTTACCCCCCAAATCTAATTTCCTACCACCCTAATGTGACACCCTAATCATAGAAATTTATAGCTCGCAAAAAACCATAAAACTTTTGCGAAGAAAGTATCTCGATAAATACAGCACAACTATCTAAAAAATGCTTTTATAAATTCATTGTTGCCGATCGTAGGGGTCACCTTTTTAAATTTGTCATAGCTTCAGTATTTACATTCAGATATTAAAGTGTGATATACCGATGTGTTTGTCTGTGGCAGACCAATTTTTTTAATTCAAAAGTCTTTGATCTCAAATTACCTTTACTACTAACAAAATTTGTCCACCCTTAAAATGTTTTGTTATCGATGATAGTGCGTTTAGATGGCTATATGGATGCAACTGGATGCATTCGTCAAATATTCGGTCCACAAGTTGTTAAGTTTATAAACTTCAAAAGTGACTCATACTTCGCCGAGGGTTTTGTTCATGTAGTACATGAATCTGCCATGGCGGTCACCGACAAGCAACGCATGGGCCACATTTTATCTAAGCTCGAGAGCCGTCAAAACCAGTACAGAAATTTCAGTCAGTTAAACTGACTGATAAATACCATCACCCAATATAATATATTGTTTAAGTCTTGAGTTATTGAAAATAATCGATTTGTAATTAAAACCAGTTAGAAAGTTTCAGTCGGGCAACCCGACTTACATTTACCCTTACCCTCAGTAAAACAAATAATTTTCTATTTTATTGATATTATTACTCGATTTCGAAATTGGGCGGAGGAGTGGTACATTTATATGGGAGGTACGTGAAGGGGTGTGTTTAGGCTCCAGATTTATTATCCATAACTTTATCCTGTTATAGCTTTACTAAATACAGAATTTGCGCACGATTGCGTTGGGTGTACTGATATTATTACTACATCCCAAAAGTGGGCGGAAAGGTACATTTGCATGGGAGGTACCATAAGGGGCGTGTCTAGACTTCCAATTTTTTCTCCAAAACTTTGTCCTGT